>OZ025294.1:264009299-265276799 GCA_964019185.1 Maratus speculifer | reverse complement strand
TGCGCAATACCGGGCTCTCTTACAAATTCTGGTGACCCTGCTTTGGACATTAACGCATTGAAAAATGACTCAAGAATCATCGAAAACGTCTACAAATTCGATTCTTGAAGCAAACAAGGTAAGCATCAAATTTCCTCCATTCTGGGAAGATATTCCTGAAATATGGATTTTCGAAATTGATGCTCAGTTTTCACTTGTAAATATGATAAATGAAGAAACAAAATTCAATCATTTAGTGGCTCAGTTAGACCCTAAATACATTGAAAATATATGGGATATTATCCAAAGTAATCGGGATGATAAATATACCGCCGCTAAAGAAAGATTTTTAAATACATTTAAAGGGAGTGAGGAAAAATCACTAAAGAAATTGCTTACGGAAATTTCATTGGGTGATATGAAGCCAAGCCAACTACTGCTTAAAATGAAATCGCTCAGTGGAAATAACATACCGGAAAAGGTTTTGAAAACTTTATTTCTTGATAAATTACCAGAGTCAATAAAAAATATTCTAATTGTAAGCAGTGAAAATTTAGATAATTTATCACTAATGGCAGATAAAATTTTTGAAATGAGCTCTTCAACAGAAATTTATTCTGCGAGTTCAGATTCTTCTGTTATGAGTAAAATACTTGAGAAAATTTCTATGTTGGAAAACCAGATTTCGGCATTAAAAATTGAGAGGCAATCCAGAAGTTAAATTCGGAAATCTGGTACTAAACGAAATAAAAGTAGAAGTCAATCGAGAAAACGATTTAATCCAAATGGGAAATATTGTTACTATCATTTTAAATTTGGTAATCAGTGTTATCCTAATAAATGTAAACGTCCGTGCAGCTGGAAAAAATCGGAAAACTCCGATCAGCAGTAGTTTTAGCGGCAAATTCTGCTGCTGAAGAATTTAAAGATTGCCGTAATTACCGTTTATTTGTTAAAGACAAAACAACCGGTTTACGCTTTCTTGTTGATAGTGGAGCTGATTTATCAATTACTCCTGCTTCATCCAAACATAAAATATGTAACTCTTTCAAATTGTATGCAGCAAATGGTTCAACAATTCCTACATTTGGTTTCAAAATTTTAACACTAGATTTGGGCTTGCGTAGACAATATCAATTTCCTTTTGTAATAGCAAAAGTAGACGAAGCAATTTTAGGTGCAGATTTCCTTAATAAATTTAAATTGCTTATTGATATACATAATAAAAAATTAATAGATGGTGTTACTAACCTTTTTGTTAAAAGCGATGTTATGTGTGTATCAAGTGCTGATAGCATAAGTACAACTGACAAAAATTCTCAATATGCACATTTGTTATTACAATATCCTAATTTAACGAAGCCAAATCTTTTAATATGTAATTCCAAACACAATGTAAAGCATTATATTGATACTAAAGGTTCTCCTGTCTATTCAAAACCTCGCCCATTAGACTCAAAAAAATTAAATTTAGCAAAAGAAGAATTCAAGTTTATGTTGGATAATGATATAATTAGACCATCCAAATCACCATGGGCTAGTCCACTTCATTTAGTTAACAAAAAAGATGGAAGTTTAAGACCGTGCGGGGATTACAGACGCCTTAATGCTCGAACCATTCTGACCGTTACCCTATTCCCAGAATAGAAGATTTTCAGCATATATTAAAAGGACAGAAAATATTTTCAAAAATTGACTTATTTAAGGCCTATTTTCAGATACCAATTGCAGAAGAAGATAAGCAAAAAATAGCGATAATAACGCCGTTTCGATTATTTGAATATAATGTGATGAATTTTGGATTACGGAATGCTCTATCTGGGTCATTTCAAAAATAAAGCACCCTTTGGTGTCCCGACACTTTGTATTGCTATATTTTCGAAAATTTTGTTTCAAAATTAAATTTAAATATTGGAAAATATATTTTAAAGATATTTTTCTTTAATGCAATTTTTAAATTTGAGATAAATTCCATTTATTGTTATTCAAATAACTCTCATAATAATTGTGTCCTGTAAAAAGCCATGTCCCAAGAACAATTTTTGATTTTTAAACCCTATTTTTTTTTTTACTATATGTATCGTTTAAGTTATCTTTCAACATATTTTTTATGTCTTTGTAGTCTTTATATTATCCCTATATACTTTAAATATTTTTTGTAAATATTTTTTTCATTTTATAAGAAAAATTCCTGTGTCCCTTAATTTTTGTCCCCTGTGTTACCGCCACCTTTTTCTTCCTATTAAAATGAGAATTTGCAATCTAAATGTTGTTGACAGCAGTTATTCATGTACTTTTAGAGTTAGCATTCATCCTAAGTAGTCATTTTCCTCATTTGTTAAATTTTGAAGAATATTATCTAAGTAAAGTTGATTTTTGAAGATGGGTGTGTTTTTTGTGTGTCCCCTGTGTTACTATTGATTTATTTCGATTAATTATTAATTTTCTAGTTTATTGGCATTTAAATTGTAAGTCTTAGTTAAAAGAAAATATTCCATCTAACTTTATCTTGTTTCTATGAAAATAGTAATACATAGGTGATAATTTATTTCATTTTGTCCCCTGTGTTACTAGTCCCCCGTGTTACCATGATATTGGTTGATATGTTGTTAAGGGACAAAAAACCCAAGTTTAAAAATGAAATGAAACAGAATATCCTGTTTTTTTAATGCATTTGTTAGTCTGTATCAGAAATACATTTTTAATTAATACATAAGTACACTTTTAAGATTGTTAAATTTTTTATGTTCAATTAGAATGTCCCCTTTGTTACTTTATTGTTCCCTGTGTTACTGACATTTCCTTTATCAGAACAAAAGAAAAAAAACTTTCTTATGAATCAGTTTTATAATATGCACTGGCTAATATGTATAAATAAGTTTTACTACAATTTTATTATATTAGAGTAATTTTTACCAAGTTATATAAAGTTTTATACAAGGAGAATACAAAAAACGGTAACTTGGGGGACATAATATGCCTATATCATGAAAAAATATATACATAAACAAAAAACTATATGACACTGAAAAAGAGCATTTATATCAAAGTGTTAATATTGTAAAAGCAATTCTCTATTTTAATAAGAAAAAATGAGAAGATTATTTAAAATATGGTAACACAGGGGACATTTTTCAGCCAATGTGTCTGTTTTTCTAAGTGTAGTGATAAATATTTTTAAAAAAGTGTGCTGCTGATATTCAATTTCTACTCTTGAATATGTATACAACACTCTCAATGATATTTTTATTTCATTTTAAATGAAAAAAAATTTGAAAATTTTTTTCTCAAAAGGGACCTTTATTTTTGAATGACCCATCTACGTTTCAGCGTTTCATTAATGAAGTATTTTTCGGATTGGACTTCGTTTTCCCATATTTAGATGATATTTTAATAGCTTCTTCAACGGAAGATGAACACACAGAACATCTAAAATTAGTTTTTTCAAGATTGGATCAATATGGTCTTCGTTTAAATATTGCAAAATCAGTTTTTGGAGTAAACCAATTACAATTTTTAGGATACATGATTACTCCTGAAGGTTCAAAACCCCTTCCAGAAAAAGTTGAAGTAATTAAAAATTATAAGTTACCGGAAACAATCCACGAATTACGAACTTTCCTTGGTCTGGTGAATTTTTATAGAAGATACATAAAAAATGCTGCTGAAAATCAAGCACCACTTCATGAGTATTTAAAAGGGGCGAAAAAGAAAGACAAAAGAAAAATCCCGTGGATAGATGAAACAAAAGAAAAATTTGAAAAATGTAAAGAAGACCTGGCAAATGCTGCTTTATTGACCTATCCTAATCCTGATCTTCCATTATCTCTCTTTTGTGATGCTTCTGATTTTGCCATTGGTGCAGTTTTACAACAATTTGAAGCAGGCTGCTGGAAACCATTAGCCTTTTTTTTTTCAAAAAAATTAAGTAATGTTCAGAAAAGTTATAGTACCTATGATCGAGAATTACTGGGAATATATCTTTCTGTAAAGCAATTTAAACATATGTTAGAAGGAAGACAATTTATAATTTATACAGACCATAAACCCTTAACATTCGCCTTTCAGCAAAAAAATGAAAAAGCTTCGCCTAGACAGCTGCGTCATTTACAATATATATCACAATTTTCAACAGATATTCGACATATTAGTGGAGTAGAAAATACAGTTGCAGACACATTATCCAGAATACAATCGATTTCTACAATAGATTATGACAAAATTTCTGATGGGCAGATTATTAATGAAGAACTTACAAAATTACGTTTAAATCCATCTTTAAATTTCAAACAATATCCTTTGGATTCAGGTAAACTTCTTTGGTGTGATATTTCAACTTCCAAAATCCGACCATTTATTCCTGAAGCTTTTAGAGAACAAATTTTTTAAAAAATCCACAATTTAGCTAATCCTGGAGTGAAAAATACAGTAAAACAAGTAGCTTCAAGGTTTATTTGGACAAACATTAGGAAAGATGTTAATCAGTGGGCAAAATCCTGCATTGATTGTCAGAAAAACAAAATTGGCAGACATACGCATTCGCCATTTGCCACTTTCGAAGAGACAGATGAACGATTTAGTGTCGTTCATATTGACATCATAGGTCCACTAACACCGTCTGAAGGAAAATTATACTGCCTAACCTGTATTGACCGCTTCACATGTTGGATAGTAGTTCCTCTAGAAAATGTGACGGCTCCAACAGTTGCTCGAGCATTTTATGATCAATGGATTTCTCGCTTTGGCATTCCACATCTTGTAATCACGGATCGAGGAAAACAATTTAGATCAGAATTATTCCACAATTTAAGTATTATTTGTGGTTTTAAATTGAGCCCAACAACAGCCTATCATCCACAGTGTAATGGGAAGATAGAACGAATCCATCGTACTTTAAAAGCGGCAATTAGAGCGCAAAATACAATTAAGTGGACTCAATCATTACCTACAGTACTATTGGGATTGAGATCAGCTTTACGTGGTGATACAAATTTTACCATTGCACAAATGGTTTACGGAAAACTTCTCAGGCTACCGGGAGAATTTTTTGAACAACCAAAAACTATTATCGACACAGAAACCTTTGCTAAAGAATTGCAGAAACAAATGGAAGAATTAAAACCTTTTAAAAATCGCAAGCAGCCTTCTCAAAAAATTTTTGTTCATAAGGACTTGCACAATTCTACCCATGTATTCATACGCATTGATCGGGTTAAAAAACCACTCGAACCTGCTTATGATGGATCCTTTCCAGTTGTCAAAAGACATGAAAAGTATTACACAGTAAAAATCAAGGAAAGAAATATCAACATATCCATAGATAGATTGAAACCTGCTTATTTATTAACAAATGATGAGAACACTCCTTATCACGAGTTACCGGATAACCAACTACCTGTGCCTGTGCCATCAATAATAAAAAATGAACAGTCAGATTTGCCTGATAAAAATGTTCGTGAGAAAACTACACGCTATGGCAGACAAGTAAGGTTTCCGAAACGTTACAGAGACTAATTATGTACTTTTTTATATTTTATTTAATATATTATATTTCTATATTGTATATCTATATTATATTTCTATATCATATTTCTGTATATATTATATTTGTATCGTAACTATGTTACTGGGGAGGGAGTAATGTAGCCTCCATGAACGTGTAAAAATTCCGATCATTTGTTATGGCAACAAAAAGGCAGACGATATTGTTGTTATTAAAAAGAATAAAAATGTTGTTTGTTGTTGATATGCTGAAGGCGTTCTATTTATTATTATTTTACAAGTAATTTAATATAGTAAAATTATTTTAATTAATTTTTTTTATATTAAGTAAAATATAATGATTTTAATCAATTAATTATTTGATACGCGTAAATAGAAATAAGCGCAATACCGGGCTCTCTTACACTCTGAAATTTTAAATGCAAGATTTATCCTAAAATTGATCATTTTTTTTTTTGGGGGGGGGGGGGACATATTTTTTTCCCGCGTTAAATCAGAATTCGCGGTATATCGGACCACTTTATTTCGGACTTTTACTGTACTGTAAAACTTTTAATACACGAATATTTTGGAACCAATGGACTGAATATGTCTCTTATTCGGAAATGTACGCTATTTAGAGTCAAAAAGCATGCAAATAAATTTATGGGGGAAATGGAAAAGTGATTGCTAATTGTTATTTATGAATAAAGTGGAATGTCCATCTGGAGTTTTAGTGTACTCCATACTTCTAAAAAACAGACAAATTCCATGATTCCAATCTGTCCGCTATTTAGAGTTTTAATGACATATTCGATTTAAAAAGAAAAAATATATTCCCTGAATAAAGGTTTCCTGTTTTTGGGAGAGTCCGTCATGAATCTTTTGCTGTATATAGTTTTATCTGAAAAAATATTTTAGACTTTCCTGATTTTAAAACTGCTTAATTTACTAAATAAGAGAGGAAAAAAGTTTCAGCAGTGGTGCTGCCATCTATTACTAAATGTTAAAACTATTTAAAATGTTTTATAAATTTGAATTAGTTTAATAATGTTGGAATCATTATAAAGTAGAAAAAAATAAAAAATAAAGAATAATAATAATAATAATAATAATAAATAAAAATAAAAATAAAATAAAAATAAAAAGGGGGGGAGGGAGAATTAAGTATCTTGAGCTTAGCTGATTTTTTTTTTTTTTCATTTAACTTATATAAATAATTGTTTTTTATGTATGTTAAAAATAAATTTTTAGAAATCATGCTTCAAAACTTTAATAATTATAATTAAAAAACTATTCAGTAATTATTTAAAACTGCAAAATTGTAAAATTAAGTTACAAAATTGTTGCTTAATACATTTTTTAGTCATCATCTTCATTATATATCCAAAAGTTTCGTAACGATTTATTTCTCTAGCGACATTTACAAATAAATAAATAAATAATATATATATATATATATATATATATATATATATATATATATATTAATCATTTAATTATCTGAATTGGTGATTATCCATCTACAGATACTTGTAGATTTTCATGGTCTGCAAAGTTTCACGATTTCTCACTTGATCATGTAGCTAAATAATCTAGAAATTAAATTACTTTTGACTAGCAAAACTAATCACAAAGAATGTCAAATGAAGAACTTTTCACTCTTTATTTTTTTAATACACTTTCTAATTTCAACATAGTTGAAAAGAGTTTACGATATTGGTCCGTCTGTCCATCGGCCAGCCCAGTGGTGTAGCTAGGATGGGTGACACCCGGGGCGGATGTAAATGGTGTCACCCCCACCCACGATTATGTCACCCCCCCCCCTCTCCAAATCCCCCATATTTTTTCAATCACAATTCTATGTTATTACAAATAAAATTTCAACATTTTTTGCATGCCGGATGTCATTTTATAGATAATTCGAAGAAATGGATGCAAAATTGTAATTTAAATACAAAGTACTAAAAAGTCCATACATTTGTGGGAAAGCCTATTTTGATTTTGTTTTTTCAACAAAACTTCTGTAAACTTATACTGTATTTCTTTATTGCAATAAACTTATATTGCGATTATATATGCTTATTACTTTTTTTCAGGGGTTATTGCTTTATTTTTGAACTGTTATTTCAAAAAAATCACATGCCCATATACTTTTGAGACGCAGTATAGTTTACAAACTAAAGTTTACGCTTTTTTGGAATTCAAGTGTGCAGACACAGACTAAATATAGATTATATTATCATTTATCTAAATCATTTATAATCTAAAGTATAGATTATATTATCATTTAATATGGATTATATTGTATGCGGGTGCAATCGCTTAAAAAAAAAAAAAAAAAAAAAAAAAAAAAAAAAAGCAAAAGAGCGCATGACATTTATAATACAGGAAATGACCAAACCCTTCCTTATTTACCTTCAGACTTTGCATGTAAGAAACCACAGGGACCACTCATAACTCATCCCATAGTTTGTATAAGTCAATGCGGTGCCTATATGTAGAAAAAAAATCTTTCTTTTAAAGTTTGCTTTTGCTACCCACTCGTTGGATAGACATGCTTCTGTTTCTGGTGCATATCTTATTTAGACGCCCCATTATGTGTAAAATTTCAGATTCTCCAAGAAAAGAAAATTAACTCTCTTGTGTGATGCGCTAGAAATTTAATTTTATTTCAGTATTCTTTACCAAAATTTTATAAGATTATATATATATATATTTGAAAATAAAGATTGGACCCGGGGTGGACCGCCCCCTCCGCCCCCCGCTAGTTACGCCACTGGGCCAGCCAGTCGTCCGCTCAGGGGTGCCCACAAAGGGGTTTGGTGACGCAAGATGCGTCATACAATTTAGTTTTTTTTTTTGGGGGGGGGGGAGGGGAATTTGATAAAAATTATATTTTTGGAAGGGATTTTTAAATTGTCAATATTTCCTTTTTTTACTGTTAAAAAATTTTTGAATTTTTTAATATCACTTTTAAATTTTTTCAGCATTTAATTTCCAGAAATGTTTCTGTATTTTCTTTTATTATATTCTAGATAAGGACAATAAGAATTAATTCTGCTATGCTGAACTCGCTATTTTTTGAAGGTGCAGTAGATTATAAGTAGAATATATTTTACAATTGATATTCTGTTTGGGGGGGGGGGGGAGTTCAATGTTAAAGTATGAAGATTTTTTTGGAGAGAGGGGAAAATTTGCGTCATTGGGTTTTTTTTTTGGGGGGGGGGGGGGATGGTCACCACTGCGTCCGCTCTTCCCTAAATGTACTTGAATTTTCTGGTAATTAGCATACGTTCTTGAGATTTACTATATGACATTCCCTATTGAAAATGGTGTGTGTAGCACTCGTAGTTTGTCCACAGGAGTAAACAAAATAATTCCCAGATCGACAACATTACATTATGGTCTGAAGGAAAAAAAAGTTTGTTGCGTATTTAAATTGCATTACACTGATTTAAGCGTAATGAATCTGGTATTTGTTATTGAGATGCATTGCACCATAGTTTCTGTCTTGGAATATGGCGCGTACAGCGTTTATCGTCCACAAGAGTAAACAAAATAATTCCATTACATTATGGTCTATAGGGAAAAAAATTGTTGCGTATTTAAATTGAATTACACTGCTTCAAGCGTAATGAAATTAGTATTTGTTATTAAAATGCATTGCACCACAGTTTCTGCCTTGGAATATGGCGCGTATAGCGTTTATCGTTCGTGTTTAGAATTACACCGAATGCCTCGGTTATAGCACTGTCAATACGCGATAATTGTTTAACCCTTTGCAGCGGAATTTGAAAACAACTTTATTTGTAAATTTAAAAAAAGGCTAAATTTCGAGCATTCAATAAGCCGAAATGTTTTTAAAAATCAAAGTTCCGGTATCAATGTGACGTTTCGGAATTAAAAGTAAGTGGTTTTATAGATATACCACCGCGCCGCAAGGGTTTAAAATGTATTTTCAGCTGTGGCGTGCATTTTTTATCTAAACTAAATTCTACTACATATCACGTGACTAGTATAAATTCCTTAGATTATATACAGAGTACAAAATAATTTACAAGCATTACAATGTTTGTGAGCCAATTAATAAGCATTTGTTGAAGTTTTAGCACTTCTATCACTACATATATCACTGAAGGCACACAAACTGATAGAAATTAATTTCATATTCAGTGGAGTAAGGAGTCTTCCAAGCAAGTCCAAGTAAGTAAGTCTACCAAGGATTAAACTTTGGAGGGGGCTATCATATTTTAGGGAGCTATGTTTTTGAAAATATAGTCCTCTAAAATATGCTAGCCCTGAATATTGGCCAAGCTCGGTCCGATTTTTTTTACATATCATTCAAAATAGACGAGATGTGTCCAGGCCCTGATTACCGAATAAGCACGAGAAGCACGTGCTGCCCATAGAAAATTTTGAAAGGGCCCAAAATTGAAAAAACAAGGGGCCTCAAATTTTATTTTGAATTGATTCCGTTCCAAAACTCTACGTTCTTTCAAAATTATTAACTCATGTATACATATATATATTAAAATGTTTAATATATATTAAAAGGTTTAACATATATATATTAAAATGTTTTTTCGATCAATTAATTAGAATTTGATTTATAAACGATTATTTTCTCGGTATGACCTTTTTTTTTCGTTCCAGATCTCCCGCTACGGAAAATCGGTTCAAAACGCTTGACTTTAACAGTATTTTTTTTTTTTCAATATTTTCTGCATTTATCAAAAAATTAACAAGCACGGCACTTTATGTACTTTCTAAACAAGAGTTTAATGTTTGATGTGTTTGAGAGCAAAAACGCATTTAAAAATAAATCAGAAAATAATCAGTTTGAATCGAAATACACCCTTAAGGGATTACTATGTTTATTTCCAGTTTTCGTAGGCTCAAAGCGGACAGATGTGTGGTATCGTAATCCCAAATCCCCTTTTATGTTTTTCTTGTTCTTTTTTTCCCAGAAAACTGCTGAAGTTAGCTGAATCGATTGATTTATTAATATTTTTTTTCCATAGGTATGAAGCTCACATACATAAGGGTACATATGTGCGTTAGATATTTATTTTTTCTTTAAAAAAAAAAAAATCCCTGCACATTAATATTTCTGACGGAATAATGACATATATATTTACATCTATGTTTTAACTATGCATAATAATAATAATAATAATAATAATAATAATAATAATAATAATAATAATAATAATAATAATAATAATAATAATAATAATAATAACGACAAGACGGGTCAATTGCATTAACCAATGAATTAAGATGCTTTTAAATGCCTGTTTATGAGTGAGACTAATTCGAACACAGCATCAGTTAAGATTCTATTTCTATGCCTCCGTATGAGTCGATCTTCTTATTGTTTTTTATTTATTTTAGTTTATTTTATTTCATTTTATTTCATTTGAAAAAAAAATTTCAGAATTATTATAGATAATGTATTACAATTTATCCATAAATTTAAAAATAATAATAAAAGTAAGATCTTAATAGGAAAGTACTGGAACTCATTCAATAACAATCACTGAATGGGAATGAAAAAATTTAGGCTGTATCCAAATAGTAGTACGTGTAATAGTGTCTAACATATACTATATTTGGATACAGCTCCTCATATTTTTGCTTCGTTTTGGAAACAATGGATTTCGAATTTATTCTATCGATGATAATTTTCGGAATCTTCAAACCATGTTTTTGAGACTCTCACAAATGTTGTTCTATACACTTAGCTAACACAGTATGCACATTATATCTTGATTCCATTTGTGCATTATTTAGTAAACCTGCTCATTTTTCATCCAATTATTATTTTTTTCAATTCTGGTTGCAAGTATTGTGACCAACCTTGTTTGTCATAGGTTCTGAAAAGAATTTTTTTTAATATATATTACTATTCTCTACAAATTATACAGGGAAAAAACTGGCACAATTTCGGACTGTTTTCATAAAAACCTTAATTTATCTCTGAGTATACATGCTGGCCTCATAAAAATGAACACAGTTTATTACAATAAGCCACTTAGTGATAATATATAGTTTGAATGCTTTTCTTACATTAATTTTTACAGGCTTATCTAAAAGACGTTCGCTTTTTTCAATTTGTTGAAGGCTCCCTATAATGTTTCGGGGGGGGGGGGATTCTTAGCGGAAATATAAGAAATATATTATGCTCTTTACACACCTGGAATTTCAGGATAATTTTTCAAGTATTTCTTTTAATATTTAACAAAACGTTTAAAAGCAAGTAACCGGTCATCATTGGCCATATAGTGTATCTTCATTTTAATAAGGTCGCTGTTGTCTTGTTCCCCCTCTCTCCTCTTAAGGGTGTTCTTAAATTAAAAAGGGCAACTTTGTGACATAAGTTTTAACTCATTTTTGTTCAGAAATTCATGAAACTAGCAGATGTTGTTATTCAAAAACTATCTAATCGCACTCATATTTCTGTTTTTCTGCAAACGCAACTGATATTTCAGAGCAAGCCATCAAAAATGACATTTTGAACTGCATTTTCCGACGAAAGAAAAAAAAAAACAGTGACGAAAGAGAGAAAATTGCGTGATCAAGTGATCAAATAGCTTATAACTCGGTAGATACTTTAACTATCGCAAAATGGATAACTGAGTTTGATTCGAAAGCGCTTCCATAGGTAGGCTTTCTAATTTCATATCGTTACGTTAAAAAAATGAATTTGCAAATGTGTCAAAACGTTTTGAGCTTATTGAGCAAAGCAGTTGAGAAAACCCTTTAAAGAAAAGAAACCTATTGATAAATTCTTTAATTTTAATGGGAAAACATATTAATATGTAAAAAATTCTTTATTAATAAGTGATATAACAACTAAAAGAGAATTGCTACTTGTATTTTTATTGAAATGCTGCTCCTGATTGAAATAATGTCGCATAATTTAACAAGTTACAGATTTTTTACGTAGTCAATCTGTAACTTACACTGTAAAACATTTGTGTTGCGTATAAAATTGGTGGCAGCGTTGCTGCATCAAATTTTATGGGACACTTTACCTGATATAGAAAATGTAACATTGTGTAACTCGTGTAACATTGTAATGTTACAACCATTGGGTAAATGAAAAAAATATACTTCATAAAATTGGCGGTAACAGCTGCCACCAATTTTATGGACTAACGTTACATTATTTTTTTTACAACGTAAGGAAGCGAAAAATCATTTTGGCCTTGTCTATCGGATTCGGCCCAGATTAATGCATAGGTTGACAGAGCTCAGCTTCCATCCAGAGATTACCACTAATTTTCAATAGTAATCCTTTTTTCAAAGCAGAATTTTTGTCAAAATGAAAGGAATATTGTATGAAAATTGTCGTGGGATATATCCTCAAAGTCTCTATAGTGTTTAGATAATATTTACCCTAACCAGCTTGGTAGCCAAATTTTCCAAATCTTTCGAATTTCCGTGGTGGGGTTTCGCTGTCTCAACATGCGAGATTGATCAAAATAACTGGCCGAGCCGGAAAAAGCTTATTTGGATAATTATTCTTCATTGTGCTTAAATCTTCAAATCCGCAGTGAATTGCATCGTATTCGCTAAAATGTAAACTATTTAACAATGACTGGATCCAAAATTTACATGCAATCCTATTAATGTAGAATTTATTTCATATTCCAATTTGTAACAACCAGGGTCCGACAAATCCCTGGCGCCATGGTAGCCCGGGTGACTAAAAAATCCCACTTGGCGACAAAATTTTTTACCCTCTTATTAATTTTAATCATTAATTTTACCTAGTATAAATTTAACTGGACCATCAAAAATTTCAATTCTGAACACAAAATGACAAATTGACAAATTGCATTTCAAATCGAAATCGCAAAGGCATTGTTAATTTATGTGTAGGGGAAAGTCCGATAAAACCGGTACCCTAATGTTTTTCTCTTTATTATTGTGCACTATGGGAACAAAAGAATCAAAGTTTGTATTAAAACGATAAATTGATTCCTTAGGAAGAAAAAAAGTATTCATTCAGTCACGAACAACAAAAATTGAGATCATAACAACACTTTTTTCAGAAGTGTGCAATGTCCCGATTTTGTCCGACCAGGTCGGATAAAACCGGGAACTGGAAAAAATAATTAAAAATACTTTGTAATTTTCCAATAATACCATTTATTAAAGAATAATTGACTTATTATACTTATAAAATGTGAATCTTTATCAAATTTACATAAAATAAAAATGAGTTAAGTTATGCTTTAAGAGTTAAAATTGTTAGGCACAAAAATCACAAATGAAAATTCGACCTGAATCATTTGCATTGCTGCATATTTCATGTGCCCACCCTTTGCAATAAAGGCACTGTATCCAACTCTCTTTAGGTTTAAATTGTTCATGTAAGCCGTTGCAAAAGATGTATGCTCCACTTTCATCTTCTTCCTCATTTCATGTCAAGGGTTTCTACTTTTCTTTTCTGTCATCATGGAAAGCTTCGCTTCAGGGTTAAGTTCTTCTTGTCTTGTTTTTCCATCTTTTCTTTTTCTTCTTGTACGAGTTCTAGTTTTTAGGGGATTGAATTAAGGATAGATGTTGCAATAGAAATGACTAAAAACAATCTTCTATATAACATCTTTATTTAAATAATATATTTTTTAAGTTTTTAAATATTTATAGATCATCAAACAATGCATAAACAAGTTAATTCTATTTCAATCACGCAAATAAATGAGTTGTCCAAAACCGGAAACTTCCCGGTTATGTCCGACCATCTGTATCCCAGTTTTGTCCGACCACGTCATTTTGATGAAATGTTACTTTAGCGTTGTTCAGATAACGTGTAGATACCAATACAAAATGTTAAAATAATGAGTAAATAATAGACTATCATACATTATATTTACCTAATCTAATTCCTTAGGTATTTAGGATTGGAAAGTAATATTGTAGACGTCGAATTTTTAACATCTTCACGTGAAATCTTTAAATAATTTCCACTGCGAAATGAGTTCATCTAAACGACTTTTGGTTACTGGGAGCTGGCCTGCCGCTCGCCTAAAAGTAATTCTAAAAGTTTCGTCTAGATACCCACGCAAATAAAGCTATAAAGCCTGGTTCCCTGTTTTATCCACCTACCCGGTTTTATCCAACTTTCCCCTATAATTTCTTGTTGGGGATAAAGGTAAGGAAATTAATGTGTCTATTGTTTTAATGTTTAATTTTTACAATTTAAATGTGGTGGAGCCTCTGTGGCCGAATGGTTAAGACACCACGCCGCTAATCGCCTGCTAGCATAGGAGGTTGGTGGATTCAAATCCCGCTGGTTCCATTGCACCACTCTTTGTGCTGAGCTCCCAGCTGTATTTCCTTACTCTTGCAAAATTTCCTTGTACTATCTTGTACCTGCGTATTGACGCAGGCTTTCATTTTGAACACACAAGTCAGATGTATTTATTTAATAAATGAATAAGTAGATTCAATAAATAAATAAGCAAGCTTTCATGTCGAACTCACAAGTCAGGTTTATATGTTTAATAAATAAATAAAAGTGGTATTATCTTAAAGTTTTTCCTGAATCTGATTTTTTTTATTGATTAGCTAATATCTTTACAGAAAAATGACACATATCACTCAAAAATAGCCGAATACAACTATGAGTAGCCAGTGTTCCATTTTGCATTGAATGCGTTGATGTCAGAAAAAAAAGATTCTGTTGGCTCCTAAAAATTTTTCTTGGCGCCTAAGAATTTATTTATTTATTTATGCCTAAGTGGAACAAGATCACCAGATCGCTAGGATCCGGTGTAGACCCTATTTGTCCCACCCGGTAAATTCCCCGGAATACTGGGATTCATTACAATAACTAAAAAAGAAAAAAAAAATAATATACAGGCCGCTAGAGTACAAAGCTCTTTCGCGACAGACAGCGGCGCCTGAGAATTTCCAATTTTTGTCAGTCCCTGATAATAACCAATAAATTATTAAACTTATATTTCGAGTACAATTTTTGGGACACACTGTATATATGCCTTATTCTAACTTTAAATCTATGTCATATTAGAGAAATTTGAGCGCTTGCAAGAATTTATTTTTTAAAAATTACTCCCTGACTGTCTCCTTTCTTACTTTACTCTTTCAATTTTCATTTTTATTGCATTAGTACAAAAAGATCTTGCAGAATGATATTTTGTGCCAAATTTGTCCGCATCGGCACCTATTCACTTAAAAAATGATTTCTAGGTCACCCCCATTACTTACGCTCACAAACTCATAAATCTTGATTTAGCTTTGAAAATATATACGCAAACAACTTATCTCTATAAGAAGCAACGGCACATTTTGTATATCATGCAAGGAGTACAAATCCCAGTGCAGGCCACGGAAATAAATCCTGGTAATATTTTATGGTGATATAGAGAAATTTCGAAACTTTGGGAATGGAAATATTTTTATTTATATTTTATATTTTACGAGAATGAGAAAGATATATGTAGTAATGATAATAATATAAAATGTACAATCTATTTTCTTTTTAGAAAAAATATCCTTGAAATGGTCTACATTTTTATAAAGTTTTAGTTGGTGATTATTATAATTTAATGGTTACTAACTACTTTTACTAACTTACTAAATGTGTGTCTCATTGCATAAAAATTTCCTTGCTCAATAGAATTAGACAAAATCGGTTAGGTTTAAAATATTCTTATTACAGAGGTTTCTAAATTATAGGGATAACATTTTATTCGTAATGAAGATCATTTTTCTCTAATGCTCCATTTCACAGTGAATGCATTAATGTCAGAAAAAAAGATTATTTAAGCTGGCTCCTAAGAATTTTTCTTGGCGCCTGAGAATTTTCAACATTTGCCAGTCCCTGATAATAACCAATAAATTATTAAACTTAAAATTCGAGTACAATTTTTGGGACACATTGTATATACGGCTTATTCTAACTTTAAATCTATGTCATATTAGAGAAATGTGAGTGCTCGCAAGAATTTATTTTTTAAAAATTACTCCCTGACTGTCTCCTTTCTTACTTTACTCTTTCAATTTTCATTTTTATTGCATTAATACAAAAAGTTCTTGGAGAATGATATTTTGTGCCAAATTTGTTCGCATCTGGCAACAAATTCACTTAAAAAATGATTTCTAGGTCACTCCCATTACTTACGCTCACAAACTCATAAATCTTGATTTAGTTTTGAAAATAAATACGCAAACAACTTATCTCTATAAGAAGCAACGGCACATTTTGTATATCATGCAAGGAGTACAAATCCCAGTGCAGGCCACAGAAATAAATCCTGGGTAATGTTTTATGGTGATATAGAGCAATTTCGAAACTTTGGGAATGGAAATATTTTTATTTTATATTATTATATTTTATATTTTATGAGAATGAAAAATATATCTGTAGTAATGATAATAATATATAATGTACAATCTATTTCTTTTCTTTCTTTCTTTTTTTTTTTTTTTTTTTTTTTTTTTTTTTTTGAAAAAAATGTGCATTTTAACTTAAAATATGCTTGAAATGTTCTACATTTTCATGAAGTTTTAGTTGGTGACTATTACTAATTTAATTGTTACTAACTACTTTTACTAACTTACTAAATGTGTATCTCATTAGATAAAAATTTCTTTGGGTTGGATAAGAAATTCTTTAAAAATCGTTTTGGTTTAAAATATTCTGATTACAGAGTCTTCTTAAATTATAGGGATAACAATTTATTCATAATGAAGATAATTTTTCTTTTTCAGTAAGCTTCAAATTTTCATCTTTTACCAAAAAAAAAAAAAAAAAAAAAATTAATACGCATGCATATCAAATGTAAATATGGTTTCTTTCTTATCATGTAGACAAAAATCTTGTGAGAGTTGTGTAATATTTATTGTACATTCGTGAATTCTCTGGCAGTATTAAATAACTGAACTTGACATAATAGACCATAAGTATCTATATTATACAGTTTTTATTTGAGTATATCTGTATCTTAATTTGTAACATTCTTTTATTAATTAGTCTCTTTTATTCTTAAGAGCCGTTATTTTGAAAATAAAGCAAAGTGCGATAGTTGTATTTTTTGATTTGCTGACTTTTTTATGTTGAAATAGATCATATTTAATTATTAACGTGCAATTTTGAAGCTCTGTAAAAATTTCCTCTTTCCTATAGAAACTGTCAAAGTTCAAGGTTGTGAATTCCATTTTTCCTGAAAAGTGAAATGCTAGTATGTTTTGAGTGCTATATCTCTGGCAAGCAACAACAACCCAAAATTCTTTTGGCATAAACTGTTAGTAAAACACTACCTACTTGTTAAAATTTAGTTGTTTCCATGGGGCATTATTATATTGCGATAAAATACAATCAAACAACCAAAATGACGCTTTTGTCCACTTTCCGCACTTAATATCTTATTTTATCAGTAGTACCCCCAAACTTTTTCCTATGTGTACTACTAAAGTGTACTACTAAGTGTACTATTAAGTGTACTACTAAGACAAGCTAAATTAATACTACATCGAGATATTGTTACTGTTAGCAAATATAATCTGTTAAATATTCAAAATTTTCAAAATTTACAATATTTAAATTAGTGTTATTTAAAAAAACGTCACGGTTGAAAAAAATAAAATATAGCATGCAGTAGTTAAACATATGTACAAAAACATGGGGAAAAAAAGAAGTGGAATCTCTTGATATTTTTAGAAAAAAAAAGACAAATTTTTTAAACAAACAATGTCGATGCTCACACTTCTTCCCTATCAAAAATTGAATAATCCTATTTCTCTTTCTATGTATTTTCCCTATGAGAAAATGGATTATCTTTTCTTTTCTTTCCCCTTCCGAAAGAGAAATGGGATATTTCATTTTCTCATAGGGGGAAAATGTAATCATTGTTTTTTTTCTTAACCTTTGACATTTCCCCCCCCTAAAAATATGAGGAGACCCCACTTATTTTTCTTTTCCATGTTTTTGTACATATGTTAAGTTACTGCATGCTATATTTTGTTTTATTCAAGCATGACGCTTTTTTTAGATAACACTAATTTAAATGTTGCAGATTTTGAAATGTTTTAATATTTAATAGATTACATCTGATAACAGCAACGATATCTCGATGCAGTATTATATTATCTAACTTGTCCTAGTAGTACACTTTCATATTCTATAAGAAAAAGTTTGGGGTACTATTGCTTAAATAAGATATTAAATTCGGAAAATGGAGAAAAACGTCATTTTTATTGTACTTTGTGGCAACATAATGTAAAATAACAATGCTTAATGCAAACAAATAAATTTTAATAAGAAGGTAATGTTATACTAGTATTTTATGCCGAAAGAATTTTGGGATGTTGTTGCCTACGAGAGATGTAGCACTCCAAACATATCGAAATTTCATTTTTCAGGAAAAATGGCTCTTACAGCCTTGAACTTTGACATTTTCAACAGAAAGAGGACATTTTTTCAGGGCTTCAAAATTGCACATTATTCATTAAATATGATTTGCTTCAATATAAAAAATATCAAACCAATTGAAAAATACAACTTTCAAAACATCACCTTTTTGTCTCGATTTCAAAGTAATCGCTCTTAAATACAAACCTTTTTTTTTTTTTTTTTTTTTTTGTAAGACATACCTTACTAAAATTTTCATGATCGTCATAAATTGTAGGGTGTTTTGTCTGATTTTTATTTTTGAGCACAACTCAATTAATTTTATATTCATAATGCGAATATGACTGACTACAAATTTAGTCAAACAATGTTAATAGAATAATATAATACAAATACAACTGGGAAATAATGATTAACCTATTAATAAACAACCTTTTTTTTAACAAGATTTTTACCAAAAACCTTATTACATCATTTAGTATGGTTTTATAAAAAAAAAAAAAGGATAATAGCACAATAAAACGAACACTAACTAGTGTCACTCAAAATCTTCCGTTTTGTTCTGAGATAAACTTAACAACCCTACTTCGATGGAACATGTAGAGCAACTAAGTCTAAGTTGCTGATATATTTTTTTCAAATTCTTTCAGAGGCAAAGTACTTCTGATATGAATATGTGTAATCTCTTTTATGTCCCAAATTATGAATTTGCGAAAATTTCCTCTTTTAAAGCATTTTCCATGAATGTTTGAATTTACCTTAAAAGATTTAAACACGTATTCAGCATAATTTAGAAGAATTTTGCCCATTAAAATTAGTTTATTAAATTTGAATTTATTCTGATTTTGTGCTATATTTATAACTCCACTCAAATCTTACTTAAAATCTTATTTATTTTTTTTAGTATTTTGAACCATTAAAAAAAAAAAAAAAAAAAAAAAAAGATTTAAAAAAAATTATCCACTTAATTTCTTTTTTGGGGGGGAAGGGGAGGTAGCGGTAATCAGTAATGATTTTGGAACAAGATAAAGTTAACTCTCTATAACTCATTCTAAATAGTATTATTACTAAAACATATATTAAATGAATTTTATAAAAAGTTATTTTAATGGAACTCTAAAGTACCGCCGGGACACAAATGGTTAAATGTTCTACTGAAAACAGGATTTACGCGAAAAATTTTGTGTAAGTAAATAAAAACAAATCTTCACGTATATTAAGCATAGCAAAATTAAATTTTAAATTTATAGTGTCAAGATGGAATTTATGAATTTAAATTAAGTGGTATATATGTTGCGGTTAATTGGATAAATTTGATAAATGTTGCATATTATTCAAATTTATCTGTTATTATTAATAATTACCAATGAAGTTCGGTCAATATGATTAATTAAGCTTAGTAACGAATATATGCTTTACAAAAATATGTACTATCATAACTGTTTGAATCTAATAACAAAAATAATTGTTAAGAGACAATAATATTCAATCAAAAGAAGTATTCTGTTAATAAGACGCAAGACTAAACAGTTTAAAATAATTATTTTTATAATTACTGAATGATAATGATTTTAAACACCGAAATATTCAAGAATTAAATTATACAGCTTTGAAATGCATACTTTTAGCAATGAATATTTAGAAAAAAAAGTCTGCAAAATAAAAATATCAAGCTAAACGAGATGAAATTTATTATATTTACAAACTTTGATTGGTAATTATTAATGATAACTGGTTAATTTGATAAATTCTCAAAAATTTATCATATTAACCGATTTATTTGAATATCATTTGGTTATTAATAACAAGTTAGAACCTGTTAAGTTTCGACAAAAGAAAATTTTTAAGAAGGAACTGTTTCTTTGATTTATAATAAACATACAAAATTAGTTACAATAAAAAAAAATGCATCTTTTATTGGTATATCTAACTCTTAAATAAATGACATTTAACCTAAAGTTAACAAAATACTACTTCTATAAAACTCAATTGTAAAAATTGTTAAAATTAAACTTTAATCATACATGTAAGCAGTAAAAAATATTAAAAGATCTGTTACTATTATAAAATTATCTATTAAGGCTTTTAGGTTAGTATTCAAAAAGAAAAATATATATATATATACCTTTCAGATCTGTATTCACATTTTTAAAAAAATGGTATTTTAATTTGATTATTTTAAAATCCTTTAATTCAAAACTTGAAGTCGGATGCTATTAACTGAAACAGATACTGAACTATTTATATTATTTCACGTATAAATGAAAGTTTTGTGAATGAAACCAAAATTCACCGGGTTTTATAAAAAACAGTATTCTCGACACAATACATACTTTAATTATTTTTTTTCACCTTTAGTGAGAAAATGCAACATAAAAACACAGCAATCTGCTTTTTTCCTTTTTCTTTTAATAGAAATGGAGTATTTCTGTTACCACGATTAGATAAAAGGTATTAAAAACTACCAAAAACAGTTAATTTTTCAAGCAGAAATTAAGATACAGCTTTGAAACAAATCGCATTTAAAAGTACATTTTTTCCTTATACGACGTCTGTAAACATTGAAAATGTACGATGTTTAGAAGTTTAAAAATTCGCAATAGCAAAAATTGGGAAAACGGAATTGCATTACAAATTTCGAAGTGTTGCCATTCGCAAAATGACGTATGCGTTACGCACAGATAGTTTGGCCTTTATAATACAGATAGATAACCGATTATTATTATTAATAACCGATTAATCAAATATACCGGCGCCCTTTGAAGGGCTTAAACAATACTAGCATCGAAAAAATATTCAACAATCCATTTTGTACTGGATGAACTTTTATGCTTTCACGAACCATTCTTTAAAAATTGCTAAAAGAATATATTTCTTTTACTTTTCTTCAATATCTTTCTGTTTTCACTGAAAATAGACAAAGCAATCGGGAAGAATAATATTCGTTGCCAAATTTGTGCTCATCTGGCCTTTAAAAAATTAGTTTCTAGATCATTTCCATTACTTACTCTCACAAAATCATAAATCTTGATTTAGTTGGAAAATAAATGTATACGCAAACAACATATTAGTACACGATGCAATGGTATATTTTTTTATTTCCTGTAATGGACAAATCCCAATGCGGGATAGATATATATTCTCATAATATCTAATCGTAATTTAGAGCAATTACGGAATTTTGTGAATGTAAGATTATTGCTATAAGGATGGGAGAGTTGTCTATACTAAGGATAATAATATTAAGTATAATCTATCTGTTATATATTATTAAGAATAATGCATACTCTAGCTGATAATATGTTTGTAATTTTATAAGGTATTATAAGGTATCCGCACTCCTTTGGAAATGATTTTTTGAAATTTTCTCTTGTTATCCATTTTTTATAATGACATTTACTTTAAAACTTTGGAAAAATTTTAAAATTTTTTGCAGTTACCCGGAAAACAATTTTTTTTAAGATAAAAATATTCAAAATTATTTCCGCAAAACGTGATAACTCAAAAAATAAAAGAATGTTTTGACATTTTGTGAATTGCATAATAAACAGAATAACTTTCAATAGGACTTAGACAACACACATTATAATCGCACAACTATCTCACATGATATGGCAGTTAAAGTACTTATGCAATAGAAAATTCGCAAAACTTGTCTCAAATTTGTCCTTTGTATCAGTTTAAATATAAAACTATTGAATATGTTATCATGAGTTTAGTCTATTCGCTCAAAAGACATTTGTATCTTTTAATGCATAGTTTTTTGTTATAGTATGTTTTGCGTGTAGCAAAAATCTGAAATCATTTTAAGAAAAAGCTAAAAAATAACTTTAAAATACAATTCAAAAATTGTAATAGACGTCATTTTAAACGACTGTAACTCGGGTTCTATTTTAAATACAAACAAAATTTAGACAGTTTTTGATAGATAAATATTCAATTTTGATACTGTTGCAAAAATGAAAAATCGATATTTTGATTGAAAATTACGTTTTAAAAGTATTCGGATACCTTAAATAATTCTGATGCAGAGATCGCAGCGTTCCTAAAATTTTCGTACTTTGCAACCAGTATTTTAAATAAAAATTCTTCCTGGTAGATTCCTTTAACGTCTATAATATAACAACACAATAAAAATTATCGTTTTAAAATAGTGGTAGCAAAGTGTTAATAGTTTATGATCCTTGCGAGCCCTGCTAATGCTTTAAAAAAGGTGGATGCTACTAATTTAAAAGTACCGACTAGTTTAACTAAGTTAACTAAATGTGGCATTAACTTAATTTTTTATCGTTGATTAAATTTAAATCACCTACATTCCTTTAACTTTAAATTAACTTAAATACAGGAACGTCTTAATGATAGAGGGTAACGACAGAGGAAGATGTATGTATGAAGATATCTACATAATGTAACATCTGTTTTATTTTTCTTTAAATAACATGCATTTAAAATCAAAATAAGCCTATGATAGTCTAAGCAGTTTAAATTGGCTATTAGTGATAACATTAATCAATGAATTTGATTTTCACGTATTTTTAAATTTATATTCAATGAGATAATTGGATTCAGTGATTTATTTTATTTGTTTGCTTCATTTTAGTTTTTTTATGTCAAAATTCGCAACAAAACCTCAATTATAGTGAAAAAACAAGTCACTAAAATAATTGCATTTACATTTGAAAAAATCTTTCTAATATTATTAATATGCAATGAGTTAGTTGAACCTACTAATTTTTTGTTTTTATTATATGCGGAAAGCGCAGGAAAAAAGAAAAAAACATGGTTTAAATAGTCACTGAAATAGTGAATTACACTTCCATTGCAAATTCCATCGTCTGACGTTTGATATAGCACTCTTGAAATCATCTCTTCAATTTTGAATAATACTGTTATAATATGTGGTAGCACAATATTTAATACTAAAAATTAAATATATTTTTTTTATCTTGTAGAACAGCTTATTTTGCTAAAATTTAAAGTTTTTTTTTAAGTTTTTTTTAATCCCTACTGTTTTTATAAATATGTATATTTTTGTTTCATTTTTTGTACATTCATTAGAATATACAAGGTTAAATTGGGCATGGATTTTTAGATGTCTAGGATTTTACATTTAATGTGATTTTTTTTTTTCTTTCGCGTATATTGAAAAAAAATGAAGAAAATTGAACAAACTCTGAATTTAAATATATATATATATATATATATATATATATATATTAAAGCTATAAACTTTCATGCTAAATCCACACACAAAATTATCAAACACACCATGGGGAACAAGTAAAAAAATCAAACTTCTAATTAAATTACCAAAAAAGTCTTAGTATTTATGGAACAAGCAAGTCATAAAAATATGAACAGATAGCAATATCAGTTTGAAATTTTCATTTATAGGGGTAATTGCGATGGATCTATTAAAAAAATTCACAGCATCTCGCGATATAATTGTGATATAGGTAGAAATGAGGTGTCAAAATATTGAAAATTAGATGTCAAAATATTCACGGACTAAAATTATTATTTTTTTTTAAATACTGATATTTTACCTGAAAAATAACGGTAACCGAACAAATCCTATAAAATACCTGATATAATCGGTCTGAAAATTTATGATGTGGATCAGAGTTCAATGAGTAACTTTTAGAACCGAGAATTTCCTTTCTTTTCTTAATTTCCAAACGAAATAACACTTCCATCAGTAATGTGGTCAGTGAGCACTCTAAACTACCCAACACTGTGTGAGTTGAATAAGGTCCAGTAGTAAAAGCGATGCTATTGTATTTGATGTTCGTGTTGTGTTTGATGTTCTCATTCTCTTTTACAAAAACGAGGAAAACAGTGAAGACTATAGCACTGTGAAAAAAAGACAAATGTTTCTTAATCTACGAAAATGTACAGTAATCACAAACGCAAATATATAATAATCTCTTCCGAGTCATCCAAGATTCCAAAAAGTGTTTATCTTTTGAAATCTCGGAAAAAAAAATTTCGAAACCTAAAGACGAATTTATATTTAAAAAAAATATTCGCTACCCATAAGTTTCGGAATCATTTCCTAGTATACAGATATACGAAAGTGACGGACAACTACTAAAACTTTAATTTTACAGATTCTTCGTTTAATTTCAAAAATAAATAATTTTCTGGGTTTTTAAAGATAAAGGAACGCTTTTCGGATAGAAAGTATTGTATATTTTAGTTCTTGATTATAGTAAAAATTTGTGGATTAAAAACATCAGTGTCTCTTTACAATGTACCTGCTGTATGGTAGCAAAAAGTGAATTATACCAATTGTTTTCACGTGCAAACTATTTATAATTTAAAGTGTGACAAAATTTAGTCACAATCCTTCTCATAATTTGCGTATATTGAGCTAACAGGCAATGAGATGAACCAAATTTTAATGACGTAAAAGTTTAAGTATAGAATTAAATTTTAACTTTAATTTATAGATATTAAGGTATGTCAGATGTCATCTAATGGCTAGTTAAAATTCACTATATTCGTTTTCTTCGCTATATGATGATGTTTGTGTAGCACTTAATGGACAAGAGTACAATATATATGGTTTCAATGTTACAGTTTTGTAATTTTTTTACGTATGAATTTAGCTTAATTTTAATGACATCTATGTCACATTCTCAAAGTAAAGTTTATGGAAAATTAATTTTTACTTCACATCCGCACAATGTAATCTCTGATGATAATATCTCAAGTGGTTAAAGGCAATGTGGAGTAAGCCGCCTTTTCAGACCCAAGAACAAGGATTATCTGAACGGACTACACTGTTAAAAAAATTTCTGCTGAAATTACGGAGAATATACGGGTAATCCATTATCATAAGTATTATGTAAAATTACAGAAATTAGGAAAACCGAGATTCCGTTAAGAAGACAGTGGACCTTTATTTGAACAAAATCGTCGCAAAAAAGGTCTATTTCTGTGGTATAATAGTACAAAAACAGTTTTTTCTTATAAAAATATCATTTATGAAGTAATGAAATTGTGTAATCTTTTTAAAATTCGTCTTCATTAAAATTGTCAAATTTGATTTTTTACTTATTAAAAGGCAAAATTTTGATGAAAATCGATATGGAATTTTGAAAAACATCTGTAAAATATTAACTATTCAAGAGATTTAAAAAATCTTACACGAATTTGTTTGCAATAGAGTTTTAAGTGATAAAAATGCAAAAGCGAGAAAATGTCTCAAAAATTAAGACACGAGGAGCATTTTAAAATTTCGTTTAAAAATTTAAACCTTTTTAAAAACTTTTAAAATTTTAATAAGATTGAATTTTTTTTTTTTTTTTTTTTTTTTTGAATGTGCTCTATGTGACTTTGGTGAAATGTATATATGCACAAAATTTCATATTGCTATGATGAAAATTTAAAAAAAAATTAACATTCACCGTCCTCTTAAATAATAGAAAAGTCATTCGGTAAATTTAGAATAGACTCTGTAAATTAACATTATTAAATATATACAAAATTTTTAAAGAAAATAAATTATTTTAGTTTTTTAAATTAGTAAATTATTTCCTAATTTATGAGCTTTAAATAATTTGAATTTTTGGAGTAAATTTGAACTGCCGTACATCTTAAATTTTAACATAAAAAATTGTATGTCGTCCTGGGATTTGAACCCGAGACCTCTTAACAGTGGACGAGTACCCTTCTGTATGACTTATTGTAGCTGTTTTGCTTGAGCACAAATTATGTCTTTTATGATTTCTGCGTGAAAAAATTCCCACTATCCCCAATGAGAATTTTTAATTAGATATAAAATAAGGGAATTAGATATAAAATAATTTAATTAGATATTGATTTAATTAGATTAATTTAATTAGATATAATTTTGAATTAGATATAAAATAAGGGAAATGTGTGTAAAATTAGGATCGAGAACTCAATCGAGTGCATTTAACTGAGAACTATGATAAATTTGCAGATGTTCTCGCTTTTCTCCGTGTTTTTACAGAAATTCCTAACAATGTACCACGATTTCCTATGAGAAAAAACATTTTTAGGTGCTATTTATTGGTAAATTTTGTGAAGCTATTTTTATATAGCGATAATCTTTTGTAGTAATTCTCAGTTCTCAATCTAGTACTCATTTTTTCATTTTTATTAAAATGTTCCTGTATTATCAAGTCATTATACTTCTAATGATCTTTACAGTATTATTTTGCGAACCTCAGATGCTTTTGGAAGCTAATACATTAAAGAAACATAAAAAAAATGTGTAACATCATTCTATAAAACAGGGCAAATATTTTACAACTTACAAAAGTAGTCTATAGCTTTAAACAGGATTCTTATGTGTTTGAAAATTTATAAAAATTGCAATTCATTAGGCATTTCATACAAGAGTTTTGAAAAGTCACCAAATTTTGAAATATTCAGTGATGGACATATTATAAAGAATAATATTGAGACATATCCAATATATTTGCTACAAAATGTTATCGATATATAGAAATAGCTCCAAAAAATGTGCCTATAAATAGCACACAAAAAATTTTTATCACAAAGGAAATCATGGTACACTGTTATTTAAATATTTCAACATTAAATAATTTAAATGTTTCACATTACTTAAATATTTCATCATTAATTTTAGAAAGATAAATCATGCATTCATAATGAATAACCATTTTCCCATTGAATATTTTAGCATAATTTTTCCTTATATTTTAATACAGCCGAATGTTTTCAACATTATTTTAAATAAATAATGAAACTTTTGACAAAAAAAAATAAAAATAAAATCGATAATTAATAAAGACAAATTGCCCACCATTGTCTCAAGAAAATATAGTCTGATACATTTAATGTATAAGCGCCAACAAGAGTGCCAAATTTTCCATTATATTTTTCTTGATCTTTCAAGCATGTAGATTAAGTAATTCATCTTTTTTTAGAAATAATTATGTGCGTAAAAGAGAAATTGGTTTGAATGCCAAAGGCTTTCGGCTAACAAAGCTCTTTTTCTTCCATCAAATAATTTTAAGTGCTGTATTATTTTTTCATTTTCATTTTTGTTTATATCTTGTTTCAAAATGCGATATGTTTTATAGCTCTATTCTTCATTTTTATTAAAATGCTTCTGTATTATACAAGTCATTATTCTTTTAATGATCCTTAGAATATATATATATAACGCACACACAGACACACATATGTATACATATATATATATATATATGTATATATATATATATATATATATATATATATATATATATTGCCTGCTTTAGATGTTTCTGGAAGCAATTATTTTCAGAAACAGAATAAAATATGCAAAAAATCCTTCTATAAAACAAGGCAATTTTTTTACAGCTTGCAAAGGTTGTCTATAGTTTCAAACAGTATTTTTGTGTGTTTGAAGGCTTATGAAAATTGAAATTAATGAGAAGTTTCATACCAGAGTTTTGAAAAGTCACTATTTTTTGAAACATTGAGTGGTGGAGATAATATAAGGAATAATATTCAGACATATCAATATATTTTCTAGAAAATATTATCGCTATATAGAAATAGCTCCACAAAATGTGCCTATAAATAACACCCGAAAATGTTGTATCAAATAAGAAATCGCACTGTAAAAAAAAAAAAAAGTGTCGATCTACTAAAAAAACTTTAGTGATCCTTGTAATTACTAAAAAAATTTTAGTAATCTTAGTCGGTCACAAGAAAATCTGTAAAAATTACTAGAAAAAAGTTAGCAACGAATAGAGTTAATAATTTTATATTTTTAATAGCTATTACTAAAACTCACTTGGTGTGGCCTTGATAGCATAGTGGTTATAGTAACGGACTCCAGGCTAAAAGGTCCCGGGTTCGATACTGGCCTCTGCCAAATATGCCCCAAAGATTATGAATATCCTGACGGAGCGGTAGCCATGTTTGGTGCTACCATCTATTGCGGTTTTGCCGAAAATCTTCCGCTCCAGAAGTCTGGATGCAGCTCGAAGAAAGCTCCTGACCTTCGAGCCCACGTAATGGTTATTAAAAAAATTTTGGAGCTATTACTAAAATTTGCTTGGTGGCTCATACTAAAAATTTTTAAGTTAGTTATACAAAAAATTCTTTTGTTCAGTTTACAAAAGAAATGCTTGTTTCGCTTGCAAAAAAAAGTTTGTAATGGTTACTAAAAAATTCTGTGGAATACAAATTTACTAAAAAATTTTTAGTAACCTCTTGAATTTTTTTACAGTGCGTGGTACATTATTATTTAAATATTTTAAATGTTTCACATTATTTAAGTACTTCATCAAGCATTTTAGAAAGATAAATCATGCGTCCATAATTAATAAACATTTTCCCATTTAATAATTTATCATCGTTTCTTCCTTACATGTTTGTTCTGAACATTATTTTAAATAAACAAAGAAACTTTTGACGAAAAAAAAAATCGATATTAATTAAAGACAAATTGCCCACCACTCTCTCAAGAAAATATAGTATGATACATTTAAATGTATATGCACCAACGACCACTATCAAATTTCCCATAGTATTTTTCTTCTTCTTTGAGGCATCTAGCTTAAGTAATTCTTCTTTCTTTTAAAATAATTAATTGCGGAATTTGTGAAAGAGAAAACGGTTTAATTGCAAAAGATTTTCGACTCAAAAAGTTCTTTTTTTTTTTTCAAAAAATAATTTTAAGTGTTGAATTATTTTTTTCCTTTTCATTTATGTTTATATCTTGTATCGAAATGCAGCATGTTTTATAGCTCATTTCTTCATTTTTATTAAAATGATTCTGTATTCCACCACTCAACTGAGGCAGGCAAAAAGAATATATTAAGGATCATTAGAAAAATAATGACCTGAATAAGGCAGAAGAATTTTAATAAAAATGAAGCATTGAGCTATGAAAAATATTACATTTTGATACAAGATATAAACATAAAGGAAAATGAGAGAAATAATACAACACTTAAAATTATTTGTTGAAAAAAATAAAGCTTTGTTGATTGAATACCTTTGGCAATCAAACCTATTTCTCTTTTAGAAATTACTCAATTAATTATTTTAAAAAAAGAAGAATTACTTAAGCTGCATGCTTCAAAGAACAAGAACAAGATTATGGGAAATTTGGAACTAGTCGTTGGCGCATATACATTAAATGTATCACACTACATATCATTGAGAGAATGGTGGTCAGTTTGTTTCTAAGTAATGTCAATTTTTATCTGTCAAAAGTTTCATAGTTTATTTAAAATAATGTTCAGAACATTCGGCTGTGTAAAATAATTGCCCTGTTTTATAGAATGATTTTATACATACTATATTCCGTTTCTGAATACATTAGCTTCCAAAAGCATCTGAGGCGAGCAAAAAAATATTGTAGAGATCATTACATGTGTAATGACTTCTATAATACAGAAGCATTTTAATATAATTGAAAAATTGAGCTATAAAACATATTGCAATTTGATATAAGATATAAACATAAATGAAAAAAATAATACGGCACTTAAATTTATTTGTTGAAAAAAAAGAGCTTTCTTAGTCGAAAACCTTTGGTAATCTAACCAATTTCTCTTTTGAAAATTACGCAATTAATTATTTTTAAAGAAAAAAGAATTACTTAAACTGCATGTTTCAATGAACAAGAAAAACATTATGGGAAATTTGGCACATATACATTTAATGTATCATATTATATTTTTTTGAGAGAGTAGTGGGCAATATGTCCTTAATTAATGTCGATTATTTTATGTCAAAAGTTGCATTGTTTATTTAAAATAATGTTGCGAATATTCGATTGTACAAAAATATAAGGAAGAACTACTGATAAATTATTCAGTGGGGAAGTGGTTATTCATTATGAACGCAAGATTCATTTTTCTAAATTTTATGGCGAAACATTTAAATCTTGTGTAATTTTTGATCTTGGATGTTTATAATATAGTGCATAATTTACTTCACGAGAACATATGAAGAATAATTCTATTAATATCTTTTAATTTTTGTTCTTTTGGAGTTTTCTTAATAACCTTTCAAGCCATAGCTTTTAAGTATTCCTAACCTCAATTTATGTGCTTGTTTGTTGTCCTTCCGTCTTTTCTGCATTTTTCTTCATCTCTATTCTCATTTTCGTAAATAAAATTCATGTGACCATAAAATTAAAACATGGTGGTAAAATTTAAAGGTATCTAATATTTTGCAACTGCGTTTCAAACAATATAGAAATCTTTAAAAATAATAATTTTACAGGGAAAACACTATGGAATGCAGCCATCTCGATAATAATTTCTTTTAAGGATAATTCAATTAATTCAATATTTCAAATTCAATTATTTCCTTGCAAAATTTGTAAATAGAGACTTCTATGCTTTTAGAAAAAGTGAATTTAAGATTAATATTGTTTAAGTAAATTTCAGAGCTTCACTGTTAAAACTAATGGTTGCATATGGCACACCTAAGGGTGAAATGCTTGTCCTGTAAGCGACACGCCTAAGGGAGCCAGAATTGCACCCCTAATGGGGCAATTCTGGCTCCCTTAAGGGAGTCGCTGACGGGACAAGCGTTTCACCTCTAGGAGTCCCATATGCAACCTTTAGTTTTAACAATGTTGTCTGTTGGATTCTTCTAAAATTAGAAACGCATGCGAATTTCATGAATAAAATATCAGTCTCATTTTTTTTTTATTTATTTGTTTGTAAGTATCATGCACTTACACCTCTCAGATATTTAGATTAATAATGTAATATTCAATAGAACTTAATTAAATTTCAAAGAAATGAAAAATCGTGGCTGTTTCAAAGAAAATTAACAGATGATATTCAAGAGAGTAAACAAAAAGACATATATCAGAATGTTTGGCATTAAAATATTTAAAAAATGCTTATCAAGGTTAAATGGGATTTAAAAGAAAATTTTTGAACATAATTTAGCTTAACATATATTATTTAGTAACATATTCGACAACAAGTGGGCGGAATTCCATTTTAAGTAAATGCAAGCATATATAAAAAGACGGTACGAAAATGTTGGTTGAATGGCTTTGACTATCGTCAAAATTATCGTATTTGAGGAAGTCAGAATCCCGATTTTGTCGTTCAAGCATCTCCATCAAACAAAAAGTCACTGCTTGGTCTGGTTTCTGAGCTGATGGCATTTTGGCTTCTTTTTTATCTGTTCAGACAGTTAATTCAGAACATATCTCGACTTCTTGAGAACAATGTTCTTTGTGATACCTACCACAAACATTGGATTCAAGATACATGATTTTAGCAGCAGGTAGAACTGCCAGATTGCACGTTTTCCGTAATTCTAAGTTTTTTCAAGTTTTTTAGTCTATCGTACGATGTACATTTGAATTTGTTCTGTGTGACTATTTCTTTCGTTTTTTTAAATCATATCTTACTTTTGAAAATTTCGAAAATTTTTTACTGTTTCAGTTTTATTCAAAATTTTACCTTTTGCAGAAAAAAAGTCATATATATGCGCATCAAATGTAAAAACAACTTGTTTCCGATCAGGATGAGAATAGTCTTGGGAAAGTTGTATATTATTGATTGAGCATGCGTGAAATCTAGGAGCTAGCTGCTTGGCACTATATTCATCACCGTAGAATTAAATCATCTGAACATGATTACATGACGTTAAGTAACTACAAGTATTTACTTTATAAAATTTTTAATTTAATTTATCTGTACCTTTTTATTTCAATTATGCTTAAATAGAAATAAATATTTTTATAGGGTGTCCATTATTAAAGTTTTTGTGATTATAATTAAATTTTAGGATGTTTTAATTTATTTTGGTTTTGACAATGCAATTAATTTTTATTCTTAATGGGATATATGACGTAAAATTGGTTAAACAATGGGAATAGAATAATATAATTTAAAAATAGTTAGAAAATAATGATTAAATCGATTTATTAATACAATTTTTTTAACAAATTTGTTACCGAAAACAATACTAGCGCATTCAGCGTAGTTCTGTAGCTGGTATAAAAAATGACGGTAGCCCGAAAAAAACAAAACAAACTAGTGTCAATCAAATTCCTTTTTTCCTGAGAGAAATCTGGTAACCCTAGCAGCAGGATCTATTCCATATTCAAAAGGAATCATCCTAGACTTGCTCAGAAATCATTATGACAATCATGCCGTCACAAAATGTTTCTCGAATTCTTTATCCATCGACTTTTCCCCCTTCCCACCTCTATAACTCTGACTAATCACCATTAGGCTTAATTAGGTACGTTAAAGATCAAGTCTTCAGAAAGCAGTCATAAGAAGTGTGATAAAGTCGATTCTAACAGATCAACCAAAGCAGATTATTGTGCTTTTCGAGAAGACATTTTGTTTCGTTGTGTCCACAGACGACCAATATTTTCAAAACGCCATCTTTTTATCTATATTCTCATATGAAAATTCTAAAATTTTGAAATAACAATCTTTTTTTGTGCAAAAGCTATTCAATGTTTTCTTTTTCTGTACCCTGTAAAGTACTTTGTATGTTTTTCACTATGGAAGTCGCGTCAACCCCAATTGTGAATGTCGTTATTCCCCAGAAAGCACTCTAAGAGAACTTTTGGTGAAAAGAAAGTTTAAATGAATAATTTATGAATATTTTTTCGATAAAGTTTTTATATTAAGATATAATACTGTAGGCCTACGTTTGAATAAAATCTTGGAGAAAATCGACCAGAAAATGACACGATGATAGCGAATTTTATTTGGTTTTCGGGACGGACGAAAAACAATCTTAGTCCAAGAGCTGACAACATAAGAACCTACGTTATCAAGCACAAGGGAAAAAAAACCTTTATTTTATGGACGAGTAGAATTAGGGGGATCTAATGATCCACGTCTATCAGAAGTGACGTGGTGCATCAACCTAAAATTAATATCACCAGTGATTGACTCGAAGTTTTATCACTGTGTTTTCCTGCTTTCATCTGAAAGCAGGAATTTTCCTAATTTCAATGATGGTATTAATGTTTTGCTTATGCAAAACTTCATTTCCGGCAGATATGAGTTATTAGATCCCCTATTTCTACTCTTCTATAAAATAAAAGTTTTTTTTTCCTTGTGCTTGATAACATAGGTTTTTGTGTTGTTGGCTGTTGGAGTATGAGTGATTCAATTCAGGTTTTTAAATTACATATTTGCAATAATCAAAATTCCACGTTTTTTTTTAATGGTATCCGTTGATTAAACTTCATTACAAACTTTTTTCATCCCCTTTCTATGCTTTTGAAACATTTATTGACAAAAAATTTTATGTATCACTTTAAAAAGTTAAATAATTGATCTGTTAACTAGTTCTTTGTTTCTAAAATTCATAATTCAAAAATTACAATTTTTGGAGTATTAACATGTATTGGCATATCCGATCAGTTCTTTCTTGTTATACGCAAAGATAGATTATTACATTCAGAGTAATTTTGGAATATAAAGTATTTCTTTATTTAATTAAAATTTTTAGCAGTATTTAGCGTCTATCCTTAGAAAAAATGTATAAAGTAAATGTTTAAGCTATTATCGTCTTTACCTCAATTGTGCGAAAATATCCTGTATGTAATTGACCGTTAGGTGGCAGCACAAGCAACTATCTTCATCGAGTTCATGGATTAAATTCTAAATACATATATATGATCATTTTAAAAATACGTTTCTAGAAAACTTTTAATTTGGCTATTATTAATAATTATAAACAGGTATCCTTAGTCTAAGTATTGAATACTTTATTAATAATTATAAACAGATATCGTTAGTCTAAGTATTGAATAATTTATTAATAATTATAAACAGATATCGTTAGTCTATGTATTGAATAATTTATTAATAATTATAAACAGATATCGTTAGTCTAAGTATTGAATACTTTATTAATAATTATAAACAGATATCGTTAGTCTAAGTATTGAATACTTGTAAATAATATATTTTTCTCGTCAGAGTTTTTGTCGAATTAGCCATGTTTAGATACTTGTTGTTTTCTGTAACCTCTTCGTCTTTTTGATTTGTCTGTACGTCTTTCTTGTTCGTTTGCAGTTTCACTTACATGTAAATTCTGCGAAGAAGGCAGGAGTATGCTTCGTGTGCTTTCATCATGTTCTTCGGCCTTGTTCAGAAAAGATGGACTGAAAAAAAATAATCAGTTAAACAAAAGAAAAATTCAAAGTATTGCGAATACATAATTATTAGCAGTATCAAGAACCTTAGAATATACATATGCCCACATTAGGCAAAAATTTAAAATCAGATAAATGATAATAATTAATTTTTGCTCCGATAAATGACACAATATACAAATAGGTATGTTCACAGTACTTATTAGGTTCAGATCTCGACCAATCTGATTGAATCATTGATTTAGATATCGAGAGTATACTGATTTGAACGTCTCGGAAGCGGTGGTCAATAAATTAAAATTTTGTTCGCAGCTGTTCTTGAGTGTGCGTGCAGTAACTATGTGGTATATTGTTTATCTCCTGTACTGTAAAACCACAATTCCAATCTAAACAGCAGAAACTTTCGAAAAATGGAAAGTTTTTATTTTTCTATATTTAATAAAATTATAAAAAAATTAAACAATAATAACAATTTTTTTTATTATTATTTTTTAATATTCGGTTACGGTTTCAACAAATGTACATTTTTAAGATTGCTACTTAGCGAGATTGATACATCCAGTGACTTTCGCTTATACAGGGTGTCTCAGGATTTTTGGGAATAAATTTAAAGAGAGGTAGCTGATATCAAAAGGATTCAGGTCTGCTTAGCAACCCAATGTCAGAGATGCTTTCCTGACGAGATAGTTACGACACAAAACACAAGAAAGAAAAAACACGAACAGGGAGAGAAAACATGTTTATTATTCATTGTGCTGTAAAACTGCCCGGTCAGTATTGAAAAGTGTTAACGAAATTGTTGCATACATCGTGACAGCTGTTGGGTAGTTCGGAACAATCAAAGTATTTTGAGACTGTTAGATCTTCCATGCGCCGGAGAGGCGCTTCCATTCACCACGGCCCCGGGTTGACCTCCTATTTTGATGACGATCGTTGCCTCTTTAATGTTTTTATTTGTTTAGTTTTTCGCTTTATTTAGGATAATAAAAGTGTTTTCTCTTCTAATTTGTATCCGGTCTTTCTTGTTTTTTTTTCGCGCCACTACCATGCCAGGAAAACGTTTCCGACCATGGATTGCCATGCAAATATGAATCATTGTAATGCCTCTTACCTCCTTTTAAAGTTTGTCTCAATAACACGTGGATAACATGTACAATCATTAATGACCGTCGCTTTAACTTATTTCAGGTTTTTTTTATATTACCACACAGCGGCACAGATGCCTCTAGTGATTTGTTTTATTTTATTTTCATGGGAGACCTCGAAGCGTTCATACATGCGATCGTTACTTTACCAAATTTCATGCATTTTTGAGATTGCTACAGAAATGGGATGATGCAAATAGATTTTTTTAAATGTTAGCGAAACATGCATAGATGCATTGGTGATAGTGATTTTAGAGAATATTATGCATTTTTCAGATTGTTACATGGTAATGTTGAAGCATCCAGTCCTTGTTTTTGTTTTGTTTTGTACTGACTTCATGAGTGCAAAGCTCTTATACATGCATGAAAAATACTAATATATAGAGTTTTTAAAGATTACAAGCCCTTACACTTGCAATAAAGATATAATCAAAAGCGAACGAGGGGAGTAATTTTTCTTTATTGTTTTTGTAGAAATCAATAACAAATACATAATAAAAGTACCTACATTATTTATGTATGTATTTTTTATATTACTCGAATTCATCATTAAATTGTGTTAGAATTAAGTTGTATGTGTTAAAAATACCCGTTGCGTGATGCAGACGATCACTGCTTCCATGCCAATAAAAATTAGTATGGTCTGGATCCGAATATCTCAATCTGAAGAGCCAATCAGAAAGACTCGAGATCCAAACCGAGTAGGTATAATTAATATGCATGCGGCTGTCGAAAAATATTACAAAAAAAAAATCTAGAAGGGATACCCAGAATTACAAAATGATGATCAAGCTGCTGAATGATTGTTTCTCTTGCATTTTTTAAATAGAAGTGTTTGATCGTGCTAATTAAACATCAGTTGGTATTTTTGCTTCCTGATTCATTTTATTTAATGAACAAAGGAAATAATCAATAGTGCTGGTTTCCAGAAACTCAATAATATATTTATATTTTACTCCACTCAAATGTATATGCATTTTTCTGGTGCACTAAAAGTTGCTTACTGTAAACTATAATGTGCATAACGGTTATCGTTTATTTACAGGAACACATAAAAAATTTCGATTACGCTGTTGTCTATGAACTATAAGAAGCTGAAAATGCATTCAGCAGTAATTTAAGAAAAATTTTGCATATTATGTGGTGTGTATAAATCCTGTAGATAATATACATTGCTACACAAAATAGTTCATAAACATTAAAGTGAGCGGAAATTGATTAAGGCTGTTTTTTAATTGAAATGTGAAATTTCCAGATGAGCTGTAATGTCATAAGCGATGTTTATAGTATGTAAGAATATTCACTATAAAGAGTACACAAAGAACTGAACAGATTACTGTCTAGGGAAGACACTTTTTAGCAGTGCATTTTCAGTTGTAAATATTTTTCCTAAATTAAATTTAAGTTCATTATGAAGCTAGTATAAAAATCTTTAGGTATTAGTTTGTGTCAAGGATTAAATTTGTAGTTAATAATATTGGCAGCTTTAACAGCATATTATTAAACATAAGCTTAATAATTTACCGTTCTGTTTTTTTCTGCTTGTTTGTTTGTTTTTGTTTTTGGAAAGTTACACATTTCGCCTGTTTGGATAAAAAAAAATTGTAAGTTAAAAAATATATATAAAAGTTTTTTAAAAATTAATTTTGTTGAAAATGGAATGGTTGGAAATTCGCACTGTTGTGAATTATATGATTTTTTACTTGGAGTGATTACATCGACGATAAATGTTAATAGTGCATTTACCTGTTAATAATATTGTCAAAGTTATCCTATTTTGTATCCATTTTACCTACATTTATATTTTAATATGGTTGTTGTTTTTTTTTTCAATTTTTCCAGGTTTAATTGTGTGTTGGTCGTCCTAAATTCATATTATTTTGTTTTTTATGGCTAGTACGAAGATGAAACCACACAATTTATTTATAGTACCAAAGTATTTGGGACTGAAGATTCTACTTTGGTTCCACAAATTTTCATACTATTCCTTTTATGTTCTTTTTTTCTGTGATTCTATGTGCTAATTCGTAACTGTTATTAATGATTTTATATATAGACAAGATTTATCTACATAATATACAATGAAATAATTTGAGAAAAGGAAAACACACGCTTTTTTATCAAATATTTGAATTCTGCGATACCTTGTACTTTAAGTATTTTCGGTTTGACAACGTGTAAACAGAGGGAGAAATATTCATGAAGAATGTCTTATTCAAGGGGTTAAATTAAAAACATTTTATTATATATTTTTTCTAACATGTATAGTTGTGAATTTCATTATAAATATTAATGTACTCACTTTTCAAGATTTTCTTCTTCAACTTCCAATCCTTTTTTAAACAGAAAATAAATTAGTATTTTTATGTAAACAGTATAAAATACCAAATATTGAAGTAATACATAATTAAGTAAATAAATAATCATGTTTTTCTCTATTACCACACATTCAAAAGTTAACTATGAAGACAATACAAACGAAGGCATACAACATTTCAAAATTTAACCTAAACAAACTATTAAGAAAGCAGTTTTTCTAAAAAGAATCAAGAGAAATTAATTGTAACTCTTAAATTTGCCCGTAAATTGAAATATATTACGATATTTCTATAATTTTTTCAATAAAATTTATGTAATCATAATGATTAGAGTACTGCTCCTGGATTTATGTGGCATAGCAGGTATATTAGCAATTATAGTATTTGTTTTTTAACATCAAAGCGTGGATCAAAGTAATGACTTATAACAATTTAAATAGGAGAAATGATGAAAAATCCCACCATGAAGAAAAACGCATTTTCGCAAAAAGTCATTTCCATAACTATCATTGCTTGAAAACTAGATTTTGAAAGCAAACCAAAATGAAAAAAATATATATTTCCTGTTCCAATTAAGATAGAAATGTGGTATAAACATCATTTTAATCAGGAAAAAACAAAAAAAACTTTTATTATAACAATTTTTTTTAGAAAATTTGAAGATTTTTGTGTTGCGGATCCCCTTAAAAGTATTAAAATGCAAACGCGATACCTTTACAATTTTTCTTCCATAGATTTAGCATTAGTGAGCGGGTCTTTTCAAGTAACTGAAGTATCCTCTTACGAATTTTTTATTATTAATTAATACGTGTAATTGAGGCTTATAAAATCAAAGTGCCAAATTGTCACACAAAACTTGGATAATACGTTTTCTGAGATAGTTGAGAGACTTAGAGACTATGAGACTTAGCTAATAAAAGTTGTACTAAGACTGTGTCTTTATCTTCACAACGCAAGAAAACAACTGTTTCTAAAGCTCTAGTACTCGCATCACAAAACGTATGAATATAACAGTTATCTTTACAACCATAGCCATAACGTCTATCTATCTTCATGTTATTTAAATATTCGAGTTCACTATACCATTTTTGAAAATTATTCCGCATTTCTTCTGGAAGTGGAGCATCTCAACCTAATTTCGTTGACCAGTTCTCTTGAATTATCTGCCCTAGCACACTCTAAAAAAAATGTGTAAATTTACACACAAAAATGTGTAAGTCGATGATACAAAAACGATTTGTCTATATGCGTAAATTTGTGTGTAAATTGCCAAAATACACGCCTAATGTGTAAATTTCAAAATATACATTTTAATGTGTAATTTGATGATAAGTCAAAATGTGTAAAAGTTATCTGATAACTCTTAAAATACGTACTTTAATGTGTAAATTGCGTAGATATACACATATTTATGTGTGATATTTTTACACACACATCTGCGTAGCATTCCATTTTTGCACATAATTTTGTGTATTAGGGTAATACACGTAATGTTGTGTAATGTTTAAAATACACAAATTTATGCGTACTATGCAGAATACACAGATTTGTGAGTAATATTCTATTCTTACACATATGTCTACGTAACATGCAAAACACATATTTTTGTGTAACATTTAAATTACACAAATTTTTGTGTACATAGCTTTATCTTATGCTTTGTGTGTAAAATGGAAATCAAATGTTTTTATGATCGGAAAACAAAATTTCATTCAGATTTTTTTTTAATTAAATACGTTAAAAAAGTCTTCAATGTATTAAAGTGAAGTTTAATTGTTTCAATCTAAAAATCACAAATGAAAAATCCCAAATCGAAATTTGTTAAAAAGTGTCATTTGACATAGGTAAAAATAGATTTAAGAAACTATAGCCTGTAAAAATATGAAAATTGGTAGCTTTGTAGTAAATATTGTAAACATGCTGAAACAGATAGTTTTTAAAACAAAGAATTATTTTAAGTGCTATTCGATGTTGAAATTGCAAATATTTATCCAGATTTTAGAAGGCGTCACTTTTAATAGTGTGGGAAATATTTGAAAAAAATAACATTAATATTTTTTCATATCTACAATAAACAGAGCATTTATGCTTGAAATAATTGAATAGTCACATTGCTTACAAAGCTTAGAACCAATATAGTGAAAAATGTCCAATCCGGGGATCGAACCCGGAACCCTTGGAATAGCCCTCCAAGTGCTCTACCATTTAAGTTACAAAGACGATGCCCAGCTTGTCATTTCTCACTCACATTTCAAGACTGCAACTGCAGCACAAAATGATAACGTCTACATGAGCACATAAACCTGTTGCGTAACATGAGATACAAATAAGCTCAGCATCGGTGAATGCATATTTAATTATAATCAATTTTTTAATAATTATCAGCAGTAAAATTACGCTTGAAATAATTGAAAATTTAATGTGTGACTACGACATTGCTAACAAAGCGTAGAACCAAAATAGGGAAAAATGACTAAACTTGGGATCGAACCCGGAATCCTTGGAGTAGGGTTCCAAGTACTCTCGGAGCGTTATTCAAAGGAACTTGGAGATGAGAATTCTGCGAGCTGAGAGCACTTGGAGTGCTATTCCAGGTGTTCCGGGTTCGATCCACAGCTTCGATATTTTTCACTATGTTGGTTCTACGCTTTGTTAGTAATGTGGTAATCGCATATTAAAATATTCAATTATTTCAAGCCTAATTTCCCTACTGGTAATTAATTCAAAAATTATTATTATTAAACATGTATTCGCCGATGCTGGGTTTATTCGTCTCATGTTAAGCCGCAGGTTTGTGTGCTCGTGTAGACGTTATTATCTTGTGCTGCAGTTGCAGCCTTACCAACAAAATGTGAGAGAGAAATGACAAGTTGGTCATTATCTTCGTAGCTTAAATGGCAGAGAACTTGGAGCACTATTCCAAGGGTTACGGGTTCGATCCCCGACTTCGATATTTTTCACTATGTTGGTTCTACGCTGGTTAGCAATGTTATAGTCACATATTAAATATCCACACTTTTGTTCAATTTGACATCCAAAGTTATCATCACAAGCTCTAAGAAGCTCTGTAGATAACTACTAGTTCTAAGTAATAACGTTACAGAATTATCTTTTAATGTAATTTTACCAAATAGATGAAAAAGGCAGGACAGGAACTAGAGACCTTTGGCGTAAGCTGCCGCCTAGCATTAATTACCTATATTTATTATATATCTGTAGTTCTTTGGCTGAATTGTGTCTTCCAGATTTATCCTGGATAGCTCAATTGGCAGAACACTGCAAGCTCTCACAAAGCTCTCCGGTACAATTCAGGTCTATACACTTTTTGACTATGTTCGAAAAGTGGCAGTTTGTGTTATTTATTTACCTATTATAATACAGTGAAACCTGTCTAAAGTGACCACCTTTGGGACAGGCTAAAATGGTCACTATATAGAGGTGGTCACTTTATGGAGTGTCTTTCAAAGTGGCACATTAAAGTATTGTGATCTCAAAAAATAAAATATAAATAAGGAAAAATGTACTATATTAAGTAATGAACTGATTTATTAACAATAATAACTGATTCATTAATTTAAAATATGCTGAATAAAGGATAATTTACTTAAAACTCGCATTATTTCTTTTGAATACAGTTGAAATTCTGTTGTAATTGATTTAAATAACTCATACCTACACAGTACTATATATACATTTTTATTTTCATTTCAATTGCATAAAGTTAACGTTTCTATGACTGGCGAAATAAACTTTCCAGTAAAAATCATCTTAGACAATTGCAGATATCTTTACAATAAGAAACAAATTGGTCTCTTTATATATTAAGCAAATAATAACTATAAGAGATAAATTCCTGTACTTTTTAAATGGATCAAAATAAAATTTCAAAAAATAACCACTTTAGTCTTTTAGTTTGTAAATTTTCAGCATACAGAAAAATGGATGGTCACTTTTTATAAGTTCGAATAACATTGACAAAAGCAGCTAACTGGTCGCTTTACGCAGGTGGACACATTAGACAGGTGGTCAAATTACGGGACAATTCTCATATTATTTTATATGAGCACAAGTAAAATTTTCCGAAAGCGGTCATTTTAGCCAGGTGGCCTCTTTACCAAGGTGATCACTTTAGCAGGTTCCCGTGTAATTGTGTTAAATTTTATAAAGAATTATTTTTTATCAATCTACTTGAAAATTAGGCGCATTATTTGTAGTAGATTTTTTAAAGGTTTTAAATTATTTACGAAATATTCCTGCTTAATGTCCAAAGAATTATCAAAATAAATTTTACATAAAAATCTAATCTCTTGTATTATACAGAATTTTTTATATTCTTTAAACTATAAACAAGGTGATGAAATTTATTTAGATAAAGTTTTTATTTTTGTTTATTTTGCTTGTAGTTTATGAGTGTTTTCAATGAATTAAAAACGATTTTTAACTGCTTCAATCTAAAAATCGTAAATAAAAAACCATGAATCAAAATCCGTTAATTTTCATTTGACATCAGCAGAAATAGAATTAAGAAAACTATAGCATGTAAAAATATGAAAACTGGTTATCTTTATAGCAAACATTATGATAAGCATGCTGAAACAGACAATTTTGAAATCAAAGAATTATTTCAAATGCTATTAGATGTTGAAATTTCGAATATTTATTCGGATGCTAGAAGGCATCATTTTAAGAATATATACAGAAATAAATAAAAAAATAAAAAAAATTAACAAACAGTAATAATTGTTCGTATTTACAATAAGCAGAAAATTATATTCACATCAATATCATAAATTTATAAATATAAAACTGGAAAGAATACCAACTTACCCTTGTAAAATATTTTCATGCCATTACTTAATGCAAAATTAAAAAAATTAAATTTGCAAACAATTTTATTTTAAAAGAAAGTTTTTCATTCAGTAATTAAATATCTTTAAATATTTACTAATTATGATAAACTTTGATTACAATATTTTTCCACACCATTTTAAATTTTAGAAAACATGCGATTTTGACGATTGATACTCTACGAGTAAACAAATCTTATTTTTAAAAGAACTAATTTGAATAATTGATTTTTATTATCTGATTTTAGCTGTCGAAAGACAGTTATTTATTTTAATAAAATCGTTATAACTGAAAGAAAAGCAAACAAGGAAAATACTTTTTTATACCTATTTTTCAATGACATCGTTTATCCTTTTTTGATGTAATCTGTGATGGTGGAAGATCAAATATATGTTCCGATAATAAGCACAATAACACTGGCATAAATCTTTTTAACCATGCCCACAGTAATTGTACATTTCTTGGATGCATATTTCATCAAAAGCACACATGAAATGACTCCAGCGAAATTTTTGGTTAAATTTTTAAATGCAGACTGAGATTGAGAGACCCAGACGCGCACAAAATGGCTATTTATATTCTCTATGCAAATGCTACCTATATGCAAATGCTCTCCGCGTATTCCAAAGACTAAATAAACGGCGTTGTTTTTTTATTCATTTAATTATTTGATAATAGTTTGCAATTTTTGAGTTCTTTATCCAGGCACATGGCAGATGTTTTCTCCTGTTCTTTATGTGGTGAAATATTTTAATGAGACTTTTTGATTTAAAATTTCTTATATTAAAACATTTTTTATGCCTTTTTTCGAAATATTTGAAGTTTTTTGTCAATTGTAATAATAAGTATACTGATATAGAGCGTATACCAAATTAAACAATGTCTAAATTTATAGTAGTTAAAAATGATTTTAATAGACAATAATGCAAAATATTTCGAAATTAGAAAAATACGCTTTGTATCATTCATCGCAAATGCAAAATTTGTTTCGAAAAAAAAAAAAAAAAAAAAAAAAAAAAAAAAAAAAACAGGAATTATACCAAGAGGCAATAATTGAGAAATACATTTTGCTAGCTGCAAACTTTTTAAATTCTAATATTTTAGTAATTTATACGCGTATTTCAATTACAAGTCTATTAAATTTTTGTTTTTTATAAATACGTGTTTTTGCTGAAGTTTTTTTTTTTTTTTTTTTTTTTTTTTTATATTGTGGAATACTAGTGAACAAACAATGCATTATATTTGTAACTTGAAGCAGAAAAAAAATGTTTTGTTTCGTGTTCGGTTTATTTTGTTCCAAATTTTTTTTTCAGATTTATATACTTATAAAAGGATCGACAGAAACAGGTTTCTAAGACTGAAAACGAAACCGAAATCGAACTTCAGTAATCTTTCAATTTTCGGTCGAAAACGAAAACGAAAATGTTCGATTTTTAAGTTATTAATACATACATAAATACACATAATTATTAACTAATTATGTGTGTATTAGAGGCACATTTCTAACAAACATACATGAATATGTATAAATGTGCAGAAGTTCAAACAAAAGCAAAACATAAATAATAATATAACTTGAATATTTGATTACTTTTTTACAATCAGTAATCATATGTATTTATCAATAACTGATAATACAATTAATAATGAAGAACAAATCAATAAGGAATATTTAATTTTTGAATATACATATTTTTTCGGTTTTTTAATATTCCTCATTAAAAGTAATTGAAATAAATTGCTCAAAAGGTTGTTTTTTAGAAAACTAATAAATATAAAAATAAGATGTAATAAAAAAAAATAGCCATTTTATAATTTATCGAGATTTAAATATAGATAAGCCGTATGCTTAAATAAATATGTGTTATTTCCTCCTGAAAAAACTTTGCCACACCCTCGCCTCTCTACGAATATTTTGAAATAGCATCCTTGTTTGAAAAAATCTATCTTTGGTGCCCAAGTTGACTGAATCTCTGTACCTTTAACCTAGAAGTCTGTACGGGCAGAAAATTTCCAGGCCCTGGGTCCTGCCCGGTACGGTGTAAAATTATAAGTTCGACTCGAACCCGGCCTGGCACATTCAGATTTTCACAGTTTACCGGCCGGACTGGCCCAACTCAATTTCTACAAAAAATTCAGATTTTTCTTAGCACACAATTGAGATTCTTTCAAAGAATACTGCATACATATCTATAGGATAAATTTAACGTATATTTTAAAATTACGATGGAAAATACACAATAACAACAGTAACGACTATTTAGATTTCTTGGACGTTTCAACATTGAAATAAGAATTCATTAAAAAATTAATGTTGCTTTGAATAAAAGAAAACTAGTTGATGTGCAAATCCCAAAACTTTCTTCTATCTCATACGTACATTTTAATATTTTACAAAAATAGTTACTCATTTTAATGCTTTAATAATTTTAATTCAATATCATACCAACTTTGATTTTCATCTTAAATTTCTGCTTCAGTCAATTAATATGAGTAAAAACAAATTTCTGTCTCTGCACGAGCCGGTAGACAATAGAATGATAGACAGATTTTTTTTTTCAAATTCAGGGAGATCCTACTTGCCTTACCAAAAAATAATCATATACAAAAAATTTAGTTCAGTTCCAGAACTAACTTCATACACTTTCATAAAATTCGCTATTGCAGCTTCCCCTTCCGGCGGATTTTTTTCAAATTCAGGGAGTACCAACTAGCCATAACCATCCACTTACACAAAAAATTTGGTTCTATTCGATGCATAATTTCATATACTTTTAATTGGTTCTACATTGAAAATGGCACAAAAATCGCGATTGCAGCGCATCCTTCCGGCGGATTTTTTTTTTTTTTTTTTTTTTTTTTTTTTTTTGGAATTCAAGAAGGACTAACTAGCCATAGTCATACACTTACACAAAAAATTTGGTTCAATTCGATGCATAACTTCATATACTTTTGGTCGGTACAATATTGAAAATAGCAGAAACATCGCGATTGCAGCGCCCCCTTCCGGCGGAATATTTCAAAACTGAAGTAGGACCTGCTTGCCACAGCCAAAAACATTCACAAAAAAATTGATTCAATTCTATGCATAACTTCATACAATTTTTGATGGTAGAATGGCGACATATACACAGACACACACACACACATACGGACAGACAGACAGACATTTTGTAAAAACATGTTTTTTTTGGAATCTCTGACCCCTAAAACGTGTAAATCCGTCGAAAACCGGAAGTCGAAAAAAAATTCGATTACAATACTTTCTTCTATTGAAGATAGAAGAAAGTAAAAAGAGTGCTAAAAACGTAATTTTTAAAACTGTTTTATAAAAAGAAGATTTGTGAAAATATTTATCTTTTGCTTATTAAGGCTATTTTTAAACCCCAAAGAACTACTTTCTGACACACTTCTGAATTCATGTCTTTTCGGAAACGCATAAGACGGGTGTTTTCATAAATAAATAATGCAATCGAATGGCGTTATCCATCTTTTGATAAAGGCAATGTAGCTTTGAAAAAATAGTGCAAAAGATAACGTTTAAATTGAATTTCCGAAAGCAACATCACGAAAAGGAGAAAACCCTGAAGCCTCGATAAGAAACTCTTATTTGTCGACATGTAATTTATCTAACAAAAATGGAAAACGCTATCGATTCCACACTCCTTTAATACTCAAGCTTGTCAATTTTAAGTCTTTATTTTTAAAAGTTAGTCAGAATATGTGTCAAAGTTTCACGTTGTTGAACAGGGAATTTAAAAACATTTTAGGATACATTTCCAAAGATTCTGTAAACAGAAGTTCACTATCACTACTAATATTTTTACAAAACATATTGTTTGCCTCGCACATCCTGGGAACAACTACGTTCAGTTCCGGCGCAGCTAAACTATTTAATAAAAGAAAAAATGCAAATCTGATCTCAACACCGCACAAGTGTGATGAAAAAAAATTAAACGGACACCATCTCCGATGCCAGTCTCTTCGATATATGGCCATGTTACATTTCTGTATTGATGTTGTCTATCAAGCATCGGCTCATGACGCAGGTTTACATTAATTCTGACGAAAAACAAATTCTTTGAAAGTAGATAATATTTTATCGGCTTGGTTTAAATTTTTATGTCGGCCGGTAGAACAGCTATTTTTTTTATTAAATTTTACTGGCCCGACCCGTTTATTTTGTTTATCGGCCCGTTTTAAAATCCTGCTTCATATCATCAGCCAAGCCCGGATCCGTGCAGATCTCTATTTTGAACAAAACTTTTTATTTTCATGTAAAATAAAATGTAATTAATTCATCAACGACACTGAATGTTAGTACTTTTTGAAATAGCAATAGAAACACCTGCGGTTTTAAACTAAAAAATTTCTATTACTATTAAGCGTGCAGCTTTTAAGGAGCAGGTGAAGAAAGTCATATGTAGGAGAATACTTGTTTAATTTGATTTCACGTCATGAATCAGCTATGGTCGATAATTATAAATAATAAACTTTATTCAAAACATTAAATAAAGAGTTTCTCATCTAAGCGGAAACAGCTCAATCAACAAGACATTTAAAAAATTTCCAACGGAAGAAAGAAGATTTCTAGAATTCAGATAGTTTCGGTCCAGTCGAATTTTTAACAGCATTTCCGCCGATAACGAATTTTCGTAGAAACTCAAATTTTGGGCCGAAAATGAAACCGAAACCGAATTTTCGGTGAAATTCAGATTTTGGGCCGAAAACGAAATCGAATTTTCGGCGAAATACAAATTTTGGACCGAAAATGAAAACGAAACCGAATTTTTGCGTAACTCAGATTTTGGGCCGAAAACGAAAACGAAACGGAATTTTTCAATATTCTCTACTTGCAATTATGTCTAACACGCCATTCGTGTAATTTCAGAAATTTTTCAACATTTACACATTTATTGGAGTTTATAAAGCGATAACATATTGCACATTTGATTTCTCAAGTTAGATGCACATAAAAACAGGTAATTTTTCCCTCAAAATGTGTAAATTTTAAGACAAATATGCATTTTTAAAAAATTACATACTTATCTGCGTTCATATAATTATTTTTAAATTAGAATAAATCACAAATTCGTGTAAATAATGACATTTTTCAACATTTACACACTTGACTGAGTTTTTCAAGTGATAACAAATTACACACTTACTTTCATAAGATAAATACACATAAAAATGGGTAAATTTCAGAGAAAAAATGTGTAAATTTTACGACAGGTGTGTAAATTTACAAATTTACACTTATCCATGGGTAAAATTGGCCAATTTACACATTTATTTTTTAGAGTGCAACAATACCAAGGCTAAAAAAAATTGGATCGAAGATCCTCTGCGTTACAGCTAATATCTTTCTTTTAGACATATTTTATACCTCATCACTAAATTTATGAGAGATCTTCAAACTATTCTCCATTATGTACCTCTTCAATCCTAAAAGAGGAGCTAAAACGGAAAGGAAAGGAAACGAAGTTACATTTTTGCTGAGCTTCTCTTATTCGCTAAAGAAACTATTGTCTTCACTTTTAATTGGCCCGAATTCCCACATTCTTAGTTCCATTTTCGCGTCAGCCATGATTTCTGTAGATTTTGAAATAAAATTTTCTAATTCAGGCACACTGTCGATTGAAATCACGCAGTTATTATCACACTATGTTTTTATAAGTTTCTCTGCTATCTGTTTATTTTCTTCATCGACATTACTCAAATGATATCTTATAACTACACCGAGTAAAAACGGACTATAAATTGCTCCAAAAATTATTCCATTGTGTTGATAAACCTGAAAGTCATCAGGACTCTTCCACCACAAATATGGCAACTAATGCCGATCTGATTATTTGACTTCAGTTTGAAGAAATGCTCTTCTTATATCAGCTACTACTCCAATAGCTTTCTCACGAAATCTTATTGAGGGTTCTCAGGAATCTTGCTGTTAACTTTTTACAGGCCAAATTCAGATCCAGGCATATTTTTAATTACTTTTTTTGCACATTATGCATTCTTATGCTTTAGTTAAGGGATATTAATCATTAATATGGTGGAAATTTTTTATATATATATAATTTTCAGAATGTCCCCAATTTTGAACATTATTCACTTCCGGCGGTCATTTTCCAATGGTCGTTGGTCATTTTTATGATTTTATATACATTTTCCCATAAGTGATAGGAATCTAACTTCTATTTTGAAAAATCAAGTCATTTTTACTATTTCTGCTAATTTTTTCCAAGTCAGTTTTGATTAAATTTAATTTTTAATAGATTTTTAAACTTATGTTCCCAATTTTGAACATTAGCCTGTAAAAGATTGATCTGGCGGTGCAATTTAGCATTATATCACATTTAATTTTTTCTCAGTCCCTATAAAACATAAATGCATAAAATATTTAATATAGACAACATAATATCTCTTCTATCTAAAATAATTTTTCTAATATTCAAAATTGAAATTGAAATTTTTTTATGTTTAATTTTGAAAAAAAGAATTGTTTTTTGTTTTGTATCCACTGCGCACAAGACAGTAGCAAATCTGTTGATACACGAACCCCCCAAAATATTGATAACGATGTAAATTTAATGTATCTTGAATTTATACTTCATTTGGAAGCAATTTTTTTAATTACCAGTTTAAAAAATATATTTTTTGGAAATTTTAAAATTTAAATCTAAATTTTAAATAAATAAATAGATAAATTGGTTATAAATGAAGCATACATTCAAGATACACTAATTTTACATCATTATAGATATTTTGAGGGTGAAGGGGGGAGGGCTCTTGAACCAATAGTTTTGCTACAGTCTTGCGCACAGTGGAACAAGTCAAAAAACAATTTAAAATTTTTGATCAAAATTAATTATAAATAAAATAATGTAAATTTTCAATTACAACATTGAAAAAAAATATTTTAAATAGAAGAGGTATTGAGTTTTTCATAATAAAAATTTTATGAATTTATGTGTTTGTGAGGACTGAGAAAAAAAAAAATTAAATGTGGCATATTACTAAATCGCCAGTTAAAAAGTAAGAAACCTGACACCCTTCAACACTGCAAGAATTTATTCAAAGAGGTTTAGTCTTTTAAAAAGATAATCATTTAAAGAAGGTGATCTCCTTACTTTAAACGATGCATCAAAAACTGGTCTAACACTGGAAATAAGACTATTTGGTTTGATGACGGGATGATGAGGTAAAAAATGTCCTGGAACCTTTAGTGTTTCATTTGAAACATTACTGATGACATCTTCTTCTTCCCATTCACAGAAAACCTTAACATATTCTTCAAATTCTTTCATCGATTTTAATTTCTTTGTTTAATTTATCAATCTTCGTTCAGTGATATGTCTAATTGAAGGAATCTCACGTTTGATGTTTATCCAAAGAAGACCTATAATATAGCGGCCTTCTCTATTTCTGTCAACTTCTTTTATAAAATTATCATGAGCGAAAAATTCTTCAGAATTAGACAAAGTTTGACAGAGATCTGTTATGCCGTTTGTTTCTAATTTCCATAATTCTGGAATCTTCACCTCTTTTAACGCTAGGTTTGTAAAAGATGATCCTAGATATGATTTCTGACTGCTCTATCTTGAATTCTTATCATACTTTTCATTTAAATTAACAGACTTCTTCTAAAAACTTTAGACACACACGATAAGAGAAAACATAAACAATTTACAAAAAATCCCTTTTTTATCGCGATAAAAAACGAATGCCAACTTTTTTTTCTAAATTTTGAACTCTTCTCGTAAGATTTTTTTTTAAAAAGGAAAAAAAACAACAGCAACGAGTCGCATTTAATAAATAAAATCGGTAAAATTGCGAAAGCTGTGTATATAAATTAAACATTAATTTATCAACTCAACTCCAAGCAGTTATATTACAAACAAAAATGCCACTTATTTTAAGCTTATATATTTCACAGCCAATGAAATATTAAATTTGATATAGACACCCTTTGTAAGACACTGCGAATAATTAACTCATAATTATAACTAGAAATCAACCGAAATTTTGGTTTCGTTTTCGCTTTCGGCTCAAAATCTGATTTTTGCCTAGAATTCGTTTTTAGCGAAAATGCTACTGAAATTATTACGCATGAAAATGTTTTCCTTACCAATAGATGTTATAGTGCTAACAGCCAGAAAAATCAAGGACATGTACAAAAGGATGCTGATTTTCATTTTCGCAGCCAGTCAACTGTAAAAAAAAAAGAAGAAAAATTAATTAAACTATAATTTTTATATTATATTTGTTTTAGTTGCATAAAGAATTTTTTATTACCACAGCGATAATAACATCAGTGATGGAACACTAACTCATCAGAGAATCAATTGAAACTGCTAAATTTGAATAGTAGTTTTTGTCTAGTTTAATTTCTTTGAGTTTTTAAGACAGTTAAAATTTAGTGGCGTTGATTATTTAACAGGTGCACCATTGTTCCATTGCACCATTGTGATATGTTGTTGTTGATCTTGTCTTTTTAATAAGCAGCATACAAATGTTAAACTTGCAAATTCTGTATTCTTTTTACTCCAATATTTATTTCGGTAATTATGTTTAAGGGGTATAAGAGTTATTCTTTTTCATGTTATAGTTGTTATCATATGTATTGAATTTTCGTGAATTTAAGTAAAAAAGACGCAGTACTGTATGCTGCACCCTACTGTGTATTTGAAATAATAAATCATCAAGGGTATATTATATAGTCACCAAGTATTTATTTCAAATTCATATTTTGAAAGTAAACATGTGTAAACAACATCTTTGATTTTCGACTGACATTTGTACGGATGAGAAATTTGTATAAAGCTGGAAATGTTTACTCTAATGTATTTTAATTTATAATACAATTGTGTTTTTTAATTTTCTAACACGTTCAGGCTAGCGTGTATGACCTGTTGGTCACACTTGAAAATTAGTAATAAAAACAATTCAGTATTACAAGTTTAACATAATTGCTTATGTATTTCGATGCAATTTTTAAAATATTCTAAAAAGAGTGCTGGTTGGCCCTTATAACACTTAAAATACGCCTTTACTAGTTTGACGTAATTATGAGATCGATGTTCGACCAATCATAAGTATTTTCTTTCATTTTTTTAGGATTTTTGTCAACTCCAGTTTTGTCAAATTGGTAAATTTATGCAAAAATAATAGAGGAATTAAGTTCTTTTATGATGTGGGTCAAAAATCAAACGTGGCGATTTGAACTATTTTTTCTTTGTAATAGTTTTGTTTGAAGAAAATACAGCCATTATGTTTACCATGTATGCAAAGTTTAAAAAAACATAATGCCGCTGTTTGTACAAAGTCATTTAAAGCGATTTTTCTTTCTTTTAACTATAAACGATAATCTAAATGTGTATTATATGGAGAGAATATGCTATGTTCAGTGTCGTCAACAAAACCATGTCTCCGCGTACTTTGATTATTCTATATGAACTTTTGAAATTTCACAATTAACTCTGATTGCTATATTCGAGTTCAATTATATAAATATAGGAGAGGGCTCATCAGATACAGGGTCTGAATGAACGATAGTACTGCGCCGTCCGATGAAGCAAAGCATAAATTCGACTGTTGTCTTACAGCAAAAAACATGAATGTTGGCGCCGGAGTGAACGAATCAAGTGATGGAAAACCCTCTGACAGTCTTGCAAAAGGGCAAAATTGTAATGTTGTTTTCTCAGCATTTTCTTGTAATTGCTAAAAAAATATGATTCTTTCAAAATTATAGAAAAATCTTATTTACGAATATGAATGTTAGCCTTGAGTGTGTTAATTATTGCACAATGTATTAAAAATCCATTAAATCAACTGAGTTACACATAGGCGTAGCCAGCCTTTTAAACGGGGGGGTGCCTAAATTTTTTAACCTGAACATGTTGGGTACAAACAATATCTTATGTAATAAAACCTAATAAAACGGAACCCCACAAAACCTATCAAATTTCCGTTTTAGACAGGTTTTTTGTAGAAGGTATAATTGAGTAGAACTTCTTTTATAAAGGATTCAAACGCAATTTTTCATTGCGTGAAGAAAGATGAGAAGTTGCTTAAAACTAAATCTAATAGACAGGGGCGTGCGAAGAGAAAACTGCGCCCGGCGCAAAGTTACAATTTGGCGCCCCCTCCACCCAACTTTTTCTTGTAACAGCCAAAAATGACGTTGGTAGAATAAATTTGGCGCCCCCTAAAATTCCACGCCGGTGCAGCTGCCCCCTACGCTCCCCCTTTCGCACAACGCTGCTAATGGATTAAAAAAAAAAAAAAAAAAAAAAAAAAAAAAGATATATAAACATAAATGAAACATGATAGATGTAAAATAAAGATATCCGTAAACATAAATCCGTAATTATCACAAGTTTTCATTTCAAACAGCAATAAAATACTAAAATAAATAAGCACGACTTTAGTTCCCCCCGTCATTTTGATCAAAGTAGCATCAAAATAACTTGTAGTACGCAATTTTAAAATTTACTGTTAAATAAAAATTTAAATTCAAGTTTATGAAAAGAGCATTTTGGTATCAAATAAAAATATCCTTCATACCTAAAATGATTCCCATATTTCTTGTCCTTTTAAGAAGAAAATTTAATGGACATATTAAAGAAGTGTAATGAATAAATGGATAGTGTTTATAGAAATTACTATTTATATGTTGAAGAATCAAAAAACGTTTTCAATTTCCTATAAAAAGTGTACATCTTCAGGGGTGTAGTCGTAAAAAAAATCACAGGTTACACAATCGACGCAGAGGGTATAATGCTCAAGGCACAGAGTATACTCTTAGAGCACAGGTTCCCAAAGTGTGCTCCGCGGAGCCCTTGGGGCTCCGCCTGAACTTTCCAGGGGCTCCGCGATCTTCCCGGGAAATAAACGCACCTTAAAATAAATTAGCATATTGCAAGTGAAAGATTTTCAAAATTATGTAGTAATTTTTTGTGCATGTGTGTGCGTGCCAAAGATAAATATATCTATAAATGGGTTTAAAAGTGCAATAATGCACTTCAAAGCTAATAACACATTTGCATTATACATGTATTTTTTTTTTCTATATGATATTTTTGGTTTGAGTGGTTTTTGCTTTATTTTATGTTTCTGTATTTAACGTGTTTTACGAATTAAAGGACATGAAATACCATTTGTGAAATACCATAGGAAAACTGCGAAGATATATGCACTGATAATGCAAAAGCAATGATAGGTCACAATGTTGGACCTATTGCTAAAAGTAAGGATAAATCAAAGAAATGTAGCAGTAGCCATTGTATTCAACACAGACGCGCGCTAGTCTAAAAAAATGCCTCTTTAACGTTTGTCAGTTCTGAATGAAGTCATAAAGATAATAAACTTATAAAATCAAGACCTCTTAAAGGGAGACTTTTCAAACAAATTTGCAAATACAGTCGAACCTCGTTAATACGCGAATCAGGGGTCCGATGAAAATTCGCGTATTAAACGGGTTCGCGTATTAACCAAGGTCGCGAATTTTCGTCGAGTGGTCTATCTGATAACAATCTATGCGGAAAAACATATTTTTGTCAATTTTTAGCGTTTTTAAGACATAAAATTATATTATTTTATTTATTTTTATCGTGCTTATTAGGCAGGAACGTTTGAAAGCTGTAAATTCAAATAATCGTTATTTTCTCAAGTAAAAATCCTATGTCTTTTCAAAGTTAGATTTATTACATATGACACATAAGATTGAATAAGACAAACACAAAATTTCTGTTAACCATATGTTAACAAAATTGAAATCTTTTTTAGCTATACAGAACAGATAGAGGCGATGATAAATAGCGTTGATAACAATAAAAAGTCAATTGAAAAAAGTAAATTGATGAAGACAATAATATGATAAAAATTACTTTTTAGAAAAATAGCTGTCAATTTTGGCCTGTTCGCCATGATGTTTTCAGCCTTGTTTAGGTAGTTGAGAAGTTCGCTTGCTGAGAGTGTTAGAAAATTGTCTTAGAAATCTTGTCTAATATATTGTCTAATTATATTGTCTTAGAAAATTGAACTTTGGTATCTGTATCTTTAAAGAATGGAGATGGGGCCGGAAGCGTAGATTCATCATCTTCTTCCTCTTCCTCCGGTTTGTCTGTCACAGTTACATCGGCGATGATATCATCCAGAATTCTAAGTTGGGGGGTAACTAGATCTTTGTCGATATTAATGAACGTTTCTAAATCGACAAAAATTTTCCCTAGAGTTTCATGTGTGGCCAGCCAATTTGCTTCAACTTTAGGATACGAGATTGGCTCTGCATATATTATGTCCTCACTACTTCCTAAACCCGCTTTGTGAAAACAATTTGTAATTGTTGTTGCTGTGACACTCTCCTATGCTGCAGTAAGCATGTGCATAGCGTCGAAGTCTGTAATTGAACGACACACGTAGCAAGAAGGATTGCTGCCATGTTCCATTTGGTGAAGGTATCGCCGTATACGACGCGAGTCTTGTAATATCTTTGGCGCTGTTAATTATTCCTTGGTCCATTGGCTAGGTGACACTAGTCGAATTTGGTGGTAGAAATTTCACTTGGACATTATTCAGGTTTTCGTTATCTTTTGGATGCCCAGGGCAGTTGTCCACAAGCAATAACACATAGCATGATTTTTTTCTCATACACCGATCAAAATTACGAAACCATGTTGTAAGAATGTTGCTCGTCATCCATACTCTACGCTGGCTTTCGTACAGGTAGGGAAAATTCTTTGCATTTTTAAAGCATCGCGAGTTGACCTATGACCAGCAGCTTTAATTTATCAGATCCATCATAGTTGACACCGAAAAGAATAGTAAGACTCTCTTTGCTCAGTTTGCCTTCATGACATGTTACCCCTTTCATGGCCATTGTTTTATTGGATGTCAGTTTGTAAAAAAGCTCAAATTCTTCTATGTTGTAAATATCCCGACTTGGGTAGTTTTTTACCAGCTGCGGAAGCACATTAATTTTCAACACAACACAGTGAATTACAAAATTATAAGTAAGCAGTTGCATATGGAAACTGAGAGGAATGTGTCCTCCTGATAAGCTAGTGATCTGTACGACGCATATTTCTAACAGAGGCGAGACTGGTGGGGAAGATGGAGGTGTTAGTATTCCACTGAACGTGGACATGGGATGCGGGAGTGGGTGCTTGACCAACTTTATTTCCCACTTGCACCCCCTTTAATCAAAGGGGAAAGTGCAGATGGGATCAGTTAAATCCTGTTTTAGTTATTTTATTTACATTATTTAAAAGGCAAATTAAAAAATTATTACTATTATTATTTTGTAATAGCAAATGAAGATTTTGATCACAGACATGCTCATTTTTATTTAATTTTTAGTTATGAAAGAAACAATGAACATCAGATTAATAAAATATAGTCAATAATAATATATTTAGTATTATTAAGTGAGGAAAATTTGCGTAAAATGGTTGTTTTTCATGTTTCATCGACGTACGGTGCTGTAATTCACGTTTTTCAAAATTGTTTGCTTTTCACACTATTTTTGAGGCTCTCTCACGTCTAAACCATTGATCAGAGAAAAAACTTTAAATACATAAAATGTAGGAAATTTTGCGCTCTTTAATTTATGTATGGATTACTTTTATGTAAAATGCAGAATTTTGAAGTTATTTAGAAAAAACGAAAAAAAAGCCACGTTTTTTGCCAAAAAAACGTGTTTCCAGGGAGAAATTTTGTTGGATAATGCCAGATTCGTGTTCAGCGACCCAAAAGACATAAAAGGAACCAAAATTCAAAACTATACCAAAACTTGCATTTATTTTTTACCAAATGCCTGGACTATATTATTTAGTGTCTCCTCGAGACGACATCAGGATTGAGGAGGTTAATACAAAAAAATAAAGTTTTAATCCTCATCTTTATTTTATTTTGTCCAGTAATAGTAATGTTATGAATTCAGAATTACTGTATCATCAAAGTGTCAAACTGAGAAATTGTTCCATTGTTGAAAATTACTGGCTCAGATTTTTTCCTGCAGATTTTTCTCTGCTCCATACGCATAAAAAACATTAATTTATAAATAACAGAATATCATTGGGTTCAGGGGCTCCGCCTTAGAAATTCTTCCAAAAAAGGGCTCCGCGAACCTAAAAGTTTGGGAACCGCTGCTCTAGAGAGTACATCCTATGGGTTTCATGAGAAACAGAGGGTTATATGGTGTTCCTTAAAAAAATCCAGAAGGTATACGGCGTATACCCCAATATACCCTTCACTACATCCCTGTACATTTATCTATAATCAATTCATTTCTCTTAACAATTCCCCATGACTGACGGGAACCTTAAAATCAACGCAAATTAAAACATTGATATAGTTATCTTAAAGTTCCTTTGTTTTTAGGGAAAAAGAAGAAACATTAATCGAATGTTTTCTATTGGAATAACATGTAAAATATGTTTACTTACGAAGGGAAATCCTCAGCATAAGCAAAATTCATGATGACAAACAGAAAAAAAAATCACAATGCTATTATCATATGAAGTACGATTATGATTCGTGCACAATCAAATAATTTGCAAACCTCAAGCATCTAGTCTGCATCAAAAACGAAGAAATCATTCTCTAACAAAATAAATAAATAAATGATCGAATTAAAAAATATCCTCTGTCTCAAACGAAAATCCAAGCAGAAGCTAATTTATTATTTATGATTATTGTGATAGGCGCCTTATCAATTAATCGTCGACAGAAATGCAGTAGACATAAATCTCCAAACATCACAAATTTTCTTTTGAAGCAACAACCAACTATTGAAACATAAAGAAAATTATTTTTCCTTTTCTTTCGTTTTGATCAAAATAACACTGAAATGACTTGAAAAAGAATAAATAATTTTAAAAGGAAAATAGTAGTTCTTTCAATCTCTTCTACACATAAATGTTTTTTAATTCTCAGAAAGAATGAGCCTGAGCCCCCCCCCCCCCTCGGGCCCGAACACTAATATGAAAATAGAGCCCGTGCCCGCTTCGGACCCGGGTTTGGGCTCGGGCTTTCGTGCTGGGGCTGAGCCTGTCTCATTTCTAATTTGTACAACCTTCCACCCCCTCCGTTCTCCAGGCTAATCACATGATGGAAATTATCGTTTCACATCTGTATTTCCTTTCAATTTTTTTTTTTTTTTGGTTTCAATCTAGACTTTAGATAACAAAAGCAAAGACATAAATAGTAATTTCTATCCTTGTCGACAATTTACTCTAATTTTTTATGGAAATATGCATGCAATAGAAAGGTGTTAAAAAATTTCCATAAAGAAACGACATCGAATTGGGATTATAAAACCAACTTTTTTTGATTTACTGTGATTAATACAGATTCTAGTAAATATTCTAGTTTTAAAAAAGATGAATAAAATAATTTTCTTAAAAAGAAAAAAAGAAAGAATCGAGGTCTCTTCTTTCATCACATTTCAAAACATAGACTGTTAGTTTTGATTAACTAATTGAACTAACTTTGCTTACATTTTTCTTCTTTTTTCTTTTATAAATTTTGATTTTAAAAAAAAATCAATCTTGGATCTGCACGAGCGGGGGGGTGCCCGGGCACCCAGGGCACCCCCCCTGGCTACGCGCATGTTACATCATTTTAATTATTGCTTGCATTGCAGTGAAACCTGGGGCTTAGGGAACGTCTATAGACGGGCTTGTCAGTGAGAGGGTTAAATGTCTTTTTAAGTGCGTTCATAATTATATGAATACGTAACACTTATAGTCGCCGTTAAGTCTGTTCGTCTGTCTATCCGCCGGTCCGTGTACAACAACGCAAAAACTACATAATCAAATCGTTTGTAATTTAAAATGTGTAATTGTTGCATAATTTTGTCAAATCATTTTAATTTTTATGAAAATCCTATGCATAGTTCAACTATATTTGCAATCAAAAGTATTCCGTTACTTTATAGCCAATGAGAAAAAATACTTTCAAGTGCATTTTAATGATGTAACACTTTCGAACATAATAACATTGATATGCATCTATGAAGTATATTCTAAGATAGGCATTCTGCACAATCTGTGGTGAAAAGAATAGTTTTTATTAATTTACAGGGTCACACAAAAGCATTCCATTATATAATGGTATAGTGAAAACATATTTGGTGCGCGTTTTAGTTATATTAAACTATTTCTCATTTCATGAAAATGATCAACATGTCTGAGGCTCACTACAGATTACTTCCTGTATAAGATAAATCAGATAGTATTTACAATGACACAGAAAAGATTTTGGATATTATATGTTATACCGAAGTGCTGTATAGTTTTATACCAAGATCTAAATATTTTTAAAACTTCGTTATAGTACGAACGTACTTCATTTGCTACTTTTGACTTTGAGGCACACCTTTGTTTATTAGATATACATAAATTGATTTTTCCGAACAAAAGCAATTTTTTTTTCACATTTCGAACTTTCTTCACTGTAATAACTTTTATTTAATAAATACTTTCTAAAGTAATTTTTTCGGCTTTTAATTTTAAGGTAAAACAATCGAGAATTGTACATTTTGTGAAAATACACACTTAAAACATCTTAATTTAAATTAAAGAATACGATAATTTCAAATATTCGTTTTCAACTAAAAATAATCCATTTTTTAAAAAATGAAATATTGAAAATGAATTACAATTATCAAATAAAGAAAATTACCTGACAATAGCTAACTTTTCTTTTCTGATGCTATCGGCAAAATGCCTTAAAAGGTAAGCGAATGTCTTTTATAATGCAAAATTTAACAGATGTCTCCAAACGTTTGAAGTCTTATGCGCATATGTTAAAAATATTTTTGACATATCTCATCCTAAATTTGTCTAATGTCAAATCCATCAAACAAAAAGTTATTAGAAATCAGTTAAAAGTTGCTTGAAATATATTTCTTAAATATATACCATTTTTTGCTGCATATCGACTTCCTTAATTTTCAATTGATTGCTTTGTCACATGTTTCTTCCTTTGATTACATGTTTTTTCCTTTGACTGTTTTAATATTATCTTGTTATGTGTGTGTGTGTTTTTAATTCATAAAAAATCCTTTTTCCAATTTTTTTTAATTACGAGAAATTCTCGTTTATATGCGAAGGAAAATAAATTTAATCAGAAAATATTACTTGAACTTACAACAAACCTACAAAAGTTAATCGAAATAAAAAATCTTCCAAAAGTCTTATTTTGACTAACATAACTACAGAAAGAATTATTACTTTAAACTACCATAATACCTTTTATTAATTTTAACGGTTCACATTATTGAAAAAATAAACTTTTTTAATCTAATCTTTAGTTTGTTTAAGAAAAAAAATCAAAGTGAATAAGGAAGAATTAGATAAACTTACATTTAAAACATAAATAAAAAAATAGTTTTATATTGATGCTAAATCTGAAAACATTATTTTAACTAGACTGCTCAAAATAATTAGATGATAACATAGTTTTAACAAAATTACGCAAATACTTACATCGATAAGTAACGTAAAATATGGAATATCCATTAGTGTGTAAAAGCAATCTATTTTTCTCCCTGCTATTATTGTATTCATTTTGCATGGATCAACGCATTTTTCTGTTTAAATCTGGATTCCGTCATATGCAGGATCTTTCCATTCGTTTCATTGCATTTGAATTTTTTGCCTTTAAATCTTCTGTTCTTCTGAAAAAAAAGAAAACTTAAAGTTTTTTTTTTTTTTCTTTTTTTTTTTGTCAAAAATACGCGATTTAAAAACACATGTGGTTTTCGTAAAAATTTTTGGACAGAGCCAAATTTTATTTATTTTATGCACGGATAAGATCAGATCAGTCAGAGACAATGGTTTTAATGCGAGTTGTATCAAGACTGGGACCGAAAATTTCGCCCCGTGCAGACCTAGAAAGAAGGAAGTCAGTCCCGGTACGGTATGAAAAAATACGTCAGGCCCGACCTGGCCAAGTCTTAACGTCTGGACCTGGTTCGGACTGGCCCAGAATGCAGATTTTTTTTAATAACCTCATTAGGACGATAAAAAGCCTGAAGTTGTGAGAACTAAAATTATGAAAAGCTCTTAATGTGCATGTTAGAAAAAGCATTGTTTTAAATAACTGACGGACATTTAAATGCTACAGAAACGGCATAAGTTAAATTGAATTAGAAAATAAAGCTATAGAAAGGGGGTTACTTTTCACTTGGAATTTTTTAAAAAGCATTTAAACACTTTATTAGGAGCCAATCTTTGTTCAAAATTTAAATGATCTTTTCTGCATGATGGGGTTTTCTTTCCAACCATTTCTCGTCTTAAAATTATTTTAACTTTATGAGAAATTTTAGGATGTGATTTTTATTGCAAATTATATGGTTAACCATCTTAAAAAAATAAAGAAAGAAAGAAATGAAAATTCTAACTTAATAGATAATTTTTTTACATGTTTCCTACAACTGTTAAAGTAACATTGTTTCTTGAACTGCGTGCATTTCAATTTGTGTCTAATCCCTTAAAACCTGATGTATTATTTAAACGGCTATAACTCTGTAAGTTTTGCATATATGACTATAAATTTTTTTGTGTTTAAATCAAGACTTCGATAAGGAAAGTTTTCCTAAGTGGAATTTATACCCTAAGAAAGCCGTATAAAAATTATATTTTCGTATTTTTTCAAGTAGACTCATCATGGAGTTGCAACTTATGTCATCATATTTTGCATATTTTTTTTAATGAAACTTCGTAATTGGAAGTATGGGTCTAGGGGCAATATTTAAGGTAATAACCTACTGTTCCGATATTTATGAATCATCCTGTATATAATTTATCTATACAAATCTACATACAATATACAGGACTATCCAAAAGAGTTTTTATAATTTTCTGACTCTAGATGGGAATTGTTTAAATAGGATTTCCAAATGTGTATTGTTTTTCCCAAATAGTTCGTATAGGCATGGTTGAGGCTAGTAAATCTTTAGACCTCGATAGACATCCGCATTTAGTTAGATTTGTTCAATAAGATATCATATTTCATCTCTTTAAACGATGAAGTTTTGTTACATTTTTCTAAATCTGTCGGGAAGTGTTTCATAATCACATTCTTGGCACATGACTTTTCTCTTTTGTTTAAATATCGTTTTATATTCTAGTGACAAAAAACATAAACATCTGGATATGTTCAAAGAAATAAGATATGTAGTGAATTTCATCAAACTATTAAATATTACTTCAGTCATAGATTAGAAAAGAATAGTTAATAGATTAACCAAAAGTTTGAATTCAATTTTGACACATTTATTCAAAATGTATCATTCAAATAACCATTTTTTTTCTAATATAATGTACATCTGAGGTATGCATAGAAATTTTACATCTACTATAACTATTTCGCAAGTTGGAGTTTCAAAAGTCGTTTCGTAATTTTTTCTGTCTATAAAACATGATGTAAAGAATGCCTTAGCATAATCATTTTTGGTAAATTCCGAATTTTGTTATAGGTAAATATTGCTTCTTTGCTCCTTTTTCTTCTATTTAATTCTGACTAATTGATAGTTTACATCGTATGTATGTTTATGCTTTTAACAAAAATATTTATGAATGTAAAATAATTCGGGAAAAACACTGCTTTTCAAAGAACTTTTTTCAATGGGAAATAATTTTAAAGGATTATAGATATAGTAAGAAATGAAATTATGTGTATGTGGCATTTTCAGAAAACAACTGGTAAAAACGTATTTTAAAATGTGATGAATTATGTATTGAATACATGAACGCATTGCATATTTATAATAGTCCTTCCGGCAGTGCCGGGAGGAAGAGGTAGCTTTCATATACTTATATGTTTGTTTATTTATTTTAAATTAAGTTATATTATTTAAAAATACTAAGCTCAAATTAGTGGAACCTGATTATGAGCTTGGTCGAAATCTTAATTCAGGTGCACATGCACACTCATGTTGAAATCGATTAATATATACGAGTGCTGTCGCGGGCAAATTGATTTTTTTAAAAATGTCACCCACGTTAGAAATTCAAAAATTGCTCAGGCATTTTTTAAGTTAAAGACAAAGCAAAAAATACTCCTGAATTCATTATTAAGATAAATACTTTAAAAAGAACTTTTTTCAATTTCTAATTTTTTGTTTGTACATCATTATACATTTAAAAGATTTTTGACAAACTTAAATGGCTTCCATTTTGAAACAAGAGGACGGAAGAAGTTGGACAGTGAATGTGGTCAAGGCATTGCTATGTATTATGTCCACACGGAGTTATATCCAAATCAGTTTTAAAATACGCGTGTTATCACGTGACGAAAATCAGATCATTTCAAGATATGAGCAACACTAGAAATTAAAAATGGCGATAACTCAGCCATTTTTTAAGATACAGACGAAACACAAAATGCTCTGGAATCTTTGTATCAAGTTTAAATGCATAAAAGAAAAATCTTTCACAATTTCTCACTTTCTTGTACCTAATTTTAAATTTTAAAATTTGTAAAAAAATTTAAATGGCCGCCATTTTGTAATAAGATGGCGGATGGAACTGAGTATCGAACTCGATTCAGGCCTCAGTATATACTATGTACACACCAAGTTACATCCAAATCGATTCATAAATACGCGTGTTATCACGTGACAAAAATCAGATCGTTTCAAAATGTCAGCCATAAGAAAAATTCAAAGTACTATAACTCAATCATTTTTTAAGATATAGACAAAATAAAAAGAGTTCTGGAATCGTTGTTTTACGTTCTAACACGTAAAAGAAAAATATTTTTCAACTTTTAATTTTTTCAGATTTAATTTTAAAATTTGATTTATTTAAAAAATTTAAAATGGTCACCACTTTGAAACAAAATTGCGGATGATGCTGGGCAACGAACTCGGTCGAGACATTTGTATGTACTATGTACATACCAAGTTTCATTCAAATCGGTTTATAAATACGCGTGTTTTGACGTGACAAAAATCAGATCGTTTCAAAATGTCAGCCATAAGAAAAATTCAAAGTACTATAATTCAATCATTTTTTAAGATATAGACAAAATAAAAAGTGTTCTGGAATCGTTGTTTTAAGTTCTAACGCGTAAAAGAAAAATATATTTCAACTTTTAATTTTTTTGCATTGAATTTTAAATTTTTAATTTTTAAAAAAATTTCAAATTGCTGCCATTTTGAAACAAAATGTCGGATGATGCTGGCCAACGAACTCGGTCGAGACATTTGTATGTACTATGTACATACCAAGTTTCATTCAAATCGGTTCATAAATACGTTAGTTATCGCATGACAAAAATCAGATACATATATATATATATATATATATATATATATATATATATATATGTCAACATTTGAACGGAGGGTGATTTTGGGATCTGGGGGTCATGATCGGTGAAAATATACCAAAATTTTCTGGAAGTGCTTTCCTCCGGACGGCTGCAATAGGTAGCTTTTTACTTTTTGTAATGAAAGCTACCTAAAATGAAAGTAATTGCCACTTTGAATGCCAGAGAGTCGTTGGGAGACATGATATTTGTCCTGACAAATTAAAATATTTCTTTTAAACACAGTAGGGAATAACATTCGAGCTCCCAGATTTACTGAGCATAGTCATATGTATGAAGCACAGAAGAAATTGTTTTTTATTAAAAATTATAAGATTTTTTACACTTAGTATAAATATATATATATATATAAACGTTTTTATAAATAAATCCATTCCAACAGTGATATTTGTCAAAAATTAAAATTTACAAAGACCAACTGATAAACTGTATTTAAACATAGGTAATGACCAAAAAACATAATCATCTATTTTTAAATAAATAGTGCAGATCTCTATTAGAATTTTGGCATTCAAAATGCAATGATTATTAACAGACAAATGAAAAAGAAATGAAAAAATTGATTGTAAACGGTGCCATAAACATGTTACTACCAGAATGCTAACTTTAGATTATGACTGGTGACTATTTTTATATTTTAATCTCACCACTATTTAAGAACACTAAATTTTGCAATACGTTGACTCTTGCACATGTTGACAAAGCATAAGTAAAAGATAATTGTTTTGGGAAAATGGCGTAATAATGTTGCATAGAATTTAAAAGTAGTCGCCAGTTCCCTGCAATTCTGACCAGTGTGAATTCTTAAAACTGGAGTGTATTTCAGCATAAAATGCTTATGTGAAACTTTTAATTGCAGTTGACCACTATCTGCCAAATATGAAAGTTTTCGTTATATTTGTCATTTCCTTCATTGCTGTAGGTATTTCGGGTAAGTAAAAAAATTTACTTTAAAGCATTATTAATATAGAGTTGATAAATTTAGGTGAGTTTTTGTAATTTTATTTCTTATGTGTTAAATTATTGAAGAATTTCTAATCAAAATATATTATTATATTAATATTGTCTAGAAAATAGTTTCTATAACGTGTTGTGGCCAAATAAGGATTTACAAAATCTTTTTACCCAATAACATTGACACATAAACTTGTTTTTAATCCTACCAAGCATTTTTTTTTTTTTTTAACGTAACCGTTCCGAACTACAAATTGTAATATGTTTTATTCGTTCATAAATGTTTTACTAATTGTTAAATCAAATTCTAATTAAAAAGGAATAATTTATGTATTTAAGTCTCATTTATACTTTCATTGTTTTAAAACAACTTAAGCAGCATAACACTTGCGAAGTGACGTGATTTAAAGTATCAAAAACATATCTTTTCTGCTGAATCTGATCATAGAAAATTTATTGTATTCTTAATTTATAAAAAGCGTTTGATATCAAGTATAAAATTTAGCGTTTTATTTACTTATGATATAATTTCCAAAACTGTGGAACAGTTGATTCCGGAATCCTATTTTGCTATTTAAATTTATCTTTAGATGGTAATTTTTATAATACATTTGAAAAAATAAATAATTTAAAAATAAATTGATTAGTATAAATTTCAATTAATTACATAATTGCATTATAGTTTCTAATACATTTAAAAGAATAAAACAATTTAAAAATAAAATAGTTTTCAAGTAATTTGATAAATTATTTTTCTAAACTGTAAATTAAACTAATTTAAAAGTGAGTGAAATATTTTGAAAAAAAAAAAGTGTTTGATATTTTTCAAAATAAAAAGACATCGTGACCTTTGTAATTGCAACTGCTGTTACTGACTGTCGTTTAAATATCCCTCTATTTTTTTTAAAATAAAATAGAAATGGCTATGATACTGATTTTTAAATAAAATCCAGTATTTAAAAGGAAAGTTTCAATCGTTAAATAAATTCTTTGAATGCAATATATTTTTAATTTTTGAAATTTTAAGATGAAATAGCACAACTTGATACTTACCAAAAATGTTCCTACGAGAAATATAATAATAGTTTATTCATTTCCTTTCAATAAATCTTCACTTTATGTTCTAAAAATGTAATGAACAACAATTTAAACCTAAATATAAATATTTCCTTATAATAATCTTTTAAGATTTTTTTCAACTATTTTCTATAGGTTAATTTATAAAATTACCTGTAAAATTTAAAAAAAAAAAATCCAAATAAACTAATGTGTTTAAACACGCTAAAAAATTGGAAAATTACTAAAATTTTTCTAGGAAAATTGTATTTTAAGAACTTTTATGTAATGGCAACAACAAAAATTCATGTAATAGATACTAAATATTTTCATAATTTTACTAATACTAAACTTTTTTTAGGAAAATTGGATTCCTAGAATTTTTTACGTAACGGCAAAAATCTACAGATAAAATATTTGGAAGATTACCATTATTTTAATAAACCCTTTTGTAAAGTTACAAAATTCTGTACTTTTGCTTACAAGTTTCGCATATTGAAATTTTATTTATTTATTTATTTATTTTGTACAATGTGAAGAAAAAAAATTAGTTAACATAAAAGGTTTCGGTAACCTTAGATTATTACAATTATAGATTTTTTTTTTTTTTTGAATTAATGTTTTATCACACTCTAAACTTCACATACATTGTATATGATCTGTTATTCATTAAATAAGAATAATAATAATAATTTTTGAAGATGAATTAAAAGTTTTTATTAATCATAAACCTTAGAAATATACCCACAAATTCTTAAAATTATTCAAATACATACAGTGTAACTTAATTAATTCCTTAATTAAGTTATATTAGAGATATTTTCTTACTGGAAGTCTTTTAAACAAAATTTTACGATAAATACACACTTCAGGTTTGAGAGAGGAAACAAAATTTGCCGTAAACATACAGTCGGCTCTCGTTAATTCGAACTCGTCGGGACCACAAGAAATGTTCGAATTATGAAAAACATGCTTAATATGGTACTATTACAAAGGAATAAATGTTACAGTGTTTTTTTAAACTTATTTCGTCTGTTATCATTAGAATATGACTTAATATTAAATTAGAATGTATCAATACATAAACTAATTAAAAGAATAGAAACAAATACGATGAAGAAAAATTTAAAGCGTCACTGATGGACAGACGGAGCTCTAAGAAAGTGGATATCAAAGGATTGTATTATATGTATACTCGTTCGGAACAATTTACACAAAAATCAAAGAAAGAAAGTTATTCAAATGATCCGAAATCCGTGAGAAAGGAAAGAAAAATGAAAAATCGGAATTCACGTTAGTTCGAATTAAACGATGTCAAGAGAACATGAGTTCGAATTAATGAAAATTTTTAACGTTATTATGCCATTGAAAATTTCGGGACTTCATGTTTAGTTCGAATTAAGCGAAGATTCGAATTATCCGATTTCGAATTAACGAGAGTCGACTGTACTACAAAAACAAAAAAACGGAAAGCAAAAGCTATTTTGGATAGTATTTTTTAAGCTGTGCTTAACTAAAAATTTAGAATATGTATGTCATTATATGCCCTTTGTTTTATAAATTTATAAAATGTATAACTCAAAATATATTTAAATAAAAGCTAACACCTTAAAGAGCATCACATTCTAGAGAAAATCGTTTATGCATGTTTATTTTTTCTTTCTTATAATTTAGATGGTGCGCCAGCAACCTGTTCACCTTTAGATAGTTTATGTGGGGGAACTTTGGGTAAGCATTTCATTTAATTTTCAAATTACTTATCAATTTTTTTTCGTTTCGCATAACTTACTTTTATATATTTCTTTATTTTTATAATGTAAAATTCAGAAATAAGCAAAATATTTTTAAATTAAAAAAAATGACTTATTCACAGTTTAGAGGTCTGCACGGGCCGATCCAACAAAAAAATTAAATGGGCCCATGGTACCGTTGAAAAATTAAGCAAACCAATCGGCCAGATATAAAAGTTTAAACGAAGACGAAAATTAGGAATTATTTTTAATGAATATGACTTCCGTAAGAAAAAGTACAAATTTACAGAACGAGCCAATGCTAATTTGACAACATCAGTACAGAAGCATCATAATATGCCGAGCGTAGAGATCGGCATCGGATAGTTACATCGTGTCTGAGCCGGGCTTGTGTTTTTTTTTTTTTTTTTTTTTTTTTTTTTTTTCAGTAAACTTTAACTAGGCCGATATCACTCTTACATCTATTTTATTATTATTATTATTAGTCAAGATAGAAAGGATTTGAAAGTTTAATTGATTCTAATATGTGTTAAGTCAGGCAACGTATTTTGTAAGGCTAGTAAATAACGATAATGAATGCATATTAATGGAAACATTGGAAATATACCTTAATGTGTTTTCAAATTCCTTGGCCAACAACGCGAAACTTTCTGAGGCATTTTCTGATTCCTTTTTAAATGTAAAGGAATAAAATTCATTCACCTCACTATTAAAAGATTAGATACCTAATTTTTTTATTGGTAAATAAATTACTTAACGAGTTATACACGAGATTCTTGTCGCATTAAGTTTTCCGTCTTTCCTGTGCAATCGCGTCCAAAAATTCTATTAAAAACTCAACTTTTACAGCATTTTCTCAAAAGTTTTCTACCTTTATCAACAAATGGAAAACATCATTCGAAAACATAGTTTCAAAATAAGAATACCTGCTGGTTTTATGAGTTTCTGAACAAAAAAGCAATTCAGAAATGTGTCAGAAAGTAGCTTTTTTCAATTTAAGAACAGTCCTCATAAATTACAGAATGCAATTTACTAAAATATGTAAATATATGTAATTATATATATATGTGTGTTTATGTGTATGTGTTTAAATATATACAGAACAAAAAGTACGACAAAGGGAGGGGGGGGGAAGTAATTAAGAAAAAGAGGTTTTTATGTAATATTTCCAGCAACTCGATTGTGGGGGGATGGCAAATTCACATTTGACAATATTGTCAAAATTTTACAAATGTGGAATGCTTCAAGAAAGTTAAGTTTATAAATGGAAGTAGGTTTGGAACTTATTTTCAGTAAATTCACTTTTTCTTTTTGAATTCGCTATGTTCATGACACGTTCACATTAATTGACATCTCTCTTCACAATATTGACAATATTCTGAACATTATGAATTCTATTGATAACAATATTCAATTCACATATGAAACTGAAAATAACGGTTCTCTCCCATTTCTTGATACTTTTGTAACTCGCACTGTAACAGGTTTCTCTACATCCGTCTATCGTAAAAGTTTTGCCGTTTGTGTACCACCCCATGCTCGTTCTTGTCATCGTCGGAGCAAAAAAATGGCCGCTTTTTATACATTTAAAAAATCGTGCAATACATATTTGTTCTGATTCTCAATCATTTAATATGGAAATTCAATACATTAAAGCCATAGCGAGAGATAGAGGTTACAATCCTTCTAAAATTAAAGCTACCCCATTTAAACTCCGGCGCCCTCGTTCCTCAAACTCACCGCAGTCTTCTGCTCCTTCCAATATTAGCATTGTGTTACCATTCTTCCCTAAAAAAAGCTTTACTATTGCTAAAATTCTCAGACAACATGACTTCAAAATGATTTTTGCTCCTACCAATAAACTCACCCTCTCCAAGGTCAAATATCCTGAAGATTTATGTAATTTATGGGGAATCTACAGTATTAATTGCCAGTGGGGTCTTTCCTACGTTGGAAAAAACTAAACGCTTTCTAAAAAAGTATTCAAGAGCATAAAAAATATTAGGAAACAAGAAATCAATAAATCCTCCAGTGCAAAACATTGCTGGGAGATGAACCATACTTTCGATTTCAGTTATGTTAAAATAATTTCCAAACCTACTTCCATTGATGAACTTAACTTCCTTGAAGCATTCCACATTTATAAAAATGTTGACAATATTGTCAATTGTGAATTCGCCATCCTTCCACTATCGAATTCCTGGAAATATTGCATAAAAACCTCTTTTTCTTAATTACTTTTCCCTCCCTTTGTCTTACTTTTCTCTGCTTCGAATCCTTTTCATGTACGTTCTCCTATTAGCCATTACTTGCAGTCCTCGGCCATCCTATTGGGGTCATTCCATGTCAATTCAACCAGACCTTGTAACCCGACCAACAGGGATTTGGATGAAACTTTGTGTACACACTAATTCTATCAAGAAATGATTCCAGCATAAATTTTTTCTTCCCAGGCCCCATAGTTTGTGAGATATGGGGGGTCCAATTCTTGGGGTTTTCTCAAATCGCACATTGCTAAGCCTGGATTTTCAGATTGCAGTTCCATCTTCAAAAAATTGTTTCTCTGGATCTAAAACATGAATAATTTTTAAAATATCACTGTACAAATATAAAAAGATGGCGATTTTAATAAAAAATAATTAAAAAATTTACTCGTAATATTTAGGATAAAAAAAGTAAGCCAAAGTTATGGTTATTTTTCAAAATTTTTGTGAGCTCACCAAAAAGGCTGTGCAAAAAAGGCAAATGAAATTTCCAAATTCTTTTTGTTTTAAATAAAAGTTTACACTTTGGGCTTTCTATTTATGAAATAAAAATGATATCTTTCGCATGGCTTATGCAAAAATTTTGGGTACTTTCCAATTAGCCGGATGCCTGTTTAATTTTTACATATTACATATGCACACAAAAAGTCAAATGAATATTCCAATTTCTTTTTGTTTTAAATAACAGTTTACACTTTGGGCTTTCTATCTATGAAATAAAAATGATGTCTTTCGCATGGCTTATTAAAAAATTTTGGGTACTTTCCAATTCGCCGGATGGCTGTTTTATTTTTACATATGTACATATGTATAGATCTATATAAATACAGATGTATTATACATGTACATATGTATGTATACATACAGTATATTGATATATATATGTATAACATTGGTGTCCATCTAACCAAAAAGTACCAAATTTTACCTTGTTTTGAGAATCTGCACCAATTAAGAGGAAAAAAATTTGATTAAGTTTAGCTGTGGTACTTAAATAATTACTGGAATTTCTATGAGTTATTAAATTTAATGTTATTTGATGCATGTTTTTTTATTTGCAAAGTAAAGTTCAGGCTTTGTTTTTTCTGATTTAAAAAAAAATCTGACTGTAATATGTTTCCCTATTAAATTTAGGGAATGGTCCATACATTTCATCTCGTTTTTTATTAATGGGCATTTTTTGCTAATCTAAAGAACCTCTTACTTTTATTTTCAATAAACTCAAAACAGATTTTTTTTTTGTACAGTATAAAATAAATAATTTTTTTGTCCTCACATTTCCATTCTTTCTTTTGAATAATTATATATTAATTATTTGTGTTTAAAAACGTTCAAAACCTTGTATTTCCTTTCCTTGGGTAATTTTAATCAGTTTAAATATTTATATTGGCAAGTTTAGATACACAAATGTTTAACAGAACTTAAATTTGTTTCTATAGTCTGAAAGATTTAATTGCAGCTACCTTGTATAAACACCTTTTGATAAAGGCAGGGTAATGTTCGTTAGTGAAAGCAGTTTTGAAATCAATTTAATCAAATTAGTGTCATTCTGTTGTTTCTTATCATAGAAGAATGATCCAACTTTTACTGTGCTACTAAAAATATATTCTGATTTTTACATATTTTATAGTTTGTGATATGTATAAATATTTTTTTGCTTTATTGTTTTAATATGTAGCCTGATATTAAAACTTCTACTAGTCTTCAAGCTTAAAGTATTGTAATATTAACTGGTTTAGAATGTCACAAAACTAGCTATACAAATAACAGAGAAATAAATTACATTGATAATCTCTGTGATTCAGAAAAAGAACTTTTATCACTTAGGACTATTGCATTTATAAAACGAAAAATAAGTGAAAACCTATTGATTAATATATGTGAGCATCACAGAATTTGGCTCTTAATGAAATATGAATTTTATCAATATAAATGTGCGGATCCATTTAAGCGGCATAAAAACCAAGTGAAAAAAGCAATTAGGACAGTTAATAGAGATTTATAAACGGCCGAAAAAGTAAATCAAAGTTGAAAGTTATGATTATTTTTCCGAAATTTTATGACTTTATGAAAAATGCTCTACACAAAAAGGGAAATGAAATTTCCTATTTGTTTTTGTATCAAATAAATTCAATAGCTCATAGAAACTCCAGTAATTATTTAAGTACCACAGCTAAACTTGGTCAGATTATCTTTCCCCTTAATTTGTGCAGATTTTCAAAATAAGGCAAAATTTGGTACTTTTCGGTTAGATGGACACCAATGTTATACATATATGTATCAATATACTGTATATATGCATACATATGTACATGTATAATACTCTGTATTTATAAAGATCTATACAAATGTAAAAATAAAACACACATCCGGCGAATTGGAAAGTACACAAAATTTTTGCATAAGCCATGCGAAAGACATCATTTTTTTTTCATAGATAGAAAGCCCAAAGTGTAAACTTTTATTTAAAACAAAATGAAATTGGAAATTTCATTTGCCTTTTTGTGTGCATATGTAATATGTAAAAATAAAACACGTATCCGGCTAATTGGAAAGTACCCAAAATTTTTACAAAGCCATGCGAAAGACATCATTTTTATTTCATAGATAGAAAGCCCAAAGTGTAAACTTTTATTTAAAACAAAAAGAAATTGAAAATTTCATTTGCCTTTTGGTGTACAGCCTTTTTGGCGAAGTCACAAAAATTTGGAAAAATAACCATAACTTTCAACCTTGGCTGACTTTTTTAATCCTAAATATTACAAGTAAAATTTTTAAATATTTTTTAGTAAAATCTGCATTTTTTGATATTCCTACAGTGATATTTTAAAGATGATTCATGTTTTAGATCCAGAGAAACAATATTTTGAAGATGGAACTGAAATCTCAAAATACAGACTCAGAAATGTGTGATTTGAAAAAAACCCAAGAAACACCATATCTCACAAACTATGAGGTCTGGGAAGGAAAATTTTCTGATGGAATCATTTCATGATAGAATTAGTGTGCACACAAAGTTTAATCCAAATCCCTGTCGGTCGGGTTACAAATGGGGGAAAAATTGGGTGAATTGACGTGGAATGACCCATTGGTCACCTTCAATCCCCGTCTCTCCTATATATATGAGCAAATTTCTACCTCCTTTAGCACTGACGATGGTACACTATATGCTACCAAAACCGGTCTGCTGCTAATTTAATATATTTGGTGCCTTTTAACGTTGCTCTCTTTTTATATTCCATTATATTGCACCAAGTTCTATCTCAATAATTATTTAAAAAATTACCTTATTCCTGTAAAAATGTTTCTGTAAACTTATTTTTGTTATTGTTTTTTAAAGGACGAGCAGAAGATGAAAAAGTTGTCGAAAAGTAGGTACCTTGTTATCATTATTATTGTTTTTTTTAATGCTGTCATAAAATATTTTATACATTTTAACAGGTTAGTAAACGCGTTTTTTCAATGACACCGCAAATTTTCTAATGCATCTAAAAATAACTATGTTAAGTCCAGCTGAATAAAATTATTATCATTTAGATCGGAGTGCAAAAAATAACTTGCATAGCATCAGTTACGTTCAGTTATGAATATAAGGTTGACCACCCGAATAACAGGAGGGAGGGGGGGGGGGGGTTCCTCTCTGCTCAGACAATTTCAGCACCTATCAGACAATTTCAGCTATCTTTCGCGAATGGATTCTATCAGTGTATTTTATCAAAAAGATGTTTATAATTCTTCTTTTGACACAAGGAAAGAATGATTTATATTTGACACGTTCAGAAGTGAATACGAGTAACAAGATTTTTTTTTAGAAAATCAGGTAATGACATGATTGGATGGAAATTTCCTACGTATCTAGACAGTACTTATGAATAATCCTTGATTATAGGACAGTCAATGAATATAATCAAATGTGTTAAAGAAAATAATAGTTTTTTTATCGAGGGTGGTTCAAAAGGTCATGTCCAAATGGCACGTGTGAGTGTATCAGGTCATGAGGAGTACGAATTAAGTAGAGACTAGGGGTCGGGAAGGCGATAATGATGGTGAAAATTGCATCGTCACCATGATTTAAAAAAGAGACAGAAAACAGTCTAAAAAGTCGTTTATTTTACAAAAACCTGAATTGAAGTACAAAATATAAAGAAAAGATGTTACAACTCAGAACAAGTGCTTAAAATGTATTACTTTAGCCGTGATGATTGCTTCATATCGGCGCCGGATGTAAGTCATAACATGTTCCAATCGTCCTTGTACCGTGGCCACCGAGATCCCCGGATCTAAACTCTCGTGATTTCTAGCTTTAGTGATATCTTAAGTCTCTGGTGTATAAGACACCTATTCCATTGGCCAAGGACCTCGTGGAACGGATCGTTGCAGTAGCGGCATTTGTCCGCGAGACTCTTGACCAATTAGAACGTCGCGACTCCGAGCGGCGCTGATAACAAGCATTCACCACGGCTATAATGAGGCACATTTTGAAAACTTGGTATGAACTGTAATATTTTTCACTTGTACTTTATACTTCGATCAAGTTTTATGTAAAATAAAGATCTTTTTACAGCGTTTGGCATATTTTCTTTGCGTTATGGTCACGATGCAGTTGCACCGTCAAGATCGCATTTCCGACCCCCAGTTTCCATGTAATTCTTGCTGCTCATGACTTGACACATTCACACATACCGTTTGGGCACAACCTTTCGAATCACCCTGTATATAAATAACTTTAAATGTTTAAAATGAGTATTTTTATTTGATGGAGTAAATCGGATCGACATCTGAACATCTCATTTGATCTAATTTCAGTGAAATGTCTTACGTCATTTTACCGGTTCTTCATCTTAACTCAGTATGTATGGTAATAATGCTGGTCGCTGTCTGGCAGCTGTACTTTTCCAATCATAACGAATGAATGAAGTGAGAGATACGTATGTCCTTATTAATTAAACTGAAATTATATAGAGTACAGCGATCTACCACATAACAATTTCCGCCTGATACAAGTGCAGATTTATTTGTGTTAGTCACTAACTAAAACAATCGCAGATTATGCTTGTGATTTCGGTAATGATATTTTATTCCTGTAAATAGAGTTAAATAAGTCTTTTTATAAGTAAAATGAAATATCTTTTTAATATTTGATTTATGTTAAATATATCAAAATATCATTTAACGTTTGAAAGATGAAAATGCCTAACCATCATCCCCATAAAAGCAAATAAATACACTTTTATAAAATCTTTCAAAACGTAACATGACAAACGGCACAATTTATGATTTTCCAACAAAGTTGAAAAATGCTTATTATTTCGGTTTATCTGGTCGGGGGACCGTATAAAAATTTATTTTCGTAATTTTTTAGTAAAAACTTTTTTTGAACTAAATCACTTAAAAAACATTTCTTTACCTTTTTTAAAGCATTTTTGCAATTGAAACTATATGTCTATGACTAATAATTTAGAAATTAGCCATTGGCCACCGTTGAGAGTAAACACCCTGTATAATGTTTTTTCCTTGGAAAAAGCTTACATGCTATACTTCAGAATATTATACTGGATACGCATTTTAAGGATATTCTAATGGAAAAATCCTCAAAGATAATCTACTTATTACATCTTTTTACACTTTTCATACACTGTTAAAAATCTTGTCCTAGTTTGAACTGAATTTTGTTGCAATAGCTGCCACTGTAAGATGGTGAAATCGTGAACCAATATTCGAAGCTCCTGTTAAAGTAAGCTCCAATAGTTTGAACGAGATTGAAACAGGAAACTCCAAATGTTGTACGAGATTTCACCATCTTATGTCGGCAGCTACTAAGCACCAAAATTTGGTTCAAACTAGAACAAAATTTTTAACAGTGTACTTATCACAATGCCGAGAAGCAGCATAATACTTCCTTTAGAATTTTCAGGCCTGGGTTATTTCAACTGCATATTTCCCTCTGGACTGACAGTATTGAGTACTTTTCTTAATTTTTCTTAAATAATTTGAGGTTATGCATTTTAAAACATTTTTAATATAAACTTCAAACTATTCTTGCTCATACTGAAAGAACTATTTAAATGTACTAGAAATTAATATTTAACTAGAAATTATTGAAAAAAGCTTATTTTATTATTTTTTAAATGTTTTTAACATAAGTTTTAAATAAACTTCATTATAAACTTAACCAAATGTTGAACAAATATCTTAAAACAACTTTCATTAGTATATAAACATTCTTTAATAATATTTGCTTTTATGTGGTACACAGTTTAAAGCACGAATTTGCACAAAGAGCAATATTCCAAGGTTCGCGATAAGTTCGTGTTAAACTCAAATTCTCGATATTTTCGTATACTTACTTCTGTTTTATGCTGCCACCTTTCTCTCTCTCTCTCTTTTTTTTTCTTTTTTTTTAAATAAAAGCTTTGTAGATAATATCTGAAAAGACCGGGATCATATACAGTCGGTACGGTTATAACTAAAAGCGGTCAAATACTTGAAATTGCTCGGCCAGTAGAAAATCGTCCCAATGTTTTTTTTTTTTTTTTTTTTTTTTTTTTTTAGAAGCTTTTCCGTGTGCACTGTATATGGTCTGCTAACTTTGTAGAAACCAGTAGCTTGCCGTCATTTTGATTGGTGTTGGTGTCGTTCTGGGAAAATTTATAAATTACGAATGGGAAATTCTACTTTCACTAATACATATTTTTTAGTTTATTAACCAGATATAAAAAAATATTTGTTTCAGGACTGCACATATTAAAATTGTTTGATTATTTTTCCCGAAACAGCATAAAAAATAGAAATAAAGCCTTCACTTTGAAAACTCACAGAAAATCAGTGAAGAATTTTATGGACTTATATAATAAAAAAGGATTTCCGTGAACTATAAACAATACGAAATCAATTTTTATATTTTAAAATAATGCATATATTTGTGAATATGTTAATTTTTCTGAATTGCAATTATGTAAGACGGTGTTTCTATTAACCCGTTGAGTACATCTTCTTCGAAACAGACATTGGTTTTAATACTTCTGACATGTACGTAACGTACGTGGACATCTTTAAAAATTTAACACCTTGAGTGTGTATTATAAAATTTATTTCTAGAAAAATAGAAATAGGGCTATTTTATTGTAGGATCATATTCTTAAGAGTTGTCATTTATTAACTCTTTTAAAGTTATTTTAATTTTTGTCTATTTATTTTGTATAGGATGTTTCTGGACAAACCAGAAGAATGTCAAGGCTCTGTATCTGGTATCAGAATAGGATTTCGACACCCTTTTGGATTTGGACACCCTTTTGGAAAGTAAAATTGCTATTAGACCCATGAAAACGAATAAAAAATACAAAAGCTGAAAACAAATATAAATCCAGTTAACATGAAAAAATTGTAACCAAAATATAAAAAGAAATCAACTTTGTATTAACTTCATATTAACTTTTGTTGTAAAATTTGTAAAAAATGTTTATGGAATTAAAATTATTTGCAGTATATTTCAGTGTGAATGATTACGTGTAGTTCGCTTTTTAGCTCACAGGCTATCATAGCTTGAGAGCTTATGTGTCCGCCCGTTCTGTATGTATGTGCGTACGTTCGTACGTAACGCGATAACTCATGATAAAAATATCCCATCCACTTGAAATTTTGTATATAGGTATATCCTGATAAGGCGCTTCCCTGGTTAGTTTTTGGAGTTCATTCAATAGGTATAAGAGGGGGAACGGGGGGCTCATGCTCCTCCCCTTAATTGATATGAATGGGTTTTTCATGCAGAAATATTAGTTTTTGTTCAAAATTTACACATCGGATCATTCTGGTGAAGCGCTTTCGTGACTGTTATTATGTTTTCATTGAATAAGTATAAACAGGGGGAACGGGGGTTCTAATGCCCCTCCCCTTAATTTATATAAATGGGTTTTTCAAGCAGAATTGTCAGATTTCGTTCAAATCTCTGAATAGCTTTGGAAGTTTAATGGTTAAGTATATAAAAGAGAAGGAGAACTCTTCTTAAATTATATAAATGGGTTTTATTAAGAATTTTCCGATTTGCTCTAAATTTTGGATATGGATTCTCTATATGATAAAGCATGTCCCTGATCAGTTTAGAGGGTTCAATAATAAAGTATAAAAAGGAGAAAGGGAGGAGCTGACCCCCCTCCTTAATATTTTTTTTTTCGAACGGAATTAACCCTTGAAAATATAAGGCTGTAATGTACAATTAGTATACGTAGCCTGTGAGCTCAATGCTACCAGTTTAACTGGGCAATATTCTTTTTATTTTTTTTTTTTAGTTCATTAGTGTTTTCAAACAAATTTTATCTACCGAAAATGTATATATAAAGAGATCTAAATTAATAATTGTAATCGTATGATAAATTTTCTAAACAATTTAACTCATTTTTAAATGAGCTTTCAATGAAAATCAGAAAAAAATGTAAAATTAAGGAACTTTTTCCATTGTAAAACAATTCCAAAACGTTTTATGTTACAGCAGAAGTAGTTATGAAAATCCAATATTTATTTAAAGAAGGCGACCTAACCAATAACCGCAGAAAACCAGAAAGTTTTCAATATTAATGCAAACAAAATTTATAATAAAAAAGCCAATCTTCTGTGCTCAATTTTCAAGAAGCTTTTTCTAAAATTTTCGGAAACACTTTTGGAAGACTTTCTATTGATTATGAAAATGCTCATTTTTGTAAGTTTCAGATTTTGTATCATAGTCCCGACTTCAGTTTTACAACGCTTTTGCAAAACATAAAAGAAATATCAGGGATTTTAAATTAGTTCGAATTTACATTAAATTTTTGTAACCATTTTCAAAATATTGGCACTCTTTTCAGCATATATACTACAACTTTTAAAGTGCATTATCAGATTTTTTTTTCTTGAAAAAATAAATAAATAACAGGTTAAAAAAAAATGAATTAAAAAATTTTACACTCACTGGCAATTGCTTTATACTAGTTAGATCTCTTGTGAATCTTTTTATAACCGAAATGACTTAGGGTTTTTTTTTATTTGTTATTTTCTACTGTGAAATTTAATAGATAATCTCAGTAGAGATAAGTTTCTCTGTATCCTGTTTTTAAGCTATAGATTTCATGCAGACGGATTAATGTACTTTAACTCGCTTAAGCAACTAACTTAGAGCTTCATTTTAATATAGCTTATATTGAAACAAACAAAAAAATCCATTCAAAAATAGAAAAGAAGAGAATAAAAAAATTTAAAAAGCAAAAAACTCATCAAAATAGAAAATATTTCTCAAAGCGTAGCCGGAACGAAGGATGTTACACCAGCGGTTTAAAAGATATTCTTTTGCAATTCATTTTAAAGTTTGAAATTATTTTTTGACCCAACTTGTATACAACCATGTAGAGGCTCTCGTAAAATTTATATTTAAACAGTAAAACTATACACACGCATCAGAAATTTAAACAAAATATATACACAACAGCGATAAGCATTTAAACCTGATTAATTGTACACTGTAAAAAAAAAAAAAAAAAAAAAAAAAAAAAAAAGTGAAGCGTATTAGTTTAGTCTAAAACAGCTTTTTCTACAATGCAATGCGCAATAAAATACTGTTTAAAAACATTTCTGTTCAATATCATCTTTTTAAACAGTAATTTAGGTTGAGGTTTCCTTAGTTAAAAGAATTCATTCAAATTATTTGCAGTAATTTGAATTTACTTTTATACTCAAATTACTTATGAGTTTATAAATGCGAGGGTCACAAAATAATACAGATTTTAATACATTTTTTTTATAATTAATTTTTCGATTAATTATAAACTGTAAAATTATGCTTGAAATTATTGAACATTTTTTAATTATCACATTACTAGCTAAGCGTAGAGCCAACAGGGTGAAAAATGTCCAAGCAGTGAATCGAACCCGAAGCTCTTGAAATAGCGCTCCAAGTGTTCTATCATTTAAGTTACGTGGACGATGCCCAGCTTCGCATTTTTCACTCATATTTTGTTGGTAACTGCAGCACAAGATGAAACATCTACATGAGACATAAATAAACCCAGCATCGGTGAATACGTATTTAATTATAATTAATTTTTCAATTAGTTATAAGCTGTGAAATTATGCTTGAAATAAGTGGTTACCACATTCCTAGCTAAGCATAGAATCAACAAAGTGTAATTTTTTTTCACTTTGTTGATTTCTACGCTTAGCTAGCAATGAGATACTCGCTTATTAAAAACATTCAATAATTTTAATGTTCATGATAATGTTTTTCATTTACCAAGTTTGCCTATAAAACATGTTTTTTCAACATGAAAACGTTTGTTTAAGAATTGATGGCACCCAAAAAAACCTTTGTTTTCGTTTGTGAAAACTGACTAATGCATTGTAAAAAATACTCAGAAATATTTCCGAAAATTTGTGGCAGCACACAACATTTTATTTTTATAAATTCTAGGAAATATTTTGGTTTCAGAGATTTATTACGATAAAGAACGTTTTTCGGAATCTTATGTAACTCAAAAGAGGTTATTTTATGCATTATATATATATATAATACACATATAAATACTTTTTTATAAATAAATCCAAAGCAACATAGATATTTACCAAAATTTAAAACTCAGTAAGACCAATGGAAACTGTATTTAAGCATGATTATTGAACATGAAAAATTTAAACTCCTATTTAAAATAAACAAAATAGATCACCATTTGAATTATATGAAGTTCTATGGAATTTTTATAAACAGACATATAAAAAGCATTTGTATGAAAACAACAAAAAACTTATATTGCAAATCACTCGTCAGGGATACATAATTTGCAAATATAAGCAATAATCCAGTTAACTTCTGTAATAGGTTGAGCTATAAGCTAAGAAATTTGACCTATTATGTACCTTACTGACCAGAAGAAAAAAAACAAACAAAATAGAAAACAATGCTAAACTTGAAAAGCATTTATATGGAATAATAACAATGTTAATTTATACCAGCTTATCCTGTAAAATAATATATTTGTAAAATCCATCATTAGCACATGTTACATGACATCAAATAATGCAAATTTTACCACTAGTATAAAGATTATCAGTTACAGTGAATTATTATTAATATTAGATAATTTGATGTATTGCAGCTACTTTTGGATTTTTTCGAATCTGAGCCCATTTTGGCATACTATTAATATAATAATGTATATACATATACATAAACATACAGAAAATGTTTTGACTAAGTTATAAAAATAAAACAATCCTAGTACATCAGGCGCAAAGCAACTCACATATGCACAGAGTTAATATAGTTTTATCTGATAATATGAAAATTATGTAAAAAGGGTGAAAAAATTACGAACTCAGAGGTTGAGCAAGAACAAGAACCTTAACAACATCATAACTTCCTGCTCCTCGGAAGGTGCGGGTAGCAAAAATTTTCAAAATATCCACCACTCACAGGTTTCGCAACGCTGGACCAATCTGCGTACTCCATTTGTGTAAAAAGAAACCCGACAAAAGTTTAGAATTATATAATTTTAAACAAAATAATAGCTAAACTAACTTTAAAAAAACTGAAATAGCACAATATTAAGCAAAAAAGGAACATGCAGAAAAGCCATGCCCGTATCTTGACCTATGAAGAAAAAAGATACCTGCTAAAAATCCACACGCCACTTCTTTAATAATATCAGGAGCTTTAAGGCTTAAGATTTTAGCATGGCCAGCATCTAAAGGTACTGTTGTCTTTCCGCCAATCCATTATCATAAGCAAAAATAACATCACTCTGCCAACTTTCTATGCAGAATTTCATCGGCAAATCTTCATAAAATCAATATGGGTCTTCGTCCTCCATCATGGTGTTTGGCCGCTCGACTGTTGCTATTTTAGAAAATATTTTTTAAACTTATTTACATAATGGAAAATAAAATGATACGGATATGAATTATTATAAAAAAAAAAAGCAGTAAATTTAAAAATTTGCGAACTCAAAAATTCTTTACTGTTACATATTTTATAAAACCTGCTAACCTGCCCCAGAAAAATGATATTGACAAGAACTCTTTTACTTAAATTTGAAAACCAATGATTGAGTATTAAAATTTTAAAAAGATTAAAAAAATATCGTTTACCAAACATTTAATTTGTAAATTATTATCTGTAATTATTAAATCGAGATTTAAAAAAAATAACATGCAAACAAGCATCAGAAGCTTTATTTAGCTTTAAACATTAGAATATACATGTCATTAATCGATAGTAATAGCTTATCGTTGAAAATTATCAAGTCATTGATATATCTTAAAACTCTGAATCTATTTTTAGTATTTAAAATAAAATAAAATAAATAATAGAAAAGAAACAGATTAGTTACAGAACTCGAAAAATTAGTACACATTCCGATGCCACAAGTTTGATTTTAAAAAAAAAATGAGCTAGTAAATGAAATAAAATTGTTATAAAAACAAAAATTACATAAAATAAAAAAATAAAAATCTCTTTTTATTCCCAATTCCTCTTCAATATGAAATGGATCAAAAATTATTTTAAAGTTATTATGTAGCAAATCAATAGGGAATATTAGAAAAAAGAATTTCAAAGTCAAAGTATGCAAGTTAATGGGTATTGTGGGCGTTTTTAATTTATTTAAAACTTTATTGCTATTGTCAATACACCAAAAATAACTAGCATCTTTAAATTTAAATTTTAAAAAGCCATAAATACGCTTCGAAAATTCCTGAAATTTAACATTAAAATATTTACTAATACCCAGGGGTCGCAGCGTCCCTAAAATTTTCGCACTCTTCTATCAGTATTTTTAATCAAAAATATTCTTATCAGAATTTTTTATTATCTACAATGAAATTATAGGTTAAATATTATTGTTTTAAAATTGCAACATAAAAGTGTGAAAATTTTAGGTTACGCTGAGACCCCTGAATACCTTTTGAATTACAGCAAATGAATGCAAATTTTATAGATGTTTTATTACATGTTTAGATGCCATAAACAGAAAAGGAAAACTGTGATAATTATTAATAGAAAAAGTATGTAAATAAACCTTTTAACCTTCTTTGTATAAGCACTAAATTTATTTACAATAGCAGTATCATTTAATGTACATTTTTTATAGAATACTGATAATTTATCGTTATTTAATTCATTTTTAACTTTATCAATATAAAAAAGTTTTGAATTGCGTAGTTGGAAGCAGCTTTATCAAAGGTACAATAACATAATTTTTATGTAAATACTGAATGTAATTTGAATCTTCTTTAGTAAGGCTATGACAAATATAATCATAACTGTTTAATTTATTATTAATAAAATATCCAAAGACATTCAAAATATGCCACTCCCACTCTGAAAAAGCTTAAAAAAAACAGTTAAATCTATAAAATAGCTACGAAACAAATTTATTTAAACCTCTTTTAAAAATAAGAAAAGCACTATCTTCGTTTATTTTATTTTTTTAATTTAATCTAAACTTAGTTTCCAAACCCATTATAAAATATTAATTTTTATTTTTTACAATATCTAAATTACCTGTAACCACATGTTCATGAAAATTATCAATAAAATCGACAAAATCAAGAGAAAGCAAGATATCGGTAATTAAGCAGTTTTTTATTAAGAGGGATGACATATGTGTAAGCAACTGCAATATCAATATCTGTACGAGAAAAAAAGTACCATATTGTCTTTAAAATATAAAATAAAATAAAATAAAAAAGTCCTTCCGGCAATGCCGGGAGGAAGAGATAGCTTTCATATACTTATTTATTTTAAATTCTGTTATATAAATCAAATATACGAAGCTCAAAATAGTGGAACACGATTATATAAGATTGAGTACTAGTTTTGTCAGTACTGAATATTAATAGGAGTTTTTAGAAATTAGTCACCTTTTATTCAACCTGGTTTTATTTTAAACGATTTATAGGGTCGCAAAATTCCACGATATCCATTTTAAAGCAGCATGATGGATAAAAAAAAACTCAATGAGCTTGATCGAAATCTTAATTCATGTGAACATGCACACTCACATCGAAATCGATTAATATATAAGAGTTCTGTCGCGGGCAAATTGACTTTTTTAAAAAAATGTCACCCACATTAGAAATTCAAACTGCTATATATCAGGCGTTTTTTAAGGTGAAGACAAAACAAAAAATACTGCGGAATTCATGTATTAAGACAAATACTTCAGAAAGAAACTTTTTTCAATTTCTAATTTTTTGTTTTTCCTCATTATACATTTAAAAGATTTTTGACAAATTTAAATGGCCACCATTTTGAAACAAGATGGCGGACAAAGTTTGCCCGTGAACTCGGTCAAAACATTGGTATGTACCATGAACACACGGAGTTATATCGAAATCAGTTTATAAATATGCGTATTAACGCGTGACAAATTTCAGACCGTTTCAAAATGTCAATGTCACTGGATATTGAAAGTGCTAAAACTCAGCAATTTTTCAAGATACAGATGAAACAAAAAATGCTCTGGAATCTTTGTATAAAGGTCAAAACACAAAAGAAAAATCTTTTTCAATTTCTTACTTTTTTTGCACCTAAATGTAAAATTTAAATTAAAAAGTATAATATTCCGCCATTTTGAAACAAGACGGCGGCGGTTGGAACTGGCCAACGAACTCGGTCCAGGCATCAGTATGTCCTATCTACGCACCAAGTTTCCCGTCCATACCGGTGTATAAATACGCGTGTTATCACGTGACGAAAACCAGACCATTTCAAAATGTGAGCAACACTAGAAATTAAAAGTACTATAACTCAGACATTTTTTAAGATACAGACGAAACAAAAAGGGCTTTGGAATCTTTGTATCAAGGTTAAGTATATAAAAGAAAAATCTTTTTCAATTTCTCACTTTTTTGTACCTAATTTCAAATTTTATTTTTTTTAATTTAAATGGCTGCCATTTTTAAATAAGATGGTAGATGGAACTGGTTAACGAACTTGGTCCAGGCTTTATTAAGTACTATGTACACACCAAACTACATCCAAATCGATTTATAAATACGAGTATTATCACGTGACAAAAATCATATCGTTTCAAATTGTCAGCTATAAGAAAAACTCAAAGTGGTATAACTCAATCATTTTTTAAGATATGGACAAAGTAAAAAGTGTTCTAGAATCGGTGTTTTAGGATCTAACACATAAAATAAAAATATTTTTCAACTTTTATTTATTTGTAAATTTTAAATTTTTAAAAATTGTTTAAATGGCTGCCATTTTGAAACAAGATGGCGGATGATGCTGGCCAACAAACTCGGTCGAGATATTTGTATGTACTATGTACATACTAAGTTTCATTCAAATCAGTTTATAAATACGTTAGTTATAGCATGACAAAAATCAGATCGTTTCAAAATGTCAGCCATAAGAAAAATTCAAAGTGCTATAACTCAATCATTTTTTAAGATATAGACAAAGTAAAAAGTGTTCTGGATATGGTTTTTTAAGATCTAATACAAAAAAATAAAAATATTTTTCAACTTTTAATTTTTTCGCATTTAATTTTAAATTTTAATTTTTTTTTTAAATTTTTTAAATGCCCGCCATTTTGAAACAAGATGGCGGATGATGCTGGCTAAAGAACTCGGTTGAGACATTTGTATGTACTATGTACATACCAAGTTTCATTCAAATTGGTTTATAAATACGTTAGTTATCGCATGACAAAAATCATATATATATATATATATATGTCAACATTTGAACGGAGGGTGGTTTTGGGGTCTGGGGGTCATGATCGGTGAAAATATGCCAAAGTTTTCTGGAAGTGTTTTCCTCCGGATGGCTGCAATAAGTAGCTTTTTACTTTTTGTAATGAAAGCTACCTTATAAAATTATCAAAAGACTTTTTCTGAAAATTTAATGCAAAGAAAACCTTTTCTGAACAAGAATCTGAAAATAAATCTCAATCTAAAATTCATAATGTCACATTGCAGGTCTCTAAAATGCAAATAAGAAAATTTATAAACTCCACAACCCTTCCTTATTTTATTTAAAGTTCCAAGTTTAAGGTTGAAAACAGCATTTTTATAGCTTTAACATTACAATTTATGATAAAATCATTTTCATTACTGCCATTCCATTCATTAGGAACCAAACAATCTATTTTTTTTTTACATAATATATGTGAACCGCTTTTATTTTTATTAATTATTCTAACATTATTAGACAAATTACAAAAACTGTAAATATTATGAATATTCTTTTATTGTACATAACTATTTAATTTTGTATTAACCGCTCCCCTGTTTTGTTCGTACATCATACATGTAACATGTTTTTGCCAGTGTTGGGCACGTTCACAAAATAAACGAACTAACTCAAACTCACGTTCAATTTCTGAAAAGTGATTTAAGTTCACGTTCAAACTCAAAAATTTTTAAACGAACGCGTTCAAATCACGCTCATTTGTAAAAGTGAACAAGGTTCACTAAAAAGTTCACTTTTTTTTTTTTTTTTTTTTTTTTTTTTTTTTTTTTTTTTTTTTTTTTTAATGTTTGGATATTATTGTCCAAATTTACAAAATTTTGTGAACTAATCATTTGATTATTCGATATGTAAGATAGAGGTATGCACGGACGGAAATTTCCAAGCCCGATCTATAGAAAAAAAAAATGTCCGGCCCGATATTAAAATAAAAATTTCAGCCCGAGCCCAGCCCGGCTCATAGAGAAAATTTAGCGGTCCGATATAATAGCTAAAAACAAGGCCCGACCCGGCCCGACACAATAGCTAAAACAAGGCCCGAGCTTGGCCCGGCCCGGAAAAAAAGTTGAAATTTCGCACCGAACCCGCCCCGACCCCAAGTACATTTCTACTGGACATTGATATTTACCCTTACGGAAAAGTTCTGGCCAAAAAAACTTACCTTAGTCTGTTTATAATCACCATTTATGCAGAAGTGCCGTAGGCTGCGATGTTTATGCTTTTAATGAACCTTTGTTAGTTGTATGTAAATGTTTCAGCTATCATTAGTATTATTAATCTATCTTCCATTTTATGGAAACATAAAAATCTAAAAAATGATATATGGTAAAAGTAAAATCTAAGATGAAACCGCATTGGAAAGAAAAAATACGTTTCTTTTTTAGCATTTGTAAATGTTTAATATATTTTTTCTACCGTATTATTGTATTCTTTTTTAGCATTTGTAAATGTTTAATATATTTTTTCTACCGTATTATTGTATTCATTTTGCATGGATGAACAGTTTAAAAGAACTTTAAAAGAAATTTTCAGTTTTCAGTTTAAAAGAAAATTTCGTCATAGGCAGTTTATACCATATGTTTATTCCATATGTCCTCTATTAAAAAAAGCCTGGAATCTACGATTCTTAAAAAAGAATAAAAATCCAATCTTTAATTGTATAAAAATGGCAACTTAAAAGTATGTGCTTTTTAGCAAAATCAAGCCGAATTTTACTGATTTTTGAACAGACTTGGCCCCGTCGAGAAAAGGATTTTCATACGGGATGATAAATAAGTATAGTACAATATTGGAAGGAATATATCTCCTAGCTATATCTTGAAATAAAATTTTATTCGTCTTTAATTTGTTAAAAAAGGGTAAAATTTATATATCCTAAGTAATTTAACATAATTAAATGCACAGAGTAAGAATAACAAAAGTTCTTTTGTCAGGTATCTCTCTCTCCTACCCTTAATCCCCCGAAAGGATAATTTTATTTATTTATTTATTTATTTTTACATTCAAGCTTTCAAAATGTATGTTGTACAGTGAGACGAATTTTAATAAATGAACTAATTTCATTTTGCGATTTTGAAATGTACTAGTCGAAATTTTCTTTTCAATATTCAATATTTCTTAAATGTTAAAACATCTGTAAATGCTCTACTGAATTTATGTGTTTAAAACCAAATTGCCTTGTATGAGGAGATCTAAAAAAATTCCTAGTTTAGTTTATTTCATGTTTATGTTCTCCGTTAAAGAAAAAAAAATAGCCTGGACTACGGATTTTAGCAAAGACATTTATTCCAAAATTCTGGTTAACCCTTCCACTGCATTTTGCTTGTAGGATTGCTGATAAAAAATTAAATGTTTGGCATAAGAAAATCCATTTTTTTTTTTTCATATGAATCGATAAAATTTGCATATGTAACTTCTTAAAGCTGTTCTTTACTTCTGCAAAATGTTTTGACACATTTACAAATTCATTTTTAACGAAGAGATATAAAATTGGAAGGCGAGACTATGGAAGCGCTTTTGAATTGAATTCAATATTCCATTTTCTGATAATAAAATTACCTAACGAGTTATAAACTACTTTCATCATATGATTTTCTTGAATCTAGGAAAAAAAGTGACAAAAAAGTTACCGGAAAAAAAGTGACATAAACTACAAAAGCGGAAAAAAAGTGACACGGAAAAAAAGTTACCGGAAAAAACTGACAAGGAATTGATTTTGGGGATTTATTATTGATTTTGGGGATTCATTGGTTAAGTATGAAACAGGGATGGGGGGGGGGGGCTCATAATTTAGGTAAATGGGTTTTTCATGCTGAATTAACTGTTTTGGTTCAATTTTTGGGTATAGGTTCATACTGAAAAGACGCTTGCCTGATTAGTACGATTACTACCCCCCCCCCCATCCGTCCTCAATTAGATGAATGGGTTTTATGCAGTGTTTTATCCAACGTGTGTCAAATTTGCATATAGGTTCTTTTTGATAAGGCTTATATATAGTATATAATGCCTGAGAAGATTTGGGAGTTTTAATGGTTAAGTATAGAGGGGGAACGAGCCCTCCTTTTAACCTTTCTTAAATTAAATTAATAACTTTTTACGCATAATTATCCGATTTGCTTAGAATTTTGGACATAGGTTCATTATGATAAGACGTATCTCTGATTAGTTATGGGGTTCTTCTGTTTATTATAAAGGGAGGGGGCAAGCAATTATCTCCCCCTGAAACTAGATAAATAGGTTTTTATGCAGAATTATCCCATGTATTTCAAATTTTAAATATAGGTTCTTTCTGATAAGGTGGATCCCTGAATAGTTTTAAGGATTTAATATCTAAGTGTAGAAGGGGAATAGAATATAATCCACCTTAAATTAAATTACTTTTTACGCAGAATTATCGGATTTGCTTCAAATTTTGGATTCTAGATTCATTATGATAAGGCGTATCCCTGATTACATATGGGGTTATTTTGCCAATTAAAAATTGGGGCGGGTGATTATTCCCCCCCCCCCTTAAATTAGATAAATTGTTTTTTATGCTCACTTATCCGATATATTTCATATTTTGGATATATGTTCTTTCTCATAATGTGAATCCCGTAATAATTTTAAAGGTTTAATGGCTAAGTATACAATGGGGGAACGGGGGATAACCTCTCTTAAATTAATAAATGGCTTTTTACTTAGAATTATCTGATTTGATTCAAATTTTGATTGGGCGTTCATTATGATAAGGCGAAGTCCTGAATAATTGTGGGTTATCCCCCGTTCATCGCTCTATACTTAGCCATTAAACCCTTAAAACTATTCAGGGATTCACTTTATCAGAAAGAACCTATATCCAAAATTTGAAATACGTTGAATAGTTGTGAAAGAAAAAAAAAACTATTTTATTTAAAGAGTGGAGGATTAATCGCCCGCTTCCCCTATTTAATTATCAAAAGAACCCGATAATTAATCAGAGATTTGCCTTCTTATAATGAATATACATCCAAAATTTGAAGCAAATCTGATGATTCTGCGTAAAATGCCATTTATTTAATTTAAGGGGGTTTATACCCCGTTCCCCCTCTATACTTAGCCATTAAATCTATAAAACTATTCAGGAATTCACTTTATGAGAAAGATCCTATATCCAAAATTTGAAATACATCGGATAAGTGTGCATAATTTTTTTAAATCTAATTTAAGGTATGTATCGTAATCACCCGCCCTCCTTTTTAATTACCAATAGAACCCCATAACTAATCAGAAATACGTCTTATCATAATGAACCCATGTCCAAAATTTGAAGCAAATCGGATAATTCTGCATAAAAAGCCATTTATTTAATTTAAGAGGGGTTTCCTCCATCTCCCCTTTACACTTAGCCATTAAATCCTTAAAACTATTCCGGAATTCACCTTACCAGAAAGAACCTATATTTAAAATTGAAATACATGGGATAATTCTGCATAAAAACATATTTATCTAGTTTGAGGGGGAGAATTGCTCGTCCCCCCCCCCCTTTATAATAAGCAGAAGAACCCATAACTAATCTAAGATACATCTTATCATAATGAACTTATGTCCAAAATTTTAAGCAAATCGGATAATTATGCGTAAAAAGCCATTAATTTAATTTAAGAAAGGTTATCCCCCATTCCCCCTCTACACTTAACCCTTAAACTCCTAGAATCTCTTCAGGCATTTTATACTATACATAAGCCTTATCGAAAAGATCCTATATGCAAATTTGACACACGTTGGATAATATAATTCTGCGTAAAAACCCATTCATCGAATTGAGGACGGATGGGGGGGGGGGGGGTAACCGTCCCTTCCCAAAACTAATCAGGCAAGCGTGTTTTCAGGATGAACATATATCCAAAAATTGAACCAAAACAGTTAATTCAGCATGAAAAACCCATTTACCTAAACTATGAGCCCCCCCCCCCCGATCCCACTTTCATACTTAACCAATGAATCTCCAAAATTAATAATAAATCCCCAAAATCAATTCCTTGTCACTTTTTTTCCTTGTCACTTATTTTCCGCGTCACTTATTTTCTGTGTCACTTTTTTCCGCTTTTGTAGTTTATGTCACCTTTTTTCCGATAACTTTTTTTCCGGTCACTTTTTTTCCGATTACCATATGCCCGTGTATCATTTTAAAATGATAAAAGCATTTTTTAATAGAAAAAACAATTTACACGTATAGAGAAACTCCACTCGGTAAAACCTTTCATTAATCATTTGTCATCACATTACATAAAAACATGTATTAACTATATTTATACAGACAGATTTCTTATTTTAATAAATACATACATCTTTAGAAAAAGCAAACGATCAAGAAATCTATAATGATTTGTGATAATGATATTTAAAGCTAATATAATTTTTTTACCGGGAAAAAATATATATTTGTAACTTAGGCGAAATTTGCATGAAAAGAGAGTGTTTCCAGTTCATGGGTGGTCCAGGAGCTGTCAGCGTTGAAATCGTTACTTGATCACCCTCATCGTAAAAAGAAAGTGGATGACGAAGCGACGATTTGCCATACAATACTATTAGATAACCATACAATACGATTAGATACCAAGTTTAAGCAAGGATCGTAGCGTTTTACTTCAAAAGGTACTTTCTCAGAAGGTGGCGCCTGGATTTGTAAATCGTACGCATATTGACAAGTTGTTGCCCATGCTCAGACCATGACTTCCTACCCTAGAGCGTTCCTACGCACAGTATGGGGTTATCTTCTCTTCTTTATTCTTTTACTAGTCTGTGACTGGGATCAGCGACAAAAATGTTTTCTCATCGGTTCCTGAAATAATACTCTTTTTTTTCCCATCTTTAGGTTTGCTTGTTGGTTGGTTTCAGAGAATTTTCGATTTCAATTATATATGATTGTGATTATCAGGTTTTTATATTTTTACTACATTAAAACTTTAAAAAAAGGACGGTAAATTTCCCCCTATGTTATGTTGTTCATTCACACATTTTCAGCGTGCTGTGTCAATTTGATCCCGAATTTTAAAATTGATGTATTTTAATAATAAGAAAAAAAAAACATGACTGCAATGAAACAGAATAGATAAATTTATAAAAATATATAAATTTTCGAAATATTTAACTACACAAAATAAAATATTTGTATTCGAAATTGCTTCATGTTTTTTACGCACTTTTTTAATTTCGCACTTTTTTTCCGAATCTATCTCTTCCGAAAAAAAAAGAGGGGAGAGGTTTTTATTAAGTTCGAAATGAAAAATACGGTCGTGTGGGGGGGGGATCACCCACCCGGGGCACCAACCAAAAAACTTGGCATAGGTGTTTAATCCCCGGAGGAAATATTCCACAACCAACCAGCCAAATTACAAACAACAGGCCATTCCATAACATAAATAACATATACAGCAATAATATGCCATGGCACTAAAATACACAAAATGATGGGGTGAGGGTACTTTCCCTACTGACTCTGGAAAAGAAAGTGTCAATCACCTGACACTGAAGTTTCCATTTAAGCCGCCTTTTATTTAAGGATATATTGGGTAGTTCGGGAAGTCGTGTCTGTTGTGGAAAATTAATCCGTACCGAAAAATTCTAGCATTTAATTATTAGATATTGTTTCCAATATCTCATGTTTAGTAATTAATGGCCAGAATTTTCCGGTACGAGTAGATTTTCTGACACGTTTTTTCGAATGACCCCAATAATCATTTAATAAATAAATGTAGGTAAATTTTAAATGAAGTTTCAATAATTACTTAACACAATGTATTTTTTTTTTTTTTTTAGTTTTATATCATATTTTACATTGTCAGGCATCGGTGACTGATGTGGTCTAAACAGAAAGTTCAGTGTCGGTCACCGGTGTCTGACATGGCATTCAACGTGTTAAAACAAATCCCGACTTTTTTTTTTTTTATCAATAGCAGTATTCGATTCTGTCCGCGTATATGAATTGTACACTCTTCAATTAGCTTAAAGATAACTTTTCAGGCAATTCATACCATAGAATTCTGAGAAATTAATTATTTTAAAACGAGCATATTTTAGGGGCTATATTCAAATTGAAATTGGGTACTCGATTGTTGACCGAAAAAGCCTATTTGATCAGAGCATCTTAAGCGCCCCTCAAGCAGTAATTGAAGACCGCTAGGTTACAAAATCGATAAGAATTCTTAAAATGTCTAGTCACTTCCATCGTAGATGGCCCCTTAATCCATCATTTTATCGTCTTTTAAGGATAATTTGAAAACTATTCGGAAAAACAATTTGAAATTTTGAAATTACATGAAGCAGCGTTTGATAAATATAAATCCATCAAAAAAAATTGTAAATACAATTCATAATTTTTCTGAATCTTAATTTCATAATTCATATAATAAAATTATAAAAATTGCAACTTCATGTATTTATGTTTTTGTATTTTAGTATTATTGCATTGCTACAAAAAAAAAAAAAAAAAAAAAGAAGAAGAAGAGAAAGAGAAAGAGAAAGAGAAAAACAGCATATTAGGAATATAATTTCAGAACATATTAATAAAAATATGAAACTATAATTTAACATTAGAAGCACTAAATTTTGAATGCTTATAATATCAAAACTTGTCACTCAAATGGCTTGAAATTGCATGTCTAGGTGTAGTTTGAAACGAAGATTTGAAATATCTTGTTAAAACTGAGCATTGCTATTGAAAAAAGTGAAGTTTGGTTTCATATTAATGTGTAGATATGCCCCTAAGCAAATTTTATATGCATCATTTAAAAGTAGATATTATTTCTAATCGTTGGGTAACAGTAATTTTCTTCTATGATAATTTATTGAGAAGTTAATAAAGGTTGTTTACTTTTTTTTCTAATAATTATATATAAGTTTTGAAGTTTTGATTTAATTTTTTAAACATGAAAAATAATAATTAAAATTTGAATTAATTGGTTTGCTTTCCATTCGAAAAAGATAGTTAACGTTAATTAAATTTCGTTTACCTCTGATTAGAATCCTGCATCGAGTCGGTTACCCTCACCCGACCGATCGAGCGTCCTTGCTCTCCCGGGACTGAGATTAGAGGGACGGGGGGGGGGGGGCGTCTTTAAAACTTCTCAAAACCTGTCACTGCCCCAATAAAAATAATTTGTAAGATACAGAGAATTAGAATACAGATGTATACTAATACTAAGCATTTAAATGTTTGCATTTTTTTAATTCAGTCTGTTCATTCTTCTGTGGGGTGGGGTGTCTAAAAATTCCGAATCTATCTCTTATATTTTTGTTTTCAATATTATTTATAATTTGATTATTTATAATTTTAAATGTGTATAGTGAATTATATATTATAAAATTACTATTTTTTATTATTATAAAATTAAATATTAAGATTTTGCTATATTTTATGTTTATATTTATATAATATATAATAATTAATACAGTATATTAATAATAAATCAATAATAAATTAATAATACATAAATATAAATTAAATGTAAAATTAAATTTAAATAAAATTAAAAAATAAATGTTTTAAATATTAAATATTAGTTTCTTTAACAAGAATTAATTTGAAAAAATGATATCTTTTTAAGTTATAGGACATATTAAAAATAACTGTATAAATAAATAAAATATTAGAAAATATGCTCATTAACAAAAATTTATTTAAAAAACGTTAATATTTTATTATCCGCCATTTCTAATACTATTATCATACCACTTATTTATCGACAAGTTCAATATTAATCAATTCCTTGTCCCTTTTTTCAGATCACTTTTTTCGTGTCACTCTTTTGCGCTCTTGTTTTTCCGGTCACTTTTTCCCCTAGATTCTAGAAAACAACCCGACAAAAAGTTATCGTCTACAGCTATGATAGATTCGGAGTTTGTACCCCCCACCCCCCCGCGACAGACGAACAAGGGAGACTGAGTTTATATCACTATGCGTCAACAAAATCATTTTTTAAATAAATTTTTGTTAATAAGTATAGCTTGTAATATTTAATTACATTTATTTTAACATTTAATTTTACTTATATTTAATTGATATGTATGTATTATTAATTTATTATTTATTATTATTAATTATTTTTATTTTTTTTATTACTATTACTATATTATATTAAATATTTTATTTTATATTAGTAATGAAAATAATAATTATATAATATGTAAATTATTATGTATAGTTAAATTTATATGTAATGAAATTATAAATAAGATTTAAGAAATAAATATATGTGATAAACTGGCAGTTTTAGAACCTCCCCCCCCCCCCCAACTTGCAGAAGAACAAGAGAGACTGAATTTAAAAAATATATTTAGATCCTATGTACTACTCTTTAAAGAAAATTTTAATTGTTGAATTATGGTAATTTAAAATTACAATAAACTCTGGCTAAGGCGGAATTGATCGGTATCATGAAAATTTTTCGTAGTAGACAATATTCCGTCTTAGATAAATTCTACTCTGACTGCGGATTCACGGGGACTTGAAAATCTTTCCGAGTTAGACATTATTTCCTTTTTATACACAGACCACCTTATACAGAGAGTTTACTGTATGTATGTATTTTCGGCGAAAATTGTATGTAGTCCAGGTCCGGTTCGGCGCGACCCGAGGGTACAGAATATGTAAGACTAGGATACTACCCAAAGAAATGATATCCAGACTTAACCCTTCCTGAGGCGCGTGTCGGCCTCCAAATGGCATTTGAAAGAGGGAAAAAATGTACTGAGGTCTGGAAAAATTTTAAATAAATTATGAAAAAATTGAACGTAAAATTGAACGTAAATTTCGTTCAAACTCGTTTATTTTTTGAGTTTCCGTTCAGTTCAAACTCGTTTATAAAATAGTGAGCGAAGTTCAGTTCAAAGTTCACAAATAGTGAGCGAAACTCGTGAGTTTTCGTTCAGTGAGCGCGTTCATACCCAACACTGGTTTTTGCCAATTATGATTTACCCGTACCAAGTACAGGCATCCATATTCCAATCATAATATACTATTATCACAGGAAATTTTTATTTTAAATTTTGTATTATTTAATCTGAGCACTTCTGGGCAAGCAAAAATTCTGCTTTGAAAAACCTATGAAAAAATAAATATTATTTGAATGTTTTTTTTTTTTTTTTTTTCAAAAATATTGATCAGTTTAGTGGTTAAGACCATATAGATATAAATTTCTACATTTTAAGTCATTTTCCACATTCAGGCATTCAATTTCATTTTTAACATGTGAAATTTCCAATTAATATGTTATCAAAGAATGTGATTTAAAATGTGTAATTTCAAAAAATGAATATTGTAAGTCATCAATATTGACATTAGATCTGTGATTATTAATTCTTACATTTACAGTACTTGAAGTATCACCATCATAAGCCTGAGAATAAGTCAATCATGTGATTTCATACACAATATTATTGAATTTACAAAATATAATATAATCAGATGGTATAATTCCAGCCTGAGCGCGACCACGGCCAACTTCATTAGAGGTCACAGAAGCTTTTGATTGTAAAGACGGGGCTTGGGATGGAATTCATGACCTGAGATCATGTAATCTCCATCGACCCAATCCACAGTGGGGCAAAAACCCAAAAAGATGGCCAAAAGTCGAAAAATGAAGTTACGATTTAGGGAATTTCGATTGTACATATGTCTAGAATAATGTTTGGAGAGTCAGAATCTGTATTTAAAAAAAGATTTTTGCTTTGCCCTTACAAGCAGCATCATTTCAAAAATGATGCTTGAAGGAGTATCATTTAGAGAGAACAAAAACAGCAAAACAACAGTTCCTCTAAACGCGTGCTACATTTTATCATATTATCCGATTTTGATGATTTGAAATGGATTCACACTATGATAGTATGTACTTTATTTGCATGTATTACAAAATTTATATTAAGCACGTAACAATTAGTAAATTCATTGTCATTTTTGATAAAAAATTTTAGAATTTTTTTTATTTTTTTGCTTTTAAACATCAAAAAGTTTAAATGTTCCACAGTGTTCCGCAACGAAATTTAATGGAAATAATAACTTGGGCAATTGTCTAGTGATTCATAAAAAACCAGCTGCCTAAAACTGCCTTTCTGCATTTCACGCATATTTTAGTAACCGCAAGTAAAAATGCCACTTTTTCGGCCGCCTCAAAAATTTTGAAATTGCCTACTTTTCACATAATTTAGCAGATAAATATTTTTCAAATTTTTGAATTATTCAATTTTATAATAGTTTATTTCCTATTATATTGTAAATAAGTACTATAATCATACGATTACATTAATTTTATAAGTAAGCTTAGAAATGAAAAAATGAAAATAACTCTGTATTACTGATCCGGTAGAATAACATTTTCTTATCTTTATAGGTAGTAATTTTGTTTGTTCTATTATAATTAGAAGAATTATTTTGTCAATGGCTATATTTGCTAGATCAAACTACTGAGCGTATTTCATTAATGCGAGTAAAAATCATTATGAATATCACTTTCGCTTATATTAGTAATTTGGATTTGATTTACAAGTGAGGATGTGATGTCACATCTATTCTGAGTACATTTAAAAAAATATTTAGCTATGAAGATGACATTATGTCTAAAATATTTTTCTTTTCTTCCGTGCTACTAGAATACATAAATATTGCGAATAATTCATGAATCGTCAATTTGAAAATATCGAGATCTTCATTTCACTGATTTTATCGGGACAATCAAGATCCATTTTTCTTTTTCAAGAAATACGGAAGCAACTGTCAATGAATGGGATTGCATTAAATACTAGCAGAATAAACTTATTTCGTTTTATATAATCATTGATACAGAAGAAAAAGTCATTAAAAACGAATTAGTGTAATACTCAACGTTGCTTATGTCAGACAGCATCAAAACAGCATCTTACCGATCTGACATTTTTTATTAAAAGTGAATTGATATAATTTAGAATTCTGAATATCTAAGTTACATGCAAAGATGTTTAGAGAGGCCTTACACCTGGCAGGCAACTGGATAGAAAAAATGAAAAGCTCGTACTCTGCATGAAAAGAAGAACACTGAAATTGCAAAATAAAATATGCAAAAAATATTTCGTTTACAATCAAGACTTCTCGTCGAGAAACTAAATCCCAGATTTGGAAGCACAAATGATGGAAATACAATTCAACGATTCTTTGAAAACGCAACTATTTGTGTTTCTAAACGAGCATATACAAAGATTTGATTAAACGTTTCTATGCCATAAGTAATTTCTTGTAGCCATGCTATTTATTTGATAAACTTCGAAAATTTCCCCTTACAAATAGCTCGTAGATTTGAGCAGCACCCCTGGTTCTATATGCTTATTTCAGTACACAAATTACTTATTAATGACAAAGAAATAACATTATCTTCATTACTGCCAATTTGTCAAATGCCATAAGATACTCAAGAATCATGCAACAAACTGATCAAAAGGCATCGAGAAGATTTATCGCAAAGATGCAGTAGCGAGAAAAAAAGATATTTTTACGTCTTTTAATGTCATCAGATTCTTTCCTTTCCAGTTTAGGTAAATTATCGTAGAAGAAATTAAAATCATTGATCCTAAGAGTCACAGGATCTTCCAATACCGCCAACAAGTTCTGCTAACTATTTCGACACCTTGACCTCTGAAGAATCTTTTTATTATACTACAGTTGATTCTAAAGGTTAATTTCTGGAATATATTTTCGTTTTTATTTTAATAATACCAAAAATTAAATAGTCTAATGTTTTACTTTCCATTAACGTACTTAAATTTCGTTTAAATATGTCTTGGCTTCTTGAAAATTTCCTTTTAAGTTTACCTCGAAATTTTAAATTTTATCTAAATTTTATTGTTTTACTCTTAATCTGTAACTTTATTTATTTATTTATTTTTTAAATTTAACTTTTGAATCCTAATTAGCATCCTGAAAAGTTTACGTAATTGCATATAAAGTGAATAACTTTCGAGACATTTTAATTTTTATTCTGCCATATTGTATCCGCCATTTTTTTTTTCAATTTTAATTTTGTATTCTTACTTAGCATCCTCAAAAACACCTGTATACGAATTTTCGTACAATTTGAATAACATTTTCATATTTTGGCCAGCTTTTCGGGAATTTGCCCCACTGTGCAATCCTGCGAAAGCTATCCTATCAAGAGGAGTTGCAAACAAGAGCTGTCTCTGCCGATTGGGTCGGTATGATATGATGTCATGAACTCCGTCCTAGTAACCAAGAGCTTCCTAGGACTGTAATGACATTGGCCGTGGCACGACTCACCACTCAAATTTTATAATGCTTTTCTCAACATTTGAAATATTTCATAATTACGTTCATAAGGAATTACTTTTTTTAACTTTTTGTAGGCACTTACACCTAATTGCATAACAAAATACACTCAATTTAACACACGGAAGATAATATGAGTTTAAACATATCTCAGCATTATAAGTGCAAAGCAGCTTAATATATTGCTTAAAATATACATGCTTTAGTTAAGGTATAAAAGTAAAACAAGCCTAGTGCATCAGAAACAAAACAGCTCATATTTGGCTTTAAATCTTATCTTTACTTTATGATCACAAAACACTTTAATTTGAAAGGAAAGCCTTCAAAATTTAATCTATAATTTTTAATGTTTTTATTTTAAGCAAAATGTGAGAAATCACATTTCTTCTTTCTTAATTTCACGAAACTCCCCTGCTCCATCCCTAGCATAACATTTGTGGACTACCTCTTATAATTCTAGATTATAATGTTTTGTATTTTAAATTCTTTATTTACAAAAAAAAAAAAAAAAAAAAAAAGAAAGAAAAAGAAATGAAAGAAAGAAACTTTATTGAACATTTTTGTTTTGTCATGGATAATTGTGTTATCTGAGCTCTAAAAATTCTTATTTAATTGATTTAGAAAGAAAATATGCCTAGCATTCTAATTAACAAAGTAATAATTTATCCTTTGCGTCGAGCTCAGCACATAAGTGACATACATTTTTTGTATAATTCCTAATTTTTCATTGCAGTATTTTTGAATTGTAAATTTCCCTTTTATTTAATCACAGAATATCTGCAATTAAACACACTACACTGCGGCTACAGGACACTCATGTCAAAGAGATACACGTTGTGCACAAGAAGCTAAAAATTTTGAACTCATAATTTCATTTAATAGGAAATTGAAACTTATATATAGAATAAAACAAAATTTTATTTTACTAATTAATATTTTTGGATGAATGTATTTTTATTTGAGAAATGAATTAGTAGCACGAGAGTTCTTCGTGATTTGTCTGCAATGTTTTAATGAAAGAAAAGATTCTTTAATCGATTGACTGCCGATGTTCTGTATGTGAATCAATATTATTGCAAAATTCGATTTTTCCTGTTGTTGCTGTTTATTTATTTCTTCGCTATAATTTCCAAACATTAATCTTCTTAAAAAATTTCTTCTAGAGATGTATCAAAAAGATTTGCTTTGGAATTTGTGTACGAGAAATAGAGGCATGGGACAACCCTGTACTAACCGCTGGGATAAAATTGATATTGAGGAAAGAAACGGACAAAATGACTCTCACTTGATGATTACATAAATACCTATTTTTTATTAACTTAAAAATTTTTAAATGTATTAAAAATAACACATAAAATCTACATTTTTATATTAGCATAGTAATAGTTTTAATTTTAGGATACAATAGCATTTGTAAAACAACAGTAACGTATAAACAAGTCGAAAATTTTACGTCAAACCTACCAAATAAGATGCATTCGTGATATAACGAAGTTTTAAAAACATTCAGATCTTGGTGTAATAGTACACAGTACTTCGGATACAGTATAGTAGCGGAAATGTTTTGTATACCCCGACATGTTTCGTGTATTTTAAATATCCCTGTAAATACTATCAGCTTTCTATTATATTAAAAGCAACTTGTAATAAATCTCAGTAAAGTATATCAATTTCATAAAATGTGAAACAGTTTAAAATAATTCAAGTGCACTACAAACAATGTTTCCCCTTATACCATTATGTAATAGAATACTTTTATGCGGCCTTGTAAATTAATAACAAATATTATTTGCACCACAGATTGTAAATAATGTATATTTTAATATATACTTCATAGATGCATATAAATTTTAGTATGTTCGAAAGAGCGTAATATCTTTAAAATGCACTTAAAGCAATTTTTCCCCATAGGTCGTCATGTAACGGAATACATTTGATTGTCCCTATAATTAAACTATGTATAATATTTTCATAAAATTTGAAATAACTCCACAAAATTATGCAACAATTATACATTTTAAACTTGAAACGATTTAGTTCGGTTTTTATATGCAGACAGACAGACGGACGGATTAAACGACAACTATATTTGCAACGTATATATATAATTACGAACGCATCTAAAAAGCTGTTACATACGTGATATGGAATGGCCCTTTAGTAGATTCAAATATATACATATTTAAAACCCTAGACGTTTGTACGTTGCTCTTTTTTAATAATAAATAAATAATAAAAATTATTGACAGTAAAAATCTCCACATTATGAATCTTAAACCTAAGTAATTTGTCCGTTTCAGATCCATTCTATGAAGAACTGTTTCCATGAAACAAAATTTCTTGCTCACGATACTTTCACAAATACCTATATTTTACTTATAGGTTGTTAAAACATAAACATCCATTAAAAAAAAAAAAAAAAAAAAAAAAAAAAAAAAAAAAAAAAAAAAAGGCTTAATATCATATTAGCTTGGTTGTTTTAATCTCAGGATATAACAACATAAAAAAGCTTTGCCACACAAGACATAGGCTGACCCTACTATTAGAGTTAAATCTGAAACAACAATGCCGATACGCAAGACACTAAAAACTGTTTCGTTTTCAGCTTTAGAACAATTTCCTTTACTTCCTTCGGATACCGCTAATAGAAAAGTGAAGCACAGTCGTGGAAAAAAAAAGAAGTAAACTCCTCAACAAATTATTATTTATTTTTCAACCTAGGTTGATAAAAAAATTTCAGAATAACCAATAATTAAATTATTTTAACATCTCTTACATAATCGTAAAAGGCTTTAAGAAATACTTACACAATAAAGAAAATATTCTAATGTATATATATTACATGTGCATAAATGTTTTTTTTTTTTTTTTTTTTTTTTTCAAATATAAGCGAACGGTGTTAAATACAAGCACGTGCTACAACTACAAACAAGCATTATTCGTCGCCATATTGGACAAACTGAAGCGTAGAATTTTGGCCTTTCAACGCGAGGAGGAAGGAAAGCACACATGCGCTAAAATAAAGATAGGTTACCCATCACATCGGGAAATAAATCCATAAATTCAGGAATGTTTCTGATATATTCGGGAAATGAAAATAACTCTGAAATATCCGATGGTTTCCGAAAGGTTCCTTTTAAAATAATAAACGTTCCAAATATTTTTTGCAGTGGACTTACTGCTCAACAAATTATTGTAGAAAAAATTTACTGGTATTGAACGATTGAAAATAAAGTCTACTTTAAATTGATGTAAATAAAGTTTGATTAAGGGGCCATCTACATATTAAAACGAACCCTAATTTTGTTTTTGTTTTTCAATAGCATTACCCATTTTTGACGGCATAAATGATCGCTACACCCTTTCAACGCGAATTTACCCAAAAATAATTTTTATATAAATCGTGAAATGAGTTTCCGAGAAATTAATTATTTTAAAACGAGCACATGTTAGAGGTTGTATCCAAATTTAAGTTCGGTACTCGATTGTTGTCCAAGAGAGCTCCTTTCTTGATCAAGGTATCTTAGGCGCCATTCAAACATTTATGGAAAACTGCTAGATTAAGTAAAACATAAGAAGTTTCAAAATATCGTGTCACTTCTATGGTAGACGGCCCTTTACATATCATTTTGTTGTTTTTTAAGCAAGATTTGAAAACTACTCGGAAAGAAAATTTGAAATTTTAGATTTCCACAGAGAATGACTTAATGAAGATAAATCCTTCTAAAAAATTGTAGTTTTCAATTCATATTCTTTTAATATTAATTTCATAATTCATATAATAAGATTATAAAAATTGCAAATTCAATGTATTTATGTTTGTGCATTTTGGTATTATTGCTACATAAAAATTAGCACATTAGAAGTATAATTTCAAAAGATGTTAATAAAAATATAAAAATATAATTCAAGTTAGAAGCACTAAATTTTGAATGGTTATAATTCAAAAACTTATCACTCAAATGACTTGAAATATGGTGTCTAGGCATAATGTGCACCGAAGATTTGAAATATCTTGTTAAAATTGGGTATTGCTATTGAGGAAAATGAAGTTTGGGTTCGTTTTAATATATATATATGGTCCCTACGCAAATCTTATATACATCATTTAAAAATATACTCTGCTTACAATCATTCGGTACCTTACGATAACTTATTGAACAGTTACTAGGAGGTGTATTAGGAATTTTTTTTGCACGTCTGTACCACAACTAATTCATTTACAGTTTAGAAAAGTCTTCTTTAAAATATTCATTTTTAATATATTTGCACATAATAACTACACAAATTCCAAATCTAATTTATATCTTTTTGTTACCTTATCTGTGGCTTCATTTTTCAAAAATGTTAAGTTTTATGTTCAAATGTCGTTATTATTCAAAGGAAACAGTAAAAATCAATTTATTATTGTTATTAATGCATAAAATGTATTATGATTCCCAATTGAAAAGGTAAAAAGAAATATAAACATCTATAAATGTCAGAATAACCAAAATATAATATTCATTTAGAAGCAGATGAATATTGACAATCGTATTAAGTAATAATTTTACCTCAGACGCAGTAAGAATCACAAAAATAATAATCAAACTATTGAATTCAGTGTTGATACATATTTGCGAAATTTGTTATTTTACTCATTTATGAAATATATTTGACATATATATAGTAAAATTACATCTGTTGTAAGTATTTCGTAAATTTGAATTTCAAAAGATATTCCGTAATACGCAAATTTTGAGGTGTATAAAATGGAGCAGGGAATGCATTTTAGCATATTCATAATTAGTATAATCAGATAGTTGCTTCAGGTAAATGTTGCTTCTTTCATTACTCTTACTAAATTATTATCGAAAGGTAATAGTTAAAACATTGTTTTTCTTTTAACTGGAATATTTTTTTATTTGAAAATATTTTTAAAAATTAGAATGTGCATTGCTATGACTGTGCTACACTTAATGATGATGTAGAGGTTACAGGATCTCACAAATTCCCTCTTTCAAAGTCACTACTTCTGAGCAATAAACTTCTTAATATATCTCTTGCAAATGCTAAATAAATCTATCCCGAGATTATTGACTGAAAGCAATGTAACACATTAAAACAGCTTTTTTCTTTGATCTTTCATGTTTGATATCATTCAGGTGTGCCAATTCGAATAGATATTTTTGCCGCTACATAAATTGCCTGGTTAATCTTCCATAATCAGGCTGTACGCTATTTGAAGTATTTTTCGTATATGGTTCTTTAAAACATAATACATTTTGGCTACTATTTAATGATAATCAAATTACTTTTAAACCAAATTCCTACCGATATCACCCACGTTTGTCGATAACACTTGGCGTGCAATTTAATTTAAATTTTTAATTTACATTAACTCGTAGATGCCGATTTTTAGTACATTGTTTTCCTTTTCCTGCCTTTTCTTTATATTTTTCTGAGTTTATAATACACATAATGTTTTCTAATACACCTAATATTTGAGAAACGTAATTTTTAAAACGTTTTCTGCTCCAGCATCCCCTTTTGGATATTGACACAGACATAAAATATCAACCTACTTGGAATTGAGACTATCATCATCATTTTTACATTATTATTTTTAAATTTGATTTGGATGTTCTAGAGCAGCGGTTTCCAAACTTTCTAGCTACGCGATCCTCCTTTCATTGAAAAACAATTTCGCGACCCACGCAAGAAAAAGTTGTATATCATTATAGCAATTTTTGTAAGATCTCTATACGCTCGGCTATCCTATCCTACGAAAAACGCAAATTTTCGTACAGAAGATACATTATTAACAAAAACAAGAATCGGTAATCTTAATGTGCGTAAGTGAATAGTAATTAAAACAATGCACAACTACAAAGATAGTTAAAAATACGTTTAATTATCATGAAAACATAACTTTATAATCAATTATATTTCTGGTACTTCTGGTGATTACGAATTGTTTACGAATGTAGGGAACGTATATTAACACGCAGTTTGTCTCAGTACTTGTCTTTCAAAAACAGCAAAGTAGAAAAAGCATGTTCTCATAAACACGAAGTGTGAATTTCATCAAAGCTGATTTAAATATTTCTGGATATTCTGTTCATATATTATTCTAGAAGGAAATTAAGGATTTTCCCTTGAAATATTATTTCCTGTTGAAATTATCATACTTTTTTTAAAAAACAGATGAAATAAAAGATATATTTTGATGACAAACATCGATTTTTTCCGCTACCCATCAAAACAACTGCGCGACCCATAAATTGGGAACCGCTGTTCTAGAGATTACCACCTGCAAATAAACAAACAAACAAACTTTAATCCTTTATTATATTAATAGACATAAGAGATTGCTGGAAAAATATAACATGAATAGTGACCGTTTTTAGTTTCACTACATTCCTAAAATTGCCAATTTCAGAACCTACGGTGGCTAAAATAATCAAATTTACAAAGTTAAACCAGAAGAAAGGTTCCTTAGAAATATCTCATTTTTCTTTCACTATTCTTTAAATATTCTTTTTAGAGAGGATATATGTGGTCTAACGTGGTTTTCTATTCTTTAAATATTCTTTTTAGAGAGGATATATGTGGTCTAAAGTGGTTTTCCATTCTTTAAATATTCTTTTTAGAGAAGATATATGTGGTCTAACGTGGTTTTCTATTTTGTAAATTTTAATTATAGTTTGATTTTGAGGACATTTTGAATTTTGAAAAAGAAGTTGAGTTTTTGGTTTAAAAGTTGAAGGTGTACATAGATTGCAATTGCAGCCAAAATTGAAAAGAAAAAAAATGGAAAGTTCACCTTCGACCTCATATATAAGATAGGCATAATATAAAAGAGTATTTTAAAATATTAAATAAAAACTAGAATTTTCTAAATAACGCTTCCCTAGATTTAACATTTTATTACGAATGTCGTATTCAGATTAGCGCAAACTCTTAAAGCGCTATATCTATGTAAAAATAACATTTCCCCATTGTTAATCGTATAAAAGAATTTTTTTAATTATCTCGTTTGAGTTTCAATACATATAAATACTTTTTTTCCCTTTGAATAAGCGAGGTTGATCTTTAAAAAAGCTAATTCTTATTTTTTCGTGTTTGTTTTTTCAAGTTTTTTATAAAGGTTATTTTTACTTTTGGAGCCGTTTCCGAAAGTGAAACTATCCTAATAATAAACAGACAAGTGCGAGTTTTACTCGCACTCAACGGGTTCCGTACAATAAATATTGTGAATTATTAATTGTATTATTAAAAAAAAGTTAATGAAAAAATAATAAGATTCGTAAAAGAAACTATACAACGTATGGTTAGGTACAGCAGTATGTACTAGGAAAAGTATAAATGAGTATATGATTAAAGTTCAAAGAGCAATAAAGCCTAAATAATATCAAATATTGCTATTCTGTATCACTCTTTTCTTTAATCTTATCCATTTATTTATTTATTTATTGGATGAATTTAATTCGGTGCTGACAATAAAAATACATCAAACGTTTAAAAAATAACTTATATCAGAATAATTATTATAAGAACAATCTTTTGATATATTTTGGCAATTTTTAAAATGTACTAAATTTGTCTATAATTTTTCTGTACGATGTTGTATTTTATAATTTTTTACAGTATTTTCAATTGTTTATTTAATGAATTTTCTTATTTCTATTCCATTTGCTGTACGTTTACACTAAGAATCATTTACACATGAAATTATATAGAATTATGCATAAATCTTGAATATGTCTGAAACATATTTAACATAATATATATATATATAAAAGGTTTTAACAACTTTTTAATTATATAAATCTAAAATAGCATTAGAAAAGGCAATGGGTAGACAGTAAATATCAATAGTTCTAATACAGGTATCCGACACAATAAATAAATGTTATGATGGCATATACATTTTACATTTTAAAATCAGATAAAACATGCAAAATAATTAAATACATTAAGAAAGGGAAAATAGAAAACTTGTATTGTGATAGGAATAATGAATAATGAATAATTAATTGATAAAGATGCTAATTTTGAAAAATTTCTTGTATTAAACATAGAAAAAAATTAGTGTCCAAAGTTTTTCTGCCAACATGTAAAACTTACAAAGATTAATTTCTATTTGTAAAATGCTAAATGTAAGTCATTCTTTCCGAGATTTTCTGAATATAAAAATGTAGATTGCATAACACTTTACATTAATAATGAGCAAAACTAGAAAACAACGACAAAATTCTTTTTGGCACAAGGGCCAAGATGTATAGCCTCATTTCATTTATATAATTAAGTTCAAAACACATTTCTGACAGAAGATTCGCATCTTTAATAAATAAAAAAGTGTGTGAAATGAACAATTATTTTTAAGGCTCTTGCTTCCACCGTCTCAATCGAATTCATTTTTTTAATAATAAAGGATATAATTTACAGGATGAGTGTGCGGGGAGGCATAGCGATTTTACAGATTCTTTGCTGGAGTGTGGTTAATAAAAAGTTGAGAACCACTGTCTTAAAGACACGGACAGTTTGGACAAACATAATGACAGGCATACTCTATGTACTGTTGGCTTTTAAAGCCTAAATAAAAAAAAAATTAATGATATATTTGTGTAACGCAATGCCCAGTAATAAAAGCAATTAATATCAAATTTTTATGTTTTACGAGTGATTCCGTACGAAATGAGGAAATCAGCTGTGGTTGACACTTCGCGGATTTGAATGAAATTCGGCATAAAAGTAATTCATATTTATATATAAGTAAATGCAAAATCATAGATTTCAGGATCGTTTTTTAAAGCATCAAAACATACATTAAAAGTTTACATAAAATCGAAATTTTGTCTACATGCTTGAAGTTTTAATTTTGATTATTAATTTAAAGATTATTGATTAAAGACACTGATTAAAGCTTAGATTTTTTTTCAAGCTATCCTGCATAGCTCTATTTAAATATGAACTGGATCTGTGCATCAAATCTTCAATATGTTACCATGGACCTAAGTCTTTTTTTTTTCTTATTTTGTATGAAATGACATATACTTATTTATACATTTCTAGTAAATACAGCTATACCCAAATCTACGCTCTATAGTTTTTTTGCAAAATCTTATTATTTCAGCAATGACCTTTTTTTTTTTTTTTTTTTTTTTTTATAATACAGTTAAAAGTTCAAATATTTATTGTACGGACCCTCTAAGCGCGACTAATATTCACACTTGACCGTTTATTTAATAACATTTTTAATTTGTAGGGATCTTTTTGGAATAGTCTGCATTTCAATAAAAGATTCTTAATTGAAAACATTCAACTGCAGTTGACAAATACCTGGGAAATATGAAAACTTTCGTTATGTTTGCCCTTTTCTTCATTGCTATAACTCTTAATACTATTGGTACTTCAGGTAAGTAATAAAGGTTTTTAATTTATTAGATTATTAATATAGATTTTGTAAACCTATGTGCTTTTTATTTCATTATGTTACTAAATGTATAATTCAATATATCCTAATATTTTTCTGTTTTTAATAGCTAATTATTCAGTTAAAATATACATATATATATATTTCTGAGATTTGTTCAGAATCGACCATTTAATGGGATAAATCATTTAGTGGGTTACCTTAAAAAAGTATTGCTAACACAAAATAAATTATATAGATATTGAGTTAGAGATGAGGAATCAGACTGCAAAAAGATTAAGCGTGCACCCAGTCTTTCCCAACCTTTTTTTAAGTTGCGCCAAACTGAAAAATTAATATATATATATATATATATATATATATATATATATATATATATATATATATATATCATTTCTAACCCTTTTTTAGATGCGTTCGTAATTATGTAAATAGCTAGCACCTACAGTTGTTGTTCAATCCATCCGTCTGTCCGCATATAACAACGCAAAAACTTACTTAACCGAATCATTTGAAATTTAAAATATATAATTACTAGCAGTCTTCGTTCCCTACGCTGATGGGTTTCTTTAAAAGAATCTTGAATGAAACGAATTGTACCTAGTAAAGATTAGAAAAAATAATAATAATATCAAATAGCAATAATTGTTGTCTTATTCGTATAATCTCACATTTTCCGATTCGTAATTGATGCTAACGACATAACAGAAAAGTTTGCTCTAAAATCACTACGTTTAACTATTTTTTTGTATATTTGCCGCCTTAAATTTCACGCTTCTACCTAAAACTGCTTCTGATGCATGGCAAAATGTGCTAAAAGCACGACCACCCCATTAAACCATCTTAGGTATGAATTTTTAAAATAGATGAAATACATGTTTCAATTTGTTTTAATATATTTTTTAAAAGGTTTGTTATCGTGAATTTCGCGCTTCTACCTAAAGTTGCTACTGGAATACAGCTAGTGATAAACGATTCTCGATAGTTTACTAGTCTAAATAAATTGTCATCGTGAAAAACAATCGATACAATCATCGATTACTTCCAGGAATCTAGAATCGAGAGGCTCTAAATGGGTGCCGGCTAAATTTAGAAAAATGCCCTCCGCGTGGGGTCAAAGTGGAAGGAGGGAATCGGGAGGTATATAACATGAAATAGTAGTCACAAATGTGTCCAATGATATATCACATGATTCGTGTCGGCAAATGTTGAAAAAGTGCATCCCAGGTTTAAACTAACGTACCCCCCTCGGAAGATATCCACGTCTCTTTCTCTCTCTGTCTAAAATTTTCATATACGAGTATTATAAATAATATTTATCGGAAGGCTCCATAAAAAACGATTTCAAATAATAAAAACACTGCGGTTTCAAAAAAGTTCGAAAATTGCTCTCGCTTGGGGGTGCCAAGTTGTGGAGGAGGGAAGAAACATATACAATCTGAAAGAGTGGTCAGAGGGCTTTAAACTGATATGTCACATGAAGGGTTTGAAAATTTTGACCCCCATTTTAGCCTCCCCCCTCAGTGGTGGAGATTTTAAAATCGCTGAAACTTGTGTTTAATTATTTTTTAGTAGATTTATTTTCTGCCATTTCACGCCCCTACTTAAAACGGCTGCTGAGATGTGCCAAATGCTCTAAAAATTTCGACCCCCTCCCTACCCCTTTGAATTTTCAAAAATCCCGTCTTAGTGCACATTACATCATAAGAGATATATTTTCCCCAATTTTGATGCTTCTACATTCAGTAGTTTGTGCTATGCGTTGTTTATCAGTCAGTCAGAACAAACTATTTTATTTAACTATAGATTATACAATTTTGTCGAGTCATTTCAATTTTTATGAAAATCGGATGTAGAATTCAATTACAGGGACAATGGAAAATATTCTGTTACATTGCGATCAATGGGAAAAATTAGTTTCAAGCGCATTTTAATGATGTTTACTCTTTCGAACGTAATGTAATTCATTTGCATCTTATGAAATATGTACTAAAATATACATTCTGTACAGTGTGTGACACAAAGAATACATTTCATTAGTTTACAGGACCACACAAAAGTATTCTAATACACAATGGCACTAGGAAAAACATTGTTTGAAGTGCGTTTTAATTATATTAAACTATTTCATATTTTATGAAAGTGATATGAGATTTACTACACTGTAAAAAAAATTCTGTAATGGTACTAAACATTTTCTAGGAAACTGGGATTCCAAGAACTTTTCATGTAACGGTAACAGGAAAAACCCATGTAACCGATTCTAAAACTTGAATTTTTGCTGTTACCGTTACAGGAAAAGTTCTTGGAATCCCAGTTTCCAAGAAAAAGTTTAGTACCTTTACAGAGTTTTTTTTACAGTGTACAAGGTAATTCCTGTGTAATAGAAAGCATGTAATATTTACAGGGACGCATAAAAGATTTGGATGCTATATTATATCCGAAATACTGTATATTTTAAAAATTCGTTATAGTACGAACGCACCTCATTTGCTACGTCTGACATGCAATTTCCAGTTTGTTTAAAATTTGTGAATGCACCATTCAAAGTATAATTTGATTAATGTCAATATTGAAACGCTCATTGCACTTTTTAGAAAATTGTATTTATTTTTCTTTTCTTGCCATTTAGGTGATAGTACACTGTAAAAAAAAAAATCTGTAAAGGTACTACACTTTATCTAGGAAACTGGGATTCCAAGAACTTTTCTTGTAACGGTAACAACAAAAACTCAAGTTTTAGAATCGGTTACATTGATTTTTCCTGTTATCGTTACATGAAAAGTTCTTGGAATCCCAGTTTCCTAGAAAATGTTTAGTACCTTTACAGATTTTTTTTTACAGTGTACAACGACAACGACATGTATTTTTTAAGTTATGCTTAAGGGGGTTCTTAACTACTTCGCTCAACAAGTAGAAAACGTTTTGACACATTTACAAATTCCTTTTTTACCAAAAAGCTATAAAATTGGAATGCATGGCTATGGGAGCGATTTCGAATCGAACTTATTTTTTTATTTTATGATAATTAAATTACCTATCTGGTTCTAAGTTATTTCGATGACGTAATCACCCGTTTTTCTCCTGCTTTTCGACCAGTTTCTCTGCTGTCGTCGCGAAAAGTGCTCAAAAGTGCCAACTTTGAAGGCTTATTATGAAAAATCTATTGTGTTTTAAAAAAACAGAAAATTGAGTGCAATTAGATAGTTTCTGATTAATGATACCTGCACTGTAAAAAAAAATTCTGTAATGGTACTAAACATTTTCTAGGAAACTGGGATTCCGAGAACTTTTCATGTAACGGTAACAGAAAAAACCCATGTAACCGATTCTAAAACTTGAATTTTTGCTGTTACCGTTACAGGAAAAGTTCTTGGAATCCCAGTTTCCAAGAAAAAGTTTAGTACCTTTACAGGATTTTTTTTACAGTGTGCTATTTTCATGCTTTTTTGAACATAAATAAATTAAAGCATGTGTCACAAAGTTGCCCTTTTTGATTTAAGAACACCCTTAACGAAAAGTTTAAAGTGTTTATGTCATTATATGTCCTTTGTTTTAAAAGTTTGTAAAATATGTTACTCAAAATATATTTAAATAAAAGCTAACACTTTAAAGAGCATCCCACTCTCGAGAAAATCGTTTATGTATGTTTTTTTTTCTTTCTTATAATCTAGATGGTGCGCCAGCAACCTGTTCATCCTTAGATACTTTATGCGGAGGGGGTTTTGGTAAGCATTTCTTTGAATACCCAAAAAAACTGATTAGCTCTTTTTGGCTTCGCATGATTTTTTTCTATTTATTGGCATATTTTTCTAATTGATAAAACTTACAAAAAAAATCTTTTTTTTCTTTTTTTTTTTTTTTTTTTTTTTTTTTTTTTTTTTTTTTTTTTTTTACTGTTGGCACAATATTAAAAAAATGTCTATAACAGCGGTTCCCAATCTTTATTGGAACGCGACCCACTTTTGATTAAAAAAAATTTTTTGCGATCCATCTAATATAAGAGTATATACCAGTATGAAAATCATTGTATGGTCTCTATAAGCTATCGGCTATCCTGTCCTACGAAAAAAGGCAATTTTTCGTATGATAGATACTCTATCAACAACAAAAAAAAAATGATATTTGCAATGCGTGTAAGTAAAATAATAATTAAAACAACCCACAAGCTACAAAAATAATTTAAAATACATTTAAGTGTTATCAAAACAACTTTGAAACATGGTATTTCTAGTACTGGTATTTACTAATGAAAACATTTATACCAGGGTTAACAGTGGCTATTTTTATTCTTAAGTCACTTTTTACATGCAGTTTGTTTCTGTACTGTTATTTAAAACAGCCAAATAGAAAAAGAATGCTCACACATGAATATCTTGTTGGACTTCACAGATGATTTCGATATTTCTGGATATTCTCTTCGTGTGTTCATCCAAAAGAAAATTGAGGATATTATATAGAAGTATTATTTGGTGTTTAAATTGTTATATTTCTTAAACAGATGAGACAAAAGATATATTTTTGTGAAAAATCTCCAAAATTCCGCGTCCCATAAGATTGGGAACCTCTGATCTATAACATTGAAATTTCTAAAAATTTCAAACTTTCTTTCACTGTTTGTAATGATCATGCTAATCGGAAATCGGCGCTTCCATTCTATTTTATGCTGCGATTTTGTTCATTATAAAATAATCTCATTTTGGAAATTTCTTTAAAACAAATGTTAAACCATTTTACCTTTAAATGCAATAATTTATAAATGATTTTATGCATAGAAAATATTCGTACTGGTCAAGCTGTTTTCGTTTTCAAACAAAGAAACACTATTATAAAAATTCCTCATTTATATACTATTATTTGTATATATTGCCATAAATTATATTTAATCAAAAGTAAAATAGAAGTGCAATAACTTTAAAAAGTTAAATTAATACTTTTTTTTTTTTTTTTTTTTTTTTTTTTTTTTTTTTGTATTTGCATACATTCGAAGAATCAGTGTTGAATTCATACAATTTTCCACCGGAGGTTTTCTGTGGCTCCGATGGGGATATTACAGAGTTCCAGGGGAGGGGTTATGCAATTTTTGATCATTGGAAATACGAAATCACAAATTTTATGAAGGGGGAGGGGCTCATTTTTGTCCCCTTGGACTTTCACTTGAATTCAACTTTGACTAAGTGCAAGGTAACACAAGTGTCTTAAAATGGTAGATTACATTTACAGTGCATGTCCATTATACTAATTGTATGGCCAAAACTTTATAGGGGTTGAGTAACTATATTTTATGATTCACAAGGGAAGCAGCTCACCACTTTTTCCTATAAAAATTTTAGCCACTATGGGTGTCAAGTAAAATGTGTTAGAGAAGACTTTTTTGAAGAGGCATTTAAATCCATTTTTTAGGAAAAAAAAAAAAGAAAGAAAAAAAAGTATAATAAAATAAAATAAATTTGGATGTAAATATATGAAAGTTTTTCAGTCATTGAAAGAAAGCGACTGATAAATAAGCTCTTTAATAGAACTATTTTCGTTAAAATTTTTGATAAACAAGAAAATGATTAAAAGTATATATAAGTGTTATACAGAGATACATACAATGAATCCATCTCGAATGGAAAATTAAACAGGCCTAGGAATTTGATTGACCGACGTTGAAAGCGTACAACGATGGTGCTCTAACCACTGAGTCACTCGGTCGATACCTGGGTCTACATTCCTTTACTCATAAGCCATGTTGGGATCTAGCCGGATAAGGATTGCGAAAGGGCCTTCACGGCTAATGTTCGAAGGAACATGAGTAGTAATAAGGCACACCGTGAAAATATAATATAGAGGGTTTTTAGTCCCTGGCCTTGAACTGTCCTTAAGATAATTCGCTTTGGTTTCAGTTTTTTAAGTTTTTGTACTTTTTGAGTAAAGCGTATTTGAAAAATAGTGCTGGCCCATACTTCCCTGATTATCTCAAGGACATTTCAAGGTCAGGGGCTAAAAATACTCTATATTGTATTCTCATGGTGAGCCTTATTACTAGATATGTTGTTTCGACAATCGGCCATGGAGGCAATTTCGCTATGCTTATCCGGTTAAACCCTTTTAAAAGACAGTATTGATTTAATTCATTCTGAAACATGCATTAATAATGTTATTTTTACTTCATTTATTTTAAGGGAGCAAATTTGTGGATATGATTTGAAATAAACAACATATGATAAGGATTGATATCACATTTTATATGTATTGTATTATTAACCTCCTCAGTCTTGATGTCGCCTGGAGGCGACACTAAAAAACACCCTTTAAATTAATTTAAATGCTTCTAGACTCGTTAAAATTACATCTGGACATTTTCAATAGATGTGTGCATCTTTCAAGGATCTATATTGTTACTGTCTATGTTTCACAAAGTAGATCCTTAGTGTATGTTAATTGTAAATAAATTGAAGCAGATTAATCTTTTGTATTATATTATAACAATTTAAAGCACATTTAGTAAATTCACAAACAAAACTCAGGAATTCAGTTTCCTGCTGCGGTGTACTCCATTGATTAACATATATTATCCAAGTAGATATGCGAGGACAGAAGAGAAATGTAAGCACCGTGTGTGCTGTTACAAAGCATAAGAGAAACTGAAGTCAGTTCGCTCACAGTAAAATATATTGTCCTTGAAGTAATCAAAAAATGATTTCGCAATCATGTGCAATCAACTACTTATGAATTGTTTTATATCATTAATGTCACTTTTGAGTTATTGATCATTTTACTGTTTATAAATATTATGGTTTTAGAATAAATACTCTAAGCACGCAAACATATATATAGACTGATGCATCTTCAGCGATGTCTTATAATAATTTTAAACAGTTTTATGTAGTGCCACGTAAAATTTGTCTCGGGACTGAGGAGGTTAAAATCAGAAATATGTGAAAAAGTGAAACGTTGTTAACTACTGTAACTTCTTCGTAAAAAGTTTTTTTACGAAAAAAAAAATTGAAAGTTTAGAGGATTTAAATTATAATCTCGGTATTTGCACAAATACATATTTTATGTCCATATCATCTATACATATTAATATACTTTTTTAAGTGACGAAATATGCATTTTATTGAAAGGGTGTGGCGGCGTAGATTTATACAATAATTCAAGTTATTTACGTTGTATTATGTTTACAATAATATTATATATACCAGACCATATAATGTAACATAAATTTTTGAATACACACTTAAATGAAAACTTTTTCTCGTGTAAAGAATAATTTAACCTTAATCCAGAAAAAAATCTTTAAGCCCGGTCTAGAAGTCTTTCTAGTTTATTTCCCACCAAGTTTAAACTATTTTTCATACGAAGAAAAACTGTGTACTTAACATTTTTAAATCAAATATAGAAAAGAAAATATTTGTATTTATTCGAAATTTATTAATATATATTCAAAGTAATGGGATAACAAGATGATTTAATTTTTATATTCTTTTAAATATGGTATTTTTCGAAATACTCTCCAAAATGTATCCCTGGTTTTCTTTTAATTGGAGCATTCAAAATATTTGAAAAATCTGTTTTAGGGCTGTGCATATAAGACATTATCATTTTAGGGGAAAGGAGGTTTCAGGTACTATGATATCGTATTATATCTCTGGGGAAGGCGGGGTTTTGTCTATTGATATCGATATCATTTTTAATCAAACCAAATTTTTCTCTTTATATTTGTAACATGGTCTTTGATTCATAATACTATGTTATCTTTATTTTTTATCTATCGTGTATTTTTATGGAAATACATAGTTATTATTAGAATCACTAAATTAGTATAAAATTGTTTGATTCTAAAATATATAATACTCCATCGCTTGATATTCCCATTCTTCTTCCATATGTATAAATTTATAATCACGGTGTAAACCATATGTGAAGTATATTTCAAATGAAGTTGTGTTTACTAATAAATAAAAGAGAAAAAATGTCGTCCACTTGTTTTGTTCATAACAATTTCTGTCTGGCCTTCAGCCTTCCTCCGTTCGGGACAACTGCAACAAGATTTTATTACTGTCGAATGCATTGTTTAATAAGATGCTGCTATAAAATACTTTTAAATAGAAACATTTTTTTCAGTGTTATTTGATTATAATGTGATATTTTATTGACTTCTCTTCATTTGAATAAATAAAGTATGTAAAAATAAATATAACCAATTTTGCATGTATCACTCCAAACAAAAGAAATTAATTCTAAAAATTAATATACTTTGATAACAATATCATTACTAGGGAAGGGGAGTCAAAGGATGATAACGTATGATATCGGAAGGTGAGGGGGGTGAATCCAAAATAACCAAAAACTTGATAACGTTATATTTTCACTCACAGCCCCTTTTCGATGTATTAAATGTATTTGGAAAAAAATGGTGTCTTAGTACGGCTCCTGGCTGACCAATATTCTTTTATATTAGCTAAAGGCATTGTTTCTATATTGGAAACTAGTCAGAAATTTTCTGAAAAGACTATTCAGATTCAATTCGAGGCTCAGGAAATGGGAATTTTTGTTCGGTGAACTAATTATATTTTACTATTTATTTTACTGAATGATATAATTAATTAATATTATAGGTACGTATAAGGAACATAATAACATTACCTGAAAAATCTATTTTTCGATGCATTAAATGTATGTGGAAAACATGGTATTTTACTATTGTTCTTGTTTAACTAACATTCTTTTATATTAACTAAAGGCATTGTTCCTATATTAAAAAATTACTAAAAAATATTCTGAAAAAACTATTCACATTCAATCTGGAGCTAAAGAATGCGAATTTTTGTTCAGGGAACTAATTACATTTTACTATTTAATTTCTAAATGATGTAATTTACGTTTAACAAATTAAATATTAGGAACATATTAACATCACCTATAAAAAGTTATAAAGTGTTTTTTGCCGCCATATACGCGTCATTAGACCCAGTAAGTAAAAGTGCTTATATAGCGGCACTGGTCCGTTATCGATTAAAATGTATTGTGTGCGGTTACAGAAAAACAAATTCAAGAAATGTACTGTAAATAAATCATAAGTAACAAATAATACATAAGTAACTAAGTGATACAATACCAACATGGTATTTTAGGGTTTAATTACTCTTTTCTGATTTAAATTAATTTTTTTTAAATATTCCTATGAAAATGTTTCTACAATCTTAATTTTGTTTTGTTCTCTATAGGGAGATCTGAAGATGAAAAGATAGTTGAAAAGTAAGATTTTTATATTTTTTTATTTGAATGTTGCCATAAAATACTTTACACATTGTAATTAGTTTCGTTTGGTTTATTTTATGATGACCAATTATCAATACGAGGGCCCAAATGGGCGGTGCCCTAAATCCTAGATCTAATTAATCTGCCCGTTTTCAGATACATTCTATTAACACGGACAAAATGCCCTGCGCATGACACTTACATAAATACCTATATCTCTTTATCTTATAAATTGTGAAAATATAAACTACACATTAAAAATAACAAAAAAACTTTAGATTTCCATATTGGCATGGTTTTTTAATTTAAAAGTATAATATCTTTTCTTTCTTACCACCTTCTTCATCGCTCTCTTCAAAATTCATATCTGACGCTTTTTCTACAATTTCTTCATCAGTTACATGCTCGAAGCCTGAATCTAATCCTGGATAAATCATTTTTAATTTATGCTGAATTGTTAATATAATTCTTTTCCTTTTTTGCAACATTTTTCAATGATTGAAATTTAGACTCGCGGATAATCGGGAGTTAACAGTAATGTCATGTAGAAAATCTGTCACACACGTGACATGGAAAGATCTTTTGCAGCAACTGAATTTAATCTTTTGAAAAAAAAATCTCATTCCAATTCATTGTGTCAGTCCGTCTTTTTCATATAAAGTATAAGACTTTCAGTTTGACACAAGAAAATCACCAGGTAAGTGCTCATCCACTGTGAGATTAACCTATTTCGTACTGACGTAGTGAAAACGCAACGTTTTTTTTATTAATTTTTCTGCGGAAAACTTTAAATTTTTTTCTATAAAAATATTTTCCTATTAAAGTAATGTCCAATACGCATAAAAGAAAAAAAAAATCATTGGTCAACAGTTGCATTTAATATTCGTTATAAAATAATGAATAATCAATGTTTTTCATTATTTTTATTGATTACTTTCAAGTTTCAGCAGTAGATGGCAGCACATGTCAAAATTATAGGCTAAAGGTCGTTTTGCTTTGTTCGAACTCTTTAAAATAAAATGGCATCAACAAGTAAGCAAAAAAAAATTCTATACTCTAAATTTCATTTTTTAAGTAACGTTGCGAAAACGCAACGTCAGTCCAATGTGTGTTAAAAGCTCTAGTAGATGTTTTCGTTTATTTCATGATCGATTTTTCATTTTTTGCAGGCGATACTCGTAATTTACGAAACTTACGTCGTTTTTTAACGATAAATGAAGCTTTAGATTATCTCGAAGCTCTTAGTGAAGATTCCAGTTCCGAATCTGAGCAAGAAAATAATGAATTTGTCATAATTCCACCTGACCCGGATGTTTTGACTGATGAAGAAAATATCGACGATAATGCTGTAGGTGAAAATATTCCAATTCCTAAAGATATCACAGGTGAGATCGATATTTTTTCTTCTAAAATTAAGAAAAGTAAAAATAATACAGGTAAAAGAAAGAAAAAATTTACTTGGGAAAAATGTTCCCCCGCATATAATCAACAACCACAAGATGTAGAAAAACATTGTTATGATAGTTTGAAATCTGCAAAAGAGTCAGTATCAAAGCAAGCTTTAGAACCTATAGATGTATTTCTAAAAATTTTTAGTGAAAATCTTTTGGATCACATCGCTAAAGAAAGTACAAAATATGCCCATCAAAATAATAGGTTAAATTTTTCACTATCAGTTCCAATGCTTAAACATTTTATAGGATTCCTTCTTTTTACTGGGTATTCAACTATCCCGCAGGAAAAAATGTATTGGTCAGTTGCTGATGATGTAAATTTTCCTCTAATTCGCTCAGCTATGTTACGTTCTGTTTATTTAACTGTAAAGCAAAACATTCATATAGCTGATAATACTAATCTAGATAAATCGGATAAACTAGCTAAAGTTAGACCACTCATAAAAATATTAAATGAGAATTTCCTACAGTTTGGAGTATTTGATGTTCATCTTTCCATTGATGAACAGATGATTCCGTATTTCGGTAAACACTCATGTAAAATGTTCATGAAAGGGAAACCTGTCCGATTTGGCTTTAAAGCATGGTGTTTATGCTCTTCTAAAGGATACCTGTATCAGTTCGACATATATACAGGGAAATCTACTGAAAAATCTTTCGATCTTGGTCTCGGTGGAGATATTGTTATGAATCTTTTAAAAGTTTTAGAAACTCTCTCTCAACACATTGTGTACTTTGATATTTTTTTTTTTTACATCACATGCATTACTCTCAGAATTAAACAAACAAGGATATCTTGCAACTGGGACAGTTAGAGAAAAAGGATTGGTGAGTGCCCCATTATACCAGTGAAAAAGATGAAGAAGGAAGTTCGTGGCACATATGATGTAGCGTTCGATTCAAAAAATAATGTTACTGTCGCTAGGTGGAACGACAATGCTATTGTAACCGTACTGACAAATTGGGATGATACTGAGCCAGCAACATATGCAAAACGCTACTCCAGAACAGAAAAAAAAACTGTCCAAGTAAAACATCCCAAAGTCATTGCTGATTATAACAAGCATATGGGTGGATTGGACTTATTAGATAATTTTGTATCAAATTACAGAATAAATATAAAAGGAAAAAAATGGTGGTGGCCTATTTTCGTAAATTGCATTGATATTGCAAAAGTAAATGCTTGGAAACTTTATTGGGAATTTGTGGATTCCAAAACAACATTGCTAGACTTTCAAAGGGCAATTGCAGTGTCTTTATTAAAATCGGAAAAAGATATTTCATCAAATAAATCAAGTTCAGTTGATATGAAAAACGATATAAACCCTATTCCTGAAACCACATGTACTGGTCGGCCATCCGCAATGCAAAATCACTTTTTACAGCAAAAACAAAAGATCATACAGGCGATATAATCACAAAAAATCCCGAAAATAAAAGAAAGAGGTGTAAAATGTGCAGTAGTCAGACAGTAACAATGTGTAAAAAATGTAATGTTGCTGTACATGCTAAATGTTTTGAGGATTTCCATAATTTCCAAAAATGATGCTTTATATACTGCTTTGGACTGACGTTGCGTTTTCGCAACATTATGTATTTTAAAAAGTATTAAAGCTAATTTTCTGAAATTTTATTTTTGTCTTATTTTATGTCTTATTAGTCAGGAAAACAACTTTTGTGCGTATAGGATAACTGTAACCATGACCGGTACTGAATGGGTTAATAACACCATTGTGAGTGTTAATAATACCCTAATGTTCAGTGCTAATAATACCATACTGAATTCAGGCCTACAAGTTTATTTGTGTTTGCTTGTAACTTAATAAGCACAAATTATGCAAACGATGTTAACAGCATGCTTAGTACTCTAAAACGCTCAGTCCTTAAAAAAAGGGAAAATGATTATATAGGTAATTTAAATAAAGTTTAGCCATCTTCGTCGTCAACAACTTAAACATAAAACATAGCAAATCTCATAAACGTTACTTTTGAAGCTGGTTCGGATCTAAATTTTGTAAACTATGTGGGGTGCATAAATTCTATAAACTATTTATAGGGCTACTCATAGTAATTCATAAGCATCACTGAGAATTAGCATGAATTGTTCAAAGGTAATATTTTTAAGATGAATTATGCATTTTCAAGCGCGTTATTAGGTTGAGCAAAAAGTTTTGGGAAATTTTTAATCTAATAGTTATCAGAATTTGTTTCGTATAAAGATGTATTAGTGGCATATCTGTAGGAGATCTGGAATTTCGGTGCAGTCGCGACTCCATCCGATTATGGTCTTTTTCAATCAATGCAGCACTTTTTTAAAAACCGTTGATAGGAATCCTTTAATGAAGTTAAAGAAGCATGTCAAAAAGTTTTCGATTCCAAGGAGCCGTCATGGCACTTCCATCGAACTTGAAATCTGGCAGGACGATGGCAGAAAGTCATAGACTATGATAGTCTCTACTTTGAAGAATAGCTCCTTGTTGCTTTTCTTGTTAATTTGCACATAACAACGCAACTTTCACAAATTTTCCAGAACTGTTTGCTCAACCTAGCATTATACTAAGCAATGTTTATAGCATATACATAAAATCATACACATGGCTGAACAAAGATAAGAATACATTATCCCCTGTGGATTGTAATTCCTGGAATTGTGATTTCAGTTGATTATGCATGATTTTGCATTTGTTAAATTTTAACTGATATGTTTCATTTATAAAAAACTGTATGTAATATATTTGGCTGTACAAAATAATTCTTATGTTTCCGCCTGTTGATAGAAATTGCTGAAGATGAATTTCAACTGTGTAATTTGTTTTCTTACTAAAGTAAATTTTATTATACTTTGTAAAATCTGTACAATTCTATAGATTATAAACAAAGTTTCACAAAAGAATTGAAATATTTTTCCGGTTGTGGGCAGCAATTGTGGAAATCTGGTTTTCAAACATGTAATAATTTTCAAAAATGTTTACCTAGGTATCTTCTTTACTTTTTTTATCTTTGCCTTTTTTATTGCTTTTTGCGAAGATTTTTTTAAATTATTTTGGAAATGTTAGAAAGTGTTGAACCACTTAAAAATCATCAATGTTTCATGTCGCTTCTGCGAACGTCGTCAGGATAAATGGAAAGATTTAAATTCATTTTAAAGTTTCGAAATATAAACGCATACGTCCAAGAGTCCACGAGCACACTTGAGTTGAAAATGCGTAAACCTGCTTTTTTTGTAAAAAAAATTATAGCATATTATGCCAGATTTTATGAATGGTATATGATCATTTGCATCATTCATTATATTGTAACGATCATTTGTCATATACCATTCATAAAATCTGGCATAATATACTATAAAAAGCAGGTTTACGTACTCTCAACTCAAGTATGCTCGTGGACTCTTGGACGTATGTGCAAAATTTTTAAGATTTAAATTGAATTTAACATCTTTCCATTTTATCCTGATGACGTTTACAGAAGCGATATGAAATGTAGATAATTTTTAAATGTATTTTAACTATATTTTTTGAAGTGTACCACTTAGCAAACTGTATTTATTTTAGTACATATTTTTAGAATAATTTTAATTATTGATTTCCTTTTTTTTTCTTTTTAGTATGCCTGAATACAAAACAGAAGAACGTGATGAAGTTTTGAGAAATAGAAAGCGAATACCATTTCGGCTTTTCAAAGTACCAAGAGGTTGGAAAGGCTAAAGTCGAAAAGATTAATGGAAGAAAATTGATAACAGGAAAAATATTATAAACAATATGCAAAAAGAATTAACTTTCTATTAAATTTTGTGTTAGCTTCATATTAACTTGTGTTGTAAAATGTGTAACGAATCATTATGAAATTAAAGTTTCTTGCAGCATAGTTTAGTGTGAATGTTTGCGTATAGTTTTTAAAACAACATTTAGATACAAAATGTACATCATCACAGAACTAAATTTTTAGTATTTATGCAGATTCATAAATTTTCCAAACAATTTGATACATTTTTACACTCTGTTTTCAAAAAAAGAAAGTATTTAAATCTAAATGTTTTTCCACTTTTGGTTTTCGGTTTTTCTCTCTGAAATTTGATGCTAATGGGATCATTACAGTTTCTTTCATTGCGATTAAACATCAACCAAATGCAAACATGTATACAAGGACAAATTGGCTCGCGTAATGAACTTAATTTTAACAAAAGACTAACAGAAAATTATGGTACAATTAGTGCACAAAAAATGAGAACGCAAAAAAATCCGACTCCATTCCGCAAATAAGCAACATGTTTCGGTTAAAAGGTATAGCCGGGTTTCATAGTAAAATATGCCCTTGAATCAACCACATCAAGTCCTACATGGATCGATAGCCCATAAACAGAAATTCATTTCTCCCCAGTTTTAAGTTAGTATCTCAAGACTATGGGGGGGGGTGGGGGGGTAACGACCCTAAATGCCTGATTTTGAAAAGTCGCATTGTGACGAAACTACTATGCAAATTTCAATGAATAAAATAAGGTATGTAAAAAACCACCATACGAATGTTTGACAATTTTTTCAGACTTTTTTAAACAAAAGAACAAGTTTTCTAACTTTTTTCCTGTTTTTAAATGAACATTTTAATTAAAAGTAAACTGAAATTTCTGAGTGGCCACCTTAATTTTTTTGCATGAAATACCATGAGACATGATGCATATTCACTATCAATTTCAACTTTCTACATATGGTGCATCATATTAAAAAAAAGCAAAATCATATTCCGGCGGATTTGTAGGGCGTGTCTGGAACAAATTTCACGCCTTCTTTTCAAATCTCACATATTAATTCACACGGTATTTTTAAAAGAAGGCGTGAAATTTGTCCGAGACACGCCCTACATTTCCTCTGAAATATGATTTTGCCCTTTTTTAATATGATGCACCATACGTAGAAAGTTGAAATTGATAGTGAATATGCATCATGTATCATAGTATTTCATGCAAAAAAATTAAGGTGGTCACTCAGAAATTTCCGGTTATTTTTAATTAAAATGTACATTTAAAAACAAGAAAAATGTTAGAAAACTTGTTCTTTTGTTTAAAAAAATCTGAAAATATTGTCAAACATTCGTATGGTGGTTTTTAAATCCCTTTTTTCATTCATTGAAATCTGCTCAGTAGTTTCGTCACAATGCGCGCTTTTCCAAAACGAGCATTTAGGGCCATTACCCCCCATGGTCTTGAGATACAAGCTTAAAACTGGCGAGAAATGAATTTCTTTTTATGGGATATCGATCCATGTAGGACTCGATGTGGTTGAATCAAGGGCATATTTTACTAAGAAACCCGGCTATAACCTTTAAAAGGGGTGGGGGAATCTGATAATATAGTGTATACAAACCATTTATATCAAGAATCTCTTCTAATCTCCATGTCCTTCATTCAATGAGACTATTGGTGGTAGCAGGATCTCTCTTGATAATTTGCATAGCAAATGTTCATAGAAAGGATTTAGGTTAACATAAGATCTCGAGGTACTAAAATAAGTTTTAAGCTTCTTTTTTTCTTTTTTTTTTTTTTTTTTTTTTTTTTTGCATCGTAAGACAGATTTGAGCTCTAAGATTATCTTAAACGCAGGCGCTGTAATCCCAGCCCAAATGCTTAAATAACTTAAGTAAATAAATAAATAAATAATTTTTTTTCTTTTTATTTATTTATTTATTTTATACATTAGAGACGGCCTTTTAAGCCAGTATTTTGAAGTTTTTAAAGCATAATTTCAAATTACTTGGAAGGAAAAAATTAAATTTTGGATTTGCATTGAGCGGGACATAATTAATATAAATCCACCAAAAAACTGTAGGTTGTAATTCATATTTTTGTAATATTAATTTCATAATTCACATTGTAATTTTTTATTCAAAATTCTACGTATTTATGTTATATATATATATATATATATATGTGTGTGTGTGTGTGTGTGTGTGTGTGTGTGTGTATATAATACCATTAAAAGTAGACAAGATTCACCAATGGATTTTATCAATAAAACAATAAACCAAAACGAAGAATTAGAATTGAATTGAATTATAATAAAATAAAAAAAATAGTGTAACGAGTAAATCTGAAAAAATAAATAAATAAAATGAATGTAAATGGAATTTGTAGCCCCAAAAGCAGAATCATCAGGCCCCAAATGCTCTGGAACTACAAGTGAAGTGTGCGTTTTCATCCACGTATTAGCCATGAAATAGCAAAATAATACGTATTTGGGGCTACCAGCACACAAAAACCAAATTATTAAACAAGGAACAAAGATATTTTACAAAAAAGGATTTGAAAGTAAGTAAAAATTATAGTTATCCATAACAAACAAAAAAGATAAAGCTGAATGGAAATATAATTGAACCGGAGAAATTAATTAATAATCGATATTAACATAAAATTAAATTAATAAAATAATTAAAATTAGAATTAAGAGATAACGTTCATATTAACATATAACTTAAAATACAATTTTGTTACTTTAATCAGTAACATTTATTAGCTATTTAACTATAGATATAACTAGACAAATATCCATATATTGGTGTCAATTAAACAGTTTAAAAATTGTGTTAAAATAAATAACCCATTCTCAATTATATATATATATATATATATATATATATATATATATATATATATATATTATTTATTTAAATAATTAACCTTTGCGTTTTTATCCAGACAACACCACCCTCCTCCGTACTCTAACATCTACCCACCCAACCAACCTATATATATATATCTTTTTATTACTTTTTAACATTTTTAATTTTTTATTATTTTTTTATGTTTTATAATTTTTTTATACATTTTTTACGCAAAGAATTAATTATAAGATCATGTAATATCTAATTATAAATTAAAGAATATATGAATTTTTTAGGATAACCATTATTTATAGCATCATATACAAGCTTTTTAATATTAGTATTAATTAAATGGGAAGAATATAGACATTTTATTCTATATAAATGGTTAAGTATTATATTACGATATACAGAATTATGAAGACATGATTTAAAATTAGTAAAGGTATTAACTTTAAAAATAAATTATTTCCTTTTGTCATAAATATCAGTTATAAATTTGTTCTCTTTTAATATAATTTTAATATTTAAGAAATTGATTGTATTATTAAAAAGTAGGTTTTTTGAAAGTTCTAGAGTAGAAGGATAATCAACAGGGAATTGAGATATACAGGTGTTATCAGTATCAATTAAAATTACATCATCTATATATCGATATAAATGTATTTTATTATTTAAATAATGACGTTCATAGTAATATAAGTCACATAATACACTAGATGTACTACCACCTTGTGGTATACCAACATTTTGAATATATATATTGTTATCATGCATAATAAAATTATTATAGATAATGAAATTGGTATATATATATATACATATATATACAGGGTGAGTCATAAATATCGAAACAATAGGCTATCTCCTTAAATATTGCCTCTAGACCCATACTTCCAATTGCAAAAATTCATAAAAAAGGGGGAAAACTCTGACAAGATAAGTTGCAACAGTTTGCAGTTGGGGTCTATTTGAAAAAATACGAAAATGAAATTTTTATACAGCCCCCGTAGTGCAAAATTCCCAATTAGGAAATTGGTCCTTATCCATTCCTAAATTGAACAAAACAAAATTTCATCTCCGTATCTGAAAATCTGACAGAGATATTAAAATCTAAACTTCTCCAAAATTCGTGACTTACACCACTTTACCATGCCTGTAAACGAAGAATTTTTTATTTGTTTTCAATGCAAATGAGGGATCGTCCACAAATTATCCGTATTAAATGTCGATTCAAGACTGTGCCTCTTATTTGGACATAATAAAGCAGTATATTGATTGAAATCAAAACTTGGTTTCACAATTTTTGATCGTCAGCACTGGTGGTCTGGATGGATCGAAATACCTAGGTTACGTCCCAAACTGACCGATTGGGAAAAAATTTCGGCCCGGCATGGAAAAATGCTAAAATCATAATCCGGACCAGCCCGGAAAAAAGTTTAAATAATCGCCCGGCTCAGCCGCGAATTTCTACATAGTTTTTTACTTCAGTGTAGTTAAAAAATGTTTCGCGGGGAGAAGTTCTGACCAAGAATACTTATTATAGCATTTCGTTTTTCATATTTATACTTTTTATTATTAAAAAAGGGCCAAAGGCTGTGATATATCTATTTTATCAATGAATCTCTGTTTATATCTAAATATTTCACTTATTTTTTAATATCGCTAATCCATATTCCGTGCGTTGGAGACTTTGAAAAATTTTATACAGTAAAACCTTTTAAGACGGAATCACATAGGGAAAAAAATACGTAATAGACAAATGCCCTTTCTAGAAGGGTTAAATGGAGTTTATTTTTTCTCAGGTATTATTGTATCCATTTTGCATGGATCAACACATTTTTTGTTTAAGACAGAATTCAGTCTTAGGCAGATTTTTTTCTGGTTTTATTGTGTTTAATTTTTTAGCATTTAAATATACTATTCTTTAAAAAATAAGTTTTGGGGTTGTTTTTTTTTTTTTTTTTTTTTTTTTTTTTTTTTATATATAAAAGCGATTTTAAAATCTATGTGGTTTTCGTAAAAATTTTGATTGAACCAAATTTTACTTATTTCATGCACGTATTAGGTCAGTCAGAGACAGTGATTTTAATACGGTTTCTTCGAAACCGGGATTGAAAATTTCACCTACTGCAGACCTTATTAAAAGTTAAGAATTGTTAAAGAAAAAAGTACAAACTTGAAACATGTCATTTTTATTTATTTTATTTATTTTTGTTTCGGGCAAAATTGAAAAATTATTTACTTTTGAAAATAATATATTTTTTTAAAAGTTATATTATTTTTTCAATAAATATTTTTAATAGTTCTAAAATTGATATTGAAAAACAAAAATCCCGAAACAAATCTAAAATCAGATTTTCATCTTTAGATAAATGGAAAGAAATTGAAATCCGATAAATAATGTTCGGAGTTATAAAGATTTTTAATTATCCCATTTAAACCAGCACTAATCATATGAAATTTTTATAAATTTTATGATAAATTTTAGAATGTGATTTTCTTAGCAAATTATATGGCTAACCATCACGAAAAAAAAAATCAAAATTCTAACTAAAAGGATAGATTTTTTACACGTTTCTAAAACTGTTAAAGTAACATTGTCTTTTGAATTACGCGCATTTCAATTTGTGTCTAATTCCTTAAAACCTGATGAGTTATTCAAACGGCTATAACTCTGCGAGTTTTGAAGGTATGAAGATGCAATTTTTTGTGTATTATTCAGAACTGGATAAGGAAAGTTTTCCTAATTGGAATTTTTATCCTACGGGGACCGTATAAAATGTTAATTTGTGTACTTTTTCAAATTGACCCTTCATGTAGTTGCAACTTATCTTATAAAAAATTTTAACTTTTTTAATGAATTTCTGCAATTGGAAGTATGGGTCTAGGGGCAATATTTAAGAAGATAGCCTATTGTTTCGATATTAATGACTCACCCTGTATATGTATATATAATGATTTAACCATACAAAAAAAAATTTCACGTAAAATTAATCATTTGAAGAGATATTAGTGAAAATGAAATTTAACATGGAAGATTTAAATTTTTAATGTATTTAATTCAAAAATTTATTGCCGAAACGTCAGTGAAGGCTTACTTTGGAGACACGAAATTTTTTTGTGTCTGTCTGTTTGTCTGTCTGTCAGTCTGTCTGTTCCGCGATAACTCCCGTAAAAAGCATCCGATGAGCTTAAAATTAAGTGGGTATTTTAGTGAGGCACTGGGATTAAGCTGTATAATTTTTTGTAAGATTTGGTTCATTCGTTCGGATAATATAGAATATTTTATTTTGCGCAATAATGCTTTTCTATGTCAAATCCAATGATTTCCATTTTTTTTTTTTTTTTTTTTTTTTTTTTTTTTTTTTTCCTTGGGAGAAAATGTTACACTATGATAAATGGATGCTGAAATTTACCGGTTAAATTATTCGTATTGTTTTGAAATTTTGTCTATTCATTTGTCAGATTTTTTAAATTATTACTGTAAATTTTGGAGATTTTTTATAAATGTATTCCAATAACATAAACTAATTTGTTTTAGAGACTTACTTATTTCAAATGTATTTATTTCATTTTCTTTATTTTCTCTTAATGGTTGCTAAGCAACCATTCATCCTAATCCTTATTTTTATAATGTTATAAATTTGAATGCGTGTAATTATTGAACGCGAAAATTTAAATGAAGTCAACGTCAAAACTGATGAATTAATGTCTTTGTATCTTTGTGTATAACTATAACATAGCCCAGAGAAAGAACATAGGCTATGTTTTATTGATTTCATTCACATATTTTCCTTAATAATTCAAAATTTCCTTCTTTTTCATGCAGTATCAATAGCGATCTTTTAGATAAAATTTAACCAATTTCCTTTATCGTTGCCAAAAAAAAAATCAAAATCTGGAATAATTTGTCAACGGCAATAAGTTTCAATTGAGCAAATTTAAAAAAGCGAAAAATTAAACTAAGAAAAAATAAATATGACGTCAGAATAAAAATGAAAATAAATATAGTACTTTGTTAAATACTAAACACGGAAATTCATTTCGTTAATAAGAATTTTTCTGACAAAAATGGGGGCATAATTAGAAGTAAAAGAAATAAAAAATAATTATATTTTTAACAAATATTTCACCTGATAAAATTTGACGTCATAATTGAAATATAACAGGTACTTTATAGTAGTCTTTAAAAATATAAGAAACATGGATAGCAATAACTCATGAATAATGACGTCGTTGCCGAAACTTCAGTGAAGGCTTATTTTGGCGACACAAAATTTATTCTTTTCCGCCTGTCAGTCTGTTCTGTCTGTCTGTCTCGCCGCGATATCTGCCACAAAATGCAATCAAAACTTCTTTTTTTCGGAAACAAAATTGTAAAACCCTAGATTACTGAGTTTACACTTTCAAAAGTTCCTGAAACATCAGATTTAGGTGTGGACAGGTATGTAGAAGTATGAGGATAATGAAAAATGCTTATTAAAACTGTTACTTATCCTTATAAATCAAAATGTATAAAGAAATACAAGACATATGATAACCATTAGCAAATTGATAGAAAGTTACAAATTTAAGTTTAATGAGACTACGGGGGGGTTCAGGGTGGCGGAGACCCCCTGAAGAAATCTACTATGTTATAATAAAAAAACAAAAATAATAGATCATGAAAAATTCAGAATATCCTAACATAACTAAACCTTTAATTTAACGCTTTTGTTGGCTGAAAACTTCTTATTCTAATTTTATTCTTATAAATAATTACGTAATTTGAAAATTTTAAATTACAGTTTCCAGGAAGTTGAATATTACCCAAAGTGTGTTTTAAAAAAGAAATGATGTGCAAAGCTGACGTTGAGGCTCTTGATCTGCAGATTTACTAGTTTCCATATGACATAAAATTTCGTGTATAGGCATGGTTTGAATAAAAGATTTAAAAGTTTTCGTCAGATTGAGTGTTGCAAATGTTCATAGTAAACATTCAGATTAACTTAAAATCTCGAGGTACTGCAATAAGTTTTACGCTTTTTCTGCATCGTAAAACAAATTTGAACTGTAACTTTATCGTAAGCGAAGGCAAAAACGCTCCCAGCCCAAAACCTTTTTTTTTTTTTTTTTTTTTTTTTTTTTTCAGAGATGGCCTTGTTTAATAAGCATAATGAAAGGGCGTAAAGGGCAGCATTTTGAAGATTTTTAAGTATAACTTGAAAATTATTTGAAAGAAAAAATTTAAATTTATAATTTGCTTAGCAAGTTATAATAATTATAAATCCAACAAAAAAACTGTAGGTTGTAATTTACATTTTTTTTTTTTTTTTTTTTGTAATATCAATTTCATAATTCATATTATAATTTTTTCAATTTAAAATTCACATTTTATGTTTAGATTTTTTAGTACTATAAACACACAAAACTTTTTACGTTAAGTTTACTAGCAAAAGCCATGCTTTGTTTGGATTCGCGAAGAATTATGCTATAAGATAAATATTTCAAAGTAGTAATATATTTTAAAAATAACTTTTGCATCTTTATTAAGCAAAAATGTAATTTTATGTTTCGGCGCATTTTAATTTTAAAATGTATTTCAACCAAATAACTAAGAATTTCCTCAGATTGTTTATTTATGAAATAAGACTGGTATAAATAAAAATATTTTCGAAGTAGAATTATACAAAATATTAATTAATTTTATTTGTTTACAATTCTTTTATTGCCACTTCACAAAAACATAATGTAATTCTTTTAAAATTCATAAATATCGTCTGCTTAAATGATTTAAAAAAATAAGAAGAAATTGTGTATTTGAATTCCTAACACAGAAAATACTTTTATAATTGAATGTTAATAAGAGAATTTTTGCAAATTTTAATTCGTAAAAATATGCTATAATTTTTCTAAAAAAAAAAGTATTTTATAAATTTTATAAAAGGAATCATGAAACTATACATAGTTAAAGGAATGAGCATAGTTGGAAAGTCTGAAAGCAGTTTTTGAGATATTTTATCGGAATAATGAAAATATATTTTATTTATTTATTTATTTAATGATGATTCTAGCTATAATTACTGACCCCATGATTTAAGCTTTTCTTCTGAAAACGTACGTGTTTCACTTCTTATTTGGAAAAATGCGTTTGTAATGGAAAAACATGTAAAATAAATTAATTAAAATAATAATTTTTTGAAAAGTATTTCTGTAAAAAAAAATAATATTCTGCAAATCTACAGATCATAATTTATATTTGTATTTAATTTCAAGTCAAAATACTGTATAGTTTTTTTGTAAAGTGTACGACAAAATGTCATTTGAGTGGCCTAGTAGAGGATTCGCTTCGCTCATCCTAATAATTTGGGGAGATATTAATAAATATATGAAAATGAAATTTAACATTAGAAGATCTAAATTTTGAAGGTTTATAATTCACAAATGTATTATCCATATGACATGAAATTTCGTGTCTGGGCATATTTTGAACCAGGGATTTAAAATTTTTGTCAAAATTGAGTGTTGCCTTTGAAAAAAACAAAGCTTGAGCTGGCTTTGATTTGTAGATGACCCCTAAGCAAATTTTGTTCTTTTCATTTGAAAGCAGACTTTATTTCCAATCGTTTGGTATTATTTATTTTCTTTTGCGATTATTTGTTGCAGAGTTAGTAGGGAATGTTTACTTATTTTTTTCCACGTTTGCAATTTACATGTCTATACAGCAACGACGGGCAATTCACACAGAGCTAACTCCTCGCACAGTAGAAATGAGAACACAGGGTCGAAAAAATATTAAATAATGAAAATTTTGCAATGAAGTATTTGAAAGGGCTCAAAATTCTATTTTTTTATTTATAGAGATTTTGTTATGAATTTTTTTCCTGGAATATATTTTAATATAATAAAAATATTGAATGTAAAAAAAATCTGAAAAATTTTAATGTTTTTTTAATTTAAATTCTAAAAAATTAAACATATTTAATTTTTGATATAACTGGAAGTACTTACTCGATTTACAAAATTTTTACAATTTTGTGTACAGAAAATGCGTCATTTTAAATTGTCTTCAGGATTTTTTTAAATATTAATTAAGAATTTCATAAAAAATTTTAAAATAAGAAAATGAAGTTTTTGCATGAGTGAGTTTTGCATTAATTAGTATATCAAAATTATCACTCAAAATTAAAAATCCTGAATACAATTTGTTGGAAATATAGCATAAAAGCTCTGTTCAAAATTTCATACATCTTGGAAGGAAATTTAGATATATACTTTTAAATTTAAAAAATCGTGAAAAAATTCATTCTGAGATAAAGTTATCGGCAGAGGGCAACTGATGCATCGCTTCTCAAGGCGAAATGTGTCTGAATCTAATGGGGATTTAAAAAAAAAATGGGGTTTGCGGCATTAAACGGTAAAAACTCAGTTTTTTTTAAGCCAATAAAAATAAATCCAGTTTTTGGAGAATTTTCGGCCACAGACACTCTTAAAAGAATGTCTATGAAATACGAATGTATATTTATTTTTCAAATTATGAAACTTTTATCATATTTGCATTGTCTGAAAAATACATCTTTTCAGAAGAAGAATTATTCCGTGAATTTGAGTGATAAACGTGCTTGGAAATAGAACCTATGTAAACTACATTTATAATCGATTTAAAATATTCTTATTAATTTCCTAAAATACATTTTAGATCACTACTAACATTATTTTGTTTGAATTTCACGTATTGTTTTACATTATGAAAAACACACGTAAAATTAATGATTTCAGAAAATTCAAAATTATAGAACTTAAGTTGTGTAAAGTTGTATGAAATTTCAAACACATGCAAGTACTCTTGAAGGCCTATAGTTAATGTGATGTAATTGATTTGTGCTTATCTTTTTTTTTTTTTTTTTTTTTTTTTTTTTTTTTTTTTTTTTAATAATGGATTGTAAGCGACTATTTTCAGTTTTCTCAATCGCTAAATTGGCCGGAGACAAAAATATTTTTTATAAAAAATTATGTTGTAAGAAGCTTGTAGGATGTAAAGATATGAAATGATGATTTAACATAAAAAAAAAATAATTTAATTTATTTTGTGTTTTATAAACAGAAATAAGAAAATGCAGAAAAGCGCAAGACTCACAGAATTTTAAATGAACTATAATAAATAACTGCTCTGATATGGCAGTAATAAAGTGTTATGCTTTATAGTGAAAATTCCAATGCTTCTAGAAATTATCTTGTGTTTACAATTTTTTATTACTTACCCGTCATACGAATCATAGGGTAAATCTTGCAATCGTTCTGAAAATCGAAAAAAAAAAAGTTTTGACGAATTTACACTTTTTAGACACTGAAGATTCCGAAAAACATTTTTTTATTAAAAAAAAAAAAAAAAAAAAAAAAAAAATTAAAAAAAAATTAAAAAATGCCACCCGTTTCTTTTTGTGTCTGTCTCTCTGTGTGTCTGTAAATGCTCTATCCCCAAAACAAATAGAAATAGAGACTTGAAATTTGGTGTGTACTTAGTATAATGTTAATAATGGAAAGAAGTCTGTTGAATATCAGAACCTCGATTATCCGAAACTATATTTTTCGAACTCTCCAAATAGTCGTTCTGAAAAAAGGTACATAAAAATTTTCGATATTTTTTATCTTCAGAAGTGAATGTAAAAAACAAGCAGCTAATGCACAATCGTACAATCGTGATTCTCAAGCAGCTGATGTACAATCGTAGAAAAAAAATGTAAACATCAATAACAAAAATCCCTGTCGGCTTGGCCTATAGGTTGAAGTAGATTTAGTAGTTAAATGGTCATTTCGACAACAAATAATAAAATATGATTAGAGATAAACATTGTTTAACACCTTCATTTGGCCACTTTTAAAGAACTTTTAATTTCATTTTTCTGTAAGGGCTGCTTTTAGCAGAATCATCTTAAGTGATTTTCGGCACTAATGTCCAGGTTGACAGCATTTTTTGAAATATATTCTGCTTTTATCACAAAATTGACCAATATACCATATTATATAGTTCCTAAATAAGATAACCTGCTGTTGATCGCGGTTATTCCCCCAATATTATAGATTCAATTCATAGAAAATTGACAAAATCCACCCAATCTGAAAGAAAAATTTTTAATTCGAACTCCAATACTTTGGTTGTTTTGCCATTTTTTCCCAAAATCAGTCAGCAAGTTGCTAAAATTTTAAAAAGGTTCGATTTCAATTTTATTTTTTCTCCTGTTAATAAAATTGCTTTTTCAAATCTTAAGCACCCCATTGATTACTTAGATAACTGGGGTATTTACCAAAGGAGATGGGCTAATAAGGGCTATTTTTCGCACATCATATACCCGAAAAAAAAGTTTCGAATTGTCCAGTGGCTTTGCATAAATAAAGATATGTATTTTTGTTTAGTATAAACTTTACATGATAAAGAAAATGGTAAGACATGGAAATTATAGCCCCAAAATAGAGCGTTTTGGCTTTTTTCGACATTTTTATCATTTTTTGCGTCTTTGAATTGTTATTATTATTTTTTTTTTTGAAGTGCTCGAGGAATTCAATTAATTTTGATATGCAATGATACTACTCCTTATAAGTTTTCATAGGAGTATTATTTTATTCGAGTTCAGTGTGCGCTTCTACCTTTTAAAGAAAAAAATGTATCATCCGGGAGAATCAAATTCACTGTTATCGGAGCGCGTTCAGATTTATTTTTCCGTACTCAAAAATATTTACGTTGTTGAGAGGTCAATGTTGTTTTCTGAAACAATTTTTGTAAATATTTATTAAAGAAATTACTAATAAATAATGCTTGGATGTCAGTGTCATTGTTATTAAAAGATTGAATAATATAAATTAAGACAGACTTGAATACACTTTTAAAAATAAATAGAATTTATATACAAAAAATTAAAACACTAAAAAATATTTTAAAATACAAAAGTAAACGCTTCGCCAAGCTACACACAAGGCCTCGTCAGTACAAATAATGAATTATTATTTGTACTGACGTATGGGTATATTTATGTACCATTTTAGCTATATCTTTAAACTAGTAAAAGTCAAAATACGATCTCAAAAAAGAGATAATTTCGCACTTGCTTTGCTGTGTTACTTGTAAAACTTAGACCTGGTCTTTCAAATGGTGTTCTGTCCACATTATTCAATATAAGAAAAATAATAATGTCTTCTTTAAATATGCAAAACAGACATTTATTAAGAACTTAGTCCCACGACACCTTGGAATTGAACACATCGCCAGAACACAGGTTATTGGAAAATATACGAGGCCTTTAGCTGGAAGATTATTTATTCCGGATGACGACAATACTGTAATGATTATTTCTGATAGCACGTACGTTTATATCCAGAAAAGTGCGAACTAATCCTTTCAGAGAAATTTATTCTGGTTATACAAAGGAAGACCTTTCGTTAAGCGTACGGTATTCGTCACTATTTCAAATTATATTGTGGATGTCTTCGGTCCTTACTTCGTGGATTCAAAGAACAATTACGCTAACATACTTACACATATATTAAAAAAGATTCACATAATATCAGAGAGTTGCTGAAGCTAAACGATGTTGAGAGAACTGATAGGTTTTTACGGAATTGCTTGGAACTTCTGCTAGAAATAAATATCGAACATGGTATGCCAAGATTCCTAAATAGCAACATCGGTTTTCAGCAGAGGATGCTAAGGGACACTTTTCGTGCCCAAAGTTTGATTGTTCGACACAAAAGTGTAAAAAACTATACCTATAATACTTGGATAAAAAAACAGCGAAGCAGCATCATACAATGGCACTGTCAATGTAAAGTAGGCGCAAGTATCTAAGAGTACTAGACGCATGTTGCTTCCGTACTTTGGTTTCTGGTTTACTTCTGCCATAACTCAACCAAAACTTAAAAAACAAGTATTGAATATGCTCATATACAAGACGTGGCCAATGGATGGTCCAGTAGTGATTCTGGCGAAGCAACCAAGGAGGAACATAATCTGAAATATATTGCAAAAGTGTCTGAATTCTGAAACTGTATGATTATATTTTCTGTTATTGATTATTTCCGATATTTCATATATTGAAATAAAAGTCTTGATAAGCTCCATTAATCGTAATTTTGTATTTAGTGTTGTATTTACTATACATTTCTTGGATTAAAATTAATGGAAATAGAGTTTATTTTCACTAATATACATGGTAGTTACTTAAATGCATATTTTATTTTTCCATCAATTATTAGACTTTCATTCAAGATATTGTTATTTTCTTATTTGTTATGGGGTACACTAATGAAAAAAATGTATGTCCCATCTAGGCGCTGATTGGCGAAAAATGGCCCTTATTAGCTCACCTCCTTTCTTGCCAATGTGGTCTTTCTTATATTGGTCAGACTAAACGTGCTCTCAGATTTCGTTTAACGGAATATAAAAGGTATGTCAAAAATCAAGAGCTTAAACGCTCTTCTTTTGCTCAACATTGTTGGTCTTCACAACATATGTTTAATTTTTCTTCAGCCACCATTATCCATAAGTGTCCTTCTATTCTCGATCTTAATTTTTGGGAAGCTTACCACATCATCAAAAATTTTGACTCCCTAGTCAATGACTTATCAAGTACTCCTTATTTTCCAAGCATTTGGAAATCTTTAATTTAAAATTTTATTTTATTTTATTTTATCTTATTTTTTTATTTTTTCCCTCTCGCTTTTTAGTTTTTGTTTTGTTTGTTCTCCGGTAGATGTCGCTACTTGTCCACACAGTTGTTCAGGCTGCTTTCTTCTCATTGGTTGCTTTCCTTTAGGCGCGATCATTCCCGTAGCGGGTATATAAGCCTACGTTTCTCTGTCTCTTTGCTCAGTTTTGCTCTTTCTAGCTCGATGAGTTTTGCACTGATGAAGAATCTCGATAGTAAATTCGAAACAGCTGTTTGCTACCTTTTTTTACTTTATTTGTGCATTTATAATCGTTGGTTTTCTATCTTTAAACATTTGTGCACAAAGGCTTTATTTGCTATTTTAATTTAGAGTAACATACTTAAAATGAACATGAATATCTTTTTCTCATTGACCCTAAAATAACGGAATATTTTTGATTATCTCTGTAATTAAACTATGCCTCCGATTTTCATAAAATTTAAAATGACAAAATTACATAATAATTATGTATTTTAGATTTCAAACGATTCAGTTGGGCAGTTTTTGCGCTGTTATGTGCGGACAGACGGACGGACAGAACGAACGACGACAATAAGTGATACTTATTCACATAATTACGAACGCACATAAAAACGTTAAAAAGGTGATTTAAAACGTCGTCTATGACGTACAGAAAAACATAGTTATTAAAAAAACATATTTTACTCATTTTATTAAAACATTTGGGCTGGCAAAAGTCAAATTACATTAAGCGAGTGAAAGGGTCATATTGTCAAGAAATATGTTGTAGGTTATTAAAAGTGATATAATCACTCTGCTGTAGCATTTCAACAATCGAATTCTCAACTTCAATTTGGATACAATCCCTAAAACAGGCTCATTTTAAAAACATTAATATTCTGAAACTGTTGGTACGAATTTCATGAAAATTTGTATTTAAGCTAATTGAAGAACGTAGAATGTATTTATGGTGTCAAAATTGTGCTCTGCTATTGAAAAAAAAATGTTTGGGTTCATTCTGATATGTAAATGGTTCTCTAAGCAAATTTTATGTGCATCATTTTAATGTAGACTTTATTTCCAATCGTTTCGTACTAGTAATTTTCTTCTATAACAGTTTGTTAAAGAATTGATGTATGTGTGTGGGGTGAGGAGGAAGTTTGTATTTTTTTCCCGCTACGTATAGCGAACAATATTCAATAATAATATAATACAACTTTAATTTTTGCAACAGAAATTTTAAAACAGAATCTTATTTCAACATTATTCGTGTAGACATCATAGCTTGGAGCTAAAGTGTCTCGCTAGTAAATATGAGTTTGTTAGTTTGATCCCTGGTACTGGAACTTGAAACCTTTGTATTAAGGTGGATTTCATTAAATTAAATTTCGATTTTTTTTTTTTTTTTTTTTTTTTTTTTTTTTTTTTTTTTTTTGCCAATTTATTTATGTAAAATTTATGTTTTTTTTTTTTTTTTTTTTTTTTTTTTATCACTGGCATTTATAATATATTTTGAAATTCAATTTTCTTGCTAATTTAAAAAATTGTTGCGATTTATTAATGATTCAGTATTTTAAATTTCGTTTAAACAATTTTTTTCGTCCTCTGATATTTTAAATCTTATTTATACTTCTGCTAATTTTTTTTTTTAATTTTGGATTTAATTTAAATAAAGTGACACCTTTTTATTTTAATTAAAATAAATAACTTAATTTTCTAGTTATTTTAAAATTAAATTTAATGTTGCTATCATCTATGTAAGTATTTAATAATTAAAAATTTGGATTTGTTAATTTAAAAATAAGTTGTTTTAAAAGAAATATTAAACGAAATACTCAGTGCGGTCTGTGTTCAAACATATCCACTTGTTTAAAAGCTTTGACAGGTGTCTACTTTAAACAGATATGTCTTTCTTCAGGAAGATTTTTTTTAAAGAAAAACATGACAACATTTTAACCCGCTAAAATCGAGTCTTTTTATAAAATTAGCTTATATTAAGAAAACACATAGTAGTAAGAACCATGGAGAAAAAAATCTCGAAAATTAACCTCATATCAGATTTTGTCAGGTCTGTTAGTGATATGGATTAGAGATATGCACGGACCTTGCCCTGGCCCGAAGCCCGGACCGGCCCGCGGGCCGGGTTCGGGCTGATTTCCATTAACGACATTCGGGCCAAGCCGGGCTCGGGCCTTACTACTTAAAACTCGGGCCTAAATTTTTTTTCATGGCGTATCGGGCCGGGCCTAACGTATTTGTTTCGTACGAATGTGAGACTGATTTCATTCTTCCTAGTCTTCACAGATCAAAATAATCAGTTCCTGTTGAATCATCCCGTATGAAAATCTTTTTCTCGACGTGTCAAGTCAATTCAAAAATCAGTAAAATTTGGCTTGGTCCAAAAATTTTTGCAAAAAAGGCATACACTTTTAAGTTGTCATTATTCTACAATTAAACATTAGAATTTATTCTTTTTAAAGAATCGTAAATTACTAGGCTTATTAGAATAGAGTTAAACATATGAAAAAAAAAAAAAAAAAAAAAAAAAAAAAAAAAAAAACATGATTATGACGGAATTTTCTTTTAATCTGAAAACTGTAAATGTCTTTTAAACTATTCATCCATGCAAAATGAGTGCAACAGTACGCGAGAAAAAATATATTCAACATTTACATATGCTAAGAAGGGAACGTATTTTTTCTTTTCAATGCGATTCCGCCTTAGAAGATTTTACTTTTACCATGTACTTTTTTTTGGATTTTTATGTCTCCAATACATGGAATATGGATTAATAATACCATTGATAACTGAAAAATTTGCATACAACAAACAAAGGTCCATTAAAAGCATAAATATAGCAGCCTACGGCACTTCTGTATAAATGCAGATTATAAACAAGAATAGAAAAAAGGACTAAGATAATTTTTTTATCCAAACTCTTTCGTAAGAGTAAAAATCAATGTTCTGTAGAAACTCACTCGAACGGGACCTGGTTCGGGCCTAATTTTTAACTTTCGGGCAGGACCGGGTCAAAAAATCGGCCGGGCCGAATTTCTTTCCTATGAATCGGGCCGGGCTCGAGCCTGGAAATTTCGGCCCGTATACAGACCTCTAATATGCATAACAGGTCTTTCATCGGTGTAATTTAATATTCGACTGATTGTTTCAACTAAAAATAATTCAGATTGAATTTCAAAATTTGAATGAATAAATGACGAACAAAGCAAAACAAAAATGACATGTCTATTAAAAATTAAATGAACGCGTGTCAAGCTTCGCGAGTGAGATCTTTAAAGTATTCGTATAATAAAAAACTCATTTTCTAATTTTCTATAAAACTGAATTTTTGAAGCACATGTTTTCAAAGATCGACTTCGAAATAGGTTATTGTATTATGCTGTTCAGAACTTCATGTCAGAAGAAATGTGAATAGAGTTTGTCAAGACTGTCTCTTAAAAACGTAAATCTTCATTTCAGAACAGATTTCGAAAGAGTATACAATATATGAAGTGACTCGTCGCTTTATTTTCAGTGGAATTTGTTTAAAAACTTCAGAGAAATTAGCAGTTATTTACAGGTAAATTATTTCTTTTCCGGCAACCATACTATTTAATTTTAAATATGTTTTATTTAAATTAAAAGTCAAAATTGGCAGTGCATGCTGAATAAGAATTTACATAAAATGGGTATAAGATGGTAGAAAAAAATTAAAAAAATGGATTTATATGTATATGCTGTCAATTCATGTAGATGGTTATCACAATTTTCTTAAATGTAAATAAATTTAAAAAAAACGCAAATTTTTATTTCAGAACACATTTTGAAATAGTATGCAATATATGATGTGACTCGACGTTTTAGTTTCAGTGGAGTTTGGTAGATAACTTCCGAGAAATTAGCAAATCTCTTTCGTTGGTAAATTATTTCCTTTCCTGCAACATACTATTTTATTTTAAATATGTTTTATTTAATTTAAAAGTCAAAACTGGCAGTCTATGCTGAATAAGATTCATATAAAGTGCGTATAAGATCGGAAAAAGGGTAAAAACAAAATGGACTTATATGTATATGCTGTAAAATAAGTAGATGGGGATCGCAACTTTCTTAAATGTGGATGAAAAAAAAACGTAAATCTTCATTTCAGAACGTATTTCGAAACACTTTGCAATATATGAAGAGACTTAAGCTTTTATGTTCAGTGGAGTTTGATAGAAAACTTCAGAGAAATTGACAGGTCTCTTTCGTTGGTAAATTATTTCATTTCCTGCAACATACTATTTAATTTTAAATACGTTTTGTTTAAATTAAAAGAGAAAATTGGCAGTCCATGTTGAATAATAATGGATATATAATATGCATAATATCGGAGAAAGGGTGAAAAAAATGGATTTATATGTATATATCCTGTATATTCATGTAGATGGTGATCGCAATTTTCTTAAATGTGGATAAAAAAAAAATACGTAAATCTTCATTTCAGAACATATTTCGAAACACTTTACAATATATGAAATGACTCAACGTTTTATTTTCAGTGGAATTTGGTAAAAAAAACTTCAGAGAAATTAGCAGTTATTTACAACTAAATTATTTCTTTTCTTGCAACAGAGTATTTAATTTTAAATATGTTTTATTTAGAGTAAATGTACAAAACTGGCAGTCCATGTTGAATAAGAATGCATGTAAAATGTGTATAAGATCGCAGAAAGAGTGTGAAAAATGGATTATAATACTTGTCATAATTTCACGAACCAGAATATCGTTCCGGTTTTCTCCGGTACATTTCGAGTCCTGATCCAGGGAATTTCTGACCATCATAGTTACTAATATCTAGTTTCCTGTTTCTTTGATTGTATCATTGTCAGATTGATCCTATATGATTTTATTTGCTGCATTTAAAAAGAGAGATAGTCCACCATTTCGCATACATTTCATGCCGTGTAATTTTGAAATGTTCGAAATAGGCACATCATTAATCCATACATCAATATTTCCTGGGATATTTCTCTCTTCAACTAAGAAAACTGCTGTTGCTGACATTAAAATCTTTATAAAATATGATACATATAACAGATGTTTTATCAGTGAATTTTAATATTGGATTTATTGCTTCAACTAAAAATAAATCTGCTGGAATTTCAAAATCCGAATGAAAAAATGACGAACAAAGCAAAGTAAAAATGACATGTCTATTAAAAATTAAATAAACGCGTATCAAGCTGCGCGAGTGAGATCTTAAAGTGTTCTTATCATAAAAACTCATTTTCTAATATTCTATAAAATTGAATTTTTTAAGCACGTGTTATCAGAGACTGACTTCAAAATTTGTTATTGTATTAAGCTATTTCAGAACTTCATATCAGAAGAAATGTGAATAGAGTTTGTCAAGACTGTCTTTTAAATACGTAAACATTCATTTGAGAACACATTTCGAAAGATTTTACAATATATGAAGTGACTCGATGTTTTATTTTCAGTGGAGTTTGGTGTAAAACTTCAGAAAAATTTGCAGTTATTTACAGGTAAATTATTTCTTTTCCTGCAACAGACTATTTAATTTTAAGTATGTTTTGTAAAAATTAATTGTGTTAAAATCACTTTCTCCAAAATCTTATATATTTTTTAACAAATTCTCCTAAAAAAATACTAATAAAACGATAAACTGCACAAATAAAATTTTCTCAAGTAAATAAATTGACGATATAATAATCCCTTGAGGGGCAAGCAGTAATGTCTCTGTAGTATTGAATTCTTACCGGGAAAAATCGAAAATTTTTATTTTAAAATAAGAAAAGGCAATTTTTCAACATTTTCCCGCCAAATTTGAAAATATAAAATTTTGTTATATGTTTTTTGTGAGAATTTCACTTAAATTAGATGGAATAATCCCTCCGATGGAATACCCACCACCTTTGAAAGAGTTAATTAACTTGCAAATATTTGGCATCTAAATTGATAACAGGTATAGTTACAGTGCAATTACAATTATCATATCTTGTTTGTGTCCCAGTACTGTCTGTTTTCTATTATACAGGAAGTAACTTGTGGTAAACTTCAGCGACGTTTTTCATATTCAATAATTTCCTAAAATGTGAAACATTTTAATGTAATTAAAATGCGCCCCAAACAATGTTTCCACCTATACCATTATGTAATGAAATACTTTTGTGTGGCCCTATAAATGAATAACAAACATTCTTTACACAACAGTGTGCACAATGTATATTGTAGTACATACTTCATAGATGCATATCGATTTTATTATGTTGAAAAAAATGTAACATCTTTAAAGTGCACTTGAAATTTTTTTTTTCTTATTGGAGCAATGTAATGGAATACTTTTGATTATCTCTGTAATTAAACTATACATACGTTTTTCATAAAATTTGAAATGACTCCACAAAATTATGCAACAATTATACATTTTAAATTTCAAACGATTCACTTGGGTAGTTTTTGCTCTGTTATAATGCAGACGGACAGATAGACGGACACACGGACTGAACGGCGGCTATAGGTGCTATGTATTTACATGATTACGATCGCACTTAAAAACATGTCTTTTTCATAGTGTACATTTTGAAGATACAATTAAGATTGAAATATGATTTAATGAAAAGTAATTACCTGAAATTTTTAATTTACAGAAGATTGACTGACAAGCATGAAACTCTTCGTCCTCTTATTCATTTTCTTGATTGCTGTAGGATTTGGTGAAACAGGTATGTTATAAAAGATTTTGGGGCACATTTATGAGATAAGAATACATAATCCTCCTGCTTAACCGGCTTAAAAGGGATCGAGAGTTAGCCGGTTAAGAGAAAATTCGGTTAAACCGGAAAAGTAAAAGAAAAAACAAGTAAGTATTTTAATTAATTAATTAAACGCACTCGATACATTTAATTTTCAATTTGTGTAGCTTTAAAAAAGTACATAATTTTTATATTTTGTGAAATCCTCACTACTTGTTATTAATTGAATTCAAAGATAAATTATCACTAATAACAAATAATGTACTAATGTAACAAATAATGTAACAAATTTTTTAATACAAATTACATTGCTGAAATTCGTGTCACACACTTTTATAAGAAGTTTAAATTGTTCTACATTATGTAAATTTAATTAAATCAGTGACCGTCTGCAGTTGAATGCAAGATGCTTGACATTTTGAAGCATAATCTCTATATCTCTTCTCAACGTAGCGGTAGCGCCAACTCTAAAGCTTTTACCCTTTCATTATGAGAATTTTAGTAATGTCAACTTCAACTGGATTATCATTAGGATCATCTTTGTGTTAAACAACATTAATTACAGTCCTAATTATATTTTCGGATAAAAATTATTTACGTTAGAGATCTTTATCTGGTTCAAATCACTCTTCTACATCTGCTACGGCGATATGTTCGCAACCCTTTAAGCTTTTTAAATGTTTGTACAAAACAGCTTGCAGATAGATCAAATATAATGGAGTTTCGGGGAAAACGGGTAGGGAGATTGTACATTGACCATTAAAAACACAATATCTAGAATCTTCCGGGGGGAACATATCATAGCTCCCATGGAGGGGGATATTCACTCCGAAACACACTCTGAGTTTAAGATTGATGAAGGTCAACACATATCCATTTAGAACCGACATTCTCTTTTTGTAAATTTAGCCCTATGTTGGGAAAAAATCGGTCGGTTAAAGCGGAGTTCCGGTTAAAAGGAGGCCAGTTAAGTGGGAGGCTACTGTACTTAAACTTTTATGGATATTTTCATGAGCACTTGTCATGCAAGTTGCGATACTGATAATTGTTATGCTGATTCGCCACCGTTATATTCGGAAGGTTTGATTGGCATTATTCAATTAATGAGATATCTCCGATAAAATAAGTCAAATTTTCCGTTCTAAAATACTGATATCCAAAACCCGTAGTGAGTGACATCTTCGATAAGTGCTCATGAAAATCCCCTTATGTGTTTTATGTTAATTATTTTTTGTTTTCTGCATAATTTACTAACGCAAATGCCAAGATATGGGATTAGTTTATTATTGAATGTATTTATTTTGAGAAAGAGAATCAGAAGTAATTCACAGAAGCTATATGTCCTCGTATGCTGAATTTATTGAAAAACTTAATTCGTTTTTGACATAATTCAACTTTCGCTTGTCAAGCTATATCGAAATTTCGTTCATTTTTATGCATCGACTGTTTCGATTCAACTGCTCGATTACGGCTACATCTCAAATTATGAAGTCATGAAAATATCATATTTTCAAGCGTTTTTCGCGAACTTTAAAGCTACAGAGAATAGAGTGTGAAAAATAGAATAACGTGAATTTAACAATTTTATATGCATAAGATATGTAGAAATATAAACGGGGGGATTAAACCCTCACTTAATTTAGATAAATGGGTTTTTCATACAGAATTATCAGATTTCATTCAACTTTCAGATATAAGGTCATTCTGATAAAGCACCTCCCTAATTATTTTTGGGTGTTCATTGGTTAAATATAACAAGGGGAGCAAGAGGGGGAACCCCCTTATTTTAGGAAAATGGGTTTTTCATGCAGAATTTACTGATATTTTTATGTAAATTCATTCTGAGGCGTTTCCCTGATTTGTTTTGGGAGGTCTTTTGTTAAGTATAAAGGTGGAATGGACAATTATTTCCTCTTCCTTTTTGAGTTAAAAAAGATAAAGGTTTTATGCAGAACTATCCGATTTGCTTCAAATTTTGTATAAAGGTTCTTTCTGATAAGGCGAATACTTGAATAGTTTTAGCGGTTTAATGGTTATGTTTAGAAATGGAGCGGGGATTACCTTCCCCCTTAAATTAGATAAATGGGTTTTATGCAGAATTATCCGATTTCCTTTGAATTTTGGATATAGGTTCATTCTGATAAGGCATATTTCTTATTAGTTTTGGGATTTCCATAGTTAAATATAATGGGGGGAAATGGAGAAGCTTAATTTGCTTTTCGAGGTACGTTATTCTTTGAAAAATAAGGCTGTAATATACAATTAATGTGAATGACCTGTGAGCTCAATGCCATCATTTTAACTAGGCAATATTCTTTTTATTTTTTTTCACATTTTGTCAGAAAATATTATTAACTAAACAATAACAATAAAGATTTATATTTATTATGCTTTAAAGCTACTAATTTGACACATATTTTGTATTACATATAGCTTAAGTCAGAAACTTATTTCTATTCTTATCACATATTACTATTTATTTAACTGTATTTTTGCTACTATTTAGGTGCACCACCAAAACGTGGTAAACCACTAATGAATGGAAGCATGTATGGTAAGCAGAAATCCTATTATTTCAAAAATCTTTTACATATTCCACAGGATATAATTTATTTTTCATATACTGATATTGTGATAAAAATCTATGAAGGAAGGTGTTTTTATTATTTATATAAAAAAATTAATTTGCTGTCTGGTTTGATCTCGTTTGGGATTTTGTTTTAAAGGGGGTCCGGGTCATATTTCAAAGTAATTTTCATTTATTGAATTAAAATTTTGAATTTTTTTATAATTAACCATCATTTTTAAGCAAAATCACATGGTAAAACTTTTCATAATTTAAAAAAAATAATTTAATTTTTTTAAGTGGGTTAATTTAAAAATCCTTATAACTTGATATATTATTGACAGAACTTGTTTTGATTTAAATAAACAAGAATATATAAGCTTTAATTTTGATCCAGCATTTTTAAAGGTGTTAATTTAAATTAAAATTAAAAATATTTAAATTATTTTTTTAACGATATAACTTTTCTATAAAAATCATATTTTTAAAAGTACATATATTTTTTTTTCCAAATTTACTAAATCAAAAGTTACCTAAAACATGATTTAAGCTTAAACCATTTATCTTTAACGATTTTCGACTTATAACAATTTAAATAGGAGAAATGGTGAAAAACTCCATCAAAAACACATTTTTATAAGAAGTTTTTTTCATAGAAATCATTGCTTGAAAAATAAATTTTGAAAACGAAAAAATTAATATTTCTGGTTTTAATTAAGATAGAAACATAGTTTAAATGTCATTTTAAGCAGAAAAAGACCATAAAATTTTTCAATTATTATTTTTTAAGATGTTTTGTATTCCGGATTCCCTTAATTTTATTTTACCACTTAACATTTCTAACGAATGGGATCTCTAGTTTAATTATTTGCTACATAAACCTACCGCTGATAATTGTATTTCGATCAGTGAGTAAGTTAACGAAATGAGTAATTTATGTCTGTGTCAAGCTCTTTCTTTTTTTCTATGGCTGTTCATTTACTTTTAATACATCATTTCACAAGTAATAAAAGTCAAATTGGAATCCCATCTCCTATTTATTTACCTGTCTGCCACCTATTTACAGATGGGGGACAAAATAATATGAACACCTGTGAAATATTGGAAAATCTTTATTAGTAGAGGGTTAGACTACCCTTTGACTGAAGTGCAGATTTAATGTGACCTTTTATAGATGTATAAAGGTCATGGACAATATTTAAAAGTATATTAAGCCATTACTCCTGCAGAATGGTCTTTAATTCAGAAAGGCTGGATGGAGGAAGAAATTGAGAACGAAGTTTGGACTCCAAATCTTCCAATAAATGATCAATAATATTCAAATCCGGTGATTGAAAGGGCTAAGAAAGATGCTCAACTTCATTGTCAAGCTCTTCGTACCTAGCTTGAACACACCTAGCAGTGTTGATAGGGGAATTGTCTTCTTGAAAAAGCGGTCGCTCTACATGGAATAAAGTATGGACAAAAGGGTGGACATGATCCCCTAGACTAGTTAGATAGAGATTGGATTTGGTCCTCACATGCAGAATAACAAGTGGCCCAAAACCGTGTCAAGATATCGAACCTCAAACCATAATAAAGCCACCCGAATGCTTCAAATTCAGCATCGGGCATTCAGGTTTAAATGCTTCTCCAGACATAAATGCGTCCGTTTGTTTGAAACATGACGATTCATCTGATTATAATTCCTGTTGCCACTTCTGTGGGGACCGCCGTTTCTGATCTCTGCACCAATGGAGTCGCTTGAAAGCTGTCACCAAGAGTTTTCGAATTGCCACTCTGCCATAAATGCTAGCAAAATTGAATTATTTTTTGACAGTTTTTGTTGAAATGGGATCCTGGTGATGTGTGTTCATTTCGGATGTTATCTCGGATAAAGATTTCTCGTGATTTCGGGCTACTATGGGCTTCAAAACATAGTCTATCCCGATCAGCAAGCTTGTACTTTCGGTCAGTGTTGTGCTTTGAAGACGTCGTCTTACCCTTTTTCGTGTAAGCTGTCATAACTGCTGTACCGTACTCCTTGTAACCCCCAAAAGATTTGCTGTTTCCGTAACCGATGCTCCACTTAAATGCGCTCCAAAAATCATTCCTCTATAGAACTCTGACAGGTCTGACATTTCAACTTATTACAGACAGTTCGAATGACGCATGCAACACAGTTGATTGCTTTTGAGAGACTGATACCTTCTTCTTCACGATCACTAGGTGGCAGACTACTGTTGCAAGTGGCGCGACCGTACTGCAGGTGTGAAATACGTCATACTTTTTCACAGGGGTTCATATTATTTTGTCCCCCATCTGTATTTAACCATATATTTGCATAACTGCCAACTTTTACGCATTTTTCCTACCACAAAAATTTTATAATAAATATTGTCTTATTGAATTGTCGAAATCTTATGATTAAACAAATGGAAAATATCTGTACAATTTTAGTGCTAGCAAAAATGCGTAAAAGTTGGCAGTTATATGTATCTGACTGATTTTCTGTCAGTTCAGTCAGTCTGCGTGTCTGTTCATCTGTCCGTCTGCCTCTGTTTCTGTCCAACTATCTATCTGTCTCTCTATCTATCGATCAATTCTATCTGTCTCCTCTTATCTGTCTTCTGTGAATATATCTCTTTTTCTACTTCACCATTTGAAATATTACTTTCAATCTTTTGTAAATATTGCAGAACACATACAAAATTTTTCCATAAAACAGAGATTTATCAATAAATATTTCCCATCCTTATTCAAACCTTATTTTACAATTTATGGCATTTTTCTTCACTTTTAAACTAAAAGTGGGCTTCAGTTTAAAAAAAAATTGTAATTTAAGAAATTACACCAACCATTTGAAAAATGTTTCACTCGAAACATTCATTTATCATTTTAAGCTAAATACCAGTTGTTTTATTGTGTATTATCCGTGCCACTGCTATAAATGACTTTATACATGCTGCAATTTGAAGGTACGGTTCGTTTAAGTTATATCACTCCATTGTCGCCAAGCATAAAAGTTGGCGACGAAAGAAACATTTCAAACTATGTAACATTGTTGGTGCGAAAGTAATCATTATTATAATACAGCTTTGGCATATACTGTTATACTTGTAAGACTTTGGCATATACTATCATATTTCTAAGACTTTGGCATATACTGTTTGATTTTACAGAGCAGAATTTTGGTGATGGAGGTTTTAAACCAAAGTCGATCGCAGCACATGCATCTGTGAATGGGTCCATCAGACATTGAATCAAAAAAAAATTCCAGTTTTTCTTAAGCCGATTGCTTTTTAGTTTTCTTTTTAGGTGGTGGAAAATCAAGAGTAATAGCTATAACATTTTCCGGCTTGTTAAAATCACTACTGGCACTCAAATTTTCCTGGTTAGAACCGACCGATTGTAAAACGTCATGGCTAGTGGATTGGTCGCCCTCGAGACATGATGTTTTACAATTAATCGGTTCGGCATTAAGTTGCTTCTATAACGATTATTTCGTTATATATTGGTTATTTTCTTAAATTATTCCTTTACACCCCCCGTCTCTGTTCAATTCAAAAATTAGTTTTAAGTGTCCTTCATTCACTTTCCATTTTTTTTCCCTCGCCTAGTTTTTCTCTAACCGAAAAATCGGCAGCTGCTTAACTTTGTCTGTGAGAAATACACTCACATATTAATCAACCGTTTAAAGCTATTTCCAGATGTCTGCTATTTCCGATCGAGGCAATTCTGCATTACCTTATATGGACATCATCTCTGTTTCGCAGTTAAAATTTATGCTTACGCTTCTTTTCTTTCTCGACAAAACCCTAAAAAAAGAATTTAACATCTGCGCAGTAAAATCTGATATCCCTTTGGTGTGCCTCTTTATTAGACATAATAACACGTGTAACATTTTATCGTTTGGCAACCTTTCCTTTCCCATCCCAGCTTGGAAACCATATTGAATTCTTATCTTGCCGGCTGCATTTTAACTGTATTTGGCGTATACTATCCATTGTGCATGGGCGAACTTGTGTATGTTGGCGATTTTCTATGATGCCAAAGGTGGCAGTTTGTTGCTATGTACGAGGTCTCTTGACTCTCTGCGCTTGTCTTGTCAACGTGCTAATTTTTGGTTCGGAGATTTTCTCCGAGTGCTGTAAGTGTGCCCCCCTTAGTAATATATGTCTAAATAAATTGTAACTTAGCAATCATCGTGGGGGTTTTTTTCGAGCATCCGAACCTGGACTGATTCTATACTGATCATGCCTCTTCTAAGTATTCCAATGGAATAACAGCTACTAATATACGTGATCATACCTCTTCTAAACCTTCTAACAAATATATGCAACTACCAAAATCCCTCAAGAAACTCTTCTTTATATAAATAACTGGTGCCTGACGGTTTCGTTTTTCCCCACATAAAAAAAAAAAAATATGGAGGGGGGTACAATCAACTGCGACTTTTCTGCGGATGTCATGCATTTCGGTTCTTCTTTTTCGTCTCTGCATTCCCCGGTAAAAAAAAGGCAACTGCTAGTAGTCTTGGCTGCTAAGCGTCAACAGATGTGGAATTGATCTTCAAAGTGGTGTTCCCGTCCTGAAATTCCTTTCCTGGACACCCCCTTTTCCTCCCCTGTCCTCTCCAGCTCAAGTGCTTCGGAGCGTCTCCCCTTGAAATTCCATCTTCAAAAGAAATCTGCGGCCAAGTATCACCTGAGCGCTGGGGCGCCCACCCTTCTTTCTTCCACTCGCATCGTTTTGTGTCTGATCATCGATATCGCCTAGAATTTTGTGCTTCTGCTACAGAGTGCTTCGTCAAAATTACATAATACGCCATGTGATGTAGAATCACATATAGTATTCTTAAATTTTACATTTTTCTAAATTACAGTTAAACTAATCTTTAATTAAATAGCTATTTTATCTTAACGTTTATTTTCGATTCCACAATAACTTTCCGTTCAAAAGAAAAGAAAGAAAAACATCTAGCATCTGCCTTATTACTGAAAAACGGCTATCAGATAAAGAGAATTCATTAAGATGCGTATTTCACCCTTGCTGGAAACAAATAAAAAAAGAATAAAGTTCGAATGTGTTTGCGGTCAGTGAAATTTCATTTTCCTCTCTGCGTAATTTTAAGTATAACTTATTCGTTGCATATGAGTCTTTTTATGTACATAATGGTTGTTATGTCTTTTGAGAACATTTTCCCAAAATATGCTCCTAACGTACGAATTGGCAGTCGGATTCCTTTTTGGCGTATTTTTTAGGACTGCTGTTTTCTGGTTGCCCTGCTATTAAATTCAAAATCCTTTTATTGTTTAAGCGTAACAGACAATTTTGCGGAAATGATATCAGTCATTTTTCATATGCTTAATATCGCCAATGGTGTGATGCCAATGTGTGAATTTTTCAGTGAGGAATTAATTTGCCTCCCTCTCGCTTCATGAACTCAGTCATGTGAAGACTGTTTTCTTAAAAAATGCGTTCAGGCACCATCCCTAACTTTTCTGTATGAAACCCTTAAATTTTGAAGTTTACTGCACATAAATAATTTTTCTTAAAGAGCATTTATTGTCTTAAGCCATCATAGCCTATAACTAGCGAATGCATTTTTAAAAAAGAACTTGTCAACATACTTTAAATTACAGATCTACAATATATAAATTTATGGTGCCTAACACCAGGCATTCGCAAATTTTTTTTAACGTCAAGGGATGGTGCCTGCTTTAGTTGCCTGCTTCGATTTGCTTGAAAGTTTAGTTTCTGGACTATTTATTAGCACTTATCTTTACTATTATCTGGACTATTTATCTACCTGAGTAGTATGACATTATCTTATTCATTGGATGTTTACATGATTTTTGAAAGCCTATTCCCCCGACAGATGACTATCTATTACGTTTTCGGAATATAGACTATTAGCTATTACGAGTGTTCTTAGTTCATAGAATATAGTTTGGAGTGCCTATAGAATGCGGACTGTCGCTGCCGGATTTTTCCCTGATGGATCGCATTGGAATTGTGTCCCGGCGCCGAACCATTATTCATGTTGGATGCGGCTGATTTTTCTGATCGAAGAGTTTCACGAGGCTCAGCGTAAACAACTCCCGCTCGTTAACGCCTGGTCCTGCCGATGTAGGCCTAAAAATCTGCGGTAGATTGTGGTGACTCATACTTCATCTCCGTTCAACTCGCAGCCTTGCTTTCGGCAATATAGTGCATTTTATTTCTACTTTGTGTACTTCAGTAGTTTTTGTTTACTTCAGAAATGGATCGTGCGCAGTGTGATCAGTGCTACAGATTTTCGTGTTTAATCTGCAATTTAATCGACATTCATAGATTAGGTGTTTTTGCGCTGGATTTTGTGTGTCTTCGATTGCCAACCTGCTTATATTGCATTTCTTCAAAAATTAAAAAAAAAAGGAATTGTCGAAATTTATTATGAAAAGAAGTAAAAAAATTAGCGCACTCGTGAGAATGCTGCCAAATTAAAACAATGGAGTGATTAAAAAAAAAAAGATAGTGAAGAAAATAAATAAACATCTGCGGTATAAAATGTGAGTACGAGAAAATATATGCATTTTATATTTTATGATTTTAATGCTCAATCTCTATTTTAATTACATGACTTTTTTGTTATTATTTTAGAATAATATGATGAGTGATTTTATTTCAATTATTGTTTATTATGCATTGTTTTCTCATGCTCATATTTATTTTTGTGAATAATATTAGTTAGAAGTTTTCTTAGATTACGTCGAAATATTTCATAGTTCTACAAATGCTATTTTAGAAATAAGACGCCAAATATGATAACAGGATAAAAGGATATTTTTCATATAACTAAATATCTATCAACTGTGCACTCTTACTGAAATTTCATTCAAAGTATTAAGACAATCTTTAAAAAAAAGAATTCGGAATATTGACTTCATAAATCGTATTTTTTTTGGATGATTGTGCTAAAGAAAAAAAAACTCTATTATTTTACTTATTTTCTTTAAATATTACATTTTTATTTACTTTGCAATGCGATTCTTTTTGAACTATTACAATCTGACATTCATATGCATGCATTTACAGTTTTATATATTTCTTTACCTGATTTTATAAGATGATTGAAAAAAAAAAAAAATAGAGGTTAATGGTAAGTTAATGGTGCATCTAAAACATTCATGTTTCCAGATAAATAAGAGAGAATGTTTTTGTGTCAGACTATTATTTTTGCATGTTAGGAAAGTTAAAAAAAAAAAAAAGTATGAAGAAAGATAAATATGAATACTTGTAATAAATAAAGATGTATGCACCTCTCTAGATATTTGACACTGCCTTCATCTTGAGATACATAAAATTGTATCATTTCAATTATATTTTATTATGCTTTGAAAATTCCATAATCAAAGGGTAAGTTATGTTTTACTGTGTTTCTATTGAGTATTATTTACAGATAATACTTTATTTTTAGATTTGTACTTAAAAGTAATAATTACTTTCTTTATTGCGTAATTCAATATATGTAATCAATATCTTTAAATGATCTTGCCTATTGACTATATCTATGTAGGTAGAGCTATCTCTTGCAGCTAAATATTACAGAATTTTTTTTGTTTCTTTATTCTGAGTATATAAAGAATACAACTGTTTTATAACATATAATATTTAAACTTACTACACGCATGATTATTCTTCATCAGTAATTATAACATTATAAGAACTTTCATTTTAAAGGTTATTTCATAAAAATATATCTAGATAATTTTCTTTAAATATTATAGTATTTCTTAGACATTCATTTGATAATATACAGAATGGTCTTACAATTTTTATATAATCAATGTGTATGTTTGTTTTATTACATAGATATAGGTAATTAATTTTGTATGCCTTTTACATATTTGTGTATAGATATCTTATTTTAATCTTCATAACATATAAAGTTCATTATGTGGTATATCACGTCATACCATTATAAAAATATTTTATGTGTTGTCATGTTGACAAATTTAGAAATATAATGAATGAGGCGAGAAGCTTAAATTTGTTTTCGCTTATGGTAAATTTTCACTTGTTTTTTTACTAAACTTTAAATTATTGACAGCAATTAGACATTGAATAATTTACATTTTAAAATATTCTCGCAAATATAATATGTTTTTAGGTTTGGAGATCTTATGTGTAAAATATAATATTTTCTTTAATTAAATTATCTCAACCTGTCACAAGCTTTTCTCTTAACTTTTTAATGCCTGCTCGAGTCATCAATATTATTATTAATAATAACAGAAAGAGAGATTTTATTTATTTCATTAAGGCAGTTAAAACATATAACGTACTAGTATACATTTTAAATCAATTGTATGCCGTGTTGTTGCATACCAGCACACATTAGTACATGTGAAATCACAGTAATTTTAAAATTCAGTTAATATTTTTATTTTTGTTTCTAATATTTAGTGACTGTTTTCGATAGATTTCTTCTTGCATTGTGTTATTTTCTAGAGGTAGCACAATGCCAAGAATGTTTTTTTCCTGAGGGGTTTCTTTTCCTTTTGGGGTAAGATGGCCACTTACCTACAAAAAGGGAGAGAATGTTTGTCTTCATTTACAAAATTCATTAATTCATTTTTTAAAATTTACTATTATTCGACACTTTGCTAAATTCTCACCGTTTTTTTCATGTGCAGAACATTTTTAATTTTTTATTGATTTAGACATGACATTACTGATGAATGGTCTCGCGCGACCTCGCGGTTTTCAAATTAATTCGTTAGAAGATATTTCACAGAGATTTCCTTTTTTTCTTGCAACTCTTGTACATATTTGTTGTGGTTTCATATTCAACCTGGCTTTACATGCATACACATACTTACACTTCATTCTCACAAAATTATTTTTGGTTATGGTTCAAAGATAACACTCGCCTTGGTTGAATTCAGTCATAATTTTTATGTACTTCTGTAATATTTTTTTCTACATACTGTGTCATGATCACATTCCTTTTATTTTACTCTGCAGACAAAAAAACTATTTTGTTTTGCATAATTTTTACACTCATTCATGCTGGTTGGTTTACTGTTAGGAACAGGCATTTTTCCTCTTTTGAAGTTTAAATTGTTATAAATACACTTTATTTACATCTTCAATTATTTTAAACACTTGTTTTTTTGTTTTGTCATATAATGTATTAGTTCCTGGTACACATGAGAATTTTGTTCATAGAAAAAACACAGGAGTTCATCGCACATTCTTTGTTCATTGATGTTACACTAGTTCATCGCTTTACTTTCCATTCTTGTTGTACATGGGGAACTAGTTACATTCATTTTTGTTAAAACAAAAAAATCGCTTTTTCCTGGACATTTTAGTTCACCGAATAAACGCTTTAGTTCATATTTACATGTTTGTTTATAGAATTTTACACGTTAGTTCATCGATGTTTTTCACATTAGTTCATAGAGATTTTATACATGTGTTCAGTCATGTCGTACGTTATAGTTCATAGAGATGTACACTTTAGTTCGTTGAAGTTTTATATTATTGTTCATAGATTGTTTACATATTAATTCATTGAAAATACACATCTTTGTTCATAGAATATGTAACACATTACTTCTTAGAAAGTAAACCACATTTTAATGTACATTATCTTTAAGATATAATTTGGAACCTCTTTTTAATTATTTTTGTTAGATAAAACAGTAGTTTTTTTTAATGTATTTTTTCTAAAAATCCATACAACACTCAGGAAACTGCCAGCACATACGTTAAGGATTTTAATATAGGAAATAAATTATAATATGTACATGCCTTTCCACATACATTTTTCTTTACTGATAAAATTTGACTGATTGGACGCGGATGGTGACTCGATGCTAATTATATCATTTCACAAAATGATTCTTCTCAAAATATTATAGTACATCTTTAAAATTGGACATGTTTCTGATACAATATTATTTTGGTTGTTGTCACTAGTTAGATATACTTTTATCTTTAAAAATATATATGCTAGAACAGGTATGACCATTACATCATTTGTACTTTCCTCTATTTTAAATGACACTTTAAATTTTCACACATTTAAGCTTTTAGAAATACATGCACTTACTGCAGTTTGTTTAGATCACCATGTACACACAAAAATATTGTAAGCATTTTTATTATTTTACAATAATCACAATTGTTTTGGCATGACTCTTAGCTATACCTTAAACATCAAGAGTATTTAAATCGAGGAAGTTAAATACTTTTACAGTTTTAATATTACATATTTGTCACATTTGATATTCCGGTAATATTTTATGCCTAGACACTTAATTTTTAACCTTTTGCTAACCATAGTATTCGACAGTTTTTTTTTTCACTTCACACATAGTTCATAGTTAAAACACGTAGTTCACTGTAGCTGGTTTAGAGTTTAACCAGAGTTTCTTTTTACATAATACATTTAGTTCATTGAGACAAGTTAACCCTTATTCATCGAGTTGTTTAATGATTGTTAATTCATTAATTACGTAATTGAATGTCACTCATTGGTAGGTGTTTTTGGGTTCTGGTACACATACTGTCTGTTATGTTAGCAAAAAAAAATCCTAATTTGTTTTTCTACACAATCGCGAGAGCGTTGCTTAGCATGCGGCAATGGTATTTACAATGGTATTTTATTTTACAAAGGTTTTACAATGTTACTTTTGCGGCATGCTACGCGGATGAGCTTGTGGTCTGTGGATAACAATTTTGTGGGATTTCACCTTTCTTTTTTTTCCCTCATCAATGGCATTCCTTGTGGTCCAAGACATTTCACGTGAATATATATATATTTATTGTTCACGAATTTTCTTATAGGTAATGCATAGGTTTTCATTTTTCTTATTACATACATGCAGCCTTCTCCTGGTTTATATCAGTTAATTCTTTAGCACATATTAATTGAGGCTGAGTTCACACACACAATTTTTCTCTTCAGTATTACCTGTTGTACAATTCACTTAAAATTTCATTTTTCTCATACATTTTTACACTTAAAAGATTACATGATGGAATAACTCAATTTTTTTTACACAAGTAAAGGCTTATTAAATCACAGTTTTATTTAAACTACATTTACATTAAGACAGGGGAATACAGTTGTCACATGGAATTAAATGGCTTATGACAGTGTTTGAGGTATTTTTTTTTATATCCTGATTTTCTACAGTTTTTATTATTGTCTTCTTTACCTTATATCTATCTCATAAATATACATTTGTTTAATATTCATGTTGAGAGATAAAAAAAATCTTTAAAAAAAGAAAGAAGCTTAAAACCCATACTTTCGATCATTATTATGGGCATTATTTCTGGAGTCTTAATTATTTACATTATTTTTGTTTATCTGTGTGTTATATCATGTCTTTTGTTGCATTATATTACTCGAGTATCTTATTTTATTTTATTATAATATTGATCAATATATATTTAATGTTTATTACTGAAAACATATTGAAACTTATAGCCAGCTGGTAAGTGACCTGTTTATTTAGGCCTAATGTATTTTTATTTTGTATGTGCACATTTCTGATACAGGTCATCGTCTAAATAAGACGAATTGAAGAGTGATCACAAATTTTATTAATGAAGCTGCAGCTGTTTCTAAATAGAAACAACATATATTGTCATCTGTATGACAAAATTTATGGTACCAATATATTATATCATGATATAGATACTTTTATTTGGGATGGTTGTCTACTTAAAGAGAAGTTCAAATGCTGTTTACTTTATTTAGTAAAGGTTTGGTTTGTTTTCATGAGCATTTTACACATTATTACTTGTAAGAGCATATGAAAATTGATTTTTCTCCCTTCATGTACATTTAGAGATTTTTTTTTTCTCGCCTGTGAAAGGGGTGATATATGTGATGTAGAATCACATATAGTATTCTTAAATTTTACATTTTTCTAAATTACAGTTAAACTAATCTTTAATTAAATAGCTATTTTATCTTAACGTTTATTTTCGATTCCACAATAACTTTCCGTTCAAAAGAAAAGAAAGAAAAACATCTAGCATCTGCCTTATTACTGAAAAACGGCTATCAGATAAAGAGAATTAATTAAGATGCGTATTTCACCCTTGCTGGAAACAAATAAAAAAAGAATAAAGTTCGAATGTGTTTGCGGTCAGTGAAATTTCATTTTCCTCTCTGCGTAATTTTAAGTATAACTTATTCGTTGCATATGAGTCTTTTTATGTACATAATGGTTGTTATGTCTTTTGAGAACATTTTCCCAAAATATGCTCCTAACGTACGAATTGGCAGTCGGATTCCTTTTTGGCGTATTTTTTAGGACTGCTGTTTTCTGGTTGCCCTGCTATTAAATTCAAAATCCTTTTATTGTTTAAGCGTAACAGACAATTTTGCGGAAATGATATCAGTCATTTTTCATATGCTTAATATCGCCAATGGTGTGATGCCAATGTGTGAATTTTTCAGTGAGGAATTAATTTGCCTCCCTCTCGCTTCATGAACTCAGTCATGTGAAGACTGTTTTCTTAAAAAATGCGTTCAGGCACCATCCCTAACTTTTCTGTATGAAACCCTTAAATTTTGAAGTTTACTGCAAATAAATAATTTTTCTTAAAGAGCATTTATTGTCTTAAGCCATCATAGCCTATAACTAGCGAATGCATTTTTAAAAAAGAACCTGTCAACATACTTTAAATTACAGATCTACAATATACGCCATACCAAAAAAATTCACGAGTGATAAAGTAGTGCATTGTGTTCGCTTAATATAGCTTCCAGAGTGTGAAAATATACAAAATTCTTCAAATTAGTGCAAGTTAGGTGTCTCATAGAAAATTTAGTGAATAACAAGTGTTTCTGTGTGATTTTGCAGTGTAAAGTGAATGCGCTGCAAAAGAAAGTGCGATTTTGCACATGCAATCGTGAAAATCCATCAGAAATAATTCATCGTAGAAATCAGTTAGCAGGGCACAAAATTAATAAATAAATAAATAAGAGAATTACAACAACTCTCTAAAAAAAAAAAAAATAAAGGTGTGTCATCACCTTTGATAAGTTTACTGCTAGTCTCCAGTGATAAAAAAAAAAGAAAAAAAGTGCACAACAACGAAAATGCAACCTCAAAAAAATCTACATTTTGAATGTGGGAGCAGATCGTGCCCCAGTTCCCTAAGCTTTGTCTTATTAAATTAGTAATCATTTAATTATTTTTTTTAAAAAAAACTCAATCTGTAAGTTACCCCAAGTATTTTTGTTTATTTTACGTTCTGCTTCCACAGTCAGTACACCATAGTCGATATTGCAGTTTGGTGTTTTTAAATCATATTTAATTCAATAACTATTATAATCCTGTTATTGTGTTTTTGCAAAATTTTTTTAAATTGCGAAAGCACGGTAACTGTTGTCATTTCTAGTTATTATTTTTATGACATTTTATGCAGTTTTTACCAGTTATTACATTTATGTGCTAGTGTTTCATATTTTACGTCCAACACCCCTTCGTTTTTTTTAATTTTGTATTTGGATTCTCTAATATGCTTAAATAAGTTTTTAGACAGTTTTGAACTTTAATGACAAAGTTAAAATAAGATTTTTCTTTTTCATCTAAAAAAAAATATTTTAAGTTACAAAAAGGGAACTTTTCCCTTGTGTAAAAAAAGTTAAAAGAAGATTTAATTTCATTTTTGCTTACTTATTAACAGTTTTTGGTGTTTTCTTGATAGTTTGCTTTGCTTTATTATATACAGATAAAGTAAGTACTTTTTAAAGTGAAGGAATATATAGATATATGTTTCAAAGTGTATTTATTTTGCTTTTATTTAATTTCTAAATGAACTACTTTTGCATGTCTCCCTTTGCTTTACTGTTATAAAAGGTTTAAATAAGATATCTTTAAAGTGAGGTATATTTTAAGGTCTATTTATTTTGCTAGTGTACATATTTTTACTAGCTAGGAAATTTTCTTGTTTTCAATGTGCTTTAGGGTATAAATCCGGTCTGTGTAACAATTTCTCAAAACTTGTGAGCTTAAACAAAACAAACAAACAAAAAAAAACTGTAATCATGGCGGCAAAACAAATTCCGATAAATATCATTCAATTTGATGGAGATCCAGATTTACTTAAATTTTTCTTTGATCAAATTCGCGTCTGTGCAGAAATTAATAAATATAACCCACAAACAACAATTGCAATCTTAAAGGGAAAGTTAGTTGGGCCTGCACAAAAATTTCTAGCCCAAAATCCTGACCTGCAAAAGATAACAGACCTCGATTTGCTGGAAAAGAAATTTGCGTCATTTTTCGCCCCCCCCTAGTAAATGTGTTGCTTCTGTTGAATTGTCCAGTTTAGCACTTATGCCTTCTGAGACGATAAAAAACTTAGCTCATAGACTAAATGTTCTTGCGGTGACTGTTTATGCAGATATCAACGACGAAAGTGCACGCAACACTATTAAACTTATGAAATTTCTAGAAGCCCTTCCTTCAAATATTAGAATAAAATTACAGGAAGAAGGCATTAATGATTATAAAACAGCAGTTGAAAGAGCGCAAACTCTTCATGAAATTTTAAGGAATGAAAAAATCTTACATTCCTTACCCTCGGTACACAGACCAGAAAATCTCATCGAATCGCAACTGAAAGAAATCTCTGAGAAAATAAATGCATTATCTTTTGCCCCTCCTGATACTAAAACCGAAACTGAGCAAAAAAATCTCCAGACTAGACCAAAGCATTCCGCAGGTGTTTCACGCTTCAAAAAAAATTACAAAAATCGAAACTACACTAGACGTTATTCCCCACACAAGTTTTCACAAAAAAAACCAGTTGTTTGTCAGTTATGTGGACGAAACAATCACGACGCTCTCTCTTGTTTTAAATGGAAAAGAGCAAATACTCAAAGAAAAAACAATTACACAAACTCCACGCCCCGATTTCAGGAAAACTGAAACAGAGATACAATTTTTATGCTGATGGTGTTGTGTCTCAGTCTAATACTTCTACATCAGCAACTTTTCCTTTTGACCCTGTATTACCTAAAATTTCAAGTTCGAGATTAGTTAATTCAGTAGCTTCCCGAACTTTTGACTCCATTAAGATAGCAAATAACATCAGTACACAAACAGAAAGTGATAATGTTCAGATAATTTGTAGTGTAAACACTATCTCACCATCCCTCCCTCTTGTTAAAGCCACTATAGCAAACCATGATATTACTTTATTGGCTGATTCTGGTAGTAGTATATCTTTACTTTCACAAAAATTATTCAACCAACTTAAACCTGTCTTAAAATATAAAAGACTGTCCACTGACGTCAATATTAAAACTGTCAATTCTGATGTCTCATTTTCCGCCTGCATCAGAACATCCATTAAGCTAAAACAAAAAGCGTTTTCACACCACTTTTATATTGTTGACATACCTGAGTCTTCCAGTTTTGAAGGCATTTTAGGTTTCGATTTCATAACTAGATACAATGTTGTCATCGATACTTTTAACAAGTGTCTCCATGTCAACAATAATTTCGCTGTCCCTTTAAAAACCAGTAAAGAATCTTCTGGAGAGAAACAATCAAAATCATGCAATTCTTTGAGTGATGTAGTAATGAACCAAGCGGTGTTCTTAACTCGAAAAATTATAGTAGAACCTCAACAACAAATATGGTGCTCTGTTTACACCTCCAATAACATCAACAATGACAGAAATTATCTATTTGAATATTTGGCACAAACAAAAGAATTAATAGGAAATGATGCCATTATTCAAATGAATAAATTATCCAATAAAAGAAAGAAAACTTCACAAATACATCATTTCTTCTCAATAACACTTAAAAACACTTCTGAAAAGACCATTCATCTCCCTAAACACACAAAAATAGGTCAAGTATTTGAGATTGAGGAAATTCGCGACTATACTTCTGAAATGTCTGACAAGCAAAATAACTCAGAACAGCACTTTGTAAATTTTATTCAGGCGTCTAATGAAATCTTACAAAAAAGAAAGCAGGAGTTATCGGCTAATGATTTTAAACTTTCTCACTTAAAATCTGACGAAGCAAAGAACCTAACTAAATTATTACTTAATTATTATCCTGCCTTTTCCAAATCATTAGACACACTTGGTCATACTGATAAAATTGTACCTGATTTGAAATTCATTAATGATTACCCCATAAAGACTCTCCCTTTCCCTCTTCCCCAAGCTGTGCAAAAGGATGTTTTAAATCAAATCAAACAGTTGCTTGATGCCAAAATCATTGAACGTCATTGTTCCGAATGGGCCTGCTCCATGCTCCTTGTTAAAAAGAAACCAGACGGTACAGGTATACAGAAATATAGACTCGCATTAGATCTCAGAATGGTTAATACTATAATTCAAGGTTCGTCCTATCCACTTCCAAAAATTCAAACTATTATTTCAAATCTTTCACAATATCGTTTTTTCTCTTCTCTCGACTTTCATCAGGCATATCATCAGATTGATTTGCCTGCAAAATTTCAAAATCAGCTCACATTCACTACAATGTTCGGTTCTTTTCGGTATAAGAGATTAGTATTCGGCTTAAAAACAAGCGCCTCAATTTATCAAGCTTTAATGGACTCGTTACTTGATGAATTACAGTTAGAAGGTGTCTATACCTACCAAGATGATCTTATTGTTGGTGCCAATTCATATCAAGAAATGTGTGATAAGTTGGATAAAATTCTTGCAATACTAGTAAAATATAATTTAACGCTGTCCCCTAACCAATGCACTTTTCACAAAACCAGTTTAGATTATCTTGGATTTCACATAGAAAATCAAACTATTTCTCCTGTTCAGTCGAACATTGTAAAAATAACATCTTTTCCAACACCTACAACTAAACGTCAATTAAAAGCACTCATAGGCGTCATTACATTTTACAAATCTCTTGTTCCATCCTTTTCTGAACTTGTGCAGCCTCTCATAAACTTAACTACTCCAAAAGCCAAATTTAAGTGGACAAGCAAACATCAAAAAATTATGGACACCATACAGAAGATATTCTTTAATCCACCCATGGTTAGATTACCTGACTGGAACAAAAAGTTCTATTTAAATACTGATGCGTCAAATATTGCTATTTCTGGTGTCTTACTACAAGAACATGATACACAACTATTACCTGTTGCATACTTTTCAAAATCTTTAAAAGCATCAGAGAAAAAATATCCTGCACTTAAATTAGAACTCATGGCGATTCATAAATCAGTTACTGCTTTCAAATATTATTTATACAACAGAGAATTTGTAATCCTTTCAGATAGTAAACCATTAGAAAAGTACAACAAAACTACAAACCCGGCTGATATTATCTCTCGTTGGCTCATGGATCTCTCAGAATACACATACAAATTTCAACATATTCCAGGTAAAAAGAATGTACTCGCTGACTACTTATCTCGCTGTAACTTTGAAAATAATCAACAGACTTTAGCTACAAATCCTGAACTGATTCATGATACTCAACCCTTACCTATTGTAGAATGTGATACTCCACACTCCAGCTCGACTGATTCTAATATGCATGTTAACTGCCTTATTTCTGGTACACAAACAAATCCTGACCCTTTATTAGAAATTTCGAATGAAACATTTGCTACTGAACAACAAAATGACCCTACTTTGTCTGTTGTTTATAAAGAAATCTTAAAGAAAGGATCTTCTCAAAAATTTCCTAACTACTTCATTCATCCTGATTCGAAAGTATTAATGTTAAAGAAGGAAAATATTTTTAATAACACTTTTTCGTATCACATTATTGTTCCAAATTCACTTAAAAGCAAAGTCTTAACAATTTCACATTTATCTCATTTTGGCTTTAATAAAACTTATGAATTCTTGTCAGGTAGATATTTTTGGAAGGGTATGTATGTAGACACTTTAAACTTTGTTGCATCATGTATCAAATGTCTTCAAACTAAACATCACCAAACTCCACCCGCACCTTTGCAGCCCACATACACTCCCAGGTACCCTGGTCACACTATCAGTACTGATCTCCTTGGACCGTTTACTAATGGAAAATATGTTTTAACTATCACTGATCATTTTTCGAGACATATTGAACTCTTTCCACTTAATGACATATTGGCGAGTAAGGTTGTTAAATGCTTATTCTCCTACATAACCACCTTTGGGAGACCTTCGGTTGTCTTATCAGACTTAGGACCCCAGTGCACTTCTCAGGTATATAACATTTTTAATGATACAATGGGCATTAAGGTATTACACAGTTCTGCCTCGAGACCACAATCAAATGCGATTGCAGAGCGAATCAATTTAAGTCAATCAAATATTCAGTTAATATTCTTTTACAAGAAGGTCATTCATTCGAAAATGCTGTATTTATACACAAGTCACTTTATAACGGCTCCAAACATGCAACTACATTGTACTCTCCTAATTTTCTTCATTTTGGACGCGAACTTTCTCTAATTTTTGACACTTTTGATCAGTCGTGCAACCAACCCTTTCTTGATAAACATATTGAAGTACACAAATTACTTGATGATTTGAGTAAGATATATCACAAAGCTTATAACAACATTAAATCTGCTCAAGATAAAAGATATAAATATTACGGTCAGAAAGCTAAATTAAGATCCATTTTCTTAAAAGATATTGTATATCTAAAATCAAATGACAAGTTTAAAACAAAGTATACTGGTCCATATATTGTCACTTGTAAACATTCCCCTGTGTCATTCTCAATTAAAAGGTTGTATACTCCTGATAACACAGCATTTCGGGTACATATTGATAGACTTTTACTAGCACCTCCTCGTTATGGACATTTATTTGATGCGTCAAGTCATATAAACAACACTAACTTTAATACGTTTTATCAACCTCACACATACAATCTAAGAAACAGAAGCTAATGTAAAAACACTATTTATTATTTTTTAAGTCATGTTTATGATACCACATATCCAACCAAAGAGCTCATGGTTGTGTGTATGTTGTTTTTGACTGATCTTTAACAATATCATGGCTGGTCCATCACTGTTGCTCTGAAGATCTCTTAGGAACAATATTAGGTATCATTGTTATCCTTTAACACTTAGATATGTCTTCATACTCACTTAAATTTTAGTTACTTTTTATTTTGTTTCTTTTTGCAGTACACTTAAAATTTCTTTGACAATATTCATTAATTCAGTATTTTTTTCCACTAGCTAACCTCCCACTTAACAATTCCTGTACTATAAGTCAAACATATTATAGTTAGATAAACAGGTACTGTAGTCTAGAAAAGTAAACAAATGATTCATGTAGTTAAATAAAACACAGTTTTCATATATGACTTGTTCATCACCCCACTCGATTGTGACACATTTTTCGTCTCTCTTCACTCTAGGATTGTCTCCCCATATTAGTTGTTAGATGATATACATTTTTTTTTCTTTTTGAATTCTTCCCTTTGAAGTCTTGTTCCCGTTCAAAATTAAGGCCCTAAGGGTTCAAGCTTCATTGTGTTGAGAGACAAAGTTTTGGAATTGGAGTTTCGATTCAAATTTTTGAATTGTGATTCCAATTCACAACAATTCAAGTTTTTTTCATGTAATTCGACGTGGGCTCCTTCAGAAGACCGCTAGTGCCTTCGGGGGAGCATCACAATTCCCTCCTCATCTAAGGCTAGGCCCTAAGCCGATGCCATAATACTTGTGTTGTACACAAGATTCAGGGTGACGCATATTTTTATGGGCGTGCTTGGAGCACCTCTTTTTTTTGTCATCCTATGCTTCGGCATGAAACAATTTTTTACAAAAACATTTTTATTTTTTAATATACATCATATTACTCTTTTTTTAATTTTTGAAAAGTATAGTGCTATTATGTTATTTTTGTGTATTGCCATTTTACATTCATTTAGTATTAGTTTCATGTTTTGTATATATGTTTCAAAATTTTTACTTGTGTCATGATAACAAGCAAAGCTGCAGTAATGTGTTTGTACTGTCTGAGTCGACTCAACTTCTACATATAAAAATACAGTACTAGCTTGGATCCATATACAGAAATAGTAAAAAAAAATATAGAAACTTTAGAACTGCTGACTGTTTTTGAATACAAAAGTCTCCATTATCATGACGTCAAATTTCTACAGATACATATAAAAAAAAAAAAAAAACTTTTGCATTTATGTATGTTTTTATGTTATAATATTGTATGCTAGCCTATGCACATTGGACAGCAAAAGTTTTTTTTGTGGTGCACCGGGTGATATATATAACGATTATTTCGTTATATATTGGTTATTTTCTTAAATTATTCCTTTACACCCCCCGTCTCTGTTCAATTCAAAAATTAGTTTTAAGTGTCCTTCATTCACTTTCCATTTTTTTTCCCTCGCCTAGTTTTTCTCTAACCGAAAAATCGGCAGCTGCTTAACTTTGTCTGTGAGAAATACACTCACATATTAATCAACCGTTTAAAGCTATTTCCAGATGTCTGCTATTTCCGATCGAGGCAATTCTGCATTACCTTATATGGACATCATCTCTGTTTCGCAGTTAAAATTTATGCTTACGCTTCTTTTCTTTCTCGACAAAACCCTAAAAAAAGAATTTAACATCTGCGCAGTAAAATCTGATATCCCTTTGGTGTGCCTCTTTATTAGACATAATAACACGTGTAACATTTTATCGTTTGGCAACCTTTCCTTTCCCATCCCAGCTTGGAAACCATATTGAATTCTTATCTTGCCGGCTGCATTTTAACTGTATTTGGCGTATACTATCCATTGTGCATGGGCGAACTTGTGTATGTTGGCGATTTTCTATGATGCCAAAGGTGGCAGTTTGTTGCTATGTACGAGGTCTCTTGACTCTCTGCGCTTGTCTTGTCAACGTGCTAATTTTTGGTTCGGAGATTTTCTCCGAGTGCTGTAAGTGTGCCCCCCTTAGTAATATATGTCTAAATAAATTGTAACTTAGCAATCATCGTGGGGTTTTTTTTCGAGCATCCGAACCTGGACTGATTCTATACTGATCATGCCTCTTCTAAGTATTCCAATGGAATAACAGCTACTAATATACGTGATCATACCTCTTCTAAACCTTCTAACAAATATATGCAACTACCAAAATCCCTCAAGAAACTCTTCTTTATAGCTTCCTTTTTCGTGATCGCCTTTCAACACGTAATTGGTTTTCATCGGCTCGATAATCTTTTGATTTTCTCGTTTTCTGCATTGAAAGACGTTTTTGCACCAAACCAAATACAGTACTATCTAGTTATCCCGTCGACCAATTTCGCCAAACGATACGAATCGCCAAACTAATAAGCAACTTATACATGTTGACTAAATTTTTATTTTAAATAACAAAAGAGCAAATAAATTAGCAAAACATTAATAAAAAGTCGAAATAAAAATCACTTTATGATTGTTTAAGTACGCGTATTGTGTTTAATGTCATTGAATGCGACATTCACGGTCATTCATTTCTTTGGCTTCGGCTTTTTCCGTTTTTCTTAGTTTTCGTCTACCCATTTTTAAATTTGTTAGTTTTCTTCTTTATTACAATGATTTTAAACATTTTAATTTCCTTTTCAAATAAAAATTCTTCTAAAAGTAAAGAATTTAATTTAAATTCAAATAAAAATTCTTCTAAAAGTAAAGAATTTAATTTAAATTCAAAAGCGACCACGTCATTTTGTCAATCCTCCACCGAAATCAACACCCATTTTTCAATAATTAAAAAAAAATCTAATTTTGCGAAAAATTAAATATATACATAAAAGAGATATATAATGATTGAAACCATTAAATAGGCCCTCGTAAATCTGAATTTAATTACATGAATATATGACGACATCAGAAGTCAAGGGGTATAAGTGACAAAAATTAGATTTGGAATAAATTGAGTTCAAAGATAATTAATATTAAATTTGAACATCATTGTACGCGCGGCAGCGCGCAACAATAATATGATTGAGCGGTAATGCTTAAGCATAGGAAAGCGCAAAAACACGGATTTTTCAATTTTTCTTTTTGCAATAACTAACTAAATACTTATCCAATTTTGATGATTTTTTTTAAAAAATGTTCGTCTGACCAAGAAGCACAACATAGCACAAAAATTATTTTTTTTTATGGCATACTGTAGGTGTACTGTAGAGTATTCTGAAAATCGGACAAAAATTTTGTGTCACAGCACTTTTCTCGAAAACTACTAAAGATAAAAACTTAATTTTTTTTTTAAACAAAAGACAAACTTTTTATCCCGGGGTAGTCATCGAGAAAACGTTATTTCGCTGGGCGGTTTTTCTGAAATTGCGTATTTTCCAAACTTGGTCATAAATGGGTATATCTAACGTTCTATTGCAGATAGAATGTTGCGGTAAAGTTTATTTTAAAGATTTTGCGATGCTAATTAATCCTGCAAAAATTCATAGCTTTACGTTAAACAGTTTTTTTACAAGATGAAATAAAAGAATTGCAGTCATCAATCTAAGGTACTTGTGATCATCGGAGAGAAAAACCAGTTACACCATTCGATTAAGCATAAAAAAAACAGAATGCTTCTTTTTTCTCTTATTTTTAACTTAATTTTTTAACGAATTATGAATTTTTTTGAAATTTTTGACATGCTGATTTTTGTCATTTTTTAATGAATCATTTACTGAATAATTATGCACGGTGTCTAGCCCTGGTGGCTGTTAAATTTGATTTTTAATTTTAAATTAGGCAATTTTTTGCACCATACCAAATTTATATTTTATCCATTTTTTTCATTTATTTATATTTTGTTTTTAGCACAATGGCATCAATGACAAAAATGCCTGGCATACTTGTCAAATATTGGGGCCCTGTACTTTAACAAAGTGTATTTACTATAAATATATACCGTATTTATTCTAATAGAATGCGCCCTCTAATAGAGCGCATCTTCTAATAAAGTGCGCACCTTGGTGCTGATTGAAAAAATAAATATACGGAAACGATATAGTAGATAAGTAGAAAACGATTACTTAAATGCATTATGGAGGATTCTCATCGATCAAAATAGAGATATTCTATCAAAGCGATGGAGTGGCGATGCAGCAAAAGTTTCAAATTTTGAACAATGTACCACTCCTGTAAACTATAGCGCCAAGGATATGCACACTGTTAAAAATCTGCTGCATTTTGCTGCAACGCACTCCCCTGCTTGTATAGAAAACGGTTACTTGGCCGTGAAATGGCGCTTTCTCATTGGTTGGAATCATTGTAAACGCGGCAGCGCGCAACAATAATATGATTGAGCGATAATGCTTAAGCATAGGAAACCGCAAAAACACGGATTTTTCAATTTTCCTTTTTGCAATAACTTACAAAATACTTATCGAATTTTGATGATTTTTTTTAAATGTTCGTCTGACCAAGAAGCACAACATAGCACAAAAATTATTTTTTTTTTATGGCATACTGTAGGTGTACTGTAGAGTATTCTGAAAATCGGACAAAAATTTTGTGTCACAGCACTTTTCTCGAAAACTACTAAAGATAAAAACTTATTTTTTTTTTAAACAAAAGACAAACTTTTTATCCCGGGAACATTTTTTATTTCTATATATAAAATACAAAACAAGTTGTGCAGTATCCCAGTGGAATATGGAAAAATAGAAGGACTAGTGAAAAATGCTCCAAGGAGCAGTGCAAAAGCAGAATATGATTTTAATTGAGCATTAAAAAGTAATGGACAAGTGCTTCTGTTAATTACTGAGCATGAGGAAGAATAAGGGATCCCTTCTTGGCTACAACTCACTTCAATGCCAACTTTGAAAAAATCATATTTGCGCTTTTTCCGTGAAAACAAATCAGTCGCAGTTACTATAAAAATGTATAGTGTAAAGACGTAACCAGTAAAGATGCAGCTTAATTAGACATAAATGTAAAGGAAGGCGACATAATGCCAGATACCTAGTTCCTGCAGGTATCATATTCATGCACTGCCACCAAGCATACCCTAAGTGTATAATTGCACAGAAAATTGATTTGTAGTATAGTGCAGAGTGAACAGTGCAGTTAACATCAGAGATGTAGTACAGGCTATACGCCGTACACCTTCTGGACTTTTTAATAGAACACCATATACCCTCTGTTTTTCAAGAAAGCTTATAGTATACACATCCTAGAATATCCCTCTGCTTAGAGCATATATCTTATGTTATTTTCATGACTACACCCCTGGTTAACATCTAAAGCACGGTGGAAAATTCTACTAAAGAACCGCAAATTTCTTTTGTATGGAAAAAGCGCAAATATGATTTTTTCAAAGTTGGCATTGAAGTGAGTTGTAGCCAAGAAGGAATCCCTTATCCTTCCTCATGCTCAGTAATTAACAGAAGCACTTGTCCATTACTTTTTAATGCTCAATTAAAATCATATTCTGCTTTTGCACTGCTCCTTGGAGCATTTTTCACTAGTCAGTAATAATTGACTGGTGTGAAATAGGAAGCTGCCAGTTGTCTCACTGTGGTCTTCAAACTCTCATTTCAATAACTGTAAAAAAAAGTAGAGTACAATTTTCTTTATATTTATAATTAATCAAGATTGATTATTATTCGGCAAAAGTGGTTGATCTATAGAACGCAGCATATAATTAGAAAATCGCTTATATTTCATTACCCGAAAAGAATGAACCATGTTTCCAGGTCGCCTATGCACTTAGTTCATTTTTTGCAATTTTGTCACTCCTATCTCTAGGTTTCTGGCGTCCTTATATATCCGAAATGCCAACAAGGCGTAAAATTAACAGAGTGAAAAAATATCCAGTCAGGTTTTGAACCTGAATCTTTGGTTCAGCGTAGCAATACTCTACAACCACATCCACCTGAACGTTCACACTCAGCTTCGTACCCCTCATTCTTTCTTTTTATTTAGTGCCCAGGCTCCTACCTGCCGGTTCTGCCCAGTTGAATAGGTTTGATATCTGATATCGAAACGACTGAACGCTTAATTGCCGCGTAGTGACAGTAAATCTGGCGAGATCCTGGATCTTCATTCTATCGGCAGTGTCTACTCTTTAGTAGTGAAATTTGTTAATCCGGTTACTTAACAATTTTATCTTGTTGTTTGGTCTTGCGCTTTGCTACTCAAGTTGATCTTGTAATTTAAAACCTTGGTCAGGTGACGAGACCTTCACCTGGAAAGGCACCTCCAGAGGTATAATTCACAGGTGAGTTGGAGGACTTAGCATCAACGATGGATTTTACATGCTCCAGGCGTCATTAGCATACATGGCGGATATCAGATGCTTTCCAAACCGATGCCCTAGCTGCCAGATTTTCCTAGCAGGAATTACCGTGATGATCCATTCTGCTTACACTTTAGAGTGATAGTGCAATCCCGAAATGTAAAAGATTTCCCTAGCAAAACGAGTTTATCTGTCTTGCAACGGGGCAGTTGTATCGCCGCATGGCGGCTATTTAGTAGACGAATGCCCCCTTCTCAGTTGCCGAGCCTGTCATTTTCCTGATTTCTCTTTTATACCGATTGCTTAATTAATTAATTTTGTTGATTCGACTCATGCACATTACGCATATAAATCCTGCTTGCGGGGTACTTCTCACTCTTATATGTTAGTAAAGCTGGAACCGAAAACCAACATGAGATAATTACCTGAACCAGAACCCTGGGTCAAACATGAGTCGATATTAATCCAGCATCGATGAATATAAGCATATCTGATAACTGACGCGACGAAATACGCCTGAGAATCCCAACTCATGTTTCCTGCCAGGTTCTGTTCCAGGAAGTTGCCCTATATTGCGCTGCAGATGATGTTTAGAAGCTTAAAATATTCACAGTAGCGAAAATTGTACATAAGAATTACATTTTTGCTAAAACATTTGTTTCATATGCAATTCAAATTAGCATTTAGTAATTTAATCCAGTCACAAAAAATGCGCCAAGACTTGACAGCCATATTCTAAAACATTTCATCAACATATTGCATTAGGAAAACCGAACATGTAAAAGTAACGAAGTTTTATTCTGTTATCTGTATTTTTGCGATAAAATTTCTATAAACCTAATTTTTGTTATTATTTTTCAAAAGGGCGGTCAATTGAAGTAAAGAATCTTGTGGAGTAAGTATTTTTTATTTAGTAATTTAATAGGAATATAAATCCTTTTATGTGTTTTAACATGATTGTAATGTAAAATAATTTTTCTATTTTTTTTCAGATATTTTCAAATATATTTTTAAAAAATTGTGAAGCACTGAAATTATGAAATAAAATTAAAACGTTGCATATTTTAAATATACATAAAAACATCATATCGTGAGTTACATTCAAAAATCTTTAAAATACACTAATATAGTTCAGATATTCATCCGAATAGTTCAAATATTCATCCGACAAACTCAGAAGGTTATTTGGAACATCATGATGAAAAAAATTTTTTACTAAAAATTTTGAGAAAAATAAAAACACCTTGTTTTTCATTAAGTGTGATAGTACCAGGAAAAGTTGTGAAAAACAGGGTCTTCACACAGCCAATGAAACAGAATGAATTGACATGAGCAGTCAAAAATGGGAAGAATCAAGTATATACTGCTAACGCATGTTATCACATTTATAACAAGCACGTCAATTAAAAATTTTATTATAATGTATTTCAGTTTTCTAAAAGTTGCTACCTCCAACTCAGTTGGTGTAGAAAAAAAGGTATTTTTGATAAATGCATTACGTACCTACATTTTAATTAGATACATTACTGTATAGGTGATTTGCGACAATATGTTCTATTGCAATTTTTATTCCTTTGCATGAGCAAACACATGAGTTTTTCAGAAGAAATATCTGAACACTATGCATAAATGTAATGCTACTGGTTGTAAATAATTTAATTCATTGTAGACCGGCAGGCGGCAGCACTACAATCACTTCATCGAGTTCACGGCTGAAATGCCAGAATTAGATAAAACTCGATTCGCATATTAACACTTTTAGTGCCAAGGAGCGCCGGTGCGATGCTCTAGCTAATTGTGAAAAATGCCAGCATCGCGCTCTTTGACAATTCCCTTTTGGCGCGCGCAGTGTTTGATAAAGTGCTATTTAAATTTATTTAATTTCTTGTCGCTTAGCAACAGAAATACCAAAATGTAAGAATTTTTATAATTGAAAACGATAAACTGTGAATGAAAGAGATTATCATTTTATTTCTGCAGTTTTTTCTAAGCTGTGTGAAAAAATATCTTTGTTTTTCTTGTTGTAATTGTAATATAATTTCAAACATTGGATAAACATACTGACGGCTGTATTACCGTGTTCGTATTTTTATTCATTATATTGCATTCTAATTATCTTCGATCTCATCTATATATTAAAAGAAAAGCCGGAATAAGTAAGCACGGTTTAAATACGTCTCTACGCATCGATACTTGCGCCGATATCTGAGAGTCTCCTCCTATTGGTTAATCGGAGGAGAGTGTAGTTACTGTCTGTAAGAGCATTTGCAAAGCGCGTTTGTAAATATGGGATAAGAACGCTGACACTGTTTAATGCAATGCTATAATAATTAATTTTTTAACTTTACTCATCTTATAATGATTGGAATACATTGTTTTTTTCACTTTACGTAAGTTAATTAATTTATTTCCATCTGTATTCTTTTTTTGCAATGTTATTGCCGGCAATCTTAGGCTTAATTGTAGAGATGTTTCATATGAAATTTAAACATTCAATAGTTAATGATTAAAGTGTTTATTTACGTTCTTGGCCGATAAATCATTTTCTATATTGTAATTTTCAAATTTATACTAAGTATGTATAAAAAAAAAGGCTGGAAATCACATTGTTTTTTGTTTTGTGTTTTGATGGTGCGATTTTCGACGGATATTTTGACTTCATGGATGCAAACAGATTCGCAAATCACTATTTATTTTTTGCTTCAGTTTCTTATTATACTCATGTCAAAAAAACGGTGATTTTTTTCTCACTTATAATTTCATTTTTGAGCAAATTCATAACGTTTAGGAAGTATTTACATTACATCTCATAGTCTCGCCGAATAATAGAGAATTGCATATGAAATGAAAATAATCCCAGTTATAAACAGCTTTGTAAATCATTAATATTTATTTAATGTTTCACTTTTTTTAAAAAGTGTTCCCGTGACAAAATTTGCTTTTTTTTTTTTTTTTTTTTTTTTTATAAATCGCTTGATTTTGATCTCTTAACAATGTTTTTTCAGAAATATGAAGATCATTATAATCAACAAAGAAAAATAAAATTATCAGAAGAGATCCCTCTTTTTGCATAGATTTCAATCATGATAAAGCAGCCTTTAAATACCATATTCATTGCTTGCTGGTTTTTTTATGATTATTTGGCAAAAATTGCATTTTTGTGGTACCAAGACGATTTGAAAATTACAATATAGAAAATGCTTTATCGGCCAAGAACGTAAATAAACACTTGGAAATAAAATAACTTACATAAAGTAAAAAAACCAATGTATTTCGATCATTATCAGATAAGTAAAGGAAAAAAATATAATTATCATAGCATTGCATTAAACAGTGATAGCAAAAATGCAGTCTCTCTGTGTTGTTTTCTCACAATCTGTTTACCAATATTTGCGTTTTTTGAAGTACCTAGACAAATTTAAAGTATTTTCAAGATCTTTTGACGAAATTCACATCTTTTATGGTACCAGGACAAATTTATTTGTTTTCTCAGGGATTTTCGGTGAAATTTGTCGTTTTTTTTCTCGCTATCTTTCGATGTAATTTGCCGTTTTACCGAATTTATGCTTTTTTTGTTAAATTTGTCGGTTTTTTTCGTTATTTTCAGAAATTTATCATATTTTCACTTTTTTTTCTTTGCAAAAATTACCTGTTTTGCAATTTTTTGATGAAATGTGCCTCTTTTTCATCTTTTGACAAAATGTGTTGTTTTCTCACAATCTGTTTACCAATATTTGCGTTTTTTGAAGTACCTAGACAAATTTAAAGTATTTTCAAGATCTTTTGACGAAATTCACATCTTTTATGGTACCAGGACAAAATTATTTGTTTTCTCGGGGATTTTCGGTGAAATTTGTCATTTTTTCTCACTATCTTTCGATGTAATTTGCTGTTTTATCGAATTTATCCTTTTTTCGTGATTTTTGTTTGCGAAATTGTTGTTCTTTGTTATTTTTTTTAGAAATTTGTCGTTTTTTCCACTATTTTTAGTTAAATTTACAATTTTTTGTGATTACCTGGATAAATTTATGTGCTTATTGAGATCTTTGGGCGAAATTCACGTCTTTTATGATAACTGGATGAAATTCGTCATCTTGAGGTCTTTCGGCAAAGTTTATCGTTTTTCTCGAGTTCTTTCGATGACAGTTGTCATGATTTTTCGATGTAATTTGCCGTTTATTGAAGATCTTTTTGCAAAATTTATCTTTTTTATGATTATTTGATAAAATTTGCTTTTTTTTCAATCCTTTGAAGAAAATTGTTGTTTACTCACAATCATTTGTCGAAATTTGTTGATTTCCAAGGGCGGCGCCAGAGGGGGGGCCGTGGGGGCATATGCCCCCCCGTCGGGCATACCTGGCCCCCCATCGGGGTCAAAATTCAATTTCGTCGGGGAAAATATTTTGACTTTTGAATTTCAGTCCATTAAAATTGGGTCAAAATATGGAGCTTTTTTTTTTTTTTTTTTGAAAGTCGGATTGACTAAACTAATTCTTTTTTGTACATCGGTTTCTGACTGAAGTTTGATTCTTGCAATTTGAGTTTAGATAAACCCGAATGGTCGAAAAAAAATCTGAATTTTTAAAATAAAAATCTACATGGATGACAGCATAGGATGATGCATGAATGACTCTATGCATGTTTATTTTTCAACAAAGATAAAATTTATACTAAAAATCAATTTTATACTTTTTTTTTAACTACATTAAATTTGTGGATCAGTTTTCGCTTATTTTGGATTTACGATCGGCTTGGTAATGAAGAATTTTTAGTTCAGTTAAAATACGAAAACGAAAATTATTTTGTCGGGGTTGTCTTGGATAACAAGTAGAATGCTTCATCGTGTGGGGCAAACTGCACCTGACATGACTCGCAGTCTGGACCGGATCGGGTTGAGCCTAAATTTTTGTCGTTGAGTGTCGGATTAAAGTCGGATTAACTTTGTTTCAGGTTCGGGTTGGATGTTGATACTTATGGTTCATGATTCGAGAAGAATTGATCTCTCAAAAGAATTTACAAAACTTATTTTAAGTTGAAAAACTGTATTTGAATGTCAATGAATTTATGTATACTGATTTTTTTTACTTAAAATCTGAAATTGTTACTGAATATATATTTGTAAACATATTCTTACATAACTGCATTACAGCATGGATATATTTTTTCATCATCTACAATTAGGGTTTGGTTGGGTTGAAATATTTCGGGTTCAGGTCGAAATGTAGAGATGTCTAGCTCAAATCGGGTTTCGGGTAGAAACCCGATCCTGCATCTCCTCGGAAAATTAAACTCAACTCGACTGGTGGTTTTAGTCGGACCTGGCTAAAGTTATTTTTTTTTCGGAAAGTTTAGGATTGACTTCTATTTTTCGAGTCGGGTAATTTTAATTGTTTTAGCGTATGGGCTCGATTCTATCAGATTCCTTTAAAAGTATCCTCAAAATATATTTTAAAATGAAAAATTACATTATTTGAATGTCAATGAATCAATATACAGATATATCGATTTTTCTACATAAAAAATACAATTGATACTAGACTTTTTTGGTATACTGGAATTTTGTTTTTTCATACTGAGTTGGGATTGCGTTCGGAATGAATACTATTGATTTTAGAAATTTTGTCAAGTTCGAGTTATCTATTTTTTAAAAACTGGTTCAGGTTGAATGGATATATAATTAATTAGCTCAGGTCAGGTATAACCCATTCCGCGGAGGATTCCGTGCTCGGTAAACAATCCGTGAATTGAACTATCCCCCCTCCATTGATTAGATACCGTAAAAACAGAAAAAATTGCACTTTAATTTTGCCATTTCTACTCCACCTCCCGCAAAAAATACCGAAAAAACACCAAATACCTGAAATACTCGCACCTAAGCAGCATGTTCGTCAAATTACATGGGTATTCTGGCATCTGTGTTGCTTAGTGCTATTCGTGTTAGAAAAGGAATTTAAATCCCTTTTATCTATAAATATGCAAAAATGAGAAATCTAAGATCAAAATTAAAAAAAATATATATTATGTCAGAAGGCAGAAATTAATTAAAATAATAGAAAAGATGAAAATCAAAGGAATGCTTCGGCAATGTTGAGCGGGAAATTTTGGTCCTCGCAGACCTCTAACCCGCAGCTAGATCTCATGCATAACCCGCAGTTTGAATCAGCGATATATTTATAATTGCAGATCGCTTTTCGCTGATATTAAAATAATTCACTTTTAGATTCCCAACTATTTTACAATTTTTCACTTCATTTACATTTCTCTTGGAAACTTTGTGTTAAAGTTTTTGTTTCAGATTTAAATTCTGATATTATCAAAATTTGGAACATCACACTTTGTGCATTTGATCAATATACACTCTAAAACAAAATGAAAATTGAAGATATTTTCCCCCATTGTTTTTATTATTATTTCTATAGCTAAAAAAGTCTGCTTTAATTTGAACATTTTTTCGAAAATAAAGAAAATTAATCAATTTAATGCTAAAACTACCCGAAATCCTCCAATATCTACAGATGCATTTTTTTAATTAAAGGACTGTTTAATTAACTGTGCAACAACGCTGTGTACTAGGATTTTCTATTATAAACTGATTTTTTACTTACCTCTATTTTCTCTCAAAATATGAAAAATTCATGAATCAAATCTCAATTTTTTAAAAAATTCTACAATCAAAAGACAGAAAATTCTTCAAGTAATAGAAAAATCCGTTCCAACCACACGTGCGTTCCAGCAAATTACTGCCTGTATGTTTTATTTTTTGAAAAATGTTTTTTGAGAGTTTATAAAATAATTACATTTTCTCAAAAATCACTAAATTAGAAAATGATGAAAAAAGTAAAACGCGGTATTTATAAACTCTTAAAATTTATATATTTCAAAAATTCTAGTTCGATTAATTACTTTCACATTAATTTCAAGGAAATTAGTATTTAGTACAGCAACGTGTTCAGATTTAACGAAAAAGGATATGAAAGAAATTTCAATTTTATACAGATTTTGTTCTAGCCAAGTATGTTGTTTCTTTATACTCGTATTCTTATTTAGATTTCAATCTAACGATGTTTAAACTGCAAAGAACAGCTGCGGTTCACCAAAAGGAAATGCATGACTATCTGTTTTGAGTAGTTTTCAAATTCTGTTCTGCAAGTTAATATAAAACAAACTTTTCGACTGCTGGAATGATAAAGAGATCGATGAATATGTTGTTTAGCTTCAGCAAACGTATTCTTGCTGATTGGTTGTAAAAAGAACCTTTATACATCTCAATGTTGTTGTGGGAATTACTAGAAAAACATCTGCTCTGATAGTCTTGAAGGATATTTCAGAGTTACATAAGGTGCAGTTCCCTATTATCGACATTGTCCATTGACCACAGATATAGGAAGTTAATTCTTTTTCCTAATCTAGTATTTTTATTTAAAAATATCGAAATCGTCTATTTAATGTTTGTTTTTTTTTACAAAAATTATATAATTAATAATACAGTAACCGTAAGAACAGTGCTACAATAACCTTTTAAAGAACGAATCTGACTGTAAAACAATGAAATTTATGACTTTGCAAATTTTGCATTTGAATTATTATTTCTACTAATTATAAATACTTTATGAGTTCAATCTTTTTACGAATGTGTGAACTATACTATTTTTCTGCAATACATAAAAAGTTTCAAGTCTTTCATACGAGTAAGTTCAAATGATTTCTTATTTCTTTGTATTTGTATGTAATTTGATATTTTTACCCGAGTGCTTTAATTTTAAAACTTCTTTATACGCAGAATTCGTAATTTTGTTGATAATAATAATTTAACTTTTTAAAGAAATTATGTAAGTTTTTCATTTGTATTTTTGCATTCAGTAATACATACAGTAGAGCACCCATTATTACGCCTCATATATTACGTACGATATGGATTAAACATTAATATTCCTGGGCCCAACATAAACAAGGTTTAAATGAAATTTCAGTTTTACAATTTTCGGAACTGCGAATTTTTAAACTTCTAAATATCGCACATTTTAAATTTTAACACAGTGACATAGAGAAAAAAATGCTCTTTTAAATGAAATTAGTTTGCAAAATTTACCACAATTTGTTTTCAAATTATTATTATTTTAAAAGTTTTTATTACATTTTTTGTCATCGTGTCAACAGAAGTATTCCATTTTTGGACATTAAATGTGGACCAATCACAAAACGAATAAAATAAAATAAGTTCCGGAATTCAACCAATAAAAAGATTCAGGTCTGCTTCAGATTTTCCAGTTCTCCACCGAGATCAACAACTATTTTCCAAATAGTTAAAAAAAAAAAAAAAAAGATTAATTCTTTTTGATCAGAACTCTTCGTGTAAAACAGTTTATAACAATATCGAAGTAAAAATTCATGTTTTGTAGAAATAGAGTCAAGTCGGGTCGAGATTTTAACTTTTTTTTTTTGGGGGGGGGGGAGGGGGAAGGGGCTAATATATATAATACTTGCTAGACCATATAAGCAGGACAACTTTTTAAATTTTACGCAGACCGGAACATTAATTTATTTTGTACGAACTGGGCCCTTGAAATTTTTGCCCACGCAATTTTTAGGACCTGCTCCAGCACGCGGGGACCTCTGATATATGTTATGAACTTGGCCCCCCTGTCGGGGATACAGTGCCCCCACGTCGGGCAAATTCTGGCGCCGCCCTTGTTGATTTCTCACAATATTTTGAATTTTTTTTCAGATGTTTACAAATTTGCCATTTTTTAGGGATTTTTTTTGTCAAAATTTGCCTTTTTTTAAATTTTTTCATGAAAATTGCCATTTTTTTTGCCATTCAACGAAAAAAAGATTTACAATATAGAAAATGCTTTATCGGCCAAGAACGTAAATAAACACTTGGAAATAAAATAACTTACGTAAAGTGAAGAAAACCATTGTATTTCGATCATTATAAGATAAGTGAAGAAAAAAAATGTAATTATCACAGCATTGCATTAAACAGTGATAGCAAAAATGCAGTCTCTCTGTGTTGTTTTCTCACAATCTGTTTACCAATATTTGCGTTTTTTGAAGTACCTAGACAAATTTAAAGTATTTTCAAGATCTTTTGACGAAATTCACATCTTTTATGGTACCAGGACAAAATTATTTGTTTTCTCAGGGATTTTCGATGAAATTTGTCATTTTTTTCTCGCTATCTTTCGATGTAATTTGCTGTTTTACCGAATTTATGCTTTTTTGTTAGATTTGTCGTTTTTTTTTTTTTTTTTTTTTTTTTTTTGTTATTTTCAGAAATTTATCATATTTTCGCTTTTTTTTCTTTGCAAAAATTACCTGTTTTGTGATTTTTTGATGAAATGTGCCTCTTTTTTTCATCTTTTGACAAAATGTGTTGTTTTCTCACAATCTGTTTACCAATATTTGCGTTTTTTGAAGTACCTAGACAAATTTAAAGTATTTTCAAGATCTTTTGACGAAATTCACATCTTTTATGGTACCAGGACAAAATTAATTTGTTTTCTCGGGGATTTTCGGTGAAATTTGTCATTTTTTTCTCACAATCTTTCGATGTAATTTGCTGTTTTATCTAATTTATCCTTTTTTCGTGATTTTTGTTTGCGAAATTGTTGTTCTTTGTTATTTTTTTTTTTTTAGAAATTTGTCATTTTTTTCCACTATTTTTAGCTAAACTTACCTTTTTTGCGATTACCTGGATAAATTTTATGTGCTTTTTGAGATCTTTGGGCGAAATTCACGTCTTTTATGATAACTGGACGAAATTCGTCATCAGGGGCGTAGAAAAGGGGGGGGGCTCAGGGGGCTCAAGCCCCCCCCCCCCCATTGGATTTTATCAGAAGCTTAATTAGGCAAAAAAATTTCATTTAATAAACGCATTCAAATTATTTCGTGATAATGAAAATTTTAAATATTTCAAATTCTGTTGCTTAAACTTATGTAAAATAATAAATATGCTTAAGCTCATCTATAATCGGAAATTTCTAATAGGTTTTAATTTGTATTGTTAATTTGTTAAAATTCACAAAAATAATAAATTTGAAACATTCTAGAAAGTTTGAACAAGCTAATCTGCAATATTCAATAGAGATCAATTTCAGTAAGTTTGAGAATGTTAAAGAAGGAGGAAGGGGGGGGGGGCTAAAAGCATATTATAGTAGAATAATAGAACTGTTAGAAGCAACATTTGTAATAGGGAAAAAATAGATAAAGCTTTTTTTTTTAATTTATACTCTTCTGGGAACGGCAGTGCTTCAAACTCCCGGAGAAATGTAGTAAATTTCCTTCAGGATTTGCAATCCTTTTTTAAGGCTAACTGATGACAGCAGTAAGGCCAGACACCAGAGAAATATGCGACCCGGCGTGTAGCTTGCCATACAAAATCAAGCTTTCAAGAGGATTTCCAATACTTTTGTATCTCTCTATTTAAAAAAAGAAAAGAAAAGAAAAAAGAAATACCGTCTCTGTTAACAATAATGCCGCGCTCGAAGAACACGTGTCCAGCAAGAGGGGGAGATTTTAGTGGCACGTCATTGGTCGAATTAAAACTTATTGCTAGCAGTGGATTGCGTCATTCCCCTGATATTTTGTGAATAGAACAGAATTTCATCCGAGAAGATTGTTTCAAAATCATTTTGATTTTTCGTTTGCCTTTCGTGTTATGATTTGTTAAGGTTTAGTAGAATTTTATCGCCCTTGGCAGCAGTTTATGTGAACGTTATATACGATACATAACAAAAATAAAATTTCACTATGAATTCTCGTAAAAGACCGAAAAAAACATTGTTGAGTTTTTTCTTCTAAAGTTCCAAAAAGAACGGAAGATTCTGAAGTCAGAAGAAAAACGTGAAGAATCAAGTTCTGCAGTTAAAGATGAAAAAACTGAAGAATTCAAAATATGATTGACCGTTTTGAAAATCATAAGAATATAGTTACTAGCTTATACGCAATACTGCCAAAATACATAGAAAAATCTTCAGTAGAAAATATCATGCAATGTGCTGAATTTTATTCTTCTGATATAAAAAGTTTTCCGAATATTTTACAAGCTGAAATTGAAATGTGGTTCGAAAAATGGTTGTCGTTAGACAAAGAAGAAAGGCCAAGCACTGCGATAGAGTCATTATCAAAATGTAATGCGAATGTTTATCCCAACATCAAAAAATTGTTAAAAGTATTATCAACGCTTCCAGTATCAACAGCCACTCCAGAAAGAACATTTTCCACATTGAGACAGTTAAAAACTTACCTTAGGAACAGTATGTCAAATTCTCGGCTTTCTGGACTTGCGCTGATGAACATTCATCAAGAAATAAAACTAAATGCTGAATCCATTTTGAACACAATGGCTTCGAACCGCACTTACCTTGTATTATGACGACAAAATTTGTAAGTATATATATATTTATTTTTCTAAGCACTGTATTTTATCGAAGAAACGCCGCATTCGTCATAATCACTGTACTCGTCAAAACTGACACCCCCCCCCCTCAATAACCTTTAACTATTGTAATCGTTTAACTCATGTGAATGCTTCTTTTGTGGACAGCGTTGCATTGATCTGACTTCAATTAACGTTTTCTGAATAATGTAGAGTAAGAGATGTCTTATAATTTGAGTTATCTATAACTTTATTTAAAATACTTAAATCAAATTTTAAATATTTTAATGTAATTTTTAGACGTCAGTTGGTATTCAGACTATTCCAGGAAAGGTGAAAAATTTGTCATCACGTGGCTGGAATCGCATTTAACTCAATAAATAACTTATTCAGGGGTGATTGTGGACCGGGTATTCCCTGGACTTCCGGGTTTTTCGATCGATCTTCCAGGTTTATTATATCGTTACTTTTAGTGGAAAATTCAGATATATAAAAAGTTCGCGAATTTCGAAAAAAGCGCTGAAAAACGTAAATTGCTCAAAAATTGACGAAAAAAACAAATTTCTCTAAAGAATCGCGTAGTAAAAACGCAAGTTTTATAAAAAAAAAAAATCGCGAAAAAACAATCTATATCGTGAAAAAAACAATAAATTTCATCAAAAAATCACGAAAAAGCGACTAATTTCGTCTTATAAGCGCGAAAAAACAGCCATTTTTTTAGAAGATTACGAGAAAACGGCTAATTTGTGTAATAAAATGAGAAAAAAAATCAATTTTGTCAAGAAAGCGTGAAAAAACGGCAAATTTTGCGAAAAGATCGAGAAAAAACGACTAATTTCTTCAAATATTGCAAAAAACGACCGATTTCGTAAAAAGATCGAGAAAAAACGACCGATTTCGTAAAAAGATCGAGTAAAAGCAGAAGCAAACGTCACATTTGGAAAGAAATAAAACAAACTTTCAAACTAGTAAACGCCGCGGTGTTTCTTTTATAAAATTCGGTTCTATTTATGAAAAATTTCTTTCGTATTCTAGTGTCATATTTAACAAAATTGCGAAATTTAGCCTATTCTTTAATGTTTGCTTTTAAGTAATGTGCATACACATATTTTTAATTGTGAATAAATATATTTATTATTCTACATAATTACTAATTGAGACGTTTTATCCTTTATAGATTTTCTCAGTTTTGTAGTTATTTTGTGCGTATTGAGTTAGAAATTATTTGAGCCCCCCCCCCCCCCCATAATTTTTAAATTGCTACGCCACTGTTCGTCATCTTGAGGTCTTTCGGTAAAGTCCCGTAAGACATGGTGACGTCACTGCAACGTCGTTGCTTGCTTTTTTTTTTTGAAAAAAAAAAATTTGCTTTTTTTTCAATCCTTTGACGAAAATTGTTGTTTACTCACAATCATTTGTCGAAATTTGTTGTTTTCTCACAATATTTTGAATTTTTTTTCATAATATGTATACAAATTTGCCATTTTTTAGGGATTTTTTTGTCAAAATTTGCCTTTTTTTTAAAAAATTTTCATGAAAATTGCCATTTTTTTAGACGTTTTGGCAAAATTTTGATTTTTGTGCAATACTTTTGCGAAATTTGTTTTATTTGGGATATCTAGACAATTTTTTTTTTTTTTTTTTTTTTTTTTTTTTTGCAGCTTTTTGACAAATTTTTTAGAGATCTTTTGAAGAAATTTGTTGTGTTTTGCAATCTGTTGACGAAATTTGCTGTTTTATTTTCCCACATCTATTTATAAAATTTCCGGGCAATGTTTTTTTTTTTTTTGGGGGGGGGGGGAGTATTTTGATGAAATTTTCTAATTTTTGTGATTATTTGCCAGAATTTGCGTTTTTTATGGTACCTAGACAAACTTTGGTGCATAGCAAATGATTTCTAGCATTTTTTTAAAAAAACTTAAACAGTTGAAAAATAATCTTCAAACATTTTCAAGAGTCTGTAACGTGTGTCACAGCGTTGCACCAATTCTGCGCCCGGGATCATGTCATGTTGGTGTTTCATTGGTAAATGGAAAAGCATATTGAAATTTTTAATAAATATTAATCTTTAAAAAAAAAAAATTCTTTGAAAATTTTTTTATAGTGGCAAAATATTTTTTCTTCTTTGATTCTTTCATATTGTTGCTGTCAAGTTTTGACGGGTTTCACCTAGCCAGAATAAATATTATCATTAATTTTTTTAATATGTGAAATTTACATGTATTTTTGATTTATGAAAAGGTAATAGAAAAGTAGTTGAAAATGCAAATGTTTATTTGTTGAATGGGGTGGGTAATGTAACAACAAATTAACCACGGAGAGGATCATTGTTATAGTTGTTGCTAAATGGCAAACTATAAATTCAGTCTTATTTTGCTGCGAAGTAAGTGAAGTATGTATATTTTGTATGAAATGAGTAATGACAGTAATTTATGATTTATTCATATCATGTATAATTTATTGGTATTGTATTTGTAAATGAAAAATTATCAAATGAGAGAGATTCTAATTCTATGACAGCATGTTTGAATGTAACTCGGCCAATTGCGGGTCATTTGCCTGGATGTAAAATGCAGGTTTTTCTTTTATTTATTGAAATTTTTGCTGAAGATTAGTCGTTAAAAAATCCTTTAATAGCTGGAAAATACCTTTTTTCTTTCTTCAGTGCCGTCAAGTTTTGACGGGTTCCATCTAGTATTTTTTATATAAACATTGTGATTATTATTATTTTTAAATATCTTTGAAAAAATATCTTTGTTTTTCTTGTTGTGATATAATTTCGAACATTGGATAAACTAAGGTCGTGTTCAGCGCAACTTATCGGTCACTTATCGAAGTGGGAAATGTTACCGACCGATTGTAAAGCAGTACGAAATGAAAATCAAGGTGAATTGTGATGTCAGCTACAATTCAACAGGATAGTTTTCATTGGTGAAACAATTCTCTTCCGTACTTCTCTACAATTGGTCGGTAACATTGGTCATTTTGGTAAGTTGCGCTGAACACGCCCATAGTGACGGCCGTGTTACCGAGTGTTGTGACGAAAGAGCTATCGCGACGCTGGCATTTTGCAAGCAGCGCGACGGCGTTCCTTGGCACTAAAAGGGTTAAAACGTAATCGGTCTACCAAGTCATGTCTTGGTTGAAAACAAATGAAAATTCGATTTGAGCTGTTGACTCGTAAGTTTACCATTGCGCTTTCCTGCACCCAAAGTTTTAAAAATATGGAGGAATACACACTGGTAAATTTACGTGTCAACCACTAAAATCAGGTTTTCAAGTATTTTCCACCAAGATACGACTTGGCAGACCGGTTACATTTTAATATACGAATCGAGTTTTAACTAATTCTAAAATTTCAGCAGTGAACTGGATAAGGTGATTATCTGTGGTGACGCCTCCTGGTCTATTAGAAATTTACTCGATATCAGAAAAAACTGCTCAGTGTTAATGATCGCGTGGTACAAAGAGCTGATAATAATTCACTGATCTTCAAAATATAATTTCGTTTTAAATTCACTATACCGAGTGAAAAAAAAAAACTTTTTCCTACTTTTTTTTTTTTTTTTTTTTTTTTGCTATAGCTAATAATATAATTTGCCGAAGACTACTTTAAATTCGTGTGTTCATTTGACATACAGTAGAAGCCCGAAGAAACGCGGTCCGATATGCCGCGAATTCGGATTTAACGCGGGGAAAAGTATATCCCCCGAAAAAAAAAATCATTTTGGGATAAATTTTGCGTTTAAAATTTCAGTGAAACACAATGAAGAACTTGCAGTCTATGGTTAGAGCTATGCATCTTGATATCTCTGTTGGCGATTTAAATAGCTGTATAAAATTGGCAAGTTTGGAGCCAATTTCAGAAGTCATAACAGATCAAGATATAACTGATGCTGTAACGCATAAAAATTGCACTGAGCAAGATGATGATGACGAAATTGAAAATAATGTGTTAATGAAAAACGATTTTCCACATGTTAGAGAAGTCATTTCATATTTAATAAAAGTACAGTAAAACCCCGATAATTCGGATTAATTGGTACCAGAGCCAATCCGGATTATCGAAAACCCGGATTATCCGGAGAATTAGAAAAAAATGAAATAAAATAAAACATTCTTACAGAAAATCACCTATATGTTAAACTCATTGAATATTTATAGACAATAAAAATGTTTACTTTGTTTAATTCATCCAAAAAAATTTCAGAAAAAGTTTTTTTTTTTATTAATATTATTAATCAGAATACGATGATGAAACAAGTTAATGTTATAGAAATTAGCCAATCACTTCTCAAACTTGAAAAACAAAATGACAAACCGATCCGGATTAACGGGGTCCGAACTAGCGGGGTTCTACTGTAATTTCATGGATAGAGAGGCAAGACAATTCAGATTGTGTTCATCTTACTCCATCTTGTAATGTGAAAGAATACACCGAAAGGAAACGAAACACCCAAGTTAGCCAAACAACACTTACGGACTTTTTTAAGATAGCGTAAAATTAAGTCTTGTGTTCAATGGATTATAAAGTTAATTACATTTCACAAAGCGGGTGAGTGTTTTCATCATTTTGTACTATTTCTTTGACTACATTCCGATCTGCCGCGGCTAAGTTACAACACGGGTGTGAAATATGGCTCCCAACAACCGCGTTATATCAGCATTCTACTGTAGTTTAGAAATTTTTGTGTCATAAGGTAACGTAGATTTTTTTTTATATTAACATATTTCTTTAAATCGTAGATTTTTTTTTTCTAGTTTCTTTTTCAAATTCCAGTGTATCGACATTTTGCACAAACACAACTGCATTCTGTGTCAGAATAAATGTAGTCATATTGAGGCAAGAAAGAAAAACCACTCGTCAAGCATAAAATATGAAAGATTTTCCAACACATTCCGAATACTGTAAAAACTTTATTCTTCAATAAATTGAAATATACTGTCGTTGTAAAAAATTTCGAAAGACATAACACAATTAAAAACCTAATTTCAACAACTACGTCTATAGACTAATAAATAACCGAATTTATTTATGTAGCCCTGTATATAATCGATAGATATCTATACATTTCCATTTATACTACATAATAGACAAAATTTAGTTGATTTAGGAAACGGATAAATATATGAATTCATTTTATGTAGCCTTGTATATAATAGAGGAAGATCGGATCACATAAACAGAACTCATGACATGAATTAATGATACACATAAACTAAGCTCATGAAATTTTGAACGATAATTAAATTTTTGTTTAATTGTTCTGGTTGTTCCTAGCATATAAAAAGCGAAATGGACATCCCGGAACTTTTGATGACAGTCACATGACTTAGGCTTTTATTATAGAGATTATTACTATTATTATTATTATTATTTTATAATCATCCATTATTACAACAGTGTAGTGTATATATAGGGATGTATTTATTTTATTTTATTTATAAATTTTATTTATATATTTTATTTTATTTATATTATTTTTATTTTTATTATTTCTTTCTTTTCCTTTTTTTTTTTTTTTTTTTTTTTGTATATTTTTATTTCGATTTTTTTCATCACTGAATCATTTCTAATTAAATAAAAAAAGTATCATTTCAGTGATTCACTTAACTAAAAATATTTCTAGACACATTTTAGAATGTTAGAATTTCTTTATATCGCGTAAAACTTCTAATAAGGTACCCTGGGGTAATAACGCCAGATGGGGTAATAACGCCAAGTGCTAATATTTTGCATAATTATGAAATAATCTGGTAAATGACACCCATGTGTTCTGCGCAGAAGGGTTTTGAGTCATATAAATCGCAAAAAACAGCTTCAAGTTAATTTGTTTCATTTTTAGGTCTTATTGTTTTTACAAGCAGCTAAAATTAACGCTTGATCTAAAATTTGCGAGATACGTTTTGTGATGTGAAGCCTATTTTCTTTATCCGGAAATACTTTGTTAATTACATAAATTTGTAGTACATTTCATGGACTTTCAAAATGTTGTTGAAGATTTTGGATATCTTCTCGAGATAATTTGTAATTTAAAATGTACAGCGCAATAACTATAACGGGGTAATAACGCCAATCCTTGCAATTTTTACCCAGGTTTATTCCCTACAGTGGCAGAGATACATCCTAAATACTGATTCAAATAAACACAGTTAAAACTGTGCAATGTTTCTAATAATTCTATTTGGACGCTCCTTTTTAAGCAAAAAGAAGCTCACGGTCTGATATTCTTTTGCCTCATCCCCCCCCTCCCCACACCACACCTTTATTTTTCTTACGCTTTCACGAAAAAATGAACATTATCAATAGCTTAGGATGCAATTTGTCAATTTCTAGAGCTGAGAGTTTGTATTTTTAGAATTGGGTAATCTACATGCAATTAATCCAACTTATTTCATTGTTTTGTTTGCATGGCGTTATTACCCATATAGGTGGGTAATAACGCCAAATAGCATTGGTCAAGAAATCACGCCATTACATTTTATGTATTCATATCTGTTAAATTATTTTTTTTATATAGATAGTCAATGAGTTGCTGTATCAAATCATATATTTTTTTGAAAAATACAAACTAAAACTGAGCCGTGAAAATTGCTAGAACCTTAACGTGGCGTTATTACCCCAGGGTACCTTAATTAAAAAAAAATTAAGATTTGTGCCATCTTTTTGCACATACGAAATTGTATGAATATAAATGTATAATTATTTTTGGCTTTTTGCACACAAAAAGGTTTTTTAAACATGTATCACATAAAAATATAAAAAAATCTTTTATGAAACGGGATTATATTCTTAACAATAAACAATAGTAAACTATTTCCTAAAAAGTTTTTTCATCTTCTTCTTCTTCTAGCTCATTCCTCGACGAAACAGAAAAAGTGAATACTTTCCAAAAATGAGTTTCCGAAAATTTATTTCAAAGTGACAGAGAAGTGAAAAAGCACTGAACGAAAAATTTCAAAAGACAAAAAAGGTTTTGAAAAAAAATTAAATTCTAGCTGATTTGGGAAAAAAAATCGAGAATAAAATATAAAATTGTTCTATTTATAGCAGACATGATTTCTTTCATTGTAAATTTTGTAATAAAGTATTTGCAGAATTGAAATTTCTTGTATGTATATTTTATTGTGAATAATTTTATCATAACTTTTAACCGTTAAATGCGGGAAATAAAATAAGTTGAAACTGATAAGAAATAATAAGAATTAAAATATCTATTTGAAACACGATCAAAAAATTTTAAGTGCCTTTCGAAAGATCTTAGTTTTTCTTCATCAGGTACAAAAAAGACGAGCTCCTATTATGAAAGCGGTCAGTGGCGCCAACTTATATGGGCCCATGGGGCGCAAGCCCACCCAATAATTTGATATTTCTATCCACCCATTATTAATTGAGCCCACCCAATATTTATGTATTTGTTAAAAAATGTTTTGAGCCTACCCAATATTTTTCAAAAGTTGACGCCACTGAAAGCGGTAACAAGCTAAAAACAGTCTTGCTGCTGCTTTCATAGTAGCAGACATTTTACAAGTGGGATTTTTTCAGCCCTGGAAGGGACACTTTGGCGTTCGAGAAGGGGGTGTAACACTTCAAAACCATTAATATGCATAAAATCCCAAATCTTCCAATTCCAGCCTTAAACAACTTGACATGAAGATAAGAATATCATCTTTACATATTTCTCTATATATATTTCATTGATTAACTCGTATATTTCAGCACCAGTTGCACTGGTGAAAACGTGTAAACCAGCGGTTCCCAAACTATGGGTCGCGGCGGCTGTTTTAGGGGGTCGTAGAAAAATCGAGTTTTGTCACAAAAATATATTTTGTATTTTATACGTTAAAAGTACATAACAATTTCAATAGCAAATAATATTTAAAGGTAAATATCTTAACTTCCATATGAAGAAATATACGAGCAGAATATCCAGAAACTGTCCTTTGAATTCTTTGACGGAGTTGAACACGACATGCGCATGCGAACAGCCTTTTTGTAACGTCTCTGTTTTTTGAAAAACATGCATTGAAAAAACTGTGTGTTGAAAGTGAAATAAGGTTGAATTTAAGAAGTTTTGACGTTGATACAGATGCTTTCATCGGTAAACACCAATGCCAGAAAACAGACTAATTCTAAAATTATATTTTGATAGTAATTAAATGTATTTTTAATTATTTTTCTAGTTTGTTTATTATGCTCATTATTATTCCACTTACGCACATTGGAATTACGAGTTAATGTTTTCGTTGATAGTCTATTCTTCATACGAAATTTGATTTTACGTAGAATAGGATAGCCGATAGCTTATACAGACCATACAACAGTTTTCATACTAATATACATCATTATATTAGGTGGGTCTCGAAAAATTAGTTTTACTTAAAGGTGGGTCGCGTACTAATGAAGTTTGGGAACTACTGGCGTAAACTATTCAAAATTATGCCCATACATACCATGATTCCACGAACTTGGTATCGATGCCTTTCACGGATGTTTGCAGCCTTATCGCGAGTACTTTTTTCCCTCCATACGGTAAAACGCCTGTAATAACTCTCCAAACAAAAACATAATCAGGATTCATCAGTAAAGAGAACTCGGCTCAAGTCCGTGGTATTCCACAATAAGATGATCTTTGCAAGACTTTAACAGGGCGCATTTTTGCCAATCCAACCGAAGCTAGCATAGAGGAGAAAATGCGGGTTTTTGATTGGTTTGAATGATTTAAAAAGCATTTTATTTTGGTTCATTTTTGAGTTTACGTTTATTTAATCATCAATTTCTGTTTCAAAACTTTTGAAAAATGGATTTTGATAAATTTCCTTCTGATTTTACATATTTATTAATAGATAAAGAAACATTTTCTGGAATTTATAATTAAAGAAGTTGATGATATTTCTCAGTTGTTCTGTATTACTTTTAAAATAATAATAATAATTAAATTGCCATTTTTTCTTATAATTATTTTAACATGATATGCACATATATGCCCCTAATACGTACATCCATATTCAGAACAATTTATTTACAAACAATAATCACATTTACATCACAGCTACAGATATCTGTAGCTTTGCAAAAGAATCTGCTAAAATTACAGTAATCATATTAAAATTTTATCTGTAACCGGGGTTACAGATACACAAAAAATTCTAGAGATCCTAATTTCAATTTTAGTAACTTTAAATTTTAAAAACTTTACAATTTTTTTCCTTTTTTACAATGTAGCAGAATACCTCTGATTACACGACAATTTGTTAATTTTTTTAAAAACTCTGATATTATTTTAATTAAATGAATTAATTTAATGGCATCCCACCATTTTTGCGTTTTAGATTTTAAAACAGAACTTTAATTTCAGTCTTTTTTGGTTGTCGAGTATCTGTCTGCTAATCAAATGGTTTCCGATTCAATGATCAGCGTCGGAGTTTAAATTCATTGTCTAATAAATTCAATTTTAGGTTGTTTTTTTTTCTTCAAGAAGAAAAAAATTGGACTCGTGAAAAACTTTGAATACCGATTTTCGACGGATTTACTCGTTTTAATGATCAAAGAGCCCGAAAAACGTGTTTTTACAAAATGTCTGTCTGTGACTCTGTCCGTCTATAGGTATGTGACATAAAAGTTGTGGGCGCTATAGCTCAAGAACTAATGCACAGAATTCAATAAAAATTTATATTCGGGTAGTCCCTGATATAAATAGATGCTGACTAGTTTTTGGTGTTAATCTCTCAACAGGTGGCGCTGCTATGCTACCTTTTGTTCGATTTTCGCATTAGCTCTATATCCAGAATTAATGCACTGAATTTATTCAAACTTCAGGTTCAGTTATTCCTTTACATGAATTGATGTTTGTTTACGTTTTAGTGTGAATCGCTCGATAGGCGGCTCTGCTATGTAAAATTATTTAATGTTTCTACAGTCGTTCAATCTTCAGAACTAATCCACAAATTTTCATTAAACTTCATATTTGGTTTATCCTTGATATGAAATGGCGTTTTTTATATTTTGGTGTAAATCGTTCAAAAGATGGTGCTGCAATGCTGCATTTTGAAAGATTTACGCGATTTTGTCGAAATTTGTGTCGATTGTCCTGCAGGCTAAACTGCTGTACTGAATTTTGTAGAAATTACACGATTTTAACGATAGTCAGTCTTTCCTATTTTTAAAATCCTCATGATGAGCATAGATTGCCATTTAGTTTTGGCACTGTGGTAGCAAATTTCGAAACGTTAACATGCATGAGATAGAAGAAAGTTTTGAAAATGCTACTTCCGATTATTTTTTTAATTCAAAAAAATTTTTTTAAGAAATTGGGAAATTTTAAACTAACTACATTGTATTTCCATTGGATTTCATTAAAAGAATCTTCGTATTTTTTTTGTAATTTTAAGGCATGCATGTGCCTACCGTCAAATCGCTGTTTTTGCAAAAATTTTCATATTTTTCCTTTATTATTATTATTAAATTATGTATATTTAGGATTTTAAAAATGCCTTACTTTTGATTCAGTGATAATTAGAAGCAAAAGAAACCCGAAGTAACCGTTACAGAAAGGTAAACAATGCATTTTAACAGTAGTTTCTTTACTTTTAAACAAGGTTAATAAACATGTTTTTCATTTTTTAAATAGAATAAAGTTCGATTTTAAAGTTGTACACTTTATAACAATTTTTTGTGCTATATTAAAATCTTAATTTGCATTTTATGGAAAACTGCGTTTTTCATTGTATATTTTTATGAGAAACCTCATTTCTCATAAAGTTTTTAAAGATATTGAAAGAAAATTTTTTCATAAGGTTCTGCTCACCTATTGATATGTTTGCAAACACATACATTTAACGTCTGAATTTTAAAAATTATTAAAAGATAGAATAATATAATCTAAAACAGACTTGAAAACATTTAATAATTAAAATTTATGAACAAAAAATAAATGTAGGGGGAATTGATACAGCTTTTTTCTAAGAATTTTTTTGGTGCCTATAAACCAGAAATTTCAAGTTATTCTTCTATGTGGTGTCAGTAAAACCTGTGTAGTGTGTTATAAAAATGTACAATCGTTGTTTTATATATTATTTTTGCATGTAATTAAAAAAAAAAAATCAAGAAAAGTCATTTGTATCAATGTGCCCCATCCCCGGGGCAGATTGATACGTTTGGGAAAATGGAGACAAAATAACACCAATGCATATTTTTCATAGAAAAATAGTCAGCAAACCATTTTATATTATTTATAAAAATTCAAATCACTCAGACTTCATTTTTAAGCAATATTAAAGCAATCAAAATGAAATGTATAATGACTTGATGTTCTGGCTGTTCCTTGTCTAATTGTTGGCTGCGGTAATTTTGTCATATCTGGCACTTCAACCCCTGTATTATCTTCTTTCTTAGGAAAGATGAAAAAATCACCAGGTTTTCTGTTTATAAATCGGTTTATAAACAGAAAATAAAGGAAAATTATATTATAAATTCTGTTTATAATATAATTATCTTGTGCTGTTCTACAGCTTGTTTTTCTTACTTAACATTTCTCATGTCGAAAATACTTTTTTCTCTGGAGAATCGATATAAATTTGAGATTTTCCAGGCTGCCGTCCTTTTCTTTTATTAGTTCTATTAGCACTAAATGTTGGGTAAGTTCGTACGTCTTCTCTTTGCAAAAATAGTATAAAATAGTCTAATATAAAGAAATTAGAACTATTTCACTTCAATAAAAACTAGTATTAGAAATTTTTAGCGAAAAATGGTTGGATTAAGGAGTGCATTGTAAAACAATAATAAAAGGTAATGAAAAAATGAACTAGAAAATTATTTAGGTTGTATCAATGTGCCCCGACAAAGATTGTATCAATGTGCCCCATATAGTCATTTTGAATAAAATTAGTCTCAAATCCAATACGTCATAATTTATCTAACAAAAAAGAATGAGGAACTGATAAAGAGTAGCTTTACTTGCCAGGGAGAGCATTCTTTTCGGTTGAAAACACTAGAACAGTTGTATAATACTATTTCAATTTTACAACTCAAATTTACTTTTGACCTACAAAAACAATAAATCACCCATCTCGTTTCATCAAACAACTGAATCATTCCAAGACTTTCTGTGTGTAGTTGAGTGCACTAGCATCACCGTTTGGAGATGTGAAACTTCCTGTAATGACCATTTGAACAGTAGAGGGGGTGTATCAATGTGCCGCATGTATCAATGTGCCCCAGTTCCCCCTACTATAAAACATTCAAAAAGACAAAGAGTATACATTTCACCAAGCTACTCGCAAGCCATCATCAGTACAAATAATTAATCATTGCATAACAAACAGCGGAACAAATCAAGAACAATTGCAGTTGGTTATTGTTATGTTATGAAGTTAAATATAGCTTGTAAGTATGTATATATTAATTTAAGAGCTATTTTTATTAAAAGATACACATTTTAAAAAAATCTTATTGTGCATACAAAATTTGGTATACGTTAGTAAATTTAAGATGCATTGCGAATCTTTTGCTTCACAACAGAGGTAAGTAATTTGCTAATATATTTTTGAAAAAAAAAATAAAGAAAGAAAAGTAATATTTTGAATTGATTTCGTTAAAAAAGGATTGGCATAAACGTAATTATTTACAAAAATTTGACTAAAAATTGCTTAAATTTGAAAAGTTAATTAAAATTCTATTAAAAATAATTTACATGAATTTACAGTTTTATTCCCTGCTTTAACTAACAACGTATGTTTGTAATAAAAAATTTTATATTTTTGGAAAAAAAGTGCCCCAAAGGTACCTTGAGAGGAGATTTTTAAGAAATGTTAAATCATGTAATTAAGTATGCTTTTTCAGGGGTGCAAACGTATGCTATCAAAATTCCCTGAAAAGCAGTTCTTAAATATTTCTAATTTGAATTAATTTTTTTTTATGTCTTTCAGTTGTATTAATTTCAAAATTAAATTGAATGACGCTGCTATATAATGATGTTCTTGTTGATAAATATTAAGGATTTAATGATTACAGATTATCGATTTGGATTTATTAATTACCGTATTACTCGTATATAAGTCTATCCCAAATTCAAGAGGCATAATAGACTGAATACCAGTATTTAACCCTTTCGGCACGGGCGGTCACAAATGTGTTCCTTTTTTTTGAAATGCTAACTATAAATAACGCCTTCCAGATACGTAAAAAACTTATGTGTAATCATAAACACTATTGTATAATCACTTATCTTTCAGCATTAAGTAATGATGATAATAATAAAAGTTTTCATAATTATTAGCAAACCTTTGGCGTTTCTTTTAATTCAAATGTATGTTTCACTTTTTAATATTAAATTAGAGATTTCTTTTCCGAATTAGTAAATTATGATAAAAGATTAAAAAAAAGTACTATTATATATTTATGTTCATTTAATTTGGTTGTAATACGACATTTTCCAAACGTCTTAAAAAATTCTTCTTTAGACTATTATAATATGAAAAACATGCAAAATAATTACGTATGTTAGATTTCTGTAAAAAACACAACTGTTAAATTACAGTAAACCGTAACTTCTGTGGTTTCGATAGCTACTTTTAATTTTGTTTGCGTATTATTTTTTTTTAAATATTGGGGGAAAAAATAAGGACCGAAAGGATTAAAAACAGTTATCTTCGTCTTATTTAAATGGCGAATTTACTGAATTTACTAATAATGAATAACATCTGGCACTCCCTTTACCAACCTGCCCTTAAAAGCTTTGTTCGGCAGTTTTTTTTTCTTATTTTAAACCTGTAATATTATTTGTATTAAATTCATTTAATAACACCTTTTCCACAAATTAATTTTTATGTTAAATATTTTTACTAAATAAAATAAAATCTTTTATTTTAATAAAATATTATTACGTAGTTCTTATACTACAATTAGACTATTTCTCTTTACGGATTATTAATTAGAGCATTTATCAATAAAGTATTCATCAATAAAGTGAGCTTAATGTTGACAACTCGGAAGCGCCTCAAAGTCACTGTTAAACACTGTAAGCTGAGATTACAGTCAAAAATTACAGTCAAATGGCTATTTCTTTTCTTTTCTGTAAAAATTTGGAGTTTAAGATGTATGGGAGTTCTCTCTCTCTCTCTCTCTCTCTCTCTATATATATATATATATATATATATATATTCTTTGGCCGACTGCAATTTCTAAACTGAAAAGATTATAAATATAACTTTTTATAAGCATACACTACATTACATATATGTACTACAAATTACACTGTAAAAAAATGTAAATTTAAGGTACTTTAATGTGAATTATCCCGTAAATTTACGGAATATGTCACTTTTTTCACATAAGCGGTTAATTTCCATATTTTTTTGTATTTTTCGGGCTAAAACCGTTAATGTAATGGCGAAGTCCGTTGATATCTATATTATGAAGGCCAAACGTATCTGTGCCTAACGCATACGTCATTTTGTGAATGGCAACATTTTCCCATGCAATTTCAGTTTTCCAAACTTTACACTTCTAAACATCGCACATTTAAAAGTTTTGCACTATTGTATAGAGAAAAAATGTATTTTTAAATGCAAATTGTTTGAAATCTGTTTCTCAATTTGTTTTTGAGATATTAATTTTTTTTTTATTAATTTTTTTCAATTTTGTAATTGTGGCAACAGAAACACTCCATTATCTCTTAAAATTGAAAAAAAAATAGAAATTAAAATGCGTATATTTTATCAAAAATATTGTCTGTTATATAATTTCGTGATTTCGGTTTCATTTCGTTTTTATTCATGAATTAAATGACTCCAAGTTTTGAATTAAAGTGATTATAAAATAATAAAATTAAAATACCATTTTTTTAAACGTTGTGGTTACGGATGTGAGAAGTGCGTGTGTAAATTTTGAGAAAATAAAAATCATGACAGGTTTTAATTTCGCGTGAAATTCTATGATTGTGTCACTTTGGCATAAGTTTTGTTTTTTACATTCGCATTTACGAAAAACACAAGAGCCTCAATTGATAACTTCATCATGACAACTGATCCATATTGTATTTTATTGAATACAAAGGCGATTAAAGTTTAATTTTAAAAATTTGGACAACTGAGTTTTATAGTACTTTCTTAGTCTTAGCTTAAAATAATAGTTGTTTGAGAGTTAAGTTGATCAATATAAGATCTATTTCTTATAATATTTGTTTGAGAGTTAGACTGATCAATATAAGATGCATTTTTTACTGTAACTAATTTTGTAGATTTAACATAAATCAATGAAACAGTTCCTTCTTAAACATTTTTTTCCGTCGAATTTCGACGGGTTCCACCTCGTAGTTATAAAGTCCGTTTTTGTCCGACATTGTCTGAAATCTCTGCTGCAGTTTTTTTTTTTTTTTTTTCAATGTATTTAAATGTTAAAAAAAAAAAAAAAAAAAAAAAAAAAAAAAACTAACATTTTGTTAGGATTTATTTTTTTAGTACTACAATAAAAAACAAATAAATAAACGAAACATTTTCACCTCCATTATTAAGCAACTTCAAAAATCGCGGTGTTTCACAAACATTCCAAATTGACTAAAACAATATCTTTACAGCAATAACATGCATTGCAGAGTTCTTCATTTGTTTAAATAAATACCTTCTTGAGAAACATCATTCTTATATTAAGCTATAGCAAATCTCGAAACAAACAGAAAAATGTTCTTTTAACGAGGTTGAACTTTCGGTCAATATGTGAAAGTTCTTCGTAAGAAGAAACAATAAAATATTTACTTTAACCCCAGTGTTGTAAGGACCAAAATCGTGCACGCAATGAAACTCGGAGAGAAAACAATGCAGTGAGACATCTGATCGTAAATCGAATTTTAGTGTTTACCAAAGATGGAAAGACTCTTCAGAAAACGCTCTATCTTTTACTGATCGGAAAATCAGTAAGTGCTTATATTTTTCTCGGTAAAGTGTTCATAGCATTCTTTATCCAATCTTCAAGCAAAATTAAATAATCGGTGAGTAGTTTTTTTTCGGGTTGTTGTGACTAGTTTTCCTTGCTTAAATTGTAATAGTAGTTTACTTTTAGTAAATCGAATTCTAGTATTTGCCAGAGATAGAAATAGGATGCAGAAGATATTCCATCTTTTCTTGACCGGAAAAGCAGTTGAATGCCTATTATATTTTTCTCGCTAAAATGCTCATGACATCATTCTTTATCCATTTACCAATTTTCAAGCATGAGTAGTTATTCCATGTTGATATGAGTAGATTTCTTTACGGAAATCGTAATAATAGTTTACTTTTCGTAAATTGAATTCTAGTGTTTGTCAGAAATGGAAATAGTCTTTAGAAGATATTCCATCTTTTCTTGATCAAAAAAGCAGTTGATGCTTAATATATATATATATAAATATATATAAATATATATATATATATATATATATTCACTAACGTGTTCCAAACATTTTTATCAGACCCACTCTTCAAGTAAAATTAAGTAATAATCGATTAATACTATCTTTCAAGTTGTTATGAATACTTTTCTTTGCGTTAATAATAATAGTTTATTTTCAGTTATTTAAATTCTAGTGCTTTACAGAGAGGGAAATACTCTTTAGAAAACGTTCCATCTTTTCTTGATCGGAAAATCTGTCTATGCTTATTATATTGTTCTCGCTAAAAGACTCAAAGCATTTTTGTCCTTTCCACTTTTCAAGTAAAATTAAATAATCGGTGAGTAATTTTTTTCAAGTTCATATGAATAGTTTTCTTTGCGTAAATCGTATTAATAATTTACATTTTATAAATCGGATTCTAATGCTTACCAGAGATGGAAATGGGTTTTAGAAAATGCTCCAAATCTTCTTTATTGGAAAATCATTCAATGTTTATTATATTTGTCTTGTTGAAGTGTTCGTAGCATTTTTATTCATTCCACTCTTCAAAGAAATTTAAGTAATTAGTGAGTATTTTCTCTCAAGACATCATGAATAGTTTTTTATGTAAGTAGTAATAAATAGGTTACTTTTAGTAATTCCAATTCTTGTGCTTAACTGTGTGGTAAATACTCTTTCAAAAAAATTTCTTCCTTCTTTGATCGCAAAATCAGTCTATGTTGCTATATTTTTCTCGCTAAGTACTCATAGCATTTTTATTCATTCCACTCTTTATGTAAAATTCGTAATGGTCGGAGATTATACGTCATGTTGGTACTTCCCTTAAAGTTGTTATGGATAGTTTTCTTTGCGTAAATCCTAATAATAATTTAATGTTAGTAAATCGAATTCTAGTGTTTGCCAGAAGTGGAAATAGTCTTTAAAAGATGTTCCATCTTTTCTTGATCGCATAAACAAACGATGCTTATTATATTTTTCTCACTAAAGTACTCATAGCCTTTTTATCCGCCTCACTCTTTAAGTAAAATTAAGTAATGATCGATGAATACTTTCTTTCAAGTTGTTGTGAATACTTTGCTTTGCTTTGCGTTAATCGAATAATAGTTTACTTTTAGTAAATCGAATTCTAGTGTTTACCAGAGACGAAAGAACTCTCTAGAAAATGTTCCATTTTTTCTTGATCGGAAAATCAGTCACTGGTTATTAGATTTTTCTCGGTAAAGTGTTCGCAGAATTTTTATCCATTCAAATCTTCAAGTAAAATTAAGTAATCAGTGAGTAGTTTCGTTCAAGTTGTTATGAGTAGTTTTCTTTATGTAAATCGTAATAATGGCTTACTTTTAGTTAATTTAATTTTAATATATTTCCAGAGATGGAAATACTCTTTGGAAAATATTCCATCTTTTCTTGGTTGAAAAATCATTCAATGTTTATTATATTTTTCGTACTAAAGTACTTATAGCATTTTTAACCGTCCCACTCTTCAAGTAAAATTTAGTAATGAACGGTGTGTACTTTCTTTCAAGTCGTTATGAATATATATTATTATTATTATTATTATTATTATTATTATTATTATTATTATTATTATTATTATTATTATACATAAAAAATATAACTTAGAATAATTTCCATTTGTTTTTGTTTTCTCTTTTTTTTCAGAAAATTGCTTAGTTGCATTTGATCGTTAAATGCACATAAAAAATTTATTCTATTTAACTCTTCAAGTAAAATGGAAGAGAAAATGGCAACATTTGTTTTTGTATTCTTTTGCTTATTTCAACTTTCTTTCTTTTTGTTTTCTTTTTCTTTTTTACGGTGGGGGGGGGGGGGGGTATAATTAAGTGTATCCACATAAGAAGTATCTTTTGTATCTTTTCGTTTCATACATTTTGGAGTATGCGTTTTTTGGACCCTTCCAAGTTTTGGCTATAATATTTCGAAGGTCTAGAATATTCTTTCAAAAGCAGCTACAATGCAATAATCCTAACCAAAAAAAAAAAAAAAAAAAAAAAAAAAACTACTGTATTTTATTTTCAGGATCTTTTTTGGAAAGATCATAATTTACAGTGAAATTTCTTTTCAGCGAATCAGCTAGAGAGAATGTTTACAACGTTTTATTTAAAAGGAAAAGTCTGAAATGAAATTTATTTGCCAAGAAATTCAGTTATTGGAGTAAGAAAACTCGAATGAAATTTTCACAGTGTAAAAAATAACTATACGCAAATATTTTTTATTTTAAAAAAATATTTTTTAAAACATAGTGATTTTAATCCTGATTTAATTCAAGATTTAAATCGAAGTGATTGATGTAAATTAGACAACTCAATTCACAATAAGTGGAAATATTTAGAATAAACAAATTTCAATTTTTCTTCATTGCAGAATGCTTTTATTTACTTTTTTAACACTAAATAAACATAATTCAAGATTTAAATCGAAGTGATGTAAATTACACAACTCAATTCACAATAAGTGGAAATATTTAGAATAAACAAATTTTAATTTTTCTTCATTGCAGAATGCTTTTATTTACTTTTTTAACACTAAATGTTTACAATAAGTTTAATCTAATTTCAGTTTTGGAGTGAGTGAAAGGAAATAATTCATACGTCTTTCATCGTTTCATCAAATTCATCTTTTAGTATATTGTAAATAATTTTCTACGTCAAAAATAAGATTCCTTTGAAATTTTTCCAGGTTTTTTTTTCTTTCCCCTCAGAATCAATTGATATTTACAACTTCTTCTGCTTCTTTTCATTTTTTCCCCATTAATGTTATTTTATTTAATCATCAAGAATGTATAAATTTCTGTTATTCGTTACTTTTCTAATGAAATAATATAATTACCAAATAGATTTTTTAAGCTGTTTTAAATCATTTTCTTTACCCATGGTGAAAATACAACTTTGATTAAGCTTCAATTTCACTTGATCCTAAAAGGGATCAAGTGAAGATGCGAATTTAGAAAGTTTTGGAAATTTTAGGTAAATGTTTTTATTAGATGTTCAGAGATAAAAACTTTTTTCGAAATGTGTTTTTTGAAAAAGGGAATTTTTTTGAAAATTCAGTTACAGAAAAATTCTCTATCCCCAAAAATTTATGATTATATTTCAACAACACAGTTCGTCTAGAATTTATGCGATGTTTTGCGCGTAAAGAACTATCCGTTTAAATATCTGTTCATTTCAAAAATTTTAAGGTCTTTTGTAAAATAATAGGCGGAAAAAAATATAAAATGTCATCAGAGTTATTATTTAAGTGTATATATATAAAGACTTTTTTTATTTTATAAAAGGCTGCCTTCTTTTTTTTTTTTTTTTTTAAGGGGAAAAAAAGAAAGAAAAAAAATAACTATTATAAAATACATAGTGAACATGTTTTAAATTATCGGGAGGTATTTATTGGTACAATTCTGTGCTAATGTTAACGAACAAATGAGACTACTTTGTTACAGCAGCAAAAAAAATATAAAAATAAATAAAAATAAAATAAAAAATAATAAAGAAACAAAAAAACCCTTAAAAATATTTCCTGTTATATTTTTAAAAGGATTTCTTAAAATCTACAATAGATGGCGACACCAAAATGAAAAATGAGCTATGTAAGTCTTGATGAAATAGTTATTTATATCTAAGACTGAATTATTGTTTTTAAATCCTTTTTCTTTCGTTTTGAATTTATATTGCATTAAAATACATCAATATGCTATATGAATAAAATATATGTATTTAGAATCACAAAACGAAACTGTGATTCGCAAAGATTTCATAGCTTATGTGTTTTTAATGTCGAAACTGTTAATAGATGGCGACACTATTGCTTCTTTATCAGTTTGACCAAATAAGCAGAAAAAGATTTTTAAGATCAAAACACAAACCGAAATTGAATTTCGAGAATCTTCGTTTCTATCGGTCAAAAACGAAAAAAAAAATCTAAGAATTTTTTTAAGCAATAATACATACATAAATATGCATAATTATTAATAAATTGTCCAGGAGCGTACGAAGATAAAACTGCGTTCGGAACAAAGTCTGAATTTGGCGCCCCGTCGCCCTCCTCCGAAATTTTTCTTGTGACAGGCTAGAAATGACGTTGGTAGGGTCGATGTGCCAGTAATGGACCACCTTCCAGTAATGGGCCACCTCGCACTTTTTTGTTTATAAAAAAATAATAAATAATAGTTTAGCTTTTATTATTTTTTTCTGAACTCCACCTTGCATGCTTTATAAGCTGGATTAATTTTTTACACTTTTCGTCTAAACAATTAGGAAGCAGAAAATAAAGTTTCACAGTTTTTCTGTTTTTCACTGAAAATCTTAATGAACATGCTAAGAGCAGACTTTTCTTACTTAGTTTATAACTTTTTTATTTTTTCGTAAAAATTGAATGTTTTTGTTTGGTTAGCAATATAAAATTTTGAATTTAATGTACCAATGGCCATTAACAAAATTTTATTTATTTTTAAGATTTTAGGAGGGGTGGTCCATTACTGGATTGCTTATTTCGCGATTTTCCAGTAATGGACCACCCACGTGACCAGTACAAAAAGTGTTATTTTAGTAGAGATAAAATATTTTGTATTTAACTGAAAAGCTAAATAATCAAATTTAATACTTAAATTTCACCTATTAGAATTTAAAAAAGGCAATTTCTTTATAACTAGTTGTTTTTAAAAAGTCATCCAAAATTGGTATAAAATACAAGCAGAACATTTGACAAAATCTAGATGTGCCGTTACAAAAGAAGTTGGTTCAGAAATGTAAATTCATATTTGAAAGAAGATATTATTAATATTGTCTTCCGAATTCTAAAGCATACAGAGAGAATTTTTAATAAGGTTAAAACAAGGTTTCTTTTGTGCTCTTAAAAAAAGGAAAATTTTGGGACCAAAATCAGTTAAAGATGTGTATTATGTAGTACCAAATAACGAAAAAGAACAAATCACTGTTATGGGGTGTTTTTCAGCAAATAATGAGATTGTTCCATTGGTGATAATATATCCATATAAGCATCTCTGAAGGGAAATTGTGGAATCAATCTGTACCAAATTGGTGGGCTATATGATTATCTGAAAATGGTTGGATAGTGCAAGAACATTTATCATTTTAAATGCATTCTAAAATTCCATATTGAGCAGTTTGGACTATCGGAAAGGGAAGATAAAATTGAAGATCTGTTATTTATATTTCACAGTTGCAAAGCACATCACTTAGATAATGATATGAATGAACATTGGAGACTTTTTTTTAATGCCTTATTTTATCTAAACTTGATTTCAGTAAAACATTGTCTTTATCTTGTAATTAATGTTAGTTAATAATAAACAGTTAATAATATCATTAATATTTTGTTTTATATCCACATTATAAATCCTTGATTATAATAAATTCATAACTTAAAATTAAATATTTTGTTTTATGTTTTTCATTATAAATCCTTTAATGTAATGAATTTCTAACTTAAGTTTTAATATTTTTTTTTTTTATTATTATGCCTTCATTAAGTTCTGGAGCAAAATACAATTAAAACCAGTTGGAAATTGCACGTGAAGGTTAGCAAATGAGGTTCGTCCGTACGACAACGAAGTTTTAAAAATATACATATCTTCCTGATATAGTAAGACAATACTTCGGACACAGTACAGTGGTTGAACTCTTTGTGTTGTAATTTTCATTACACCTCAGCAACGTATATCATATTCATAAAATGTGGCACAGTTTAATATAATTAAAACATATCCCAAACAATGTTTCCCCGTATAGCATTATGTAGTGGAATACTTTTGTGTGGCCCTGTAATTTAATAATAAATATTCTTTGCATCTCAGATTGCACAGAATTTATATTTTAGTATATATATACGTCATAGGTTCATGTCAATTTTATTATGTTCGAATGAGTGTAACACCATTAAAATGCATTTGCAATTTTGTTCTTCTTTGACTGTAATGTAACGGAATACTTTTGATAGTCCCTGTAATTGATCTATGCATCTGATTATCATAAGATTTGAAATGACTCGACAAAATTATGTAATATTTATATGTTTTAAATTTCAAACGATTAAAATGCATTTCAAACTTTTTTCCCCATTGACCGTAATGTAACGGAATACTTTTGATTTTCCCTGTAATTGATCTATTCATCCGATTTTCATGAAATTTGAAATGACTTGACAAAATTATGTAATAATTATGTATTTTAAATTTCAACCGATTCGGTTGGATAGTTTTTGCGTTGTTATATGTGGACAGACAGATAGACGGACAGACAAACGGACAGACAGACGGACGGACTGAACGACAACTATAGATGCTACGTATTTACATAATTACGAACGCACCTAAAAGCAATTATCTGTTATTTTTTGTAGGGTGGCCCATTACTGGAACATAGGCGGTCCATTACTGGAATATAGGTGGTCCATTACTGAGCTTTTGGGTGTTTAGACATATTTATATTATTTAAAATTAAATTTTTATTTCTATTGGGAAATGTAACTATGGGATTAGTTAAATATTGTTGAAAGATTAATATAATATGAAAAAAAATTGTATACAATAATTATAACTATTAATAAAAAAATTATTTTTTAGAGAAATTCCTTAAGGGGGTCCATTACTGGCACATCTACCCTAGTATAAATTTGGCACCCCTTAAATTTACGCGACCGGGACGACACCCCCCCCCCCCCCATTCGCACGGTGCTGAAATTGTCCGTATAGTAATATGTATAGCCGAGGTTGGCTTTCACTGCCTCTAACCACAAAGTTTTTTTTTATTAGCATTTATATCTCGATTTATTTATTTTCTTTTTTAATGGTCATTTGTTATACTAGTACTTTCTCAAAGAAAATTCAATACAATTTTGCGTTTTCAAACAAAAGTTTTCTATAATTGGTAAGTCTTTAGTTTTAATGAGTATATAAAAAGAATCGTCAAATTTATGCATTGCTTGCTTTCTTATTGGAACTCTCATGTATTTAGTCACACATGACAGATAATTAAAACAATAAATTTATAGCAATAAATAAAGAGTATCTCATTTGAACCAATACAGCTCAAATCAGTTTGGCATGTTGAACATTTGCGAAGGAACAAACAAAACTCTTGGAATATAGATAATTTCGGTCTAATTTCGGCCCGGCCAAATTTTCGCCGAAAACGAATTTTCTACGAAAATCAGATTTCGGACGAAAAAGAAGACAAATTTTTGGTCGATCTCTAGTTAAAAGTAAATAATAGCTTTTGATCAACAATCTATGTCCAAACTACTCAACCAAATCCAATCAATAGACGATAGGGAACTCGCCGTTACAAAACTTAAATCTAACAAATTTCAATTTTCATCATTTTTTTAAATAAGAAGTACTATTTACTCCCGTGCAGGGAAAAAATGACAATTTTTAAGCTATTATAAAATACTTTTAAATATTTTTTAAAGTGTTATTTGATATAATGTTATTTCATTTATGACAGTGATATTTTATTATTTTCTTCCCTTCATTTAAATCAGTAAAATATATGTATAATAAATGTAAAATTCTACCTGTATCTCATTGCAAACATATGGAAATAAAACGAAAAGAAAAAACTTCAAAATTGCTAACATGTTGATAACATTATATATGTACAGCTTTTGACAGTGACGCCAACTTATACGGGCCCGTGGGGCCTGAGCCCACCCAATAATTTTGAATTTTAGTGTGCCCAATTTTCATTATTCTATTTCGTCATTTATTTCATTATTATTTTATTATTAATTTTTCTCCCTAGAACACAATTTATTTTGGCATTGACCGCGCGTTTTAATTCTCAGGCTGCCACTCATAAATCCAAAATGACTCAAATGTAGATGTTTAATTTTCTGCTGTTTCAATTTGTACTCATGTTCATGATATGATGATATTCCAATAAATATTACTGTCTTTATAAGGAAAAACGCACGAAGATAAGATTTTAAAAAATTGCAACAATCTTAACACTAGAACCGGGGCAACGGGTCATTTTGACCCGTATCACACACACATCGGGAGACACATCGATTCGAACCAGAAAACTCTTAATAAAGTAAGCTAAATATAGGCTGAGAAAAAATATTTCAATAAGCAACTTAAATTGTTTTAAATGAAAATTCCGGTGAGAAATATTTTTATAAATCTTCAATGAATTTTCCCGCGGTTCTAGTGTTAAAACATGATTGACAGACTTAAAATTCTAATCTTTCACCAACTGTCCACCCTTTAAAGAAAAACAAACTGGTTGTATCATTTTACTGAAATATCTTTGAGCCAACCCAACATTTTTCAAAACTTGGCGCCATTGGTTCTTGATAAACATACAAATGGTAATCTTCAAAGACGTCTAATTTTTTTAAGACAAAAAGAAAAAAAAAAATCTATGCAAAATATACAGTTAGATCAAGCTTTTGCGTGTGCGCGTGTGTGACTTTTTATTTTCTATTGCCAATGTTTTCTCTGTTACAATTCTGTACGTTTTGATATAAATTAGTTTTCAGTTCACGAGACATGACGTCAAAAGTTTTTAGGTGTAATTTTTGCAATGAAAACATTATTTATGTCAGACTAATGACTAATATAGCTCTAGAAGCAAATATAGCTCTAAGACTAATATAATGACGAAGACTTTAATATAGCTCTTGAAGAAATTGGAAAAACAAATGTTTCGTGATAGATAGGGATTAAACAATGGGACATTTTTATTAAGAAAAAAAAAAAATGGAAACGGTGAAAGCTAGATTTATCCCAATATGCGCATGTTTATCGCATAACTAATAAAAAACACACACGGCTAAATATCATATAAACGTGCATTTTGGAAAGATTTTTTTTTCCAAACTCTAATGTATGAGTTTCAGTTTTTTAAAATAAGTCCGAATAAGTCTATCTTAGACATTCTGAGTTCGGCAGAGATCAATCATAAATTTTTATAAAAGAATTATTAAAAATTTTTCATAAAAGTAATTTTAAATTTTTATTAAAAATTTTCAATAAAACGTCACGAAAATGACCGTCGCGAAAGTGACGGATCGCCAATAATTCGTTCTATTATTAAAAGCATGCTTTCGTTAAGCCTACATCGGCGCATTTCTTTCTTCTGGTTCACATTCTATATTAAAATAAAATTTTATTTTAAATTTTAAAATAATATTTTTTTTTATTTTTTAAGCATCTCGAAAATAACAAGCAATAAACATACGCATAGCATTTAAACAATAAAAATAATGTTATCAATTACATATTTTTTATTTTCTTCAAACTTTTTCTGCCACAAGTGCTTAATGTAAGTTTCCAATCACCAAAATGCTGTTAAAATGAATAGTAGTACCATCATTTGACCGTTTATGAAGTTATTTTCGCGTGTAACGAAAATGATGAATAGGCTTGCATACATACAATTTACTTACTCATGCACGATAATTAACTTAAAATTAATTTAAAAAAATATTTTCCTTTGAAAACAAAATGTTTTTTTACAATAATTAGCAATTTTTTTAAATATTATTTTATTTTTGTTAGAAGAAAACGTACTTTATATATAGACTTTTGGTCCTAGATACTGTCACAAAAATGACATTTTTAAGGTTTAAAATTTTCTAAAAAATAATGAAATTACAATAAAATCATATTATTTGATTTATTGATTTTTGAAACAATAGTTCTAAAGAATAATAATAAAATGTTACATTTTATTTGCTTAAAATCAATAATAAAGGTCTGAGACACTAAAATGCACGTTTATGTGATATTCAGCCACACAAAAGAGTTTAAATCTGTATCGCAAATATGATAGGTAGCTTTTTACTTTTTGTAATGAAAGCTACCTAAAAAAAACCCTAAGCATTTCTAAAACAGGAAAGTGACGAAAATGTGAACATGGAGAAAAAGCCATTTAAAGTTTTAGTTTTTACGAGTAATTGCGCTGCGTGTATCAAGAGAATAATTCACAACATCTCCGGATAAAATTGTCATACAGGTAAAAATAAGGCGTCAAAATATTCACAATTAAACAAACTTTCATTTAATATTTAAAAAAAAGAAAGAAAGAAACTAAAATCAATTTTTTGACCAATTTTGAGGTGAACTGTTCCTTTAACAAATTTCCTGCTTTAAGCCAAAATGGCTGACAATAAGGAAATAGAATCTCTTCAAAATGATCCAGATAAAATAAATAAATAAATAAGTTTTTAAAATGAAATATTTCGGTCATGTCTCTTACTTTATTAGTTTTTATAATAATTTAATGCATGATACTTGCATTTACTACAGTAGCTGGCAATAGTTTTGAGATTATATGTTCTTCTTTCCTAATTTTTTCTGTAAGCAAAATTTTTTAGTTACATAATTTAATAATTTGTAACTTTGGTCATCCTACATGGTTCGCATCTGATGTTATGCGTGAAAATTGTAAATTAAAAAAATATCAAACGGGAATTCGGAAAGTTAAAAGCTAAAGTTTTGAGACGAACTGATAAAATTCAAGTTTTAATACTTGACTTAAATGCACATGCTATTCAGGGATGTAGTGGAGAGTACACGGGGGTATACGCCGTATACTTTCTGGATTTTTTTAAAGGAACATCGTATACCTTCTGTTTCTCGAGAAAGATATAGTATATACATTCTAGGATATGCCTCTTAGGATACCTCCCTTTTCAATGAGCGTACACTATCTGCTTCGAATGCATATCCTCTGCTTTTTTTACGACCACACCTCTAGTGATATTTTCACACATACACAAGGGCTCCGCTAGCCTGACTGGCTTAGAACAAAGGAATTCCTACGCAGAAAATATGTGTTCGAATCCTGTCCCTGGCTTTTGAATTGCATTTTCATTATTTATTTTCTATAGCAGCTGTATGCAAATGATTATATATTTTCAATAAATTTGCGCAGATATGCAAATTAGTAGCTTTACATTGTCATATTCCCAGAATGTGCTATCATGCTACATATATGATCAAATGCTACATATATGCTACATACATGATCAAATGCTATCATGCTTTATATATAAAACACAAATCAACCCGATACATCAGCTGAGTTGTATGTGAAACTTACTTGCTTAATCTTGAATTATTAGAGTTATATTTCTTACGTGAAAACCATAATGTTAGTATTTGTATTAGTTTCAGCATAAAGTCAAGGGAAAAATACGTCTTTTAAATATTAATGATTCGGGATTTAAGAGACTAATGACATTCTGGAATGGACAGGAAATTGAGAATTCTAAAATCGACTGCTGGCCACATAGTAAAAAAGTTGAAGAATGGTAAAAGTGCGCTCAATCTTCCAAAATTAGGAACCCTCATAAAACGTCCCAAAGTCAAAACACGTTGATTCAAAGGAAGTCGGTCGCTGACCCAGACAAAAACGCTGCAGAAATATTCAAGGAGATAGCCATCGAACATGGACTCAAAGTAAGTGAGGACACCATTTAGGACGTCGTGTGTATGCCGATAGATTGTGTGCACAGATTCCTGCAATTACAATATCGATACATAGTCCCTTCTTTATTAAGGAGAAAAGGATCAGAAGGGTGGAGCAACAGCAATAGTAATCTAGCTCTCACACGCATGTCGCTATTGGATATGAAGAAAAAAATATATATTTGATGAAAACCCAGGCGAATCACAGGGATCACTTCTCTAACTTTAAACTAAGAAAATTTTCATAAAATATTAAATTCGACAAGCAAAGATTGGAAGAATTTTTTTTTCTCCAGCGATGAATCCAAATTTAATTTGTTTGGAAGTGATGAGCGACGTTATATTCATCGTCCAAAAAGCACCAGAATGGGTCCCCGATACCAATGACTAACACTGAAGCATGGAAATGGATCAGTATTAATCTGCGAAATTGTTCATTATGATGACGATGGTGTCTTCCCCTTTGAACACCAATTGTATTATGAGTAGAAATGTTTATAAAATCATTTTAGAAGATCACATATTGCCTTACACTGTAAAAAAAGGGTCGATCTACTAAAAAAATTTTAGTGATCATTGTAATTACTAAAAAAAATTTTGTAATCTTACTCGGTTACAAGGAATCTGTAAGAATTAGTAGAAAAAAGCTAGCAACGAATAGAGTTAATAGTTCATGCGCGTAGCCAGGGGGGGTGCCCTGGGTGCCCGGGCACCCCCCCGCTCGCGCAGACCCAAGCTTGATTATTTTAAACAAGTTGGAAATTGCACGTGAAGCGTAGCAAATGAGGTGCGTTCGTACGATATCGAAGTTTTAAAAATATTCAGATCTTGCTGGTATAGTAGAGCGTACTTCGGTTGTAGTATTGTGGCCGAAATCCTTTTTGTGTTCCTGTAAATATGCAGGAAGTAATTTTTACAACACCTCAGCAACGTATATCTTATTCATAAAATGTGAAGTAGTTTAGAAACACGCCTCAAACAATGTTTCCCCGTATAGGATTATGTAGTGGAATACTTTTGCGTGGCCCTGTAATTTAATAATAAATATTCTTTGCATCACAGATTGTACAAAATGTATATTTTATTATATACTTCATAGATTCATGTACATTCGATTATGTTCGAATGAGTGTAACACCATTAAAATGCATTTGAAACTTTTCCCCCATTGACCGTAATGTAACGGAATACTTTCGATTGTTCCTGTAATTGATCTATGCATCCGATTTTCATAAAATTGAAATGACTCGACAAAATTATTTAATAATTATGTATTTTAAATTTCAAACGATTACAATGCATTTAAGCTTTTTTCACCATTGACCGTAATGTAACGGAATCCTTTTAATTGTCCCTGTAATTGATCTATCCATCCGATTTTCATAAAATTTGAAATGTCTCGACAAATTTATGTAATAGTTATGTATTTTAAATTTCAGACGATTCGGTTGGGTAGTTTTTGCGTTATTATATGCGGACAGACAGACGGACGGACTGGGCGACAACAATAGGTGCTACGTATTTACATAATTACGAACGCACCTAAAAATCGAAATTTATAAAAGAAAAAAGAAGAATATTGAAAGCCAAGTTAGTTCAATTAGTTACTCAAAACTAACAGTCTATGTTTTGAAATGTAATTAAAAAAGACCCACATTCTTTTTTTTTAATTATTTTGTTTATCTTTTTTAAAATTAGAACATTTACTAGAATCCGTATTAGTCACAGTATGTCAAAAAGTTGTTTTTTTAATCCCAATTTAATGTCTTATGTTTATGGAAGTTTTTCTAACGCCATTTTTTCTCATGCATGTTTTTGCAATTCTTTAAGAAATTAGCGCAAATTCTCGACAAGGATAGAAACTATTTATATCTTTGCTTTTGTAATCTAAAATCTAGATAGGAACAAAAAAAAAAAAAAAAAAAAAAAAAAAAGGGAAATACAGATGTGAAATGATAATTCCACCATGTGATTAGCCTGGGGAACGGAGGGGTCTCACAAATCTGCTTCCTTTGAAAATCAGAAATAATGATACGCAAAATTCAAATTAATATGTGGAATAGAGATAAGATGGGCTCAGCCCGGGCCTGATACGGTCTCGGTCTCAATTTTTATTCTAATCTTCGGGCTCGGGCTCATATTTTCTGAAATCGAAAATTTATATTTATTCATGAGTAAAAAAGATTGAAAAAAAAAATTTTCCATTTAAAATTGCGTACTTATTCCTTTTCAAATAAGTCATTTAGATCAAAATGACGGGGAACTGAAGTAGTGTTTATTTATTTTAGCATTTCCTTGCTATTTCAAATGAAAATTAGTGATAATTACAGATTTATGTCTACATAATTTCCGACGACAACCTACTGTATGGCGCCAATCAAAGTAAACACAGATATGAATTTGCTTTTTGTTGGCTTTTCGTTAGCATATATTTTTTAATAGGATCGTTTATTTATTTATTTATTATTTAGTTTCATAACGTGAAGATAGTACTTTCTTCTGTTATTAATAGACGAAAATTAGCTGGAGGTTTGCAAATTGTTTAATCTTCTATTGTGCACGAGTCATAGTCGTTTTTCATATGAAAATTAGTGGTTGTTCTATCTATTTGTCAACATGAAGTTTGTTCATGCTGAGGACGATATACATTTTCGAAGTCAACTTTCCAGCGTAAGTAAAAATAATTATTATGTTATTCTGATATAAAGCAATTGTTCAGTGTTTCCTCTTTTCCTATAAAAGCATCGGGCCTTTAAGATAATAAAGTCTTTTTTAGGTGCGTTCGTAATTATGTAAATACGTAGCACCTATTGTTGTTGCTCAGTCCGTCCGTCCGTCTGTCTGTCCGCATATAAGAACACAGAAACTACCCAACCGAATCGTTTGAAATTTAAAATACATAATTATAACATAATTTTGTCGAGTCATTTCAAATTTTATGAAAATCGGATGGATAGTTCAATTACAGGGACAATCAAAAGGATTCCGTGACATTACGGTCAATGGGGGAAAAAAGTTTCAAATGCGTTTTAATCGTTTGAAATTTAAAACATATAATTATTGCATAATTTTGTCGAGTCATTTCAAATGTTATGAAAATCGGATGCATAGATCAATTACAGGGACAATCAAAAGGATTCCATTACTACGGTCAATGGGGAAAAAAGTTTGAAATGCATTTTAATCGTTTGAAAATTAAAACATATAATTATTACGTAATTTTGTCGAGTCATTTCAAATGTTATGAAAGTCGGTGCATAGATCATTTACAGGGACAATCAAAAGTATTCCATTACATTACGGTCAATGGGGAAAAAAAGTTTCAAATGCATTTTAATGATGTTACACTCATTCGAACACAATAGAATTGACATGAATCTATGAAATATATACTAAAATATGCATTCTGTACAATCTGTGATGCAAAGAAATTTTTTTATTAAATTACAGGGCCACACAAATGTATTCCACTACATAATGCTATACGGGGAAACATTGTTTGTGACGTGTTTTAATTATATTCAAGTATTTCACATTTTATGAATAAGATATACGTTGCTGAGGCGTAATAAAAATTACTTCCTGCATATTTACAGAAACACAAAGATTACGACTACTATACTGCATCCGAACTACGCTCTACTATATCAGCAAGATCTGAATATTTTTAAAACTTCGTTATCGTACGAACGCACCTCATTTGCTACGTTCACGTGCAATTTCCAACTTGTTTAATTTTATGTTGATTTTCAGGCACCTATCAATCACGGAAGATTGTTATGAGAAAGGAATAGGTTATAATTAAAGATGTACATTTTTTGCAGAAAGTTGAAAAACGTTGTTCGATTCGCCAGATTACAAATAGTAATTTCTGCAAATTTCAAGCATTTATTCATTAAGTCACAAACACGTACATAAAATTTACTTTTTAAATTAGGGGAAATTTTGAGATTAATTTTAAGAGTCAACTGTATTTTTATTTGATATGGATTTTCATAAGATAGTATTTAAATTTTCATTTAACAATTTTATCTGTGTAAGAAATTTATAATATTATAATAATAAATTTATAATACAATAATAATAAACAAAAATAAATAATTAACACAATAATAAATTTTTAATACCATAAATACCATACAATTTTGTTTTGTATATATTTGGTATCGGGCTCGAGGTCTGGTGACAAAAAATCTTTCGGGCTTGGATTTAAAACTGTCGATCTCGGGCGGACCCGGACCCCAGAAAGCGAGCCCGAACTTATCTCTAATGGGGAATGGTCTGTTGGTTGGTTAAATTTCGTTTTTTGCGGCCATATTTTGACATTTTTAAAAAGAACATGTTATAGAAAAGAAACGGGTTCTTTTTTTTTTTTTTTTTTTTTTTTTTTTTATTGGAAAAATTTATTTATTCATGTGTAGAAAGATTGAAAGAACTCTTTTCCACTTTAAATTGTGTACTTATTCACTTTACAAGTTACTCTATTGCTATTTTGATGAAAATGACGGGAGAAATAAAGCCGTGTTTATTTATTTTAGTATTTCATTGCTGTTTGAAATGAAAATTTGTGATACTTACAGATTTATGTTTACGAATATCTTTGTTTTATATCTACCATGTTTTATCTGTGTTTATATATCTTTTTCTTATCCATTAGATTTATTTTTTAGCAACTTCTCATCCTTCTTCGCGCAATGAAAGATTGCGTTTGGGTCCGTTATAAAAAAAGTACCATACAATTATACCTTCAGCGAATAAAAACCTGTCTAAAACGGAAACTTGATAGCTTTTAAGGGGTTCCGTTTTATTAGGTTTTATTACATAAGATATTGTTTGTACCCAACATGTTCAGGTTAAAAAATTTGGGCACCCCCCCGTTCAAAAGGCTGGCTACGCCTATGTAGTTTTATATTTTTAATAGCTATTACTAAAACTCACTTGGTGGCCGTGATAGCCTAGTGGTCATAGCACCGAACTCCAGGCTGAAAGTACCCGGGTTCGATGCTGGACGGCACCAAATATGCACCGAGTGTATGCAGTGTAATTACTCATTAAATAAAGGGATTATGAAAGTCCTGTCGTAGCAGTTACCATGGGTAATTATCTCGGGACTTTCCCTCCCCTTTAGAAACATGTCAAAATAGAGCAGGTAGCAATATTTGATGCTGCCATCTATTGCGGCTTTGCCGAAAATCTTCCGCTTCAGAAGTCTCTCTTTTTACCCACTGGGTGCAGCTGGAAGGAAGCTACTGCCTTTCGGGCACACGTAATGCTTACTAAAAATAATTTTGGACTATTACTAAAATTTGCTTGGTGGCTCATACTAAAAAGTTTTAAGTTAGTTATACAAAAAATTCTTTTGTTCAGTTTACAAAAAAATGTTTGTTTCATTTGCAAAAAAAAAAAGGGTTTGTAATGGTTACTAAAAAATTCTGTGGAATACAAATTTACTAAAAAATTTTTAGTAAACTCTTGAATTTTTTTTACAGTGTATGCTCCTGAAAAGATGCCTCTTGTAGGGATGTTTCAGCAAGATCCCGAGAATACATCCAAATAGGAACAAATTGGTTTGACAGCTAAAAAAATTAAAATTTTGAACTGGCCAGAATTGTCAGTCACCTGATCTCAATTCAACTGAACAACTTTGGGAACAACGCATCGGAAGAAAAGACGGGACACGAAAGGACGAAAGCATTCTTCGCGAAAATAAAATGATATTAGCTACCTCAAATTGCATACTTGCGCAATTAAATATTAAATATTTCTGTATTTCGTTACATTAAAGCACTTTAAAAGTTTAGAAAAACTGAATTAGTCTCAAAACTTCGGATTAGGTAATTTCTGAACTATTTTTAATTCATACATATGTCTGTCTCTATTGTATTAATGTTGAATTTTATTGATTTTTAAAAGTACTACAAATTATTAATTTATATCATTAAGAAATTTTGCTTAAAGGAAAAGTAAGGCAGAAAAACATACCGTGTCAAAAGTTTTTGCCAGCTACTGTATTTTAAGATAATGTTAATGCCTTTTGATAAATATTTTCATTACAGATATTTATCGATATACACTTTTTTATGCCAATTTTTGTCACGGTTTTTGAACTAACAGAAGTTTTAACTATCGTTTAGTTCTAGATCATATATCACGCCGATGTGTTGCATTTTCATGATATAGTCTGCTTCAAAAGTTTAAGCACTCTGCAAATCTGGTTTAAAATAAATGAAGAAAAAAATATTTTATGCTAACTTACAATAAATACTCGGCATTTAATCAAAATAAAATAAAATAAGCCCCTTTGGGTGGTTAAAATAAAAAAATATTTATTTTTATTTAATTTTTCTTTTTTCTTGAGAAACACTGTCTAGAAAGTTTAAGCACTTTATGCAATTTTTTTAGAAGCACGGGATTGACCGTGTGTAATGACGTTGTATGACATCATATGCACATTTATAAAAGAATAAAAGTTGGAGAATTTATTTCCTCTCGTTTTCAAAATTTCGTAGGGTAAAATATTCACAAAATGTGAGATTTTGAAATTTTTTAAATTGAAATCGCAAAATTAAATTTTTTCTGAAATTGCAAAAGTTTTAAATCGGTCAAAACGAGGTATATATCAAGTATTTCCTAGAAATGATAATTTTAAGCGGAAGCCAAGATGCTGACGACTGTTTAGACTGATTGGAGAATACAAAGATTGATATCTAGGCAATATATGTCCATACGGCAAATTACAAATAATCTCAGTGTACAGGTGTCCAAAGACACTTACATAGACGTATTAAAGAGTGTGATAAAGAAAATGGCTCGCAAACTATCTCTCAAATTACATCACAAGCAGGCAAGAATGAACTGGTCTAAAAACATATGTCCTAGGGGGGCAAATGGCTTGCTGCTTTATTCAGAGATGTGAAAAAGTGGAACTTAGATGGCCCTCATGGTTGGAACGCTTATTGGCGTAATTTACGAAAGGGACCAAGGGCATTTTTCAACAGGCAGCCATATGGTAAATCTATTATGGTTTGGGAGGCATTTGTATTCAGAGGCCAGCCTCTCTGGCTTATCTAAAAGGAAGATACGATTCAAAAAAAGTATCAAGAGACATTAAACAAACATTTACTTCCATTCGGCAACATTTTGTGGGGTTCTGAATGGACTTTTCAACAAAACAAAGCCTCAATCCACGTATCACATTCTACAAAATTTTGGCTTCCTCAGAAAAATATTAAAGCTCTTGACTGACCAGCTTTATGTGAGCCCGATTGAGAATGTCTGGGGTAATTTAACCCACCAAGTTTACGGCAACGGAAAGCAGTATGACTCTATTGAAGAACTATAAGAGGCTATTGAGAAAGCATGGTACTCTTTGCCACCAGAAACCCTACAATGGACGTACGTTTATTTGAACTAATCCAAAATCACAGAAAAATTGTTTATATGTAAAACTTCTGTAAAAATTATAAATCTGGTTATTTTTAACATTGTGCATAAATTTTTGAAACAGTTTTTTATTATAATTTTTTACTATTATGTAATTTTTTTTTTCTACTTTTGATATCATTTATTTAAATAATGTTGCGAAATCTGCAAATAAAAAAATTTTATTCATTCTAACTTTTTATAATTCTTTGAAAATCGACGTTTTATGTTTGTGCTTAAACTTTTGAAGCGGTGCAGTGAAGATTTAGAATATTAATTTTATTAAATTTCTCAGCATAAGCAAAATATCATATTTACAAAGTGAGTAGAAAATTGTGAAATTACATTTTTCAAAAAGTTTTTGCTCAATGCTTTATTTTTTTTTTCTTTTGCTTGATTTGAAACTTTATTTGTTGTTTACACATATTTATTTCTTTTTTAATAATTTTATAAAAGGTTGTTTTTTGATGCTTCATTTGAATATTTGCATGTTTAAAAAATATATTCATGTATGCCATGTTTTTTTTTTTTTTTTTTTTTTTTTTTTTTACAATTTAGCATGTTTCGGGGGATATCTCCCCGCTAATATGAGTTGTCTTCTTCAGAAATATGTATCAAATATCGGAGAAAAAAAAAATTATGATTTTCAGCGATGCTGAAGTGGAACATTGCCAAAAAAAATATTGGGAACAATTGATTTAGAAGAAGATCAACTATTTAAGGGACTATGTAAGAAACTAAATACTTTATTTTTTATTTTTCGATAGCAAGCTATATTTTCATGTTTTTATAAAAGTTTTCTTGGTTCAGAGCTAGGGGTGTGATCTCTGTGATTCTCCTTGATTTTCATCAAGCATTTTTCTCCATATCCAACAGTGATACGCGTGAGCGAGTATAATTACTGTTGTTGTTGCTCCATTCCTTCCCCTCCCCTTCTTCTTCTTAAAAAAAATGGGACTATGCGTTGATCTGCGCTTTATTTTAAGTTAATTTTTATCAGATTCGTATTTAAAAAAAAAAAATTTATACACATGCAAAGTTATTTACATATATGTATGTGTGTGTGTGTGTGTGATACATTTTAATACATTTAAAACACTTTCTAGACTAAAATCTTGGCTTCGCCAATGATTTAACTGATTCATTCTACCTTTAACTGATGTGACAGAAATTATCACACGACTACTATAAAGTGGTCTCACAAACTTCTCCATTGAAAGGTGAATAAAAAACTTAATTAAATCATAAGATGATCTTTTTGTACTAAACTTTATGTACATCGCTGTTATAATTAAAATTCACGTATTCAAGTCTCTGGCGTTTGTACCAAAGTTCAAAATTAATCAAAATTTCGGTAGCGTTTACATTTAAACAGAAAGTTGGAGGTTAAACTAAAAAAGTTTTTAAAAAGCAGTGGTCTGAGAAACCGGTAACATCAGTTTAAGGCTCAATTTTTAAAATAGGATGGTTCAGATTTTGGAAGATGAAAGTAACTCGAAACCGAGAAGACTATAGAGAAATATATAAAGAAATGTTTTGTCACACGCGATGCGATTGGAAGTTCCAAGAACGATTTTATTATAATATGGGATTAATCTGTTTTAAGCAAGAAATACTATTCATTAAATGAAGGGAAATATGTATCAAAAAGAAATAATTTATAATTTCTTAAGTAGAATTTCAGGTTCTACATAAGTTCATTCGATCGGCCAATTATGGCAAATATATTCCAATAATTTTTAATTCACAGCATGACGACAATCTTACTTTGTCATTATATTATTATTGTTATTTTAATTAAAAAAAATTTAATTTTACTTAAGAAAGGTGTTATAATAAAAATAAATGACATTGACATGTTTCGGAACCGTCAAATAAGTTCCATAATCATAATATAAATAAAAATAAAATATCAAAATATTTCACGGTCAGTACAAATGACACGCGACAATGGGATATAAATACAAAAAACACAAAAAAACAAGCGCTCTATTGTAAAAAATTAAATTAAAATATAGACCATGATCTAAAATCTAAATAAAAATAAAATTTCAAAATATTTATTTTATTTTTATTTATATTATGATTATGGAACTTATTTGACGATTCCGAAACATGTCAATGTCATTTATTTTTATTATAACACCTTTCTTAAGTAAAAGTTAAAAATTTTTATTAAAATGTTTATGTAAAAGGTGAATACTTTAAAATCTGGTGATTTAAAAATTAATTGGATTTAATAAACTTTTTATCATTACTGTTATTATTATTATTTATACTATTATTATTATTACTTAATTGCTTTCAAAAATAAAATTGATAAAATTATTTATTTGAATAAAAGAAAATAAAAAATTAGTTAAAACCAATGCATATTTGTGGTTTCCACATTTTGAAAAATAAATAAATAAATAAATAAAGATATTCTTGGTTTATTTAATTTACTGTTTCTAAGTTTAACATTTATGCTTTTACAAGATATTTACCGCAGCTATATTTTTAATATATTAGTTTTTAATTATAAAATTGTTCATGCAATTTTTTTTTTCATTTATCTGTTTATTTGCTTGTCTACGTTCTAATTTTTGTAAAAACATATTTGAGTCACGATGAAATTTAAACGCTATATTAGTGTAGATAATAGCATGTTTCCTTTTGAAAATTGCTAATATACATTACTAAATAGCGCTAACAATTAAAGATAATAAAATTGAAAATGTGATGTAGTATTCAAACATGTTACAAGAAATGTGAAATGATTATTGAATAAAGTATTTCAATGATGGCGTACATTTTCAAATGCGTTAAAATTTTAGCGTGCCACTTTGACGTTTAAACGCGATATGTTTCCCAGTCTATTTATAAAAAATATTGAGAAATTTATTTATGGCATCAATCTATCTTTATTGATTTATACTTATATTTTTCAACATTCTTATTTCATGGTGTATCTATAGTATAACCCGGATAGGATGTCCACGTTTTACTAAACCACTATATCTGTAAATGTCATTAACAAAAAAGAATACAAATCAGTCAACTGGAAGATCACAAGATAAAAATTAATTACAAATGATACATTTTGTATAATGAAACGTTTAAATATCATTATTAATGTTTTAAAGGGTAGGTTGCCATTTATGCATTTATTTTATTTTATTTGTGTGTGTGTGTTGTATTGAATATTGTATTAAATGCGAAGACGCACTTCGAAATTTGTTTACACTTGACATCATCTCTAAAACTCCGCCTTAATTCAAGCTCCTCCTACTTTTACCTGAAACTTAGTTTCCAACATGTCTGCGTCCTCAAATTATTTGCGAAAGGAGCCCCTGCACGAAAAGTTTCGTGATCGGCCCCTTAGTTACGGTCGGGCAATCCGAAAACAACGGTTTGTATGCGAAACGCGTACGTAATCATGATTATTGCGTGTAAGTCTTCTCTTCAACTTTTTTATATTCAAAAAACGCTTGGCTCTTTTTATGCTTGCTTCACAATAAAAAAAAAATATTATTGGAAATAAAGAGATTTGGGGGGGGGGGGGATTTATAGATTATTGTTGATATTTGCCGGAGCAAAACAAAACATTGTTTTTTTTTAACTGTGTCACTTATGAATCAAAGTCAATATTTTGATGGAAAATGTCATCATGAAATAACAGGTAGAAAGTGGTTGGGAAGAGAATTTGATACGGTGAGATACTTAAATAAGTTCCAATTTCTAAAGGTTATGTTTGAGAACTAATAATCGATATTTTTTAGTTTCTGGAAGAGCCTTTCAAGGTTAAGGTTTTTACCTGCCTTAAATTAAATCTGGGAATTACATTTAGTAACAACTCGAAACTCTTCCAGCAAATAGATCAGTGCATGCAATCAGTGTTGAATTCATTTTTTTTTTCTCGAAGGGACTTCTGAAGCTCCTGGGGGAACATTATAGAGTTCCGGGAGAAAATTAGGTTTTTTTAACCATTGAAAACACAAATTCCCAAAATTTCTGGTGGGAACAACTCATTAGTCAGTATCACCCCCTCCGTGTCACCTTCTGAATTTAACACGGCATGCAAGGACGGAAAAATCATCCAGAATATCCAGGAAAGTGCGAAGAGAAAATTGCATCCTGGGCAAAATTTCAATTTAAAGTCAAAACTTTAAAAATTGTTTAGAAAAAAATACAAAATTTCTTCTTTAAAATCACACAGCTAGCTTCTGTGTTTCATATTAATTGTTTCAATTTAGACGTTGAAAAATCATCTATAATATTTTTAAATATCGGAATTGTGAGTGGAACCAGAAAAACTTGATCTAAATTACCTCTAGGTACCTCTTCTTAAGTTGTTATAAACAGCAGTGCTTTTTGTATTCATGCATATAATGTAAAGAGAAGTATGAGTTAAAAGTAAGTACAATGAAACCTCCAAATAAGGGACACTCCGAATAAGGGACACCTCTATTTAAGGGACAAAACTTCCGGTCCCAGTCCCTTGGTATATAGGACGTGTAATGTATTTACCTCTGAATAAGGGACACTTGATTTAAGAGACGGTTGGAAATTAGATCAAAGGGACTGGTTTTTGTATTTCAGATATTGAAGTGTGTCTGTGATGAAAATGAAAATACAGATTTTTTTAATTCATCAAACAGACAGACAGTCATGTGGATACAGTGATATACGATACAATTGACGATTATTTATTTACCCATAATTCTGACTTGACAGCAGTGCATTTATCCCCCATTAAAAGTAATGCTGAAAATTTTCAGGATGAATCTTGAAAGTGGAGAATAAAAAACATTTATGAAAAAAAGAACTTTACAGATGCTTTTATGCTGTTCTCAAATCCAAAAGGGCAACTTTTACGCCATAAGTTTTAATTTATTTTTATTTGAAAATGTCCGAAACTAGCAAGCGTTGTTGTTCAGAAATTACGCAATCAAATTGTTTTTTCCTTTTTTGTAGGGCAAACGCAATAGATCTTACAGAAAATATTGTCAAAATAGGCGTTTTGAACCGAATTTCTACGCGAAATTTTTATGTTTCCTACTTACAAGGAAGGTCTCCATACTGAGCATACTCAGATTTTTTTTGAAAAAAATACTAATTAAGCTACTCATGTATGTAATAAAGGATTAGTGAAAATTAGCGGCGGAATTCCAGAAGAAAACATGTAAAAAAATAAAATACTTTCGAATATTTGGCGTGAAAGGACAAAAGTGTCACACGATTTGGCGAGCAGCATTTTCCCCGCCAAAAGCATACGATTTTAATGCAACTGAAAACTTGGATTTTTAGAATCCGCGAAAATGGTGTTTGATGAATTTAAACATAAACAATGAGAGAGTTTAATATATTTTATACATATATATGTATATTAAATTGCATATGTATATATTATTTGTTTCTGTAGTTATTTAATTTACCACTGGAAAAAGTATTTTCACATATAAAAAATTCTTATTCGGTAAAATTATTTTAATACATTTAAGCGTATTAAAAAATAAAAGCTAAATGTTTCCATAGTAACATAATCAAATTAACAATGCTCAAATGGACTTTGAATTTGAAACAATTTTAGTTAATTTATATTTGAATTTCGTTTCAAATCTTAAATTTTGATGATTATTTGAATTAAATACATATAAATATCAATATAACGAAATTATATTTAAAACAAACTAAAACTGACCAAAACAAAGATATTTAATTTATCTAAACACGTTGAACATGAAACTTTTTCTTTTAAAATGCATTTGACATTTAAAAAAAAAAAAAAAAAAAAAAAAAATTGAAATTGCTTTTTATCGCCAACCGAAGATAAATCGCCAAATAACGAAATTTTCATTATTTTTTTTACGGACAGGGAACTAGGGTTCCGCCGAAATTTTTTTTGTAAACGTATATATCCTCATGAGAAGAACATTCTGTAATTTTTTCAGATTTTTCGGAGTATGCCCGTATGGAGACCTTCCTTGTTAGAAAGGGTAAAAAACGTATTTGTCACACGATCAAAATCGCTTATAATTTGATAGGTAATTTATTTACCATAAAAGTGAAAGCACAGTTTGATTCCAAATCGCTTCTACAGTCAGGCATTCCAGTTTTATACCTTTCCGTTAAAAAATGAATTTCTAAATGTGTCTACGTTTTCTGCTAGCTGAGCTCAGCAGTTGGATACTCTTTTTTGTAAATACTGCTGATAATGAAGAACTAAAATTTATGAGCATGGTAAATGAACATTTGAAAGGTTTGTAGGGAAAAATTGAAAATTGCGAAACAATTACTTTTGATTGATTACTTCAAGTAAAATTCGTTTAAATGTTTTTAAACTTCTTGATGAAGAGAATTTGTATATAAAATAAAAAACATTAATTCTACAAACAATTTAATGATTTGTTATTTTTTCATCCTTCTGAACGATTAATTAAAAATATTAATCAAAACTCTGAATAAAGGACACCTCTATTTAAGGGACAAAAGTTCCGGTCCCATAGGTGACCCTTATTCAGAGGTTTTACTGTAACGATAGACAAGAGTAAGGAACTGAGGGACCCTGGACAGTCAGCTTACGAATGCTGGTAATTATATTTTTGTTTCTTTTCTTTTTACATAACTCCTGGCGGAAAATGATTAAAGATACATACAAATTTTGGATAGTTTGCTTTTGGACTATTTATTCATTTGAATAGTAGAATCATTCATTTTGCCATCACACCTTGTTAGTTATTATAGTATTTTTTTTTAAACCAAAGTAATCGAACACGCACATAAGAGTGACTCTCACCCATTATAGATAAACTCCATTAAAAAAAAAAGAGAGAGAGAGAGAGAGACTGACCAATTAAAAAAATCTTTTTTATCTGCTGCCACAGTAACCAAGTCTGCAAACAGATGACACATATGAGGAAGTATTTTAAAAAGGACTTGGTTCACTGGAGGAATAAAACAGATTTTATGCATCTTCTAAATGGACTATCTCATCTTTTTTCTATATTTATCTTTACAAGAAGAAAGTACTGGATTCGGGAATTTTTCGAATTCCGGTTTTCGACGAATTTATGCGTTTTAGGGATCAGAGAATCCAAAAAATAGGTTTTTACAAAATGTCTGACTGTCTATGTGTCTGTATGGAACACGAATTTTGTGGACGCTCTATTTTAAGAAATAATGAACGGAATTTAATAAACTTTTTAGATTCAGTTAGCCCCTGATATAATTTAGTGATGTTGTAAATCGCTCAACAGGTGGTGCAGCTAAGCTGCACCTTTCATGATTTTCGCAATAGCTATAACTAACTGCAAGAACTAATGCATGGATTTTTATAAAACTTCGGTCCCCGATATAAATTAGTGCTGTTTAGCTTTTGGTATAAACCGCCGAAACAGGTGGCGCTGCTAGATTGTATTTACCACTATTTCCCCAATAACTGTTTCTGAAGAACAAATGAACGAATTTTCATCAAACTTCAGATTCAGTCAGTCTGAGACATAAATTGATCCTGATTAGTTTTTGGAACAAATAGCCCAACCAATAGTGCTGCGATGCAGAATTTTGTATGATTTTCGCAATATTTCTATCTCAAAAACGATTGCACGGATTTTCCCCAAACTTCAAATTCTACTAGAATTTGACTTAAGTTGTTGCTTTTTTATTTTTTGTTGTTTGGTGTGAATCGCCTAACCGAATATGCTTCATTTTTCAGGAAGCATTAAGGTGCATGAGATAGAAAAAAGTTTTGGGGTTGACATATCCGACTTGTTTCAAAAATAAACTTGGTCTACTATGATTGTGATTCTCTCATATAATACTAGTATCGACATAACGATTTTGTTGTTTCTAATTCTTACATGTATAACGTAAAAGAATTTAGAAATGCCGTTACTCAACAGCTGGTTAATGAGGAGCATCAACAAAAAGTCATATGACACATTATAACAAATAAAAGAAAATTATTTCAATGAAAAAATGTAAGACTCACTTATTAAAAAACTTGAAACACTGAAAAATGCTTTTCACAAAAATTAATTTACGATTTTATGCTTATACAGGGTTGTTTTAAATCATGGTACAAACTTTAAGGGTTGGTGAAGAATACTATAACAAACATTTATTGTATATTTATATGGACGCAAGAGACGTGTTGAAGTGCAAACAGCGGAAAGGGAAGGGCGCAGTTTGCCCCCCCCCCCTTTTTTTTCAAAATGCCTCATTTTCCTGAAATTCTCATACTATATATGTATATATATATATATATAATTTTTTTAACGAGAAATTTCTGTTTACATAAAGAAAAAAAATTTCTTTAAAAATTTCCCGTGTGAAATTAAAAAAAATTGAAAAAATAAACCCCGCAAAATTGACAAAGAAGTTGTCTATAAATGGTGTCATATTTTTTACTATTTTTTTACTCCCCCTTTCCTCTCTGTCACAAACTGTCACACTTCACTATACCTCCTCTCCCCCCTCCCCCTTGTCACATGTCACGCTACATTTTATAAAAATGTACTTACAGCTAAGAGACAGAGCACTAGGTTAGATACCATATCTCAAATTTTATTTCTAAACTTTAACTATGCGTTTTAATAACATTTTTGAGTATGACAATAAAAATTATTTGTGCACTTATTTTGTTTCAAATAAGATTAAGGTTTACAACAAAAAACATAACTAATAAATAATAACAACAAAATGTTAATATGAAAGAACAATTGAATTTAATGTATTCCGCTTTAAATCTGATCTTTTCTTTAGAAACACTAAATACTTCAATTTCAAAATAACTTCACTACTGATTTTTATCATATAATCTACTTATTTTTAATGTTTTTATTTTAACAAGTATGTATGGTGTCACATTTTTTCTTACCACTTCCCATCCTCTTATCACAAACGGTCACAACTTTACGATCCCTCTCCCCTCGTCAAAGTATGACATCATTTATGAACGAGACCAAATCTATTAAACAAAAAAATATATGAAAATAAATAGAAAGAAAATTTTTGTTTCCGTAGGTATTTTTTTCTCAATTAAAAATTTTTGATTTCATATCGGAAATTTTCAGAGAAGAATTTTTCTTTATCTAATCATGAAATGTCTGCCTTTAATAATAAAAAAAACAGTATAGGAATTTTCCAAAGGAATGAGTTTTATTATTATTATTTAAAAAAGGGCCAAATTTGCCCACAGGTGCGTCACTTGCACCCATACATTCCTATGTGATAAATGATTGTTAGTGTTTTGTACCAATCCTGTGAAGTTTATACCATGAATTTAAAATCGCATGCATACAGTCAAAAGCGCAATTCTCTTCCCTTTCTCGACATTTCTTAAATCTGTAAAAATTCCTCCCAGTGAATAATTTCTTAATTCAATATCGATTATTTTATTTTGCTCATAACTTTTTTATTTATTATTAGTAAGACCTTTTTCATTTGCTATGTCCATTTTCAGGCAAATTCGAAAACAAAAAAAACAAATAATCAAGCATTCGAAATGAGTAAATTCATTATTCATTTTTCATTACGTAACCAGAATTTAGATTATTTCTCCTCCTATGAACATATGGACAGAAAAAGTCGTTTTTTAATATAAACCCTATTTTCTTCTTCAAATTCGTAATATTGCTAAGCATTTCGAGTTAAAATGCACTTTATTAACTTAATTTTCTTAGCTAACTTCTTTAGTTATAAGTGAAATCGCTGCATGCAATTCAGCGATTCAATGGACTTAACATCGGTTGGATTATTCCAAATTTTTGTCACATACAAGTAAGTTAAACATTTCTTTACTTGTTTCCAGGTGAACAACATAACTGGATAATTATTAGTTTTTACAACAAAAAGGTAGAATATTTCACATTTTCCCAAATTACATTGACAGCAATCCGTCTTTCAAAAAAAAAAATGTTACGTGAGAATTTTTTTAAGGACTTCGTATTCCCTTATGCTTATTTATGTGTCTCCTTATAATATTTTGTAAAGCATTCAACTTTCCTAAACCTTATTCAACGTGCTCAGAATAAATAATTAAAATTAAGGGGGCGGATTTATAGTCAGAAATTATGAGAATATCGAAAATAGCAGGGACATTTCAAACGTACTACCCTTAAGCACGTTTCAAGTTCTGCAGAATCTGTTGTGAATTGCGTGCTTAATGTTAGAAATCCCTATGTAATCAAACTACCATTTTGTTAATAACATTTAAGAAATTAGTCAGCTAAGATTTTTTATTTCTCTAGAAATTATTTATCGATTCATAAATATTTTGGGCTAGCACTAATAAACCATGCGCTATTTTAAAGATAGTAATTCGTGTTGCAATTCAATTTGGTATATTTTGAAGAAGTTCTAAAAGAAAACCACAACATTCAACAACTATTAAAAAACGACTACTAAAAAAGTGATAACCCGAAACCATTCTTTTACTTTTTTAGTACAGTTGTGTCATAAACAGGAATGCAAGCGCTGCGCCACAAAAGGTTTGCCTTTGTTACCACTAAATTTTAAGAATATTCCTATCTTTATTTAATGACATAATTTCTGCAATTTAATAATATGAAGGATGCCATAAAAAATTTAGTGGTAAAAATGAGGCATTTGTGGCGCAGTGCTTGCATCCCTGGTCATAAACGACCTCAAAATTGAATTATAAAGTGCTTCAGGAGGACTGGGCAAAGCGGTCCAAAGGCGACAATATCGGTACAAACTTGTTAATTGTCATTAAAAGCATATAGTATCATAAACAGACAACGGCTACAGAGCCTTCTCGGGATTTTTCTGCTGCGTCTGGAATAAGATTTTGCAGGCAAACTACACTGTTAAAAATTTGCAACTTTTGCTACATCGTCACTCCACCTCTATTATAGAAAACGATTACATCACTTACTATTATGGAATATTCTCATTGGTCAAAATAGCGATATTCTATAAAAGTGGTGGAGTGACGATGCAATAAAAGTTTAAAATTTTTAACCGTGTATGTGTAGACAACTATCAGAGAGTGCCCTATATACCCGGCAATCAGTCGTGAGTCTCATTCTGAGCATGTCGCGCAAAAGAATCCGTTGTCGCGGAGCTGAAATACAACATTCTTAGGCAGATCAAGAATAGACATACAGGGGATACTAGGGAGGATTGACCCATTTTTTATAAAATGATTTTTCTTATTCAGGGGTCGCAGCATCCCTAAAATTTTCGCTGTTTCCTACCACAATTTTAAAACGATAATATTTATTGTAGAGTTTCATTGTAAATGTTAAAGGAATCTGACAGAAAGATTTTTGATTTAAAATACTGGTAGGAAACAGCGAAAATTTTAGGGAGGCTGCGACCTCTGCTTATTGAATCTTGAATAAAGTTTTATTATACAATTTTTCATCCGTTATACAATCAGCTATGAAAATAAAATTGCCACATAAGTGTAATGTATAAAGAACTTGGAAAATGATTGATTTTAACCATGAGAAAATAATGAGTCAAGCCCCCCCCCCCCCCCCCCACACACACACACACACATACGGGAGGCCTGATCCACATTATTTTATATTGAAATATTTGTGAAGGGAGATAAAATCAGTTTGAAAAAAGGCAAAATGTAACCTTATTTTGCCAAAGTTTCATTATTATTAAAAATTATTTAGAAAAATGTGATATGTAATCAACTGCTTTGACGGAATTCAAGGCACAAGAGAAAATTTCCACTTTAAAAACCCACTTTTTGTGGCACTCTCTGAAAAGATTTAACTATCACATATTTTGGCTTCATCTCATTGTGTTCATCTTGTTGAAATTTGCCTGCATATCTTCCTTTTATCAATGTTATATTATTTTGTAGAGACACGAACACATAAAAATTCTTAAGGATACTTCTTTAATCCATTTTTCCCCCATTCTTTCTATTTACCTATTATAGATACTATTTAAATGAAATAAAAGCTACTATCAATTTTCCCATTTGTATTCCATTACATTTTTCTTACGTATATAGCAATTTTTCACATCTTCCTTCAAGCAATTTTTTACATTTTCTTTTCTATGACTCTATTCTGTTGTAACTTTACAGAATAGATTTATATTATTTAAAAACTGTAACCATTAACCCTTCATTATCTACAGCATATAAGAAAAAGCTGACCATGGTCAACCGTCCCTCACATTGATTGAATCAAGCCTCCTTACATACCACTCTTTAAAGAAATAGCACATGATTATGTTTAGCCTAATTTACTATTCAATCTTCATGCCTAGAAAGAAAGCTCAATACTTCTGACAAAAAAAAAAACAGAAAGGTATATCTAGAGTTGCAAAAAGTCGGTTTATTCCCGGGTTTATTTCCAATAGACCAGGTTTATTCCCAAAATACCGAATTATTCCAAAAAATCACGGGTTTTTTCCAGGTTTATTCCTATAAACCCGGTTTATTCCCGGGTTTAAACCGGGTTTTTTCTAACCTTTGCAGCGCTAGGTATATCTCACAGAATGCATTCGACTGTCAACGGCGAAATGCGGAACACAGTTGACAAACAACTGGATAGTCGATCTCTCAAGCACGCGGAGAGACTAATCAGAATTGATCAGTTGCTCTGGAAGAATTTAAATAAAGAGGGGGGGGAGGATGAAGAAAAGAGAACGAATTAAAGAAATTGAAACAATAATTTTGAAAAATTAGACGTGCTGGACAAATCGTTAACTAAACTGTTTGAATTTTTCCATGTGTGATAAGCCTCCCAAAATTCAAGATCATAAATTCATGAGCACTTCTGTATTATTAAGACTTCGGATAACTTAAAATTATGATGGTTGGAACGGCAGTGGTTAGCGATAGTGAAACGTTTGATATCATAATTTCTAACACATGTTTAATTCTTCCCCAAGCATTATTTAAGGGGTTGGGGGTAGTCAAAAGCATGAAAAAAGAGAATTTTTAATTATTATTTTTTTGTCAGTACTCAATTTATTAAATGAAACTAATAATAAAACATGATTACATTGTGTTTTGACTCGACTTTCCGAAAATTTGATAAAAATAGTGCAACAATTAGAAGAACTATCGATGTTTGTGTTAGACCATGTTCCATAAGGTTTGCCTTGCGGTGACCATCATAAATCCTTGAAAATTCTCCTAAAATCAATCGGACAAGGATAATTAGTTATTTTAATAGATAATGTAGTGCCTGATCGAAGCTTTTTTTTTTTTTTTTGAAAAAAATCAACAAAATGGCGGCTTCAGGAAACTTATTTACAGATTTTCGAAAAGCACCAACAATTAATTGTTTGTAAAAAAAAAAAAAAAAAAAAAAAAAAAAAAAAAAATTCGAGGGTTTTTTTTTTTTTTTTTTGTAAATAAATCTTTTAATCAGACACTAGTTTTTTATGTTTTTCGAAAGCTGCATAAATTTCATTGAAATCTACTCAATCATTTTCGAGTTACAGTGGTCAGCAGTTCAAAAAACATAGTTTCACCAAGAACACATTTAAAGTTTTACAATCGATTTATGAGGAGTAATACGAATTATTTAATTAATTATACCGAGTCATCTATTCCTATGCCATATAATAGCTCTTCAGCTGTTGTAGAAGCTTCCAAAATATCGATTTACTGTTGTCTACGTCGCATTCTAACCTTTCTGGTGTGTTATCGTTAGAGCGCTTATCTGCCACCTTCACAGGTGAAACATCCATTTTTTCGGCATACCCATGAGAATTATGCCCACAATTAAGTCCCAGTGTATTCATTATTATCAATAATGACGTATACCTTCCTAAAATATACCAGTAGCTATGTATGCACCTATTTGTACAATAGTATAACCAGGGCCTGATTAATGCACGGGCCTCCGGGGCCTCGGCCCTGGGCCCACCAATTTGAGGGGCCCACAAATAATGTGGCTGATTTTTTCCCTTGATCAAATATTTTTAAAACACAATTTTTATGATTTTGAATAAGGTGAGTTTTGAAAAAGACAACCTCATTTATTCTGCAGCATAAACTGAGGATCTTAGATGTTTGTGAATTGTACAAATGCTTCTTTGAGAAAGTGGATGGTAGTTTATTTTCTTAATTATTCTTTTAAGTTATTTTTTTTTAAACTTGAAACTTTCACTCAAACAACTTAGTCAACTCATTAAATAAACCTACTTTTTTTCTGAAAATATCGCTGGAAATGGGGAGGTAGGGGGGCCCAACTTTTTACAGGCCCTGGGCCCAACTTTAGCTTGATCGGGCTCTGAATAACTTGTATTTATGGTTTTTGGGCATATTTTCCCACTAAGTGATTGAAGCTCTCATTATTATTTTGAGCGAATCCACCCAAGCATCTTGTAAGTAAATTCTGATTATTCAGATCTTCATAAATTGGCTTGATATCTTCTAAAACAACAGGAGCTGCGCACGCAGCCTTTTCGCTTGCTACCTACTCTGGAGCGTTCTCGAGAGTCCGAGAGTCCTTTGTTAATTGCCGAATAACTCGAAAAGTATTTGTCTGATTGACTTCAAAATTTCAGAGTACATTTTTAAAGATATTATACTTTTAAAAAATGCCAAAAAAAAAAAAAATCGATTTTTTGAAAGTTTTGACTATTTTAACCCTTTAAGGGGTCACTTCATTTAGCCGATATACAATTTGTTACATTCGCAAGGTATCGCGTGTAAGAATCAAGGAGCTTTGAGGACCTACTCTATGGCCAAGGACTGACCCCATGGCTTGGCGTGAACTGTCTCGCAAAGAAAATAGTGCTACATTCAAGTTCTTGGGATTTCGAAAAGTGGCAACGGGAGGAAGGATGAATTAATTTTCTGGAACTTTCGTGGAGGTTAAAAATAAAAACTGAAAATCGTAGTATGAAATATAGAAATGTAGTAATGATTTTTTTGTTAAGAAAGTGAATACGCTCGTTTTCCTTGTGTCGCAATAAATAAAGATAAAAATATATTGGATTCTTCAACTCAAGACTTGAAATTTATTCATCTTCTACATATTATTGTGTTTCTAAATGAACTAAGTTACAGACCTGTGCAGCGGGAACTTAATTGGCGTAGTCTGGAAGGATGCAAGGTGAGAGCTTTTTATTAATGTGACTTCCCATTATAAGAATTTATATTGTATCTAGGATAAATTTATTAAGATTTTTGCGATTTATTTCATATTTTGACGTTAAGGAAAGGAATTTGTTTTGAATGTAACTAAGTAGTACGTCAGTGCTAAGGTGTAGTAGTATTGTAGCAGTATAGGAGTGGTGTTTTGTAGTGCCGGCTGAATGGAGGATATTTTGAATTGATTTTGGTTGTAATTTTTTTTTATTATTGGTTTTCTATATGAGATGTTTTGCTATAAAAGGAGGGCGGTGTATATTTCGGAGAGTAATTGAGTATTGGTTGTATATATATGTTAATTGAAGGATTTATAAATTATGATGTGTGTTCATTGATGTGGTGCGTATAATTTTGTTTTAATATGAATTTGGATTGATTTATGAAGTAGTATTTGTTGAAGTGTTGTATTGTTACGTTATACATGTGAAGGTGTTAAATTTTGGAATTGCTATGGTGCTCGCAATGGTATTGAATTTATGTGCGTGATATAGCTACAAAGTGTGACTTATTTCTGGTGTTTATTAGAGTGGTGGATTAGTGATTCCGAGTTACGGTTAAATTGAGTTTTCGCCAATTTGTTGGACAGTTTAGACCCTCTTGAGAAACTATTTAAAAAGTAACAATGTCATTTTTGGGTAAGGCTCGTAAAGAAGATTTACGATGTTTGGCTGAAGAATTGGGAGAGCACCCTGAACCGGATGCAATAATAGCTGATTTAAAGCAACTAATTATGGCGAGTAAAAACTATGAAGCAGAATTTGTGAAGGGATTGATGGAAACTATTATAGAGACGAGAAAAGAGAATGAGGCGAAACGAAAGGAGATGGAAAAAATTGCGTTGGAAAGAGAAGAGAGGGAGTTTAAAATTGCGTTGGAAAGAGAAGAGAGGGAGTTTAAAATTGCGTTGGAAAGAGAAGAGAGTTAGTTTAAAATTGCGTTGGAAAGAGAAGAGAGGGAGTTTGAGTTGGAGAAGTTGAGGATAGCGAAAGATAGCGAAAAAGCAGGAATTGATGGATTGGAAATGAAAGCCTATAATTATGGAATTGAATTTGCGAAACTTATGCCGAAATTTAATGTCAAGGAGGACGACATTGTTTTGTATTTATCTATTTTTGAACGTCAAGCAAAGAGGATGTGTGTAGATCCAGAACATTGGGTATCGAACTTGTTGGTTTTGCTGCCGTCCGATATTATACAGGTTCTCGCACGTGAGGCAGAGGAAAAATTTGAAGATTATGAATATATTAAAGGGATTCTACTGAGACGGTTTAAGTTATGTCCTGAGAGATTCCGTAGAAAGTTTATGGAACATCAAAGAAACCCTGAACGCACCTGGCGAGAATTTGTATTTGAATTAAATGGTTATTTTCAAGAATGGATTGATGGACTTAAAATTGTTGATTTCAATTCTTTGAAAGATTTGATTGTAACTGATCAATTAAAAAGAAGAGTGCCTGATGAGATTCGAGATCATTTCGTGGATGAATGGCCTAAAATAGTATCTCCTACTGATTTGGCTGAGAAACTTGACTTATATGAAAGTGTGCGACAAGATTTTAGTAAGTTAGATAAGAAAGATAGATTTTCCGAAGAGAAGAGTAATTTTTCATTTTATTCTAAACACATTGATAATAGAAATCCTGGTTTCGCTTCGGACCGCAGATATGAGTCAAGAGTTGGTACTTATAAAGCAAAGACACGGATACCTAATAAAATTACTTGTTATTCGTGTGGACAAGAGGGTCACAAGGCTTCATTTTGCCCAAATCAACGTGGTACTCAAGGTGTACAAAGAGCGCAAACGAATTCTGTACAATCGAATGAGAAAGTTGGAGAAGAGCAGTCATCGATATTAACTGCAAGAATAACAATACCTGTCTCGTCCTGTGTGAAAAGAGAGGGGAAATTTAATGAATTGGAAATGGTTAGGATTAAATGTGGAAGTAATGTGTTGGACGGTATCTATGATTCTGGTACACAGATCTCGGTGATACGGGCAGACTTAGTCAAGGATATATCAGTTGAAGGAGAGGGAAAGATTGAGATAACTTCAGCATTCGGAGAGAGAGAAGTCGCTCCATTAAAAATAATACCGATGAGAATAGATGATAAAATTCATGGAAATGTGATGGTACCTTGTGCCGTTTCCAAGAAACTGGTGAATGAGATGCTTATATGTCCAACTGCTTATGAAGCATTAAACCATAAGGTTATATTATATACGAAGGTTGAAAAGTTGAATTCTGATCCTGGAAAAGATGAACTTGATTTGAGTGAGAAGGAAACAGAGGAATCTTTTATGAAACTACAAAGAGCTGATGATACTTTAAGAAATATTTGGGAAATTGATAAAAATAATAAAAGTGCTTATTTTATAGAGGAAGGTATTCTTATGCATTCTGAAGATGTCTGTGGTGAATTTGTGAAGCAGGTGGTGTTACCTCAGTGTAAGAGACAGTGTATTTTATCTGTTGCTGACGAAATTCCTTTGGCGGGTCATTTGGGAAAAGTAAAAAAAAAAAAAAAAAAAAAAAAAAAAAAGGAAATTGCATAATGTTTAAATTTTGATGTATTTTGGTATTTCTGTTGTTCATGCTTATATTTAGTGTATATATTGTGTTATTTGTATATATTTATTTTAAAAGAAATGGGAAGATTCACATTGCTCTCGTCCTTGCTAATATTTTTTTTTGTGTGTATATACTTTAAAGCTTCATTGTGTCAAAAGCCACTAATGAGCTCTTTTAGGGGGGAGTTGTAAGAATCAAGGAGCTTTGAGGACCTACTCTATGGCCAAGGACTGACCCCATGGCTTGGCGTGAACTGTCTCGCAAAGAAAATAGTGCTACATTCAAGTTCTTGGGATTTCGAAAAGTGGCAACGGGAGGAAGGATGAATTAATTTTCTGGAACTTTCGTGGAGGTTAAAAATAAAAACTGAAAATCGTAGTATGAAATATAGAAATGTAGTAATGATTTTTTTGTTAAGAAAGTGAATACGCTCGTTTTCCTTGTGTCGCAATAAATAAAGATAAAAATATATTGGATTCTTCAACTCAAGACTTGAAATTTATTCATCTTCTACATATTATTGTGTTTCTAAATGAACTAAGTTACAGACCTGTGCAGCGGGAACTTAATTTCGCGTAAATACCCTAATCTGAGATAATGTCAATTAGATGTTTGAGGTATGAGAATTGGATTTTGTTGAATGGAACATAATTACCCTAAAGCCAAATTTTAACAAGATTTTAGAAATTCGTTAACTTATTTCAAGAAAATAAGAAAGTATTATTAAATTATCATTGCCAACAGTGTTAACTTTTGAGTGAGCGCGTTTTCTGAATTTAGTATGAATGGAATCCACGATTTTATCAGTAAAACCTCGATGATTGGCAACAGATTTAATGTAATTTAATTCATCTTTCAGTAAACTCTGGGACGAACACATATTTAAGGCCTGGTAGACTTAAGTGCTAGAGACTTCCAACTTTTGATTATGTGGATAGGAAAAAAGACGATATCGGGATAAAGATACTGCGAATAGTTCACGATAAACAGTATGTTTTCGTGAAACGAGTAGTGAAACGAGTTATTTTATTTTCGCGAAAAACTATGACATCAATAAAGTTATTGAACTGTTATTTTCGAGTTCCGAAGTGAATTGAATGTGTTCATCCATAGAGTTCATAATATCAAGAATATTAATAAGAATAAGATCATCAGAGTTAAGAAATGCAAAGCAGTCGTCGACATATCTGATGTAACATGGGAAAAATATTTTTTTTTTGAAAAGGTTTAATTCGCAATAGTGCATGTAAATATCACTGACGATGAGGCTCAGTCATAAACTAACCCAACAATTATAATTTTAAATTTTCTAAAGTCTCAATAATACAAAAAAGCTCATCAATTTATGATCTTTACTTTTGGGCGGCTTATCATATACGGAAAAATTCAAACAGTTTATTTAACGATTTGTCCAGCGCGACCAATTTTTCAAAACTATGGTTTCAATTTCTTTAATTCGTTCTCTTCCCTTCACCCGCTTTTTTTTCCTCTTTGTATAAACTCTCCCGGAGCAACTGTTCCATTCTGATTGGTCTCCCCTGTGCACGAGAGATATATTCTGCAGTTGTCTGTCAACTATGTTTTGCATTTCGCCGTTAACAGTCAGATGTGAGATACGCCTCTCAGTCCTTCTCTCCATCCCCTCTCTCTTTTAACTCACGATTTTAATTTTTTTTTTTTTTTTTGATATTATGCTTTGATGATGTGGCCTTATAGGCCTCTAAACGACTGTATGAGTTTTATACTTACTTATATTTGTGTTTTTACAACGTTGCCTTTCTTTCTTCATATATTGACACAAAGTACAATCCTCCCCTCTTTTTAAAGGATTAACATGTGTACTGATGTACCAGCTTTGTAAGGTCTTCAGTTGGCAGAATGCCCAGCCGATTCCATTCAGACTTTGGGGGTAATAGCCTATGAGGCCGAGAAATGATATTAAATATTGTTTTCTATTTTTTGTTCAGAGTGAAATTTTATTTTAAAATTAATAGATTGTGGACCTATTATTAGTTCTCGGAATAACCTTTCCAAAATATATATTTTCTCCTATATTTTTTTAATTTTAATAAAAACATGTCTGTGTTTTTTTTTTTTTTTTTTTTTTTTTTTACATTTATATTTATGGCTAAAATACAGTTTTAACGACTGCTTGGCATCTGACTTGGCGGCTATGCAAGAAATTCGCCAATTCTAACAACCTAAATATTCAGGGCACTTGTGTGTCATATACTCACTGGGATTTACTTGGCGCCAGAATGGCGTTATTTTGCCTAATATGGCAACACTGATATTGTTTATTTTTTGATAAATTGTTTATTTACCTTAATTTTTTTTTAATTATATAAAATGTTTTTTGCTCTATTGTTATTTGTTTTTAAAATTTATTATATTTAAAAACAGTTTTATTTATTGTTATTTTTTTTAATAATAGAAAATAATTTAAAAATGTATATTTAACCAGCATTCGAAAATGAGGTTTTCGCCAAATTGACGTTAGAAATTTTTTTTTACCAAACCTTGCGCATATATGATATCTGTTATTTCTCATTTTCATATCCAATGTATGCAAATAATATAATGAATAATGTACACAATAATGTAGCGAAATAATTTTAAAAAATTGGTAATCTGGCAAGTTTTAAAATCACACCATTCAGGCGTTAATTCTAAAAAGATTAAGTTACGCTATATCGCGAGGGAAAAGTTATAACCATACCTTTAAATCATCTTTTTTATTATATTTGTCTTTTTTTAACTTATTTTAGTATAACTGAATTACAATGTAATGTTTAGAAACAGATAATTGAATTAGAGAAACAAAAAGGTATTCGCCAAAAAAATTCGACATATCTATGATGTTTAATAAATAAACTCATCCTCGAGATGGTACGAACTCTCCCATTTTCGCATTGAACTCGCTCTTTTCGCCCATGCGCAGTTCTGTCCAGGTTTCTCTCAAACGTGGTTTATCAGTAACAATTTTTGTAATATTAACGTGCATTAGAAAGAAAGTTTTTGAATTGACAGATCCATTAGTTTATGTTTATTTATTAATTACTATTTTGAATTACATTACTCATCTGAACGCACTGAAATATATAACAATCTATTTTATATTAGGTTCTTTATTATTGTTCATTCACGTTCCTTATGTTCTTATGAATTTATTTTAGTGGCAACTATGCAAAAAAGGCAATACAGACGAGATGACTTTTTAACTGTAGCACAATTTTTATTATTATTATTATTTCCCTGATTCATTGCCCCAAAGCTTTATTATTATTCACTTTGACGTACTATCATTTGTTTGAGGTATGACATCTAGCTTTTCGGAAGACACCTAACCGCGATGCCAATGCAATTAACCTATATTTCTCAGAAATAAATGTTTCTCTCAAGAGAATTATACCTCACTAAAATTAAAGTAGGCTTCAGTTGCTTAGAACTTACATAAATGGCTGCTTATCGGAAAATATACTCAGCAAAATCAGCTGGGCTTTAAGCCATCAATATTTTTTGCACTAATAAAAAATCTGTAGAGGCAAAAGATATTTGATATTTTTTTATGAAAAAAAAATAATTCGGTGGAGTAATCTTTATTGTATCAAATTTACTAATAGATAATCTAGGTAGAAAGGAAATGTTTTACTTTTTTATGAAAAGATATTTAATTTGATGGGAATATTTATTATATCAGATTCAATGTTCAATTTATCAAATACATAAGGAATGTTACTGTTTTTAGATATTGCTTTCAATATAACCTTCAATATATTTTAGAGATTAATATTAAATAGAGAGTAATTAAATGATAAGTATTGGTCATGATTTTCAAAGCAAGAACTTTTTTCCTCATATCCTATGACATTTTTAGTCAAAAGATCGGATTAAATTAGATGCATAATTATCAGTATTTTTATTGAATATTTAGTGCATAAAAATTTCTTTATTCAAAAGATTTTTACAATTATTTGTAAATAATGTCTTTCGCTTATTTTACACTTATGTTAACCCTTTTTGAATTCATAAAAATTTCATCTTCTAAAGTCTAAAGCAATTTTCGTGAATTTTTGAAATTACAGAAAAAGATTTACGTAATAAAAGTTTTAATAAAATTAATTAAATAAATTTATAGGAATTTTGTGCAATATTTATAACTTCAGTCAAAGTTTTTATTTCAAATATTTTTTAGTACTTTATATAATTAGGAAATGTACAAATATAATGCTATTGCAATATAAATATAGAAATATTTCCTAACTAAAACTCCCCCTCCCCCTCCCATAATCTTTCAACGTCTAAAAAAGTTGAAAAGATGCAGATGAGAAGAAAATCATCCTTTTAAAAATATTTTTGTCTTATACAAAGAATAATGCTTTTGGAACAACATAAAATAAGGTATCTATTACTCATTCTAAACTGTATTATTATTAATCGATGTATTAAATTTATTTTATAACAAATTATCTTAATGGTACTTTAACGTACTGTTGGGGCATAAAGGTTTAAAAATTAGTATATTTTTCTTCGTATTGAGCTTGTCTCAATTTAGATTTATACTGAACATACGTTATTCTTTCATTGACTAGTGGACATCTTCAACAAATTTCGAATACCTTTGCCCGATTCCTTTTTTTTTTTTTTTTACTCCTAATTATTTTAAATCTGATAAACAAGACAGAAAAAAGTATGCTTCAATCACAGATTATGAAAAACTGTCCAACACATTAAACACATAACAAAACTTCACCTTTTAATAAATTGTGAAAAAGTATGTCTAATTAAACCATTTGAAAAAGCATAGCACATTTAAAATCAAATTTCTGCAATTCCCATCTACAGTCGTAAAATTATTCGTATTCTTTGAGAAGCCCTGTATGTGATGTATATATATTTTTATTAAGAGCATTGTAAAAATGCTCAGTTATGAAATGCATACCGCAGTTGAAAATTCCCCTTCAGCAATTTCCGCTAATACGAAATATGCTGCATGATTTTTTATAGTTTTTTTTTATTATGTTTTTGAGGTATACTTTTTATTTATCCACTTCAAAGAAGAAAATGCCATCTAAATGTCTCCCATTTCAAGTACTTTTTTTTACGTTTTATTAAATAATTAACTTTTCTTATATTAAAATATTGCTTCATTACAACTCGAAGTATAACAAATTTACAATTACAAATTTACCGGAATTTTCTTGCCAATTACAATTTTGTTGATGACAGTATACTACAGAAAGTAGGCTATAAGCAAAAAGAATGGAGGTGTCCAGAATTATGTTCTACTCAAATACATAGGAAAAAGAAAACAATAACCATATCACTCTTGTTCACTTTTTATGCGGAATAATAATAATAAAGCAGAATAAATATTACCATATAATGGTGATATCGATTTTCAAATCCCCCAGAGAAATCCATATCGTAAAGCAAAAGCATGTTCATAAGTAACGCTGGCGTCATATCGACGTGACTGTGGCATTACATGAACGATCAAGTTAGCTTTCATTGCAAATTTATTAACGTCTAAACATCACGAAATATAATTTTTTTACACCATCAAACGCGGGAGGGGGGGGGGGGGGGGCTTTCAAATACGATTCGTTTTGAAAAGGGAATTCACTTACGTTTTTAGATTTAAAAATTAATAATAATAATAATAATCACGATTCTTTTTCAATGTACCTTTATTGCGTGCAGTTCGAGAAAGAACTGTTCATGGGTTTGCACTTCTTAAAACTACAGGGTGATTCTAAATTCATGGTGCAAACTTTAAGGGTTGGTAAAGAACAATGTAACAATTATTTATTGTATGAAAATGTATGGGCGCAAGTGTCGTGTTAAGACTCAAACATCAGAGGGCCAATTTGACAATTTTTTAAATTTCAAAATTACTTATTCATACCAGAAATTCCCATGCTATCTTTTCTTTATTAAAGACAAACATTTCACGATTACATAAAGGAAAAATTCTTCTTTGAAAATTTTCTAAGTGAAATCGAAATTTTTGAATTAAAAAAAAAAAAAAGAAAGAAAACGCAAATTTGCGTATTATCTGTTTTTGACAGAATTGTCAGTTTTGCGTTATTATTACTATTATTAATATTTATTTATTTATTTAAAATTTTTGATTAAAAAAATAATAGCATATAAATTTCCTGGTATGAATGATAAATTTGGAAATTAAAAAAGGCCAAATTTACCCCCTAATGTTTGTACCGCATTACGTTACTTGCGCCCATATTTCCTACGAATAAATTATTTTTATAGTGTCCTGTACGAACCCTTAAAGTTTGTATCCTAAATTTAAAATCCCTCTGTATATAAATAATTTAAAAAAATTTCCAGCAAATTTTCCATTATAATTATAATATTTCCATCGTAAATAAAACATATCAAGTAAATAAAACAATATAAATAAAGCATAAATTTAATAATTATGTAATCGAAATCTGATCTTAAACATTGAAATAATCCTAATGAAAAAGTTGTCCGTAAATACTGAAATCTTTGGCGATTTCTTCTGTTACATGCGGCTGAATCAAAAGTATAGCGTTTAATAAATTTAAAAAAATTTTGAATACATAATTGATATTTGTTAGGTAAAGATTTTCGTTTTGATGTTCTTAGGGACCAACCACAAATGGTGGCAATGCATGTCAAGCATGGAGATGAGGCGAGGGATTTGTGAAATTGTGATAATTTATGATATGGGGGTAGGAGGGGGTAAGATGAAATGTGACATCACACATTTTGTTTTAAATAAAAGCATTAAAAAAGAACAGATAAAAATTTTGCAGTCATTTTGAAATTAAAGTAATTTGTGTTCATAAAGTAATGATACGATTTAAAACCAAATATAATAAATTCCATTTTAAATTCCAAAATAAAACAGTTTTCAACTGCTGTTTCATATTAATATTTTTTTTAGTATCGTATATTAATTGCGTTTTTTGTTAAAAACCTTAATTTTATTTTATACAAAATAAGTACATTATTTTTGTTGTTATGCTCACAAATGTCATTAAGGCATATAGTTAAAGATTAAAAATAAAATTTGAAATATGATCAATAACGTAGTATTTTGCTTCTGAAATGCAAGTACATGTTTATGTAATATAGCATGAGTGTGACACTTTGTAACAAAAGGGGGGGGAGTAAAAAGTATTGAAAAAAAATCTGTGAAATCATTTAAGAAGAGCCTCTTAAATGATTTCACAATATAAAATATAGTAAATATAAAAAATCTGTAGTAGTTTACATTTAAAAATTGTTTTTACCTGCATTTTATTTTTTTTTTTTCAATTCAATTACGTACTTTCGTAATTTGTTCTATAATTTGGGAAACTCTGGTTGGATCGATTGGGTAATTGAAATAATAACTTCCTATGAAGTATGCACCCAAAGAGCAACTAATGATATGTATATGAATTATTTTTTACCTTAAGTGCTTAATTGCACTCTTATGTGTGTTTTGAGAACTTAAGATAAGAAAATATCTGGAATTATATTATTTAAATAGGCCTAAGAAGAAATTTATTTTGCAATGACCTACTGACCTTTTCTAATGGCTCATACGACAACAGACGAATATTAATTCGCGGACTTAATTCTTCGTTGTCTCAAAAAGTGAACTACGTGGTAATCCATTTTATTTTACTGCAGTACAGATTCTGTACACGAGAGAAAATAACGAGAAAATTTTTCTTTATTTTCATTGTTGGCTTTCGTAAACGTAAGAGAAAAAGTAATAAAAATTCTATTTTATGGAGGGATATATGAAGGACGAAAGACCCACAGTATTTTTTACTATAATAGAATTCTCTCAATAACCAAGTTATTAATTTCACGAAATGAAACGCATGAAATTAAGTAAAAACTCAGGTGAAACATTAAAAATTACAGAATGATTGCTGTTATAGATGCAATATTGCATTGATGTAACAGAACGTTGAAATTAAACTGCTAAGAAAGAAAAGATGAGAAATAATTAAAAAATTATCAGAATTTTTTAAAATAAAACAAGTTTTGTACATGAAAGTCATCAAGCATCTTCACGAAGCTTATTTTATTTTTAAAAAAAAATTTATAAACTTGACAATAATGTTTCATCATCTTCGTTTCTCTCTTCACATTGAAAATTACTTTTATAATTTTTTTTTTCTTTTCTAAAAATAATAATAATTATAAGCTTTTTTGTGTGTACCCCCCTCCCTTTTATTATTACTATTTATTAATTAATTAATTTTATTTTATTTTATTTTTATTTTTATTTATTTCTTTTATTTCCTTTTTTTCTTTCCCTTTTGTTAATTTTTTCTAACATTGCGGCAATATTTTCCAATTCTGCATGTGCTCCTTGCGTTTCGTGCTTACTTTGAAGTTAACGCTACCTGTCGCTCTCTTTGTAAGCTGTCCTCTTTTCCCTATACATTCATTTGTGTCCTTGTCTTTTTTATGGGCACATGTTTACAGTGACTGATTATGGGATGTTTTACGTTCCACCTCGAAACGCGTCCTGGTATTGTTTTGATTTTATGATGAGTTATACATAGTTTTATTACTTTAATTGTCATTTATCGTCAGTTTTCGGTACTGCTTTAACTCTATGTATCATCTTAGGAAATTGCTTAACAATATAAATGACACCATAAAACGAAGAAAGAAACTTTTTATACATGTTTTTATTATACATGACTGAAAAATCCAATATATCTATACCGCATCAACATTTTGTTTTTAGTATCAATATCTTTAGAGCGGGCGATATTCTACAAAATTAATAAATTAATACAAATTAATTAATTAATATGAAGAAAGAAACTTCTGATAAATGTTTCTATTATATATGACTGAAAACTCCAATATATCTAATACATTAATATTTTGTTTATATCAATATCTTTAGAGAGGGCAATATACTGCAAAATTAATAAATAAATACGAATTAATTAATTAATACAAAGAAAGAAACTTCTGATGCATGTTTTTATTATATAAGGCTGAACAATCCAATATCTAACACATGAATATTTTGTTTATAACAATATCTTTAGCGCTGGTGGTATGCTGCAAAATTAATAAATCAAGTTGTGGAAATACTTTGCTATCGTCATCATCATCCACTTCTTCTGTGAATTTCTTAAAGGAGATAATAATTAAGGTTATTTTTCTAGTTTGCAGATGTTTATCTATGCATTTGTAGATAGAAGATTTCTCATTACTACTTGCGCATTTCTGTAGTTATTCCTCCAACGTAATACAAAAAAGCAAATAAAAAAAGCCTGGTAATCTGTGAGTAAATAGAAAAAAATATATGAAACATTTCCTCTAATTAGACAGATTAACTCTGGCTTATGAAATCTCCCTGATACTTCTTTTGAATATGCCATAACTGATTGAAGTCGAAAAACGAGTGTTCAAGTCAACGCCTGAGAAATTATCTTGAGATATATCAATAGCAGCATCTATACGGTTTCCTTATCTGGATTTTCATAAATTCGTAAAAAAAAACATACCCAAGGATCCGGTTAATGTCACGCAATTTATCTGTATTCTATATTTTTTCCTTCGGAGAAAATGCTAAAATATAAAGGAGCTGGTAGAACTTGGCTTCTATCCCATCTAAAAAATTAAAAAAAAAATGGGAGAGGATTTATTTGAAGGCTTCTTGGTTACATAGACGTTTATAGAAATGCTAAATGTCAAGATTAAAAGATTGTAGTAATGAGTATAGATGGAGTTTCTGAATGTAATATCGGTTAAAACAGTATTTTTCATCCGGCGTGAATAGTAAAGTTCGGAATTAAGGATAAAACACGGAAAATTCTATTTTTAATCCACCAGAAACTCAATCCGAATATAAAAAAAATAATTTCCATCGACCCGAAATTCAAAATTAAAGCAATGTAATAATCCGTATTTTAATGAAAATATGGGAAAATTATCTATAATTATAACTCTAATAACAAATTTATTTTTTATGTAAGAAAGCAAATAAATATGTATTCAAATATGTAATTCAGTTTTTTCATCGAAAATAATAGATATACATATTTTAACCTTTTATCTACCGACGGTACTTATAAGTACCATAAAAATTACTTATTGTAAAATTCTTATAAAATTGATGTATATCAATTAGTTGTAATACTGTTTAGAATGAGTTACAGATACTTTATTTTTTTCCAAAAGCATTATTGGTTACACAAAACAAAAATATTTTTAAAAGGATGATTTATTTTGCCTTTGTATCTTTTCAGCTTTCTTGGCGCTGAGGGAGGGGGATGGCGATTTTTCAATTCGGAAATATTTATATTGTAAGAACATCATATTTGTACATTTTTAATTCTACAAAATACTAAGAAAACAATTTAAAATAAAATATTTGAGTGGAGTTATAAATATTGTACAAAATCCCAGTGAATTCAAATTTAATTAATCCTTCAAATTCCTTCAATCCTTCTAAAATCCTTCAAAAATTAATTAAATGATTATGTAAATCTTTTAATTTAACTTAAACAAATTACCTAAAATGCTTTAGCATGTAAAATTTTCATAAATTCATAATGTGGTAGATAAAAGGTTAAATATTGGATTTACCGTAACCTGAGCAGCAAGACTGAAAACTCATTCCGAATCCAAAACAGCCAGAATTGGCCCGAACCGAAGCCGACCCGCAACAACACTGTAAAAAAAAACGGACGATTTAACGGAAGAATTACTGGTAATCTAGACGCCAGTATTATTTACTGTTTTTTAACGGAAAAATTTCCGTAAATTCTGGGAAAAAATCGATAAAAATGGAATTTTTTTGAGAATTTTTCCGTTAAAAAACAGTAAATAGTACTGCCGTCTAGATTACCAGTAATTCTTCCGTTAAATCGTCCGTTTTTTTTTTTTTTTTTTTTTTTTTTTTTTCTACAGTGAACAAATAATATGCGGACGATTCAACTCAAACATCGAGATAGGTTCGAGGTTAAATCTGGTTATGTCTGGCTCGATATAAGACTTTAGAATAGAGTACTAAATCGAGTAGATCTATCAACTATCATTTACCTAAATTGGGTTTATTTTTAAGTGTGAGGCAGGTTGAGAAAAATTGCATTGTATGTCTTGGATCACATAGCGCGTAAGAGTAAAACTGTTTTTTAGATTTAACTGCTTTAAGGATTGAATTTCAAGAATCAGTTTAAGAAAACATTTGGCCTTCTAAAGGAAACTTCACAAAATTTTTCACCTTAAAGCAGAATCTCTTGTGAAAATTCTCAACTTAAAACAGGACCCTTCACAAAATTCTTTGTCGTAAAAATGAGACTTTCACAACTTTTTTCACAGATAAACTAAATATTTCAAAACTTGAATAATTCAAAAATAACATACACTATATTGCCATTGATTATGGGACACTTGCGATTTTAGACATTTTACTAAATATCTAAAAAAATACATGAGGAATCATCTCGAAACTCTTAGTGTATAAATATAGTAGTATACGTAGTACATCTCCGTGAAGAGATTTTACCGAAACTCCATAGGGGACCGTCCACAAATTAAAAAAGAATGAATATCTTTTGAATAACCCTGTCAAAACTAATGTAGCAAAAGCGCTCAAACTCTAGATTATGATTGAATGCCTTATTGTAATACACTGTGTTCATTTTTATGCAAATAGCATGCATACTCGCAGAGTAATTAAGGTTTTTATAAAAATGGTCCCAAATTTTTCCAAGTTTTTTCCTTATAATTTTCAGAGTTCTTAATATAAAATAATATTTTTTTCAGAAAATATGACAAACAACATTGCACATAGTACCCTGTAATCAGAATTAAAAAATAATGAAAATTGTATACAAAATGAGTTGGTTTACTAAATAATTTTTTACTGCGCATGCGTCAACGATATCAAAATTTCATTTGCATATTATGTTAGCTAAATGTATAGAGCAACTTTTGTGAAAGTCACAAAATCATAACTTGAAAATTCTGAAAATAATCGTCAATTGAATAAGTTGAAAATCCGTTATTCTCAAAATGAAGCAAAAACAAGAGGGGTTGTATCCATATATTCATTGATTAGTGTCAATATAGAATACACAATACGGGATGTTACGACTACTTTTGGATAAAATCCCTCATTTTTTTGCTTCATTTTGGAAACAACGGATTTTGTCCTTTTTCTATAGACGATTGCTTTCAGAATTTTCAAGCTATAATTTTGAGACTTTTACAAAAGTTGCACTATACATTTAGCTATCATAATATGCAAATGAAATTTTGATATCTTTGACGCATGCGCAGTAAAAAATTATTTAGTAAACCTACTCATTTTTCATACAATTTTTATTATTTTTTAATTCTGATTACAGGGTACTGTGTGCAATGTTGTTTGTCATATTTTCTGAAAAAAATATTATTTTATATTAAGAACTCTGAAAATTATAAGGAAAAAACTTGGAAAAATTTGGGGCCATTTTTATAAAAACCTTAATTACTCTGCGAGTATGCATGCTATTTGCATAAAAATGAACACAGTGTATTACAATAAGGCATTCAATCATAATCTAGAGTTTGAGCGCTTTTGCTACATTAGTTTTGACAGGGTTATTCAAAAGATATTCATTCTTTTTTAATTTGTTGACGGTCCCCTGTGGAGTTTCGGTAAAAAATCTTCACCTAGATGTATGACGTATACTATTATATTTATACACTAAGAGTTTCGAGATGATTCCTCATGTATTTTTCTAGATATTTAGTAAAATGTCTAAAATCGCAAGTGTCCCATAATCAATGGCAATATAGTGTATTATCTATCACAGAACATCTAAAATCAACAAAGAACACATTATTTAGTTTTTAGGTAGATTTCGTATGGAATACTTGCGTTCGCACCAATGTTGGAATTTCTGAAAACTTTTTGCAGATCTACGCCGATCATGACCCCTAGACCCCAAAACTACCACCAGTAAAAAGTTTATACACACACACACACACACATATATATATATATATATATATATATATATATATATATATATATACATCACTTTCTTCTGGACACGATAACTTCCATAATTCTGCTCAGATCTCCTTCAAACATTTACATAAAATTTCGGCTAAGTTCGTTAATAGTAATGGGCAAATCGGACAAAGGGGGGGGGGATATAGGGAGGGGTTTTGTGAAATCAGAAAAAAACCCATAACTTCTTAACAAAAATAGTTATAGAATCAGTTTAAATTTTATATTACTTCTAAGAAATGAAATCAGGGAAAAAAATATGAATGATAGATATTTGATAAAATTTAAAATGGGCTCAAGGGGCGAAAAAAATGGGGTTTTGAGGAGGGAAAAACTCATAACTTCGTCAAATCTTAAGATATCAAATCCAAATAATTTTTATATGAATGTTCTATATATTATATAAAATTTTTGTACTGACAAGTTTTTGATAGAACCAATTCTTACCGCAAAAAAAATTAAAAACGAAAACAAAAAGAGGGGTGGAAAACGAAAAAAATCAATATCTTCGTCAATTCTTAAGATATCAAATCCGATTAAACTTATTTTACATCTTCTTAGTAATAACTTTAACTTTTACACTGACAAGTTTTTTTATAGAACCAATCCTTATAGCTAAAATAAATTAAACAAAAATAGGAGTTCAAGAAAAAAAAAATCTCAAATCAAAATTGCTTATATAATGACTCATTTTTAAATTCATTTTTGATTTTAAACGCATCCAAATGACAAGTTCTCTTATTTAGGAACTGTATAATGTGACGTACTAGCCAATTTTTTTCATGAAAATAGAATATATTTCAAAAAATGGTTTTAAAATAGCCATTTTGAGCAGAATTTTCTGATGCAATCGTAAATGAAAAATTGAGGAAGTATTCGAATAACAAATTGCGTTTTTTTGTGATTCATTTTTAAATTCATTTCTGCTCTCATACGCATATAATTTACACGTCCTCTTATTTAGGAACTGTATAATGTGCCGTATTGGTCAGTTTTTTTATAAAGGCTGAACATATTTTTTAAAAGCTGTCGAATTGGACACTTTTCTTTACTTTGTTTTTTTTTTCATTTAGGAGCTATATAATGTGTCGTATTGGTCGATTTTTTAACAAAGTCAGAATATATTTTAAAATATGATGACAAAATCGGCATTTGAGCCGAATTTTGCTTTTCATGATTGTGATAAATCCAGTTCTTACAGAAAAATGAAATTAAAAGTTTTTCAAAAGCGGCCAAATAAAGTTGTTAAACTGGGTTTATCTCTAATCAAATTTTATTTATTGTTATTGAAATGAGCATACTTCGAAATCTACTACCACTTATAGGCCAAGCCGACAGGGATTTTTTTTTTTTTTAATCCATAGATAGAAACCTGAATATATTTCAAATTCATAAATTATGTCTAAATTTTTTACAGATCAAGAAAAATTGTTATATTGTTTTCAAGGAAAATTGCTTACAATTTCACAAAAACAGAACCTTGTGAGAAAGATCTGGACATACTTTTAAATTTAAAAGAAATTTTCGGGTTTAGTCTAATCTATATCTCATGGATGTATCTTGACACATTAGAGTACCTTGAAAGTGTCGTCAAAAATAATAAATTATTTTTACAATTTTAATAAGTTCAGTGAAAATTCCATTTACTTTCCGTTGACCAACTAAAGGACCAGAAATGTTTATTCATTTATTTATTTTTACAATAAAAAACAATTAAAACAATGTTGAAAGTTGAACGGAATTTTTCGTTGTATCCAGAACACATACAAAAAATCTTATAGTCAATTTGTTTGTCGATTTTTCAGAGGTATTCATTTATAAAATGATATACCATCTTGTTGTTAAAAGATAGATTCTATTTATCATGGAAGACGATAGTATTTCTGTGACCCAGCCTTAAGCCTAAAATCGAAGGTTGGAACTCATATATACAGCAAATTTGAGATCAAAGGAAATGCGAAAAGCCGCCTTTTAATAATTCAGTAAATATAGCTCATATTGTTCTGATTTTTTTAAAAACAGTCTTATATCTGCAGTCTAATCTTATTTTGAATTTTTTGGATTTCTGCGTGCAATATTTTTTAAGATCTTGAAAGCCATTTTTAAAACAAAATCGATAATGTCCATACCTTTTTTTTTTTTTCTTCTCACAATCGGCTAGGGCGATTTTTTTAAAGTAATATATAATATGAATTTATTTCAAATGAATCGAATAAGACTAGCCTGTTTCTAGGAAAACTCTTGTTTGTTATATAATCCTCTTGAAAAATCGAACCATATTTTTGGCATTTCAATGGGAATCTCAAGACAAATACAACTCACAACAACTCTCAACTCTCAACTCTCAACTGATAACAACTCACTGTATTCGTGCGCGTGCTTACTTTTTCTCCTCTAGTTTCCGTAAACGTCTTGCTCAATCTCTTAAGTCAATGGGCTAGTAATTGAGAGGTACCTAATTGTGTCCTCTTCGGGGCATTAGTGTTTCATTTTTAGATTTTTGCTTTGATTTTTTTAAAATAAGTTAATAAAGTATAGTTGGTCATTATTATCCTTTCCTTTGCATTTTTTTCTGTCAATCAAATGATTAAATGAAATTTTAATTTTTTAAAAATTAATAAGTTAAACAAAATTTAATTACAACAACGATTAATTTAAGTGAAATAAAACTTAATAAATTACAATAATTATATTTTTAAATTAAATTTTTATAAGTACTTTTTATTATTAAAATTGACCTTTATTATAAATTATAAAATCAAATAAATACTTACTTTGACAATATCAAATATTTTATTACACAAGCATCTAAAGTGTTACAATTTTCTGGATTTTGACGGCACTCAGATTAACTATTCAAAACAAGCGTACTAATGGTCAAATATAAAACTAACTGACAGACCAGTTTTAGGACCATAATTATCAATAATATATGATACATTAAAATGCAGAATATAAATGTGAAAGATATGCGACAGTAAAAAACAACACAGTTTTTCGAATTTGTAGGGGGTCACAGTCATGCAGTTTACTTTGATTTTTCATTTCTTAAATACCAAAAATTCAGAGCCTCAATTAATAACTTCATAATTTATAATCTAAACTGCCTGTTACAGATTACGTATATAAATAAAATTTAATTTTTCATTACTTTGGAAAGTTACATTATACTTTAGTTTTAAATCGTATTTCAAGCTTTTTTTTTTTTTTTTTTTTTTTTTTTTTTTTTTTTTACACAGACATTATTTTAAGCTTGTAACATAGAATTTTTTGCAACTGAATTCGGAAAAGTCTGAAGATTAGGAAATTCTTCTGAATTTTCGTCTATAAAAGCCTTTTCAATACTCTAAATACCTATATATGTACACTGGTGTCCAAAAGTTAAGTATAATTGGTAATTAAGTAAGTAATGAAAGAAATATAAATCGAAATGTGGTGAGACTCCAGGTGTGTAAACAAAATAGTACGCGTCATATATTTTCGCGAAGAGTTTTCCCCGAAATCGAACAGAGGACCGCCAACAAATTGAAAAAGAACGAAGATCTTTTAGATGACCCTGTCAAAACTAATGTAGCAAAAGCGTTCAAACTGCACATTATGATTAAGTGTCTTATTGTAATGTACTGTGTTTATTTTTATAAGGATAGCATGTATACTCGTAGAGAAATTAAGGTTTTTTATAAAAACATTCCTAAATTTTTCCAAGTTTTTGGCTTATAATTTTCAGAGTTCTTAATATAAAATAATGTTCTTTTCTGAAAATATGACAAACATCATTGTACACAATACCCTGTCACCAAAATTTAAACATAATAAAAATTGTATGAAAAATGAGTAGGTTTAGTAAATAATTTTTCATTGCACATGCGTCAACGATATCAAAATTTCATTTGCATATTGTGTTAGCTAAATGTATAGAGCAACTTCTGTAAAAGTTTCAAAAACATAGCTTGAAAATTCTGAAAATGATCGTCTATAGAATCAACTCAAAATCCGTTATTCCTGAAAGGAAGCAAAAAAATCAGGGGTTTTATCCAAATATAGTTGTACGTGCAATATTGTGTAGGCACTAAACAATGGAATATGGATACAGCCCCTCATCTTTTTGCTTCATTTAGGGAATAAAGGATTTTGATCTCATTCTATCAACGATAATTTTCAGAATTTTTAAGCTATGTTTTTGAGACTTTCAAAAAAGTTGCTCTATACATTTAGCCAACATAATATGCAAATGAAATTTTAATAGCGTTCACGCATGCGCAGTAAAAATTTATTTAGTAAACCTGCTCATTTGTCACACAATTTTTATTATTTTTTAATTCTGATGATAGGGTATTGTGTACAATGATGTTTGTCATATTTTCAGAAAAGAACATTATTTTATATTAAGAACTTTGCAAATTATAAGCAAAAAATTTAGGACTATTTTTATAAAATCCTTAATTTCTCTACGAGTATGCATGCTATCCTTATAAAAATAAACACAGTACATTACAATAAGCCACATAATCAAAACGTGCAGTTTGAACGCTTTTGCTACATTAGTTTTGACAGGGTTATCCAAAAGATCTTCGTTTTTTTTTCAATTTGTTGACGGTCCCTTGTTCGATTTCGGGGAAAACTCTTCGCGAAAATATATGACGCGTACTATTTTGTTTACACACCTGGAGTTTCACCACATTTCGATTTATATTTCTTTCATTACTTACTTAATTACCAATTATGCTTAACTTTTGGACACCAGTGTATATTTTTTTCATTGTTTCAAGAATTGATTCATGTTTTTAGAAACTATAAACTTTTCTACCAAAAATTGAACCGACTTCAAAAACTACTGCAAAGTAAAAAATAATTTTTTTACATAATAGTAATAAGAAATTAAATTAAGAGCATAGTATTTACCATGCGTATTATTATATTTATGTACATTAATTTGATTTTTTGGAGTCGGTGCCAGCCAAGCCTTTATTCTTTTAGGAATTGAATTGGATATTTAATTTTAATTTTGAAATTGGCTTGGCTGGCACCGACTCCAAAAAATCAAATTAATGTACATAAATATAATAATACGCATGGTAAATACTATGCTCTTAATTTAATTTCTTATTACTATTATGTCAAAAAATTATTTTTTACTTTGCAGTAGTTTTTGAAGTCGGTTCAATTTTTGGTAGAAAAGTTTACTTTTCTCTTTTTAGTTAAAAATTAACGATTTTTTGAAGTCAGTGAATAAAAATTATAATACGTAAAAAAATATTGTAAATTATACATGGATTTAAATTTTGTCAGAAATAGGGTTCGAACGCACGCTCTCTTTCCAGCATCAGAGCTTAACTCTGACTCCTTAAACCACTGGGTCATCTTGACTGCGCTCTAATCGGCGAGTTTATTCATGTTAAGTCCATGTTATTTTTAATTTGCGAAAAATCATCAATTTTATTAAATTTTGCCTAATTATTAAAAAAGTACTAAACCAATTTCCATGAAATAGAGGTGGTACCAATTCGAGAGTAGCCTCTTTTATTTAACTCAAAACAAAACTAATCGGTTGGATAGTTTAGGAGTAATCGGTGAACATGCATAGAAAAAAATACATACGCTTCGAATTGATAACTTCCTCTTCCTTTTCTGAAGTCAGTTAATAATAAATATTATAATACGGAAAAAATGTTATAAATTATACATGGATGTAAGTTATGTCAGGAGTGGGGTTTGAACCCTTTCTTTCTTCCGAGAACAAGTGCCTAAGTTGGCGCCTTAGACCGCTCGGCCACCCTGATAACGCTACAGCCTGCGAGCTTATTCAAAGTCCATGTTACTTTTAATTTGTGAGAAATCACAAATTTTGCCTAATTACTAAAAAAGTACTGTATCAATTTCAATGAAATGGAAGTGGTACCAATTGGAGAGTAGCCTCTTTTATTTGATACAAAAACCAAATTAATCGGTTGGATAGTTTCAGAGTAATTGGTGAACTTATATAGAAAAAAATACATACGCGTCGAATTGATAACTTCCTCTTCCTTTTCTGAAGCCGGTTAAAAAAAATTGTAATACGAAAAAAAAAATGTAAATTTTACATAGATGTAAATAATGTCAGAGTAGGGGTTCGAACCCACGATCTTTTTCGAAAAACAGAGCTTCAATCTGACGCCTTAGATCGCTCGGCCATGCTGTCGACACGCCAGTCACCGAACGTATTCAACACTTTTGATTAGCGAAAAATCACTAATTTTATTAGTTTTTGCCTAATTACTAAAAAAGTACTGAACCAATTTCGATGAAACTGAAGTGGTACCAATTCGAGAGCATCGTCTTCCATTTAACACCAAAACCAAGTTAATCGGTTGCATGGTTTCGGAGTAATCGGTGAACATACATAAAAAAAAAATACATACACTTCGAATTGATAACCTCCTCTTCTTTTTGGAAGTCGGTTAAAAAAGAGAGACCATCTTGGCAGTTTTTAAGATCTGTGCTTCTCCGTGAAGTCATCAGATATCAGCACTAAATTTTAATCTGAGAGGGAATTTTAAATCAGATCATTGTAATTGCACATTTTTTTAGATTGTAATATAGTCTTGTTATAATTTTAGGGAAATGCGGTGCATTGTATATTCTTGTGCTTCTAATATATAGGAAGAAAGGATAGAGGGGAAGGGAGGGTTAGAGTTTTGGTGTTGTCAGATTTTTGGCCCAAGCAATTTATCTCATTTATAATAACTTACATATAGTACAATTTTGTATAAAATATGATGACCTTAGAATCCAAGGGGTACAAGTGATAAAATTCTGTTTTGGAGTTAATTGAGTTTAAAGATAATTGACGTTAAATTTGAACCTCAATAATAACTGACTGAAATGAAATAGGAAACTGCCGCTTGTTTCATTGTGATCTTTGAACTCTTATTTCAGCAACTGTAAAAAGATAGTGTGCAATCTTCTTTAAATTTATATTTAATAAATACTGATTATTATTCAGCAAACGTGGCTCATCTCTAGAACACAGCACATAACTAGAAAATCAATTATATTTCTTTACATGAAAAGAAAAAATTATATTTCCAAGTCATCTGTGCGCTTAGTTTATTTTTTTTTTTAATTTCTCACTTATACCCCATGGCTTCTGAGGTTCTCATATATATTGAGTGGATAATATGCATATACAGTGTGTACCACACAAATAAAGCCACCGTGATTTTGTGCCGTATTGGAGACAAAATAAAGTCACAAGAAACGAAACAAATATATTAAGAAAGACCATATAGAAATGCTTATTTATAAGGAATAACTCACTCCCAGCTTCACTTGATCAGAAAAAACAAGTTGGAAATGGCACGTTAAACGTAGCAAATGAGGTGCGTTCGTACGATAACGAAGTTTTAAATATAGTCAGATCTTGCTGTTATAATCGATAGTATTTCGGATAGAGTGTAGTGATCAAAAATTTGTTTTTTTCTGTAAATATACAGGAAGTAACTTTTATTACACCTCAACAACGTATATCATACGCTATACTATATGCTTTCTTTTATACTGGAAATAACTTGTAGTATTCCTCAGCAACGTATATCAATCTCATAAAATGTTAAATAGTCAATTACAATTAAAAGGCGCAACAAAAAAAATGTTCTCTCTATACCATTATGTAATGGAAAACTTTTGTGTGGCCTTGTAAATCAATAACACGTGTATTTTGCACCACAGATTGTACAAAATGTATATTATAATATGTACTTCACAGATGCATAACAATTTTATCGTGTTCGAACGAGTGTAACGCCATTAAAATGCATTTGAAACTTTTTTCCCCATTGACCGTAGTGTAACGGAATAATTTTGATTGTCCCTGTAATTGATCTATGCATCCGATTTTCATAAAATTTGAAATGATTCGACAAAATTATGTAATAATCAAATATTTTAAATTTCAAACGATTAAAATGCATTTGAAACTTTTTTCCCCATTGCCCGTAATGTAACGGAATATTTTTTATTGTCCCTGTAATTCATCTATTCATCCGATTTTCATAAAATTTGAAATGACTCAACAAAATTATATAATAATAATATATTTTAAATTTCAAACGATTCGGTTGGGTAGTTTTTGCGTTGTTATATGCGGACAGACAGACGGACGGACGGACTGAACGACAACTATAGGTGCTACGTATTTACATAATTACAAACGCACCTAAAAATGAGTATATAAAAGAGACGGGGGGGGGGATTGTCCCACCGAAATAAAGCCACTTCTTTTAATAGCAATTATATCCGCTATGCTCACATGTGACTTGGAATATACGATGTGGCATACCATTTACCAATCCCTGGAAGACATTAGCATCAATATTGTCTTAGGCCTCAATAATGGTATACAAAGTAATAATGTATAACAATAATGGTAAACATAGGCCTTCAGTTCTGCCACAGACTTGAACTTTCTGCCATTGGCCATTTAAAGTTCTATTGAGAAGTTCTAGAGTTCTCCACGCACTTTCTTGGGTATTCAGATGGAGATACAGGGCAGGCCATTCCATAGCATGTCCTCAATTATCCAAAAACTACTCCTAGAGGGATTTTGCAAAGGTTATGGAAGCGTTTTCCTGCTGAAAAATCCAACTTAGCCCATCAATTCTCTCTTAAGTTGGAAATAAGTGGGTTTCTATCAATTCTTGGTAATTGTAATTTGTAGCCTACATGCTGTTTGAGGGAACAGTCAGGTTAAGTTTACCACCATAGTCGAAGCCTCCAAACATCATTAATGAGCCTCCATCTCCCCATGTTGAGCTTGCCCATGATGATATCCACATGGGCAAGCTTGTGGATGCTTGCTATCCACAAGCAAAGGAGAGTCGATGGGACCAAATATCATCAAACATGGTAGAATAGGTGGCATTTTGTCATATTTCCAGATAAGAAAAAAATAGTTTGAATGGCCCGGACTGTCTTGCTTTCTATTGTTATAACACCAGGAAAGGATAGGATTTTTTTTTCCAAAATATAGCACGATGGAGGCTTAGTAATAGTGTTGGGAGGCTTCACTATATTGGTAAACTTAACCTGGATCTTTCCTCAGACCGCATGTAGGCTACCAATTACCAAGAATTTCTAGAAATCTTTTTATTGCCAACTGAAGAGAGAATCGATGAGCGAAGTTAGATTTTCCAGCAAGAAAAACGCTTCTATAACCTTTGAAAAACATTCCTATAAATGTTTTTTGATAATTGAGGACATGTTATGGAATGGCCTGCCCTCTACCTTCATCTTAATTCCCAAGAAAATGTGTGGGGGTATCCCCAGTAGAACTTTAAATGCTAATGACAGGTAGTTCAAGTCTGTGGCAGAAGTGATGACCGCCATCATTGAGGCCTGAGATAATATTGATGCTAATGTCTTTCAGGGATTGGTAAATGGTATGCCACATCGTATATTCCAAGTCATATGCAAACATGGCGGATATAATTGTTATTAACAGTAGTGGCTTTATTTTGACGGGACACTTACCCCCGCCCCTTTTTTATGCATTCATTTTTTTCCTGATCAAGTGGGGCATGGGATGAGTTATTCCTCGCAAGTATGCCTTTCTATATAGTCTTTCTTAATACATTTGTTTCTTTTTCGTGGTTTTCTTTCCTCTCCGATTACGGCACAAAATAATAATGGCTTTATTTGTGTGGTACACACAGTAGTTAGAGTGAGTGAAAAAGAGGAAGATTTATATACAGTAAACCTTACAGTTTAAAAATAATGATATCAAATTTTGAGTGACGCCATGCTATTAATTAAAAAAATGCAATTTTGTACTATTTATTTCATAACTTTATTTTTGTTTTGTTTGTCATAGCATATGCAAAAATTACCGTCAACATGAAAGAAATATAAAACTTTATTCACTAATACTTTTTCATACACATTTCTCATAAATTCAAAATATGAGTTTTAAAATATATGATATAAACATACGATATAAATATATGATATAAGTATATAATATATGCTTGGAAAGTGTGCTATTGTATTATGTTATTATTCGATAGAAAAATGTTATGCTTAATATAACGCTGAGTTGCTTCATACTTTTAAAAATAGCTTCATCTATTACACTTAATTATCATTTATTTTGCCTTCATTTATATTTTTTATTTTAAAATTCAAAACTTGTTTAATATCTAAGTGTTTGTTCTTCCTGGTTAACACACTGCTAATTCACACTTTAACCATATGGTTTAACTGCAACGTGTTCGGCATAAAAAAAACTATATTAGTTTCCATTAAAGAAAACTACATTCTCCATAATAAATAGCATGTTATAAATTTAAATGGAATTGATAAAAATTTTAGTTAAGAGCTTTAGAAATTTTCTTTTAATAAACATTTTACATATTTTTAGTCATATGACGAGTTTAAATTGTATAACCATTTGGAACTTAATTCATGGGCAAGGCCGGCTTAAGGTACAATATATATTGCCATACTGAACTAATAATATTTTTATATTATTAATAGTACTTTTGTAATATTTTTATTGTCGTTATCATAGAATAATATATAAACTAAACAAGTGGCTTTACGATCCATTAAGGATAAGGATCTACAGTGCACATCTCTATTTTTTTACTCTGGGTCCCGAGTTTTATATTGTACATTTACCGGTCAAGAGGTCACATACACAATATATACTAATTTTTTCTATTTTTTAACAAATAATTTCCCTACTCCTAGAAAACATGTTTTATTCCTGAATTCTCCCCGAACATTTAAAAAAGAGGGAGAAATTCCGTTCATTCCTAGCATGCATGCGAATTTGGTCTATTATTAATAAATTCGAATTTATTTTTTAAAAGAAAAAACAAAAATTCTATAAATTATGATTTATAATTAAAAAAGACAAAAAAAAAGTTTTCGTACTTAAAAATAAAAATCTATTACTTTTTTCATTCATTCAAATGTACTCACAATTTATTTCTTTATGTTGAAGAAGTTCTTTATGTTGAATACTGTTAAATAAAGTTCATAAAGCTGTTTATAAACAAATATTCACATTTAAAATATACTTTGAATGAAAACATTTAAAAGATATTTATAATTATAAAAAATTATAAATATCTATATAAATATAATAGAAAAAATCGATATTACTCATAAAAAAAGAAAAAAAATCTTATCAAATAAAAATATAAAAATATCATATTCATATTTTACCTCTATCAAGCTACATAAAAATATTTAAAATTCATATTTTTATCCTATATTAATACTATAATATAAAACCCCAAGATCAATCTCATTAAAAACTAAATCTTCCCGAAATAACCTTCAAAATTAAAAGCTTTTTAAAGAAATTTATCAAGCCATACCCAACTGAAGTAAACATATTCATTTCAAAGCATCACCTTGTTGTGCAACTAATGCGCAATGCTGGCGTGTTAGCCTCGTAACGTTGAGATGACTGGTTCGCATCCAACGTCAGCCGCTTCTGCTTTTTCCCAACTTCCTTTAATTGACGGATATTTTACCTCTTGTAACTGAAAAATTAAAAAAAACGTATATTCGTGAATATACGTAAATATTCTGGCAGCACTGCTAACAGTACAATTCCCGTGAATTGAAGAAAGTTTTTTTGAGAGTGTAACGCGGGACTCTCAATGTTTAGTTCCCAAGCTAGCTTGGTACTCAAGGGTTGAGAATAATATGTAATATGGATGAGAAAATGCAGAAAAAAAATCTATTAATTTCACTATTAAGCTATTAATAATAGTTTTGCAAAATCTCCCGATACGCTATTTTAAATATTTATTTTTTTCGTTCGCCGTTTCTTACGGAATCGGCAAATCTATGTATTGTCCGACAATTATATCAACTTTGCCGGTAAGAAGTAAAATTATAACTCTTTTCTTTTTTTTTTTTTTTTTTCCCAAAGAAATGCTTAAAAACAAATTTAGAACAAAATTATTATTTTTTTAGTAAAGAGTAAAAGTTATTTTGAAATATATGGAAAGACTCGGGGCCCCTGACAAGTCCCCAATAAGAGACGAACCCTGGGCAGTCACCCTGGGCGTGTTCAGCGGCTACGTGCGTTAAGCGCGCGCGCTCAGGAGTCAGGGACGTGGAATGGATTCTTATTGCGGCTGTTCAGTGCCGAACCCAGCGTACAGTACCAACACCCCCTATAGTCAAGGCCTCCGCAGCGAATTCCAGAAGTTTCAATATGGCTGCCCCTACAGTCCGAAGGTCCGACTCCTTTTTTACCGGTGACCTTAGTCAGTGTGCGTCAGTCCAGTGCCTAGTACGGCATGTTTCAATCTGACGTTTCGCCATTTTCTATTTTGTTTTGCGTTGTACAAAATTTGGATATTATAAAGACTAAAAGTAAGTGTTATCTCTTTTTCCTTATATCATTGTTTTAACAAAGCTTTAAAGATAATTTCTGTTAAACACACTTGTAAGATTAGTGATTACCGATTTAGTTTTCAAGCTATATGTATTGCAACAGTGGTTTTCAAATCATTTACATCTATGGTGAATTAGTATTTTGTTTAAAATAATTATAAAAAAATATATAATTTTGCTTCTTATCTGAATTTTTATCCTGTTGATTTTAACTTTCAGTATTTCCTCACGGGATTTTGTTATTATTTATATGTAATATATCTTTATCAGAAAATTACTGCCCTTTAGCAATTGTTTATTTTTTTGTTTATTAAGTATTTTTCTAAATTCCAGTTTATTAGTTTGAATCCGAATTTACTTATTAAATTATATAATTTTTCTCGCTATCAGTTTAAAAATAGTTTACTATAAGTAATCTGGGTGCGCTGTTTAAATTAATTCATAAAATATTCAAAGAGTTTGTTTATTGCTATTACGGCTTTCATTAGCATATTAATTAGCTTCAGCTGTTAAATTGCTTTTGATATTTTGACAATTATCTTTTCCTTCTTTCTACTATATTTTTCTATACTCTTAATTTGAAAGTTATTTTTATGGAAACAGATTTTTTTTTCTTTAATATTAGTAGATATTTTTTAGTAATAATAATAATAGTAATTTAAAACTAATTTATAAATTGATAAAGAACAGACACTTTCTTTAATAATAATAAGAATAGTAAAGTATAATAATAATAGCAATTCAAAGATAATTTATAGATTGATAAGGAATAGATTTTTGTTCTTTAATAATAATTTATAATAATAATAATTTTAAAATAATTTATAGATTGATACTGAACACATTTTTTTTTCCTTAATAATAATAATTCTTTAAAATGTATACTTTAATAATTTATAGATTGGCAATTGACAGATTTTTTTCAATAATAATTTATAATAATAATTGTAATTTAAAAATAATTTATAAATTAATAAGGAACAGATGCTTTCTTTAATAATAATAATAATAGTAATGTATAATAACAATAGCAATTTAAAGATAATTTATAGATTGATAAGGAATAGATTTTTTTTCTTTAATAATAATTTATAATAATAATCTTAAAATAATTTATAGATTTATACTGAACACATTTTTTCCTTGATAATAATAATACTTTAAAATTTATACTTTAATAACTTATAGATTGGCAATTGACAGATTTTTTTCAATAATAATTTATAATAATAATTGTAATTTAAAAATAAATTATAAATTAATAAGGAACAGATGCTTTCTTTATAATAATAATAATAATAATAATGTATAATGATAATAGCAATTTAAAGATAATTTATAGATTAATAAGGAATAGATTTTTTTTCTTTAAGAATAATTTATAATAATTATAATTTTAAAATAATTTATAGATTGATACTGAACACATTTTTTCCCTTAATAATAATAATACTTTAAAATTTATACTTTAATAATTTATAGATTAGAAATTGACAAATTTTTTTCAATAATATTAATAATAATAATTTATAATAATAATTGTAATTTAAAAATAATTTATAAATTAATAAGGAACAGATGCTTTCTTTAATAATAATAATAATTTAGAATAGTAATATTAATTTAAAAATAATTTATAAATTGATAAGTTGTTGCATCTTTTTTTTTTCTTTGTTCCGATGTCACTTGATATTATATTTAATATTAATTTGTAAGATTAAACAATCTTATAAGGAAATACTGAATAATAAAAAAGTTAAAGCTAGAAAGCAAATAAAATATACCTTATTTATTTATTATTATTTGCTTTGATTTAATAAATACATTTTATATCTTACATATGTATAACAGAAATTATTACATAATAATGATATTAAGACAATGACATAAGTAAATGAGATAACACTTAGCATTCTGTCTTTAAATAATTCTCATCAAATAAGAAAAAAGTAAACAAATAAGACACATGGGAGTGAGTGTGAAAAGTGTGTGTGTGTGTGGGGGGGGGGGGGTATTTGAAATGAAAAAACTCTTCTCACACAACATATTATTTAGTACATTTTTTTCCCCAAATCTTTTTTTTTTTTTTTTTTTTTTTTTTTTTTTTTTTTAATCAAGTCATCAAATTACAGTCATGTAAACGAATTTAGCTTCAGGATTATGAAGCTAATTTAAAATATAAATTTTAATATATTTTTTAGAAAAAATGATGTACTGTTATAATTTTAACCTTAAGTTTTTTTGCTGAACTTTTTTTTTTTTTTTCTCTTTTCTTTCTATTATTTTCATTCTTTCTTTTCTTCAATGTATAAGTTCATTTGATGTTTTAATATAGATTTTTTTTTTTTTTTTTATCCTACTTATTTAAAATAGTGTGATATTGATAATGTAAAAGAAATATTCTATTTCTAAATTAAATCACATCTATTTTAAAATCCAAAGCTCGAATCTAATGCAATTTTGCCTCTTATAAAAATTTGTATTTTAAGTCCTTTTTAGTATATTTTTTAAACAATAAGTAACCCTCTTAAATTACAACTTATATTTATAGGAAATGACAAATATTTACTTGATTACACATTCAATTAACTGAAAAAGTAAACACTATTGCTAAAAATTTTGAAAATTACAAGAAATGCAACTTTGTGTGAGCTTGTGTAAATTCATATTATGGACGTGGGAAATCGGATATCGCGATCGGCCATTTTGAAACGGTGTGAAGGCCTTGACTATAGGGGGTGTTGACCGTACTCGGTACTGTGCGCTCAGGGACAGGTTAAGAACAGATCATGTATTTGATTGGACGATGCTAATGATAAAGATCATCTGTTACTATCGAAGGTGAACATAATGGCCGAATGCATAGAGAACTGAGCTTGAAATCCGCGATTGCGGGTTCAAATCCTTCGCGTCTATAAGGAAAGGGCATGTTTACAAACAAACACTTCTGTCAACCAATCTACCGCTATATTTTTTGTCATAGCGATCATTGTAGGAATCATCTTGACGACGTAGCCCAGTCATATCATACTTCCTTATGCAATGGTAAACTTAAATCAAGCAAATTCCCGGAGTTCATCCGTACAGTGTCAGTCGTTAAAGAACAAGCTGGTTTTTCTCCCTTATCCACAGTAATTCGTCCACAGTGACGTCAGCTGCCCTTTCCTTATAAACTATGTTTATTATTATTATTATATATTTTATATATTTATTATATTACTATTATTATTATTATTATATATTTTTATATTATATATTATATAGGTTGCTTTATATTAATAAATAGTACTTTTTATTAAAGATAAATTTTTATATTAATAATACAGAAGCACATGTATTTATATTATAATAATGAAATACTTATTTAAATACGGGAAATAGGATATTTTAAGAAGAAAGTTTTACATTTGAACCCCTTTTAATATTCTAAGTATCGTTCCAAAGTGATTTATATATACACATTAAGCAAATGAACAACAACAAAAATAATAATAAAATAAAAATAAAAGTATTGTGCGTATACGCGTAAAAAAATTTCTTGATGTTTTTCATTCTTTCTTTTTTTAAAGTACTTTAGAAGTAAGTTAAGATGCAAATCATATTTTATAGTGTTAAAATACACAATAAAAATATTATAAAAAGCAAAATATAATAGATATACATTTTTTAAACTAAAAATATCTGCACCTATATTTTTTTAAAGAGATATCTCTTTAAAAATGTATTAGTTTTGTAAGGAATAAAGTATGATTAGAATGTTTACAAATTTTCTCCTGATAATATTATATAAGTACTTTACTTATATTACGAGTTATATTAACATGACTTTGAGTGCCATTTGTTTCTCCTATCTTATGACGCATTTTAGTTTGTTATCCACACGGTATTAAAATATGCAATTATTAAATAAGAAATATATATATACTACAACCTTCTCTGAAAAATTGTCGAACTAACAGTGCAAATTCCATTAAAATACATCCAGTATAGTAGATTAAAAATAAACCTAATAATATGTTGATATCACAATCTTCGTTGATAACAGCATTTTATTTATCGCGAAAAATATAAAGCAACTGATAAATAATTTTTAAATAAATAATAAAAAAATTGTTATAAAGTTAAAATCCTTAGATTCACAATTGAATTGTTAAATTGTATCAATCAACCTACCAACCAAAGTGCAACCAATAACACAGAAGCACGAAATGCACAATCACGTGATCAAATCACCCACATAATTTTTTTGAGTCGCGCGCGCCAGCTTTGAGCAAAGTTGGTGGTCATATTTTAAATGCTGATCGGTCTTAATTAGATGAAATAGGTCACGTGATACATTTCCGGAATATTTTAGATTTTATTTGAGTGACCACAGGTACGTATTTCTGTTATAAGAATCATGTTTTGGAAGGATAAGGGGATATAGTATTTGTATTTACCAATTTTGAACCATGAAAATAATTCAATAATTGAATAACTTTAAAATTCCCTTATTCGATAACACCTACTCCATGTAGAATCTTCTGAGCTCGCACGCGGAAAAATGGTGTCCCTTGAACACGCCCCCTGTATTCTTTAGGGTTGCTTCAAACTTATTCATAAAGATTCACCCTTGTCGTTTTAACGCAGAGGGTTCAGCACATAGTTACAAGCACTTTCTTTTACTGACATATCTCTAAATGTTCTTCAAAAAGAGATTTTTAGATGCAGCTTAAATTATCGAAATAATATTTAATTAATTTCTTATAATAGTATCTTTTAAACTAAAATTTTTATATTATTATTATTGTTATTATTATCATCATTAAATCGTTCATTAATACCAATCCAAAATTCGATATATGGTTCAATATTCGATCTGATAAGACGCAATCGCAAGTGGATAGAAACAAAAATTGACAGAATCTAAAGTTTCGTGAAATTCCTTGCATTAGTTCTTAAGATTGGGCTATTGCGATAATCACGAATAATGCGCCATGGCAGTGCCACTTGTTAAACGATTTGCACCAAAACGTAATCAGCACTGTGTTATATCAAGTACTAACTAAATTTAAAGTTTTATAAAAATCCATGCCCTAGTTCTTGAGATATGGCTATTGTGGAAATTGTGAATAATGTAGCGTAGCAGAACCACCTGTTGAGTGACATACACCAAAAACTAATCAGATCTAGTTTATATCAAGGTCTGACAGAATATAAAGTTTTGTGAAATTCCGTGCATTAGTGCTTGAGATAGATCGCGCACAAAATTTTTGTCACATACAGACAGACTCACAGACAGACATTTTCGAATAATATGTTTTTCAAGTTCTCTGACCCTAAAACGTGCAAATCCGTCAAAAACCGGCTTTCAAAAATGTTTACGAATCCAATACTTTCTTGTAAAGATAGAAGAAAGTAAAAAAGGATGGATGTTGTAAATAATATAAATGGTGAACTTTATATTTTAAGTTAAATTTTTTATTTAATAGGTAATAAACTGGTTTTTAATTATATTTTCTGCTTTTTCGCAAAATGAGATATTAAATATTTTGTTTTATCGCCAAATATTACTCGAAAAATTGTAATTGTAACGTTATGAAATTTTGCAAAAATATTATAAAATAGTATTCCAAATTTCATCCACGACCGCTACCTACGTCCCGAATAATCTAACCCTCAAGAAGAATGGGAAAAAATGATAAAATTGATAGCGGACACATTTCAAAGCAAAATTACACGAATTAAAGACACTTAAAAGAGGAAAGGGTTGGGCAAGGGGCGATGAAGCTACCGAACAACCCCAGTTGCGCCTCGCTTATTTTTAGTATCGGTAATGTGCCTCTATTATGATTACAGTTAATTATTATTATTTTTTTTTTTTTAGTTGATATGAGTTATAAATTGTCATAAATTTTCATGATTTTTCTATGTGTAAAAATGCTAATTTCTATATAAATATATATTTTATTCTAAACCTTCTATATTTATATTCATTCATTAATAATATGCTTATAATTATGAAAATACTTCGGTACCTCAAGAAAGGTTCATTAAGGATTATTCGAAAAAATATTTTTCCATCCTCAACAGTTCGAAATTTTCTAATTCATTATCAGATTCATTTTTAAAAGTAGAAAATTGAAATGATATGAAACTTACTGAGGTGATTTTTGAAGAGGTGTATAAAAGGCTGTGTGGTTTAATTTTTCGATGAATTAATTAGAATTTGATTTATAAACAATTACTTTTTCAGTATGACTATTTTTTTTCGTTCCCAGATCTTCCGCTGCAGAAAATTCAAATCAAAACGCCAACTTTGACAGTATTTTTTAAAATGTTTTTTGCATTTATCAAAAAATAGACAAGCACGGCACATTGTGTGCTTTTTAAATAAGAAAATTTGCCTGATACGTCTGAGAGCAAAAATGAATTCAAAAATAAATCAGAAAATAAACAGTTTGGATTGAAATCAACAGAATAAAAATCTCTCCATTGAAATTCGAGTTTTGATGATTTGCAAACATGAAATTTTATAGTAATTTTTATGTACGTTTTGAACTTAAAAAACAAAATATTTAAAAACTTTTACATATTTTTACATGTTATTCACAAGTTTTAACGATATTCTACAATGTAATGCACTTAAGTGGACAATTTTTCAAAATATTGAAAAACAAAATCCCTTCTGAAAATAGGCAGACACCTTAACCTTTGTTTATGAAATCTTTAGGGAGTAATTAAAAAAAAAAAGCATTTATTAGAGGCAGTTCTAATTATGGGAACCATTTATAACCGGACTCCGGTCATGAACCATTTTAAAAGGAAATCTCACGTTTTTCCGAAAATTCGACCGTTGGGTGTAATAAATAATTCTTCACTTTCCAGTAAAAACATAGCAGAAAATGTAACATAAATGTCGCGTGCGTCTGTATTTTCATTTAACATTTTTACCAACCAATAGCCCTGTCTACCTCGAAAATTTTCTTTTTCGTTCATTCTCCTTACATGATTGGTGACAACTGGAACCAGTCACTAATACTTTCGTTAACAGAGGGCGCTGTAATTTTTTTCTTCTCTCAGAAACGCAAATTCATAACTCTTTAAGTTTTACCGCATGTGGGTGCCGCTATCCTCATTATAACGTGCACGGACCATATGTCGTATTAAAAGTCATTGACTGGAAAGCTTGCTTTTTTTTTCGTGTATTGTTTGTTTCACCTGTCAGCAGTGACAATGTAAAAAGTTGATAGAGTTATGGATACAGTGAAGTAAGAGATATTTATACATATATATTTATTTCTATTACTGCAGTTTAATAATTTAAAAAGAAATATTAATTTAATAGATTCTTTTATCAATTGAATGATTTCTTTTTCTTTGTTTGTTTTAAAACATTAAACTTTACTTCTCACACACAATAAATAAATATTAAATATTCGGTGACATTATAAATTTATAATTATTTAAAAAGTTCATAAAATTTTTAAATGATTTTAATATTTCATTGTACCATTAAGGCAGTTAAAATTTTACTATCCCTAATTTTTAGATTAAGAAAATTCTTAATTTTTGATTGTATAACATGAAAAAAAAATAATCTGTCTCACTTGAAAATTATTTTATTGTATAACAATCTCATTAATTCAGTTTAATATTATGTAATATGAAATATCAATTGCTTAGACTATTTTAAAGTTGAATTTTTGTTGTTTTTAGTTATAAAATATTAAACTTTAACCTCATACACACAGTAAAAAAATTAAAAAATAAATATTAAATATTCTGTAACACAAATAATTTAAAAAGTTTATTATAATTGTAAATGATTTTAATGTTCCAGAGTTTCATTAATTCTTTAAAATATTATTATCCCTAATTTTTAGATTAAGAAAATTCCTAATTTTCGATTGTATAACATAATAAAATGAAAAAAAAGTCTGTTTTACTTAAAATTATTTTAATGTATAAAAATTTTATTAATCCAGTTTAATAATATAATATGAAATATCAATTTTTTAAACTATTTTAAAGGTTGAATTATTACTATTTTCAGTTTTAAAATATTAAACTTCAACCTCGCGCACACAATAATAATAATAATATATATATATATATATATATATATATATATATATATTGAACATTCTTATAATAATTTATAAATATTTAAAAAGCTTGCAGTAATTATAAATGATTTTGATGTTCCACAGTTTTATTAAAACAGTTAAAATTGTATTATCCCTAATTTTTAGATTAAGAAAACTCCTAATTTTCGATTGTATAACATGTTAAGATGAAAAACGAATGTCCCCTTTATTTAAAATTATTTTAATGTATAACAATTTTATTAATCCGTTTAAATAATATAACATGAAATCTCGAAATAAAATGTATTATGTGGACTTTTTTATTACTAATTTGGACTAATTTTATTTAAAATGCCTCAGTATTTTCGAAACTTATACAAACTCTTCCTCAGAAAAAATATTATAAATATTTTTGACTAATTTTATTTAAAATACCTCAGTATTTTCGAAACTTATACAAACTCTTCCTCAGAAAAAATATTTATAGTTGTTGTTTATTTATACAAATGCGTGATTTTATTTTGAAAGATGAGCGAAACTACAATAAACACAACTATAAATAATATAAATAAACTGTATTATAAATATACTATAACTACTATAAATAAACAACAATTAGATATAAATATTTTCTCTGATGAAGAGCCTGGATAAGGTTTCAAAGTACTAGGGTATTTTAAATAAAAATAACTATTAACTTCTTTGATTATTTTTAATCGCCTGTTAAGTAAAACAGTAAACGTTTTAAGTTCATATTATAAATGTTTTCTATATCTTTTATATTTAAAACAAAGGGAAAATTGCATTTCAGTCATATGTTTTTATTTTATGAAATATAAAATTTTCAGCCTGTTTTAAAGTTTGAATTATTATTCTATTGTTTTTTAGTTTTAAAATATTAAACAGTAACCTCGCACGCAGAATAAAAAAATAAATCAATCAGTATTAAATATTCTATAACATAATAAATTTATAAATATTAAAAAGTTTGTAATAATTGTAAAAAAAAAAAAAAAAAAATTATTTCCTCCGGTTCCATTAATACAATTAAATAATGTATTATGAAATGCTTATTTTTATTTTAAGAGAATTCCAAAGTTCTGATCGTATAATATAATAAAATGAAAAGTAATTAAATAAAAATCGATACTATTGTAAAATTACTTTAATCTATTAGGGTGTCCCATTTTGTCAAAAAGTAACCTATGCAAATTTCGATAGACAGCGAGATTTTATTGAAGAATTTATGTGCTATTTTAATCAATAAACCTTCTTCTATCTTTTTAGGATTCTCTTAATGCCTTTTTTCCAAAACATTTTTTATTTGGTTGCAAAAGACTTACCGAGATGATTTTTTATGTCATACAAACAGGTAATATTTTTTTCGTGAAAAGGATTTTTGAGAGAGAAAAGCAAATAGAAATCGAATGGAGCAATGTCCGAAGAATAGGGAGGGTGGATCAGAATGGTACAGTCGAACGCAAGGAAATTCGTTTCTCCAATTTAAAGATTGACCGAAAAGCTTCCTTTGCAATTCATGTGTTATTTTTTTTAATTCAACTGTTACCACTTTTTGCAAATAGAAACCTTTTACTCATACTTTGACAAAATTTTCAAAATAAAAATGTTTCAAAATGGTTTTTTTAAATACTGTTGCGAATAGAACATAAAAATAGTTGGTGGCTGCTGACCTGTTGGAGTGTAAAATTTGGAGACTGCATTTTTAACAGCGAAAAAGATCCTTTTATGAAAAGATTAGTGTTCATAGATAAAATTTGGATACTTTAAAGCAACCAAGAAGGCAAACAATCCTTATCCAGCTGGGATCAAAGTCTCATTCCTGTTGCTAAAGCCGAACTCCTACAGTAGAAAATTTTGGTCTGTATTTAGTGAAATTGAATCTACTATAAGATATTTCTACCAAACCAGACTAACAACTCTGAAAATTACTATTTGCAACTGGACGAACTGAACGTACCAATTGCCAGGAAATACCCTGAATTAGCAAACAAACAAGGTATTATCTTCCATTATGATAACGCCAATCCATATGTAACTTTAACTATCCAAAACAAACTCCTTGCATTCGATTGAGACATTCTGAACCATCCTCCCTACTCCCCGGACATTGCTCAGTACAACTACTATTTGTTGTTTCTTTCTCTGAAACATTCTCATCACTAAATTATAGTAATTATAAATCTTTAAATGGCATAAAAATCACCTAGGTAAGTATTTTGTAATAAAATAAAAAAATTTTTTGAAAGAAGACATTATTCGATTACCGAACGATAGAAAAAGATTTATTCAACAGATTTGCACAAATATTCTTCAATAAAATATCGCCCTATCGAAATATCCATGGTTTATTTTTTGTAAAAAAATGAAAGAAACTTTCGTGACAACTTAATGTAGAAACTTTATTAATGCAGTTTAATATTTTTTAAATGAAATATCATTTTTTAAAATTATTTTATTAGTTGAATAGTTTTTTTTAGCTTTAAAATGCTAAATTTTACCTGTACATGCGCAACAAATAAATATTAAATATTCTATTAGATAATAAATTTATTAATATGCAAAAAAGTCTATAATAACTGTAAATAATTTTAATTTTCTTTAATTTCATGAATGCAATTAAGAAGCGTGTTAGTCTTATTTTTAGATTTAAAACATTTCTATTATATATATATATATATATATATATACACTGGTGTCCAAAAGTTAAGCATAATTGGTAATTAAGTAAGTAATGAAAGAAATATAAATCGAAATGGTGAAACTCCAGGTGTGTAAACAAAACAGTGCGCGTCATATATTTTCCCGAAGAGTTCTCCCCGAAATCGAACAGGGGACCGTCAACAAATTGAAAAAGAACGAAGATCTTTTGGATAACCCTGTCAAAACTAATGTAGCAAAAACGTTCAAACTGCACATTTTAATTAAGTGGCTTAATGTAATGTACTGTGTTTATTTTTATAAGGATAGCATGTATACTCGTAGAGAAATTAAGGTTTTTATAAAAACAGTCCTAAATTTTCCCAAGTTTTTTGCTTATAATTTGCAGAATTCTTAATATAAAATAATGTTATTTTCTGAAAATATGACAAACAACATTGTACCCTGTCATCAGAATTTAAAAATAATAAAAATTGTATGAATAATGAGCAGGTTTTCATTGCGCATGCGTCAACGATATCAAAATTTCATTTTCATATTGTGTTAACAAAATATATAGAGCAACTTCTGTAAAAGTTTCAAAAACATAGCTTGAAAATTCTGAAAATGATCGTCTACAGAATCGGAAGCAAAAAAATCAGGGGTTTTATCCAAATATAGTTGTACGTGCAATATTGTGTAGGCACTAAACAATGGAATATAGATACAGCCCCTCATCTTTTTGCTTCATTTAGGGAATAAAGGATTTTGATCTCATTCTATCAACGATGATTTTCAGAATTTTTAAGCTATGTTTTTGAGACTTTCCCAAAAGTTGCTCTATACATTTAACTAACATAATATGCAAATGAAATTTTAATAGCGTTCACGCATGCGCAGTAAAAAATTATTTGGTAAACCTGCTTATTTTTCATACAATTTTTATTATTTTTTAATTCTGATGACAGAGTATTGTGTACAATGATGTTTGTCATATTTTCAGAAAAGAACATTATTTTATATTAAAAACTCTGCAAATTATAAGCAAAAAACTTGAAAAAATTTAGGACTGTTTTTATGAAAACCTTAATTTCTCTACGAGTACACATGCTATCCTTATAAAAATAAACACAGTACATTAAAATAAACCACTTAATCATAATGTGCAGTTTGAACGCTTTTGCTACATTAGTTTTGACAGGGTTATTCAAAAGAACTTCGTTGTTTTTCAATTTGTTGACAGTCCCCTGTTCGATGTCGGGGAAAACTCTTCGCGAAAATATATGACGCGAACTATTTTGTTTACACACATGGAGTTTCACCACATTTCGATTTATATTTCTTTCATTACTTACTTAATTACTTATTATGCTTAACTTTTGGACACCAGTGTATATATATATATATTGTGTAATATAATAAAATGAAAAAAAAAAATCTGTTTTACTTGAAGATTATTTTAATATATCCCAATTTTATGAATGCTGCTTGATAATATAATATGACGAGCATAATTTGGAAATTGTTTTAAAAGTTTATCATTACCACTGATTTAGCTTTCAGAAATTGGTTCACCTTTCCATAATTTCATTAAACATTATTTTAATATTATTATTCTATAACATATAGCACTGAATATTATTTTTTAAATTGCAGGATATAATGAAATAAAATACATAAAAAATCTCAATTGTTATTATTTTTATTAATTTAATTGTTATTCTTGTTTTAGCTATCAAATTTTGTTTAACATTTATCGCTCATTAAAAATCCGAAAAAAAATAATTAATCATAAATTTTAGATCATGAAAATCAAAATATTTAGAGAATTTTCATTATTTTTAAGATTTTTTATGCTTTATTAATACATTTTTTTAATAATTATTTATAAAAATGATTTAAAGGCGATCCATTAAATTAGCTGTAAAAAAGGGGAAAAAAAGCTTTCAACTTATTTGTTATTTGAAATTAATGAAAGCTACTATATAAATTTAGCATTTTAACTTATAGCAGGGTTGTTATGATTTTGCCCAACTCAAAAAACCAACTAGGTTTTTTCAAAATTTCAACTTTAAATTACATAAGGTTAATTTCTTAATATTGTTATTAATATCTTAATACTGATATTAAGATATACAGTCGAGTCTCTATATAACGAAATCCATCGTTCCAGTAAAAAATTCGTTCGATAGAGAAATTCGATGTATAGAAAATGATGTTTAAAAACGTATTTAATGTGTAAATTTTGAACAAATGTTATTTTTGATGATTTTAATTAAGAATTTGAAATGTTTAAAAGTAAATATTAACCTAACATTCTATTTTTTAATTATTTAAGCAGTTTTTAAAAAAAGAGAGAACAGATATTTATTTGAAAGCTTAATAAAAATCAAATAAGGAAGACTTGCATTAATTTCAGACGAAGAAATCTGTAATTTTTTGTTGTTTTGATTTTAAAATTGTTACGCTCTCAAAAAAAATGCTCAAATTTTAGCAAGGAATGAAAAATTGTAGTTAACATTTTCCTCCATTTGAAGGCCTCTCTTATGTGCCTCTCATTGATTCCTTTCTTATATGTGTAACAATCTAATTGACTCTGTTTTGAGAAGGATGTTGAAAGGTGTGTGGGAGGTGGGATGAATTCGTTGGATTTAAAGAACAAGGAGATAAGTAATATAAAAAAAAAATCAGAACGCACTGAACGATAAATCAAAAATACGTGATGGAAAATTGATTCCATATGATTTCGAATCTTTTTTAAAACTGAATAAATTAAGACCAATTTATAAAAAAATTCGTTATATGGAGATAGATATTTCGCTATATAGAGACTGTTTTTAATGTAATCATGCGAAAAGGGGACCGTTCCTGCAAAAAATTCGTTATATAGAGAAATTTGATGCATAGAGGTGTGTTATAGGGAGACTCGACTGTATTCCTAAATAGCAATACACCGCTCGCAAAGTTTCTCTCCCCACCACAAGAGGGAGAAAATGTCTTAATTCTCTCAATGAAAATTTTTAAAAGAAATAATTGTAACTTAATTTTTTTATGTATCACAAACACAAAAATAAACTTTTTCCCATAAAAGAAAAAAACTGATATATAATCTATTCTATGTTATGTTATACAGTTGAAACTCATTAACAAAATACCACATGTCCTGGGAATCCTAATCCTAATTTATTGAAGTAGCTATTTAAAATTTTTCGGTTTATTCTATTAATTAGTTATAATAAAAGTACTTAATAATTCTGATTTAGCATTAGTATTAATATAGCATTTTAATGATAATTTCATTCGTAAAATTATTGCTAGTAATCAATTTTTTATAAAAACAAAGTGTAATTTTGATTATCATTGATTTTTGTAATTACTTCAAATTGTATTTAGTAGTAAGCACATTTTTTTCAAGCATTCTGAACCTTCTTCCTTAACTCAAAAAATCCATTTATAGCATGCTTTATATATTCTTAATGCAAGAAACTAGTCATATCAAACACAATTTACCTTTTAAATTTGCAAAATTATACCAGGTTTTACTGATACATGAAAAATTTAGCTATTATGCATATAAAAATTAGAAATTTAAAGTGGTAAAAAAAACTCCATAAAACCCGAAAAAGCCCAGGAACTTTTTTTTCCAGAAAAACCCGAAAAACTCCGGGTTTTAGACTAGTGAGCCCAGTGGGTTGGACTTAAAAAAAAAAAAAAAAAAAACTGGGTTTTTTCAAACCCTGCCTAGGGTAATTGCTAGTTTTCTTGGAAGATTTAAATTAACGTTTACTACCTCTAATTTTTTTTATAATTTTCATTTCGGTGCATTTGGAAATAGAGGAGGAGACCATATTTTTGTACTACTTTTTCGACAATATCTTTGAAAATATAATATCTGCAAGTAAAAGAAATTTAATTTTGAGTTCAGCGTCACGAAAGTTTTTACACGATACCCCTCGATTTACAATTGTTTTTTCAAATAACTTAATTAGCCCTTCCCTCTTTTCTAAATCCTAACTATATTTGTGAATTTTTAATAATCTGTAAATATGTGGGTCAATAGTTTTTATTTTTCCTAATTTTAACTTTTAGTTAAATATTATTAAATATTTATTATGTTAAATACTATTAACATAGCTTACGAGTAAAATAGATGTAATAAACAGAAACCAAGGTGATTTTATCTAAGTTCCGTTTTTAGGTGCGTTCGTGATTATGTAAATACGTAGCACCTATTGTTGTCGCTCAGTCCTTCCGTCCGTCTGTCTGTCTGTCCATCTGTCTGTCTGTCCGTCTATCTGTCCGTCTGTCCGCATATAACAACGCAAAAACTAACCAACCGAATCGTTTGAAATTTAAAATACATAATTATAACATAATTTTGTCGAGTCATTTCAAATTTTATGAAAATCGGATAGATAGATCAATTACAGGGACATTCAAAAGGATTCCGTTACATTATGGTCAATGGGGAAAAAGTTTCAAATGCATTTTTATGATGTTACACTCATTCGGACATCAATTGGCATGAATCTATGAAATATATACTAAAATATGCATTCTGTACAATCTGTGATGCAAAGAATTTTTATTATTAAATTACAGGGCCACATAAAAGTATTCCACTATATAATGCTATACGGGGAAACATGGTTTGGTACGTGTTTTAATTATATTAAACTATTTCACATTTTATGAATAAGATATACGTTGATGAGGTGTAATAAAAATTACTTCCTGCATATTTACAGAAACGTAAAGATTTCGACTACTATACTGTATCCGGAGTACGCTCTACTATATCAGCAAGATCTGAATATTTTTAAAACTTCGTTATCGTACGAACGCACCTCATTTGCTACGTTCACGTGCAATTTCCAACTTGTTACTTTTTATGTACGGTACCCTAAAAAGTCCTGAAGTTTAGCAACTGTATTTTTATATAAGGATTATGACTGGTTTTTAAGACTTTCCAAAATAGTTCAAAAGTGTTTATGAATTGGATTTTTTTCTCTGTCTGTTCTATCAGTGTTCTAATTCGAGTAAATATACTCGATGCAATTGCAGATTCTCATGCAATTATTATGTGTTCATGAAGTTTATTATAGCAAGTTCGTTAATGAAAATGAGGTACGTAGCGCTTATAGTCATTTGCAGGAATATTCAAGACAATTATGTTACATTATGGTCTATGAAGAAAACCCGTTTGTGGTGTATTTTAATAATGTTACGCTATTTAAACATTTTGAAATTTAGAATATCACTATGGTGCACTTCAAGAGGATAACTATAGAATATGCTATGCATAGCACTTATTGCTCCTTTACAGGGACACACAAAAATTCGGTTCCTGATCTATCTATTAACAGTAATTTCTAGAAGTACGTTTAAAGTTGTGGCATTTGATTTATATCTAGTATCAACTCTATTGATCATATATTGGCAGCACCAAAGAGCTCGAGTACATTATGGTCTATGCCAATGTTTATTGGTGAAAATTACTAAGGGAGACTTATGAATGCGCTATACGTTCCCTAATTGATCTACATTTTTAGCATACTATGTAGTATAGTACAGTACAGTAAACTCCCTCTAATCCACACAACTAGGGATCAAGGGTTTTGCGGATTATGGTATTTTTTTTTTTCATTCCAATATTTGAAATTTGTCAACAAATAATATTCATACTGTAAATAAATAACACAGAAATGAAAGAAAATGCTTTTTTTTTGTATGTAATAAAAACTATATTAATTATTAGAAATACATTAAAATAATATAATACAAATTATTAGAGAATATTTCTGCTCAATTTTAAACCTTTCAAGCAATACAATGATGGTGGTTTGCTGCATATCTTTTAATTTATGCTCTGCAATTTAATATTAAGGCCTTTAAAAACTCCGGATATATTCATCGGTAACAAAAGTTTGTTGTTCTAATAAACTAGAATTATTTATTTTCAAGAACTTCATTGAAGCCCTATTGCTTTATTGAAAGCAATATTACCTTTTATATAGCCAATCAATGTTGCGAAATTTAGCAGTCTAATAATTATTTACAAGATACACAAAACAATTCCTTCTATTGAATGCAGAAACGCATTAAAAATTTATCAATAAATGTATCAGATCAGTGAACGTTTACTGTCAAAGTGTACATTATTTTTATTAAAAAAACGTTTTAACTGTTTCTTTACATGTTTGTTTACACCTCAGATTTTAAAGCCGCGGATTAAAGAAGATAGACTGTACATGTAATTCTATAAATCATATACAGGGATGCAAAAAATAATTCGTAGTTTTCCCCACTGTTCATGGTAATTGGGTTTTAAATTTTGTTACTGTTTTCCAAACTAAATAATAGTGCATACCTCTTTCACCTTGTTAAAGAGTGAAGTTTTGTTAAAGTATTCTGAAAATGGCGGAAAGTGCCTCATAATCTAGGCTTGACGAATGATTTTTCTTTTTTATTTCGTTTTGTGCACGATTTGATTCGCTTTAATAAAATGTAAACAAACCTCATTTATTATTGTGAGAAAGAAAATTCTTGAGATATTTTTTCTCTCATTTTAATCTACATGCACAACAAAAAATCTCTTGTTTCAACCAGTGTTCGCAAAATAACAAGACTTATCCTTCGGTTTTAAGTATTCATTCACGTGCAGCGTGTAGAAAAAATTGATTATGAAAATTTGCATTGTTACCAGAGGAACTAAATCTCCAGATTAGCGAAAACCTTCAATGGCTTTAATTTGAATACAAACGATTTGAAAATTTCGTGAAAAAATGAAGTCAGTATGACTCAGTTAATGTTAAGACATTAAAATGCCCGTTTCTTGAGACATAAGAGGTTAATTTGTACTTGCAGAAATGGTCTTATATTCTTTTATTAGAGTTTAAACTTAAAAGTACGATGAACTTTAGAAATTAGTTTTCATTATTTATGCTTCTATTCTATTATAATTAATGCATAAATTGTGAAATATGAAATATTTTACTATATGTGAAATAATGAAATATTACTATATTTTTCTGGCGATGATTTCAATAATTATTATTTTTAAAAAAATAAAATATATTAATTAATTAAAGTTATTAAATAGTGTTTTCTGTTTCAAATGCTTCATATATTTTTTTTTTCATTTTATTACAAGAAAACTCTTAATTAAAATGTGTGCATCCCTTTTGTAATCAAACAGGCAACTACTGAACAAAATGTATCATGACAAATATAATTTATTCTACTAAAATACAAAAATTATAGAGCTTTTTTTGGCGTCAAAGAAAATTGGCGTTAAATTTGGGCAATTATAGCAGAAATCAGTTACAAGTGTATGAGAATTACAAGCCTTTTTCACTAAAAACAGACCATTTGAGTATATTTTAACTTATTTCAAAACAATATTTCACCTTTTTTTATGCTCATTAATTTTTCTTCTTCTTTCGACAAAATTAACAATATATATGTATTATACACTTTTATTTGATGGAATCTTTTTTTTTCTAAACAAAGTAATTTTTTTTTTTCTGTGAGAGTAGAAAAAAATATGCTAAATTAAAGAATGTTCTGGTGAAAGATAGTTATATCGACATAGGATGAAATGGGTTATAATAATAATTTAACTGAAATATAAGAGAAAATATTTATGAGTTATTGCCACAGAGTGGTTGAAAAATGGTTGAAAAATGGACTTCTTTGAAAATGCATACAGTTCTTTCTACAGTGACCGGTAACATCTTTATCAAATGGGAGATCAATCAAAAGCTTGGTTTTGAATCTCTATTGTTTACACTTATAAATGTTCAACTGGGAAAATCTGAAGAATTGAATTTCGTTTCGGTCCATAACGATTCCACTTTCACAAATTGTACAGTATTAAATCATTTAGTTTATTAAATATAAAAAGACCTACTACTATGGAATCCGAAGTGACCAGAGAAATTTCTATTTTATACACTTTCCGTTTTAACATATATTAGTATGATACAGTATTCCTTTCTTCGGTACCATTGGTTATTTATTTTAAGGCAATATACCATTATAAACAGGTTTGCTTTCATAAAATTTAGCATATTTTTATTTCTGGTTAAAACTTCTGTCGCACTGTTTTTGTTTCTCTGTCCCCCTTTTGATTTGATAATACTAGGTACAACATACGCTCATAAGACCTTCTTGACATCATATGCACTCCATGTCCAATTTAAGATCATTCCCGTTAATCTCATAGATGTTTTCCTTACATACATGTAGGAGGTGTGCTTGGAAAAAAAAACTATAGATTAACATATAGTTTTGTTTCTAGAATTAGAATAACTATAACTAAATTACACAATATTTTAAAAAGTGCAATTATAGCCTAAACACTCTCATTTAAAATTAAGCTTATAAATGAATTCAATGTAAATTATATCTAAATTAAAAAGCTGTAATAGATCAAATGATTCTGTAACAAAGTGCTTTCGAAGTAGATACTCATAGTATAGTAGATCTGCTTATGGAGCAGAAAAGAAATTGCCAGTTACACTTTTGTTTAAAAAGAATAACGTTAGTTATCTAAAACATTTTCACGCTGAAACAATGAAAAACGTGGTATCAGTATATGGTATCTCTATATTCTAAAAAATGTAACTCACGCTATCACTGCCTCAATAAATGAACTTTTGTATCCTTCCTGGGGTCTTTCTTCGTTAATATTAAGAAAATTACTGCATACAAAAATATGAAAATTGTTAATATTATAGAGAAACGTTTGATAAACTAGCTGATGTAGATAGTTTTTAAATTAAATAGTTATTTTAAAAGATATTTAATGTTAAAGTTGGTCAAAATTGTTCCTTTAAAAGAGTTTTATAGAAAACTATGCATAAGAATCTAATAATTTTATTTCTAAGGATATTACTTTATAAGCTCCCAGTGTATTGACTGCATTCATTTTTTTTAATTATTTGACTATTTTTGCGCATTTATTTCTATTTTAAATTAAAATCTTCAGTGTAAAGAGTAATATTTCTTTCAAATTAATTTTTTTATGCATGACTATTATATGAAGAAAAATTTCCAATTTAGAATTAAAGGATAACATATTAAAAAGCAGGAAAATATTAAAAAGTACGTCACAAAAACTATATTTACACGTGAAATTTTAAATAATAAATTCATTAATATGCATTAAAAGCTGTAAATGTAAGAAATTACACCATATTTAAAATTGTTAAATAAAAATGCTGAAAAGCAGTTTAAACTTAAAAATATATTTACACGAGATAGTTACTTAATATTTTGAAACGATCTTTTTATCAACTGTTGTGAATTCTAAGACAGTGCGAATAATTCTTCCTTTCTAACAACAGAAGTATTTTCACGTGGCTATTCAAAAAATTAGAAAAGTACTATGGTGAAAATTATATCAGATTTAAAACGATACATTTAATATGTGTTATTTGAAACAATTTTTTCATATCATTGTTAAAAAATACCGGGTTACCAAGATCCTGTTTACTTAATTCACTTTACTACTTAATCTAATGTGATCAAAGACGAAAACAGCCATTGGATCTCTTAACAGCAACTGTTTCGGTTTTTAAATTCCAAAATTTGGAAACCCGTTTATAAAGAAATTACGAAGATTTTTTTTTAATTACAATTCAATCATCTGTAATCTTTTTAAAGCCGATCATATTACCATATTTTTTAATAATGTCATTTCTAACCCCCTTTTTCAAACCTAACTCATATCGGGAAGAGCCCTCCTAATAAATTAAAAAACTTTAAAAAATAGTGTTAGCTTTTATATAAGAAAACTAGTTGGATGTGCCAATCCCAAAACTTTCTTCTATCTCATACATACATTTTAATATTTAAAAAAAATAGTTACTCATTTTAATGCTTTAATAATTTTAATTCAATACCTTACCAACTTTGATTTTCATCTTAAATTTCTGCTTCAATCAATTAATCGGAGTAAAAACGAATTTCCGTCTCTGCACGAGCCGATGGACAGTAGAATGATAAGCAGATTTTTTTTCAAATTCAGGGAGGACCTACTTGCCTTACCAAAAAATAATCATATACAAAAAATTTAGTTCAATTCTAGAACTATCTTCATACACTTTTATGCGGTGTAATATTGAAAATGGCATAAAATTCGCTACTGCAACGCCCCCTTCTGGCGGATTTTTTTCAGATTCAGGGCGATCCAACTAGCCATAGCCATACACTTACACAAAAATTTTCGTTCAATTCGATGAATAACTTCATGTACTTTTGGTCGGTACAATATTGAAAATGGCACAAAAATCGCGATTGCAGCGCCCCCTTCCGACGGATTTTTTTCAAATTCAGGGAGAACCAACTAGCCATAGTCATACAGATACAAAAAAATTTTGGTTCAATTCGATACATAACTTCATATACTTTTGGTCGGTACAATATTGAAAATGGCACATAAATCGCGATTGCAGCGCCCCCTTCCGGCGGATTATTTTCATATTCAAGGAGGACTAACTAGCCATAGTCATACAGATACAAAAAAAATTTGGTTCAATTCGATACATAACTTCATATACTTTTGGTCGGTACAATATTGAAAATGGCACATAAATCGCGATTGCAGCGCCCCCTTCCGGCGGATTATTTTCATATTCAAGGAGGACTAACTAGCCATAGTCATACACATACACAAAAAATTTGGTTCAATTCGATGCATAACTTCATATACTTTTGGTCGGTACAATATTGAAAATGGCACAAAAATCGCGATTGCGGCGCCCCCTTCCGGCGGATTTTTTTCAAATTCAGGGAGGACCAACTAGCCATAGTCATACACATACACAAAAAATTTGGTTCAATTCGATGCATAACTTCATATACTTTTGGTCGGTACAATATTGAAAAGGGCACAAAAATCGCGATTGCAGCGCCCCCTTCCGGCGGAATATTTTAAAACTGAAGGAGGACCGGCTTGCCACACCCAAAAACATTCACAAAAAATTTGGTTCAATTCTATGCATAACTTCATACACTTTTTGATGGTAGAATGGCGACATTCAGACACACGGACACACAGACACACGGACAGACAGACATTTTGTAAAAACATGTTTTTTGGAATCTCTGACCCCTAAAACGTGTAAATCCGTCGAAAACCGGAAGTCGAAAAAAATTTCTATTACAATACTTTCTTCTATTGAAGATAGAAGAAAGTTAAAATGCTTTTTACATTTAAACTATCGAACGATACTCAATTTACTCTGACGGGCGATAACACGATCTTTCAAGATAAAGTACATTCATAAAGGATTATGAAGAGAATTCTTTTAATACTTATTAAATGAATTTAAATGGTACATTTCTTTAGCTTACATCAATTATAACTATAGTTGTACAACGTTTGTACTTTCGCTTGAACTGTATATTTAAGATTGTTAAAGACAGGGAAACATGACGAACAGGCAAAAATCTAAAATTATGTTAAAAATGGTAAAGCCCACATTAAATATTTCAAAATAAAACAGTTTTTCGACTAATCATAGGAAACTTGTGATCGATACCGTGAGACAGACAGAAAACGAGAATAATAATGATACTAATAATATTAAAATCGTTGACGTTTCATAATAATCATATCGTCTCTGGATAATAATCCATGAATACTATTTCGGAAATAATGTTGCAAGATTGCTTTCTTGTTTTCTATCATTATGTGCACAGACGGATTGAAATAAATATAAATGTCAAAAGTACCGTTAAAGAAAGTCTATCGAAATCACTCAAGCATAATAATATCACCTTATTTCAACAACAAATCTTACCAATGTATGCGTAATAGTTGGTTCATAATAAATTAATATAGAAAAAAATCTGCTGAAATACACACAATGGATTTCAGTGATGTAGAAAATCGCTTGCTTTTTCATTCTGTAGTAAACCCATAATCAGTCTTTTTTTAACATTTTCCAACATGGTTGAAAAGTGCTTGTGAGTTAAGTTCGTTTATCTATCTGGATTTCTTTCACTTTTATAAATATTACCTGGATTTCCCCGACATTGATAAATATTATGGAATGATTATTAAAAAATGTCAAATTTTGATCATCTCAGATATTAAAAGTATCCATTGAAAACAATTCAAAATTTCAAGAGGTAAATTTATTTTCTGTTAGAGAATTAAAGATTTTACATGTAAAATTGCTAAATTTTGAATAATTTAAATAATAAGTTAATTTTTATGTAATTATGCGTCATTTCTTGGTATATGTATGCCAGGATAAAGACAATTTCATTCTAAAACTTTTTTTATTCCTTTAGGTCTAACATTTTAATTTTGTTTAGGGAAACATGTTTTTAGTTTTGTCGTCCAAATTCTATGTAATGTTCAGTTTTATTTGTTAATTTATGGAATTCAGGAAAATGGCGTAGTAAAAGTCTAGTCAATTTTTACAAAGACTTTAATCACATTATTTTCAAAGAAATAGCTAAAAGATCTTGCTGATATAGCTATGATTTTACTACTTCTGACTTGAACTATGTCAAAAATGAGAAGAATTACTCAGCAACGTCATATTTATACATGATAAAGAACTAAAATGCAGGCCAGGAAAATGATATTCGTTTTCAGTGACAATCCTATTTTAACTATAAAAATTTATTTGTAAATACAGAATATGACGGTTTAAAATAGCCTAATCTTCATTAACAGGAACGAAATATGCATACAGCATAGAATATGAAAACTTTCAGACACATTCAGAATATCATGAAAAAAACTTCACAGTTTGCTAAGGTGAAAGATGATGACTAAATGAACAATTTGGAAAACGCATAATGCATTTGAAAACCAGATTTCCTATTCTCATGAATAGTCGGGAAAATATGCGATTTTTTGTTCAATCTTATATATGATCTATAAATATGTATCTTCCCTATATATTATGCTAAATGTTAGCACAGTTAAATACATAGCGCAGCTGGAAATTTCTATTCTGCAATTTTCGTCATTAAACGGATGTTGTTGAGAACTTTTGTGCAACCCTATATATGATCTAAATATATGTATCTAAACTTCATAGTATGCTAAAAGTTTTCTCAGTTAAATACATAGCACAGCTAAAAATTTCCATTCTGCAATTTCCGCCATTAAACGGATGTTGTTGAGAACTTTTGTGCAACCCTATATATGATCTAAATATATGTATCTAAACTTCATAGTATGCTAAAAGTTTTCTCAGTTAAATACATAGCACAGCTAAAAATTTCCATTATGCAATTTTCGAGATTAAACGGATGTTGTTGAGAACTTTTGTGCAGCCCTATATATGATCTATAATAAATATGTTTCTACACTACATAAATTAACAAAAGTAACTACGAAAATTACCTCAATTAAATACATAGATGAGCTGAAAATTTCCATTCTGCAATTTTCGCCATTAAACGGATGTTGTTGAGAACTTTTGTGCAACCCTATATATGATCTATAATAAATATGTTTCTACACTACATAAATTAACAAAAGTAACTGCGAAAAGTTACCTCAATTAAATACATAGATGAGCTGAAAAGTTCCATTGTGTAATTTCCACCATTAAACAAGTATTGTAGAGAACTTTGGTGCAATCCTATATATGATCTATAGAAATGTATCTACACTACATACACTGTAAAAAAAAAAAAATTCTGTAAAGTTACTAAACTTTTTCTAGGAAACTGGGATTCTAAGAACTTTTCCTGTAACGATAACAGCAAAAATTCAAGTTTCAGAATAGGTTACATGAATTTTTCCTGTTACCGTTACACGAAAAGTTTTTGGAATCCCAGTTTCCTAGAAAAAGTTTAGTAACTTTACAGACTTTTTTTTACAGTGTAGTATGCTAAAAGTTATTTTAGTTAAATACATAGCTGGATCAAAAGCTGAAAATTTCTATTCTGCAATTTCCGTCATTAAACGGATGTTGTTGAGAACTTTTGTGCAACCCAGTATATGATCTATAGAATTTATATTCATCAAGTAAAAAATGAAAAATAATTGAATTTAAAAATGCATACCACAACTGAAACAGCACTTCTTGTTTGTATTTATTGTTTGTAGGTTTCAATAGTTCAGTTAATGTACATTTTCCTTTATAGCCAAATTCTTTTATGTATCCCTACAAATGAACGATAAATTCTTTGCTCATCATGTTCTATAGTAAGAACATATTCTATAAGAACAAGTTCTATAGTATACTTCAGTGATATAAATCAATTTCAATATGTTTAAAATCGTGTAATAACATTAAAATACCTCGTATACAATTTTTCCCCATAGACCGTAATGCAACAGAATTCTTTTGAATGCCCCTGTAAATGAACCGTAAATGATATACAATTTTTAATACCGAGCATGCTATGACCTTAATACCATATACACAATTTTGAGGGAATTGGACTATATTTACGCGAGTTTCAGTAACGGAAAGATGTATTGATATTCATTTGCAAATTCATAAACACTTTTCATTTATGTTGAAATGTGTGCGGTATTTAATTATGGACTATATTTACGCGAGTTACAGTACCAGGAGATATATTCATATTCATTTGCAAATTCCTAAACACTTTTCATTTATGTTGAAATGTGTGCGGTATTTAATTAGTTTGCAGATACACTCAAAAGAATTTGGATTTATTATAGTCTGCTTATGATAAATTGTTTGAAGTTGTTTGATGTAAATTTTAATGATGCTGCACGATAATAAACACAACAAAGCTATATCAAACACGGCATATAAGACATATTTTGTATAAAATAGAATAGTACTTACTATTCAAAGTGCTTAGAGTGCATTTACAAATGTGTTAAGCTTTTTCTGCTAAACTAAATGTTTCTGTGAAATGTAGTGTGAATATAATACAAATAAATTCATATACAGAGTTGCATAAAAAGCTATAGATGTATTTTCTGTCTATGGAAATCGTTTTTGAAAAATGTGTTCAAATGTGTAAAGCATTTTTTAACACAGCGTAATTAAAAGGCTTTAAAAAATTCAGAAGGTTCTCAATTCATTGGGTATGTATGTTTTTTAATTTATGTTCACCAATTATTTCATAACTAGGCAACCGTTTCATGTGATTTTTAGGTGCGTTTGTAATTGTATAAACGCACGGTACTACGTAGCACCTACAGCTGTCTTACAATCCGTCAATCCCTCTATCTGTCCGTATATAACAACGTAAAAACTACACAACCGAATCTATTGAAATTATAAAACATTATAAATGTTGCAAAACTTTGTCGAGTGATTTCAAATGTTATGAAAATAGGATGCTTAGTTAAATTATAGGGTCAATAAAATGTATTCTGTTACATTACGACCAATGAGAAAAAATAGCTTCAAGTCCATTTTAATAATGTTACACGTTTTCGAACATAGTAAAATCGATATGCATCTATAAAATATATACTAAAATATACCTTCTGTATAATCTGTGGTGCAAAGAATATTTTTTTATTAATTTACAAGGGTTCTCAAAAGTATTCTATTGCATAATGGTATAGGTGGAAATATTGTTTCGGGCGCGTTTTAATTATATTAAAATGCTTCACATTTTATGAAATCGATATACGTTTCTGAGGTTTACTACAAATTGCCTCCTATATAATAAAAAGCAAATAGTATTTACAGGGACATACAAAAAATTTCGGATACAATACTGTATCCGAAGTATGCTACGTTTGATGCACGATTTCCGACTTGTTTGTTAATTAAAAGAGGATTTCTTTCGGTCTTCGGACTATCGACTTTTTTTGGTATAAAGTGTCTAATTTATTTTCAAGATAATAAAATTAATATATTTTTTTATAAAAAAAACTTTAATAACAACATGTCAAGTTCTTTAGAAATCTGATTAGAATTAGAAAAAGTCCAGGTATTAACATTTTTCACAGATGTACTCGGGACACTAAAGATATCAATGCAAGGTATAAATTGCATTTTGATTTAAATTTTGAGAAGTTAATTGTCATCAATATCACAAGACATCCAGAATCTACAGTTTTTAGTGTTTGCAAATAGATTCCGAGTTATTATGTTTTTACAATCCCAATTTTTTGCTTATAATGTCTTTTAATCTTTCTTTTGTGATAATCTACTTCTGTTATTTTTTTAATTTTGTGAGTCAATATTGATCAAGATTGGATTATACCGACAATGAGTTACATTTCAGATTCGCCAATCTGTCAGACACTGACAAGCAACCGATTTAATCACATTCAGATAAATAGAGGTAGCATCTATATAGATTAAGTAATGTATTTTGTGAAATTTTATTATATTTTCATAAAACTAAATCTGTGGCGTGCCAAAAATCATTTGCAACGTGCCACTTATGGTACGCGTGCCATAGGCTCGCCATCTCTGAGTATGGTTCATTATACTCTTTTTACCGTTCCCTTAAGATTTTTTATCAATTTTGGCTGTATGAATGATAGAAATAAGATCCATTAGCCATTTCAATAAGAATGATAATTTGAAACATTATTGCGAAGCATGAAAGTAGAGTGGCTTCCGTAGAGTGGCTTCCACAATCCACGTATCTAAAATTATCCGTTTGTGAAGATTATCCTTCTTGGTTTGAACATAAGCGAAAGAGTTTTTCATTTAACAAATAATATTAAGAAATTCATGAAAATTAGTAGTGCTGCAGTAAATGTTATTCCGACAATTTAACATGGAGTGGATCTGATCACAGTATTTTTAAAGAGTATAGTTTCCATCGTAAATGTGTTTTAACTATTTTAATCAAAATTCCTAGTTTTAATATTCGCCAGTGCTTTACTTGTTTCATCTATTAGGAATTCAGACGATAAATTATGATTCGGTTCATCTACTTCTATAAGTAGACTGATATCAACATTAGCTATAATAATATCTGCAGACTAAATTTATTTCACTTTTCTTAAAATGTTCAATACCATTAGATAATGGGCGAATGTAAAAATAAAAATAAGAAAATTGTAGTCCGCACAATAAAATTCCTATTAAATATTACATAATATATTTTCTTTTGATACATTCTAATAAAAAATATCCTTAGGAGTATTTTCAAGAGACATTACATATTTCTAATAATATAAATAAGGGCATTAAAAAACTCAGAGTTTCAGATTGTCATTTTCCTGGTATGTCACACTATGATGTATGCAAAAAAGGCATTTTATACTGTACTATATTTTATAAAGGGTACTTTTATATTGTATAAATATCTTTTTCTAGTTTTTTTTATTTCTAATCAATATTTATACCTTATAAAACCAATATATTAGAAAAGTAACAAATTTTATATTTTGCAAAAAAATTTCCATAATTAAATATGATTGTCTTTAAAATAAATTCATTTTTCTGGCTTGCATTTTGCTTCTTTATCATGTGTAAATATGGTGATGCAGAGTAATTCTTCATATTTTTGACATAGTTTAAGTTAGAAATAGTAAAATTCATAGCTACTAGCAAATTTTTTTAGGTATTTCTTTGAAGATAATACAATTAATGTCTTGTAAAAATTGAGTAGACTTTTATTATGTCATTTTCCTGGTTTCCATAAATTAGCAAATAAAACTAAACATTGCGTGAAATTTGAGCTACTATATTGAAAACATATTTCTTTTCACAAAACTGAAATGTTAACCAAAGAAAAACAAGAATGTAAAAAATATTTTAGAATAAAATTTTCATTATCCTGGCATGCATATGCCAAGAAATGACGTGTAATTACATAAAAATTAACTTATTATTTAAATTCTCCAAAATGTAACAAATTTACATTGAATATCCTTTACTCTTTAATAGAAAATAAATTTACCTCTTTATATTTTGAATTATTTTCAAGGTCACTTTCAATATCTGAGATGATCAAAATCTGACATTTTGTGATATTCATCCAAATACGTTAATACTTTAACAGAAATCATCCAACTCTTTTCCATTGTGCATGCATTTTGTATAAATAATGTGAATATTTCTACTTAAAAAAAAGCTGTGGCAATCAGGCAATTTAAATAATAATAATAAAAAAATAGCTAACTGGTAACACTTAGTAATGCACGTAAATCGCTTTCTGAACTTTCACTTAGAACTCAAATGATGGATAACGCTACGATAAAAACTCGTGAGTTTTTTAATTACCATTTAACCTAAAAACTTTCCTTTAAAAAAAGGATAAAGTCATCATGCAGAATAAATATTTAATTTAGATATTCAGTCCTCTCGTCATCAAAACTACTTTTTCTTTACAAAGCTACTCTAAACGTCACGTGGAAGTCAAATCAGGGATAACTCTGGGGTAAAAAACCTCGTGTAACTTTTCTAACTATACAATATGTCGCACTCTCCAAATATGAGTATGATATAATTCATCGACGGGGTATCGAAAAAACGACAATTTTTTTTGTCACTTGTTCTGGAAACATGTTAAATACCGTGATACATTAACCTTTTCATAGAAATCATATAACCCCATTTCATTATTTATCCAGTGCATGAAATAATGTTAATATTTATACTTTAAAAAAAATGGTGGCAATCAAGCAATTTGAATTTTTTTTTAAATAGCAAACTGATAACACTTAGGACCGCAAAAAGTTCGCTTTATGAACTTTTACGTGGAAGTCAAATGATGGATAACTCTACGATAAAATCCTCATGAGTTTTTTTAATTACCATTTAACCTAAAAACTTTCGTTAAAAAAAAGGATAAAGTCATCACGCAAAATAAATATTTAATTTAGATAATCAATCCTCTGATCATCAAAGCTACGTTTTTCTTTACAAAGCTACTCTAAACTTTTATGTGTAAGTCAAATCATGGATAACTCTGGGGTAAAAAAACCTCGCGTAACTTTTCTAACTATTCAATATGCCACACTCTCCAAATATGAGTATGACATGATTCATCAGCTGGGTATCGAAAAATCGACAATTTTTTTTTCGTCACTTGTTCTGGGAACACGTTAAATACCGTGATCCATTCTGTAAAACAGTAGAAGGGGAAAACAAGGAAGTATTGCTTCCAGTTCATGACCTCAATTTTTGAATATTGCTCGATTGTTCTGGCAGAAGAATGATATTTGGCAGCAGGGCTTATATGTACTTCAAAGAATCAATTTCCAGCTGCTGTCAATCACACATAACGTGACCGGTTAATGTGTTGCCAAACGAAGATTAACAATTTGAGAAGTATTAGTTATCAGTAGAAAGTGGGACAAAAATGTACATATAAATAAGAACATTATAATACATGCTTTAATAGAATTTCAGGAAGTGTGCTAATAAATTCATTCGCTGTTGATTCTAAAATAAGTATCATATATTAATTAGATATGCATGGGAAGTTTTTATTTATTTATTTTTTACGTTCAATAAAAAAGTGCTTTTTCGTGAATTCTAAATGAATTTAATTTATTTTATAAAATATTCTACATTTTAAAAAAGTGTTCTGCGCTTTTATCATGACATGCTTTAAATTACACAAATGTATTTCCTTAATTCATGGTGTTTTGAATAAATTTTATTTCAAGTACTTAAATCTCTCACAGTATAAATTTTCAATAACATAAATATGAGGGAAATTATTTCTTTTAAAATACCACAAGTTTCCTAACAATTAAACTTTTTTATTTAAAAAAAAGTGTGTGTACAAACATATAAATCAAGGGTGCAGCAAGATATAAACTAAGGTAAGGAAATCTGTCGTTAAAAATGCAATAAAGACAATTATAAAATATAAATGTATTACATATATATAATACATGATATAATGTAATCTAATATTAATCTAAAAAACATGCGGCTTGCATTATTTTCTTTTTTATTTGATAATACAACTCAAATAATTAAAATTACAAATGATTAAAGTAAAAAAAAATACTAATCTTTTCAAAAATCTTGTCTCATTTTTTAACGCAATCTATTAATTTTTAAAAGGTGCCTAACTTGACACAAAAAGCTATTTAAAATTCTGTTTAGTAAATTACTGCAAATTTCTAATAAAACTGACAGTTTTAGAAATAAATTCTCATACTAATCAATCTATATTATCTCTTAAAATACTTGGATATAAATTATGGAAAAATGCAAATCAAATTCAGAAATCAAGAAAGTCAAATCAAAAACATGCATGGTAAAAAAAAGACAAATATTTTTTTTAATTTTAGAAAACGTAACCAAAAAAAAAAAAAAAAAAAAAAAAAAAATACAATAATTTCTTCCAAGTTCCTCACGATTCCAAAAAGCTTTTTTTATCTTTAGAAACCTCAGAACTCAATATATTTTCGAGTGTCAAATAAAAATTTATAAAAAGAAAAGTTTTTTTCGCTGACACTAAGTTTTTGGAAAGTTTCAGAGTAGTTTTTATTGAGTATTAATCAGTTTTTTCATCCAGGAATATAAGTTTTTCGGATGCTATAAATTCTCCACTAAACATTTTCAGGTGGAAGATGATCGTTTTCCATGGCGTGGGCTACAATGCAATAACAAATCATTTTCCAGATTTTGATATGGCTGTGATTATAAAACCATACTGCAACATACAGAAAGGCTGTATTTTCTTGGAGGCATGGTTTACTAGAAGGGCCAAATACCCACTCAAAAAAGCTAGATCTCTTCCACCAGAATATGATACCATCTTAAACTGACTCTACCCATCTCCGTGTTTAATTGTTTCTGAAATATGCACTCTGCTGAAAGTGTTCTGTTATCTCTCGTGATTTTATGTTTATTTATGTTATTGAGATGGAACTTTAAATAAGTTTGAATCGTTTAATGCAGGCCTGTCCAACCTTCTACTAAGCAGGGGCGCAACTCAGCTTTTGGCAAACAGTGAAGGGCGCCGTTATTAACATGGCTCAAAACACGCAGCAAAATTATCTAAAGGTACTAGTAATGATACATATATCCAAATTTATTTCGCTATATTTCGCTATTATAGAAGACATAAGGCCCTTATAGATATGAAATAATACCATGTGAAAAATCTCTTTAAAATAACTATAAATCGTGATAAATTTTGATTATACGTTTTTCTTCGAAGGGATATGTATACATATATATATATATATGTATATCTTCTCTGGAGCCAGAAAACTAAATCTAGCATATTCATTAAGATAAAAATCGTACATTAAAATAAAATGGTAACCAGCGATATTGTTAGATTTTTGGGGACGCAAAAATATTGATTTATTTTGAAGGTGTACATTTGCTGGTATGAAAAGTACAGAATCATAGACAGGCGCAATATAGTGATCAATCTATGGGACGTTCTAAAGAGAGCCTGGAAGAGAATGGAAATAATTTCGCATGATATTAGAAATAAAAAGAAAATTACATAAAATTCCAAAGTTCTAAAAAAAGGAAAACAGATAATGGACCTGCGAAAAAACATAATTTTTTTATGCAGGAAATAATTTTAAAAAGGTTTTAAAAATATCTTAAACAAATATAAAGGATTTTTAATAAAGTTTGCTTTAAAAAGGAATTTTATTCTTAAAAAAATGCTAGTAACATGCAATCTTAAAAAGGGCGCCAAGCAAACTTGCAAAGGGCGCCATGGCGCCCGCGGGCGCCGCGTTGGACAGCCCTGGTTTAATGTTTTGTTTTTCAAATGTTTTTTAACTATTTAATTAAATTGTCTGTATTTATGTAATTGCTCATTATTAATTATGAACTGATGTAATATCTTTTTCAATTTAAATTATTTTTTATTAAAAGTATGTCTAAAATAATGTAATTTTTATCCTCTATTCAATACGTGTTAAAACACCAAACATTATTTAATAATGACGAAATGAAATGTCGCTGAAATTAAGTTTAAAATATCAGAGCTTACTGTACAAGAAATTTAACAAGGCTTTCCAATATTCAATTTGAAGAAAATCATATCTTCATATTAAACTCGCTTTTCGCCAAGTGCTCATTTTTGATACCTGCGGACTCGCGATCAAATGCAAGCGGAACCGCGGATGAATGAGAGATGTATATTTGTACTTCCCTTTTTTTAAATTACACTGTAAAAAAATATCTGCAAAGTTACTAAAATTTTTCTAGTAGGTTTGTATTCCAAGAACTTCTCATATAATGATAACAGCAAAATTTTATGTAACCGAGGAAGGTTACATGAGTTTTTACTGTTACCGTTACATGAAAAGTTCTTGGAATACAAATCTAATAGAAAAATCTTTGTAACTGCACTTTTTTAACAGTGTAGGAATTTTTTTTTATCTTAGAACTGAAATTCTTTAATTCTCGTATATATACCGGCAGCAATGTTCCCAATTATATTTCTGTAAATTTAAGAACGTATTTATGATAGTGTATATCTTGATTCAAAGGTATATGCTGTATGGCTCCTACACTGTAAAAAAAATTCTGCAAAAGTACTAAACATTTTCTAGGAAACTGGGATTCCAAGACCTTTTCATGTAACGGTAACAGGAAAAACCCATGTAATCGATTCTAAAACTTGAATTTTTGCTGTTACCGTTACAGGAAAAGTTCTTGGAATCCCAGTTTCCTAGAAAATATTTAGTACCTTCACAGAATTTTTTTTTTACAGTGCAGGGATTTTATGAGCTGTAAATGCCGAGTTTTGATGCATTATTTCAGCTACTGCACGCTTAGATTTCATTCCTTCAACTAGCACTTAGCATTCGAGAGATAATTTCCACTGACCACTAGTGTCCCGCGTAAATGGGTACTGCAAATGCTTTGGACACTAGCATTTGAAACTAATTTTCTTCCCTTTATCAAATGGCCGAATAATCGGTGATAAAAGATACCGAAATAAACTGTAAGGTATTAGTGGTGTCCAAAGCATTTGGAGTCCCGGTTTACGAGGGACTCCTGACATCAGCAGTGGTAAGAGTCACGTCTAGAGTGCAAAGGGTTAAAATTCTGAAAACATTTATTCATATGTATCGTCAGTACCATGTCAAATTGCAGTAGACTACTTTTATTAAATTCAGATTTCTTAATTGGCATCACTTTTCTGAAATGGTAAACATTCCCCTTGTTTTCGTTTCAATTAATGTGCCATTAAATAAGGTTAACCCCTTCGAGACTGGTGTGCTATTAATAGTACATGTCTTTTTATCGAGTATTATTTTGTTTTAACTATTTAGTTACTTTCAACCTATAGAAGTCATAGTATATGCCTTTCTTATTATGATTTCATCTATGGTTTGAAATTTAGTAATAACAAAATATATAATATAAAAATATTCTTAACTCTTTTTGCACAGTTGGCAATTCCTTCATTTTATGTATGTATTTCACTCTTTAAAATTAAATTATAGGTTACTTTTCTGAACAAGTAATACGTGATAAAACATAAAAAACATTAGAAAGTTGCAATATCTGTTAAATTCTGTTGCAATACGTTATTTTTGAAATGTCTCCAAAAATTCTTCCTTAAACTATTATTATTAAATTGCATTCAGTGGTACACAAAATAAGCACATTTCTTAAATTTCAGATGATAAGATAATTTTTAAACTTTAGTAAGTCTATTTGGATACCTACGATTAACATTATGGGAGTAAAAAGAATTTTGTTGTCAAAATGGTAAAAAAATCGGACCTGACAGGGTTAAATCAGACAAATTATACTATTTCAAAAAAGTGGTTCAAGTCAAAAAATCTGAATTATAAAAAAGTAGCTCACTAGCAATACTTTTCATATTGGATAGCTTGAAATAATACTGACGCTATGTAAATGCAAATAAGTAGCATTTGGAAAACAATTGTAATGAGTACGTATCGTTGCAAGTTTTCCTTTTTGAATAGAATTCAGTATTTGACTTTACCTTTACCCCATGCTTTCACTTGAATTAACATAGTTTCAGAACATTCATGCGTGTTTCTTTTGTAACTATTACCATCACACTCTCTAAAATGAAAAGAAGAAAAAAAATCCCACAGAAATCAAACTGACATTCCGGCACTGTACCTCTTGCAATTTAATTTGTCATACAACATTTTCCAGTTTCTAAAGAAGAGAAAAATATCTTCTAGAAATGTGTTTAACCTTTTATTAGATGTCATAGGCGGAGTTTATGTCACTAACTTTGTTTCCAGAAAACGTGCTTTTGTGGAAAGAATGTTTTGTCATATACGGAAATTTACCGGATATTAGACTTTCCAATTTAAGGCTTCTTGATCAAGAGTTTTGCGGAAGGAAATTTACTTGCTTGTGATACTTTCTGTTAAAAAGACGGATTAGGTGTCAGATTTGAAGTTTTTTTAATTTAAAATATTAAATTTTGGGGATTACAAATGTTATAAAGGTTTGTCAGTAGCGTTGAATTCTCAATGGTAAAAAATGGGTTTTTATTTCATTATCTAAATGTGGTTTTAGAAGGAAATTTTTAAAAATCGTCATATTTTTTAAATAGGTTAAAGTTATGTAAATGTTTGTAATTATTTCTGCATTTAAAAAGAAGGAATTTTCCAATAAAATAAATTTTAAAAAATCGATTTTTGTGCATTTACAGTTCTAGAGCAAATTAATGAAAATGTTTAAAAAATCTATTTAATTGAATATAAAAAAGCAGATTGTTTATTTTTGTGTGTTGTGTGTGTGTGTTGAATGAAATACTATGCAATACATTGTTTGAAAAAAAAACACCAATGATAGAAATTTGTAGTAAGAGAACAAAGAAGTCACCATTAAAGTTTTTAGTTAAAATTAAAATCTAGAATTTTTATTTCAACTAGATTTTAACGAATGTTGTTGTTATGTGTACTATTCGATTCATATTCGTATGTCAATAGGCTAACGAAGAATTTTTGGAGATGTTAAAAAAATATTGTATAAGAATAAGATTTAACTTATAACTTTCTAATACTTTTCGCTCTTTATTACACAAGATTCTTTCAGGAAAGTAACTTTGAATTGAACCAAACTTTTTTTGTAAGTGTATGGCTATGGCTAGTTGGTCCTCCCTGAATTTCAAAAAAATCCGCCGGAAGGGGGCGCTGCAATAGCGATTTTGTGCCATTTTCAACATTATATCAACAAACATTGTATGAAATTATGCATCGAATTGAACCAATTTTTTTTTGTAAGTGCATGGCTATGGCTAGTAGGTCTTCCCTGAATTGGAAAAAATTCCACCAGAAGGAGGCGCCGCAGTAGCGATTTTTATGCCATTTTCAATATTGTACCACCTAAAAGTGTATGAAGTTATGCATAGAATTGAACGAAATTTTTTGTGTAAGTGTTTGGCTGTGGCTAGTAGATTCACCCTGAATATGAAAAAAAATCCGCTCAAAGGGGGCGCTGTGCCGTTTTCATAATATTGAAATCAAAAAGTGTATGAAATTATGCATAGAACTGAAATAATTTTTTTGCGTATCATTATTTTTGGGTATGGCAAGTAAGTTCTTCCTGAATTTGAAAAAAAATCTTCCTATCATTCTACTGTCCATCGGCTCGTGCAGAGACGGAAACTCGTTTTTAGTACGTTTAATTGATTGAAGCAGAATTTTATAATGAAAATCAAAGTTGGTATAGTATTGAGTTAAAATGATTAAAGCATTAACATATGTAACTATTTTTTTAAATATTAAAATGTACGTATGAGACAGAAGAAAGTTTTGGGATTGGCCCATCCAACTAGTTGGATATAAGTTCATACTAATAATTGGAATCCCTGAATAGTTTTGGCGGTTTAATGGTTAAGTGTAATTGGGGAACGGGGGGGGGGGGTAACTCCTCTTAAATTAAACAAATGGGTTCGTATGCAAGATTATCCGACTTGCTTCGAATTTTGGATATAAGTTCATTATGATAAGGCGTATCCCTGATTAGTTTTGGTGGTTCAATGATTAGGTGTTATGGGGGGACATGGGGGAGCTAATCATCTCTTTAATTTGTTTTTCGAGGAACATTATTTCATCAAAAAATAGGCTGTAATATACAATTAGTGCGAATAGCCTGTGAGCTTAATGCCATTAATTTATTGGGCGATTTTCTTTTTTCATTTTGCATTATTACTGCACAAAATATTGTTCCTCGTTAGCATCACAAAATATGATTTAATACGTTAAAATACTATTTACGAATAAATTATGTCACAGGTTCTTGCACTCCTGCAGTTTGTCTAATTGCATGCTCTAGCCGACATAATCAAAATATGAATTTTTTTTCTGATGATATAGGAAATAAAAACGGAAATTCGAACTACTTTGGGATTAATCATTTTAACCTTACATTATTTTCTGCAAATGAGTTTCCTGTTTATAAAGAGCAACGTCTGGTATTTATATCGGAAAATAACTGTGACAAAGTGCTAAGTCGAAAAATTGCTGATAACATTAATGCAACCTTTTTGAAAAGGTTATTTTACTTTTAAATATTTGAAATTAAAGTGCTTTTTAAGCAATATACCACACCCAAAGAGTGATGGATATGAAATAAATGCTCCAAAAAGGTAATTTTTATACTATCTTAAGATATATTTTTACAGAAATGTAAATTATAGCTTTTATGCATGTCGCTTGGAAATAGTATGCTGTCAATAACTAATTCTTCACATAGATGTAAATGAAAATCTTCGCTATTTAATTAGAGACATTAAGATTTATATAAAATTATATGTCATCCAAATACATAAATGATATTATTAAATTAAGGAACTGGTACATAATGATTTTAAAATATTTTATTGAACCTTGACACTATATCTCTTATTAATGTATTTTCATGATTTCGTGTTACAGCTATTAATTTAACATTATTGTTCGGTCGTATTTATGCCTTGTAATTTTGGCAAAGATTTTTATCGTCTGCGTTTGTTTATACCATGGAGGAATGAGATAGGTGGAGTGGAAGTATTATATCTGGGGGTGATGTTAAAAAAGTAACCCTACATTAATTACAATTAATTACCAACAAAACTACGTACTTTGATACGCCTATCAATTGAAACAAGTTTAAACCCGTATTTTTTTTCTCTCGTTTTTTAAAAAAGAACTAATTTATCGCTTCACCGGTAAGAATTTATCAATTATTTTATCATATGTGTTTTAACTATAAATATAGAAAATTCTTTTAACGTTTTGCTTGACAATATAACATTCTTTTGTTAGTATCTTAAAATCGTTTGCAGTCAGAAATCTATATTTTAGATTAATATTTATTGCTTAAGTTTTCATGTATGATTTTAAAAGAATGTTTTCATCATTATATTTTAAATATTTATTTACATTCAATTATTAAGTCATAAACATTTTTCATCTACGTTATAAAGTATTTAAAATTAAATTAAAGAAGGAAACTTTTAGTAATATAATTTTTAGTTTGTATCAAATGTTTTCAATATCTTATTTAATTCCAATCTGATATTTGATTATTGCTAGTTTTCCAATTTCTTTTATTTTAAAAGCGAACATTTATTTTAATAAATAATAATAGAACAAAGACCATTTTAAAAATTTGCTATTTTTTTCTTAAAATATACTTTAGTTGTAAATCATTTCTTTCAATTCTTATAATACAAAATCCCTTCCATGTCTTTTTGTTTGGAACATTAAAATTTGACTGATAAATGGTTTCATATTGCAAACTTTTTTTGGGGCTTATCTCACCTCCACCTATCTCATTCCTCCATGGTTAATACGAGTCCATACAGTAAAAAGAAATTAATAGAGTGGAAGTATAATGTCTCGGGGTGATGCTAAAAATGTTACCCTTCATTAAGTCCAATTAAGTACCAACAAAACCACGTGCTTTGACACGCCTATCAATTGAAACAGGCACCAGTATTTTTTTGCTCTTGTTTCTTAAAAAAGATCTAATCTATCGCTTCACCGATAAGAATTGATTAATTATTTATCATATGTGTTTTAAATATCAATATATAAAATTCTTTAAACATTTTGCTTGAAAAGATAACATTCTTTCGTTAATTATCTTAAAATCGTTTGCAGTCAGAAATCTAGATTTTAGATTAATATTTATTACTTAAGTTTTCATACATGATTTTAAAAGAATGTTTTCATCATTGTATTTTAAATATTTATTTACATGCAATTATTAAGTCATAAACATTTTTCATGTATGTTATAAAGTGTTTAAACGTACTGTAAAAAAGAAAACTTTTAGTAGTACAATTTTTAAGTCATAAACATTTTTCATGTATGTTATAAAGTGTTTAAACGTACTGTAAAAAAGAAAACTTTTAGTAGTACAATTTTTAGTTCATACCATATGTTTTTAATATCTTATGTAATTTTAATTTGATATTTAATTATTGCTAATTTTCCAATTTCAATTATTTTAAATGCGAACATTTATTTTATTAACAATAATAGAACAAAGACCATTTTAAAAATTTGCTATTTCTTCTTAAAATATGCTCCTGTTGTAATTCATTTCTTTCAATTCGTCTTATTAATACAATCCCTTCCACGTGCTTTTGTTTGGAACATTAAAATTTGAGCGATAAATGGTTTCATATTGCTAACCTTTTTTGAGGCTTACTTCACCTCCACCTATCTCATTCCTCCATGATACGAGTCGATAGAATTTTTTTTGTAAATAACGTGGACATGAGCGGTTGAGTTGTGATGTTGTGATTAGTTAAATTACAGTCCATAGAGTTTTTTAAATATGTGTTTTTATGAGTTTATAAGTGTTTAATAATGAGTTATCGACAATTATGTTGTTTCATTTGCATGCTCTAGCCAATATGATTATTTTTCTGATAATATAGGAAATAAAAACGGAAATTCTAACTACTTTGAAATTAATCATTTTAATCTTATGTTATTTTCTCTAAATTAGTTTCCTGTTTAGCAAAAGGGTTATTTATTCGTGTTTGTAATGACCGAAAGGTGGCGTTGTATAGACCTGATAATCGTTTGTTTACGTAGTGATGTTTGTTCCATGCTGTAGCATAGCGAAAACCGTTTAAAGAGCTATTTAAAGTGCAGTTTTTTATCTTTTTTATTTAATTATGGGAGATAAATTACAAATATCGACAATTTTAGAATTTCTAGATGCTGGAAAATCTAGTAATTGCTTTAGAGAAGCTGAAGCAATTATTGATTCAAAGAGATTAGTAATGTTCGGCATTAAAGAATGCAAAGAAGAAGAAATAGAGATTGTAGGCTCGTGTTTACAAACAAGCCAAACAAAAGGAAATCCCCATATTATTTCAGGTTTACTAGTAAAGGAAAACAAAAATTTGAAAAAAAAAAATTCTCGCTCTTGCAAAGCTGGAGCAAGCGAATCATGCAAGCATTGTGTTGCTGTCATGTTATTTTGCCATGAGTAAGTCAAATGTACTTTTTTTTATTATAGATCTAAACTTTGTGTATAAAATTTTGATTTTAGATAATTTTAATACAAAGAACGCAATGTTGTATGCGTTATAGAACTGTTTATTTATTTATTATAGAACTGTTTATTTATTTATCGGCCTTTTAAACACGGATTTCATGCTCATGGTATCAGTTCTATTTCGTTTCAGACTTTGTCCGCGAGAGGGCGTCTATTTCATTTCAAACGCGAATATCGATAAATAACTGTGACAAAGTGCTATGTCGAAAATTTACTGATATCATTTTTTAAAAAATCTTCTTTGAAAGGTTATTTCACTTTCAAATATCTGAAATAAAAATGCTTTTTAAACAATATAAAATAAATCTAAAATAAATCTAAATTAAATCTAATCTAATTAGCTAATAAATCTTACTGAATTAAAGGCATTAAGTATAATAGAAAATTGCGTCATTTTTATGTGTGTTTTACACAAATGATATTATTTTCATTTAATTGAGAGTATACCGATTTCAAAATATTTTATTGAACTTTGCTAGTATATCTCTTTTTAATGTATTTTATTGATTTCGTGTTACAAATATTGATTTAAAAATATGTTGCTTTCATTTGCATATGCTCTAGTCGTCATAAACAAAATATGATTATTTTTACTGCAGTATAGGAAATAAAAATGGAAATTTGAACTACTTAGACATTAATCATTTTAACCATACGTTACTTTCCCCCAAATTAATTTCCTGTTTAGTAAGAGCAACGTCTATAGTATTTACATCGGCAAATAACTGAGAAAAAATACTATGTCGAAAATTTGCTGATAACATTAATGCATCCACTTTGAAAGGTTATTTTACTTTCAAATATCTGAAATAAAAGTGCTTTTTAAATAATATACCATACCCAAAGTGTGTTGAATATAAAATAGATGCTCAAAAGGATATTTTTTCTTATCTATCTTAAGATTTTGTTTCATCTGAAAATGCAAGTTATAGCTTTTATGCATATCGTTTGGAAATACTATGTTGTCAATAACTACTTTTTCAAATAGATATAAATATAAATCTTCCCAATTGAATAACAGTCATTAAGTTTTATAGAAAATTATGTCGTTATTATGAATTTTTCAGATAAATAATATTATTTTTATTAAATTGAGAGTGTACTGATTTCAAAATATTTTATTGAACCTTACTAGTCTATCTCTTATCAATGTATTTCAGTGATTTCGTGTTACCATTATTGGTTTAAAATTATGTTGTTTTCATTTTAATAAAAATTTTAATTTTACTTAAGAAAGGTGTTAACCTTTCTTAACACACCTTTCTTAAGTAAAATTAAAATTTTTATAAAAATGGTTATATAAAAGGTGAATGTTTTAAAATCTGATGATTTAAAAAATCAAATGGATTTAATTAACTTTTTATCATATGTTGTTTTCGTTTGCATGCTTTAGCCGACATGTTCAAAAAAAAATTTTTTTAATATCACATAGGAAATAGAAATGGAAATTTGAATTGCTTTGAAATTAATCATTTTAACCTTATATTATTTTCTTCGAATTAGATTCCTGTTTAGAAAGAGCTTCGTCGAGTATTTATATTGGTGAATAACTGTGACAAAGTGCAATATCAAAAATTTGCTGATAAGATGCAGGCATCCTTGTTTTGAAAAGTTATTTTACTTTCAAATATCTAAAATAAAAGTACTTTTTAAACAAAATACCCCACCCAAAGCGTAATAGATATAAAATAAATGTTCCAAAAAGGTATTTTTTGTACTATCTTAAGATTTTCTTTCAAATAAAAATGTAAAGTATAGCTTTTATGCATATCGTTTGGAAATATTATGCTATCAATATTTAATTTTTTGCAATGTAAATCATCGCTATTGAACCAGAGGCTTTAAATTTTATTGAAAATTATACCCTATAAATATATTTCTTCCGTAAATGATATTATTATTTTTAAATCGAGGAACTGATAAATACTGATTTCAAAAGATTCTCTTGTCAGTATATTTCTTATCAATACATTTTATTAATTTCTTGTTACAGCTATTCACTTAATATTATAATATCGTCGTTTTATAGGTTCTTTGTATTTATATAAATAGATAGCCCCTATAGTCCTCGTTTGGTCCGCCCGTCTCTCCGCATGGGATAACGTAAAAATATCAAATCAAATGGTTTGATATTGAATATAATCGTTACAGAATTTTGTCAAATCATTTCAAATTTTATTTAAATCGAATCAAAATTTAAAAATATATTAATAAAAGTTTTTTCCATTCTCTTAAACCCTATTATACGTAATTAATTCAATGATATTCCATGACAGATAATGATTCAAAATTGTCATGATGATTACGCCCTATTCAAGATACAGTCCTATTATTTCTGAATTCAATATATATAATCCTGATAGATTTTGTATTCATGCAAATATTGCAGCAAGATCTGAATATTTATAAAATTTGCAATCGTGTTGGAATTCTATATTGATGCTAATCAATGGATAAATGGATACTGCCAATTAAAAAAAAAAAATTACTAAATTATGATACAGATTTCAACCAAATTGTGATACAGTTTTCAAATAAATTGCATTTTTTGTCATATTTGATAGTGCAAAAATTTAAAATGCATGTCCGATATTTTGATTTTTTTTTTTTTTTTATTGTAGTTAAATGTAATCTTCTGATTTTGACAACATCAAAATTACATCAGCGTACGGGCGGACATACTTGTCCTTTATAATATAGATATATGAATTTTTATTAAGATATAGCAATAGATATATTATTTATTTATTATACAAATTTCAATAGTTGAAAATAAAAACTCACAAGATCTTAATGGTTTCGTTTTATATTGATTATTTCAGGACATAAGTTCAGGACACTTTTTCCGTAAAATTAGTTATAAATTAATAGGCTCAAAAAATGTGGCGTCACAATAAAAGGAGGGTATCAAACTAGTATGATATAGGGGGAGAAGATGAATAAAATAACCCCACAAATTATGCGGGAAGTAATTAATGGATTATACCTTTCTTTCAAACCGGATGATTTAAAAATGTAAACCGTTTGCCTATGTGTTTAACTTACGAAAGACAGCTGTTAGACTTTTGAATGATGATAAAATTCATACTTATTAAAGTTGACTGTAACTGTATCAGGCTTTCTTTCGAATTGCTCATACGAAAAAGAGTTTCTTACCATGGAAGAATGAGATAGGTGGAGGTGAAGTAAGCCTCAAAAAAGATTTGCAATATGAAACCATTTATCGCTCAAATTTTAATGTCCCAAACGCACGTGAAATTGATTTTGTATTAATAAGATGAATTGAAAGAAATGAATTACAGCTGAAGCACATTTTAAGAAGAAATAATAAAACTTTAAAAATGGTCTTTGTTCGATTAATATTTAGGTACTAGTTTGTTATCCCGTCGACCAAAATACTATCGCCAAATTATAAGATTAAATGCCAATAATAGGTGATCGTGAATGTCAATTCAATGACATTAAATACGATATACGCGTTTAAAACGTCATTATGTGATTTTTATTTCGACTTTTTATTTGTATTTTCATTAAATTTTCTACTAATTATATGTTTTTTTATTATTTAAAATAAAATTACGTCAATATGTATAATTTGGCTATTAGTTTGGCGATTTGTATAATTTGGCGATATCGGTCGACGGAATAACAGAGTAGCACCAATATTTATTAAAATAAATGTTTGCTTTTAAAATAATTGAAATTGAAATTGAAAAATTAGCAATAATTAAATGTCAAATTAAAACTAAATAAGATATTGAAAACTTTTAATACGAAGTAAAAATTGTATTACTAAAAGTTTCCTTCTTTACAGTAATTTTTAATACTATATAATATGTTATATTGCAAATAACAATACGTGTAAATAATTCAACTAATTCCAACTAATTAATAAAGAGTTTTATTTATGAAATGAAATTTTTAAATAGATCTCCATTTTGCCTACATCTCTCGCTGTTAATTTACTTAAACATCTTTATTTCATTTTAACAACATATTAATAACTGCATGTTAATAAATATTTAAAAGAGAATGATGAAAGTATTTTTTTTAATCATGTATGAAAACTTAAGTAATAAATATTGATTTAAAGTCTAGATTTTCAAGTGCAAACGATTTTAAGAGTAAAATGTTATCTCTTAATGAAAAATCTTAGAATAATTTTCTGTATTGATATTTAAAACATACAGTGTCTCACAAAAGTGATGGGACACTTGTGCTTTATAAAAAGAAACTGCAATAAAATAAATAAACAAATATGTGCAAAAAATTTTTGGGTGTGTTTCATATTTAAAGTTAGTAACAATTATTACATAATATACATTTTGTCAAAATATTAAAATATTAATTTAGTAAAAATACAGTTATTCAGAACGGAGCAAAAAATGGCTCACATAAGTGATGGGACACTTACTTTTCCATCAAATATTTATCCAAAAATTTCACTTTTTAAAAGGTTTTAATATTTTGTTGGATTTCCTTTTACTTTTAAAACATGATTTAATCTTTTTGGGGTGGATTCGACTAATTTTTTTGTGATTTCTGGAGTGATTTTACCCCATTCTTCTTGAAGCACCGATTTTAGTTGTTGTTTTGAAGAAATGGTGTGTTTGCGAATTCTTGATTCCAATTCTTGCCAAATATTCTCTATGGGATTTAAGTCTGGAGATTGTGGTGGTGTTTTTATTATTTCAGGACAGTTATATAGCAGCCAGAGTCTAACATTCAGAGCAGTGTGCTTGGGGTCATTGTCCTGGTAAAATTTAAAATCGTTATGAAGGTTCAATTTTCGTGCTGAAGATTTCAAATTTTGCTTTAAAATATCAATATACTTGTACTGATCCATTATACTGTCAATAAAAACAAGATTACCAACTCCAGCGGACGACATACACCCGCATACCATAACTCCTCCTCCACCATGTTTTACTGTTGGTACCAAGTTCTGTTTGTGAAATTCTTCCCTGGGTTTTTTCCACACCAAGGTTCTACCGTCAGAACCAAATATATTAAATTTACTCTCATCAGCAAATATAACTTTATTCCAGTAATCAGAATTCTTATTTATGTTGGATTTTGCGAAAGCTAGTCTGAGTTTTCTATTCTTTTCACTTACAAAGAATTTTTTCCTGGCTACTCTACCGTGATATCCAGCAGATCGAATTACCCTTCTAATAGTCTCAGGATTAACAATTATTCCATATAATGCCTGTAAATCAGCAGCAACTTTTGAAGCACTATTTCTTGGATTTTTTTAATATTTCGAACGATAATTCGCTTTATTCCATTGGATAGCTTTGATGGTCGGCCAGGTCTTCTTTTATCCTGAATCATATGATTCTTTTTATATCGTTTAATGATATTGAAAACTGTTGAACGACTCAAGTTAACTGTTTCAGTAGTTTTTCTAATAGATTTTCCACGTTCAATATACAAATTAATAACTAATTTTCGAATTTCAGGCGAAGTTTCTTTTCGTTTAGCATTCATGGCTACACAGAGCTAAAAAACACAAAAATTCCAAAACAAACTGGAGAGCAATACTGCAGACGATTTTATAAATTATTGCCAATTACTTTTAAGTAAAAATAAAACCCCAAAAAATATTTTTATTGCTTATTTCAGACGATTTTTGTTGCATATATAATGGAGTCCCATCACTTATGTGAGCTATTTTTTGCTCCGTTCTAAACATTTGTATTTTTATTAAATTAATATTTTAATATTTTGACAAAATGTATGTTATGTAATGATCTTTACTAAATTTAAGTATGAAACACACCTACAAAAAAATGTGTACATGTTTTTTTAATTTATTTGATTAGTTTCCTTTTGTAAAGCACAAGTGTCCCATCACTTATGTGAGACACTGTATATGATAAAATAATCAAACAATTCTTATCTGTGAAGCGATAGGTTAGTTCCTTCTACATTTTCAGATCGTGTGTTACAGCCAATAATGGCACAGATTGTCATGTTTTTGTAATGTAAAATGTAGAAAGAAAACACTTTAAAAACACGAAGGACTTTAATGACAAACACTCCAGACAAAACAGATAGAACAACTTCAAAATACAAACCAATACGGAACTTACATATGAGAATCCGAGATGACGTCAGCAACGATTACGATTCAAACGATATGTTACATCTCCCCTGCAAAACTAATGAGAAAAACATAAAACAATATTAAGCATATTTTAAAGTTCAATAGAAAGAGTTTATGTTACAAAGTCTTTTAAATATTCAGATTTCTTAACAATTCGACCCGATCTATCTTTATCAGATTCTTCACTTGCAACCTTATCATTGGATGTAAGCGCATCATTTTGCTCATTACTAGATATCGCATCAGGGATGGTTTCTGTTTCTTCATCAATGAAATCGTGATCATCCTTAACTTGAAAATTCATGTCTTTCGCACCTCTTAAAATATCGTTCCGATTTTTTTCCACAACTCTTCCATCTTCTTTTAATAATTTATAAGAACGGGGACGTTGAGCTGGACTCAATATACTTGCTTTTTCATATGGTTTCTTTTCACTATGAATGAAAACTTTATCGTGATTTGAAAACGGTTTTAAATTTGTTGCGTTCCGGTCAAAATATTTTTTCTGTAACAGTTGCCTTCTTCGTAACTGATATTGTGTTTCTAAAAATCTCTCAGTGATATCATTTCTATGTGGTAAAATACCTCTGATTTTTCTACCAATCATTAGCTCAGCAGGTGATTTCAATTCATTTGAAATCGGTACGTTTTTATATTCCAATAAGGTCAAATAAATATCCTTGTCATCATGTATGACCTTTATTAACATATTCTTCACTGTTTGAATATGTCTCTCCACCATTCCATTCAACTGAGGGAAATGATGGCTAGATGTTTCATGTTTAAAGCACCATTGCTTTGGAAATTTCTTGAATAACTGGCTAGTAAATTGCGGTCCATTATCAGAATACACAATTTCTGGTATTTTATATCTTGAAAACATAGCTTTAAGTGGAATTATTACATTATTACTGCATGTTTCTCTAAGTACTTCTATCTCAGGAAATTTACTAAAATAATCAACTACTAACAAGTATTCTTTTCCATGAAAGTAAAATAAATCAGCTCCCAAAACTTGCCAAGGACCTCTTGGAACTTCTTTCGGTAAAAGTGGTTCTTTCGTATATGCATTTTGAAAACTCAAGCAAGTTGTACAATTATTTTTGAAGTTTTCCATATCTTTTGACATACCCGGCTAAAATAACAATTCTCTATCTCTATTTTTACATTTTTTCAATACCAAGATGTGTGTAATGAATTTTATACAACATTTCTTTTCTCAAACTTTCTGGAACTATTATACAGCAATTCTTAAATAAAATACCTCCTGTTTCACTTAGTTCCTCTTTAAAATAAAAATATGGTTTAGCTATATCTGGAACATCTGATTTTAGAATGGGCCAACCATTCTTAACAAATTTTATGACAAGCTGTAAGACTTCATCTTTTTCAGTTTCAACTTGAAATTTTTTCATAATCTCACCAGTTATAGGAAGATCCTATCAATAGTCATTCCTACATAAGTCTCAATTTCACCTTTAAAAATATCATCAGAATCTTCTAAATATGTTCTTGATAAGGCATCAGCCAACAATAATTTTTTACCACTTTTATAAATCAAATCAAAACAATAAGGTTCTAATCGGATTCTCATTCTTTGTAAACGTAAGGGAGATTTATTTAGATCCTTTCTTAAGATAGCTTCAAGGGGTTTATGGTCACTTTCTACTGTAAATGATCTTCCGTATAAATATTGATGAAATTTTTCACATCCAAATACTATAGCTAACGTTTCTTTTTCAATTTGTGCATAATTTTTCTGAGTGTCAGTAAGAGCTCTAGAAGGTACGCTACAGGCAATCCATTTTGTAAAATAACTGCTCCTAAACCAGATTGTGAAGCATCAACAGACAAAGTCACATCACAATTTGAATCAAAATACTGTAAAACTGGTTTTTTACTTAGAATTTGTTTTAATTCAATAAATGCTTTGTCATGTATAGCATTCCAAGACCATAAAGAATTTTTCCTTAACAAATCTCTCAGAACAGATGTTTTATCTGAAACATTAAGAATAAATCTAGAAACGTATGTGATCATACCCAGAAATGTTTCCAACTCCTTAATATTTTTTGGTGGCTTCATTTCCACAACTGCCTTTACCTTATCTTCATCAGGTCTAATGCCATTACTAGAAAACTTATGACCCAAATAAGTAACTTCAGGAAGACCAATTTTGCATTTTTCTTTATTAAATTTAATATTATACTCTCTTGCTCTATCCAAAACAAATTTTAATCTTAAATCATGCTCTCGTTGAGTTTCTCCCCATACTAGAATATTATCGATGTAAATTTCAACACCTTCAGTATCTTTAAAAACACCAGAAAAAGATCTGTGAAAAACTTCGGGGGCAGAACAGATACCATATGACATTCTCAGAAAGCAAAATCTACCGAAAGGGCTATTAAACGTAGTAAGTTTAGAGCTTTTTTCAGTTAGCCTTATTTTCCCCAATGCTTTATTAGTATCTAATATACTAAATACTTTTGCTCTGGGCATTCTGGAAACAATTTCCTCAAAAGTTGGTAAATAAAAATGTTCACAAAAAATTTGTTTATTTAAATGTTGCGGGTCTCAACATTGTTGGGTTTGGGTTCAACAGATTCTCAAACTGTCGTTATTCTTTCTCAAAATTACTAAAGAACTAACGAATTCAGTGGGTTCTTCAATTTTTCTAATGACATTCATATCAACCATTTGGTGAAGTTCTTGTTTCAATGGATTCAATAAATTTAATGGAATTTTCCTGCATGGCTCTATTTTGCTAACAGCATCATCTTTAAGTTTACTGTCATAAATAAAGTTTTTTAAATTACCAACACCCGTGAATACATCTTTATATTTATGAAAAACAGTCTGACAAAAATTTCCCAAATAATTGACTGCATTTACACGTTGCACTAAATTCAACGCCGTTAAAGTAGATAAATCCAGCACAGAAGTAGTATTAGGGTTAGTATCCACCACTCGAAACAAAATATTAGCTGTAATACCTTTTTCAGTTTGACATTTTAATATGCATTTACCAATAACTTTCATTTTAGAACCATTATAATTACATAAATTAACATTAGAACTCTCAAGGTGGCTTTGCTTTAAATCTAAATGTTTAAATTCATTTACAGGCAAAAAGTTACATTGTGCACCGGTGTCTAATTTTGTTATCAAAATCTTAGAATTATTTATTACTAGTTTCTCATACCAGTCACAACAACAACAACTACTACTACTACTACATTTATAATCATAAATAGAACTTTAAATAAAATTATCATCATTTGAACTGTTATCGTTCACACTTGTTTTTAAAAAATTAGAGTTATGTTCTACAGCTTGTATATTCTTATTCAAACACATTTTAGCGAAATGATTTTTCTTCTTACAAAGATTACAAATTTTATTATAAGCAGGATAGTTAAATTTTTTATGAAACTTACCGCATCTTCTGCGGTGTTTTCTCCACTCGTAATTTTCTTTTGCTTCTTTTTCCTGTTCACTGGAGTATCTTTTTTGAAAACTACTATGTTATTTTTCTTCATGAAATTCTTTTCTTACCGATGGTGATTTTGAGCTTGAGGGCCATTTTCCTGGAAAATTATTTTTATGCATTTTAACTGCTTCTATTTTTATTTTTCCATTCAAAGATTTTAGTTGAACTTCTGCGAGCTCGTTAGCTTTACATATTTTTATGCATTTATCTAAAGTTAAATCGCTTTCACTCAGCAGACGATCTTTCAATTTTTTGTCAATGACGCCGCTAATTATTCTATCTCTAATCAAGCTATCTTTCAGTTCACCAAATCCACACGTCGAACTTAGCTTCTTTAGCTAAGTTAAAAAAATCATCAAAGGATTCAGATATTTGTTGGTTTCTTGTAAAAAAATATATGCCGATCGACACTTTCATTAGATTTCGGTAAGCAATAATTTTCAAATGCTTCGATAACTTTAGTCATATTTCGTTTATCATCTTCTGATAGATCAAAATTATTGTATTTCTCAAGTGCTTCTTCACCAATTACATTTAAAAATATCGCTACTTGAACATTCGCATCTTTTTTATCATTTCCAGATGCAATATGAAAGATATTAAATTGTTGAATCCATTTCTTCCAATTTTCTGAAATATTTCCATCAAAGCTAAAACATTTCGGGGGTTTCAATCCTTCCATGTTACTACTCAGACGATCAACAGAAATAATTTTCAATACTTCTTATCAAATGAATATTAATCATTGTTCAAAAAAGAATTTTTAAAATCATTTACAGATTTTGGCTGCGCCATGTCATGTTTTTGTAATGTAAAATGTAGAGAGAAAACACTTTAAAAACACGAAGGACTTTAATTACAAACACTCCAGACAAAACGGAGAGAATAACTTTAAAAATCAAACCAATACGGAGCAAGGCCACCTTATCATAATATCATTTTCGGTTATTATGATAAGGTAGCCTTGATAAGCTAGCTTTGATACGGAGCTTACATATTCGCATCCGAGATGACGTCAGCAACGATTACGATTCAAACGATATATTACACATATCATCATTTTTTAACGAAATTTTAATCCTCTGTTCAGTAACAGTTTCGACGGTAAAAAACAAAAGCAAAGAAATACGTGTTTAAACCGGTTTGAATTAAAAGGCGTGTCAAAGAACGTGATTTTGTTGGTACTTAATTGGACTTAATGTTGCAGAATTTAGGGTTACATTTTTGGCATCACCCCAGACATTATATTTCCACTTTATTAATTTCTCTTTACTCAATGGTTTCTTGTAATTACTTATATTTTTTCAATAGTATTATCGTCTGCGGGCTGCATTTATTTCAGCTCTTATAGTTGATTGCTCTATTTTATCTCAAGAAAGTTTTCATAATTCTATATTTTTTTATTCGACATTTTTTGGCATGTTTTTAATCCTGTCTGCTCAATTATAATTTAAAAAAAGTAAATTTTTGTAATGTAAAATGTGTGTTCTATCGTTTATTTCCACAATGTCGTTCAAAAATTGCCTAAGAACAAGTTTCCTTTATTATTATTATTCGTATCAGTATAAAGTAAGTGCCATTTTCAAATTCATTTTAGCAATCACAACAGTATTAACTTTATTAATTGTATTGGGAAAAAGATTACAGTATAACAGTTTGCTAATATTATTTCGTTTGTAAACATAATAGGTACATATTTCGGGTTTTAAAAGTTTTTTCGGATTCTACTTGCTTGCACTGTAGGAAATAGTATTAGATTTTAATATATGATGGTGACAATTTAAAAAATAATAACGTATAAATAACTAGTCATTGGAGGCCACCGTAATACTTACCCATCATGGATATGCATAGCACAATATATGAAAACATAACACATGTAAACAATTTATAAAATGCATTACCTTTCCAAAACAAAATATAAACGTATATTTAAGTATTTTTAACACATAATCATGCTCTATTAATGAATTTCTGATGACCCAATTTCGATAAATTGTATGAAACGCCAAACTATTCAAGTTTCACTGAATTGCGTAATAGAAACATCCTTATAACTCCAAAAATAATAATCATATTCACTAACAGTTTCTTGCATCGAATTAAGTATCTCATTTCCAATTAAAAGATATCTTTGAATTGAAATTCGAATGAAATACAGGGTCATGAAAAATCAAAGAATGTGGAAAATAGGATTAGAAATATCTCAACAACTAATTATCCGATTGACTTCGTTTTTTATGCAAAATTTGTGTTATTTTATTGTCTTTTACGTCCACTCCTTAAAATAAAACATTTCGAAAATTTTTATGTACCTTTCATCAGAACGAATTTTTCTAGAGTCCGAAAAAAATAGTTCCGGATAATCGAGGTTACTGATATTAAATAGGCTTCGTCCCATTCTTACATATTAAGCACATACAAAATTTCAAATCTCTATCTCAATTTGTTCGGGAGATAGAGCGGTTACAGACAGACAGACAGACGCACAGACGGACGGATGGACGGACGGCAAAATTTTTTTTCTAAAAATATGTTTTTCGTAATCTCCAGTGTCCGAAACGTGTAAATCGGTCAAAAAAATTTTTTCGATTTTCAAAACGATTGCAAGACTTATCCTATACTACGTATGATGGGTAAGTAATAAAAAAAAGTAAGTAAGCGATACTCTTTTATAATAACATGTGAGAAAATTAGTCCTTTTATTTAAATCATGCTATTGATATCCAGTAGGTGAATTATTATAGTTACAATTATAATAAAAAAGTAAATTGAAAATAATTTTTGGAAGCATAAAAGCATTCTACATAACTAGCCGCCCTTGGTGACCAGTTTGGTCTCCATTGAATCTATACTAAGCATAAAACCATGTTACTTTCATTCATAATTTATTTTAATTGCTCGATTTTTTGCCAAATCAGAAGATTCTGCTAGTGAAATAGACACAGATGTCATATACGCCCCACATTGGCGCGATTGCAATAAAATGGCAATTATATGTGCCTCGCATGGTAACCCGGATATTGTTGTTTATTTATTAATAAACTGTTTGTTTACTTTTATTTTCTTCTTTATAATGATATAAATTGTTATATTCTATAAGTAATGAATAAACATTTTTTTTATTATTATTTCCTTTTTTAAAAAGTAGAAATTAGTTTAAAAAAAATATGTATGTAACTGGTATTTGAAAACAAAGTTTTCGCCAAATTGGCGATAATAATAACGCGCCAATGTGGTACATATATGACATCTGTGCTGATAAATCAAGAACTCCTGGAAGTATTTTTATAATAGCCTGGTGCAGATAATAAATCGCCAAATATTCTAACCGTGGCATTTTTTCGTATTTCCTTAATTATTTAAAATATAATAATATAATCCTTTCACTCATTTCATTTATAAAACATAACTATAATTTGAAACGTAAAAGTTTCAAATTCATGACTTTTATTTATTTATTTATTTTAAATAAAAAGAACAGAAAAAAACATAAAAATAATGATTTTTGAAGCTCCATAGTTGGAGCAAAGGAACAAAACATAAATAAACTAATTTACCACAGTTTAAATCTTACCAATACACACGACCTTGCACAGTAACCAATAAGATGCGTTTCATTTGGACATTGCCATTAAACAATTAACAAATATTCGTGTTTTTTGTGCCACATACGATATCGTAATATATATACAGTTACTCTGATTTCAAGACTTTATCCTTTCACTGTATTGCAAATGCACAGAAAAGAAATTACTATTAACTTACAAGAAAAATGACAGGTTATTTGGAATGAGAATCACAAGGTAAAGTTCAATTTCGATTGTGTTAAACAAAATATAACAAACTCCAACTTACAGCCTTTGGCAGTGTCTCAGTTGAACTCCTATTTCGTTAGATCCCAACTACGTTTTATGAGAAATAATAAAAAAAAACTTCTGTAAACTATGGGACAGTCCAGTCATATTAATATGACCACCTTGCGATTTTTGACGTTTTGTTAAATATCTGGAAAAACACATGAGGAATTATCCTGGAACTCAAGGTGTGTAAACAAAATAGTACAGGTCATATATTTCCGCAAATACTTTTTTCCGAAATCCCTTAGGGGACCGTCAACAAATTGAAAAAAAACTAATATCTTTTGGACAACCCTGTCAAAACTAATGTAGCAAAAGCATTCATACTGCAGATTATGATTAAATGGTTTAGTGTAATAAACTGTCTTTATTTTTATGAAGATAGCATGTATCATCATACAGAAATTAATGTTCTCATAAAAACAGTTCCAAATTTTGCCAAGTTTTTCGCTTATAATTTGTAGAATTCTTATTATAAAAAGTTCTTTTCAGAAAATATGACAAATAACATTGTACACAAAACCCTGTAATCAGAATTTTAAAAAATAAATATTGTATGAATAATGAGCAAGTTTACTAAAACATTTTTCACTGCCCAAGCGTCAAAGCAATCAAAATGTAATTTGCATAATGTGTTAGCTAAATGGGTACTACTCTATTATCCCGTCGACCAATTTCGACAAATTATACAAATCGCCAAACTAATTGCCAAATTATATATATTGACATAATTTTTAGTTTAAATAACGAAAAAACAAATAATTAGTAGACTATTAATACAAATATTTAAAAAAAGTGGAAATAAAAATCACTTAATCACAATTTAAACACGTGAATTGTATTTAATGTCATTGAATGTGGCATTCACGATCATCCATTATTGGCACTTAATCTTATAGTTTGGCGATAGTTTTTTGGTCGACGGGATAACCTAGTAGTACCGCTAAATGTATAGAGCAACTTTTGTGAAAGTTTCAAAACGATAGCCTGAAAATTCTGAAAATTATCTTCTATTCTATAAATTTTTGACCAAATTTAACATTAACTATTTCTTAAAATAATTATTCGATTTAAAAACTGTGCATACTAGCGTGTTTATCAAATATTCCTCTATGTTATCCCCAATTTTCATATTTTTGTATGCAATAGCTCTCTTAATATTAACGTAGAAAGAATTCCGGTCACAAAAAAAAAAAAAAAAAATTCATTGTCAGCGACGGTGATAGCATTAGTTTTTTCTTTTTTTTCTTTTTTTGTATTTATTTATTTTATTTATTTATTCATTTATTAGAATAGAGAAATATAAAGCATCTCTTTTTAAATTCTGAGTATCGTCAAAGTTGTCTGAATTATTTTCCATATTTTCGTTACGCAAAAACGATTTCTATTGATTATCGGATAATGGATGAGAAATGAAATCTTGATGGATAAATTATTCTACTATTTTTTTAGAAATCTTTTTTTGCAAAACGAGAAATGTTTTTTAAACATTTAGTGGTTTTTATTTAAAAAATCTATACATATACATAATAATTTCAAAAGTGAAGTAAAATTAACACAAAATGGTGATACCTCGTTTATATAGCCCTCTCAGATGCGGAACTTTTTTTTTTCAGTGCCAAAAGTTGGTTCACAATTGTCGTCCGAATCCGAAACTTTCTGACACATTCATGGAGTATTTTTTAACAGATAAAAGAAAGAAAATAGCATGTATAACTATTACAAATATTTAGAATAAAATATCTTTTGTGCTTTAGATAAATATATTATACTTTACTTCTAATCGATTGCTGATCCGTGAGGGGATTCCTGTACTTCATATTCCGTACAAAAAATTTCTTAAAACTCAACTTCGACAGCATTTTCTGTTTATTTTGATCAGAAAATGAAACGCTATTCGACTTTTTAGTATCTAAAAAATGACGCCTGCAAATTGCTTTAATTTAAGAATACAAATATGTTCAGGAACATATAAAAAAGCTTTCACTTAGGATATCCTTAAGTGTCCTATATGAGAGAGATCATTGTCAGCTACGATGACAGCGTTGGTTACTTTTTGTTTTTTTAAATAGAGACATATAAAACATATCTTTCTAAATTCTGAGTACCTCCAAGTAGATTGAATTATTTTCCATATAATCTCTACGCAATAAGATTTCTATTGATTATCGGATAATAGATGAGAAATAAAATCTCGATGGATAAATTATTCTGTTTTTTTTTTTTTTTTATCGATCTGTAAAGGTTCTTTTATATTAATATGATTTTAAAAATATTAGAATAATTTATCCATCAAGGTTTTATTTCTCATCCATTATCCGATAATCAATAGAAATCTTTTTTGTGCAGCGAGAAATGTTTTAAACATTTAGTGTTCTTTACTTAAAAAAATCTATACATGTACATAATAATGCATATGTGAAGTAAAAGTAATGTACAATGATGATATCACGTTTGTATAACACTCTGAGATACGGAACTTTTTTCTTTAGTAGCAAAAGTTGATTCTCAACGGAGTCATTTTCCTCGTCAAAACGCGAAACTTTCTAACACTTTCAAGGAGTATTTTTTATAGATAAAAGAAAGAAAATAACATACTTGACTATTACCATTATTTAGAATAAAAGATCTTTTATGCTTTTGATAAATATATCATTACTGGACTTCTAATCGATTGTTGGTCCATAACAGGATTCTTCAGTACTTCATGTTCCAAGAGAAAAACTGCTTAAAACTCAACATCAACAATTTTTTCTGATTAGTTTTATCAGAAAATAAAAAATCTATTCGATTTTTTAGTTTCTGTAAAATGACACTTGTAAAAACAATCGCAAAAAAAAAAAAAAGTTTTCATTTAAGAATACAAATGATGTGTTCAAGAATGCGTCAGAAAACTAACTTCGCATAGCCTTAAGTGTCCCATATGAGAGAGATATACCAGTACAAATTTCAAGTTATTTAGAAAAAAGGATTTCCTAAAACAAAATGCAAAAATGTTGCAACAAGCTGTGTAGTAATCTGTTGTGATGTATTTAAATTGCATAAAATCTTTTCGATAACTTGAAGTAAAAGAAATCCAGTTTTCTTAAAACACATTTGAAATTTCTGTCCCTAAGAATCTCAAAATAAATCGTAATAAGAATACTTTAAGAAAATTTATTTTAGTATTTAGAAATCATTCTTACACAGCATATATATCTTTGAAAAAAACCACTATGCAAAACTTCAAGTTTTAACGCTCAGATCACTAAGAACATAGTACGCTGACATTCACTTTAAAAATAAGCACCATACCAAAATTTCAAGTTTTTAGTCCAGTGGTATTGCAGAAATTGCAATTTTAAAACTGTTTTCCCTGCACCCTATTACATTTCGAATTTTTTAGAAATTGTTCTTCTGCGGAGCATTTTTCAAAAGAAAACTTCAAAAGTAAAAATCAAATTTCAAGTTTTTAGTCCAGTGGTATTGCAGAAATTACAATTTTAAAACATTTTTCTCCTGCACTCTATTACATATCGAATTTTTTAGAAATTGTTCTTCTGTGAAGCATCCTTCAAAAGAAAACTTCTAAAGTAAACTTCAAAAGTAAAAATCAAACTTCAAGTTTTTAGTCCAGTGGTATTGCAGAAATTACAATTTTAAAACTTTTTCCCCTACACCCTATTACATTTCGAATTTTTTAGAATTGTTCTTCTGCGGAGCATCCTTCAAAAGAAAACTTCTAAAGAAAACTTCAAAAGTAAAAATCAAACTTCAAGTTTTTAGTCCAGTGGTATTGCAGAAATTGCAATTTTAAAACATTTTTCCCCTACACCCTATTACATTTCGAATTTTTTAGAAATTGTTCTTCTGTGGAGCATCCTTCAAAAGAAAACTTCTAAAGTAAACTTCAAAAGTAAAAATCAAACTTCAAGTTTTTAGTCCAGTGGTATTGCAGAAATTACAATTTTAAAACTTTTTCCCCTGCACCCTATTACATTTCGAATTTTTTAGAATTGTTCTTCTGCGGAGCATCCTTCAAAAGAAAACTTCTAAAGAAAACTTCAAAAGTAAAAATCAAACTTCAAGTTTTTAGTCCAGTGGTATTGCAGAAATTGCAATTTTAAAACATTTTTCCCCTACACCCTATTACATTTCGAATTTTTTAGAAATTGTTCTTCTGCGGAGCATTCTTCAAAAGAAAACTTCAAAAGTAAAAATCAAACTTCAAGTTTTTAGTCCAGTGGTATTGCAGAAATTGCAATTTTAAAACATTTTTCCCCTACACCCTATTACATTTCGAATTTTTTAGAAATTGTTCATCTGCGGAGCATTCTTCAAAAGAAAATTTCTAAAGAAAACTTCAAAAGTAAAAATCAAACTTCAAGTTTTTATTCCAGTGGTATTGCAAAAATTACAATTTTAAAACTTTTTTCCCCTGCACTCTATTACATTTCGAATTTATTTAGAAATTGTTCTTCTGCGGAGCATTCTTCAAAAGAAAACTTCAAAAGTAAAAATCAAACTTCAAGCTTCGATTCCTAACAGTTCTAAATGAATCGCAATTTCGAACGGTTTAAAAACATTTCTTTTCATTTCACTCTTCTAACTTTCGAATTTTTTAGAGACCGTTCTTAGCGAGCATTTTCATCTGATAAGTAATCATCACACTAAATTTCAAATTTCTAGTCCCAGCGATATCACAGAAATCTCTGTTTTTGTTTTGTTTCGTTTTGTTTTCCCACTTCTTTGAAGTTGGGAGCTGTTCTTTAGACATTAAAACATAACTTATGTTTGAAAAGAAAGGATACAGTATTTTGTAACAATTATTTAAAAAAAATCGTCTTGGTAATTTCAGAGATTACACCCTACAAACAACTAAACTTCTTTATGATATTAGTGTATAGATACGTATTAAGTAATATAATGATTAAACCTTTATCTTTCTACGGTACTTATAAGTACCATTAAAATAACTTATTATAAAATTCTTTTAATACGTCAGTTAGTTGTAATACTGTTTAGAATGAGTTACAGATACATTACTTTATCTTGTTCCAAAAGCATTATTGGTTACACAAAACAAAAATATTTTTAGAAGGCTGATTTCTGTTGCCTTTGCATCTTTTCAGCTTTCTTGGGGCTGAAAAGGGGGGTGGGGATTTTTCAATGTGGAAATATTTCTATATTTATGTTGTAAGAACATCATATTTGTACATTTTATAATTCTGCAAAAGACTAAGAAAATAATTTAAAATTAAAAAAATGAGTGCGGTTATAAAAATTGCACAAAATCGATGTAAATTCAAATTTAATTAATCCTTCTAAATCCTTCAATCCTTCTAAAATCCTTCAGAAAATTTTTTTAATAATTTTGTAAATCTTTTAATTTAGTTTAAAAAATTTGCATAAAATGCTTTAGAATGTAAAATTTTCATGAATTCCTAATGCGGTAGATAAAGGGTTAAGATTCCCATATGTTTTGGATTCGGTACGCGTGAAAATTCAGAAGTTAATATTGAAATGAAATATCCGAGACAAATTGTATTAAATGTATCATACATCATAATATTAAAACTACAAATCTTGAAGCTTTTCCTACAGTTTTTAGCTCACAGGCTATCAAAGCCTGAGTGCCCTTATGTGCCCGCCCGTTCTGTATGTACGTGCGAATGTGCGTAACGCGATAACTCATGAAAAAGTATCCGATTCACTTAAAATTTTGGATATAGGTATATTCTGATAAGGCGATTCCCTGATTAGTTTTTGGAGTTCATTCGATATGTATAAGAGGGGGAGCAGGGGCTAATGCCCCTCCCCGTAATTTATATAAATGGGTTTTTCTTGCAGAAAAAAATAATAAAAGAGCAATAATAATTAAATATAAGATAATAGTTAAAATATAAGATAATAATTAAAATATAAGATAATAATTAAATATAAAAGAGGAGGATAATTTTCCTTAAATTATATAAATAGGCTTTTATTAAGAATTTCCCGATTTGTTCTGAATTTTGGATATAGATTTTTTTATGATAAAGCATATCCCTAATTAGTTTAGGGGGTTCAATGGCTAAGTATAAAACGGGGAAATGGTGGGAGCTGTTTCCCTCCGCCTCTTTAATTTGATTTTCGAACGCAATTAACCCTTGAAAATATAAGGCTGTAATGTACAATTAGTATGCGTTGCCTGTGAGCTCAATACCATCAGTTTAACTGCGCAATTTTATTCTTTTTATACTTTTATAATATGCATTATGCAGATAACAACAAAGGAAAATTTCATAAATTAAAATCAAACGAAACGAGAAGCAATATTTTGTATATGTATAAATGGTATTGTTATGTTGTCAAAATTGAACAATATTTCAGTCTGAAGATACAAAAGAATAAATTTAGCAGTGTCTTTCTGTCATAAGTTACATTTAAAAAGAATTAATATTTATCTTTTGTATGCACGTGACTTCTTTCAATAATACAAAGCAGAAATTTTGTATGAATAGGCAAGCTTTTTTCATGACTAAAACCATAAATTAAAGGAAAATGAAGAATTCTTATTTTATGTATTTAACGGCAACATAACGCATTTTAATTCCTCGGATTTTTTTCAGAAAGGTTCGATACCATTTCATAAGTTTTGTCTATGAAAATTACACATTCCTCTTAGGTCGTTGACGGAAATTGTAAAGGACATCTCAGCTTATTTCTGTTGCAAAAATCTAAACATTTTTTTAATAGGCATTGTATTTTTAAAAAATCAACAGGTTTTATAATTTTTAGATAATTTTTATTTACGGAATGCAGGTTCGAATTATTCATTAAAATTATACCATATTTTCAGACATTATTATCATAACAGAAAGCATTACAATATAAACATTTATTTTTCTTTATATATTATTCAAGTTATTAAAAACATGATACATTAGTTTTCAGTCAAAAACTTCTTATATTGATTTGACAAAAAAAATGTTTTTAAATGTATACAAATCAATATAAGAAGGTTTTGACTGAAAAATAATGTGTCATGTTTTTACTAACTTGAATAATATATAATGAAAAAAAGTCTATACTGTGATGACTTTCTATTATGATAATAATGCCTCAAAATATGCTATAATTTTAATGTATAGATTTTATAATTTTAACAGATAATTTTTTTTTAAATTAGCTTTCTATATCAAAGCAAATGTTTTAGAACGTTTTAAGAAAAGGGAAAAACTCATACTTTGTACTCTTTGTAGCGACATAACACAATTTAATGAGTGGAATTTCTTTTAAAAAGGCTTCATATTGCATAAGTTTCGGCTATGGAAATTACACATTCTTCTTAGTGTTGTTGGCTAAAATTATAAGGCCCGGTACAGATATGCTTTTGGGCTCTCCTGTAAGCATTCCAAGGGCCTAAGCTTCTTTTGTTAGAAACAAGCGCATGGAACGATAGTGTATTTCCACAAAGCAATTCTTAACGTATTAAATTTATCACAAGTAATGTTTTAAGAACAATTTTCTTAATGTGCATGGTTTTTGCAAAGTTTTCAATGCTACACCGTTTTTATAATTAAGACGATATTGTGAGAAATGTACTTTAGTGACTGATTTCTATAGAGGAAGCATCTAAAGTAAAGGATGTGAAGATTACACATATATACAGGGTGATTCTAAATTTTTTATTTACAATAAAAGAGGAGTGACAGTACACATCAAGACAAACAATATTAAATAGGAGACCAAGGGTCCCAAAAGTTTTCCAAATGAAATAGCCGCCATTAAAGTTTAGGGACCAAAGTTTCAAATAAACATAAAAAACGGAAAAATTGGTTCATTTATTTGTGGTTTTCACTAAAACTATTCTTTATATTGATATTTTCTTAAAAAATAATTATAAAGATAAATTTCAAAAAATGTCGATAGAGGGCGCTTTAGACTTTGGAGTAACGAACAACTATTTTTTGCCGGTATTTTTGCATCCCATTAAATGTTTTCGGAAGCTTAGACTTAAACTTAAATTTTGAGCTCAAAATCTGAATAGTAGGGAGTGGTTAAGAGGCACAAACTGAACTGTGTTTAAGAGGGAGGTTCAAATTTAAAATAATTATAGAAAATGGAAAAATTGGTCGATTCGTTTGCGGTTTAAAATGAAACTATTCTTTAAGGCCCTGTCCTCGCTCGAGGAAAAGCTCGCGAGCTAATGCTATTCCTATGGGGAAGCAATTTTCTAACAACTCTTTCGCATTTTGACATTTTTGAATAATTTTTTTGCATTGTATAGATGAGGTGCATGCCGACAGCGCACCTTTTTTACTTTTTCGATTTTGGTTGCAGATATATTTTTTAAAAAGCACTTTCAGTTTCGAAACCGGCTTTGAAAGTGAAACTAACTTTGTAAAAAATATCTGCAACCAAAATCGAAAAAGTAAAAAAGGTGCGCTGTCGGCATGCACTTCAGCTATACAATGCAAAAAAAATTATTCAAAAATGTCAAAATGCGAAAGAGTTATTAGAAAAATGCTTCCCCATAGGAATAGCATTCGCTCGCGAGCATTTCCTCGAGCGAGGACAGGGGCCTTAAGTCAGTATCTTCTTGAAAATAAATTTTAAAGATAAATTTTCAAAAATTCCGTTAGAGGGCGCCTTAAACTTCAGAGTAACCAACAGTTAATGTTAACCATTGTTTTTTGGTTCTAATTAAATGCTTGTAAAAGCTTATTAAATGTTTTCGGAAGCTTAGATTTAAACTTAAATTTTGAGCTCAAATTCTGAATCGTTGGGAGGGGTTAAGAAGCGCAAACTGAAGTATGTTCAGGAGTTGAAATTTAACCCTCCCCCTCCTCGAACACAATTCAATTTTTCGCTACTTAAACACTCCCAGCGATTCAGAATTTAAGCCTAAAATTTAAATCTATGCATTTGAAAGCATTTAATGAGATTTAAAAAATAACAGTTAAAAATAGTTGTACGCTACTCCAAAGTCTAAGGCGCCCTCTATCGTCATTTTGTGAAATTTATCTTAATCTTCAAAATTTAGTTTCAAGAAAATGCTGATTTAAAAATTAGTTTTAGCGAAAACCGCAAACGAATCGACCAATTTTTCCGTTTTTTATAACCATTTGAAATTTGAACCCTCTGAACACAGCTCAGTTTGTGCTACTTAACCACTCCCAACTATTCAGATTTTGAGCTCAAAATTTAAGTTTGAGTCTAAGCTTACAAAAACATTTAATGAGATGCAACAAATACCGGCAAAAAATAGTTGTTCTTTACTCCAAAGTCTAAAGCGCCCTCTATCGGCATTTTTTGAAATTTATCTTTATAATTTAATTTCAAGAAAATGCCGACATAAAGAGTAATTTTAGTGAAAACCGCAAATCAATCGACCGATTTTTCCGTTCTTTATGCTTATTTAAAATTTTGGTCCCTAAACTTTAATGGTGGCTATCTCCTTTGGGAAACGTTTGGGATGGTCTCCTATTTAATATTGTTTGTCTTGATGTGTAATATCACCCCTCTTTTATTGTAAAAAAAATTTAGAATCACCCTGTATATAAATATAATCTTCTGCTGCATGTTCAGGAGTGAGAAAAAAGATTTAAATTTAATTAGCAGAAAAGATAATAAAAGTTGTATACTGTGAATATTTTACAATAAGTTTCAAACCATTATTAACATGTTGCAGCATTGAACATGTAGTAGGGTAACATCCCCAGTAATTGGCACTTTAAGAATTTGTCTTTAAACTTACTTCAATTTTCATTACAAAGAAATAATATATTTACTTGGAAATATTTTTAAATCAAAGAATGCATATCTGTGCATCTATTTTGCCCACTAAAAGCAAAAAAAAATTGAAAAAGTATTTTTATAAAAATATATTTATAAAAAGGTGCTGAAATCACCAGTAATTGGCACCTAGAGCACCAATGTATGACACCTTGTGATCCAGTAATTGGCACAAGTTTATATTTAAAAAAACTTTACATTTTGCATTGGGTTTAATTGCTTTAAATGGATTTACTGTAGATGAAGATGCCATATTTCAGGTTTTTGAGAGTAAGAAATCAGCATATAAGTCTGAAATGTGAACACTTTAAAACAATACAGTGTACTTACATTAATACCCGGTAATTCTCATGCTGTCCCCACTAATTGTCATATGAAGCTTTAATGGATTTCAATTACTGATAATATTTTATATTTTCAAATAAAAACAAATGATAAACAAAATTAGTCTATAACTTTAAAAGTACTTCCAAAATAAGTGGTTTAATCTCAAATTCCTTGAGAATTCCTTGTAATTGGAATAGGTGCCAATTACTTGGAACTAGCAAAATTGAAGCAGTATTAATTGGCATCTATCATTAATTCAGAAATCCAAATATTTGTGTCGAAAATACCTTTACACAATTAAAGTAACCCTTTTCAACTAAACAAAACTGTTGTCAATTAAAATTTAAAATATATTAGAAATCAAATAATAATGAATTGAAAAGCATGCCTTTCTTAAACCAAAGAAGAAGCATTTGCAACAAAAATGGGTAATTTCATACAAACCATAATTGTTTCTCTTTCCTAGGCACTATTGTCATCTAGTAGCATAAATCAAAGTTATAATCTTTAACGTAAATGAGCATATAACTGGTATGAGGTCTTGCATTTTAAAAATACTGGACATAAATCTTATTTTAGGACATGTTTGTAGGATGTGCCAATCACTGGTGCATGCCAATTACTGGGGGTGTTACCCTATTTTCATAAGTTCGAGTGTAGAATTTTTTTTTAATTTTAAAAATATATCTACAGGTAATTCGAAAAAACTACATTTTTCTTAGTTATTTTCAAAATTTTCAATATGCATACAACGTCATACTAAATATAAAATATATATATACATGATAAAAAACATCAGAAACAATTCCTCCATAAGTATTAATTAAATGTTCTTCGTGAATGTAAATTTAACCGAATGACCGACGTTAAATTGTATGAAATCTAATATGAGTATGATAAGAGCAGATATTCACGTTTTGATCTCTACCTGTTTTATACATATTGCTATTTTAACGGAAAATCTTTGAATGAAAATCATTAACGAATCATTTTAGACCATCGTCTTAGGTCAATGATTCTTCGGTTCAAATCGGACATTTACTGGGAATTATTTTTCAGGATCATTTTGAGAAATCACAATTCAAGCAATAGTGAATAGTGAAGAATCGTTAGAATAGTGATGTCAATTCAGGAAAGTTTGACATTCATTAAATTAATGACATTCTTTAATGGAAATAACTCTAGTGAGGTTATTTTGTAATTGCATGGATTTCTCCGAATTCCTAAACTGCTAACAACATTTCACATGCATGTAACAAAAAGTATTTTTAGAAATTCTTATAAGAATTTATTTGCTAACAGTTACATGGCTTCTAATTTTGTACTTCCCAGTAATTATATTATTGTCTGAAGTAGCCTTCTGTATTTTGGTACAATATTAATTCAAAATCCGATAAACAAGAATGAAAAATCACTCATCAAACATAGATTGCGAAGCACTTTCTTCTTCTTTTAGCAGACCTGTATATGATACATATACAGTGTGTGTAAAAACTATAAAAATAGCAAAAAAAGATTTTTTTTTGATAAATTTTAAAACAAATAAATCTTTTTTCCTTAGAATATGTATAAGCATGCTAAAGAGCTAATATAAAAGTCAACAAAATTCAACTGTGAAAATTTTATTATGAAAATAAAGTAACTGCACAAAAAACCACTATTTTTGCCTATGTAAAAACTATAAGGACAGCAAAATAAACTCAATATAATAACCGAAGTAACAAATATTTAATACATCATTCATCCACCTTTGAGTTTAATGATTGCAAATATTCTGTCATTCGTCATCATTTATTTTTGGAACTGTTCGGCATTGTTTTTGTGCTATTCATCTTCAATCATAGATCTGAATTCTGATGCTGAGGAAAAATGTCTTCCATTGTTATAAACTCGTCTTGCTAGATCTCCTCATAAGTTATCGATTAGATTTAGACCAGGACTTCTTAGCAGCCATTGCAAAACTTCAATATTTTTCATGGAGCTAAAGTTTTGTCTCCCGTCTTGTGTGGATAGGCACATTATCTTACTGTTATGTCTGTTTTTTTTTCAGCTAGAAGTGTTGCAACAATTGAAAGATGACCAAAAAGAGTTTGAATATATATCTTTGAATTAAATTTTCGGGAAAGATATACAAGTGAATCAGTGCCACTGAACGAAAAGCAGCCCCATGTCACAATAAATCCAACAACTAACTGACGTTTTGAGAAGATTTTTTTTCTTTATTCAAATTATCACAATAATATTTCCAGCCATCAGAACTATTTAAGTTTCAATTATCTTGATCAGAGAAAATAACCTGCAGTGATTTGTCATCCCAAGTCATCGCTTGTACGGCTGGAACAGTTAGGTGGCGGATTCACTGCGAAATGGGACTGCTTTTTATTCAAATATGTCGTGTCACTTATAAATCTTTCAGGAAAATGTAATTTAAAGACAGATATACAAACTCTTTCTGACCAACTTTCATTTGTTATAATACTTCTGGCAGGGAAAAAAACGTATATAACAACGAGGTAATGCGCCTATCCTCACAAGCTGTGAGACAAAACTTTAGATCCATAAAAAAAATATATTGAAGTTTTGAAATGGCCGCTCAGAAATCCTGATGTAAATCCTATTGCTAACTTATGTGAATACCTAGCAAGACGGGTTTATAGAAATGGAAGGCATTTTCCTCAGCATCAGAACTCAGATCTATGATTGTAGATAAATACCACAAAAACTGTCCCGAACAGTGGCAAAAATTAATGTTGTCGAGGAAGTATGGAATATTTGCAATCATTAAATACCGAGGAAGGTGCATGATATATTAAATATTTGTTTCTTCGGTTACTATATTGAATTTATTTTACTGCCTTTATAGTTTTTACACTGGCAAAAATAGTGATTTTTTTTGTACAATTATTCTAATTTCGTAATAAAATACTCACAATTGAATTTTGTTTACTTTTTTATTAGCAACACACCAACATTTATCTCTATAATATATTTTTAGTCATCTTCACACTGAAGATGACTCGATTAAAAAGAGTTGAAACATGTAAATAAGAATTTTTAATGTATTTTAAATGTTTTTATTAATACAACAACGTCTTATAAGCAAAATATTTACTTATAATATAAATTCTTACTTTTTTGTTGTATAATATATATTATTAGGATTAGCGAAGCGAATCCTCTACTAGGTCACTCAAATGACATTTTGTCGTACACTTTACAAAAAAACTATGCAGTATTTTGACTTTAAATTAAACACAAATATAAATTATGATCTGTAGATTTGCAGAATATTATTTTTTTACAGAAATACTTTTCAAAAAATTATTATTTTAATTAATTTATTTTACATGTTTTTCCATTACGAACGCATGTTTTTCAAATAAAAAGTAAAACACGTACGTTTTCAGAAGAAAAACTTAAATCATGGGGTCAGTAATTATAGCTAGAATCATCATTAAATAAATAAAATATATTTTCATTATTCTGACAAAATATCTCAAAAAGTGCTTTCAAATTTTCAAACTATGCTTATTCCTTTTAATTATGTATAGTTTCATGATTTCTTTTATAAAATTTATAAAATACTTTTTTTTAGAAAAATTATAGCATATTTTTAATGAATTAAAATTTGTGAAAATTCTCTTATTAACATTCAATTATAAAAGTATTTTTCTGTGTTAGGAATTCAAATACACAATTTATTCGTATTTTGTGAAATCATTTAAGCAGGCGATATTTATGAATTTTAAAAGAATTGCATTATATTTTTGTGAAGTGGCAATAAAAGAATTGTAAACAAATAAAATTAATATTTTGTATAATTCTACTTCGGAAATATTTTTATTTATACCAGTCTTATATCATAAATAAACAATCTGAGGAAATTCTTAGTTATTTGGTTAAAGTACATTTTAAAATTAAAATGCGCCGAAACATAAAATTACATTTTTGCTTAATAAAGATGCAAAAATAATTTAAAAAATATATTATTACTTTCAAATCTTATCTTATTATCTTATAGCATAATATTTCGCGAATCCAAAGAAAGCATGGCTTTTGCTAGTTAATATTACGATATAGTTATTAATGGATGTAATCAAGGCTTACTAGTATTATTTTACATATTCAAATTTTTATACCTATTTAAACTTGCGTGGCAACAATTGGAAGAGAAAAAACAACAACAAAATGAACTAATGGATTTAAAAAATAATATTTAAATTAAAATAATAGTCTTTTTCAAAATTTTATGATTTGTTGTGTGACAAGAGGTATTCAGCTGTAAGTACACAAAATTTGAATTCTTTGGCATAGATGGTTTTTATATACAGACTCTGTGACAGACAGAGGACAGAGACGAATAGAGTTTCGTCAGATGAACGAACCCCTAAAAATAAACCTTATTTGTTTACACCTTTTATGTTTATTGAAAACACAATTTAAATAAGACTTTGCATTCTTCAAAAATTTCTCTTTTTTCTCATTTAACTAATACGAAGCTCAATCCCATTTATTTATAGTGGTGGTTCATCGACACCGCCCTAGCAACGATCTTCCTACTATTTTTAACCTAAAACAATCGGGGTTGATGACTGAAAAATTCCCCAAGGAGTATCATGAAAGTGTTTTTAGAGCCCATCAGAAAAAAAAAGGCGTAAGACTGATCTACAAATTTTGTACTCATTTTGGTTGAAGTGTTGCCGTAATTACGGTAAAATTTCTAAGTGTAAGCTGGATCCATTGAATGTGGGAGCCTGGGCGTAACTGTGCCGTTCCATTATCATCTATTGACTAATGAGTGCAGGAAATCCATGTTCAGAATACCCATGGAGTTCAGAAATGACCAATTCAAAAAATTCCAGGTATTATGTAGCCTGTAACGTTGAATTAACAGCGTTAGAATAATGATTATTTTCTATGGTGTTTGGAATGACAGAAATCTGATGCGATGCCAGTAGGAATCTGAAAACAGATAGTTGTTTCACTTCCGTGTTCAGATAAGTAATTACATCATGTATCTTTGTACCTGTTACGTCTTTTATGGGTTTGAAAATGTCAATAGGACAGATTTTTCAAACTTTTCTTTCTTTTTCATTTCTTTTTTTCAATCGACTTCGAAAAAAGTACAAAAAAGGGAGACTTATTTCACTCTCCATTTTTAAGTACATATTCACATATAACTGTCATATAGATGATTCAATTATTATTATTATTATTATTGTGTGTGTGAAAAAGGTACATTATATTTTTGTCATGGTCTCTTGCAATATTCAAAAATTGTTATAACTGTAGAGTGATTATTTGAATTAGCCTCATGAGTTACATAGAAGAATTCAGCACATATGTGGCATTTAAGTTTAATGGAGCAAATGAGAATTGTGAAATAATTTTATTGATGAAGTAATGGAAGTAATGAATGTAAAACAGAAAATAATGAAAACTTTTTTTTAATTTCTTGCTAATCTATATATATTTATTTTATACCGAGGTAAAGTTTGTTTATTCGTAATGGGTAATCTCTGGAACTATCGAACTGATTTCGAAAAGAATGGTACCAAAATTATGGTGTTGACTTGATTCAAATATAAACTATATCTTATGTCGATGCCATTAACTCAAAGTGGTTGAAGGAATAAAAAACGTTCTAAATATGCGATTTTTGCATTACTGAAAGACCTAAAAACATGAAATTTGGTATGTTAATTAATTATAAGATACAAATTAACAAAAAACATTTGCTAAAATATACAAAATTAAAAATGGATAAAAATGCGCAAAAAAGTTCTAAAAATGTTCTAAGTAGCGATTTCCAAACAATCTCGGGAAGTAACGAACCGATTTAAAAATTAATTATGTCAAAATGATGCTGACAGTCCTTGCTCTAACATAGGCTACATCTTAAATCAATGTCACCATCTCATAGGGGGTACAAGAGTAAAAAACATTCTAAAAATGAGACTTTTGTGTTACTTAAGGTCCTAGAAACATAAAATTTGGCATGTTGATTATTTATAAGATATAAATGATTTCTAAGAACAATTGTTAAAAATACGAAATGTAAAAGGGTTCAAAATGCGCGAAAAGGCATTTCAAAAACGGTCTAAATTGTCATTTTTAAGCAATTCCTGGAAGTAACGAACTGATTTAAAAAATAATGATGTCGAAAAGGTTGGTAACAGTTCTTGCTCTAACATAGGCAATACTTTATGTTGCTGTCACTACCCAAAAGGGATGCAAGAGCAGAAAACTCTTAAAAATGCGATTTTTGTGTTACTGAAGGGCTTGGAAATAAGAAGTTTAGCACGATAGCTTCTTTTAAGATATAAATTATCTCTAACAACATTTCGTCAAAAATTCGAAATTTAAAAAGGGTGAAAATGCGCGAAAAGCGTCCTAAAAACGTTTTAAATGGCAATTTGTAAACAATCTCAGCAAGAGTCAACTTATTTCAAAAATAAATTGGTGATAATAGAACCTGTTAAAACATAACAAACATAATCTATACTTTATGTCGGTGACACTATCAATAGAGAATTGCAGGAGCAAAAAATGTTCAAAATGGTGATTTCTACTGTACTAAAGAGTCTAGAAACTTTAAATATGGCATGTTTGTTACTTACAATATATATATATATACTCTAAGAACAGTCGGAAGTAAATTCAAAATTTAAAAGTTGTGTAGCGAAGGGAAAAAGCAAAAAGCGTTCTAAAAAATTCCTAAATTACAATTTCCATGCAAGTTCAGGAAGTAATAACCCGATTATAACAGTAATGGTTTCGAATCAATGGTGACACTTTCTGATCCTATATAGTCTACATTCTATGCCGGTGCCACTATCACCTGGGGTAGAGAAGAACAAGAAACGTTCTAAAAAAGCCTTTAATTCTTTTCTAAATTATGTTTTTATGGAATAATAGGAAATACCACACCGATTTCAAAATTAACGTTGACAAATTATTGATGACAGTCCCTTTTTTCAAGTATGTTAATGCCATTACCCCTAGAGAAATGGTAGATTCTTAGAAAAGAAAGTTGAATTTTGACATGAGGGTTAGTTTTAAGATGTAAACACTAGGCCTGGGCCTTAAATCGATTTATCTCTTAAATCGATTTAAAGCTTACATCGGAAATCGCGATTTATTCAGTTTCTTAAATCGCTACATCGGAAATCGCGATTTAGACATTGCCATACATCGCGATTTAGCCATTGCCTTACATCCCAATTTAGTCAGTCTTAAATCATGATTTAGCCATTGGTTTTATATAGTTTTCAAATAATGATTCAAAGCTAACATCAGAAAATTGAGTTATCTACTTTGGTGTATATACTGCTTGCATGTCAAACTAGTGTTAAATCGATTTAAGCAAACTTTGCAAACCTCAATGCTTTCCAATTTAGGAAAAAGGTGATGTAAGAAAAAGATGATTTAGAGAAAACAGAGCAAGTTGGTGTTAGATCGATTTAGAGGATCCGATTTAAACACACATCACAAACCTCAGTGTTTTCGATTTAAGAAAAACATTGCAAGCTGGTGTTAAATTGATTTAGTAGGATTTGATTTAAAATTAGCAGCAGTCACTTGCCATGTGGTTATTAAAAATGTAAAAGTGGCAATTAAAAAATTTCGTTTGCCACCCTTGTCGTCATTCGCCAAGTGGCGGTTAAAAAAATCTATTTTCGGTCGCCCAGTGAAATGCAGTTTTTTTTTCCATAGAAGTATGCATTTCTACATTGATCACATCTAATTAGAAAAGTGTTTTCTTCTTTTTCCTACTGGATGTAAACAGATTTTCATGACATAGCTGTATTTTCAATATTTTGGTTTTTTGCAGAGTTCTTTTACTGTGTTCAGTTTGGTATTTTTTCGAAAAATGCAGTTTCATTTTGCAAAAATGTTTTCATCAGCATTGATTCCACACACATTTCAAGTAATTTCTTGGCTTTCGATCGCCATCCTAGTCGTCACTCGCCAAGTGGCGATTTAAAAGATCTATTTTCAATCGCCAAGTGAAATGCAATTTTTTTCATGGAAATATGCATCTCTACATTAATTACATCTAATTACAAAAGTGATTATTTCTTTTTCCTACTGGATGCAAATAGATTTCAATGACATGGCTGTATTTTCAATATTTCGTTTTCTTTGCCGCATTCTTTTATCTATTTCAGTTGCATGTTGTTTTTTTTTCAAGAAATACAGTTTTATTTTGCAAAATATATTCATTAGTTTTGATTCCATATGCATTTCAAGTAATTTATTTGTCATCGATCGCCACACTAGTCATCATTCGCCAAATGACAATTTAAAATAATAATTATATCGCCAAGTGAAATACAGTTTTTTTCATTAAAATATGCATATCTATATTAATTACATCTAATTAGAGAACTGGTTAATTCTTTTTTCTATTGGATGCAAGCAGATTTCGATGACTTTTCCTATTATCAATACTGCGAAGATTTTTTGCCATGTGCTTTTAGTATATTCAGTTTGATTATTTTTTCAAGAAATATAGCTTTATTCTGGAAAATATATTTATCAGCTTTGATTCTACGTGCATTTCAAATAACTTATTCCTTTTTTCACACTGGATGCAAATGGATTTCAAGGGCATTTCAGTACCTTCAATTTTCGACTTCTGTTGCATGCTCAGCTCTTTGATTATATTTTTTCCCAAGATAATACTGTTTAATGATGCGAAATATGATGGGATTCCATCAACAGATGGTTTTCTCATCGCCTCCTATATCAATTTATTCACCAATTCATTCACTCATAATTTATTTTAATATTTATTTATTTATTATTTCATAATAACCATATCCAATAAATATTAACTTACCTTTCAAATCCTTTCCGGCCGTTATCAACTTCATAGCATTCAATAATCCATTTAACTTCTATAGCCTTTCGTAATTTCTTCCACGGACTCCATCTTTAATTTCAAACAACATCGACAATAACTTATCTCCGACTAATCATACTTTTCCGTAACGATATTTTTCCCGCCAGATGGCGACTTGGAATATCGTAACATTAATCGAATCTTTCATTCGTTTTACCGAATCGATCTTTCGATTCGTACACATGTCGTTTTCTCATTGGCTCGTTTCGTGGGCGCTGCTCTCAAACGATGTTTTCAATCCGGCCAACTTGGTATAAATATACGATGTAGATTTCTAATCTTCGCCGCTTTTATCTTCCTACAAATGGAAGAATTTCAAGTAACTGCATTGAGGCTGGTCTTCAATCTGGATGTATATTTAGATATATTTGTTTTTAATTAGTTTATTTTTAATTGTTTTTAACCTACGTTTTGATGTCAACTGTAAGCTCAACTATCAATATGTTCACCTGTGCTCATGTGATGGAGTTAACCATGTAAAGTCTTCTGTAATGCCGAGTCTACTTCTCAAAGTAATCAATAAATACTTTATTTTATTTTTGACTTTTGTTTACTGTTAATGAGATCGACACCAAACTCTGCTCAAACATATTTTAACTTCCATGATTATGTTAGGTGCCAGCAAAAGCTCCATATGTGCTAATCTGCTACTGTAAGGGTATTTTTCAGCGTATATAGACCTCTAAAGGCTATATTACGCACATTAAAATACACTCACCAGTATAGATGCCAACTGTATTACATTGGCGCCTCCTAAATTCCCGCGCCGGGGCGACCGCTCCCTTCGTTCCCTCCCCCCTCCCGCCCTTCTGCACGGCGCTACCCTCTTAGAAATATATGCTGTATCTCAGCCCCCTCTGAAATGATAAGTCTAGATACGCTACTGCTAACATAGATGTCAACTGCATGTGATGTGTGTAGTGTATTACTAACACATTTATTAAGGGGTCCCTCCCCCGGAAATTCTGTGTTTTTAATGGTAAATATGTGCAATTTCTCTCTCCCCCCTCGGAGCCACAGAAATACCTCCTGGAGAAAAGTGTCTGAATTCAACACTGCGTTTATTTATTAATTAAAATCCAAAAAACAATGTGTTTTTTTATTAATTCCCTATTTATGCCTGGGGGGGGGGGGGGGAATTTTAAAGTTAAAATTCAAATTTGCAGGTCTGAGCCTTAAATTGTTTTAACGCTTATATCGGAAATCAGATTTAACTATTGGTCTTGAATAGATACATCGAATGTCGCGATGTAGCGAAACGATGTAGCCTTGATTTAACGCTTACATCGGAAATCCGATTTAACTATTGGTTTTCAATAGATACATCGGACGTCGCGATTTAGCCAGTTCTTAAATCGTGATGTAGCGAAACGATGTAGCCTTGCCTCAATGCTTTCCGATTTAGGAAAAAAGCGATGTAAGAAAAATACGATTTAGGGAATGTGTTAAATCGATTTAGCAGGGTCAGGACAGGACCGTAGCTAGAAATGAATAATAGGTGGGCGGGAGGGGGGCTCAAGAAAATGTAGAGGGTGCTTATTTGTTTATTATCTTTCTCTGACACAGAAAGAAAAATTAGTGCATATTCACATTGTAGATACTATGTTTCTCATTAAACTGTTGTAATAACTTCATTTTATGCGAAAAAAGTTCATGATGATGAAAATTTTGAGTCTACAACTGATGAAAAATTAAACATCATGTTAGCTTCATATGTACAAATAGGATGAGGGAGTGCTGAAATGCTTATTTTAGATACAATTTAGTAATTTTGCAAAACTGTGAAAGAGTCTCAAAACTAAATTAGATTTTTGAACAGAATTTCATTTGGATTTTCTGAACAGAAATTCATTGAGTGACCTTGGAATCTTTTTCAGTGGGGGGGGGGGGTTCAAAATATTTTAGGGGGGCTGAGCCGCCCATAGCGCCCCCTATGTGTTAAATCGATGTAGCATGATTTGATTTAATACAGATAAAAATTAGCGGCCGACACTTGCCATGCGGTAATTAAAGATATAAAACTGGCGATACTTTTTTTTTCGATCACCAAGTGAAATGCAGATTTTTTCATGGAAATACGCATCTCTACATTGATTACATTTGATTAGAAAAGTGGTTATTTCTTTTCCTTACTGGATGCAAACAGATTTCAATGATTTAGCTGTATTTTCAATCCCGGGAGCAGAATCTGCGCAGCGCTGCGACAAACTATTTTTTAACTTTTAAAATGCATTGCGAATTTCGATAGTCTTCGAGAAAAAATCAATTTCGTCATAGATCGCGAAAAACACGCGAATTTTGTTCAAAGATCGCGAAAAAACGGTAAATTTCATAAAAAATCACGAAAAAAGGCAAATTTCTTCAAAAGATCACAAAAAAAGCGGCAAGTTTCTTCAAAACATCGCAAAAAAAGGCAGATTTCTTCAAAAGATAACGGAAAACGGCAGTTTTTGTCAAAAAATCAAGAAAAAAACGACAAATTTTATGAATAAATTACAAAAAAAAACCCGGCTAATTTCGACAAAAAATAACGAAAAATCGGCAAATTTCTTTAAAAAATCACGAAAAAAACGGCAAATTTCTTCAAAAGATCGCGTAAAAACGGCAATTTTCGTAAAAGATCACGGAATAACGGCGAATTTCTTCAAAAAGTCGCGAAAAACGGCAAACTTCTTCAAAAAATTACGAGAAAACGGAAATTTTCTTCATAATAACACGAAAAAAAGACAAATTTCTTCAAAAGAACGCGAAAAAACGGCAGTTTTCGTTAAAAAATCCAAAAAACTACAAATTTCGTAAAAAAAAAACACAAAAAAACGACAAATTTCTTCAAAAGGTCGCGAAAAAACGGCAAATTTCTTCAGGAGATCGCGAAAAAACGGCAAATTTCTTCAAGAGATCGCGAAAAAAAAACAGTAGGTTTCGTCAAAGGGGACACCAACCTCTTTTGGACAATGTATGAGGTATAAAAAAATTCTGAGAACAAAGACAACTTCTTTTTAAAAATATACTTTTCTTTTGTCTATCACAAATACTTAGGAGGTTTGAGTGCATATAATGTAATGCGAGGGATTGGTCTGCAGACTGTTTTTTAAGTTTTTACTTGTGTTGCAGACTGCAGAAAAAATTTCTGCTGCTGGGTTTTCAATATTTTGGTTTTTTGTCATGTTCTTTTAGTGTGGTCAGTTGGAATTATTTTTCCAAGAAATAAAAGTTTTATTTTGGAAAATATATTAATTCATCAGGTTTGATTTCACATGCATTTCAAGTAAATTTATTGGACATCGATTGCCACCTTAGTCGTCACTCACCAAGTAGCGATTAAAAAATCTATTTTCAATCGCCAAGTTAAATGCAGCTTTTTTCATGGAAACATGCATCTTTACATTGATTACATCTAATTAAAAAAGTGGTCATTTCTTTTTCCTACTGCATGCAAACAGATTTCAATGACATAGCTGTGTTTTCAGTATTTCGGTTTTTTGCCGAGTTCTTTTATCGTGTTCCGTTGGATTATTTTTTTTTTTTTTTTTTTAAGAAATACAGTTTTATTTTGGCCAAATATATTTATCAGCTTTGATTCCACATGCATTTCAAGTAATTTATTGGTCATCGATCGCCACTCTAGTCATCACTCACCAAGTGACGACTTAAAATAATAATTATTGATCGCCAAGTGAAATACAGTTTTTTTCATCAAAATATGCATATCTACATTGATTACATCTAATTAGAGAACTGGTTAATTCTTTTTTCTATTGGATACAAGCAGATTTCGATGTCATTTTTGTATTTTCAATATTGCGGGGTTTTTTTGCCATGTGATTTTAGTATATTCAGTTTGATTTTTTTTTTTTTTTTTTTTTTTTTTTTTTTTGAAGAAATATAGCTTTATTCTGGAAAATATATTCATCAGCTTTGATCCCACATGCATTTCAAATAATTTATTTCTTTTTTCACACTGGATGCAAATGGATTTCAAGGACATTTCAGTATTTTCAATATTTAATTTCTGTTGCAGGCTCAGCTCTTGGATTATTTTTCCCCCAAGATATACTACTTAATGATGCGAAATACACTCACCAGTATAGATGCCAACTGCATGTGATGTGTGTAGTGCATTAAAAACACATTTACTTATTAATTAAAATCTAAATAACATTTTATTGTGTTTTATTTGTAAATGATTCACTATTTATGTCTGAGAAAAATAAAAAAAAAGTCTTAAGGTTAAAATCTAAATTAACCCATTCTTAGTTTATATTTTTATGCATTATTTTGATGAAAAATTATTTTTCATATGTTTGTGTAGCATTAGAATACTTTAGTTTTAATTAACTATTTAAATAATTAAAAATTCTTTAAGAGGGTTCTGTAATGTTTTAGGTAATTTGTTTTTTACAGCAGAATGAGGAAGCATTCAATGAATTTTTCTGTAGATTTGCAGTTTTCTACTTTTTTTGTCATTATAAAGATATATATATATATATTTAAGATTATGTTTTATTACTAATCTTACAGGGGCCAACGATCTAAAAAAAATCAGCAACTTTGGTAATGTGGCCCTTCAATCTTTCTCCATTCACTATATGAATGTCAACATTTATATTAAACACATTTTTTTTAATCTAAAAGTTTTTTTGAAAAAATACACCCTTTTTCTCAAATCTCTCCCTCCCCCCCCCCTTTTTTTTATACTACTACTATTCTTCTGATGGTAAATGAACAGCTAAATTTATCAGTGAATCTGCTTCTGTCTTACTTCAATAAGTTTTTAACTCAGTGTCTGTAAAACACAAGTGCATGCATGTTATTAGCAATGAAGTGCTATTTGAGCGTGTTATGGGAAGTTGCCCCCAGGCTTCCCTACTCAAGTAATTTAGATTGTAACATTCAAAACAAATCAGACACAATGAAAAAAATCCTTTTTTATTTTATTTCTTTAAGGATGAGTTTATAGAAAATATTAAAATAGATCACTAATTTAAAAAAGGCATAAAGTTTTTTTTTTGTGTGTGTGTGTGTGTGTGTGTGTAAAATATATATTTTTTTAGTTATTTGAACAATTAAATTCTAAATTAATACAAGTGGGGGGGAGGCATAAAGCCCGTATTTTGTTACTAAAAATTAAATGATAGGTTTCGTATTATAGAGGGTAAAATTAGTGCTAAATCGCAATGTTAGATGGATGATAAATCGATTTAAGAATTCTCTACATCGCCCAGTCCTAATGTTTTCACTTCAAATTAAATTACAAACTCCTCCTATTAAAAAATCGATTTATTGAAATTATTATAAAAGATGTTTATCAATGTATCTATTTGAGTCTTATGTCTATAATACGATGGGATTCAATTTTTTTGTGTTTATTATGTAAATAACTGTTTTCAAAAAATTTAGAAAAATAACTGTGTACTATATAGCACAAGAAAGGATAAAGGGGGGGGGGGGTAATAAATACTGTATTTTGTCTCTATAAATAAAAAAAATGGGTTTTCATAGTCTAAAGGTAAAATCGCTAAATCGCGATGTAGGATGGGTGTAAATCGATTTAAGAAATTCCTACATCGGCCCAGTGCTAGTAAACACACACTAAGAAGATTGTTTCTAAAAACTTAAATACTTCGAATGAATACTGAAAATAACGTATGAATTGAGTATAAGAGTTTCAAAATACTTTCTAAATTATCATTTATTTACAATTAGCTTTAGTTCTGCTTATTATTTTAAATCTCATTTCGGAATAATGCAGAGTAATAATGAAATTTTCTCAAAGTGTATGGCTCAAATGGAAATTTTTAAATTATTCCAAAATATATTATCACTTTTAATAAAAATTAAACATACAAATATTCCTTGACAAATTTCAACTATTACGCGAGAAAAACTGCGGGGCTTGCTAGTATCAGATAATTTCAAAAGCAAATTTAAATTGCTGTTCCTGAATTATTTTTTAAAAATTACTCAGTATAAATTAAGGAATAAAGTTTAAAAGTAAAAATTTCGATAAAAGTGTTTTTGTCATATTTAAAATTAAACAAAAAAATTAGTTTATCAGCCAAAATTTTACTAATGTAAAGTTTAGGAAATCCAGAAATGCAGTAAAAATTCCCCCAAGTATAATAGCAATATAATATAATGCAATATTAAAATTAGACTGACAGCAAAATTATTCTGATGTCTACAATAATCATAAAAAATTTAGTAATTAAAATTTTTTATTTTTTATTTTTTAAGCTTAGTCGAATTTTTTTTAGTTGTTCCAGATAGTTCACTATTAATTTATGTAGAAAGATCTCTGTTACTGTTCATGCATGCGCAAATTAAAAAAATTTCATACAACTACTCATATTTCAAAAATATTTAATATATTTATATTCCAATTGCACAATTTTATCCTACTACATTTTGTCAATTTTTCTAAAAATGGTGTTAAATGTGGTTGAAAATCCTGCACGATATAAGATAAAAACATGCAAGAATTTTTTTAACTTTTTATAACAATCTCTGTATTTTTACGAATATGCGTGCTATTTTTACAAAAATCAGCGGTAACGTTTTGCAAAAATCACACTTTTGTATTCTGCAGTTATAGATCATTTCGTACACTTTAATATACAGGATGGCCTCAAATATTATTATTTTTCTTTGATTTTTGGTCTGTCCTCTAACTCTCTTCTTTATCAAATAGACGTATATAAGTATGAGGGCAAACATAATCTTTAAATTCCTGAAGTTGTAGAAGAATCCGACCCGTAAATTTTTAAATATTCTACAAAATGTCTAAAATTGGAAGTATCTGGAGATTAACGGCCATATAGTGCATATTTTTGTTGTGAGATATATTCTGAGATATATTTGTATAGTGCATATAGTGCATATTTGCATGAGTTCAGAATTTCAGACCTTATATCAAGAAATGAACAAGTTGGACATTAAATAAAGTAAATAGTGGAAATTGAGGAGCATTTCCATTGTAACTAGTTTTATAGATATCCCGATCTTAGTGCAATAGCTATTGCACTTTTATGCAAAAATACATGGATACAAAATTTATTAGGATTCTATATACTAAATTCATACATACGAAAATAATAAGAATCCATCTTAAATAGGACGTCATCACCATGACTACCTAGGATCATTATCCATCATAGATATCATTGAATTAATTACGTAAGTTAGGATTTAATCGAGCAAAGAAACCTTTTATTAATATCTTTTTAGGTACACTCCTAATTCTATAAATACGTAAGCATCTCTAATTGTCAATCGTCTGTATATAACAGAGCAAACATTACCCAACCGAATTATTTTAAATTCAAAATATATAATTATTACATAATTTTTGTCGAGTCATTTGAAATTTTATGAAAATCGGATGTGCAGTTTAATTACAGAAATAATAAAAATTATTCCGTTACACTACGGCCAATGAGAAAAGATTAGTTTCAAGTCCTTTTTAATGATGTTACATTTTTTTCAAACATAATAAAATTGATATGAATCTATCAAGTGTGTACTATAATATACATTCTGTGCAATCTGTGGTGCAAAGAATATTTATTACTAATTCATAGGATCACACAGAAGTATTTCCTTGCATAACTGTATAAAAGGAAACATTGATTGGGGCGCGTTTTAATTATATTCAATTTTTTCACATTTTACGAAATTGATATATGTTGCTGAAGTTTACTACAAGTTACTTCCTGTGTAATAGAAAACAGATAGTATTTAAAGGGACAAACAAAATATTTCTACTACTATACTGTATCCGAGATACAATATACTATTATACCAAAATCTGATTTCTTTTTTTTTAACTTCGTACAAACTTATAATACGAACGCTTCTCATTTGCTACGCTTGACATTGGCAGTTTCCAACTTGTTCAAATTTCATAAAATTCTAAATGACTCGACAAAATTCGGAAACTAATATATATTAAATTACAAACCATTCAGTCGGGTAATTTTTGTGTTGTTATTTACGGACAAACAGACAAACGGGCAAACCAGACGACGACCATAGGTGCTACGTACTTACATAATTACGAACACTACTAAAAACCATTAAAAATTCAAATAAGTACAATATCTTCTATATCTTAGAGTATTCTTGATAATCTCATATTTCTTATACAGATACTATAAAAAAGCATTTGTTATGAGTTCAAATTTTGAGGCTCTGGGGAAAAAAGAAATTCATTAAAAGTTCACATTAATATTCAACTGCCTGCTATCTTATTGTAATCTTGGTAATCTCAAGTTAAGTAGGCATCAAAGTCAGTTTATTTCTGCGTCATAAATAACTTATAAATCTGCTCTCAGCAAATGAATTCAGTTCATAATTAAATGAATTAATCTTCTTTATGTCAAGCAGACTTTAAAGGTATAATAGTACTCAGTTTAATAAATTATGCATGCGTGTCGTGCAGTAGCATCAGATGTAGTATGTTTCATTTTTTTTTTCTTTTTTGTAAATAAGATGGTCTAATGTTGTTTTTAAAAATGTTCACGTATCTTTTTTGTTGAGACAATATTCATCATTTGTTCTTTACTGAATATACGATAAAAAGTGCCTGCGTATCCAGCTGCACAAATCAACTTCGGGCTTTAATTATTTCAGGAAAACACGTCCCTATTTACTTTGAATTCAAAATTGTTAAGATAATTTTAAAATTAATTCTCTTTATCAAATTTTTTATAAATGTTGATATGGTTTTAAAATACATTAAAAATCACATTTCATTTCTAAATTTAAAATACAGGGTGATTCTAAACAAATGAAACAACTTTTAGAAATGGTAACAAACGTCAAGTGTTCTATCAATCGAACCGAAAATTTTAATTTGCAAATGTAAATTGTATATACATATAAAGTCAAAAGCAGTTAGTAAAAAATTACGAAAGTTTTAAATGAAGATTAATCGGAAAATTATGAAGAAAAGAATGATAGTTTTAATATTGCCAGTGGCATAAGTAGATGTTTCCAGAAAATAGTATAATGCTGGTCTGGACGCAGAACTTTCCCAACCCGGAAAATTAAAAAAAATTATGAAGCTTTTGGGATATGTCGAATTTGTAAGAGTATATTATACGAAACTAGCTTTCAGAATTTATTATTTGTTCAATATTATAATAATAATATGATTAATAATACTACTAATCCATTTCATTATTATTTTTAATTTCAATAAATCAAAAAATTATTAAAAACACTTAAGATATTCAACATGTACTAGGAAAATAAAAATAATAATACAGCTATTGCACGCAACTTTAGAACCACAAAAAGCACTTTTTAGTTTCACATTTTGTATTTCATTAAAACAAGATACATTAAATATTCACCTACACTTTGTTTTATTAGTTTATATAAAAGCTATTTTAGTACATGGAAGATATATTTTTGAATTATAAAACGTATTTATTACATTTAAAAACATTTTCTAATCACAACAAACAAAATTTACACCGGTTAATCGGCAAAGTAGTTAAAGATTGTAAGCGTACTCAATTTATAGCTATCATACCTATGCAAAATATATGATCTATCTACACATAAATTATTTTTACTGTTCACGAACAGGAAAAAATAAGTTTTTGTTACTAACAGAAACACAATTCTGAAGAAAATCCTCTAAAATTACAAATCAGTTTAAGTAACTATAAATGTCCATGCTTTCAATTTAAATTTTATTCTTTGCTTATTTGAATATTTTGATGTAGATTGTTTTGAATCAGAATCGTATACGTCAAAAATAAAAAAATAAATCATTTGAATGTTTAAAACTGACGAATCAATTTAAGCTTTGATTGAAAACCTAGTAAATAGATCAGATAAATCATCGATTTTTGTAATGAATAAGCACTCGTAATTACATAAATACCTATAGTGCTATAGTCATCGTCTGGTCTATACGTCTGTCAATCCCTATATAACAGCGCAAAAACTACCTAACCGAGTTGTTTTTAATTGAATATCTTATATACACTATATTGCCATTGATTATGGGACACTTGCGATTTTAGACATTTTACTAAATATCTAGAAAAATACATGAGGAATCATCTCGAAACTCTTAGTGTATAAATATAATAGTATAAGTCATACATCTCCGTGAAGATTTTTTCCCGAAACTCCAAAGGGGGCCGTCAACAAATTAAAAAAGAATGAATATCTTTTGAATAACCCTGTCAAAACTAATGTAGCAAAAGAGCTCGAACTCTAGATTGTAATTGAATGCCTTATTGTAATAAGCCTTGTTCATTTTTATGCAAATAGCATGCATACTCGCAGAGTAATTAAGGTTTTTATAAAAATGTTCCCAAAATTTTCCAAGTTTTTTCCTTATAATTTTCAGAGTTCTTAATATAAAATATTTTTTTTTCAGAAAATATGACAAAAAACGTTGCACACAGTACACTGTAATCAGAATTAAAAAATAATAAAAATTTTATAAAAAATGAGTTGGTTTACTAAATAATTTTTTACTGTGCATGCGTCAACGATATCGAAATTTCATTTGCATATTATGTTAGCTAAATGTATAGAGCAACTTTTGTGAAAGTCACAAAATCATAACTTGAAAATTCTGACAATAATCGTCAATTGAATAAGTCGAAAATCCGTTATTCTCAAAATGAAGCAAAAACAAGAGGGGTTGTATCCATATATTCATTGATTAGTGTCAATATAGAATACACAATATGGGATGTACTACTGCATTTGGATAAAATCCCTCATTTTTTTGCTTCATTTTGGAAACAACGGATTTTGTCCTTTTTCTATAGACGATTACTTTCAGAATTTTCAAGCTATAATTTTGAGACTTTTACAAAAGTTGCTCTATACACTTAGCTAACATAATATGCAAATGAAATTTTGATATCTTTGACGCATGCGCAGTAAAAAATTATATAGTAAACCTACTCATCTTTCATACAATTTTTATTATTTTTTAGTTCTGATTACAGGGTACTGTGTGCAATGTTGTTTGTCATATTTTCTGAAAAAAATATTATTTTATATTAAGAACTCTGAAAATTATAATGGAAAAACTTGGAAAAATTTGGGACCATTTTTATAAAAACCTTAATTACTCTGCGAGTGTGCATGCTATTTGCATAAAAATGAACACAGTGTATTACAATAAGGCATTCAATCATAATCTAGAGTTTGAGCGCTTTTGCTACATTAGTTTTGACAGGGTTATTCAAAAGATATTCATTCTTTTTTAATTTGTTGACGGTCCTCTATGGCGTTTCGGTAAAAAATCTTCACGGAGATGTATGACGTATACTATTATATTTATACACTAAGAGTTTCGAGATGATTCCTCATGTATTTTTCTAGATATTTAGTAAAATGTCTAAAATCGCAAGTGTCCCATAATCAATGGCAATATAGTGTATTATAAATGAGAAAGTGTGTCCGAAAAATCGGAATGAAATTTGCTTCTAAACGGATGGATTAATGTCTTTGAATCTTTGTATATAGATAAATTAAAGCCCGGAAATGAACATAGGCTAATTTTTAATTGATTTATTCAAATATTTTCCTTAATCATTCAAAATTTCATTATTTTTCATACAGAATCAATTAACATTTTTCCGATAAAAAATAACCATTTTTCCTAATAAGAATGTATTTATTAAAATACAACACATTGCTCAGTGGTGCACAAAACAAGAATTTTAATATACATTTGTACAATTAAAATAAAATAAAACTATCAACCTTTCGCGCCGTCTTCTGCAGGCGTCTTCAGGAAAATATGATAACGGAAGGACTAAGTTTGCATCTTGATCAAGAGATAATATTTCTAATAAATTAAAATTTAATAATATATTAATAAAATATTAATATATTAATAAAAATAAATTTTAATTTATTAGAAATATTATCTCTTGATCAAGATGCAAACTTAATCCTTCCGTTATCGTATTTTCCTGAAGACGCTCACAGAAGACGGCGCGAAAGGTTGATAGTTTTATCTTATACTATAATGCGAGCAAAAATTGTGTGTGTGTGTGTGGGTAAATTTTATCTGAAAAACGGCTCTAACGATTTTCGCAAAAATTTGGATTTTACCATTTTCGGGCACGAGAAGACCATTGGGCGAGGTCACATGTTCGAGAAAATTCGATTATTGGGTCGTTTTGGGTCATAATGGGTCAAGATCAAGCTATTTATATCTAGAGAACGGCTGGATCGATTTTAAGGAAATTTTCTATCCAATCGTTTTTTGGCACAACAAAACTATTAGGCTGGGTCACATGTTCGAAAAATTTCGATTAGTGGGTCAATTTTGGGTCATTATGGGTCAAGCCATTTTTATCTAAAAAACGGCTCTAACGATTTTGACCAAATTTTATATTTTATCGTTTTGGATTACAAGAAGACCATTGGGTTAGGTAACATGTTCGAGAAAACTCGGTAAGTGGGTCATTTTTGGGGTCATTGTGGGTCATACTATTTTTATCTAGCTATTTTCTCACGCAATTTTGACTAAAAATTGCATTCTATGGTTTTCGGGCACGAGAAAAAAATTGGGCTAGGTCACATGTTCGAGAAAAAATTTCACTTGGTCATATTGGGTCATTAAGAGTCTGGGTCAAGCTATTTATATTTAAAGAACGGCGTGATGGATTATAACGAAATTTTGTATGTAACAGTTTTTTGACATGAGAAAACTAATGGGCTAAATCACATGTTTGAGAGATTTCGACTATGAGGGTCATTTGTGGGTCATGATGGATCATAATGGGTCATGGTCAACCTATATCTAAAGAACAGGTGGATCGATTTTAACGAAATTTTGTATGCAACATTTTTTGGCACGATAAAATCATTGGACTAGGTTACATGTTCGAAAAATTTCGATTAATGGGTCATTTTGGGTCATTAAGAGTCTGGGTCAAGCTATTTATATTTAAAGAACGGCGTGATGGATTATAACGAAATTTTGTATGTGACAGTTTTTCGACATGAGAAAACTAATGGGCTAAATCACATGTTTGAGAGATTTCGATTATGAGGGTCATTTGTGGATCATGATGGGTTATAATGGGTCATGGTCAAACTATATCTAAAGAACAGGTGGATCGATTTTAATGAAATTTTGTATGCAACATTTTTTTGGCACGATAAAATCATTGGACTAGGTTACATGTTCGAAAAATTTCGATTAATGGGTCATTTTGGATCATAAAGGGTCTGGGTCAAGCTATGTATAATTAAAGAACGGCAGGATCAATTTTAACGAAATTCTGTATGTGACAATTTTTAGAAACGAGAAAACTAATGGACTAAGTCACATATTCGAGAGCTTTCGATTATAAGGGTCATTTGTGGGTCTTAATGGGTCAAGGTCAAGCTATATCTAAAGAATGGGTGGGTCGATTTTAACGAAATTTTAGATACAACATATTTTTGGCATGAGAAAATCATTGGAGTAGGTCACATGTTCGAGAAATTTCAATTAGTGGGCCACTTTTGGGTCATTCTAATTTTATCTAGACAATGTTTCGCGCAATTTTGATTAAATTTTGCATTTTATCGTTTTCGGTCACAAGAAAATCATTGGGTTAGGACAGATTTTTGAGAAAATTTGATCAATGGGTCATTTTGGATTATTAGGGGTCAGGGTCAAACTAACTATATCTAAAAAACGGCTCAATCGATTTTATCTAAATTTTGTATCTAATGTTTTTCGGCATGCTAAAACTAAAGAGCTAGGCCACACGTTCGAGAGATTTCGATTATAAGGGTCATTTGTTGGTCATAATGGGTCATGCTAATTTTATATAGAAAATGGTACTCACCATTTTGACTATGCTTTGTATTATATCGTTTTTGAGCAAGCGAAAACCATTTGGCTTGGACACATGCTCGCGAAAATTCTATTAGTGGGTCATTTTGGGTCTTAATGAGCTAGGGTCATTCTAATTATATATAACAACGACTCAATCAGTTTTACCCTAAATTTTTAAACAAAACGTTTTTTGTCACGAGAAGACTATTGGGCTGAGTCGCATGTTAAACAAATTTATATTAGTGGGTCATTTCGCTTCATTGCTGAATGCTGCCAAGCTAATTTTACCTAAAAAATGGCTTAAACGATTTTGATTCAATTTTATATTCTACTGTTTTTGATTACCTGAAGACGATTGAGCTATGTCACATGCTTGATCAAATTTGATTAGTGGCTCATTTTGGGTAATACGTGTCAGGATCACGAGAATATGGCAAAAGCCAATAACTTGGTGATATTTGACAAAATATTGGCGACATATGGCCAAAAAATCGACTATAAAAATTACGAAAACCAAAACACGTATTTGGAGCCAAATGAAAAGAATGCCTCCAAATTTGGCTATATCTAGCAAAAAATCTTGTCTTTCAGAATGTAAAGAATTTTTTTATACATTCTTAAGAGGATTCGAGATCCATGGTTAAACCAATCAGAGTCGAGCTTAAGTGATTTAGATCGATGTCCTTTCGTTGTAAAATTTAAAATAAAATAAAATTTATAAATATGCGCATAAAAACATAGTTTTCTTATTGATTGTTTTTCTAAATAATACTATGATAAACATGTTTTACAGTAATAATACAGAGTTAATGATACAGTGAAAATACTATATCGAGTTGAACACAAAGTTAATTTTGACCGAGCTAAGCTCGGTCTCCCCTGCTAGTTTTATTTTAATTGTACAAATGTATATTAAAATTCTTGTTTTGTGCACCACTGAGCAATGTGTTGTATTTTAATAAATACATTCTTATTAGTTAAATTTCATGGTGCAACTATCCTTCTATAGTAAAAAAAAAACTAGCCTTAAAAGGAATGACTCCTAGAATGATGCTGATGTGGAAGATTTCCCGGAACTAACGAATCCGGGTTGTCCACTCCTTCCATGAGTCGAATAGACCAATCAGGAAAGGGCTCCGTCTATGCATCGCCGTATGGGTTACCATAAAGAGAGGAAAGGTTGCCATCGCCAACAATCGCCAAGTGTGTCGCCAACTTGGCGATATATCGCCAAATTTGGCGACCAAAAGTAGTTGTCAAAAGTGCCGCCAACTTGGCGATAACTGTAATATTTCGCCAAATTTTTAATTTCTTTACAACACCAGTCGTTTCATACATCATTTGAGAGGTTTGCAACTGCTTATTCATATAATGGATATCTTGTGTGTTATCCCCCATTCTGCTCGACAGGGGGGACACATTTTTAATTTCTTTACAACACCAGTCGTGTTACACAAGATTTGAAAGGTCTGCAACTGCTTATTCATATTATGGATGTCTTGTGTGTCAACCCCACACTCTGCTCTCCCCAGGGGGGTCACATTTTTAATTTCTTTAGAACACCAATTGTGTGACACATCATTTGAAAGGTCCGCAACTGCTTATTCATATTATGGATGTGTTGTGTGTCATCCCCCACTCTGCCCCCAGGGGGGCACATTTTTAATTTCTTTACAACACCAATTGTGTGACACATCATTTGAGAGGTCTGCAATTGCTTATTCATATTATGGATATCTTGTGTGTAACCTCCCCCCCCCCTCTGCCCTCAGAGGGGGCGCATTTTGTAATTTCTTTACAACACCAATTGTGTGACACATCATTTAAAAGGTCTGCAACTGTTTATTCATTTTATGGATGTCTTGTGTGTCACCCTGACTCTGTCCCCCAGGGGGCACATTTTTAATTTCTTTACAACACCAGTCGTGTGACATATCATTTGAGAGGCCTGCAGCTGCTTATTCATATTATGGATGTCTTTTGTGTCGCCTCCCACTCTGCCCCCAGGGGGGCACATTTTTAATTTCTTTAAAACACCAGTCGTGTGACACATCATTTTGAAGGTCTGCAACTGCTTATTCATACCATGGGGTATTGGCGAGCGCAGCAAGCAGGGGTAGCCAATAATTTGTAATCGCGAAGCGATCACGCGGGGGGTTGAAGAGCATAGCGAGCAGGGGGGGCGGGGCCCCCCTAGTCCTGTATATATTTATAACCATTTTTCTTTCTTGTTGCCAAGAAAATGAAATCCTGGAATATTTATTTTTCCTCGGCAATTAATTTTCAGTTGAACAGTTTCTACGTGAAAAATTAGAATAAAAATAATTCAAAAAAAAAATAAATATGACGTCATACTTGAAATAAAAATAAAAGGTGTATTTTTATAATATTTTTTTAACAAGAATATTTGTTTAGTTAATAAGAATTTTTGAGTCAAAAAGGGCGATATAACTGATAAGTAAAAAAAATGAAAAAGAATTATATTTTTAACAAAATATTTCACTTTGAAAAATGTGACGTCATAGTTGAAATAAAACAGGTAATTTATAGTAGTCGTTAAAAATACAAGGGGCATGAATATCAGTAGCTAATGGAACTTGATAAATAATGACGTCATATTTAAAATGAATGAGAAATATTATTTACTTATACTGAAATAAGTTATAAGTTACATACAAATGAAAATTTTTATTCAAAACTCATAATTATCAATGGAAGAAATATCTTTGGGGGAAAAGGCGGAAAATAAAACTACTGATTAATATGTTTTTGACTCTATTTTTTAACACTTTCCAACAAAGTTTCAAAGTTATTATGCTTTCGGTTTGTCTGTCTGTCTGTCCGCTTTCTAACTTTCGTAAATATTACCATGAAATTTTTGGACGTTATTAACGTTTACCTTAGCACGAATACCTATTGAAAATGAAGTTTCTACCATGATTAGTTTATTTACAGGGATAGTCAAAAATATCCTTACATTACGGCATTATGGGGAAAATCATTTCAATTGAATTTTAACGATGTGAAACATATTCAAATTTATATGCATCTACAAAGTATTTTGTAAAGCGGTAGTGAAAAGGACACTTAATATTCATTTACAGGGTCACACAGAAGAATTCCATTGCATAATAATAAAGGGAGGAACAGCTTGCGACATATTTTAATTATGGTAAACGATTTCATGTATAATCAAATTGATATACGTTGCTGAGGCTTAATGTGAGCTATTTGATGCATAATACAAAGTGCATAGCATTTACAGGGACACACGAAGGATTTCAAGTAGTTTATATTCTATCCGAAGTACTGTATATGATGGATGATGACTGTTGCATGGATTAAATGCATTTTGAATTATGATATGTGCTTTTTAAGTTTCACTAAATGTATGCATATTAAATGGTGCATATAAATGCTAATAGTTACACAATTTAGATATACAGAGTTACACAAAAGATCTCGGAAAGGTTACTGAATATGGGCTTAAATTACTTAAAGGTAGTTTTTAAATAAAATATGCATTTTTATTTTGAACTGCAATCAGTAAACTAAGAAATGTTTGTATGGATAAAATGATGCACAGGGTAACGCAAAGAACTGGATACATGGTTATCTTCGGATGTTAATTTCTGAAAATGTAATTTAAGTAGTAATAAAGAATGTTTTTGTTTGAACTAAATTTTAGAAAACATACTTTCGTGTATTAAAGGTACTAGGTAAACTACAGGATGAACCAAATTATTCACGAATGTTTCTATCTATTAATATAAATCGCGGAAAGGAAAATTTCAATCAGCAAAAAAATCGGCAAATAGGAATCATCAGAAGTTTTTTATTACAAATCGCGATAAAAAGTTAATTACACATGCTTTTAATCAATGAATTCTTTTGCTTGATTGATCAATTAATTCTTCTTTAAATGTTATGTGAACGAAGTCACGGGTAACAGCTAGTATGTAATAAAATAGTATTTTGTCTAGTTTTTTAAAATTTTATGAGAATCGAATCAAAACTTTAAAAGGTATGAATAAAATTAGTAATAGAATAAAATAACTAGTAATAGTAAACCTTCATTCTATTAAATCCTATCATACGTAATTAATTCAATGAAATCCCATGATAAATAATGATTCTAGATTGGTATGGTGATTACGTCATATTTAAGATGGAGTCATTTTATTTCTGTATTACTGAATTTATAAATTTTGTATTCATGCATTTTTGCATAAGACTAAAATAGAATTTGCATCAACATCTGAATATTTATAACACTAGTTATACTACAAACGCACATCATTTGCCTCTTTTAATGCATAACTTCCGACACATAAATTTACATTTCGGCATTAATTATGGGGATGACATTAATTACGATACCTCTAATAGGTAATATATCTCTTTTATTTTTAGTATATAACTCACTTCAGTAACTTACTGTTTCATTTTACCAAAGAAGAAGACATGCTTAAATACTCACAAAAAAGAAGAAGAAAATGTTGTTTATCCAAAATTATTTTCTTTTTAAGTATAAAAAGATTAGGGTCAGTGACAGGGAATTTTGCTTACTTACATCGGATTAAGAAGCACTAGATAGTTAGTTCTGACAAACCACTAAACAAATCTGACAAAGGAATAGTGTATTTCGGGAATCCACTAGGTAAGCCATGTAAAACGAGAGATATGCCACAAACATTGAGGTTTCAGAAATATAGTTATGCTATTTAATTTTAGTAAATGTCAATTGAATAAGCTCAAAATCAAAGTCAATAATCTTGGTGTCATTGAATTATTGATCTTAGTTATTATCCACGTGTGTATAGGGGTGCGTTTGATTATAACATCTGCTCCAAAATACTTCTTTTTTAAATGTAGAAGTCTTTGTAAAGAGTGACTCCATCTTAAAGGAAACTGTTTGCTGGAACAAAACTTAGTAACAGTTTTGTCTCCGTGTTGTTCTCTCATGTATAAATATCTATTTAAATCAAGCAGTCATTGCATGTATTGTGTTTTTTGTCAGTACGTTATAAAATTACTATGGATTAAGCTTTTATCTATTGTGCTATAAGATCATTTTACCATGGATACTTCGAGATCAGGTATGTTACTATATTCCTATACCATTTTTACTAAATTTATTCCTAAATAATATAATTTACTTATTATTTTTAAATATCTAAATTTTATGCAGAATTAGAGAAATGTCTCAATTCTAAAGAACTCTTGAGTTTTGGCTTTTTATGCAGAATCTTATAGAGGAAGGTAAAGTGTTCTACCACAAAATGTTTTCTTGATTGCCTACTTTGCATATTAAACGTAAAGTGACAAAAGAAGTCTAAAATATATTTGCATCACTCTCAGAAGTATTCTAAAATATCTGTTTAAATTGCGATTGTTGGAAGTCATCGCAACCCTACTTAGATATTAGTCCTCAATTGAGGTTTTCTTCTTCTGTATTATTTTGAATCACTTCTAAATATTTACACAGTCTTGAAGAGGTGTGATCAAGAAGATCCTGTAGGTTAACTTCAACGCTTGTCTCTGTCACATTCATCGTCTTTCCACTTGGATTGCAATCTTTCTTCTCTTTCTTAATCAGAGAATAAAAAGGATAAATAATCTTGTTTGCACTATGAATAACTTCCCATTGCTTTCCCGTTAGATGAGTTTCCACAAAAATTGATAAGGCTTCTGGTGGTATATGTTTCTTAATGGTGTTTTTTTTGTTGTTGTTGTTTATTTATTTATCTATTTTTTACTGAAGTTATAATTTTTTTACGTTTGGTAAGTCTTGTTGGCCTTAGAGTTATATCTTTTGTGAATGTCGATGCATCAGTATTACCAGCAGCACGTTGACTGGTATTAGTTACATAAGTTATTTGATCAAGAGATACTTGATATCTTAAATCTCTTTCGTCGCTTGCTTCTATCAGACGATTCGGCGAAATATTTTTTTGGTCGACCTTGTTTTCATATTGAACAGCTAGTATCTTCTAAGCTAATTTTATGTATGTGTTAAGCCAATGTTCATTTATTTTATGAAAGCGACTTTTTGTCACACTCGCAGCCTCCTATTTTTCTTCAAAATCCTATTTGAGATGGCTTAACAAACGTTTTAATGATTCTTGTTCATCTACCTGGCATTTTGTCGTTTCTGTAACTTTATTTCCATGAAAGATAATTTTTCATCTATTTTCTTATTAGAACAGTCTTGCATTAAGTAACCAATAACATGAATTTGTTTCCTGTCTTAATGAACAAAATTGACATTTTTCTTTTTTAAATAACTAGGCTAATTTACAGCCCCTATCTTTATTTCTACATGACGGAATATTGGATGAAGGAATATTAACTAATGCAGGTTTTCAAGTATAAAAGACTGCTCTCAAAACCATTATAAAGAGAATTTTCCTAAAACTCAGTAACGATATTTATTCATGACATCATTTAATTTTTTATCTTTGTTTTTATCTACACAATTAGGAATAAAAGTAACTTTATTTTTAAATAAAATTGAGTGTAAATCATAGATTAGCTTTCTTTAATCAATTATTTTTTCTTTAAAAAATCTGAACAGAAACAAACATTTGTTGGTTCAGTATGGAGTTCTCGCTAATATGTAAAGAAGTATTCAAGTTCAAAGATTGTTTTCGAAAACCATAATGAAATACATTTTTGGAAAGGCTTTGAAATTATGATAAGGTAACTGATATTAATCAAATCATTGACCTTTTTTCATGATTGGTCGTGAATCATAGGTCTGTGTTTTTACTTTCTTCTATCTTTACAAGAAGAAAGTATTGGATTCATGAAAATTTTCGACTTCCAGTTTTCGACGGATTTATACGTTTTAGAAGGTCCTGAACACGTTTTGACTATTTTTAGAAAATGTCTGTCTGTGAGTCTGTCCGTCTGTCTGTCTGTCTGTATGTGACAAAAAATTTGTGGGCGCTCTATCTCAAGAACTAATGTTCGAAATTTAATAAAATTTTATATTCAATTAGACCTTGATATGAATTAGTGCCTATTGATTTTTGGTGAAAATTGGTCTGCAGGTGGCGCTGCTATACTACGTTTTTCATGATTTTCAAGATTGCTATATCTCAAGAACTAATGCACAGAATTTCACCAAACTTCAGATTCTGTGACCGCTTGATATACATAGACGCTGATTAAGTTTTGGTGTAAATTGGCCAGCAGGTGGCGCTGCTATGACACGTTTTTCGTGATTTTCATGATAGCTATATCTCAAGAACTAACGCACAGAATTTCACCAAACTTCAGATTCCGCGATACCTTGAGATACATAGCCGCTGATAAGGTTTTGGTCTGAACTGCCCTATAGGTGGCGCTGCTATGCTACATTTTGTACGATTTTTGCGATAGCTATATCTCAAGAACTAATGCAGAGAACTTCATCAAATTTTAGATTCTATTACACTAGAATATATAACATAATTAGACGCTGATTACATTTTGGTATTAACCGTGCAACAGGTGGTGCAGATATGCTGCATTTTGCACGATTTTTCCGATCGCTATATCTCAACAACCAACGCACAGAATTTCATCAAACTTCAGATTTTGTTACAAAATGACATATAACATACACGATGATTACGTTTTGTTATAAATCCTTCAACTGATGGTGCTGCTGTGCTATATCTTACATGGTTTTTTTAAAACTAGCTATATCTCAAGAACTAATGCACAGAATTTCATCAAACTTCAGATTCTTTTACACCATAACGTAATTAGACGCTTTTTTACGTTTTGGCATAAATTGTCCATGATATGGTGTTGCTGTGCTACGTTTTGCAAATTTTTTGTTATAACTATATCTCAAGAACTAATGGACGAAATTCCATCAAATTTCAGATTCTGTTAGGTCTTGACATAAATAGATGCTTTTTAGGTTTTAGTATAAATTACCCAACATGAGGCACTACTAAGCTCATTTTCTCAGAATATTAATTAAATTTTGCGTTTTAGGCTTTTCGGATACCAGTATCTCATTAGGCTAAATCAAATGTTCGAAGAAATTCGATAGTGGGTAACTTTGGGGTCACCACGTTTTTTTTTAAATATTAAAATGTACTTATGAGATAGAAGAAAGTTTTGGGATTGACACATCCAACTAGTTTATTTATACCAATCATACTTTGTAGGTGGGAGGCAATTTCAACATTCTTGAATATGTAGTGAGCAAATTCAATTATTGGACTAGTGAAAAAACGTAATAATTAGGGATGGGACGAATATTCGGCCACTATTCGGTATTCGGCCTATTCGGCCCTTTTGCCGAATATTCGGTTGGCCGAATATTGAAGGCTTTTTGACCGAATACTTCGGCCGAATACCTGTAGCCGAATATTTAGAGATATCTTGCCGAATATTGCTAAAATCTCGCCGAATAGTGAAAGATATCTTGCCAAATAAATTTTGGATTTAAAGAATTTCATTCTTGCAATTCTTTTTTCCTCTAATCCAAATTGGCTGATTCATTTATGAAGTCATTCTCACTCTTACTTACAAAATATAGAGTTATTCAGATACTAAAAAATATACAGCCTTTCAGTATTTCCTATAAAAGTTAGTGATATTCTAGAAAATGCTGCCCAAGTTGGAGATTTAATTGTACGGGAAATGTCATCATTAAAAAATGATATATTACAATTCAAAATATAAAAATACTGCCTTATTCTAAAACACTCTAATATTTATTAACGTCTGCAAATTCCATGTGCATATAAAAAAAGCTCTTATGAAATTCATAACTTATTTTCTATAAAGTAAGAAATGAAAAAATTCATTCATTAGGTGTGTTAATGAAGATTCATTTTCAAAATTAAATATAATATATCACCATTCCAAATACAACGGTACATCTGAAAGCAGAACTGGTGTCAAACTCGATACACATTAGATGACACAACTTGCTTTATGAAGATGGTTTTATAAATATTTTAATATAAATTCTAAATACTCAACAAAAGAATTTTTTCATTCTATAGTTTTCACTTTTAAATAATTATTTGCATAATTACTGACTTAAATATGTAACATTATTATGTATATATTTTTAATTTAATCTTCCTTCCTTCATGTTGTTATCAATTTCTGTTTATGCTTTTAATGCTTATTGAATAAGTGGAATATTGAAGTTGAATATTGTATGTGCTGATTCAAATGCCAAAGATTTTGTTAACATATGCATTCTACTTTAATCATAACCTTTTGCTTTAACGTAATTTGTAATTTAAAGGTTGGCATCTGATTTCAGAACAGTCTCATTCTTACAAATTTGCTTATCACTAGGGGCACAAACTCTAAATGATCAAATTTACTTTTTTAAAGGTTATTTCAGAAAATATGTCCTTGTGAGTTCTGAGAGAGAGAGAGATTAAGAATATTATTGATTTTGGATACAAGAAGTATCAATTGATAGTAAAAGTGAAGTACATTCTTCATATTTTAATTTAAATATTTTCCCATCTTGACTTACTGAAAATCAATTTGATGTACATTAGAAATAATGCAATTTCATAATTTTTTTGTGTTAAAATAGGTTTTTCAAATTTAAAAATACATTTAAAAGCATATTTAAGAGTAATCATTATTAATGAGCTCCTATTTTTTAAATTATATGTAATCAAAATTTATTTTCTTTATTGGAAAAAAAAATTACTATTCGGCCGGCCGAATATTCGGTATTCGGCCTATAATTTGGCCGAATATTCGGTATTCGGCTATTCGGCCAAATCACTATTCGTCCCATCCCTAGTAATAATTTACGAGTGTTATTGATCTGAAATAACTTAATTTTGTCAATAAAAAAATTTATTATATAAAGCTTTTACTAATTACATATAGACTTTTATAGATAGGTGCTGATAACTCATCAGCTGTGTCGCAAAATCTGGTGAATTTTTCATTCAGAAATTCCAAGTTCTTTCCAAAAATATTGAATAATTATTTTTTACTTATATAGTAATAAAACAATGGAACAATGTAATCTTATCGCTCAAATTTAAATGTCCTCATTCAACCCAAGCAAAATAATCATGTAAAAGAGGGATCGAATTCTTCGACATCAGTCGTGCATTTTTTTTCTCTAAATGAAAATGATCTGTTTATATTTAACCATTCTAAAGTAGCATTTCACTGTATTATGAATTAAAAACTGCATTTTTTTTGAAAGCATGTGGTTGTGTTTAGGCGTAATGTAGCAGATTTTAGGGATAAATTTTTAGCGTCACCTCCAGCCACTATACTTCAACTATATTATTTCTTTTTTTACTCTATAAGTTCTACCACCTACATGTTGAAAGTTGATTTACGAACATTTTCATTGTGTATTTTATTGGCAACATCAGGGCAACACACTTTAGGGCTTCAATATAATTCTAATAGTATTTTAGAAGACTAAATTGTGTAAGTTGACGAAAGGCAACACACTACATTTAAGGATTAAACCTTATACGCTATCCACCTCTTTTAATCATTTATCATCCATTCCCAATCAATAGTTTTTACTTGAAAATTCTGCATAGGAACAAAAGATTGTTTTAATCTGTTTCTATGTAACTCTCGTAATAATAGCATGTTCTTCTTTCTCTCTATGTATGCATAAAATAATGGCATTTTTTAATAAATATGAAGTAATTTACCGTCTCTACATGTTTCTACATATCTCGATAACGAACCATTAACTAATGCAGATATTCAAGTTCAAATACTGTTTTCGAAAACCATAATAAAATGAATTTTTGGAAATCAATATTTGCTGAACTATTGCGTGATTCTGCGGAGTTATAAGTTCGTAATGTAATACCTAGAAACAAGCTAACCTTCGCCTCCCTTCCCCTTTCCTGGATACTGTTTCCTAATTCTACGAAATAGCCACTGTGTGTTTAGAAGAAGACGTACATTTCTACCCTTTAATTCAAGCATTTAACCCTTATGTTTGATTGACACCGGAATTTACAAATGTTCTTTTTTAAATTAAAAATTTGTTATTTTAAAGAAACTTTCATTGTAAAAGCAAAATTTTATTAAAATGTTCTTGGGGTGTTATAGTGCTTTCGCAACTGAGAGGGAAAAAATTTTAGGGATAGTTAGGGAAAACCTCTAAGATACTGATAACGAACTATGAAAGGCAACCATTTCGTTTCTACTTCAGTACCATTGAGGTCAAAAAGATTTTTACTGTAGTGTGAGACGCGGGGGGGGGGGGGGGGGGGGAACTTTACAAGTAATTGCTTCCCAGATCGGTTTACGATAAGCAGTGGGTCCCAGATCGGTTTACGATAAGCAGTGGGGTGGAATTGACTTTTTTTTACTTTCTGATTTATTTCGTTTTTACTTCTTCGCAATTCTAAACTTAAAATTATTGAAAGAAGTTTACGAAAAAAAATGTATGCATTTTTTAAAATTTATTTACTTACAGGGTGTCCAGCAAATGACATCCTGATTTCAAAATTAAATTTCTCAAAAACAAAGATCAATAGAATTATGCAGTAAACGGTTTGTTTATCAGGTAAGCTGTAAAAATCTTATGCAAAAGTTTCGAACGGTAAATATTTTGAAAAGAATGTGTTCTGATTGCAAAGAATGCTTTGATTTGACATTTTTCTTGCTTTAGATTGCTGCCAGAGAATGTGTTTTTCGGCTTAAAATGCCATATTTCATATTTTTTTTAATTAAATTTTTGAAATTTCGAAATTCTAAAAATTTACTTCGAAAAATCTATAAAAATTTGCACTGTAAGCTGAAAAATTATTTCTCTGCAGGCAATCTAAAACAAGAAAAATGTAAAATCAAAGCATTCTATGCAATCAGAACGCAATTTTTTCAAAATATTCACTGTTTGAAATTTTTACAGCTTACCTAATGAAAAAACCGTTTACCGCATATTACTATCAATCTTTGTTTTTTGAGAAATTTAATTTTGAAATCAAGGTGTTATTTGCTGGACAACCTGTACTTTACTTCTTCGCAATTCTAAACTTATAACTATTGAAAGAAGTTTACGAAAAAAAAAAAAAAAAAAAATGTATGCCTTTTTAAAAATTTATTTACTTACAGAAACAAATTGATTTATCACAGGTAAAAGAAAAATGAAATAATTATATAATTTTCTGTTGATTGTTTTATGGAATGTTAAAATTCTAATAAGTTTATTTTACATTAGTTTTTACTTCATTTACTATATTTACATTTCAAGTAATGTTAATATTCTTAAAAAGATTTTGCGAATACAATAAACTCTGTTTAAACCGGAATCAATCGATACCGAGAAAATTTTCCGTAGTAGACAACATTCCGCCTTAGACAAATTTTACTCTACCTCTATGGATTTGCAGGGACTTGAGAATCTTTCCAAAATTAATAATGAATTTCCATAATACACAGAGTCCGCCTAACAGAATTTAATGAACTTGTAAAAAATATGCACTAACTTTTAAAGAGCTGTCTGAGATTGATTGAGATTGATTTTTTACTTTTTAAACTAAAATATTTTTCTGTGAGATAAAATTTTTGGGTAGTAATTATTCTAAAATATTTTTTTATTTGTTATAGATAATTTGTACAGCACATTATACTGCTACAAAAGTTTTCTCTGAAAGGGAAAAATTTATCTGAAGATTTAAAATCATTTTCATTATTTTGTATACCAAAAAGTATAAGAACTTTTAAATAATAAATCATTATCGTATTAAATTTCATTCCGCTGCACATACATTAAGAAGCACTAGATCAGTAAAAAGAAGGAACATACAAGTGTGTATATTTTAAGAAATTATCAATAAATGCATACGCTGTTTTTTTTTTTATGATATAATAGAAATTTTGGATTTGTTTAATGTATATACATATTTAATTAATATTCATATTTAATTAATTACTTTATTAATTATAAAACTGCTTGAAATCTAAACTGGTTGTTTCTGTCACATTTCCCAATTCATGTTTATTTATAAACACATAATGTAACGCCGCCTTACAGAAAGTTTAATCAACTTTATCGGTTTCTAAACATTTTAAAATAAAAAGTTCAGTAAAATATCTCTTTAAAAAATAATGCCAACAAATGTTATTTTGTTTGTTATGTTTTATTTAATAAAGTGTCAGAAAGTTTCGTGTTCTTGATTGAAGAAAAATACATTTCTCAGAACATCCTTAACGGATTGTTTAGGAAAAAATTCACATTAAAGCAGAACCCATTAGAAAATACTTTCTCTTATAAACAAGCCTTTTTAAAGAACACATTTAATACAAAGTCGAATTTTTATTAGTTTAACTATTCTAAAATAACAACATGACAGTTGAAGTTAACTATCGACCTATTATTTAGCTGCGAATAAATATATTTTAATATAAAAAGATCACGATATAATTATGTAATAGAACTGCATATAATGATATAAGCTCAATTCCTTTTAGAAATTGAAAAAAAATAATAATAGCACATCTTAAAATATGCATTAACAAGTATGAAAAATCATGCGTTAAGCATAGATTATGAAACACTTTCAACACTTCCTGGAATCTTGAACAAATCTTCGTTATTTAAATAAATTAAGTTTTACTATCGATACCCAAATATGTATTTCGATACTTTTGAACAGACCTGTATTTGATCTACCGATTGATATATATCCTATATAATGCGAAAGTTTAGTTTAGCAGGAAAACGCCCAATAGGTTGAAATTTCTCTTTCAGCAATTTATACTAATGTATGAAAAATACTTCAATACTTTTGTTCAGCCCTGTAGTTTATCTAGAACTTTTTATTTATTTTTCACTCTTCAGTATTTTTTGAAGTCCGTTTAATTTTTGATAGAAAAGTTTATTTTTCTCTTTTTAGTTAAAAGTTAACGATTTTCTGAAGTCGGTTAATCAAAATTATAATACAGGAAATATTATTGTAAAGCATACACGTTTGTTAGGAGTCGGGTTCGAACACGCGATCTCTTTCTTCAAGAAGTTGAGTTTAAATCTGGCGCCTTAGACCGCTCGGACATTCCGTCCGCCCTCTATTCATCGAACTTATTCAACACTTTTAATTAGCGAAAAATCACTAACTATTAGTTTTTGCCTAATTACGAAAAAAGTACTGAATCAATTTCGACGAAATGTAATCTAAACCATTCTCGAATCCTCCACTGGAACGAACACACAAAATTTCATTAAAGTCGGCCCAGTCGTTTAGGGGTTTAGTGACATAAACACGCACAGAAGATTTATATATATACATATATATATATATATATATATATATATATATATATATATAATATGTCCATTCTCAACGGTGGCCAATGGCTAGTTCCTAAACCGTTAGTGATAGACATAGATTTCCAAGTACGAAAATGTTTTAAATGAGGTAAAGAAATACTTCAAAAGCAATTTGGGTCAATAAAATAATTTCTTTAAAAAATACGAAATTTAAATTTTATACGATCTCCTGAACCTATAACTTATAGATAGTATAGTTTTTCTGTTACACTGACTAGTAAGAGAAAAAAAGGCCCATTATTCTACAATTAAAATTTTCCGTGTAATAGCTCTTTATAGTAGGATCATATTTTTTGTTGCTAATTAAGTGTTTAGTAGAAATATAATTTCGTCATTTAAATAAGTAAGAAAAATCATGCGTTAAGCACAGATTATGAAAAAATTTTCAATACTTCTTGAAATTTTAACAATACTTCGTTATTTTAGGAAATAATTTATACTGTCCATAACCAAATATATATTCCAATATTTATGAAGAGCCCTGTATTTTACCTGTGGGTTTATGTACGAATTATATAATAGAGAAATTTATTTTAGCAAAAAACTCCAAACTGGTTGAAATTTCTCATTCATCAATTTATACTATAGTATTAATTGATAAATGAAGCATACTTACATAATTTTGTTCACCCTGTATTTTTTCTAGTATTTTTATAACACGCCAGTATTCTGCTAAAATTTAATTCAAACAAAAACATTCTTAAATTAATTAAATTACATTTACAGAAATTATTATCCATATTTGTCCAGAAATTTGGGAAAAATTCTCTGGACTATTCGAAAGCCATTCCAAAAGCAACTTATCAATGCAAAGTGAGTTTGCAAATTTGAAACTCTCCTTATGGTAGCAATTGATATTTGTAAGTTTATGTTTTGATAATTCAATTATAGTCTAATTATTTTTCTTAATATTTTTCTTTGAAAAAAATTTTCCATTGCAGTTAATCTACTGATAATTCAATTATTGTCTTATTATTTTTTTAATGTTTTTCTTTGAATTATGTTTTCAATTGCGATTAATTGGGCAATATAGAAATAATTTTTAGGTTTATCCTGATTTCTATTCAGAAATTAATCCAATTAATGTGTCCATTTAGCACTGCCCTTGATAATGAGCTAAAGACCACATTTCCAATATTATTCCAATTTGTTCCAACTCCTATGTTTCATATAGTTTGTCATTAACAAGTTATTCCACATATTGATGTTGATCTGTAGTATTATCTAATGGTTCTATATATATATATACTATAACAAAGTACGACTAAAAATGAAATGAAGTTTTTTTTTTAATTGTTGTTTTATTACTATTATAATAGACTATTAGCTTAAATTCTTTAAGTAGAATTTTATATCTATCATTTTACACTATCAATAATAAATAAATGTCATTCTAGTACAATTTGTCATATTATCTCAAACTTTTATGAAGAAACATTTAGACCAGAAATTGGTATACGGATATATTGCTGGAATTTGTAATTAATTGGGAAAATATATTTGGCAACTAAAGCTTCACAGAAACTTCCACATTATATTTTTTATGATTTGACAATTTTGTTGCAAAATACTACTTATTTTGAAAACTGCAGATTTTTTTTTTTTTTTTTTTCAATTCGTACTACTAGTTCACACTCTCCCTATATATATTTATATATCTTGTCTTAATGAAATTAAAATAAGTTATTGGACTGCACCGTAACATATTTAGAATAGAAAATTTATATACATAAAGTATACAGTAAGTATATATTATTCAAAAGATTTTATGAATTATGATTAGTAATTGGATAAAATGCTGCTTATGTTTGCTCTAAAATTCAGTATGGTCACTTCATAACACATTCCTCTTCTTCTTCTTCTTCTTTTTTTTTTTTTTTTTTTTTTTTTTTTTTTTCTTTCCGAGAGAAATAGGTTGATCTGATAATTGGAGTTCCGATAATTCTATACTGTAATTGATCAAATATTTTTCAACAAATTTTGATCTTAACCACTTAACTGATTCTTTTTTTACGTACAATAAAGTGAAAATATGTGATAAATAGCACTTTTTTTTTTAAACTAAAAAAATCGTAACATTAGTCTAAACATTTTTGCCATTAAATAGCTTGAAATTTACTTGTAAAAATTAGGTGGTGTCAAAAAGCCTCGAGTGATGGCTGAGCAAAATCTACTTGCCCTTGTGTCTTGCGTTCAAATCAGTTAAATAATTAAAATGACAAAAAGGGGAAAAAAAAGTTAAAATTGTTAAATTTATTCTGGGCTGAAATTTTTAAATTCCCATGCCCAGCTTTAAAAATTTTTTGAATAGCAAACAAATGGGCTACCACTGAGCCACCTAATCTGCTCAATGAAAGCGGAAATTAAGGTTCTGTTTTAAAATCTAAATCACAGAAATGGTCGGATGGGATTAAATTAATCCATTTAATTAAGATTATGTAAGAAATTTTCGAAATTTTATGATTTGCTTCACATCGGAGATATTCATAACTATAAGTATGCAAAATTTTAAGTCTTTAACTTACACAGTTTCCGAGAACGAACTCTGAACGATAAACAGAGAAGTGAGACTAAAAAAGTTTATTCAGGTAAACGAAACTCCCCAAAATTAATATCAACCTGAACCGATTCGATATAAGACTCTAGAAGAAAAAAAAGCCTTGTAAAAGTTCTCGCATCCGACCTTGCCTTCGCTAGGGACGATTTTGTTTAAAAGAATAAAGACAAGAGATTCAATGCACTGAAAAAAAAAAAAAAAAAAAAAAAAAAAAATCTGTCACTGGTATCTAGAAAATAAATTGTGGCTCTAGAAAAAATAGTTCCATGTCATCCTTATAAATTCTAATTCCTTTGGCTTGAGAGTTGTAGTTAATATTCTAAATGAGTAGTCCAGAACTTTCCCTGAACTAGAAAAAAAAAAAAAATGGGTTTCAAGCTAAATCTTCAAAATAACTAAATTTCATAACTGTTCCCTGCTAAATTTTCAAAATAACTAAATTTCATAACTATAAATTGTACTTTCAAAAATCAGAATTTCCTGCTCCCTGACTTTCCAACACAGATATTAGAACTAGAGTTTAGAGACATCTTGACTACAAAATATTGTTTCCTGAAGCAGAAAGCAATGTCCCAACTGGAAATTCTGGTTTTACGAAAAAAAAAAAAAAAAAAAAAAAAAATGGGCTTTACGTTAGATTTATAAAAAGATCTAAACACTAAAACTGTAAATTTATGTTTACCGAACTAGAAAATATGGTTTTTAGACTAGATTTTAATAATGGCCTAAATTTCATTGCTGTAAGTTCTGGATTCTTGAGCTACAAAGAAATGGGCTTGAGGTGATATTTTGAAAATGGCCCAATCTGCATAACTGTAAATTATGGTTTGTAAACCAGAATAGCAGGGAATAGGAAGTTAAGGTTTATTAAACCAGAACTTATTATTCCCTGCCCTTCAAAAGCAGATTTTAGAACTAGTAATAAAATAACAAAATATTAAATCCTCAAAATATTAAAATAACAGCAGTATTATCTCTCAGTGGGGGATCACTTGCTTTGCTTAACCGATAAAGTTAAATTTTTTGTACCGATAAAGTTACAATTTGTTTATTTCTACCTTCATTATCGTTTGGCGACATTAGCGCACCCACGGTGGGAGCTAAGGGAGCTGAAAGCCCTCCCAGACCGCAAGATTAAACTAACTATTTAAAATTTTCTAAAATTACGAAAATTTACTTTTACTACTTTTAATATATTCTGAAAAATATAAATTTTGAAAAACAGTATTCCTTTCACAATTTTTCCTTATTTTTAAATTTTCTAGTGAAATTTGCAATATCAGCATTTATAATATTTATCAATTAAAACAATATTTTCTTTTTTATTTATCAAAGAGGTTTAAGCCTTCAGAATTAGCCCCTCCCTCACATTTCCCTGATTGCTCCACCTTCCAATAATTAGTCTTCGTTCTATATCAAGTCATAGAAAAAAATGTATGCTAAAAAAAATATGCTAGCCCCCTCTAAAGCATAATTCTGGCTGCGCCAGATGGCGCAGCCAGATTCGGCGATACCATTTGTAAATAAACATACACAAAAACTAGTGTCGAATATCTGTATTCCACAAATTCAATATCTGATCCATCTCTACATAGAATTTTCCCAATTTTTTCGGTAATTAAGAAACACATATGAGCAACTGATTTTACATTTGTACGTACAAAATTTGTACGTACCGTTAAATTTCTCGACTATTAATAAAAAGTTTTTTCTTCCATTTGTCCGACATTGCTCTTTACGTACTTGAACTTTTGGCTATGCTTTTTCTTTTCCGGTAGAAGACCCAAGACCAAACAATATTAAAATTCTCGTAAGTTATGTCTGAATCCGCTATTCACATTCTAGAACGTTTCCCTATATTATCGTTGTCAAAATTATTTAAAAATTTTGGTAAATAAATGCGAACACGAGAAATGATTTATACTATAATTCTAATTTATGAATCAATTCCAGAAATCAAGCTATAATTTCTCGCAGTTCGAACGATTCATAATATAATATACAGTTTTATCCTCTAGAAAACTGTTGACTAGAAATCCTCGATCATTTTGTCGATTCGGTTTATTTCTTTACCGTATTCGCATAACTCTTACATCTATTCTTCTAGTTAAGGGATTTAGAAAATGACCACTTATCCGTTCTAGATGGAAGGTGGTATACATATATATATTTTTTTATTTTTTTTTTTCAGTGTGAGATTGACACTTTATACTGAAAGAAAAAGCCTGGAATGGAAATTATCAGGATGCATATTTGGCACATAAAATGTATCTAAGATGATTGAAAGCATTTTATAAATAAATAAATAGTTTATTTCTTCGCTTACATTTTTGCTCAATCTTTAATTTAAATAAAAATGGACTACGCGTACAATAAAACTGGGTTTGTAGAACAGAATCGATGACAATAAATTACATCTTTATTTAATCATTTATATACAATCTTACATACATGGTAAAATAAATCTTGAATTGCATGAAATTAGTATTTTTCAGAGTACAGATTGAAATGAATTACGGAAAAAAGCGCACCTTTTTACATAGCATATATGGGTATTTCTATGAGCACATGTCGTGTAAGTCACATACTACGATTTTGGATACCAGTATTTTAGAACGGAAATATGTGACTTATTTTGTCAGAGATATTTCATTAATTCAATAAAGCGATGTAAACCTTTCGAAAATAACGGTGGCCAACAACTAAGCAGTTACTAATAATGATGTGACTTACACGATAAGTGCTCGTGGTAATACCCATATTTAGATAAATCTGATAATAATACAAATAGTTAATATTAGAATATAAGTGCAATATTGAGACGATTTTTTGAAATTTGAGTGTCATTGCTCTTTCGGGACTGAGATGACAGGAGGGGGGGGGGCGCCTTAAAAGTTATATCAAAATCTGTCATGGCTTCATGTAAAAATTTTGTGAGGTACGGAGAATAAGAATATAAACACTAGGTACTTAAATGTATTTTTTAAATTCCGTCTTCCTTGTTCTTCTGTGGAGTGAGGGGTCCGTAAGCTTCGGATTTATCTCCTATATTTATTTTTTAATAATATTTATAATTTGATTAGTTATAATTTTAATTATATAATAATTAATATATTATATAGTTATTATTTTTTATTGTCATTATACAATTAAATATTGATATTTTATTATAGTTCATATTATATTTATGTAATATATAATATAAAATAATAATAATAATAATAATTAATAATAAATAATAAATAATTCATAATAAATAAATAATAAATAATAAATAATTCATAATTCATATTCATAAATGTTAAAAATTATGCTCGTTAACAAATTTAACTAAAAATTGATGATATTGTATTAATTCAATGTAATAGAATTAAATTAAATGCATAAATAAATAAAATTAAATATTAAAAATTACTTTCATCAACAAGAATTGATTTTAAAAAAGGAATACTTTATCAACTTATAATAAAAATAATTGTACAAATAAATAAAATTAAATATTAAAAATGATACTCATTAACAAGAATTTATTTTAAAAATGATAATGTTGCTTTATTATCCGCCATTACTGAAACTATTGTCATGTACCTCTAACAAACTCGCTACGTAACCCCTGGCTGGGAACTGTTGGCCTACGAGAATTTATAAATGAGACATTTGTTACTACTTTAGTTTTTATAACTTATTTATCGACAAGTTCAATATTTATCAATTTCTTGTCACTTTTATCTGATCACTTTTTTACGGTGTCACATTTTTGCACTCCTGTTTTACAGATCATCCCCCCCCCCCCATACACACACTTTCCTGTCATCGTGCGCACACACATGCACTTAAACTTTTAAAAAATTTAATATCTAAAAAAAAATAATAATAAATAAATAAGTAAAAGTTCAACCACATGCGAAAACTAAGAAAAAATCCAAAATTATTCATTTCATGTTTTTAAAAATTATTTAAAAATACTGAATGCACAACCGTTATATTTGTTATGTTTGATGCACTGTGTAATCGGGAAAAAAAGTTCTAACTTAATAAAAAAAAATTCTCAAAGTCTTGTAGAAATATGTTCCGACTCAATTTCTACAAAAATTTTTTTTTTTACTTAACATACAATAAAGATTGTTTTAAATAGTACCTTTAACCCTCTCACTGACAAGCCCGTCTATAGACGTTCCCTAAGCTCCAGGTTTCACTGCAATGCAAGCAATAATTAAAATGATATAACTCAGTTGATTTAATGGATTTTTAATACATTGTGCAATGATTAACACACTCAAGGATAACATTCATATTCGTAAATAAGATTTTTCCATAATTTTGAAAGAATCATATTTTTTTAGCAATTAAAATAAAATGCTGAGAAAACAACATTACAATTATGCCCTTTTGCAAGACTGTCAGAGGGTTAATCCTTTTGACAGCCGAGCAAAAAGACAAAATTGTAATGTTGTTTTCTCTGTAAGTGTTTGTTTGTATGAATGTCGGCAATTTTCTACACAGTGGGATATAGGCCCTAATGGGTGGGATGCCCTCCGTGGGGGATCTTTCTAAAAGAACCTAACCCGTATTTACGCAAGGTTTGTAGAAAACCACGGAAAACTCTGAACAGTTAGGCCGTCGTTCGCTATTGGGTTCGAACTCAGTACATACCGTCTACCAGTATGGAGGTTAGAACCTCGCAGCCACTGGTGGAGCTTTTCTCTGTAAGTGTTTTTAAAAGATTAAAAAAAAATGTGTTTTCTCCAACATGATATACAATTTTTTATTACACATAGGTCTAAAAACATCGAGATTTATAATCATAAACTAATTTATTAAAATTGGATTATGTCTGTAGAATTATATTAATTTAAATAATGCTAATATTGCAGTGAAACTTGCAGCTTAATGAACGGATACATCAGTTCGCGGCCGTGAAAAGATTAAGGAATACTTAATGACACTGCTCATTTCTAGAGAACAGTTTTTAATCCTAGAAGACTCGAGTTATATAAGTTCGTGTTTCTTTCTTTAAATAATATTCGATCCACTTGACATTTTTTCTTTTATTTCACACCACACACACATATATTTGAACAGACACTAACATATACTATTTACATAAAAAAAGATACATATTTTTTACGGGGAAGTAAAATATTCTTCCTCGCATCTAGAAATCGTAACAACTTCTACCTTTTAAAACAAAAACATTGCGCCACAGGTGGCTTTTCCTTTGGCGACCGCACGGCGCCTTCGGGTTGATTCACACGTGATTTGCAACAGCTTGCCCCCCCATGAACCTATGGGGTTCATCATAATACATGTTGCGATACGATACATTAAATCAAATACAAATTTCAAAATATAATAAGAATATACATACTTTAAACACTTTAAGAATTCTGGACATACACTTCAACTAGAATAATAAAAGAAAAGATTACAATGCAAATTTCACTTAAAACAGTCAATTTTCATTGAGTTCCAAATTATAGAGTAATTGCACTGGTCTTCTCAAAACAGATTTTTGAGTTTTTATTTTGCAGGCCCTCACCTTGCCGTCTCTTCCAGGAAAGGTTTCTATAATTTTACCTAAACTCCAGAAATTTCTGGGTAAACTATCGTCTTTTATTAAGACAATATCGTTTATTTTAAATTGGGGAATATTAGTTTTGTTTATACTTTGGTGGGCTGATCTCAAATTTAATAAATACTCTCCCTTCCATCGGGACCAAAACAATCTCATCAATTTTTCTCGATAATCATAAGTTTTAAACAATTCTTTCCTGGAAGAGAGATTCGAGTCAAGGTGCTGGCGTGCTGGAGGGAGAGAAGTTATTCTTCTCCCTATCAAAAAATGTGCTGGGCACAATGGTACGGGGTCCTGGCTTTCATCACTCATGTAAGTGATGGGTCTAGAATTTATTGTGCCTTCTATTTCAGCTACTATGGTGGACAGTTCGTTGTAAGTTAACGATGTTTTGCCTAGCGTTTTTCGTAGGGCTGTTTTAACACTTCGCACCATTCTTTCGTAAAAGCCACCCCACCAGGCGGCTTTTTCTACTAAATATTTCCATTTTATTTTATGGGAAGCAAAAAATTCTTTCACCTCTGGATGAGCTACTAAGCTCCAAAGTTTTTTAAATTCTAGTTCAGCACGTTTAAATGTACGTGCATTGTCGGAATAAATTACGGAGCATAAACCCCGTCTAGCGATGAACCTTCTAAATGCGAGTAAGAAGGCTTGCGTAGATAAACTGTCTACCAGTTCCAAATGAACATTTCTTGTAACAGCACAGGTAAGAAGTAAAATATATTGTTTATTTTTCTTATCTTTTACAAATAAGGGACCGGCGAAGTCGCATCCTAGAATATTAAATGGTGGAGACTGTTCAATACGATCAGGTGGCAACGGAGCTACTGTCTGGTCTCCTGGATTCGCAGAAAATCGTTTGCAGACAACACATTTTTTGAGTAGATCCTTTATCGTTTTTCTAGCTTTTAGAAGCCAGAACCTTTCTCTGATTTCGAAAAGCGTATGTGTCACTGAAGAATGATACACTTTCTCGTGTGCATTCCAAATAATTAACTCAGCTAATTTAGTTTTGGGCGGCAGAATAATCGGATACTTTTCATTTTCTAGCAAGATGTTAGATTTTGAAAGTCGCCCTGAAACACGTAAGATGCCCTCAGCATCCAGAAAAGGATTTAATTTCATTAGATTAGAATCTCTTGGAAGGGGTTTTGCCTTTTCTAAACATTTAATTTCTACAAAGTATTTTTCATTTTGAATTTGTCGTATCCAATAATTTTCCGCTTCCTGGAGTTCTTCCATAGTTAAAGTGTCTCGATTATCTTGTTTATGCCTAGTCAAATTTATGAAACGCAATACATAGGCTGTTATTCTCAACAATTTATTTAAATTAGAATATCTATTAATGTCGATGATTCTTTCACGAGTTATTACCGAGTTCACGACGATTTTATCTCTGGATTCCATTTCAAAGTTAGAAGAAGAATATTTTACGTTAACAAGTTTTGGCCAAAAATTTTCGGATTTACTTAGCCAATCCGGGCCATGCCACCAGTGCTTATTACTGGCTAATTCTCTGGAGGAGAGTCCTCTAGTGAGCATATCAGCTGGATTATCTTTACTGCTGACATGCCTCCATGCACTGGGATCAGAATTTTCTTGTATTTCTGCCACCCTATTCGCAACAAAGGGCTTCCATTTGGCAGCAGAATTTTTGATCCAGTTTAATGTTATTGTGGAGTCCGTTCAGAATACTACTTTTTGAATATTATTGAAAACATTTGTTAGATGGCTAGCTATTCTGACAGCTATTAATGCACCTAGAAGCTCTAATCTCGGCAAAGTGATTCTTTTTAAAGGGGCCACACGAGCTTTAGAAATTACAAAACAAGTTTTAGAAAAGCCTTCGGAAGTCTGGTAACTGAAGTAGCCCACTGCCCCGTAAGATTTTAACGAAGCATCAGAAAAAAGATGAAGTTGAACTTTATCATCTAAAATATTATCTGTGTTAAAATAATACCTGGGTATCTGAATCTTTTCTAACAGTTTTATTTCGCTATACCATTTTTCATATTTTTCTTTAAATTCTTTAGGAAGTGTGTCGTCCCATTCTAAACCGCGTTCCCATAACTCCTGAAGAAGTAATTTAATTCTAATTAAGAATGGCGATATGAATCCGATAGGATCGAATATTTTGGCAGCGCTGTGCAAAACATGTCTTTTGGTGTATTCCAAATTATCACCATCTGACATAAACGCCTTAAAATCTATTGACAGGACGTCCTTTACATTATCCCAATTAAGTCCCAGAATTTTTAATTTTGAATGACTTTCGTCTGTTTCTATAACTGGGTTACCATTCTTCCATAATTCCCTTAATTCTAAAGAATTTGTATTAAACTTTCTCAAGTTCATATTTGCATCCTTAAGTATTGAGACAGCAGAAGCTGATAAATTGAAATCTTCTTGGACTGTCGGAGCCCCATATGCCAAATCGTCCACGTATAAAAAATTATCTAACATATTATAAGCAATGGGATTAATTTCTTTGTACTTTCTAATATGTTTCTTAATTGTCGAAGCCAACACGTACGGGGAGCTCGTGACTCCAAAACAATGTCGGTTAAAATGATATAAAATCACAGGTTTATCTATGTCACAATCATCAAAGTATAAAAAACACAAATAATTCCTGTCCTCTTTAGACACTTCTATTTGCAAGAATGCTCTAGCAATATCGCCCAAAAAAGCAATTTTGTGAGACCTGAAATTTAATATTATGTCAATTAAATTAGGATTTACATTTTCTCCAGCGAAAAGACAATCATTTAGACTTTTTTCATTATTTCTTTTACTGCTAGCATCATAAACAATTCTTGATTTCGTACTAGAAGAATCTGGTCTAAAAATAATTTGGTGTGGCATTACGTAACCAATAAAGCAATTAGTATCGCACTTTTGAATAATACCTTCACTTAATTGTTCTTTCATAATTTCGTTATATTTCTGAAATAAAGATTTATTACCCCTTAATCTCTTTTCCAGACCCACAAATCTCTGTTTCGCAACTTCGTAATTATTTGATAAACTTTGTTTGTTTATTTTAGAAGACCATAAAAGTGGCGCGATATACCTTTGATTCTCGAAAATTATTTCCCTCTGAAATTGCGTAACCACCTCATATTTTTCGTCGTTTTGAATATCAGTAGGAAAGGATAAAAAATTATCTACATCCCACAATTTTCTTAAATCATTGTCTGTTGATGTACAAATGACCTTAAAACAAGAAGCTCCATTTACATTATTGCTATGCATTCGTCCAATTAAATTTTTTCCAAATATTGTTGGTTGAATAAATAAATATTTATTGATTTTCTCTACCCCTCCCGTGATTGTCGCAAACATATAATCACATCCCAATATTATTTGTACAGTCTTTTCATTAATAAATCTGTCAGCAAACTCATTTTCATCTAAACGGAATTTATTTATGAGCTGTGAATCAATATGCGATTTTACTTGCGTCGCACTAATTATGTCTGACACGAGTGCCTGAACTGTTATCCTTTTATACGGAGGATGGCGACTAATTATAGTAATATCCACTAAATCATACTCTTGTTCTATGGCGTTACGATTCGCGAAAGTATAAACTAGCAATTTCTCTCTTTTTACTGGTTTTAGTTTTAAAGCAGTTGCTAAATTCTTTGCAATAAATGTGCGCGAAGATGTAGAATCATATAATAACCTTGTACTTAATTTCTTGGAATCACCCATTACCTGTACGCACGCCGTTTGCAAAATTGTCGAATATTTTTCTGGAAAATTTTGAGTTTTAATAACAGATGATACAACCGCTTGATTTTCTTGATTTTGTACAATTTCTGATTTTTTAGTATTCTCAACGGGACTAATTTCAGAGGATTTCTTAGCGGGGCAAAACAAATAATTATGTTGAAAACTCTTGCATAACTCACACGGTTGTATTTTTGCTTTACATAGAGATAATAGGTGGTTCTTATAAAAACATCGGTAACATCTTCCTTCTTTTTTTAACTTATAACGCTTTTGTTCATCTGTCATTTCCTTACATTTTAAACTATTATGATTCGAATTACAGAATACACAAACATTTTTTACGACCGTGTTCAGCGCAACTGAAGTGGGAAAATTACCCTTTGTTCTGGTAGGAGCATTTTTTTCCCATCGAGATTTTTCTGGACTTTTTAAGGAATTTCCTGATATAACAGTTGCCGCTTCCCTTGAATCAATCTCAAATTTTATAAATTTCATTAATTCATTAACATCCCCCGGCTTTTCGTTATCCTTTTTCCTTTGAAATTCAATTACCAAATTATGAGGTAATTGCCTTAAAATGATAGGGATTAGTAAATACCCAAAATTGTCCGTAGCTACTCCTATCGCCTGCAAATTTCTAATGCTTATTTCGCATTCATCATACAAATCTCTCAACATTTTCGTATTCGAGCATGACCTGATCGGTTCGATTTCTAATAATTTATTTATAAAACCGCTAATTAAAATTTCCGTTATAGCATATCTTTTTTCTAATAAATCTAGCGAGTGATCGTAATTACTTTCTGTTAGGGCTAATCCAGATACCGTTTTATAGGCTTCACCAGACAAAAATGATTTCAAATATATTAATTTTTCTATTTTTGTCAAATTATCATTAACATCAATAGTATTTTTAAAACTATTGATAAATTCAAGAAATGTATTAGGATCGACTTTAAAATTCGGAATATTTAATTTTGGTAAATTTACAGTAGGCAATCGTGTACTAACATAAGGAACCGTACTAGCGTTTGACAACGAACTAGCATTTCTCGATTCAACATCATTTTTAAATTTCTTCAAATTTGTTTTTATTTTAAATTTCATTTCATTAATAGTATCATTATAATCGATACTATTTTGAACTTCCGTTTACTAAATTCGTATCATCCGTGATCAATTCTTCGATTTTCAAATTAATTTCCTTTAATTCTAATTGTTTTTCCTCCAAATTTATCAAAAATTCCGAAAGCTTATCAATATGATCTTTATTTTCAAAATCAATATCTTCAATAAACGACTCGACCTTTGTTATAAATTTAGTTACGGTCGTTTTCATAACTTTACGCTTAGCCTTTAATTTTTCAAGATTCATGCTTAGAAATAAAAATTACAGTACCTTTTTTCTGCCGAGATTTCGAGCTTCTTTTCGGTAATCTTGAAATCACACTTCTGGATCGGGAATCTATGTTTAATCCATATTAGCTTTGATATTAATGTTCCATTTCCCGGGTTTCGGCACCAGTAATGACACTGCTCATTTCTAGAGAACAGTTTTTAATCCTAGAAGACTCGAGTTATATAAGTTCGTGTTTCTTTCTTTAAATAATATTCGATCCACTTGACATTTTTTCTTTTATTTCACACCACACACACATATAGTTGAACAGACACTAACATATACTATTTACATAAAAAAAGATGCATATTTTTTACGGGGAAGTAAAATATTCTTCCTCGCATCGAGAAATCGTAACAACTTCTACCTTTTAAAACAAAAACATTGCGCCACAGGTGGCTTTTCCTTTGGCGACCGCACGGCGCCTTCGGGTTGATTCACACGTGATTTGCAACAATACTGCATACATAATTAGGGAATGATTTTTAAGTATATTTTACAGGAAATACACTTTAACAACATTAATGATTACTTAGATTCTTCGACTTTCAACATTCAAATAAAGATTTATTAAAAAATTAATATGGTTTAGAATAAATGAAAAAAAAAGTTAAAAACATCATAACTTTTCAAGCTATATAATAAAAAGTAGATTTATGAAAATATTCCTATGTCATTTTATTAAAGACTTTCTCGGAAGCTACTTTCTGAATTCATTTCTATTCGGAAACACATAAGATTAGCAGGTGTTTTTATTCAAAAACTATGTAATCGAATGGTGTCATATCCATTTTTTGGTTAAAGCAATTTAAAAAAAAACTTTTAAAGTTAGCGTTTTGAATAGAATATCTGGAAGCAATAGCAGTATAAAAGAGAAAAATGTGCAACCACGTGACAAGAATTTATATTTCTACAAATATATATATCTTAATTACCAAATAATTTCTTATTTACCAAAAATGGAAAAAGGTATTGGATTCCAAATTTCTTCAATAGTCAGGCTTGTCAATTTTATACCTTTACAGTTAAAAATTAGTCAGAAAATGTATCAAACTTACACGTTGTGTAGAAGTGAATTTAAAAATTACCAAGAAGTGTATTTTCAAAGATTAAATCATTTTCTCAAAGTGGCCAAGTCTGTTCAAAAATCAGTAAAATTTAGCTTGTTCTAAAATTTTTGCAAAAAAGGCATATGCTTTCAAATAACCATTATTTTACAATTAAATATTAAAATTCATTCTTTTTAAAGAACCGTATACTTCTAGGCTTATTAGATAAAGTTAAACGTATGAAAGGAGAGCCTACCTGCTGCCTATGAAGGAATCTTTTGAACAGAAAACTGGAATTTTCTTTTAAATTTCTTTTAAAATGTTCATCCATGCAAAATTGAAACAATAATACGTTTGAAAAAAATATATTATACATTTACAACTAGGATTAATGATAACTGAAACATTTGTATACTACAAATAGAGGATTTGATTAAAAATATAAATATCGCAGCCTACGACACTTTTACATAAATAAAGATTATAACTATGAAAAAAAAAAAAAAAAAGATTAATATAAGATTCTTTTGGTCAGAACTATTTCGTAAGAGTAAATGTTCTGTAGAAATTCACTCGGGTCAGGCCGTGCTCGGGCCAAAACTTTTAACTTTTATAACGGGCCGGTTCGGGCCGATATTTTTTTCATTCGGGCAGGGCCGGGCCGAATTTTTTTTACTACGGATTAAATTTCAGCCCGTGCAGACCTCTGATTCATATAACATAAATGAGCAAATTTATACAAACACACAAAACTTGTAAAAATTTAACCTGGCTTTAACGGAATTCTGTTTTAAATAGAAATGTTAAATGATGCTTTCAAAAAAAAAAAAAAGAAAAGAAAGAAAGAAAAAAAAAGACTATAAACATACATGTGCTAGGACGAAAACCTGTGGAAACAGAATTTTTCGCAATATTTGTACTTTTATCTTGACAGGATTTTCTAACAGGTCCCATGTGAACATTCATCATTCTGCGATTTTGTTTCTTTTAGTTAACTTAATGAGAAAAAAATGGTAGTTTCAATCTCTATAAATAAAAGGAATTCCGAGGATAATTAATTGAGGCACAGGGGAAAGCAAATCTTGGCAATGCGCCAACTCGGTCCAGAGGAAGCAAATCTTGGCAATGCGCCAACTCGGTCCAGAGGAATATCATTAAGAAATATAAAACAGATAATGTATTTATCACAAAAAATCGTCTGCTAAGAAAATATCAACACTTTAACACGAAACTAACGCAATCGTTGGATACATGTTCCCTCCCGTGTTTCTCATTGCTCATTTTAAGTATTTTTAGAGTTTAATATTAGTTGTTGTTTTTAAAACTGATTTTTCACAAAGTCAGCTGCGACGTATTTCAGACAATGCATTTCTGCATGCTTCCAGTTATTGATAAAATCATACAAATTTCAAGTTCGTTTAATATTGCTAATACGGACCCGGGCAACGCCGGGCGGGTCAGCTAGTATCTATAATTTTCTTGAAATAGAAGACTTTTCGCCATACTACATTTGATTATTTGAAACTTCCACAAAAACATCTGCCAACAAGTACATAAAGAGCAACAAGCTGGTTTACGTTCGATTGTTATTTAAATAAACTAGCAAAAGTCATGCTTTGTTTGGATTCGCGAAGCATTATTTTATAAAACAGATATTTGAAAGTAAAAATATTTTTTAATATTATTTTTGCATCTTTATTAAACAAAAACGTTATTTTATGTTTTGGCGCATTTTAATTTTTTATTTATGATGTAAGACTGGCATAATAAAATATTTTCGAAGCAAACTTTTACAAAATATTTTTAAATTTTCAACTAAAAGCTCTTTTAAAGATGTTTTTACAATTTCCAGTAGCCACTGATGTTTTTTAAAGTTGTTTGAAATATGCATGTTTCCAATCTTTGTAATTAACATCAAATTATCTTTGATAGCTATTTTAGAATAATATATTTGAAGAGAGCTTGAAGAAAGTTACTTCGTCAAAATTCTATTTTCTGGAAAAACATTTGAAATCTGCTCTCGTTGATACTATGAATTTTTAACAGTAAAACTTTTTTTTTCTAATTTCTTCGTTTTTATACATGTTAGTGCATGAGAATTTTTGATATTGTAGAATTTTTCGTAAGGAAAATTTCTATTGAATGCTTAATTTTGAAGGATTTTCACTCTTGACAACGTTACGTACGTTTTTAAGCCAACTGGTGCCTGTATATCCTCAATATCTACAACTGCTTCATGTAAAATTAAACCTTGGGATTTATGAATTGTAACAGAAAAAGCTAACTGCAGAAGAAATTCTTTCCTTGGGCAATTTACGCTTCCATTTTTCTAGAATTTAATTATTGGAGGAATTGGTACGCACCAATTCTTATAAGTTAAATTATTGTAGTATTCAAATTTATCCATGATTATTCGCGATATCTGGTCTGGTGGCTTGTGATTTTCTTTATTACGTGCAACAAAGTCTAAAGTCCCGTTCACTAAATCTTTTTCGGTCCACAAATAAGAACGTAACATTACTTTAGATCCAAATGATAAAGTAAGAAATGATTAAAGTCAATTTATCGTTTCTGAATCGGCCAACTTTGCTTTAGTACATTTATAAAGAGCTTGAATCTAGGCAACAACTTCATGCTTCAATTCTTTTAATTTTTCATTTATATAGCAAATTTAACAATTAATTTTATTTGTTTACAATTATTTTGTTGCCACTTTACAAACAAAAAAAAAAAAAATCCACAATACATTTTTTTTTTTTTTTTTAATGTTTAAGTGTCATCTGTGCAAACGATTTTGCTGAATAATGAAAACATATTTTATTTATTAAATTAATCATGATTCTATCTATTATAACTTACTCCATGATTTATATTTTTTTCTGAAAATATACGCGTTTCATTTTTTTATTTATTTGCTAAAATGCGTCCGTATTGGAAATGCATGTAAAATAAATTAATTAAAATAATAAATTTTTTTACGTTTTACTGTAAAAAAAAATTATATTCTGCAAATCTACAGATCATAATTTATTTTTGTGTTTAATTTGAAGTTAAAATATTGAATAGTTTTTTTGTAAAGTGTACGACAAAATGTAATTTGAGTGGCCTAGTAGAGGATTCGCTTCGCTCATCCTAACTAGCAAAAGCCATGCTTTGTTTGGATTCGCGAAGCATTATTTTATAAAGCATACATTTGAAAGTAACAGTATTTTTAATATTATTTTTGCATCTTTAATAAACAAAAACGTTATTTTATGTTTTCTCGCATTTTAATTCTACAAATGTAAGTTCGGCCAAATAACTATCAATTTCCTAGGAATTTTTTATTTATGATGTAAGACTGGCATTAAAAAATATTTTCGAAGCAAACTTTTACAAAATATTTTTAAATTTTCAACTAAAAATTCTTTTAAAGATTTTTTTACAATTTCTAGTAGCCACTGGTGTTTTTTAAAGTTGTTTGAAATAGGCATGTTTCCAATCTTTGTAATTAACATCAAATAATCTTTGATAGCTATTTTAGAATAATATATTTGAAGAGAGCTTGAAGAAAGTTACTTCTTCAAAATTCTATTTTCTGGAAAAAACATTTGAAATCTGCTCTCGTCGATACTATGAATTTTTAACTGTAAAACTTTTTATTCTAATTTCTTCGTTTTTATACATGTTAGTGCATGAGAATTTTTGATATTGTAGAATTTTTCGTAAGGAAAATTTCTATTGAATGCTTAATTTTGAAGGATTTTCACTCTTGACAACGTTACGTACGTTTTTAAGCCAACTGGTGCCTGTATATCCTCAATATCTACAAATGCTTCATCTAATGTTAAACCTTGGGATTTATGAATTGTAACAGCAAAAGCTAACTGCAGAAGAAACTCTTTCCCTGAACAATTTATGCTTCCTTTTTTCCAGAATTCAATTATTGGGGGAATTGGTACGCACCAATTCTTATAAGTTAAATTACTGTAGTATTCAAATTTATCCATGATTAGTCGCGATATCTGATCTGGTGGCTTGTGATTTTGTTTAATACGTGCAACAAAGTCTAAAGTCGCGTTCACTAAACACTTCTCGGTCCACAAATAAGAACGTAACATTATTTTCGATACAAATTATAAAGTAATAAATGGTTGAAGTCCATTTGTCATTTCTGAATCGGGTAACTTTTCCTTTAGTACATTTATAAAGAGATTGAATCGAGGCAACACGTTCACGCAATTCTTTTAATTTTTCATTTATATGACAAATTTAACAATTAATTTTATTTGTTTACAATTCTTTTGTTGCCACTTTACAAAAAAAAAAAAAAAAAAAAAAATCCATAGTACAATACTTTTAAAATTTTAAGTGTCATCTGTGCAAACGATTTTGCTGAATAATGAAAACATATTTTATTTATTAAATTAATCACGATTCTATCTATAATTACTTACTCAATGATTTATAATTTTTTTTTTCTGAAAATATACGCGTTTCATTTTTTATTTATTTGCTAAAATGCGTCCGTATTGGAAATGCATGTAAAATAAATTAATTTAAATAATATTTTTTTAACGTTTTACTGTAAAAAAAATTATATTCTGCAAATCTACTGATCATATTTTATTTTTGTGTTTAATTTGAAGCCAAAATATTGAATAGTTTTTTTTGTAAAGTGTACGACAAATTGTAATTTGAGTGGCCTAGTAGAGGATTCGCTTCGCTCATCCTAATTAATGTTTTTAGTTTTTTTAAGTGCAATAATACTATACGATTTTATACTAAACGATTTACAATAATGTTTTTTATGGACTGTTAATACGAAAAATATTACATTAAACAACTTCTCAAAATTTTCAATTTCATTTCATCAAAACTTGCAATGATGGCTTACTTTCATTTCTAAAATAATTAGGTATATAATATTTTGAATAGAGATAGATATGATATCTTAAATCTTACGAAAGTTTTCATAAATTACACAAAATCTCAATTGTAAGCACTTCTTCATAGTTTGAAAGCAAAAGAAGATAAAGTAGGAAGGAGGAGGCCTTACAATGGAGATATTTTAAAAGATCATTAAAATAGTCTTCTTCATTATTAATTTAGGAGTAAATAAGGCAAGTCTAGGGGTGAGAATCTTTCGCATTTCGGCAGATTTTCGATAAATATTATCTAAATGTCCCCTCTCTAAAATCTCCCCGAAACAAAATTTAAAATCTTTACTTTTTTAAAAAAAATTACCTATTTATTTGTTTTTTTATTTTACCAATAAATGAGTCATATAATCTTTCCCATCCTACTTACATTACTTTTAGAATATTATGCTTAAACATATCACCCAGAAACTAGAAAAAATTATACATACTTTTTTTTTTATATATATAGTAAATTTAAAACATAACTAATGATGACAACAAATGAATAACAAAATAAAACACATGTTAAGGAATATTTTTTCCACTTGTGTTGACATGTGCCCCACGTGTGTTCACATCTACCCCGCTATTGGAGAACATGTGGACAGTATTTTAATTTATAAATTTATTAAAAAAAGTAAGAAGAGCTAGAAGAGAGATTTAAAAAAAAATAACATGTGTAAAAAGAAACAAGTTGGAAATTGCACGTAAAGCGTAGCAAATGAGGTGCGTTCGTTGATAACGAAGTTTTAAAATATTCAGATCTTGCTGATACTGATCGTACTTTGGATACGGTAAAGTGGTCGAAATGTTTGTGTTCCTATAAATATGCAGGGAGTAATTTTTATTCTACTTCATTAACGTATGTCTTATTCATAAAATGTGAAGTAGTTTTATATAAATAAATACCCATCAAACAATGTTTCCCCGTATAACATTGTTTAGTGGAATACATTTGTGTGGCCCTGTAATTTAATAATAAATATTCTTTTTTCACAGATTATACAAAATGTATTTTTAGTACATATTTCATAGATTCATGTCGATTCTATTATATTCAAATGAGTGTAACACCATTAAAATGCATTTGAAACTTTTTTCCCCATTGACCGTAATGTAACGGAATACTTTTGATTGTCCCTGTAATTGATCTATCCATACGATTTTCATAACATTTGAAATGACTCGACAAAATTATGTAATAAATATACGTTTTAAATTTCAAACGATTAAAATGCATTTGAAATTTTTTTCCCCATTGACCGTAATGTAACGAAATCCTTTTGATTGTCCCTGTAATTGATCTATCCATCCGATTTTCATAAAATTTGAAATGACTCGACAAAATTATGTAATAATTATGTATTTTAAATTTCAAACGATTCGGTTGGGTAGTTTTTGCGTTGTTATATGCGGACGGACAGACAGACAGACGGACAGACAGACAGACGGACGGACGGAGCGACAACAATAGGTGCTACGTATTTACATAATTACGAACGCACCTAAAAATTCTGCTAACTATGATCACTAGGTTCTGTTCATAAAAATTAATCCAGTCATGAGAAAAAGTTATGTTAAATGCGAACTGTTTACATGTGCCCCAGTCTCCCCTACACACACACACACATATATATAAATATATATATAGATTTTCAGTGGCGCCAACTTATATGGGGCCATAGGGCGCGAGCCCACCCAATAATTTGACATCTAAATCCATCCATTATTAATTGATCCCACCCAATATTTTTTTAGTTGTTCAAAATTATTTTGAGACCACTCAATATTTTTTAAAAGTTTGCGCCATTGTATATATTTAAGAAAAAGTATAAAGGTGTGCTTCTGATAGCAGTTCAATGTTAGAATTTTTTAATGACGTAATTTCTTCACATATAATGTTATTCTAACATTAGAATATTGTTTTTTTAATAAACCTTTTTTTTTCTATATCCAAGTGTAAATATATTTGTTTATGAAAAGGAAATATTAGTAGTTTTTTTTTTTTTTTTTTTTTTTTTTTTTATGAAAAAATTGTTTAAATATTACCTAATTAGTTTTTTTGAAATAGGAAGTAAAATGAATCGAGATTTTTAAAGGAATTAAAAATTTAAAAAATAAAATTGAAAATGTAAACTTAAAAAATGCGAAAAATGTACATGAAAAAGGTTGTTAAAATACTAAAGTTTCTAAAGTTACCATAAAACTTTTTTAATCGGTCTATTTTACAGTTATCACTCCTCGATTTAAAATCAGCGTGCTTCAATATACTTAAATTCATTTTTTTTTCTTTCAGAGAGGCCGAATCACAATTTAATTACTCCAGCGACAGTGTCACTTTCATTTTCTGAAAGAAGCTAACCCAAAGTGATTGATTACTACACGTTTGACATTTAAAGAGGAGTTCCAATTGATCCTCGAATTGACCTCTTGTTACCCCCAACAGTGAAACGTAGAAATGAGATACCGCTTTCTCCTTTTGATGCTTTTAGGGATATATTTCAACAAAGATGGGGAGTTTTGCAGTTTGGATTTTCAAACCACTCGAAGTTGGAGATAGGAAGTAGGGAAAAAATTGCGAAAGCGGCATTAAACCAAAACTTTTTTAATCGGTCTATTTTACAGTTATCACTCCTCGATTTAAAATCAGCGTGCTTCAATATACTTAAATTCATTTTTTTTTCTTTCAGAGAGCCCGAATCACAATTTAAATACTCCAGCGACAGTGTCACTTTCATTTTCTGAAAGAAGCTAACCCAAAGTGATTGATTACACGTTTGACATTTAAAGAGGAGTTCCAATTGACCCTCGAATTGACCTCTTGTTACCCCCAACAGCGAAACGTAGAAATGAGATACCGCTTTCTCCTTTTGATGCTTTTAGCGATATATTTCAACAAAGATGGGGAGTTTTGCAGTTTGGATTTTCAAACCACTCGAAGTTGGAGATAGGAAGTAGGGAAAAAATTGCGAAAGCGGCATTAAACCTTAAACTTCATATGTATGTAATAAAGTATCAGACAAATTTAGCGGCGGGATTAAAGCAGAAAATCTGTAAAAAAATAAAATACATTGAAATATTTGGCGTGAAAAGACGAGAGTGTCACGCGATTTGGCGAGCAGCACTTTTCATTGGTGAAAACAAAGTATTTTAATGTAATTGAACATTGTTAATGAAATTTTAGAATGCGTGTAAATAATATTTAATGAATTTAAAATTAAGCAATGAGAGAGTTTAATATGTATATATATTTCATTACATATGTATATATATATTGCTTGTTGCTGCAATTATTTAATTTATAACAAAAATATGTTCATGAATTTAAGAGTATTCACAAATAAAAGCCATATAAAATCTAAGAAATCGTTTCTGTGGCGACAAAATTGAATTAACAATGCCCAATTGGACTTAATTTTTTATGTGAAACAATTTTAGTTAATTTAAATTTTGAATTTCTTTTTAAATCGCAATTTTTCATTGTTAAATTTCAATATAAAGGCATATAAATATCGATATGACAAAAATATAGTTAAAACAAACTAAAACTGACAAAGCTAAAGTTATTTAAATTAAATTTATTTAAACATGCTTAACATGAAACATTTTTCCCATTTGATATTTAAAAAAAAAGTTCAAAAATTGTATTTTATCGACGAACCGAAGAAAAATCGCCAAATAACGAAAATTTCATTATTTTTTAAGGACGCTCTAGCGAGGTTCAGCAGAAATATTTTTAATAAATATACATATCCTCATGAGAAAAACATTCCGTAATTTTTTCAGATTTTTCGGACTATGTAGTATGGAGACCTTTCTTGTTAGTGAGGAAGCTGCAGGGATATTAGGAACTGGACTTAAAAGGGAGCAAAATTGAACAAGTAAGAAAAATCATACGTTAAGCATAGATTATGAAGCACTTTCCAACACTTCATGAAATCTTTAACAAAACTTCGTTATTTAGGTAAATAAGGATATGAAGCCAAATATGTATTCCAGTACTATTGAACAGCCCTGTATTTAATCAGTCAGCTAATATACTGACTATATAATGGGAAAATTTAGTTTGGAAAAAAATGCCTAGTAGCTTGAAATTTCTCTTTCGGCAATTTATACTTACAGATGGAAAAAATACTTGAATACTTTGTTCAGCCTTGTAGTTTGTCTGGTACCTTTATTACACATCAGTGTTAAGCTAAAATTTATCTTAAACTAAAACACTCTTAAAACAACCAAAATCACTTTCCCATAAATTATCATTCATAGACTCCATGTACCCAATTCTTTGCGTGGCCCTGTATATCCTTTTATCTATATTCTGCAAACATTTCTTAGTAAATTTAATGCATTTCAGCGTAAAAATGCATAATTTATTTCAGAATCACCTTTTAGTAATTCATGCTGATATTCAGTAACGTTGGCGAGCTCTTTTGGGTAGTCCTGTATATTAACTATAGCATTTATATACACCATAAAATATGCATAAATTTAGTGAAACTTATACTCGCATATCATAATTAAAATGCATTTCATCCATCCATCAGCCATCATCGGATACATGTACAGTACTTCGGAAAAAATGTACTATTTGAAGTCTTTTGTGCGTCTCTATAAATACTATGTACTTTATATTAGGGAAGGCAGTATCGTATAACTTATACTAAGCCTCATTGACATACATCAATTTTATTATATGTGAAACAGTTTAATATATTTAAAATATGTCACACACAATTGCCCCTTTTACCATTATCTAATGGAATTATTTTGTGTGACCCTGTAAATGAATAATAGCTACATTTTCACTTTATATTTTATATAATGCATAATTTAATGCACCTCGTAAAAGCATATAAATTTTAATATGTTTGACATGGTATAAATCTTTAAAATTCCTTTGAAACGATTTTTTCCCATAGGCCATAATGTATCGGAAAACTTTTGACTCTCCCTGTAGATAAACTAATCATGGTAGAAACTTAATTTTCAATAGGGTTCGTGCTAAGGTAAACGTTAATAACGTCCTAAAATGTCATGGCAATCCGAGTATATTTACGAGAGTTAGAGCGCCGACAGACGGACAGACGGACACACAAACCGAATGCATAAGCACTTTTCAACTTTGTTGGAAAATGCTACATTTTAATGTTTGACTGGGTATAACCATCGACATGAAATACATCGATCTCATCTCGATGGGTATAACATCTGTAAAATTCCTTTGAAACGATTTTTCCTCATAGACCGTAATGTAATGGGAAATTTTGACTCTCCCTGTAGATAAACTAATCATGGTAGAAACTTCATTTTCAATAGGGTTTGTGCTAGGGTAAACGTCAACAACTTCCTAAAATTTCATGGCAATCCGAGTGTATTTACATGAGTTAGAGCCCGGACAGACGGACAGACAAACCGAATGCATAAGCACTTTTCAACTTTGTTGGAAAGTGCTAAAAATTGCATATAGATTTTTTTAAAAAAAATGGGAAATATCTCGCTTGTGTATAATTCATTATTTTACTTTGCATAGTTGAGGAAGTTTGCTTTGATCAAATCATAATCAATATAGTAAAGAGAAGGAAGTTGATTGTGATCGCTCATTGACACTACACTGACGAGAACTGCACGTCTCTATTAGGTTTATCACTTAGGCTATTTCTGCACCATTGAATTACTTATTTTACTTACCCATCATACGTAGTATAGGGTAAATCTTGCAATCGTTTTGAAAATCGAAAAAAGATATTGTGACGGATTTACACGTTTCAGACATTTGAGATTCCAAAACGCATTTTTGAAAAAAATTGCCGCCCGTCTGTCTCTCTGTATAGCTCTATCTCACGAACAAATAGAGATAGACTTGAAATTCGGTGTGTACTTAGTATATAATAATGGAAAGAAGTTTATTTAATATCAGTAACCTCGATTATCCGAAACTTTTTTTTTTTTTTTTTTTTTTTTTTTTGGACTCTAGAAAAATATTCATTCTGATGAAAGGTATATAAAAATTTTCGAATTTTTTTATTTTAAGGAGTGGGTTGAAAAGGCAATAAAATAACTCAAATTTTGCATGAAAAAAGAAATCGATCGAATAATTTGGATAATTAGTTGCCGAGATATTTGTAATCCTATTTTCCATACACTTCGATTTTTCATGGCCCTGTATTTCATTCGAATTTCAATTCAAAGATATATTTTAATTGAATATAAGACGCTTAATCCGAAGTAGACTGTTAATTAATATAATTATTATTTTTGGAGATATAAAGATATTTCTTTTACGCAGTTCGGTACTACTTGCGTAATTCGGCATTTCATATAATTTGTCGAAATTGATTCATGAGAAATTCATTAATAGAGCATTGATATGTGTTAAAAATATTTAAATATACGTTTAAATTTTATTTTGGAATTGTTATGTATTTTATAAATAGTTTACACATGTATTATTTTCATATTTTATACTATGCATATCCTTAATGGGTAAGTATTACGGTGCCTTCAACGACTAGTTTTCTATTTGTGAGTTACTTTTAGGCTATTAAGCCTTAAGATTGGGATTTTGAGCTGATTACGTAATATATATTCGTGCTCAAAAATCAACAAAACACATTTTAAATATATATTAAAGTTTCAAAATAGTTCTGCATAATATTTGATACCAATCCTAATGTAAGTTATTTAGATTAATTATTACAAGTAATTACGTATGCGAAATTGAGTGCAAATGATACTGAAATAAACAAAAATTTCACAACTTTTTCTAATGAAGGAAATTTCAAATTTACTACTTATTTTTAGATAAATTTCGCATAATTGTGTTCACTGCAGAATCCTAACACATAGTCAATTTTTTCTATCCGATAACTTTGTAACATGATTTGAATTCCTGCAAAATTTGTTACATTTCTGATACAGTATAAATCAGAATAATTTATGTTTTCAAATTGAATCATTTTATCACTAAAAAATATTTATACATGAAGATCTCAAACATTGAAACTAGTCGTTAGGGGCAACCGTAATACTTACCCATCATGGATATACATAATATAATATATGAAAATAAAACATGTGAAAACTATTTGTAAAATGCATTGCCATTCCAAAACGAAATTTAAACGTATATTTAAATATTGTTAATATACATAGTGATGCTCTATAATGAATTGCTGATGAACCAATTTCGACAAATAATTTAAAACGCCAAACTACTCAAGTAGTACCGAACTGCGTAAAAGAAACATCCTTATAACTCCAAAAATAATAATTATATTAACTAACAGTTTACTGCGCCTGATTAAGCGCCTCATTTCCAATTAAATATACCTTTGAATTGAAATTTGAAAGAAATACAGGGTCATGAAAAATCGAAGAATGTGGAAAATAGGATTACATATATCTTGGTAACTAATAATTGGATCGACTTCTTTCTTTGTGCAAAATTTGTGTTATTTTGTTGCCTTTTACGTCCACTTCTTAAAATAAAATAAAAATCGAAAAATTTTATGTACTTTTCATCAGAACAAATTTTTCGAGAGTCTGAAAAAAAATAGTTCCGGGTAATCGAGGTTACTGATATTAAATAGGCTTTGTTTCATTCTTACACACTAAGTACATACAAAATTTCAAGTCTCTATCTTGATTTGTTCGGGAGATAAAGCGTTTACAGCCATACATACACACAGACAGACAGACAAACGGCGGACGGCTATTTTTTTTTTTTTTTTTTTTTTTTTCTAAAAATATGTTTTTCGGAATCTCCCGTATCTAAAATGTGTAAATCCGTCAAAAAAAATTTCTATTTTCAAAACGATTGCAAGATCTACCCTATACTACGTATGATGGGTAAATAAATTACATTAAAACAGTGAGTGTTTGATTGAAAGCATAGTGTTTAAATCACAACCAGGTAAATGTCTGTTAAATAGTAAAAAATATTTTAAATTATTAATTAAGGATATTTATTGAAAGTAAAATACTTTGGAAGTGTCTGATTCGTAAAATGTAAATATTACTCCAAATATGTCTTTCAATAAATTTCAATGTGTCAAAAATATGTTTTAGCAATGTGTTTTAATTCTAATTTAATACTGCGTAAATCTTTGAATATATTTTAAAAAGCAATTCTTCCCTGTTTATAAATGCATGCGCAGCGTTGCTAATGCGAGTATTCGTGTATAAACTCTATTCTCGAAAAAGCCTAACAAAATGATTTTCCGAAATCAATACATTCTGGACTGTTGCGTGATTAGGCGAAATTATAAGTTTATTGTAATACCTAAATACAAGCTAAACTTCTCCTTCCTTCCCTCATCTTGAATACAGTCTTCTAATCTTTAGAAATATCAACTGTTCGTCTAGCAGTCTAGAAGAAAAAATAAATTTGTATCCTCTGATTCAAGCATTTAGCCATTTGATAGAAGGTTAACTGTACAGAACCTTTGCATGGTACTTTTGCCCCCAATGTATTATCGTGCACGCCCTTTCGTCGCAACTTCAGAAGTTTTACGTCAACAGGACAATGATCCTATGATTCAGCTTGTTAAGGTCTTAATAATGAGGCATAAATTTTAATAACTATTTAACATGCAGTGTAGGTATGATGTCTTTTATCTCAAACCATTGAATTAATAATGGGTGTTATTAATTTATATGAGAGCTGGCCAACGCGACAAAAGCCTTGTAAGCAGATGTTGGACACAAGTTGTATTGTGGTAGCTATTTTTTTAGAACTATCTTTTTCAATTTTCTGTTTTTTTTTTTAAGCGAGTTTTTTGAAGTGACTATAAATCTTGTACACTATATCAGTAATTCGTGGGGTTCGGTCAGAACTTTTGTAAAATTATGCGCATAGATAGTTAATTTTAGTATTTTATTTCAGGGAGTTTAAACTTTTAAAACTCTAGTGACTTAAGAAAGATTTTGTGGTCTACATAATAATAATGTGGTTATTCAAAGCCTTCGTTCTTGGCATTCAAGCGGCTTTTAACGCAAGATAAATGCTAATGCAATGAGTATGTTATGATGCGAACTCATTACTCAGTCAGCTTAAGCATCGTATATTTTCTCCACACTCTTTATACTTATTTAGATATATAGCGCTGCGTTCACGTAAACAGAAGAATCTACTCAAAATTCCGGTAGTTCCATGAAAAAGTTTATGTAAATGTATTTCCATTTTTATTGTCTTATTTAAGTATTTATATTATGTTTTAAGTATAAAGTTTGCTTTATATATATTTAAACGACAAAGCAGGAACAAATTATGTTAGATACTAGATTATTCGAGGGTTTTGAGTTAGTCACCTCTATTCATGCATGCATACTTTTTTATATAGCTTTCTAAATTATTTAAAAAATTGTATTTATCAGGCAAAATGTTGTGATCGTCGTCTTTACCATATTTAGATTTTATAGTTATCTCAGCTTTTTTACAAAAATTACAATGCAGACAGGAAGACAAAAGGTAGGCTAATAAATTTAATTTATAAACATTTTTCCTTGTTGAATATTAAAATTTCAATATGTTTAAATAAATAATTTAGCTCAAAGCCGTTTCAGATTAATGGTTTTCCATATATGGCATTGTATTCAATTTTTTGCGTCTCTGTAAACCAACTGCATAGTGACTATTTGCAATTAAAATCATTCTATATTATACTCCAATGATATATAATACTATATGTAACTTTTTAAGTTTCGAAGATATTTCATTAAAGTTGAAATGTGAACAGACATACAAATAAATTGATATATTTAACCAGCAAAATTTCGTTAAATTTAAAACCTTATATAGCTCCACTGAAACGCACCTCAATCAATCGAGTCTAAAAGACGGCAATATATTCGAGTATCTTATGTGCGATCCAGTTAAAAAATAAATAAATAAAAGTTGAAAAAAATTCAATATATTTCAGTACAATACATCAAGACAAATAAAATGAATACAATCTATTAATACAGTACATTCAAATGCAATATTACTTAATATTAAAACAGACACATTATCTCACAAGTTTTCTCACAATTTATGCATAATTATTTCAGGTAAACTCTGCTGTTATCGATGTTTTTTGCATCTTTAATATCCTCAATGACAAATCAGCTAAACTTAATACATTTGCAATGAGAAATAGAAATAACCAGTAAGTAATCCTTATTCTGTGCGAAAACTTATTCTACGACGTTGGTAACTAAAGGCGGGATATTCTCAGAATAAGGAATTATTTATTTGAGAGTATTCGTTAATCTGAGATGATGCATTTCCATGTTATGAATCCCTTTCTTTCGTAAGATCACGGGGATTAACATTTTTCTATGTTTGATGCTTCCGTATTTCTTTTCACAAAAAAGAAAAAAAAATGGAAATACAGTGGATTCTCGTTAATTCGGAATCGAACAAATCGAGTCTTCGCTTAATTCGAGCTAAACATCAAATCCCAAAATTTTCAGTTGGAAAAATAAAGTAAAAAAAAAATATTCGAACTCATATTCTCTTTACTTCGTTTAATTCGAATTAATGAGATTTTTGTCCCTCACCTTCTTACGAATTTCAGATTCTTGATGTAAATTTCTTAAATTTTTGTCAGAACTATTTTGAACTAGTACATATAAAATGGTTTGTTATGGCTTTAACGGGAAAAAAATAAAAAGGATTAAGCCAATAACAATTGATATTTATTTTCACAGTTATGATAAATAGTGTAAATAATTTTTTAAATGTTCATTTAATTTCAAGTGAAAAAATTATAGCACAATTGATTAAACTCTTTAAATACAATTGTTTTATATTGTATTATTAATTTTTGTTTTATTTATATTTTATAACTCTTAGTTAATTTATGTATTTATAACTTTCAGTTTAATTTTAAGTCAAATTTTAACGATAACATCCAAAATAAAATTTAAAAATACCTTAACTTTAATTTCTTTGTAATAATACCACTTTAAATATGCTTTTCTCACATACTTTCCATAATTCGAACTCTGGATATTTCGAACATTTCTTGTGGTCCCGACAAGTTCGAATTAACGAGAGTCGACTGCATGTCAATAATTTAATCGGAAAATTTAGCATTATAATAACTGAAAATGTTATAAGCATATTTTGTAAAAAGAAATATAGGTGTATTTCAGTAGTTTAAATTAAAGATTCCATTGTAGATATTTCTCGTTTTAGTAAATTAAATCTAATAAATTTTTAACTGAAAGAACCGCTTTTTATTTTTAATCATCCAAGTATTTATTTGCTGAAAATGGGTTATGTTATCTATTGCGCGCATTAAAAGTTGTATGTAAGTAATGTAATTGCATTTTAAGACGAATGTACGAATGTTATATGGATGTAAGTATGTAAAATGTATGCATATAAATGAAAAAAATGAGGAAATATGCGTAAATATGAAAGTAACATATCATAATATAATATTTAGAATGAAGGTTATCTAAAAATTTAAAAATATTTATTCCCCATAACGACTAGGGAGGGAAAATGAAATCTGTAATTAAACCATTTTTTTCTGTTATGAAAGTACGTCTGTACAAGAATTAATATCAGTTTATTCTACCACTATTAGCTTTCCATTTTATTAAAGCAGAAATTTTTATATTAAACATCAAAAGAAGTCGATAGATAGGTATCGACTGTTCTCTTCCAATAGCGTCGATCGTTTTTTCCCCCTTTTTGTAAAAAGTTTATTTTTTTTTTCCTCCCAGCTTTACAAGAAAAAAGTATTTGATTCGTGAAAATTTTTGGTACTACTAGGTTATCCCGTCGACCAAAAAATTATCGCCAAACTAGAAGAATAAATGCCAATATTGGATGATCGTGAATGTCACATTCAGTAACATTAAATACGATTCACGTGTTTAAAATGTCATTAAGTGCTTTTTATTTTGACTTTTTATTTATATTTTTATTAATATTCCACTAATTATTTGTTTTTTCGTTATTTAAAATAAAAATTATGTCAATAGGTATAATTTGGCTATTAGTTTGGCGATTTGTATAATTTTGCGAAATTGGTCGACGGGATAACAGAGTAGTACCAATTTTTTTAACTTCGGTTTTAGATGGATTTTTGCGTTTTAGAAGGCAATAAACACAATTATTTTGTTATTTTTAGAAAATGTCTGTCTCTGAGTCTGTCTGACTGTGTGTCAGTCTATTTATGTGACACTAATTTTGTGGCGTTCTACCGCAAGTTTCGAAAAGTTGTTTTCTGTTTTCTTCATATAATATCTATATGAAAGTAAAATTAGAAAATCTGTTGAAATCATTGCACGTGATAATAAACCTTGTAACGATAATTAATCCTACAAATTTGGCATAATACCATAAAATCTTAAATCTCTATAATTTAGTTATATTTAGTTATATTTAGCAATAATTTAGTTTTTCCACGTGCGGAGATGGCAACATATTCAAACTTTTGGTTCATTTCGATTTTATTTTATTAAAAATATTATCTTTCGCGCAGGAATCATTCATCTTTGGAACTTTTCGTCATTTCACCATCACATTTTCCTGAAAACGACTCGAAACGTTGATTTTTATTTTATTTTTAATTGTACAGGTTCGTATTAAAAGTTCTGTTTTTTTTTCTTTTGTGTGTGTATGTGTGGATGTGCATCAATGAACAAGTTTAAGTATTTTTAACAAATACATTATAGGTCGGGAAAAAATTGTACTTATCGGGATAAGGCAAAAATCCATGCTTACATACCCATCTCTTTTTAACTCATTCAGAAAAAAAAAAATCGTAACCAATGAAATTTAATTTCACATAATTATAAATATTCATGCAGTGGAACGTGGGAAAGAAATACACACCATTTCCGCGTAGTTCGGAAACACCTTTTATCCCCCTTGAGTGCCGCAACGGATGTAAAAAGAATGTTTTATTTGCACACAATAGGTCGATTTAACGGGTATGCAGAAGAAAGTGAAATGCACACGCTTAGGAAATTTGAAATTTTCATGTGCATATTCAATTACAGAAAATGAAGATTTTATTTCAGAAAAATTGGAACAGTAATAAGAGCTCACAATGATGGACTTGATTTTTAAAGACAGTTTTGAAGAGCATTGAATTTGCAGATGATGTTTATTTGCACACGATAATTTTCCGTAACACGAGGCTGAAGTGTTAGTGCCAAAACCAACTAGAGTTTCTGAACGAATATTGTTCTTATTGTCGGTATCACGCGATCAGAAAAATCATTTCAATGTCTTGTAGCAGATTTAACGGAGTCGCGATTAAAAAGCAGAAGACTATGCACAGTAAATTTGTTTGCACCACTTAAGGAATGTCTAAGTCCTCTTAAAAGGAATTCAAAAGAATCATGGATATTTACCATGAAGGTAAGTAAATTGAAATGTTTAGTAAAACTTTATTCGTGTGGATTACAACAACATTGATATCAACGTACCAAATAGTTACACTTTTATTGGTAGACTTTCTTTAAGAAAAAACATCTTGTACAATGAACAATATTAAAAACAAATGTAGTGAAAATGTAACTTGGATCTACTCATTTTCTTTTTAACACGCTTTTATTAGCTTCACGTGTATGTATGCAATGCAATCTTTGAACGTTATTTTCACCCACTTTAAAACATCAGATTAAACTGAAACTTTGCACACTTGGAACTTTTGACAGTTCAACAATTTGAAAAGTCATCGCTTATAAGGATCAGAATATAAAAAAGAATATTGCCCAGTTAAACTGATGGCATTGAGCTCACAGGCTACGCATACTAATTGTACATTACAGCCTTGTATTTTCGTTAATTCCGTTCGAAAAAAAAAATTAAGAAGGGGAAACAGTTCTTACCTTTCTCCTTTTTTATACTTAATCATTGAACCTCCTAAACTATCAAGGACAAGCTTTATCATAAAAAAAATCTCTATCCAAAATTCAGAGCAAATGGGATAATTCTTAATAATAAACCATTTAGCATTTATATAATTTAAGAGGAGTTATTCCCCTCTTTTATACTTAACAATTGAACTTCCAAAACTATTCAGAGATTTGAACGAAATCTGACAATTCTGCTTGAAAAATCCATTTATATAAATTAAGGGGAGGGGGGCATTAGAACCCCCGTTCCCCCTGTTTATACTTATTTAATGAACACCTAATAACAGTCATGGAATCGCCTCATCAGAATGATCCTATATCTAAATTTTGAACGAAAACTGTTAATTCTGCATGAAAAATCCCGTTTATATCAGTTAAGGGGAGGTGCATGAGCCCCCCATTCCCCCTCTTATACATATCGAATGAACTCCAAAAACTAATCAGGGAAGCGCCTTATCAGGATATACCTATATACAAAATTTCAAGTGGATCCGATATTTTTATCATGAGTTATCGTGTTACGCACGAACGAACATACGAACGTACGAACATACATACAGAACGGACGGGCACATAAGCTCTCAGGCTATGATAGCCTCTGAGCTAAAAATACTGGATAAATGGATCAAAAGCAATTTGAAAAATTAACAGTAACCTGACACCCTAGATACATGACAATCACTGAAACACACATGAAAACCGTGAAAGTGTTACTATAAGAGGGATTGGAAATTTTCGTGAGAGCAAAAATTATGTTAAGATCAAATATTGATGCACAATATAAGTTGTTAACAATATTTCTTTAGTGGCTATTTCTAAAACATGACTTAGTATAAAATACATAACGAAGCACCCCACGCTTTATGTATTCTTTGTTACATAGCCTTTCTATCACTGTTGAATATCTTCTCAATAATTAAAAATTATTCTAAATTTTTTTTTCGGCCTGCTATAAAAGTGTGTTTTTCGGTTTTTTAAACTATTATTTATTTAAATACAATAGTATCATAAGCGAGCACGCAATATGTTTAATTTCTATAAATAATCATACGTATTTAAATATTATGCCATATCAATAAATAATCGTTCATATTTCATATATTGTCCATATCGTTCAGTTTTCATATTTAAAATAATCTTACAGGAAACTACCTGAATAATGTAGTAATAGAAAAAAATTAAATAAGTAGCAATTGAAACGCGTTTTTAGACGCATAAATTATTTGCCCTCGTCTCCTCGTTATCGAAATATAAAGTTATAAAATTTCCAAAATGGAACATCTAGCATTAAGAAGGGAAGGTTTTCTGTAAGACCGTGGGTGAAACAATTCATGATGTAAAGCAGTAGTAGCTTCTCTTCATATCAACTGGAAGTTCATTGGGTAAATTATCGGTGCCACGTGATTTAATTCAACTTCGAATCCAGATTTTGAATATAGAACCCATTAAATTTCAACACAAATCGAGATCAAGCCAAGATATGTGACGACTAGTGTTTCCAGATAAAGTTTTACAAAAAGGTGGAGGTTTCAAATAGAATTCTTCTCCTGTGCTTTCAATTCTGTCTAAGCAGTTTGTTTACACATTACATTTTACCAAGTAATTTTTAATAATAATGAAGCCCTCTTGCATAAAATTATACTGTTTTTTTACAAACTAATTTTCTATTTCCCTTAACAAATATTTCAATATAAAATAAAGTGAGTAGCCTCCCGTTTGTGTGGAAATTGACACAGTATTTTCTCATGATTAAAATCAATATTTTTTCCAGTTTTTATATATTACACTTATGTGACAAAATTTTTATTAACTGATTGTATAATGAAATCATATGTTAAACTTTATTCTAGGTTCATTATTTAAAAAGATAAAAAATCATTTTGACAAAAATTGGTCATACCTCCCAAATTTCTCCTTTATATATATATAGGCATTTTTTTTTTTTAATTTGGATTCGAACCGAATACGAGCTTAAAGAGTCAAAATCTAACCCGAACCTGACACGAAATAGTCAAAGTCTAAGCTACCCGAGCCGAAGCATTTAAAGTCAGTCCGACCCGCAATAAAAGAATTGGCGTCAACCAGAATAGCGAATACGATTTCGGTCCAGATAAAATCGAATTACCGTTATCTGACACAGAGCAAGGCTCTAAAAGAAGGTTGTTTGTTTCCAAGTATAAAGTAAATAACTACGGCTTTTGTTTATCTATAAAGTGTTTGCCAATCAAAATGCTAATATGGGTAGTATAATTACTATAAGAAATTATGAAAGGAAAACGTATTAAAATAGAAATTAATGTCCCAGTGTTTCAGTATCAGTTGAAATCAACTGGGGAGAAAGATACAAGATTAATCAGTTTTCGACCTGCTATCTCTATATTGTCTTTGAGATGAATAGCTCAAAAAATGTGTTAAATCGACATTGTGAGTAAAGTTCTTCAAAAAATTATAATATTAATCTCACTTTATAAATTGGTTGTTTCATTTATTCATATTCAAGATTTTAATTTTTTTTTTTTTTAATTTTCTGTGCTTTCCAGTGTTTTTTTTTTAATATATATGAATATTGCACGAAATAAATTCAACACTCTTGCTAAATTTATCGCCCTCTATAACAATCAGAAAGTACCCTCTACTTTTACACGGGTAACTTGCATTGTAGTGCGATTTGTAGTTGTTAGACACCTGTCTACTTGGAACATTTGAATTGATAAATGTGCGACACCGTGTACATCGCATTAATAACTATTTAGTTCGAAATATTAAACAAAACCAGCGCATTAATATTGTTTCCTAATAAAAACGAAATCATAGAAATGCAAACTATATGTATAAATAAAGCAATAAACTAATTGAAACACTTCCCTTCATTTTATTTTGGCCAACTGGTAGTATTATTTCCTTTGTGCATGTTATTTTAGCCGTTTTTTAAAGTGCCTTATTGTGGTTATCGAATTCCAATAGAGATTGTTACGGAAACCAAAATGTATTCGGCATATCCAGTGGTTACTAAGAAAAACTGGATATACATACTCAAGGGCAAGCTCATAAACAAGCTTAATTTTATTTTATTTTTTTATTTTTTTTATTATTTTTTTAATAACAAAAATGCATTTAAATCTGGCCATAAAACAGCTACAAAAAACATGTTATGACTTCGGCAACATTTTAGCTTGACTCAAATGAGTCGGGACACCTAGTGACTGAGAAGAACAACAAATCGAGTGTTTTAGGTTGCTAGGCTTCGTAAACAAATTTATTCACAAAAAAACTTTATTTCTACTGCTCGATTCGTGACCAAATTATGCTAATCAATTTTTTTCTGTAAATATGTGTAAATTCTACACCGGCATCAACTCTTTGACATATAGGAAAACTGATAGAAGATGCGTTATCTGTTGACTCCATGCTTTGTAAATATTATATCATAGCCTATCACGCTTTATTACATGGTTTCAGTGTTTAAACGAATTTTAAATTCTATTTGTTTTTAGTGTTGAATTATGTTTACACAGAAAATTTAGAAAATGTAAAAATAAAAATTGTTTTGAATCGAACATTTTACTAATGCATTTTTGCATGACAAGCTAGTTTAATATTTCAAAGGCTTTGTAAAAAAAAAAAAAAAAAAAAAATTATTTTATACTACTTTTTTTAAATTATCACAATATTCTAAAACTATCTTGAGGCAACTTAAATATTTAAATTACAAATTATTAATATTTCATATATTGGCTATTTACTGCTTTTATTATTACAAGGTAGAACCCGTCGAATTTCGACGAAAGAAAATGCTCAAAAAGGAACTATTTCATTGATTTATAAAAAAAACCTACAAAATTAGTTTATAATAAAAAATGCACTTAAAGGTAAGTCTAACTCTTAAACAAACGATATTTAACGTCAAATTAGCAAAATAGTATTTCTATAAAACTCTGTTGTAGAAATTGTTAAAATTAAATTTTAATCGTACATGTAAGCAGTAAAAAATAATAAAGATCTGTCATTATGATAAAGTTATCAATTTAGTTTCTTATGCTGATATTTCAAAAAGAAAAATTTATTCCACTTTGACTCCATCATAGAATTTATTTCCCGTGATATCTAAATCCGGCATCATTTTCATCATATCAAAATTGACAAATGCCCATTTCGTATCTGTATTCACCTTTTCAGAAAAAAATGGCATTTTAATTTGATCATTTGTTTCAAAACTTGAAGTCTCAATGCTGAAACAGATATTAAACTGTTGATATTCTTCTACGTGTAAATCTAATTTTCTAAATGAAATCAAAAGTCACCGGGTTTTATAATAGAAGATATTTAAATTTCCATTTTTTCACTTTTAATGAGAAAATGGCAACATAAAGTTACAGTAATCAATTTCTTCCCTTTTTCCCTTTGCTTTTAATAGAATTGGAGTAATCCTATTGCACGATTAGAAAAGCGCGATTAGAAAACTACTAAAAAATTAATATTTCAAAAACAAATTAAGATATAGCTTTCAAACAAATTTCATTTAAAAGCACATTTTTTTCCCTATACGATGGTATAAAAATTGAAAATGTACGATATTTAGAAGTAAAAAAATTTGTAGTAGCAAAAATGGCAATACCGTAGTTTCATTTAAAAATTGAAAGTGTTGCCATTCACAAAATGACGTATGCGTTACGCACAGATACGTTTGGCCTTTATTATATAGATTATTATTATCTATTTACTCTGGTTCATTGCAAAATTTCGAGAATTTTTTTTTTTCATTCGGTAAGTTAGAAAATAAAATACAGATTTAATTCTAGTCTTTAAAAATATGTAATACATATTCATTAAAAAAATTTGATAAAATTTTTACTTGACTCGAAAACAAATATAATTTTTTTTTCTAACGAATCTTACTAAATTTATCGAAAAATGATTTCTTTAAATCATTTAAATGGTACTGAATTCTATTTCGATGTCAACTGTTTGACGTATAGAAAAACTAGTATAAGAGTGCGTGTATTAAACATGGGAATAAAATTGTTTGTTGATTATATTCAAGTATGTAAAACATCATTTTATCTATCATATTTTGCATTCAGTTTTAAATTTATTGGAACGTTGATTCCACTATCCCTTTATAACGTTGGACGTGTGACTATAGAGAGTTTAGTTTATTTGCTATTAGTGTTATAGCTAACATTTTCCTAATGTAATTTAAGAAGAAAAGTTTTATTAATTATCTAAATTTTTAACGCTTATTAAAAACTGTAAAAAAACACTCGTGTGTATAGCAATGGTGATAGCTAAATTTAATCCATAATTTATTAAAATTACAAAAGATTAGTGATTGGCGATATCGCTATTTTATATCAATTTTATAGCTACTATGGCCAATACAACTTCATTAATGCTATTAAAAAAATCGTTTATCTACGCATTCAAATAAAAATATATGACGAACGTAATTTTCACCTTGTTTTAATCCTTTATCTACCGAATTATTTATCAAGAAATTGATCCACCTAAGTAATTACCGTAAAATGGGGTGAATCGGAACGCTTTTCAACTTTAACGTTAAAAAAAAGCAACAACTGATTTTTTAATTTTTTTATTTTTCTACTAGAAACTTCGGTCTTGTTCTATTCTTTACTTTTTAAGCAAAAACGAAATATTTTTACTGTTTATATATATATTATTTATTTTTTCAATGGTGTTCCGATTCAACCCGCAGATAGGGGTGAATCGGAACAAATGCTATAATCTTTATTTATTCCGATTCAAACTTTAATAGGGCTAATAAAAACAAGTAATAATGATAAGGGAAGAATAGGAACACGTAGTTACTGTGAAACCAAGCCTTTATTTTATATACAAGTAAAGATATGCCTTTTTAAAAATTAGATAACAACTTTTAAATCAAGAAAAATTAAAATTTATTTTAAGGAATAATATTCGAGTTGCAGAAGTAGAATTTAATACAAATTTAGCTATGTTCTGTGTTATCCTTTACTAGTAGTCATTGGGTAAGTGAATCTATTGAGTAGCCCTAATTGCTGCATGTATTAATAAGATCTACTAATACGCCCTCATCCCCAGACCTTAGTACTGTTTTCATCCCTCTCTTTTTTAACTGTTTTTCCATATTGAGATGTTTGTGTAATGTTGTGGATGTCAGAGAATAATTTTGTGCAATTTTTCTAACTAATTTTTTAAATTAATGTTTTTAATTAATTTATTGTGTGTTCCATGTTTGTTGGATTAGGCGTTGACTTTTTTGTTTAACCAAGTGATTTCTTGACACCTTTAAACTCTTCAAGTAATAACAACAAACAAAATATTGTTACAATACATATTCATACATATGTTTTCATATATTACATGAAACTATTACTGCATAGAAAAATAAACCATGAGAGAAAGCGTGTTCCGATTCACCCCGTAAATCTTAAACCTCTGATGTTACGAGCCATTTTTCATTTTTTTATTATGTAGTTTAGGAATAAGTAGAATTTGATACAGAATATCGTTTACAGGTCTATCATTAATTAAAAATCCCCTCTCTTAGGTTTAGAATACGAAAAATACTGTAGTTACATGCAAAGTTTTGAAGACGTTGAAAAAATGAGGTTTTTGAGGATCCTCTTGAAATTTTTTTATATACCCCAGTAGTTGTGCAAACATGTCAAAACTGAATTTCCCAGCTCATAATGTTATTATCTTCTTATAAAAAAATTGGCAATTAAAAATATCATCACACATATTTATAATGAATTTATTTGTATGACCGGGAAGTTTCGTTCCTATTCACCCCATTTTACGTTATCTTCTTTAATATCTGAATGTATACTGGAATATTTTTACAATACTAATGTGGAATTTAGATATTTTTCATTAAAACTGATTAAATATATCGGTAGTTATAATTGTTTTGTGAAATATTTACAAAAATAATCAGATTAATTAACCAAAAAAATTACTCTTTTGAAAATATCACAATTTTTAAAAAAGCAATGAGTTTAAATGCATCATGATCATCTCTATAAATGGAAATGCTTTTGCAATTGAATGTGTTTCATATCATTTTATTTAAGGAAAGAAAAGAAATATAAAAATAAATAATAAAACTACCACTTTTTGAAAATATTTAGCTTCGACTGTTTCTCTTTTCTAATCTAAATTTGATTGAGAAGCGTGTTTTGTGTGGAAAGAATAAAAGTCTTTTATTAATAGACAGAATAAATAAGTTTTATATAACGTTTTCTTCAATGGTACCTTAAAGTACCGTCGGTGCATAAAGAGTTAAACACAAAATATATAATATGAACTATAAAACATACGCGCAAACATAGAACTATAAATAAACGCTCAGTTTTTCTTAAAAGGCGATTAAATTAAACAAAAAGAGATGTAATAGTCAATTTTATTCAAAATATCTCAGTACTTTCAAGCCTTAAACCAGGCTCTTCATCAGAGAATATTTTTATATTATATTTTTATTTTTATTTAATTTTAATATTTTAATATACTTTTTATATTTTTATATTTAATTTTATTTAATTTTTTATAAAAATATTCTCTGATGAAGAGTTTGGTTTAAGGCTTGAAAGTACTGAAATATTTTAAATAAAATTAACTATTAAAATCTCTTTTTGATTATTTTAATCGCCTTTTAAGTAAAACTGAACATTTTATAATTCATGTTACATATTTAATATTATTCATTTTTATTTTCTTTCAAATTGTCATTGCTATCGATATTTTGATACGAGTAGTATCGTCCATTTTTATACATCCCCGTAATAAGATAACGGGAATCGGTTGCTTACCTTTACTGAGTTTGATTACTTATTTGATTCCCTTTGTTAGGTGAAATTTTAGGTATAAAATAAGTTTATTCGACTATAAAAATATCAGGAGGTTTACTGGTATGCAATGATTAACAAAGCCACAGTTTTTTCTCCCGCTTTCACAATGTCAAATTAAGAGAAAATTTTACTACACGTTTTGCTGCAAATAGCTTACTTGTTTTAAATTCAATATTTTTATTTTTTATTTGAATGACTTTTTTAATTTCATTCTTATGAATTGTTTCATTTGGTTTTTTAGGACGCTATATAATCTTTTCGTACGACATCTGAACATATTGGAACCTCTTGACATGAAATCCAACGCAGATTTTCCCCTCAGAGGGTTCAGAAGGGCGCTGCGCCCCTCCTGCCCTTTAGTTTTAAAAATAGCATATGTGAAAAATGACATATTTCGTCTACAAATCGCGATAAAACAGAAAATTTTGTCAAATGATTCACGAAAAACAGCAAATTTCGCCAAAAAATCACGATAAAACGGCAGATTTCCTCAAAAAAATTGCAAAAAACGGCAAATTTCGTACAAAAATCGCAATAAAGCGGAAAATTCTGTCAAAAAATTCGCGAAAAATGGCAAATTTTACCAAAAATTTGCGAAAAAACGCAAGATTTGCCAAAATGTCCCGAAAAAAACGGCAGGTTTCGTCAAAAGATCGCGAAAAATGCAACTTTCGTCAAAGGGGCACAAAAAAGTTAATGCCAGAAGGAATTTTTCTATAATAAAAACTATTTTTCCCGATTCAAAATTCTGTTTTTATTGCTCCGAAAGCGGTTTTTTCCTGCTTCACAATCAGGGTCGTGCGAAGAGAAAATTGCACCCGAGGCGTAATTAGAATTTGACGCCCCCCCCCCCCACTTTTTCTTGTGACAGCCCAAAAATGTCATTTGTAGTATAAATTTGGTACCCCTTAAATTTCCACGCTCGGGGCGACCGCCCCCTTCTCCTCCCCCTTTCTGTGTCTTTTGACGAAAGTTGTCGTTTTTTCCGATTTCTTGATGAAATGTAACTTTTTTCAAGATTCTTAGTCGAAATTCGCGTTTTGTTTTTCGTGATCCCTGAACGAAATTTGCATATCTTAACGATCCTCTGACAAAATTCACGTTTTTCCCTCAATCCCATAACGAAATTGGAGATTTTTGTCACTAATTTACAAAAATTATTATTTTTTTTTTTTTTTTGTATATTTGTCAGAATTTGAGATATACTTTATGTAAGATTTTTAGAGTAACGACCGACTTTTTTTAATTTTCAGAAATGACTGCCTTAATTTTTCTTAATTTTGGAAAAAAATCTGACAGAATCACAGAGTTGATCCTAAGCAAAAACAATTAAAATTCACAGCAAATTTTCTGAAAAGTTACAATGAAGGTGGGAGAAAAAAGGAGGCAATTTCACTGCCGTTACGAACTAAGTGCATTTTTCCCGGGCTTCTTTTTCGAAATTTGCGATTTTCGTGTTTAAACGTGACGAAATTGGCGGTTTTTTGCTATCTTTTGACGAAATTTGTCATTTTTGTGATCTGTTAACAAAATTTGCCGTTTTTCGCGATCTTTTCACGAAATTTGTCGTTTTTTGTGATCTTTTAACAAAATCTGCTGTTTCTGCGATCTTTTAACAAAATCGGCCGTTTTTTCGCGATCTTTTAACAATGTTTGCCCTTTTTTTTCAATTTTTTTTTATTTTATTTATTTATTTATTTATTTATTTATTTATTTATTTATTTATTTATTTATTGCGAAATTTCTGTTTTTTTACGATTTTTTGAACTGCTAGATTCTAAATTCAACTCTATAAAAGTGCCCTTAAAAATCAAAAAAGTTCCTGGAAGAATATAAAAAGTGCCCTTTTCAGAACTGTAGCGCCCTGCCCCTTTTTAAACCTGGCGGAAACTCGGTCAACGCATTATAAATATTCGTGCCTGGCTCTTGAATTTAACCAACTTTTGGCTGATATCCACCGCTATAACAACTAAAGAAGCAGGTAGGCCATTTACATAATTTCCATTATTTTATCACGAAATAACTTGCAAACAGAGATAGCTTCCGCTATGCAAGACTCTACTCGATGTTACTGCCAACTAATCCGATTTACGATATTTTAATTGTTCCTCAAGTTTTCTTAAAATTTCCATTGTATCCAGAAATGGGGAATCTCCCATTTGTATAAATCTTTCCAATATATCGATACCTCAGACATTAGCGAGAAGCCTCACCATACCACTTATTTTAGGTGCCGGGAACGGGATATATCAAATACATAAAAGACAAAGATTTGACTTCCGTGAACGTCTACAGCATTTTCTTCTAGTCCGCCTCCCAAGTACTAAGTATGCTTCCCAAGTAGATTCACTTTAACCCCTTGGGGACGAGCGACACGTATACGTGCCGCAAATAGGCTTAAGAATCCGTGTTTATCTCCACCAGTAAAATTATAATCGTAAATTTTGTCTTATTAACCCTCTCCGTCACTGGCAAAATCTGTCAGTCAAATGAGAAATTATCGACTGACACCGAAATTCACAAACGGATATTTTAGATATTTTGAATTCCTTAATTTAAGCTTTTATTGTAAAAGTAAAATTTTACTAAAATATTATTGGTGCCGTTTGCAAGTTTGGAATTAACATTAGGTATCCCAGACCGGACACAGTGTGCCGGAAAGGGTTAAAGCGAAGCATTTTCTCGATTTAATGAGCCACAAATTTCTGTTTTTTAAAACTGGTGACAAAACATTAAAAATTTCGTAAATGGCTCTCGTTGCGAAGGGGTTAATGTTTGGATGGAAAATTGTATTTTACAGCACAGATGACCTTTGTTTCCTACAACTATGAATGTGAAATAACGACATGGAGGCCATATCCACCCATCTTCTCATACTTCTACTATCAACTATCCAATGCCAAAAAAAAAAATTATATTAAAAAATAAATTAAAAAAACATTTAAAAATATTAAAATGCCGATTGAGATATCTTTATAAATTTCTTCCATAGGATTAGTATTAGCGAACGGGTCTTTTCATTTGAATGAAGTAGCCCTTTAATGATACAATTCGAAAGATAAGCTGAAAGTTAAACTATAAAGGAAAAGTCAGTGTAAGAATTTCGTTATCAAAACTGCAAAAAATCCATTAATTTATACAAAATGCATTTGAACGAGTAAGAAAAATCATTCCCTATATCCGATTCCTTCATTTTGCTAGTTCTATATCCCTGATACACGTAACCCCTGCTTACGTGTATCAGACCTCCGATGCAGATAGGTGTTCAGAACTATATTTTATATATATAAATGTATCCAATGATAGTAGTCAATGGTAATCTCTTCAAATAAACTTCACATTAACTTCCAATCACCGTGAGAAAGCTTCCTTTATTGTAATGCTTTATTTCTATTGCAATTGTATAATTTCATTAGATTATATTTTTGCAACAAATGACTGATATTTACCCGAATGCATCATTTTTTATTCAAACATTGGTTATACAAAGGGCTCTAGGATTTCATTTTTTAACCCTTTATCTGCCGACGGTACTTATAAGTACCATTAAAATAACTTCTTATAAAATTCTTTTAATGCGTCAATTAGTTGTAATGCTCTTTAGAATGAGTTACAGATACATTACTTTATCTTGTTCCAAAAGCATTATTGGTTACACAAAACAAAAATATTTTTAAAAGGATGATTTATTTTGCCTTGGTATCTTTTCAGCTTTCCTGGCGCTGAGGGAGGAGGATGGGGATTTTTCAATTCGGAAATATTTCTATATTTATATTCTAAGAACATCATATTTGTACATTTTATAATTCTACAAAATACCAAGAAAACAATTTAAAATAAAAGATTTGAGTGAGGTTATAAATATTGCACAAAATCCCTGTAAATTCAAATTTAATTAATCCTTATAAATCCTTCAATCCTTCTAAAAGCCTTCAAAAATTTATTAAATGATTATGTAAATCTTTTAATTTAGTTTATATAATTTACGTAAAATGCTTTAGAATGTAATTTTTTTTATAAATTCATAATTCGGTAGATAAAGGGTTAAAACTTTACTGTAATATGTTTCAATTATTTTTATTTTAGTATTCTGAATTTCGTCACTCAAAATCCATTTTATCAAATAGGAAAGAGAACACAATTGTTTTGTTAGTAATGTAACTTTAGCTGAACTCTGTTATTCATAAAATGAATGCGGTATAAGGAGGGTTTTTTTAAACATCCTGTGTAATTCTGTAGTTTTACGAACTGAAAAAAATAGTATTTTTATCTAATTCTTTTGCATGTGACAAAATTAAACAGTGGCTTAAAAAGTTATACGATATGCCACATTTTAAAGTACTGGTTGTTTAAATTTAGTTTACAAACCAGCTATTTATTTTCTTTCATTTTAAGAAACTGTGAAGTAAATAAAATTAGAAATAGTTCACAAGTGATTACATAAGACAAAAGCTTCTGAATTATGTGAAATTAATTAATTGTTCATGCATTACTAAAATAATTTTTTTAAATTCTTTCTACTCTTTATTTGTGCACTTTTAATAGTTATTTCAGTTTTAATGTTTTGACTAAGTACATACATTTTTTATAACGTGTATTATTCTTTTTTAGGTATTTTTATCCATTAAGGATCGTGAATCATGTGAATTACATTTGTAAAAGAGAATAAAATGCTGTGCCATCCATACTTATTACCTTTTCTGAATGTCAGAGTCCGTTGAGTGTTTTCCGCCAATATCCACGAAACAATGTACGACGATAGCAATGAGATTTTCGTGGGTGCAGTCACTTAAAAGGATGCTTCTTGCTACACTTTGGATTATGACACTAACGCACCATAAAGCCAATGCTCAAGAATGGCCATATAGAGTAGTGGAAGGAGCACAAGAGCTTTCAGGTAATACTTTTATTGTGTATGCTTACAAATCTTCTTTTGATCATTTTAAAAAAAGTTAAATATGCACAGTAATCCCGTAACATTTGCGAGGGTTAGATACACGGAAATCTTCGCGAATGTCATAATCGAGAATATAAGGGCTATTTTTCCATGCATAAAAGGGGTAATTTTTTATTAATTTTTTAATGAAAAAATTAAAATAGACATAAAAAGTATATTTATTTAGCATTATAGGGATTTCAAGTCCCAATTCAAAAAATTCGGTATCCTGGACTGAAGTAATCCTCGATGTTACATATTAACCAAAATTTAATATCTATATTAAATATTACAATAAAATAAATACAAACTGATACTGGGTTTGATGTCGTTTTGAAGTCGGACAAGTGATAGTTCCGTGTGTTTTTTAAGTCCAGCTCGCCCTCTATTTCGACACCACCGTCGTCATTTAATGTCTACAATGCGTCTGAAACTTTGGCTACTGGAGGTCACCTACAGATGATAAATTCATTCATCATTTTTTGATGATAAATTCATCCAACAGGGCTGTACCTTGACGAATCCCTTATGACATGAATAAATGGCAGCTCGAGACAATGTGGTGTAGGTTCATTTCTCGGTCAAGACTTATTGTTATCCTTCCGTGGAAACTAGTGTTCGTTGTAAAAGTCTGAATGTAGCATTGTCTTAATAAATAGTTCACTAAATAGTGCTAATTATTTGAAGACTTTACAGCATTAGAAAATACATGGTGTAAATAAATTCGAATAATTTTAAATATATTGAACAAAGTTTATTTGCTAGTTGATGGATAAAAAAAAATCAGTGACATGCGATTATTTGACAAAACAGATCTTTTGATTGTGATTTCTTTGTAAGGAAAAGTTGCAACCTCGATATCTCTTTTAAATTTAAAAATACGCACCAATCAAGGATCGTATTCTAATAAGTCCTGGAAATCATTGTTGAAGTTTTAAATGCATCAAAAATGACGCTAATAATACAAATTATAGTAGTCCTTAATTTTTTGACTACCATATATTTTATTTTATTTTATTTTATTTGCACACTATATCTAAATTTCAACAATATTAAATTACGTATTTGAATACCATTGGCAAAGACAAATATTATAAAAAACTAGCCACCCTTTTTGGCAATTTATCTTCAGAGCATGGATATTGTGTAGGTACTAATTTACTGTTTAGACTTTATAAAAAAATAATAAATTTAGCGACTTTTTTTTTTTTTTTTTTTTTTTTTTTTTTTACTTGCCTATTTTATACATGCTGATTTTCGAATGTATGTAATTGATCTTAATTAATTGCGTAAATAGCCGTCAGTTGTCGTGACACCAGAGATAAGATATTGAATAACGAAAATTCTCCTGACAAAGAAAAGTGAATGGCAAACTGATAACTGAAGATTGTCTAGTCGTGATAATGTCATTCCCTTTTAGTAAGCATTCTTTTTTTTTTTTTTTTTTTTTTTTTTTTAATCAGAACAAATAGCGGATTTTTAGAAGTTGCTTGATCGGGAAAAGTTGATTGACGAATATAGCTTGTAAGGGATTTTAATATTGAAAAATAGAAAGTTCGTTAAAATCCTATGAACAATATAATTTATTATAAAATAAATGTATTATGATTTCAGACAAATCAATGTAACTTCAATATAACTTTCAAGAAAAGAGATCAACTAATGATGCCAATTTTTGGCCCCTTTTTGCGTGGTTTTCTCTTGGATATTTGGTAATTAATTTCTAAGATGAAGAAGAAACGGGAAGACTTACAATGCTCTTCTTTAAACAGGATTGATTGATCATTGATTCGCTTCTTATTTAGCGTCTGCTGCATACTGTTGAGAACCCTTTCATATGATACCTGAGACCTTAATTTCAGTGATCATTATTTTTGGAATAATAAGTCAGCAAAAAAAAGGTATCTTTTTGACACCATTGTAGTAACATGCAATTTTATTAATAGAAACGAGTAGTCCTTCAACCTTTAACATACGTTAGCGGTCTTATGATGCTAGTTTTCTTTCTTTAAGTTTCGTACTTCAAAAATAAAAACAAATCAGTTATTGGATCAGGGTCCGTTTAACCTCTGAATCTAAGGGAAGCGCAGTATCATTTTCGGGACCTCCTTTCATTTGGTTAAAGTTCTCTAAATTCTGTAATACATGAAAAGCTCATCAATACTACTAATATGAGTTCACAATCATGTTGATATACAATTAACACAATATAGCCAAAAGTGACAAGCCAGGCCACTTGCGATTTCAGACGTTTTGTTAAATATCTAGAAAAATACACTTGGGATTATCCTGAATCTCTAAGTGTGTAAACATAATGGTACAGGTCATGCATATCCATGAGGAGTTTTTCCCAAAACTCCATAGGGGATCGTCAACAAATTAAAAAAGAATGAATATCTTTTGGATCACCCTGTCAAAACTAATGTAGCAAACTCGTTCAAACTTAAGATTATGATTGAGTGACTTATTGTAATAAACTATGGTCAGTTTATGTGGATAGCATGTGTACTCGTAGAAAAATTAAGGTTTTTATAAAAATAATCTAAATTCTTTCCAAATTTTTTGTTTATAATTTACAGAGTTCTTAATATAAAAAATTGTACTTTACAGAAAATATCACAAACAACATTGTACGTAATGCACTGCAATCAAAATTAAAAAATAACAAAAAATGTATGAAAAATGAGCAGGTTTACTAAATATTTTTTCATTTCACATGTGTGAACGTCATAAAAAATTTATTTGCATATTTGTGTTCGGTTAATGAATAAAGCAACTTTTGTGAAAGTCTCAAAATCATAACTTGAAAATTCTGAAAGTGATCGCGGATAGAATAAGATCAAAATCCGTTGTTTCCAAAACGAAGCAAAAAGTTGAGTTGCTTTGAGTGGCTTATTATAATAAACTGTGTTCAGTTTATGTGGATAGCATGTGTACTCGTAGAGAAATTAAGATTTTTATAAAAATAATCTCAATTTTTCCCAAATTTTTTGCTTATAATTTACAGAGTTCTTAATATAAAAAATTGTACTTTACAGAAAAATATGACAAACAACATTGTATGTAATACACTGCGGGGTCATTCCATGTCAATTCAACCAGACCTTGTAACCAAACCCACAGGGATTTCGATGAAACTTTGTGTACACACTAATTCTATCATAAATTGATTCCATCAAAAAATTTTCTTTCCTAGACCTCATAGTTTGTGAGATATGGGGGGGGGGGGGGTCCAATTCTTGGGGTTTTCTCAAATCGCACATTTCTAAGTCTGTATTTTGAGATTGCAGTTCCATCTTCAAAAAATTGTTTCTCAGGATCTAAAGCATGAATCATCTTAAAAATATCACTGTAAAAATATAAAAAGATGCAGATTTTAATAAAAAATATTTAAAAAATTTACTTGTAATATTTAGTATAAAAAAAATTAGCCAAAGTTGAGAGTTATGGTTATTTTTCCAAATTTTTGTGACTTCACCAAAAAAGCTGTACACAAAAAGGCAAATTAAATTTCCAATTTCTTTTTGTTTTAAATAAAAGTTTACACTTTGGGCTTTCTATCTATGAAATAAAAAGGGTGTCTTTCGATGGCTTATGCAAAAATTTTGGGTACTTTCCAATTAGCCGGATGAATGTTTTATTTTTACATATTACATATGCACACAAAAAGGCAAATGAAATTTCCAATTTCTATTTGTTTTAAATAAAAGTTTACACTTTGGGCTTATTATCTGTGAAACAAAAATGATGTTTTTCGCATGGCTTATGCAAAAATTTTGGGTACTTTCCAATTAGCCGGATGCGTGTTTTATTTTTACATATGTACATATGTATAAATCTATATAAATGCAGATGTATTATACATGTACATATGTATGTATATATACAGTATATTGATATATATATGTATAACACTGGTGCCCGTCTAACCGAAAAGTACCAAATTTTGCCTTGTTTTGAGAATCTGCACCAATTAAGAGGAGAAAAATCGGACTAAGTTTAGCTGTGGTACTTAAATAATTACTGGAATTTCTATGAGTTATTAAATTTAATGTTATTTGATGCATGTTTTTTTATTTGCAAAGTAAAGTTTAGGCTTTGTTTTTTCTGATTTAAAAAAAAATCTGACTGTAATATGTTTCCCTATTAAATTTAGGGAATGGTCCATACATTTCATCTCGTTTTTTATTAATGGGCATTTTTTGCTAATCTAAAGAACCTCTTACTTTTATTTTCAATAAACTCAAAACAGATTTTTTTTTTGTACAGTATAAAATAAATAATTTTTTTGTCCTCACATTTCCATTCTTTCTTTTGAATAATTATATATTAATTATTTGTGTTTAAAAACGTTCAAAACCTTGTATTTCCTTTCCTTGGGTAATTTTAATCAGTTTAAATATTTATATTGGCAAGTTTAGATACACAAATGTTTAACAGAACTTAAATTTGTTTCTATAGTCTGAAAGATTTAATTGCACCTGCCTTGTATAAACACCTTCTCATAAAGGCAGGGTAATGTTCGTTAGTGAAAGCAGATGTTTTGAATTCAATTTAATCAAATTATTGTCATTCTGTTGTTTCTTATCATAGAAGAATGATCTAACTTTTACTGTGCTACTAAAAATATATTCTGATTTTTACATATTTTACAGTTTGTGATATATATAAATATTTTTTGCTTTAATGTTTTAATATGGAGCCTGATATTAAACCTTATACTAGTCTTCAGGCTTGCAGTGTTGTAATATTAACTGGTTTAGAATGTCACAAAACTAGCTATACAAATAACAGAAAAATAGACTACATTGATAATCTCTGTGATTCAGAAAAAGAACGTTTATTACTTAGGACTATTGCATTTATAAAACAAAATTAAGTGAAAACCGTTTGATTAATATATGTGAGCATCACAGAATTTGACTCTTAATGAAATATATATTTTATCAATATAAATGTGGAGATCCATTTAAGCGGCATAAAAAGCAAGTAAAAAAAGCAATTAGGGTAGTTAATAGAGATTTATATACGGCCGAAAAAGTAAACCAAAGTTGAAAGTTATGATTATTTTTCCGAAATTTTGGAACTTTATAAAAAAGTCTCTACACAAAAAGGCAAATGAAATTTCCAATTTGTTTTTGTATCAAATAACATTAAATTCAATAACTCATAGAAACTCCAGTAATTATTTAAGTATCACAGCTAAACTTAGTCAGATTTTTTCCCCCTTAATTGGTGCAGATTTTCAAAACAAGGCAAAATTTGGTACTTTTCGGTTAGATGGATACTAGTGTTATACATATATATATCAATATACTGTATATATGGGTGATTCTCAAAATAGGGGACAATTTATGTCTTTCGGCATACAAAAAAAATTGGGAGGTTTTCTGTCATGTTTTTATATTTAGATATGTTTGTCTTAATATTATTCATTATTTGCACTCAAAAATTACTCACTTTTTAGTTAAAAACACCTTAAAATAACAAAATAAATGCTGAAAATGTCATTAGCATGGATGTCCACAGCAGCTGTGCCTTGTATATACTAGCTTTTTAAAGAGTTAATATCATGTTTATAAAACAAAACAAATGTTATTCTTTCTTTAAATTAGTCAAGGAGAGGATTTATCCAATAAATTTCTTTTTAAAAATAAAATTATAGTATATAAAAAAAGAATTAAAGTTTGTCCTCCATTTTCTATTTTCAAAACAAGGTCATACTATAACAGATGGTTAATAATCAAAATTTCATTTTCACATATGTCGATAGTTTGAAAATATAAAGTTTCTCCATGGCAACAAGTAGCCATTTTATCCCAGCCTGAAAATAGAAGCATGTATTGTATTTTAAGAATAGAAGTTGAATATTAGGGGCGTACATCAATTGTATGTCATTAGAATGGATAATAATTTTCATGTTTATTTTATAATTAAAATTTTTATTTTACTTATTTGCATAGGACTTTTGTGTTTTAAAAAGACCCAGAAAGGACTATTGCATTGTGATTATATTATGGCTCATAATCTTATTTAAATTAAAATTTGTCATTAGCATGGACAAATATCAGTGTCATTAGCATGGTTTTCTGTCCATGCTAAAGACTCCTATGTGCATAAATGTAACCATTGCTTATATTTATCTTTTACAAAGTTTACTTTTACATATAAATTTAGGTATTACATTTATTATCCCTAAAATATGAATTAAATCTGTCAGAAAATCACTAAGACAGCTTCTTACATTGTTAGTGTCAGAATGTTGCTCATGTAAACAAAGTTTGCTCTTTGGTAGTGTTTTTATTCTCCTTATATGTATATATGTAAAAATGGAAACCATTTGCTGAAAAGGAAGGCTAATAAATATAGAAAACAATATTTAAACAGGAAGAAAATAAAAATTTCTTAATATATTTATTACATGCAATTTGTTTTGTCATTAGCATGGCTCAAAAATACTAATTATTTTTTTTTTAAAGTTAATTTTTAAATATTTAGCTCTGCTGACTACATGTAAAGTATACCTAATACTATATTAACAACACCTATTATTTTCAGAAATTTTGCTAACAGTAATTTTTTTAAGATTTCACTTTTGAAATTGTCCCCTATTTTGAGAATCACCCATATACATACATATGTACATGTATAATATATATGTATTTATATAGATCTATACATATGTACATATGTAAAAATAAAACACGCATCCGGTTAATTGGAAAGTACCCAAAATTTTTGCATAAGCCATGCGAAAAACATCATTTTTATTTCACAGATAGTAAGCCCAAAGTGTAAACTTTTATTTAAAACAAAAAGAAATTGGTAATTTCATTTGCCTTTTTTGTGTGCATATGTAATATGTAAAAATAAAGCACTTATCCGGATAATTGGAAAGTACCCAAAATTTTTGCATAAGCCATGCGAAAGACATAATTTTTGTTTCATAGATAGAAAGACCAAAGTATAAACTTTTATTTAAAACAAAAAGAAATTGGAAATTTAATTTGCCTTTTTGTGTACAGCCTTTTTTGTGAAGTCACAAAAATTTGGAAAAGTAACCATAACTCTCAACTTTGGCTGACTTTTTTATCCTAAATATTACAAGTAAATTTTTTAAACATTTTGTATTAAAATCTGAATCTTTTTATATTCTTAGAGTGATATTTTTAGGATGATTCATGTTTTAGATCCAGAGAAACAATTTTTTGAAGGTGGAACTGCAATCTCAAAATACAGACTCAGAAATGTGCGATATGAGAAAAACCCAAGAATTTGACCCCCCATATCTCACAAACTATGAGATCTGGGAAGGAAAAATTTCTGATGGAATCATTTTATGATAGAATTAGAGTGCACACAAAGTTTCATCCAAATCCCTGTTGGTCGGGTTACAAATGGGGGAAAAATTGGTTGAATTGACATGGAATGATCCTGCGATCAAAATTAAAAAATAATAAACATTTTATGAAAAATGAGCAGGTTTACTAAATAATTTTTCATTAAACATGTGTGAACGTGATAAAAAATTTATTTGCATATTGTGTTCGGTAAATAAATAGAGCAACTTTTGTGAAAGTCTCAAAATCATAGTTTGAAAATTCTGAAAGTGATCGCGGATAGAATAAGCTCAAAATCCGTTGTTTCCAAAATGAAGCAAAAAGTTGAGGGGCTATATCGATTTATCCATTGATTAGTGTCAATATAACATGCATAATATGGCACGCATTACTATATTTGGATACAATCCCTCAATACCATTTGTAAGCTTCCCTCCTCCCTCTCTCAAAAGCGAACGAAGCTAAACTTAAATGTGAACTTATAATGGAGATTTTTTCAACCATTAAAAAAAACTTTCTTTGTCATTAATTTAGAAGTAAATAAGGTAAATATACAGATGAGAATCTTTCATATTTCGGCGGATTTTCGATAAATATTAACTAAATGGTTTCCTCCCAAAAATCTCCCAGAAACAAAAACCTCTAAGCAAAGTTTAAAAGTTTTTTTTTTTTTTTTTTTTTGTCAAATTTACTTCTTTATTTTTCATTTTATTGCAACAATATTTAATGAATCATCTGATCTCCCCCCCTCCCTCCAATCTATTTCTTTTCATTTTATAATCTTGTACTTAAACATATCAGATATCACCGAGGAACTAGAGAAATTTATACATATTTTTTTTTTTTTTTTAATAATGAGTTTGGCACATAATATAACTAATGGTCATGACGACAACTAAATAACCGAATAAAAAGCATGTCAAAGGCTGTTTTTCTCTGTGTTCACATTGTGTTGATAACTACCGTGCTTTTGGGGCACATGTGTATAACTGTTTGAATTTATAAAACTATTTAAAAAAAAGTAAAGAAGAACTATAAAGGTGATTTTTAAAAAATTACTATATGTAAAACAAATATTTCTGTTTTCAGTAGTATTTGTTTACAGAATTTAACCCAGCCCAGGTATTAGAAAAAGCAATATTTATGTGAATCTGTCCACAAGCGGCCCAGTCTTCCCCATATACAAAAGGCTTTGTCCTAACACAGACGAAATACACAGACGAAAATATTGAAAATAAAAAATTTAATCATTATTGAAGTATTTATGAGGAACATACAATAGGGATCTATTAAGAAAAGGTTTTCCGAAATTGAACTTCTAGATTGTAAGATGCTATGGAAAGTTTTAGGTCATTTAGGCACATCTCAGTAGCAGTTTTAGATAGGAGCGTGATATGCAGCATATCAAATCTATTAAAAAAGAATGCTTAAATACGTATTTCAGCTATCTTCGAAATTCAAACCTTAAGGGGATGACAGATGCCGTTGAAGATCAAGAACAAAAGATTTTTTTTTCACAATAGGGTCTATATTCCTGTTGTGTATTTTAAATTTTACCGAATGTGATTTGGCACAAATCAAATTTTTATAGTTGTAACAAATGTTGTTTTTCTCAAAATTTTGAAATTGTAGTGTGGCAAGTATCGCTCATGTTAGTCGTTAACTTTTGCTGGACCTGATGGGGAAATTAGAACTGTTGCTGATTTTTGAAGAGATATTTTGTCCAAAAGAACAATATATTGATGTTTTCCCGATACATTTTTGCGTAGTCTTTTTTTATTTATTTATTTCATGTTTTATAAATTACGAAATGGAACCGTCGGAATTCAACGAAAGAAAATCTTTAAGAAAGAATTGTTTCATTGATTTATAATAAATCTACAAAATTAGTTACAGTAAAAAATATATCTTATATTGGTCAGTCTAACTCTAAAAAAAAACATTTTTTTAAGCTACAATTAACAAAAAATTATAAAACTCAATTATCCAAATTATTAAGCGAAATAAAACGGAAATTCACCGGGTTTATTATAACAGACGATATTTTTGAAATAATGTACGTATTTTAACTTCTATTTTTATTTTTATTTTATTTATTTATTTATTTATTTTCAATTTTAAGAGAAAATGCAGTGATTATGTTGCCACAAATACAAAATTGATACTAAAGATTATAAAAAAAAAATAATAATATCTAAAAAATTAACTGAGCTACATCTTTGAAACAAATTGCATTTAAAAATACATTTTTTTCTCTATACGGCGGTGTAAAAATTTAAAATGCACGATGTTTAGAAGTGTAAAATTTGCCGTACCGAAAATTACAAAACCGAAATTGCATGGGAAAGTGTTGCGCATGACATATGCGTTACGCACAGATACGTTTGGCCTTTATAATACAGATTTAAGCACTTTTCCCACTTTAGCGACTGAATTTCAATTTTTATGTAACATTTAGTACATATTATTCTTTTCTCACAAAAAGTTTACTGGAAATAGTGTTTTACAATTGAAATACTGAGCTCCATATTTAAAGGCGATTTCCGACACCGCTATAATGCTTACCTATTAACCCCTTGAAAGGCGGTGGGATATATTTTATCCCACCTACGATTAATGAAGATTTGCACCAGAAAAATGTTATAAAGTCTTACTTTCCTAACTTTGGTGGGGAAAAAAAATCACGAAACTGTTTCTCCTTAATTTGATTTTTTTTTTTTTTTTTTTTTTTTTTTACATTGGGAGTTACAAAGGCAATTAATTGATTGCCTCTCATAAGGATTAACAGTTTGTAGGTGGAAAACGAGTAGGGCTCTAGTAAAGTAGCGGTCTTTTTAATAGTTAATGCACACAAGATTCACAGAGTCCCGTTAGAGTGATTGTCGTTATGACGCCTTATTCTAATGATCGCCGTATCAAGATTTTTGACTGCAAAAATCACAAGGACCGGTTGTTTTGATTATACCGTATGAACAGTTTTAGGAGCGAAACACGGGATCCTGTTACAATAATTATATAGTTTGTTTAGGTTATCCCATTTTTATTTATTTTATTCAAAATTCCTGGTAGTGCCGAATAAATATACAAGTATGTGATAAATAGTCGAAGTACATATTTTGGAAAAAATGTATTCCGAAAATACCTCAGCATTTAGGTATTCTGCTCACTTTTTTCTATTATTAAAAATATTTTTGCGATTTGGCATCATGTTTATATAGTCCTTTTATATAATTTTTTAACTTTGTTATTTTTTTAACTTTGTCAATAATGTTTTGCATTTTACAAAGCTTTTAGTTTAAAAAATCGATTTATTCCCTCTTTCAATCTATACATTTTTTATTTGATTTAACCCCTTGCGGCGCTGTGGTATATATAATTAAAGTTCGCCTATTCAGAAGGCTCTAGAGCCGGTTCTATGGTTCCAAACGAAGCAAAATTTCACTAGTACGTAGCTGAAGAGATGCGCTCTGCGAAAATTGAAAAAAAAAATAATTAAAATTTTTGGCAATAGGTGGCGCTGCGCCAATATTTAAGCTGATATTTGCAGACTCCTTTATTTAACTAAATTCTTTTATCTCAGATGTCAGACCATCTCTGAACTGAAAGACAGTATTAAACTTCACACTAGCTCAAACTCACAGGACAGTTTACGCAATGCTGTAGAAAGCACAATTCTGAGAAAGGAATGCGTTATTGAAAATGGTGGAGGATTCATTGAGGATTCGTAATGTTATTCTTCGTAATTCCCTCGATGCCGAGCGACATGTTTTATTCTTGGTGCAGATTACATCACATGAAATGATATTCATTTTTTCTGTATTATTTGGAGTCATAGCTTAGGCTCTAGAGCTGTCTGATTAGGTGAACTTTAATTATAACAATTCGCAGCCTGTCGAAATTTGTCGAAACGTTTAAATTTGTGTGCTTCGTCTGGATTGACTGAAATTAATATAATGAATCTGCAAATATCGGCTTAAATGTTGGCGCAGCGCCACCTATTGACAAAAATGTTAAATACTTTTTTCGATTTTCGCAGAGCTCATCTTTTTAACTACGTTCTAGAGAAATTTTGCTTCGTTTGGAGCCATAGAACCGGCTATAGAGCCTTTTGAATAGGCGAACTTTAATTATAACAACCCTGTATATGAAACCACTTAACTTTAATTCCCAAACATTGGGACCGAAATTTTAGTAAAAAAAATTACTGTTTATTGAATACGTGAAATATAGATTTTTCTTATTTATAAACAAAGTTGTTTTCAAATTCCGGTGTCAATCATTAATTTCAACATTTAAGCAATGAATTTGCTCAGCGCCGCATAAGGTTAAGACTGAACGACCAGACCACGTTAAGGATGAAATCAGAGGCGTAATCATAGAATATATCTATTTTTTTCTATTTTCGTTACTTTTGATAAATAAGTATACCGAATGAGATCGGTGATTAATTTTACCCTGAAATCTATTTTCCGCATACGCTTTATAATGCAGTGCTCTATCGTCTAAAAATAGTAGTTTTCTGTGTGTGTAAAAATCTTCGAATATGATAGAAGTATGTGTTGTGTTTGAGCTGACGCTTTGGTCAGGGTATCAAAGAAAATATAATATTATGTTTATTTGAAAGTGGAAAAAGCACTTTTTATTTGCCTCTACCCACAATTAGGCCAAAGTGATCGTGATAATGATAGCACATCACGGAGAATGGGGGCCTGCAAACGACCCTAATTACTCTCTTCATTATTTCATTTAAAATAATAAAAATATTCTTTATCCAATGATGAAGAAAAATCAAGTATAAAGTTATAAAAATATAAAATTAAAAAGGTAAAAAGTTACCTGTTGAATCCTTGGCTTTTGATGACAAATAAATCCAGACAATAGGCACAAGAAATTAATATACGAACAATTTTCGAAGAAAAAAAAATATATTTTATTTCATGAAGAACTTGTTGCTTTTTTCATGAATAAATATTTCTTCACAAATTTATATTTTTGGTGACTCGTACATATTAATTTCTCACTTGATAAACAACCATTTCATAACATATGTTAATCACAACTATTGCTATCTCCAAGCAATAAAAATTCTTTTCATAACATATTCTAGATATCTCAACAACATGTAATTAAACAATTTTCTTCATGACATAAAAGGAGAATAAATTATTATTTCTTTTTGAAAAAGAACACCTCTCATAATATGAACTTTCAAAACAAAATACATCATACTTCATATTGTATAGATACATGCCAATATTTTCTTTATAACGCCCCGTAAATATTAAAAAAAAATTATATATATATAATGGGCCAGATAACGACATGAAGGAACTTTATGTAAATAAATATTTGCGTCTCACGAAAAGAAAAGATTTTCACCTCTGCTTGTTTGTCAGAGGACTGGCATCACATAAAACAATAATTGAAGAAGATTCGAGCACCAATAATAGCTGCAGAAAGATTATTTTTTAACGATGAGGTGATGAAAGATGAAATAGGTATTAAGTGGACTCATGATGACATTCTACATCACTTATGATGCTTCCACAAGAACACCAACCAGAAGATCTATGGAGTGCGCGTATTTACGTTGAATAATTCCAAAAGAGAAGGCACATAAAACGAATACATTCAGGAATGCATTAAACCACTTCATTGCTCCTCGCAGCACAGAGGGACTTGGCTTAACAGAAATCAACATCACTTTCCTAGATGAATTTTGAGGGCAGCACTTTTTCTTTGCCGCACTTAAAAAAAATCAGCATCGTAATAATCTCAACATAACAAAAAAAAACCGTTCCATCCTTCGTTAACGGGGGAGCACCTCTGCCCCGAAATTACACTAAAAACTTTCAATCATACGACTGCATCCATCACAGCAGGTGTCTATCGGCGCAACTGACGCAGGTGGCCGCGAGCCCAGGGGAAAAGGAGAAAGGGTTATTGTAAATGCAAAATACGCCAATTTGGCAGTTAGCAACAGAGGGGGAGAGGAAAAACTAAGCCAAATTACAATATACAGTATGAAAAGATATGTAACTAATAAGAATAAAATTGATAACCATCTTAAGAAGGAAGGCCAAAGCTGGTGGCCATGTACATAACGGCTTGAAATACGTCACCTGTGAAATTTAATTTGATAGGTTAGGGGTGTGTCCGAATAAACGGAAGTTCCACCCAAAAGAACTAGCGAGAAAGTTCTCGAACAAATTTAAAACCGGAAGGAATGATTTCAAACAGAATTTTACCGGCTTGGAACATTCGAAAGCTAAGTAAGAAAGAAAACATTACAGGCGACGAAATGAAAATAAGCGAAACCGAAATTAAATTTAAATTGAGAACATTAATAAAAAAGAGGTAATAGGAAATAAAATGACTAATAAAAAATGAATTAAATTAAACATATGGGGGGGTTATGGAGTAACCACCACATATTACCCAGGGTCCCCCAAAAGAAAATATTGGTGAGATGACAAAAATGACAATTTTTCATCGAGACAATATTTTCTAACACATGTACAAATATACTAAATAATTACACAAAATAAATATCAGAAATAGTTATAAAAATATACATAATTGTTGTACATGATATTTAAATAATAAAAAAAAATAATTACTGTTATGATAGTAATCCTTATGAAAATATACCAACTGTAGTAAATGTTAACATGAAAGGTATATAAAGTTTCCTTCAGAGGTATCTATCATATAAAAAAAATTAAAGACTATGTGCAGACAAACAGTCCATAACTTTGAAGAGTCTCTTGTTAGGCTGTGCACAATGTATCACAATAGTAGAATGCTTTAGCATATGTCACAATATTTGATTACACAATAATATGTATATTTATATTCTCAGTTGTGCACAAAAATGAAATATACTATAACTGTATATGAATCATGTTATAACTATATATAACATATATGGTTTCAAATAACACATAATAAATTAAATGAATTTGTAAGTTGAAAATTGAACAACCATAAAAATATATATATAAATAGTGCAGAGAGATTAGTTATGCTCTCATAAACAAAAATTACCTATATCACCACATAGCCTTTTACGCTTTCAATAAATCTTAAATGAATAACTTTAGTATTATTCAATAACACATTTTTGCAGAAAATAAAATTAATAAGTTGCAAAAAAAATGTCAACAAAAGCATGATATTATTTTCCAATAAAAATATCTTCAAAGTGAATATAATAATTTTCAAAGAGAGAATTTTTACACTCTCATAAAGGAATATTCTTAAACATTTTCAATATAAATTGTCAATAATTGCATAAATACCTTTAATACTATACTTCATTCAAAATAAACATAAAACATAAGATGTTTAATATTCCGAAAAAGGAAGAAATTTATATGAATATGTCAATCTTATATATGACTTGATAATGTCAACTTACAAAGAAAAATCAATTGTGTCAAAATTTCTATATAGAAGATATCTAGAACATATTTACTTATAATTTTCAAACATTTTTAAAAAAAATTAAGTAAGTGATCACTTTTACATTTGTCATAAATCAAGAATTTGCTTTATATAAATATATATAATGACTCATTAAACATCTTTGGATAAATATATATATAATGCCTCAATCAACATCTTTGGATCCAAAGTATAAATACTCAAAAGTATACAAAAAAAATATTATATACTACTTATGGTGAGTCATTCACTTTCTATATTTCAACAAGAAGAGAAGAAAATATTAGTATGAATAAGTTTATCATGCATTTTCTTTTCTCTTTTTCTTTTTTTTAAAAGAGGTTAAATGTTAAAACATGCATGCATTGTAAAGAAAAGACACAATAGGGAAAATAATTTGATGAGTACTCATCTTTATGTTTACCTTATATCAATTACAATTTCACCTTTCTTATTAGAATGAAACATTTGTCAAAAATCACTTTAAATAATGATATAGTATTATAACAAGAATATAAAAAGACAAATTCTTTCTCCATTTTTTGCATCAACTATTGTAATTAAAGACTTTATAAAATTTAAAAGTATGGCATACATGAGATTATGTGTAAATATTGTAAAAATTATGACTTATAGATAAATACAGTAAATAATAAAACTATTGAAAATTCATACATACATCCCGAGGATGACCGTTGAGTTGTACCAGGGAGAAGAAGACTTAAATAAAATGAAAAAAAAAATAACAGCTGCCTGCAGCCTGGAGAAAAGAAAAAAAAAATTACATAGCGATTCTTCTTGCTGGACAATCAGTGCGGCTAGCTTCGACTGAATATATTACAAAGCAAAAGTCATCCTGTAAAAGGAAAAAGAGAGTTAGTCTATTTTTTATGTAGTTTATGATTGCGAGGACGAAGATCATAACTTCTATATTGAGTGGATTTGCTTTTAGCACCAGTATGAGTGCCATCAGGAGGAGCTTGTGACAGTACCGATTTACTGGAACATGAAGATGTTTGCTGGCATTTAGAAGAAGAAAGAATTTGAGGAGAAGTATTACAAGCTGCATCATGATTTGAAACTTGAATAGAAGAGTGCTGTCTCACAGGAGTGGAGGATGCATTATCAACAGCTGGTTGATCATGTGATGCACCTTTTGAAGAAACTGAAGGATGTTGCAGTGCTTCATTTCTCTTTTGAAGCTTCAAGATTCGATTAGTGTGAATCAACATTGGTGAAGCATGACTATTATTGGGATCTTGAATTTGAATGAGCACAGGAGAAATTATTTTCTTGACCACGTATGGGCCTTGTATCTTTTTGTTAAACACAGTAGGAAATTTTGCATAAACAATGTCATTAACATTGATGTTGGAAAACTTTAATTTTTCTCTGGATTTTTGGTACACCTTTTGTCTGGATGATTCGTTATTCTTGTAAGCTTGATAGTATATTTTTTCAATAACATCCATCAATTTATGAATTTCATATGCAGTGTTGAGAATTTTCCATGAAACTTGAGATTTATAATTGGAATAAATATCATTTATTTCTCTGCCAAAATGAAGAAGATTTGGGGAGAACTTTGTAGCTGGATGAGGTGTAGCGTTATATATGGATTGATGAATTTTTAGAGCAGTGGGTACATCACATCCTTGTGAAGCCATTGTGTTCACAGACGATTTTATTTGAGAATTGACACGTTCACTTAAACCGTTAGCTTGGGGATGGGCTACAGAACTATGTTCCAACTTAATGCCAAGCTTTTTGTTAAAATATGAAAACATATCACTAGTAAATTGAGAACCATGATCAGTAAGAGTTAATTCAGGTTTTCCATGAGTGGAAATATAATGCAATAAAGCCTTTGTAACTGACTCAGCACTGATATTATTCAAGGCATATAATTCTAAATGACGAGAAAAATGGTCTATCATTGTTAACACATATTGACGATTTCTCAATGGGCCGAGTAAATCCATAGAGACCTTTTGATTGGGAGCTGTTGGGAGTGGTGCAGGTAGGTATGGAGCAGTGTTTTTTTTATGATTCTTATTTACTAAACAAATTTCACAAGAGTTGACATAATTAATGGTATCAGAAACAAGGGTTTTCCAGGTAAATCTTTTCTTTAAATTAACAATGGTTTTATGAATTCCAGTATGAGTAATATGAGCAATTCTTAAGGCCTTTGCTCGAAGTGACACAGGTAAAACAGCTTTGTGAAGCTCGATATCTTCTGAAGAGAAATGCCCATTATAGCAAAGTAACTCATTACTTGGATTAATATAGTAGCCATTTAAACTTTTAGATTTTTTGTTATTTTTAAGATCTTCATAAATTTGTTTGATTTTTGGGTCCTTCTGTTGTTCAGAGAAGATGGTGTGATCAAGAATTTCTAATAAAGGATCTTGGTTATTATCATTATTAGAAGGTGAAGAATCACTCTGAAGATGACATGTATGGTGGATCTTGTCAACTAAACCACATGGAAAGTGAGGAATGTCATTATGTAAATCGTTTTGATTATCAACAATAGGTAGAGGTTCTTGTGAAGAAATAAGATCTGGATTATTATTGAGATCTTCAGTAGGAATGTGAGGAGTTCTACTCAGAAAATCTGCCAAGACATTTTCTTTGCCTGGAACATGTTGGAATGTGTACGAGTATTCTGACAGTTCTAACATCCAACGAGTAGTAATATCAGCAGGTGATGTAGCTTTTTTATAATTATTAAGTGGTTTGGCATCAGATAGTAGAATAAAGGGTCGACCAAAAATATAGTATTTAAAAGCAGTTATGCCTTTGTAAATGGCATAAAGTTCCAATTTGATGGCAGGGTAGTGTCTTTCTGATTGAGATAGAGTTTTAGAATAATAGGAGATAGGTTTTAGTTCACCATCAAATTTCTGCATAAGAACAGCTGATATTGCTGTTTTTGAGGCATCTGTATTAACATAAAATGTTTCATTCCAGATAGGAAGATTGAGCATAGGTTTATGAAAGAAAATGTCCTGTAATTCTTTAAATGCATTTTCTTGTTCAGATTTCCAAGAAAACTTATTTTTAGGTTTGGTGACTTCAATGAGAGGAGCAATCAATTTAGAAAAATTAGGTATAATTGATCTATAAAATGAACACAAGCCGATAAAACTCTTTGTTTGCCTCTTGGTTTTAGGCTTTGGAAAGGAAGTAATTTTTAAAATATTACTTGTAATAGGAAGAATTTTATGATCTGTGAGTTGGAAACCCAAAAAGTTAATGCTAGTTTGCATAAATGTACATTTTTCAGGAGACAGAGTAATGTTATTAGCAATGAGGGTGTCTAACAGCTTTGTGAGTTTCATGGACATTTCTTCAAATGAATTAGCACCCACTACAATATCGTCTTGATATGCATAACAGGAGTCAATCTGAGATAATTGAATCACAGAGTCGATTAATTGTTGGAAAGTGCTGGCGGCCGTCTTCAAGCCAAATACTAAACGTAAATATGTAAAAATTCCCCATGGTGTAGTAAAACTAAGTTTATCTTGCATATCTTTAGGTACAGCAATCTGCCAATATGCAGAGGGTAAGTCAAGAGTGGTATAATATTTAAATTTTGACAACTGCACCAATAGATTTTGAATTCTAGGAAGAGGATATGATGATGGGATTATAATCGAATTTAACAATCTTAAATCAAGAGCCAAACGATACTTTTGAGGCTTAGACATATCAGTTCTCTTCTTTTTAACAAGAAGCATGGGACAGGCCCAAGATGAATTTGATCTCTCAATAATGCCAGCTTTCAGCATTTGATCAATTTGGTCAAGAGCTTCTTGTTCAAGAGCTTGAGGTACAGGAAAAGGTAATGTTTTTACTGGATGAGAATTTAGCATGGTAAACTGAGGATTGACCAGGTCAGTATGACCTAAAGTGTCAAGAGATTTCGAAAAGGCAAGCGCTTTACTACATAATAATTTTGTTAAAGCTTCCCTTTCATGAGGAGGTAAATGTTTAAGATCAAAGTCATTTGGAGATAATTCTTGAATACGTTTTCTCTTAATCTCTTCAGATGGCAAAATTAGGTTACAATACTCATTTTCAAATTCTAAATCAAAAGAGTATTCCTCAATATCTTTTTCATCTACATTGATACATTCACCAATAATTGAATTTTTATTTAAATGAATATCGAGCTTTGAAACATTCTGACATACAACCAAAAATAAATCATTTTGAATGGAAGATTTTGAGTGTAATGATTCATGTAATACCAGACCCTTGTTTTTTAAATTGGGTTTAAAAAGAAAATATTCAGATGGAGGATTCAGATACTTCACATGTAAATAAACAAACGAATTAGGAGGTATTAATTCTCTATTGAGTAATTGTACCATATTGGAACTCACCAAAATTTTATTACCCATACTTAAATGAGGTTGCTTTTCACCAACATAACTACTATCACTAGTATTTTTAGATGAGGAATTCTTGTTAAGTATATTATTATCATTAGTAGACACATAATTCACCACATTAGCATAATCAGTTGGAAAATAATTAGAAAAATAAGTAAAATGACCATCAATATAAGGATTATGAAAATTCATAGCAGAATGAGCCATATTATTTGTAAACAAACCATTATTTTGAACATTATAACAATAAGGATAGGTTGTATAATTGTTGGACAACTGCAAACTTGAATTATCACAATTTGCACAAGTATTATCAATGTAAGTATCACTCGTTAGATTATTTGATATAGGCCTTTCATAAGAAGGCATTCTGTGTGCATCAAGAGAATATGGTACATTTGAATTCACATAATTATATTCAGAATTCATAAAATAGCAAGTAGGAGATTCATTATAACTTTGAAAAGGAATGTGCTTGTCTTTAAGTAATATAGACTTAAAGCTTGGTGAAATAGTAATAGAATGTTTGTTGATGAATTCAAAACCAAGTATGGCTTGAAAATGAACATTGTGAATTTTAGTAAGGTAAAATACATGATGAAAAAAAAATTTATCAATTTTAAATGCTATCTCTATGCATCCTTTAAAGAAGACCTTAGAATTTATGGTGGAAACTGATACATTTCTGGATAAAAATTTGTAATGAAGCCTGGATTTAATGCTATTAAAGCATTCTTCATCCAAAAGAGATAAACTTGATCCAGTATCTATTAATGTGGAGATTTCATTATGTTGAACATTTATTAGGATGCATGGAAGAACATAAGAGTTGTTAAAAGAACTGCATATGACATGATTTTCTTGTATGTCATCGTTATTTTCAAAATTTTGTTTAGATGTCAAATAATTATGTAAACAGGAAGATTTGTTAGACTTAGATGTCATAGGAGAAGTTTGGACAGCTGTGGATGCCACTAAAGTGACTGACGAGCGTTTGTCTAATTGTTGATGTTTGTTGTTGTTGTCAAAGTGTACTGACCCTGAATGAGAATTACGGGAGAGAAGGCGGTCAGTAGAACCAGTCTCCCTTATATGTTTAAATGGTAAACATTATTATTTTCAGAAGAAGAAGAGGTGTGGCTTTTCTTTCTGTAAGGGTGAGACGAAACCTGAGTTGAAGAGTTTTGATTAGAATTACCAATAATGTTTTTGAATTTGTAGCATGAGTCCATACGATGATTAAATTTCCCACAGAACGCACACTGCACAACATCTCGTCTGTGATAAAAGGATGTAGAATTTTTTTTGTGAGAATATTTGTCAAAGGTTGGTTGATAAGGACGTTTCCGGTGAAAGTTTTGATGACGAAAATTATTGTTACGTTTATTTGTAGCCTCTTGTCTCGGTGGAGAAGGCGAAAATGTTCTAGTATTTCTTTGAAAATTACGAGAAGTATGAGAACTGTCCTTTTGAGTTTGTAAAGGAGAGTAGTTGGTTTGAGAATTGTGATAAATTTTATCCTTCGTATGCTTTATAGGAGTTTTATGAAGAGTATTACTAGAATTATCGTGGACATTTTCAGAATCGATACAATAGGCTTGATTAAAATTTTCATAAGATTTTTTAGGGGGAGAGTCATATATATTTTGAAGAAAAGTTGCTCGTTCAAGAGCTAATTCGAAGGACGTAATATTTTCTTCTAAGATTTTACGTTTGATTTGTTTAGGTAAAGCCTCAAGAAAATGAGTAAACTTTAATGAATTAAGAGCAGAAAGATCCAATTTTGGATAAGCAAGTCGAAGTTGTTTATCCAACCGAAAAGCAAAATTTTTAACTGATTCATTTGAATCTAAGGTCAAGTTCTGTAAAGATTTTAGAGAAACAGACTTTTTTGTGGGTAAGAAATAGTCTATAAATGCCTTTCGAATTTCACTAAAATTAGAGTTCTTGAGCTGTGACTGAGTTTCCAGAAAGAAGAGTAAGGCGGTGCCCTCAAGTTTTGATTTAAAGAGAACAAAAAGTTCCTTGTCTGTAAAGTTATTTAGTTCCTGTAAGTCAGATAATTGATCGAAGAAAAATTCTACAGTCTGAGGGTTACCGTCGAAAGGTTGGATTGCAATATTTAGTTTGGCTTTTGGAGGCATGATGAAATAGTTAATATAAGAACTCAATGTATGACATGATAAATTTGGTTATTTGGCAGGTCCTATGATGAACAATATATATAAATTGACCCGTTACTTAAAATATTGATGACTTTCATTTACTTCATACATCATTTTTATATGTAAAAAAAAAGAAGAAAACGTATACTAACATATTAGTATCATATGAAGAATATAAGACCCAAATATTTTATGTAAATATTTATATATAATATGGCTCAAAACATAAATTATTATATGTATGACAAGAAGAATAATTTATCTTAGCATGAACAATAATTTTTACCAGTACCTCCGTTAAATAATGCATATATTAGTTATAAATTATAATAATGCAAGAAGAAATATATTGATAAATTATGTTGTATATATAATGCACTGCTCCAGAAAAAGATAATATTTCAATACAAGATCAATATAAATATTGTATTTGATTACTGCACCATACCCAACAAAATATAATTATATAAAACATTAATCACTATATGAAGAAAAATAACTTGAAAAAAAAATAATGTAGAATGTTCAAGCGTTGGTCACGGCTCCAAAAGAAATTAAGGTGTTGTGTTTGAGCTGACGCTTTGGTCAGGGTATCAAAGAAAATATAATATTATGTTTATTTGAAAGTGGAAAAAGCACTTTTTATTTGCCTCTACCCACAATTAGGCCAAAGTGATCGTGATAATGATAGCACATCACGGAGAATGGGGGCCTGCAAACGACCCTAATTACTCTCTTCATTATTTCATTTAAAATAATAAAAATATTCTTTATCCAATGATGAAGAAAAATCAAGTATAAAGTTATAAAAATATAAAATTAAAAAGGTAAAAAGTTACCTGTTGAATCCTTGGCTTTTGATGACAAATAAATCCAGACAATAGGCACAAGAAATTAATATACGAACAATTTTCGAAGAAAAAAAAATATATTTTATTTCATGAAGAACTTGTTGCTTTTTTCATGAATAAATATTTCTTCACAAATTTATATTTTTGGTGACTCGTACATATTAATTTCTCACTTGATAAACAACCATTTCATAACATATGTTAATCACAACTATTGCTATCTCCAAGCAATAAAAATTCTTTTCATAACATATTCTAGATATCTCAACAACATGTAATTAAACAATTTTCTTCATGACATAAAAGGAGAATAAATTATTATTTCTTTTTGAAAAAGAACACCTCTCATAATATGAACTTTCAAAACAAAATACATCATACTTCATATTGTATAGATACATGCCAATATTTTCTTTATAACGCCCCGTAAATATTAAAAAAAAATTATATATATATAATGGGCCAGATAACGACATGAAGGAACTTTATGTAAATAAATATTTGCGTCTCACGAAAAGAAAAGATTTTCACCTCTGCTTGTTTGTCAGAGGACTGGCATCACATAAAACAATAATTGAAGAAGATTCGAGCACCAATAATAGCTGCAGAAAGATTATTTTTTAACGATGAGGTGATGAAAGATGAAATAGGTATTAAGTGGACTCATGATGACATTCTACATCACTTATGATGCTTCCACAAGAACACCAACCAGAAGATCTATGGAGTGCGCGTATTTACGTTGAATAATTCCAAAAGAGAAGGCACATAAAACGAATACATTCAGGAATGCATTAAACCACTTCATTGCTCCTCGCAGCACAGAGGGACTTGGCTTAACAGAAATCAACATCACTTTCCTAGATGAATTTTGAGGGCAGCACTTTTTCTTTGCCGCACTTAAAAAAAATCAGCATCGTAATAATCTCAACATAACAAAAAAAAACCGTTCCATCCTTCGTTAACGGGGGAGCACCTCTGCCCCGAAATTACACTAAAAACTTTCAATCATACGACTGCATCCATCACAGCAGGTGTCTATCGGCGCAACTGACGCAGGTGGCCGCGAGCCCAGGGGAAAAGGAGAAAGGGTTATTGTAAATGCAAAATACGCCAATTTGGCAGTTAGCAACAGAGGGGGAGAGGAAAAACTAAGCCAAATTACAATATACAGTATGAAAAGATATGTAACTAATAAGAATAAAATTGATAACCATCTTAAGAAGGAAGGCCAAAGCTGGTGGCCATGTACATAACGGCTTGAAATACGTCACCTGTGAAATTTAATTTGATAGGTTAGGGGTGTGTCCGAATAAACGGAAGTTCCACCCAAAAGAACTAGCGAGAAAGTTCTCGAACAAATTTAAAACCGGAAGGAATGATTTCAAACAGAATTTTACCGGCTTGGAACATTCGAAAGCTAAGTAAGAAAGAAAACATTACAGGCGACGAAATGAAAATAAGCGAAACCGAAATTAAATTTAAATTGAGAACATTAATAAAAAAGAGGTAATAGGAAATAAAATGACTAATAAAAAATGAATTAAATTAAACATATGGGGGGGTTATGGAGTAACCACCACAGTATGTACCTTTTTTTATTATGTTTAAATATTTTTGAGTGATTAATGATCTTCCCAAGCTTAATATTTTACCATATTCATAGTAAGTTATCCACACCCATACCATAGCATAAGGAAACTATATGACTGTTTTTATTATATCTGTTGCTCTTTCAATATCTTACGTAACATTTCTATCTTTTCAACATGGTGAAAAGGTAAAATTTGATTGCTATGAAAATATTCTTTAAAACAAATCGTTAACAGGGTTCTTTTTTCATTCTTCTTCTTTTTCCTTTCTTTTTCTACATTTTTTCTACAATCTCGTTTCATTTAATTGTCATAGTACAGTTTTATTGGAAATTGTGAAGACCAATTTTTGTTTCATTTTTATGCTCAGAACTTATATCAAATCAATTTTTTAAACAAAGCTTTGTTATTGTGTGACCTTTTTATTTAGCTATAGGAAAAGACATACTTAATTTTTTTTTTAATTTACATAAAATCGTTTACTTCGTCTTCTTTAGGAATTTCCCCAGATTTGAGATTTTCCCCAGCCAAAAGCTAAAAGTAACTTCCTTCGCCACTTAACTCTGTCCTCTGCCTCTGCCTCTGCCTCTCTTAATGCATATTTTTCATATTTTGTTTTAAGTTATAGCTCGAACTTTTTCTCGATCTTCCTATTCTATTCCTTCTATCCAGTTCATTAGTAATCTACTGCTTTCTATCCTTTTCACATGTACAAATCATCTCAACCTTTCCTCATCTATCTTTTGCATAATATTTGTCCTCACATTTGATTGGTTTCTTATGTCAATGTTTGTCTTCTTTTTTTTTTTTTTTTTTTTTTTTTTTTTTCCAATTTTGATGTTCTTGCTGATCTCCTCGAGATATCCATTTTCGTTGCCAATAATTTCTTTTCATTTGCTTTATTGGTTGTCCAAGTTTCTGCACCATATAGTAAAATATTTTCAATGTTTATATTATAAATTATTTTTTTCGCCTTAGTTATTATACTAGCTGACCCGCCCGGCGTTGCACGGTTCCGAGATAATAATATTAAAGGAACGTGAAATTTGTGATTTTATCTCTAATTCGAAATATGTGAAACTACGTTGTCTGAAATACACAGCCACTGACTGTGTGAAAAATTGGTTTAAAAAATGAACAAATAATATTTAGAGGTAAAAATTTTCAAAAGGACTGCAATTGGAAACGGGAGAGGAACTACTCAAGTAATAATCAGAATTTTGAAAATCTCAATGTCAGATGCATCAGGAGAGAGACTTTGGGGTACTTTGAAGAAAGTTTTGAGACTCGTAAGTGCCATAGATTTTGCTGGACATCGCACGAAAACATACATGCACACAGACAGTGCGTTTCGTTATTTTATTTGTATAGGTTACTTGTGGATATTCAAAATAATTCCTTTACTGCTAATTTTTGCCTTTTTTTTACATGCAATTTAAAAATAGATAAGACCATGATGCGCACAAAAATCTGTAATATTGACAAAATTGACAAACAACTGATGCTAAAAGCACAAAAAATTGTTATAAACCACATCGATAATCGTACTGAAAATCGCAATGAAAAAAAATCATTGAAATTGAAAAGTCATACCAGACAAAATTTAGTTCATTAGGCTTTGTAACAATTTTACATTTATGATTCTCAAAAAATAGCCTCAAAAATGAGAAGAAATACTAAAAATCGCAAGAAAAAATTCGCTAAAAGTTCAAACATCACCGTACGAATTCCAAATAAACCTTATTGAATAGAGAAAAAAAATTACTATATTGAGTGAAAAAAATGAAACCGTATTCCTTTCACTAATATGGAAAAATCGCCATGAAACATAAAAAGAGCGCTAAAAATTGCCTAAAAAATTAAATTAAAAAATTCTAATCAAAAAATAAAAAATCGGGCTTCAAGAAGCAAAACTACATGTATAGAGGTACCTACTCTCCAAATTTTGTAACTCTACATGCAGCGGTCTCTTCAGAACAGCGCTGAGACACACTCATACTTGTCTCTTTATTATTATAGATTACTGTGAATATCCTAATTAATAACTTTATTGTTCATTCGTTAATTTAATGTTTTTTGCTTTTCTTACAGACAATTCAAGAATAGATAAAATCCTGATGCATACAAAAAACTATAATTTTGACAAAAATGACAAATAATCGATGCTAAACGCACAAAAAATGAAAAAAATCGCTAAAAATCGCATTGAAAATCGCATTAAAAATTACTGAAATTGGAAAATCATCGCAGACAAGATTTAGTTCGTTAGGCTGAAAGTTTGAATCAACTTTGTTTTTACAATTGTCAAAAAAATAGCAGCAAAATGAGAAAAATCGCATTAATAAAATTCGCCAAAAATTCAAAAATCACCGCACGAATTCCGAATAAACTTTATTGAAAAGAGGAAAAAAAAATTACTATATTGAGTGAAAAGAATGAAATCGTATTCCTTTTACTAATATGGAAAAATCGGCTCGTAACATAAAAAGAGCGCTAAAAATCGCCTAAAAAATTCTAATCAAAAAAATCAAAAATCGGGCTTCAAGAAGCAAAATTACATGTATAGAGGTACTTTCCCTTCAAATTTTGTAACTCTACATGCAGCGGTCTCTTCAGAACAGCACACACATATACTTGTCTCTTTATTATTATAGATTACTGTGAATATCCTAATTAAAAAATTTATTGCTCGTTCGTTAATTTGATGTTTTTTTGCTTTTCTTATATACAATTCAAGAATAGATAAGATCATGATGCATACAAAAAACAATAATTTTGACAAAAATGACAAAAAATCGATACTAAATGCACAAAAAAATCGCTAAAAATCACATCGAAAATCGCATTGAAAATCGCATTGAAAATCTCATTAAAAATCACTGAAATTGAAAATTATAGCAGACAAAATTTAGCTCATTAGGCTGAAAGTTTGAATCAATTTTGTTTTTATCATTGTCAAAAAATAGCCGCAAAATGCGAAAAAACAGTAAAAATCGCATTGAAAAAATTCGCTAAAAATTCAAGAATCACCACACGAATTCCGAATAAGCTTTATTAAATAGAGGAAAAATTTACTATATTGAGTGAAAAGAATGAAACCGTATTTCTTTCAGTAACATGGAAAAATCGCCTAAAAATTAAATTAAAAAATCCTAATCAAAAAATCAAAAGTCGGGCTTCAAGGTCCAAAACTACATGTATAGAGGTACCTTTCTTCCAAATTTTGTAACTCTACATGCAGCAGTCTCTTCAGAACAGCACTGACACACACACATACTTGTCTCTTTATTATTATAGATTACTGTGAATATCCTAATTAATAACTTTATTACTCATTCGTTAATTTTATGTTTTTTGCTTTTCTTACATGAATTCAAGAATAGATAACATCATGATGCATACAAAAAACTATAATTTTGACAAAAATGACAAAAAATCGAAGCTAAACGCACAAAAAAATAAAAGAAATCGCTAAAAATCACATCGAAAATCGCATTAAAAATTACTTAAATTGAAAAATCATAGCAGAAAAAAATTAGTTCGTTAGGCTGAAAGTTTGAATCAATTATGTTTTGATCATTGTCAAAAAATAGCCGCAAAATGCGAAAAAACACTAAAAATCGCATTGAAAAAATTCGCTAAAAATTCAAGAATCACCACACGAATTCCGAATAAGCTTTATTAAATAGAGGAAAAATTTACTATATTGAGTGAAAAGAATGAAACCGTATTTCTTTCAGTAATATGGAAAAATCGCCTAAAAATTAAATTAAAAAATCCTAATCAAAAAATCAAAAATCGGGCTTCAAGGTTCAAAACTACATGTATAGAGGTACCTTCCTTCCAAATTTTGTAACTCTACATGCAGCAGTCTCTTCAGAACAGCACTGACACACACACATACTTGTCTCTTTATTATTATAGATTACTGTGAATATCCTAATTAATAACTTTATTACTAATTCGTTAATTTTATGTTTTTTGCTTTTCTTACATAAATTCAAGAATAGATAACATCATGATGCATACAAAAAACTATAATTTTGACAAAAATGACAAAAAATCGAAGCTAAACGCACAAAAAATAAAAGAAATCGCTAAAAATCACATCGAAAATCGCATTAAAAATTACTGAAATTGAAAAATCATAGCAGAAAAAATTTAGTTCGTTAGGCTGAAAGTTTGAATCATGTTTTTATCATTGTCAAAAAATAGCCGCAAAATGCGAAAAAACAATAAAAATCGCATCAAAAAATTCGCTAAAAATTCAAAAATCACCGCACGAATTCCGAATAAACTTTATTGAAAAGAGAAAAAAATTACTATATTGAGTGAAAAGAATGAAACCGTATTCCTTTCACTAATATGGAAAAATCGCCTCGAAACTTAAAAAGAGCGCTAAAAATCGCCTAAAAAATTAAATAAAAAAATTCTAATCAAAAATCAAAAATCGGGCTTCGAGGTGCAAAACTACATGTATAGAGGTACCTACTCTCCAAATTTTGTAACTCTACATGCAGCAGTCTCTTCAGAACAGCGCTGAGACACACTCATACTTGTCTCTTTATTATTATAGATTACTGTTAATATCCTAATTAATAACTTTATTGTTCATTCGTTAATTTAATGTTTTTTGCTTTTCTTACAAACAATTCAAGAATAGATAAAATCGTGATGCATACAAAAAACTATAATTTTGACAAAAATGACAAATAATCGATGCTAAACGCACAAAAAATGAAAAAAATCGCTAAAAATCGCATTGAAAATCGCATTAAAAATTACTGAAATTGAAAAATCATCGCAGACAAGATTTAGTTCGTTAGGCTGAAAGTTTGAATCAATTTTGTTTTTATCATTGTCAAAAAAATAGCAGCAAAATGCGAAAAATCGCGTTAATAAAATTCGCCAAAAATTCAAAAATCACCGCACGAATTCCGAATAAACTTTACTGAAAAGAGAAAAAAAAAATTACTATATTGAGTGAAAAAAATGAAATCGTGTTCCTTTTACTAATGGAAAAATCGCCTCGTAACATAAAAAGAGAGCTAAAAATCGCCTAAAAAATTCTAATAAAAAAATTCAAAAATCGGGCTTCGAGGTGCAAAACTACATGTATAGATGTACCTTCTCTCCAAATTTTGTAACTCTACATGCAGCGGTCTCTTCAGAACAGCGCTGACAGACAAACATACTTGTCTCTTTATTATTCTAGATTACAGCTTCATGTTAATGCTAATATTGCTTCCCTTGTAGTTACTACTCTTTTATTTATTTTCATTTCTGTTTCATCCTGTTTTTATAAAAACTGATCTCAAGTATGAAAAGTGATTGACAATTTGCCTTCTATTATGATATCTTCTATGAAACCTGATGTTAAGTTATCAGTTTTTCCAAAATTTATGCTCAGTCTCAATTTTATATATGTGTTTAAGAGTTTCCTCATCAGGTAATCAAAGTACTCATCTTGTGCAATTATCACTGGATCATCGGCAAAGCCCTGCTTTTTCACGGTTTCGAATCTGGGCACTCGCCATTAGAGTATGAATGCTTTGATCCGCGATATCAGCTAGTCGCATTCAACGGTACATTTGTAAGCAAAAACATTGCTATCAAAAATTTAACTGGAATTTTATCATTTTCATTCCGCTGAAAAAAAGAATCCATTTATTGGTCTTTCAAAGAATATTTTCTTTTTTAACGTTCATTAAGTATGGATAAAAGTAAATTTTTCTGTTTATTCCGGAAAAATTTACGATTTCCAATCACAATAGAAAGTTCCCGTCAAAAGACAGAAATTTCCCATAAAATCAGCCGTATGCATACGGAATATTTTTCACAGTGATACAAGAACTGCTCGTTTAACAGTATGATCAGTATGATCGTTATTAATGAGATCAAAACACGTTCTTCGAGATAAATTCGTTCATTTTCAGTTGCAAGTCTTAAATGTAACTTTCAATCCTTTGCTATTTTTAGGTGCGTTCGTAATTATTTAAATACGTACATCTATAGTCGTCATTCAGTTCGTCCGTCTGTCCGCATATAACAAAGAAAAAAACTATCCAACCGAATCATTTGAAATTTAAAATTTATAATTGTTGAATAATTTTGTTGAGTCATTTCAAATTATCTGAAAACCGGATGCATAGTTTAATTACAGGGACAATCAAAAGTATTCCGTTACAATTACGACCAATGGGGGAAAATTTCAAGTGCATTTTAATGGTTTTACACTCTTTAAACGTAATAAAATTGATATGCATCTGTGAAGTATATACTAAAAATATATACATTCTGATAAAAATAATGTAAATAAATAATAAAAAAGCAAAACTGAGACTGAGTTTTGCTTTTTCTAGCTCACTGAGTTTCGCACTGATGAAGAATCTCGATAGTAGATTCGAAACAGCTGTTTTATAAATTTTCATACATTATTTGTGCATTTATAATCGTTGGTTTTCTATCTTTAAAAATACATTCTGTACAATCTGTGGTTCAAAGAATATTTGTTATTAATTTACAGGGCTACACAAAAGTATTGTATTGCATAATGGTATAGCGGAAACATTGTTTGGGGCGCGTTTTTATAATACTAGTTGCCCTTGGCCACCAGTTTGATTTTCCTTAAATGTATTCTAAGCATTAAATCATATTGCTTTTACTCATAATTTATTTTAATTGCTCATTTTTTTTGCCAAATTAGAAGATTCTGCTGGAGAAATAGGCACAGATATTTTATAAGTACCACATTGACGCGAATGCAACAAAATGGCAATTATATACCTCACATGGTAACCCGGCTATTGTAGTTTATTTATTAATAAACTATTTATTTTTTCTTGTTTTAAATGATATAATTTTTTTTGTTCCATAATTATTAATTAAACTTTTTTATTTATTATTATTTTCTTTTTTAAGTAATAGAAAGTAGTTAAAAAAACTATGTGTAAATGGTATTACCTCCTGTGTAATAGAAAGCAAATAGTGTTTACAGGAATACGCAACAGATTTTAGACACTCTATTGTATCTGAAATACTCTATACTATTACACCAAGATCTAAATATTTTTAAAACTATGTTATAATACGAACGTATTTCATTTGCTATGTTTGATATGCAACTTCTAAATTGTTTAGTAATGTCAAAAGGTGTATTTTTGAAAATTATATTACCCAATTTCATGAGCAAGATGAAAGAACGTATTTTATAATTTCATTGTTCCCTATTACTTTGATTTTATAACTACTATTATAATGTATGTAACATTACTATAGAATTTCTTTACTATAGAATTACTTTTTTATTATTACAGATTTTTTGCGGGATAACCATGTGTGCCATTTAGAGATGTAAACACATTTTATATAGTTAATATATCGCGAATTATAACATCAGGTTTCCCCTTTTTCAATTCATTTCTTTAAATATAACAAGTTGGAAATTGCACGTGAACGTAGCAAATGAGGTGCGTTCGTACGATAACGAAGTTTTAAAAATATTCAGATCTTGCTGTTATAGTAGAGCGTACTTCGGATACAGTATAGTAGTCGAAATCTTTGCGTTTCTGTAAATATGCAGAAAGTAATTTTTATTACACCTCAGAAACGTATATCTTATTCATAAAATGTGAAATAGTTGAATATAATTAAAACACGTCCCAAACAATGTTTCCCCGTGTAGCATTATGTAGTGGAATACTTTTGTGTGGCCCTGTAATTTAATAATAAATATTCTTTGCATCCCAGATTGTACAGAATACATATTTTAGTATATATTTCATAGATTCTATTATATTCGAATGAGTGTAACATCATAAAAATGCATTTGAAACTTTTTTCCCATTCACCGTAATATAATGGAATACCTTTTATTGTCCCTGTAAATGATCTATGCATCCGACTTTCATAACATTTGAAATGACTCGATAAAATTACGTAATAATTATATGTTTTAAATTTCAAGCGATTAAAATGCATTTGAATTTTTTTTTTTCCCATTGACCGTAATGTAACTAAATCCTTTTGATTGTCCCTGTAATTGATTTATGCATCCGATTTTCATAACATTTGCAATGACTCGACAAAATTACGCAATAATTATATGTTTTAAATTTCAAACGATTAAAATGCTTTTGAAACTTTTTTCTCCATTGACCGTAATGTAATGGAATCCTTTTGATTGTCCCTGTAATTGATCTATCCATCCGATTTTCATAAAATTTGAAATGACTCGACAAAATTATGTTATAATTATGTATTTTAAATTTCAAACGATTCGGTTGGGTAGTTTTTGCGTTGTTATATGCGGACGGACAGACAGACGGACAGACGGACGGACTGAACGACAACAATAGGTGCTACGTATTTACATAATTACGAACGCACCTAAAAACAAGGTTGCAATGTATGTATGTGTGTCTGTACTCTATTGCCTAACGCTGCGCTAGTCGCTTGCGTGATTTAGTTATAAAAGAGAACAGAGTGCCAGCATGGTGAATGATGAAAAAAAAAAGTTGAAGCATCCGAGTTGTTATAGAAAAAGAAAATTGCTAAGTTAATATATTTAACTTTCATCTTGCTCTTAATGTTATATCTTTTTTTTTCATATAAACATTGTTATTATCAACATTATTTTCTTTGCTGAAAAATGAAAGTAATTAAATTTGTTCGTGAACGAGTTACAACAGCGTCTACCAATTTTTTATTCTTGAAGAATTATGGACACAATATTTAACTTAAAGGAAACCCAAGCATGATGATGGATGGATGGATCAGGATTGCCAGACGTCCCAGTTTTCAGAATATGTCCTAGTACTTTTTAGTATGTCCCAATATTAAATTTAATGTCCCACAGGAGACAGCTAATTTTATGATTTTTCATAGCATAAAAAATTCTTCAAACCCGTACCCATGGCATAGCACTTAATTTCTTTTGGTACCCACAAAGAGTGAAATTGATGCTCAAAAACTTTCATCTGTTGAAATAAATATAATTGGAAGAAATATAAAAGATTTAACAGTGCAGAAATGGAATTAATATTTATGATATTCCCAGAAAAATATAGCAGAAATATAAAAGTCGATTTCTTTTAAACATTCTGGCTTCCACTTCTCAAAATGATATTATAAGTTCTAAAAAAAATTTGAATGGACTCGTATCAAAACACAGTTTTCAATTTCCGCTGATAAATTTTGAATCAACGCATTTCCTTATCTATTATTCACTGTGCATTAAAGAATTGAAAAAGTTTTTCTAAATAGTAAAATTCTCAGCAAAACACAGTTAACTTTTTTTTTTTTTTGTAACAATAGTTACTTATTTAATATTATTAATTTGATAACTATATTGCCTTATACTGTGTTGTATCATTTCAAAATTATTTGCCTTGAATAATCGGATAACAATCAGCATTTTAAAAATTGACGACCAAATTGATTTATTTAATTCGATTCACTTTTTATTATTATTATTATTATGACTAGGCGCCGACCCCCTTTTAGACACCCGAGATTCTAAAACCACGTTAATTTTATCGTGTTAAAAAATTAAATTATAATTAAAAAAAAAAAAAAAAAAGTGGCGATTTTCATGTAAATGGATTCCTATTCATTTTTCTGTGATTGGAGATTTTTAAGGCCAAATCAGCCGCTGATAAGAGATATACTATCTACTTTCGTCTTTGATACTTTGATTTAAAAACTAGTTAGATGCGCCAATCATGGAACTTTCTTCTATTTCATACGTACATTTTAATTTTTCAAAAGTAGTTATACATGTTAATATTTCAATATTATTAATTCAATACTATACCAATTTTCCTTTTCATTTTAAATTTCTGCTTCAATGAATTAATCGGAGCAAAAATGAATTAATGGGGATCATGATATTTATTAAAATCAATAGTTTTCCTTTGTTATCATCAGCTGTTTAAAAATAGCCGGCTAAGCAAAACGCGAGTTCCCGTCTCTACATGAGCCTGTGGACAATAGATTGACAAAAAATCGAGAAAAGAATACAAAAAACACTGTAACAATGCTCCTTTCCCATGTAATATTTCCAAATTCCAGGAAGATCTGCTGGCTATAGCCAAAAACATACTCCACAAAAATTTATTCAGTTTTGTACATAACTTTATACACTTTTCGATGGTACAATAATGGAAATAGCACGGAAAACGCTTTTACAGCACCCCCTTTCGGCAGATTTTTTTCCGACTTCAAGGAGGACCAGCTTGCCATGTTCAAAAATAGTCATACGCAAAAAATTTAGTTCAGTTCTATGCATAACTTCATACACTTTTTGATGATACAATAATAAAAATGACACAGACATCGCGATTATAGCACCCGTTTTCGGCTGATTTTTTTTTTTTTTTTTTTTTTTTTTTTTTTTAATTCAGGGAGGGCTTTCTGGCCATAGCCAAACACTTACATAAAAAAATTGGTTCAATTCTGTGCATAACTTCATAAATTTTTCGGCGATACAATATTGAAAATGGCACAAAAATCGCTATTACAGCATTCCCTTCCGTCGGATTTTTTTTCAAATTAAGGGAGGACCAACTAACCATAGCCAAACACTTATTTTAATTTAAATGATAGATTTAGATATAGTTTTTCTCATTTATTTCATTTATTTTCTGTCTAATGCAGTGCAATGGTAATATTCAAACTATGGTTTAAATATTAATTTTTGAATTATTCCTAAATATATTATTACTTCTAATAAAACTCAGACATACAAATATCACTTGGCATATTTAAACAGGTGGTAGTGGTGACGTTGCACCCACGCCGGATTTCACATGCGACAGGTACCATTAACTTGTGCCATTAAGCCTCGAACTTGTAATCTTTCGGCTATAAGCTCGATATTCTGCTAACTGGAACACCGCTGCCCTTTCAGTTATTGTTGATAGAACAAAATTCCTACACACTTTGCGAAAAACTTTCTTGCAATATGCTGATTTCTTTCATATTTTATTCATTTTACTGGAACACCGCGGAGCCCCCGAAAAGTGTCAGCGGAACCCCAAGTGCTTCGCGGACCGCAGTTTGGTAGACTCTGGTTCAAAGGGTGGGCCCTTTTTAGTGTGCAAATTGTTCACTTTTTAACCGTGTTCATATTAAACAAGTTCTAATATATTTAATGTTTTTCTTCTGTTTTCAGAATGTGAAGGTCTTGGATTCCCAGATGCCATCCTCAATGAATGCGGCTACTGTACGCAAGGTAGTACTGGGTTGCCTTCTAATTATTCCACGGATTGCTTTGGTTCATGTACTGTTCCAGGTTTAGTCGGACCTGTAGTGGACTGTGCTGGAGAATGCGGTGGAGATGCCTATGTAGATGAATGTTCTGGCCAGTGCATAGGTTAGAAAAATAAGTACTTTCATTAAAGAACTGTCTATTTTAAATTTTCATAAATGTTGACCTACTGTTTTTTAATAAAAGCTGGTGAAAAGCCTCTAATTAATACGAGTATTTGGTTTAATAAAATATCTTTTTTTTTTTTTTTTTTAGGTTGCCAATAAGAGCTTTATGACACAATTAGTCCATATTCAATGCATATATAAAATCGTACTTTGATAGACAATTAGTAGAAATAATATTAATAATATTATTTTAATAGTATTATCAATTGAGAATTCAGTAAACATTCACTTATTTATAAAACAAATAGAAAAATAGAAGCAATGAATATCGATTTCATAAATTAAAATACTTGTTTCCTTGTAGCAAGGAAGGTATCCTTACTGGACATACTCATATATATATATATATGTATATATATATATATATATATATATATATATATATATATATATATATATATATTTAAATACACTAATTAAACTACTTATGTATGTAGTAAAGGATCAGTCAAACTTAGCAGCGGAATTACAGAAGAAAATCTTTAAAAAAATAAAATATTATCGGGTATTTGGCACGAAAAGACGAAAGCGTCACTCAATTTCGTAAGCGAAACTTTTCCATGCCAAAAACAAACAATTTGATTGCATCTGAAAATTATTTGTTTACTGATTTTTAGAATGCGAGTAAATATGCGAGTAAATATTAGAATGCGAGTACTTAATGAATTTAAACAATAAGATATAAAACATAAGAGATATAAACAATAAGATGTAAAAAATATTTTCACATTGAAAAATATATTTTCATATTTTAGGCGCATATCAAAAATAAAGGCCAGATGAAGAATTCTGAAGCTATACATTTCAATATCGGAGAATTTTTTTGTTTCCATAGCAACAAAATTCAATCGATAGCAATTAATTGGATTTAATTTTAAGATGGGAATAATTTTAATTAATTTAACTTTTGTTTTAATTCTGGAAATTTCCTAATTAACTTTCATTATAAATACATATGTAACAAAACTATAATAGTTAAACTAAAACTGACAAAACTAAAATTATTTAAATTAAGTTTATTCAAACAAGTTCAACATAAAACATTTTTACGTTTATTTGACATAAAAAAACAATGTTTTGTAATTTTATTCCATCACCAACCGGTAATAAATCGGCAAATTTCGAAATTTTCAATATTATTTTACGGACACTCTGCCGCGCTTCCGCCAAAAATTTTTTTATAAACATATCTATTCTCATGAGAAAAACATTCTGTAAATTTTTCAGATTTTTCGGAGTATGCCCGAATGGAGTAATCCTTGTAAGTTGTAATCATGTAGATAGACACACATGCAGTATATAATAACATACTATACTGCATGCACTTTGTTATAATGGGGAAGAAATGTTATAGATTTACTGATTGTGACCTGATTATTCGAAATTTAATAACATTAATTTTCGACGTTAAAATTGGATAAATGTTTATCTTTAGGTGGCTCAACCAGAATGACAGAAGCCAGTGTAAAAGAGTATCGTGACTGTCGTGGATACTGTACATCATCTGGAGAGAAGTTTTATACCGACGAATGTGGCGTATGCCATAATGGAACATCAATTTTCCAAGACTGCACTAATACGTGCCATTTACCAGGTATTTTTAACGCCTAAAATTTATTTAAGGCTACTACATTTCATTCATTTTATTTTGCTGCTGATTTTGTCAATGCATTTATAAACTTAAGCAAGGGCAGGCTTCATCGTCACGTCAGTAAGCCCAGCTCAAACAAAAAAAAAAAAAAAAAAAAAAAAAAAAAAAAAAATACTTTTTTTTTCCAGATTGGGCCCATTAAAAAACAAGTTGGAAATAGCACATCAAACGTAGCAAATGAGGTGCGTTCTTACTATAACGAAGTCTTAAAAATATTCAGATCTTGTTGTGATAGTACTGAGATATACAGTACTTCGAATACAGTATAGCAGCCGAAATCTTCATAGGCGTAGGAACCGGGGGAGCTGGGGGAGCTCTGGCTCCCCCTGGGATTTTTCAGAAGGGCTCAGCTCCCTCGAGAGAAATTGAAAAATAAAGTTTACTTTTTCTAGAAAATTCACGGGGAAAGGACGAGTGTCTCCAAACAAAAGATAGTTTTAATAAGATAAGAACAGACAAGCTATCCTTCCGCTCCAGCACAATAAGAAAAATTGAGTTTTTAGCAAAGCACTTGACCTTACTAATGCATAAAAAAAACGATTGAATCAAAAAACTTTTGATTCTCACATACAGATCGAATCCATATTCACGAATACAGCTTCAACCACGTTAGAAGATCTCAAACAAAAGATTAGAATACATGCTGAGGATTTTGATTTGACAAATTTTTCTGCAAAGTTGACACTTTTACCAACACTAGTCCCGAACGGAACTGACAGAAATACGTTGTCGATCACAATTAAAATGATGTCATCACAGGAATTAGTAAACAAATTATTTTCTAAAGTTTACCTTTTGGCAGAATTTGTTTTGTTATTCCGATATCATTAATGACAGCTGAGAGCTTTCAATGCTTTTTTTCAAACAGACACACCGCTGAACAACAATGTATCAATATAGACTCAATCACTTGATGCTATTGCATATTTATAAAGAAGAAGCCTTTAAAATTGATTTGGAAGAGATTGTAAAGAATTTGTAAGTCAAACAACAGAAATAAAACATTAACTTTTGGTAAATGGGAGGGGGAGAAGCCTGAAATTTGAATATTTTATTCGGTATCGTCCATAAATTAAGGGTCATCAAGTATATCGAATATAAATTATTTAAACTGGATTAAAAAGTCGGTGATCATTTGATATGCTTCTATTTTATACTCTTGTTTGTGAAACGTGCAACACAAGAAACCCTCCGAAATGAATGAAATGATCCTCGCCACTAGCTTTTAACAATGTACTCTGCAGGGGCGTGTGAAGAGAAAACTGCGTTTAGGGCAAAGTTTCAATTTGGAACTACTTTCCCCCAACTTTTTCTTCTAACAGGCCAAAAAATCGCGTTGGTAGTATACATTTGGGGCCTTTTTAAAATTCCAAGCCCGGGGCGACCGCCCCATTCGCCCCCCCCCCCCCCCAACTTTCGCACGGCGCTGATGCTCCAGCTCCCCCTGTTTTTTCAAAGTTCCTACGCCACTGGAAATCTTTTGTGTGTCACTGTAAGTACTATCTATTTTCAATTATACAGGAAGAAGTAATTTGTAGTAAACCTCAGTAACGTATATCAATTTCATAAAATGGGAAACAGTTTAATGTAATTATAACGCGCATTAAACAATGTTCACCCCTATACCATTATGTAATGGAATACTTTTGTGTGGCCCTGTAAATTAATAGCAAATATTCTTTGCGCCACAGATTATAGAGAATGTATACTTTAGTATATACTTCATAGATGGTTATCAATTTTATTATGTTCTAAAGCGTTCAATATTATCAAAATATACTTGAGACTGAACTATTTTTTCCCATTGGCTGTAATGTAACGGAATACTTTTGATTGTCCCTGTACTTAAAATACATATCCGATTATCATAAAATTTGAAATGACTCAACAAAATTATGCAACAATTATAAATTTTAAATTTCAGACGAATCGGTTGGGTAGTTTTTTCTCTGTTATATGCGGATGGACGAATTGAACGACCGACGACTATAGGTACTTCGTATCTATCTATATTATAAAGGCCAAACGTATCTGTGCGTAACGCATACGTCATTTTGCGAATGGCAACACTTCGAAATTTGAAAAGAAATTTCGGGTTTGCAATTTTTACTACTGCAAATTTTTAAACTTATAAACATCGCACATTTTTAATTTTTATACCATCGTTTAGAAAAAATATATAGTTTTAAATGCAATTTATTTGAAAACTGTATCTCAATTTATTTTTGAAATATTAATTTTTTTTGTTGTTTTTAATACTGTTTTAATAATTGTGGCAACAGGAGTACTCTATTTCTATTTAAAGCAAAGAAAAAAAAGGAAAAAATTATTACTGTATCTTTATGTTGCCATTCTCTCAAAAAGAGAAAAAAATTGCAATTTAAACGCGTGTTGTGTCAAGAATATTTTCTGTTATAAAACCCAATGAATTTTGATGTCATTAAAAATTCATGTACACTTAAAACAATATGAATACTTTAGTATCTGTTTCAGCTAATAGCATCGAAGCTTTGAGTTTTGAATCAAAGTGGAAAAATTAAAATACCAATTTTTTTTTTTTAAGTGAATATAAATATGCAAGGTGCTTATGTAAATTTTGGTATGTTGAAAATGATATTGGGTTTAGATTTCACGGGGAAAGTAATTCTATGATTGAGTCAAAGTGGAATAAAGGTTACTTTGTTTCATTTTGGAATACTAGCATAAGAGCCTTAATCAATAACTTTATCATAATAACAGATCTATTTTTTACGTCTTACACGTACGATTAAAGTTTTATTTCAACTATTTCTCAGTTATATAAATAGTATTTTCTTAACTTTAGTTTAAATATCATTTGTTTAAGAGTTAGACTTAGCAATGTAAGGTGCATTTTTTATTGTAACTAATTTTGTAGGTTTGTTATAAATCAATAAAACAGCTCCTCCTTAAATATTTTCTTTCGTCGAAATTCGACGGGTTCTACCTTGTTTACATAATTACGATAATACAAAATAACTCCATTACATAATGATATATCGTTTGCGATGCATTTAATGATGTTGTGATACTTCAGACTTATTGAAATAAAAAAGAATCCCTAAAATGTACTGCACCATACTCTGCACACATTATGGGGTGCGTGGCATTCATTGTTCATTTACAGAGACTCACAAAAGAATTCGATTACACGGCAAATTATAAGATCAATTTCGATGTATGAAAAACTAAAAATTATTAAGAATATTCTGTTAATGTTAGAAAGTCTTCCAAAATCATTCCCTGATGCATGATGCATGATTTTTCGTTTATTTTTAGACTTCACACTGATTTTATCAATAATTTTCCTAAAATTAATGTGTCTATGTAAAAATATATGAAATTAATACACTCCCGAAATTTAAAAATAAACTCTTGTTCATTTTAAAAACTCAAGCAACTTTCATAATACTTTTGTCATTTTTTTTCACTCCATTAACATACGTGATCTGCTGCTAAAATATAAATATATATTAAATGAATACATATATTTCTTTTTTTTTCTCAAATTGCAAATTTTTTCGTAGAACTAAATCGATTCCCTGAGGTCTGACTATGCGAATGCGATCAAGGAATTTTATTCTCCTTGGAATAATTCTTCCACATAATTTTCATGTCATGAAACTCAACATCATAATTTTTTTTTTTACCATTGCTTGAACGTGAATAGATTTTTAAAATACTTGAAAGAAACTTAATTACATACTAGGGCTAATATATTCGATCAATAAATAGACTGCCTAAAAAATTAGACAAGTAACATTTTGCCTGAAATAACCTTGAAATGCATTGATTTTGTTAAACTCCTTTCTTTTATAAAAGTAAATCATTGCGTGTACAATAATATTTAATTTTACTATTATGATGATCTTGAATTGTAGAAAAAAAAAAAAAAACCCTTCCAAAATATAAATGGGTAAAATTACTTAAGAAATTAATACTTGATATTACAAGTGAGCTATGTTACATTTTTAACCGACTTCAAGGAGAAGGTTATGATTTCGACCTGTATGCATTTCTTGTTCATTCATAAATTCTTTAAATATGAACCGATTTCGATAATTCTATTTTTGTTTGAAAGTATAAGATACCCATGTGGTCCCATTTTAGTTGCTTTAAATTCTGAAGATTAGAAATTTTTGTGAAAAAATATGGATTTGGTAAAAAAAAAATAATAATAATAATAATAATAATGATTTGTCGCAAATCATCTTTCATTGTTGCAACCGTTTTCAAATCATAAGCATATTAAAACTATGCATTCATACGCGTCAGCGCCAAGTTGTCGCCAACTTTGATTCTTTTTTTGAAGTCGGTTAGTATTTTTTTTTTTTTTTTTTAAGCATATTTTATTATTACTTTCTTCTATCTTTACAAGAAAAAAGTATTAGGTTCGTGAAAATTTCCGAAATTCGGCGAATTTTCGACGGATTTACACGTTTTAGGGTTCAGGGGAACCTAAAAAACATTTTTTCACTAAATGTCTGTCCGTGAGTCTGCCTGTCAGTCTGTCTGTATGTATGTGACAAAGTTTTTGTGGGCGCTATATCTCAATGCACGGAATTTCACAAAACTTTAGATTCAGTTAGTTCCACTAAAAAATATTATTCTCACTGTTTTTTTTTTTTTCCTTTTTTTTTCAAGTTTAGAAAAATTAATAAGAAGAGACGTAAAAAAAATACCCTTTCCGTTCAAATGACAGACATTTTGTCAAAATTCTGTTAAACTATATCTTGGAGTAAACTAAAAAGAATTTAATTCCTTTCATGATTTGGTGATCAAATGTATTTGTGGTTTTGCTTTTGACCAGAGAAAAACGGTGGGCCGATTGGATGTTCAAGGCGCGCACTTTCTTGTACGCCTTTCCGCACATGGCGTATTATTCATTTTTTGTACGCACAAAAATTTAAATATAAAACTAGAATATCAATAAATATTATTCCGAAGGTGAAATCTCTTTTCTTTTCTAACGAAAAAAAATCATGAGAATTTTAAGCCTCAAAAAGTAGAATCTTTCGCAGTTAACAAATATGTACTGCACATGTGTCATGAATATATATCAAAAGCAGTTTCGAACATAGCTTTATATATGTGTAGAAAGCCAAATTTTAACTGTAAATTATTGCTCAAAAATTAAATTTGATATTTCTATAGATTAAACTTTTATTTAATACCAATAAAAAACAAATGGATCTTGATGAATAATTTCATCTATGGATCTATCGAATTACCTAGGCTTTTCTTTTAAATGTGCAAATTATATTGATGAATTACTAAATTTTTAAATTCGAACGTATTTTTTTTTTTTTTTTTTTTTTTTTTTTTTTTTTTTATATATATATAATTTTGAACCGAAGTCACTTAAAAACAAATGTACAGGAGTAAGCAGATTTTTAAATATAAGTTATAGAATGGTAATCAATCAATCATGACATCTGCTGACATTGAAAAATGTGGCTTTTGGATATCAACTTAAAAGTATTGCAAGCTTATTTTTATTCTTTTTTTTTAATTGAAGGAAATATATTATGATTAAAACTTACAGGTTTTGCATATCAGATGGCTGAATCACTCTGCGGAAGATGTGTTGGTGGTAATGGAGGAGTGCCAGTGAACGAAGTCTTAGATAACTGTGGGAACTGCATTAGCGAAACTGTAGAATGTCCATGCAATGGGTAAGATATCCAGGGTTTTTTTTTTTTTTTTTTTTTTTTTTTTTTAATATTCGTATCAAGATTTTCATGCGACATTCATATAGCAACATTCTATTTATTGAGTCATTACAAAATAATTTTTTTTATATCGACCATATTATCTTTTCGTTATAAATTTATCACAAAAATAAAAACAGAAATTACCTTGAAAACCTCACCAAATTTCCTTTCACATTGAATGAACAAATGACACTGAATATATTATTTAACCTTTAATGATATGTCTATTGTGACAAAATTAGCATCATCTTAAAAGATATGTTACGGTATAACGAATAGAATATATTTAAAAGGTTAAAAAAAAAACTTACATTAAAATGTAATTTCAATTTTAATTTTGTAAGTGTTTAATTTTTTGTGATGTAAAAGTCACAAGAATAGGGTTCATTGAATGAACTGCTGATGGCCGATCCACGATGACGTCGAAATCGAGCTTGGTGGCATTGTTTATAGGTGGTGTTGGTATATCCATTCAAAAAATATTGTTTATTGGATGAAAGGAAAGCAGTGTTAACATTCTTCACATGAGTCTTCATATCTTTTGGTGTTTTCCTTCTGAATACCAACGGTTGACGTCACACGGGTAAAGCAAATTTTACTGTGAATTTTTCGAAAATACATTCTCATTTAAATTTTATTACTTTTTCTTTACATTATTTAAAAGCATTATTTGCAAAATGCCTGTTTGTTTATTTAGTCTTACTACGCTTTAAACGTAACTTTTTTTCTTTAAGTTGCAAACTTTATAAATTAGTTTTACCAGTCTAGTTTTTAAACTTTTTCTAAGATTTACAAAGACTCATCACTTAAATTTTTCCTTTTTTTTTTTTTTTTTTTTTTTTTTTTCGAAATTTGTAATTACTAAAGAACTGAAAAACAACTATAAAACAATAAGACTGAAAAGCAATGATCGAAAAATTAAAATTTAATAACTCTTGTTTATAATTGGGTCATTCCATGTCAACTGTCCTAAATTTTGGCATGGTTCCCGCTCGACCCCCTTGGATTTTTATGAAATTGATACAGAATATACATGTAGGTATATGATGAACATTTGGAAATTGTTTAGTGCAAAAAGTTGTATAGTTGGAGCACCAGGGGTCCATTTGTACCAATCACTATTTCATGGTTGTAGAAAAAACGGCCAAATCATGAAGTTTGACATCATATTGCTCTTGATATATGAAACCTTACTTATTGAAAATATGTGATCTAGTACAACTTTTTGTGCTAAAAAATATAATTGCAGTATTAAAAATCACAAATCAAAACTATCGTGATTACTAGGCCTCAAAGTAGGCCGTACGGCCAATCTGGTTGAATTTTACCCTTACTTTAACATGCTGTAACTACTGCAAATATTATTTTAAAAAAATTTCGCTTTACAAACTAATTACCTATGGATATATCGTAAAGCCGCTGTAGTTGTTTTTTGATTGCTTAAATATTCATTAAATTATTGATGTTCAAAATCTAATAAAAAATTAAAATCGTCGATTTTGCCCCATATTCAGAAGCGTATATCTCAAAAGGGACTCTTCTGATTTGGTTACAATTAGTACCACTGGAAAGAGCATATCTTAATTTATAAAAAAAACTTTATTCCATTTTGGGCCTCTTAGATACAGAAGAAAAATAATAAAACTCAAAAACCTGTTGTACGAGATAATCCAGATACATACAAGAAAGGTATATATTACGACAGGATCTTTCAACATATTTTCAACCATTCTTTTTTATTACAACGATTAATACATATAATAATTATCACTTTTTCTGGTCACAGTTACTTCCCCTTTACCATTATGTGTGATTTGTAACCACATTGTTAATGAATTATATCCAATAACCAGGCAAGACTAGCTCCTGGTTGGGTATTGTATGTTTAACAAGATTTATACAAAAATATTCCTTTTCTCTTTCAGTTTATGCTTTACATTACTGTTAAAACATTCTGTATCAAGATTTTAGCTCTATAGATTCTCATGATTATGATCAGAGTCAATGCAGCATTGGCTGTGCTGATAATTCTCAGTGCCATTTGACGACTTATTGTGCACATAAAGGTTTTAAGCTTTTTAAAGAATTTTCCTCTAAAAAAACAGGAGTTAATTAATCGCCGAAGATTATTGCATTGAAGAAAATTCTCAAATATGCTTTCATCACGAAACATTGCTTTTGCATAAATTTGAGTTTCTTCAGCGAACATGCTGTAATCCTTCCACTAAAGACAGTCATTGCGTACGAAAATCTTTGCGGTCCATCAATTTAGAAAGTTCTAAACATTTGACAGACTTAGAAACTAAGAAACTAAGAAAATGTCAAACCAGACCAAAAAATATGTAGATCATGCAGAAAAGAATTCGAAGAAACAAGAACATGGTCCTCTTCTTCAAGCGAATTGGAGCAAGATGAAATAGATGTAACAGAAACGTTGAACAAAAGTCTAACAGCTATTGATTTATCTCCTTTAAAATTTCAACGAACATCAACAAGAGATATTAAAAGCTATGCAAAGCGAAAGATAAGTGAAACTGAAGATGTTATTTCAAAGAAAATAGCTATTGTTGCTGGTATAGATTCATGTAAATTAAGACAAACTACTACATGCAACCAATGCCTAGACTGTTTAGATTACGAACAGCTAATTAAAGAATTGAAGGAGGCGTTACAGTTGTCAAAACGTCCAGAATAATAAGAAATATTAACAATGGCACCTCAAAGTTAGGCAATAAAAGAAGTTATGGAAGAGTTTGAAGTTTCAGAAAGAATGGTAAAAGCAGCGCGAAAATTAAAAGCAGACATCCGGATATTGGCTTTATCTAGAGCAAAGTTTGATAAGAAATTACCAGAAAACACAAAAGAAAGAGTATTAAATTTTTTTCAAGATAAAGAATTTAATAGAGTAACATCCCCAGTAATTGGCACATTAAAAATTTGTCTTTAAACTTACTTCAATTTTTATTACAAAGAAATAAGATATTTACTTGGAAATATTTTTAAATCAAAGAATGCATATCTGTGCATATATTTTGCCCACTAAAAGCAAAAAAAATTGAAAAAGTATTTTTATAAAAATATATTTAAAAAAAGCTGCTGAAATCACCAGTAATTGGCACATAGAGCACCAATGTATGACACCTTGTGATCCAGTAATTGGCACAAGTTTATATTTAAAAAAACTTTACATTTTGCATTGGGTTTAATCGCTTTAAATGAATTTACTGTAGATGAAGATGCCATATTTCAGGTTTTTGAGAGTAAGAAATCAGCATATTAGTCTGAAATGTGAACACTTTAAAACAATACAATATACTTATATTAACACCCAGTAATTGTCATGCTGTCCCCAGTAATTGTCATATGAAGCTTTAATGGATTCCAATTATTGATAATATTTCATATTTTCAAATAAAAACAGATGATAAACAAAATTAGTCTATAACTTTAAAAGTACTTCCAAAATAAGTGGTTTAATCTCAAATTACTTGCGAATTCCTTCTAATTGGAATAGGTGCCAATTACTTGGAACTAGCAAAATTGAAGCACTATTAATTGGCATCTATCATTAATTCAGAAATCCAAATATTTGTGTCGTAAATACTTTTACACAATTAAAGTAACCCTTTTTAACTGAACAAAACTGCTGACAATTAAAATTTAAAATAAATTATAATTCAGATAATAATTAGTTGAAAAGCATGCCTTCCTTAAGCCAAAGAAGAAGCATTTGCAACAAAAATGGCTAATTTGATACAAGCTATAATTGTTTCTCTTTCCCAAGCACTTTTGTCATCTAGTAGTACAAATCAAAGTTATAATCTTTAACCTAAATGAGCATATAACTGGTATATGGTCTTGCATTTTTAAAAGACTGGATATAAATCTTATTTTAGGACATGTTTGTAGGATGTGCCAATCACTGGGCAATGCCAATTACTGGGGATGTTACCCTATATCCAGGAATAAAAGATTTCATTTCTGCTCGGATAGATGGAAGGAAAGTTCAGATGCAGAAGCATCTATTACTAAGCAACTTGAAAGACATGTTTGCAGTCTATCGAAATAGTAATGGACCGGAAATCGGATTCTCCAAATTTTGCGAGTTAAAACCAAAATGGTTTGTGACTGTCGTTGCAGCAGGTTCACATTCTCAATCTGTGTGCAAAATGCATCAAAATGTGAAGTTGATGCTAGCAAGCTGCCCAACTGATGTAGATTATATATTCCTTATAAGTAAAACAACTTGTGACTTGAATTCTAAAGATTGTATGCTTAATCGCTGCGAAGAATGTCCTGGAACAGATGATTTAAAAAAATTTTTGGAAAGTATTTCCGAAGATAGTGATCCAGAAGACGCCATTGAATTTAAACAATGGGTTCACACAGATCATGACACGTTAGAAATGAAGCAGATGACAATTGATAATTTTATTGAAGAATTCGTATTGAAAATCTCAGCAACGATGTCTTAATAAATTTTATGCACCCTCATGGATCTTCAAAAACATTTTATTAGCCCACTAGACAAGACCTCTGCTGGATTCCGGAAGAGCATATAATTACTGTTCCATTTCCAATAAAAACCAAAATTAGTCAACAACACGATTTACCGAAAGCTGTTGCAAACGCAATCAATAACAAATTTGACAAACTGAACCAATGAGTAATGTTTTTTAAAGAATGGGGATCAGGAATCAACATAATGGGAGCTTGAAATAATTAAAACATTTAGTCTATAATAATCTATGGATCCCGTTAGGTAAACGCATTCAAAATTTAAAACATACAATACCCAACCAGGAGCTAGTCTTGCCTAGTTATTGGATATAACTCATTGGCAATGCGGTTACAAATCATACATAATGGTAAAGGGGAAGTAACTGTGACCAGGAAAAGTGAAGATTATTATATGCATTAATCGTTTTAATAAAAAAGAATGGTGCAAAATATGTTGAAAGACCCTGTCGTAATATATACCTTTCTTGTATGCATCTGGATTATCTCGTACAACAGGTTTTTGAATTTTATTATTTTCCTTCTGTATCTAAGAGGCCCAAAATGAAATAAAGTTTTTTTTATAAATTAAGATATGTTCTTTCCAGTGGTACTTATTGTAACCAAATCAGAAGTGTCCCTTTTGAGATATACGCTTTTGAATATGGGGCAAAATGGACGATTTTAATTTTTTATTAGATTTTGAACATCAATAATTTAATGAATATTTAAGCAATCAAAAAACAACTACAGCGGCTTTACGATATATCCATAGGTAATTAATTTGTAAAGCAAAAATTTTTTTAAATAATATTTGCAGTAGTTACAGCATGTTAAAGTAAGGGTAAAATTCAACCAGATTGGCCGTACGGCCTACTTTGAGGCCTAGTAATCACGATAGTTTTGATTTGTGATTTTTAATACTGCAATTACATTTTTTAGCACAAAAAGTTGTCCTAGATCACCTATTTTCAATAAGTAAGGTTTCATATATCACGAGCAATATGATGCCAAAATTCATGATTTGGCCGTTTTTTCTACAACCATAAAATAGTGATTGGTACAAATGGACCCCTGGTGCTCCAACTATATAATTTTTTGCACTAAGCAGTTTCCAAATGTTCATCATATACCCACATGTATATTCTGTATCAATTTTATAAAAATCGAAGGGGGTCGAGTGGGAGCCTCTAGGCCAGTTGACATGGAATGACCCAATTGTAAGTTTGTTGCTTTCTTGTTGACAATTAGTCAAAATGTTTCATGATCCATCATTATTGCTTTTTGTGCGTATATGTATGAACCAAGATAAATTTATAAAACTTTCTAGACATGCCTCATATTTTGTGTATGCGTGTAAATTCATTTCCACTAACTGTTATGAAATTAATGCATATGTATTTTTTTCTGTAGCACAGGTCAACCAGATGTGTGCGGAGAGTGTAAAGGAGGAGGGAAAAAATGCTTGAAAATTGTCGATTTCAACCCAAAAGCTATTCCAGCCAACACAAATGCAAATGTAAGTAGTTGTTTTTTAAAGTAAAGTTTATTTTACAAAAATCCTAAATGGACGCCAACAAATTGGCAAATAAAAAAGTAACTTATAGTAACTTAAAAGTAACTAGTCTTTTCTTTTAATAACCCTTTCCGGCGCGGTGTCAAAAAAAAAAAATTAATTTTAATTTTACTGACACCAAAAATATTTAATTAAAATTTTCCTTTTATAACATACCTTTCTAATAGATTCGTTTATTAATTTTGGTGTGAGTTAATTATTTCAAACAGATTTACTCTGCACCGGAACGGGTAAAAACAATCAAACAATCTTGTAATTATTTTAGTTTCATTAAAAATCAATTTTTATATTTTTAACACGTTCGCTGCCGCTCACGCGATAGCGCGTGATATGACGCCAACGTTAAGGGGCCACTCATGCGCCAGCACGTGATGTGGGGTGATGTCCAATAGCCAGTCACGCGCTGGCGCGGGAAAATCTTTCACTGATTCTTTGTTATAAAAAGTAAATCGGCTTCTGAGCAAAACCCACTTCTACAGTGCGGCATTACCTATCATCACATCTTCAAGTAAGCGGGAACGAACGTGTTAAATAATTCTTTTTTAAAAGATGAAAGGAGGATGGTAACACGTATTTATGTAAATTGTTTTTCTAAAACTTTAATGAAACAATACAATTAAAAAAGCCTTTGAAAAGAGAACATAGTTTAGATTAATACCAACTAAATTACAAATGTTTTAGTTGCTAAGAAATTTAGATATACGGATTTAAAAAATAAACTTTTGTATTTATGCTTAAAACTTGGCTTTATTAAAAGTAATTATTAAAAAATGGTAAAACTTTTAGAATTTCTTTCTTTCGCGATTTTTTTATAAGTTTTATAATAGTAAGTAAAAATTATTTTAATAGTAGATCTTCTACAAGTAGCATATATCATGCATTTAAAAAATAATAAAATCCAAATGCTTTTTTCCGCCAAATTAAGTTTAAAATTATGTAAAATTAGGTATTTATATAAATTGAATTTTAATTGAACAATGCAGTTAAAAAATACCTGGAAAATCATCCTTTTAAGTAGATAAAAGTAAGGTTCGATTAAAATTATTATTTATTATAAACTCGTTTGATCTAATGCATGACTCTCTAACTCGCTCTCTAATTTTACATGAATTATAAGGTTAGGCAGAAAATAATAATTATGAACAAGTTAAAATTACATGCAATGGTCTTTTTCTTTGCTTTATATTCCGACAGCGATGAGTTTAAACATTTGCTGACCAGATGTCGTAGTTTGTACTTTTAAAGATGTTCTCTACAATGAGAATTATAATATTTTAACATATGTTTCAGTGTATATTAACTTTTGCCTATTTTCATTTAGCATTTAAAGTATTATTGAGTGCTAAAAGAAAAAAATATGATTCCTTTCACTTTCTAATTCAGCTGTATATTAATCTAAAACGCAAAAATCTTTTCTATTCGCATAGCAGTTTCCATGGTGATAACAGACGGAAAAAAACGATTGCAGCGCTATAAGCGGCAACACAGTTAATTGTTTATTACGGAGCACACAACTCCGTTCTGAATTCGGCTTGTTATGTAATCTTTGTTTTGGGTTTTGATATTGCACGAGCTCTGATTGAATTGCGGTAATTTTTGACTTGATTTTAGTGTTTTCGGTGAAAATCAACTCTACAGTATCGATTTTTTGAATTATTTTAATAATGTTGCCTCCTCAAATGTCCGGTGGTCCTCATAATTTGGGTGATCCTGATGATAGGACTCTTAGAAAAGTGGAAAAGGAAATAATGATACCTATCAAAGTGAGAGACAAGACTAAAAAAGAAAAATGTGTTGCTGAAGGAGAAGTTTTTACAAAATGTTGCAAAGAAGCTGGATTTTGGATGACATGGAAATGTAGAAAAGAAACTAAAGCACTTAATGAATGCTTGGAACGTTGGTACAAAGACGAAGGTTTAATTAAAGAATGTACTGAAGAGTATTTAAATGAACGATCAGAATATCGTAGGACAGGCATTAAAAAGAAGCAGAAGAAAAAAGAATCTGTTTTAATCTAACGCTTTATCATCCCTGTATCTGAATGGAAATTTTCTAAAAACAGATCAATAATTATAATAGATATTTTAAAGTGAATATAAATGTACATAGTATATGATATTAATAAAACAGGTATTTATGCTGCATATAGTAGTTTTTAATTCAAAATTATTTCACACTAAAATTCCTAAGCGCATTTTTAAAATTTATATATTTAATCAATATCTGTAATTAAATAATAATGTATTTCTTTAATTATTTTGCTTTACTTGTATTTGCATTTAAGTTTAAAATGTTCATCAGATTTAAATGTAAGGTACATAATTTCTCCTTTAATATGTAAAAAAAATTCTTTTTCACTATTTTTTAATATCTAATTTATATATAAAGTGTTACATTTGAATTTCAAGCAAAAATTTTGGTGCACTATTTAAATACCCAGGAATAAAATTAATGACCATCTTTATTGGTATTTAATGTTGAAAATCAAATAAAGTTAATGGGCTTTTTAAAAATTATTATTTTATTTTGATAATGTAAATTGATTTTTATTCATATTTATGTATATATTTTTAGTAAATTGTCAGAAGTATTCCTTAAAAAGTAGTGTCTGAAGCAGACAGAGGTGCAGAAAATGTTTTTACTCCCAACATTTCGCCCAATCTATGTAAAAATTTTCCCGAAATTTTGTGATGTGATACTATAGACTTACATAAATTGTGCATTATCGTAGATATATATACATTTTTTTTATTATTTATTTATTTTTATTTATTTATTTTTCAAATTTTCTCAAAAAAATGAGCATTTATGGTGACACGAGTATGTACAATACATATTACATATTATTCTAAGATCGATATTGTAAAGATCATCATATGGGTCTTTTTTTTTTTTTTTTTTTTTTTTGTAAAACTGAAATTAAATTAGCAATGTTAATATTATTAGGTATTATTTTAATCTAAAGCATTTCATAAACAAGGGTGAAATATATTTCGAATAAATTTGAATAATATTTTGTTTAGGGTATTAATAATAAAAGAAAAATTAACAATCTTGCAATTTTCTGCAAAAAAATTTAGTGACTTTTGAATCCTGTACTATGTGAAATTATGAAATTTGATTACATTAATTACAGTAGAACCCCGATAATTCGGATTAATTGGGACCAGACCCAATCCGAATTATCAAAAATCCGGATTATCCGGAGAATTAGTGAAAAATACAATAAAATGAAACATATTTGCAGAAAATCACCTTTATGTTAAACTTACTGAATATTTACAGACAGTAAAAATGTTTTCTTTGTTGTAAAAAAGTTTGTAAATTTCTGCTGTACCAGTTTTTTACGCCTTTTGCAAGCCGTATGGCCAGTTGATTCTCAAATTTAAAAAAAAAAAAAATGACCAAACCGATCCGGATTTGCGGGGTCCGAATTTGTGGGGTTCTACTGTATTTCATAATTATTTACGTTAGATTATTTGGTACTTCTTTGTGATATCTAGAGATGGGAATGCTCTGAAAAATTGGGGAAAAAACAGGGTTTTTTCGGGGGGTTTTCCGAAGGCTTATTTTTCAATTTTTCCTAACTGGAAAAATTGAAATTTCATTTATGAAATAATATAGTAAAAATTTTGTAATAGCTACATTCTCATACTTTTTATTTTATTTATTTTTATGTTGAATGTCTCACATGAAAATTTTAATGTGGGTAATCTGATCTCTGAGCAAAAATGTGTTTGAGAAGACTTGAAAGGATCCTTCACATTTTTTTCTTGTTTGAAACACAAGACCCTTTGCAAAATTTCTCTTGAAAATAGACATTTTAGAAAAAATTTAATCAACAAATTGAATCTTTCGCAAATACAGTGATTGAAGAAAAGAAAAATCTCATGCCATACTGCAGCTGAATCTTATTAAGTTGCATATATGTATGTAAATAACCTTATTAAAAATGTCTAAATAGGAACCTAAATATAGTAATAATTTCTTATTCAAAAATTCTGAATATATTTTGTACAAGTATATACAAAAAGTTCACAATTTCACAAAAACTTGATTACATGAAAAAAATCTAGATATGTAATTAAATGCAACTTCTCTTTTTAAAAATTAATTCATGTGTAAAATTATTGCAATAATATGCCGATTAATGGAAATGATAAAATTAAAAATTCAACATAAAATTTTGAAGTATGCATTTATTACTTTAATCTATCTTTTCAAGATGTAAGTATTGAATTCGTGAAAAATTTGACTTCCAGTTTTTGGTGTATTTAAACGTTTTAGAAGGTCCTGAACACATTTTTGGTTTTTGGAAAATATCTGTCACTCTGTGAGTCTGTATGAGACAAATTTTATTTGCACTCTATCTCAAGAACTGATGCACATAATTTCACAAAACTTTAGTTTTAGTTACACCTTGATATAAACTCGAGATGTATAATTATTAGTGTATATCGCCAAACCGATGGCGCTGCTATGCTATTCATAATTTCCACAATAGTTCTATCTCAAACTAATGTATGTAGTTTTATAAAATTTCAGATTAAGTTAATCTTTGACATAACTTCGTGCTCATTACTTTTTGGTGCAAATTGCTCAACAGATGACGCTGCTATGCTGCATTATTAATGATTATCACAATAGCTTTACCTCAAGGGCGATTTTTTTTTTTTAAATCAAATTACAGCTTCAGACAGTTTCTGATATATATTAATGTTGTTTAGTTTTTGGTGTAAATTGCCCTATAGGTGGCACTACTATGCTGCATTTTTCAAGATAACGTTATAGCTAATTAATTGAATGTTTTTTCAAGGTGTTGAATCTAAAAATGACCTCCATTTTACCTCCATAATGTACAGAAATGTTGCAAAAACATGGGCAGTTTGCATTAGAAAAGTACAACTGCGATGAAAAAAAAACCCCATATTTTATTGCAAGTAACTATGTTCCAAATTATACTTTCCCTCTTGATTAAACTTTGAACTTTTGTAGTTTTCTAAAGCACAGTAGAAGTTTATCTCTGTATGTAACTGCTTTTGTTAATTCCTCAAATAGTGAGCATATTCTATTTGTATTGTTCTGTTTTCATAAATTTTGAGTTCCACTCTTAGAAATATAAAATTACCATGTGGAAACATTATTGAATATGGTTTCTTACTCAAGAATAGAATACTAGATTTCAGGGTAAAAAGGAAAAAATTACATTTAATTAAACTAAAAAAAAAAAAAAAATTCTGGTTTCAGTGAGAAAAAAAATCTAACAGTCAATAAATCCTACGCTATTTTTTAGTTGCAGACCTGAGTAAACCAAAGTAAAACTTAATTTTGTTTGAATCTAGATTATACAACTAATCAAAACTTTTTTGAGTTGAGATTGGAAAGCTATACCAAAACTAAACATATTTTATAAAGGAAATAAAATTATAATTCTAAGAAAAAAAAGTAATAGTGTAAAAATATACATTTTTTAAACAAACAATAGAATTTTTGAATATTGATACTCATAATAATAACAAAACTGCAATAATTTCTTTAAACTAGTATCATTTACTTAAAAACCTGGGTCATTCCACGTGAAATCAACCAATTTAAGGAAAACTTGTTGCATCATAGTCACAGATTTTTTTTTAATTTTTATCATAGACAGACATAGTACTGAAACCCTCAAATCTGAAATTTAAAAGTAATTTTCACAATATTGGCCGAGATATGGCCATTTGAAAACTGGCCATTTTTACAAAATGGCGGCCATCTTGGAATTGTATCACTATCTAAATATGGCCATAACTTGACAACTAATGGCTCAAAGTTTATATATCTGGTACCAATTTGAAGCTATTTGTACAAAGAATGAATATTTCACATCAAAACAATAATAAATTTTCATTTTTTTACTTTTTATTATGTGCAAAGTGAAAATTTCACCCCAAAAAAGGGCAGATTGTAATGGCTCATAAAAAAAATGAATCATCATGAATTTTTCTGAAACTTGGTAAAAACGTTGCTCCATCTGTGTGCTTTAAATAAAAAAAAAATTGGAAAGGTAAAATTTGTTGTTTTAAAATAAATGGTTTTTTACAGATAAGGTGTCATTAACCAAATAATGATATTTTTAGAATCTGTGAGTATTCCTGATTCAAAAAATAATGGTTAAAATAAAATTTTCTAACATCTAAATTAATGTAAAAGTATAATCAAAACCTCATTTGTACTAATTTTGTAGAAATCTGCCTCCAGCCCCCCTCCCCCCCACCCCAAAAAAAAAAAAAAAAAAAAAAAAAAAAATTAGACAATTCAAAAAATTTTACACTGAAAAAGATAAGATAATAATTAAGGAATATAATGTATAATTATAAAATACCTATAAATGCAATGCATACATATGGTGATTTACTTCACATATAGGGGCGAGTGGGGTGGAATGGGACAGTAGGTTTTTCTCTTTAAGTATCATTCTAAATATTTCATCAATCACACATTAGGTGAAGTAATGGTACCCCAATCTTCAGTTGAAAAAAGTAGCTGATTTACACAAGCTTGCAATTATATAAAGAAAAAGATTATTTCAAGAATCAAAACATGAATTCAAAATTTTAAATTTTGAATTCAAAACATGATGTAAAAATTTCATTATGTTTCTATAAGCTGATGTAATATTGCATCATGTTCTATATGAGCTGATGCAATTTAAAGAAAAGATTGCTGCTTTACTTCATCTGCTTCTTAATTGGCTATAATTAAAGTATGATGTAATCTTGCATCATAATGTCCAAGAAACTTGAGTAATTCCTTTTAAATACCGTATACCACTTCTAAAGTTTTCAATGAAGTGTATTTAGACATACAATAATTATTTTGTACTTATTATACAGTGGAGATGGAGTGTTTTGTATGTAAAAAACTCAATGTTTCTCTGAGTACTGATATTATTTCTGTTCTTCAATTATCCCCACGGGATTTACATTTATTAAAAAAAAGGTTACATTATATAATCCCAGATGAAAAAAGTTTTTTGCATGCGAATATATGCAAGGTTCACAAGGATAAATTTCTAAAATTTTATAGTTTAAATCAGAGACAGTGTTGTGATCCATTTAATAAACATCCAAATAGTAACAGAGCAAAATCACTGAAAACAATTTCTTTAGATATGTCTATGACAAATCCAGACATCCTCATTCCAGGAAAAAAATTATGTACTTCCTGCTATTCATCAATAAATAAGATGATTTCTATTGTTGACATGAAAAGCATCTCTGATCCAGAATTTAGTGAACCCACAGTAGTAATGGAACAATTAAACAAAAGCTGTGAAATGTTAGAGTTATCGCCAATAAAAATGAATAGGCGTAGCTCAAAGAGGAAACTTGGTTATTTGCAGACAAAAGTTACAAAAATTTTGAATGAAATGAAATAAAAAGTACTGTAAAAATAAATATTTAGTGTAAATAACTGCAAATTGATATTTCTTTATTGAATTATATAATATAAACACAATACTTTAATTTAGATGCTAGAAAATTTCATTTTAACCAATATTTCTTAAATTAAGAATACTTACAGATTTTAAAATAATCATTATTTGGGTCAATGACATCTTATATGTAGAAAACCATTTTTAAAACAACAAATTTTACCTCTCTAATTTTACAGTATAATGTTCCATATATAGAGAAACTGTTACATCTATGCATAATCAAATCATTATACAGAAAGCGTAAAAAGTATATGAACTAAATTTACTTTTCATTTTTGAAATAATCTTTTTCTTTATATAATTGCAAGCTTGTGTAAATCAGCTACTTTTTTCAACTGAAGATTGGGGTACCATTACTTCACCTAATGTGTGATTGATGAAATATTTAGAATGATACTTAAAGAGAAAAACCTACTGTCCCATTCCACCCCACTCGCCCCTATATGTGAAGTAAATTATCATATATATATGCACTGCATTTATAGGTATTTTATAATTATACATTATATTCCTTAATTATTTTCTTATCTTTTTCAGTGTAAAATTTTTTGAATTGTCTAATTTTTTTTGGGGTGGGGGTGGGGGGGAGGGGGGCTGGGGGCAGATTTCTACAAAATTAGTACAAATGAGGTTTTGATTATACTTTTACATTAATTTAGATGTTAGAAAATTTTATTTTAACCATTATTTTTTGAATCAGGAATGCTTACATATTCTAAAAATATCATTATTTGGTTAATGACACCTTATGTGTAAAAAACCATTTATTTTAAAACAACAAATTTTACCTTTCCAATTTTTTTTTTTATTTAAAGCACACAGATGGAGCAACGTTTTTACCAAGTTTCAGAAAAATTCATGATGATTCATTTTTTTTATGAGCCATTACAATCTGCCCTTTTTTGCGGTGAAATTTTCACTTTGCACATAATAAAAAGTAAAAAAATGAAAATTTATTATTGTTTTGATGTGAAATATTCATTCTTTGTACAAATAGCTTCAAATTGGTACCAGATATATAAAATTTGAGCCATTAGTTGTCAAGTTATGGCCATATTTAGACAGTGATACAATTCCAGGATGGCCGCCATTTCGTAAAAATGGCCAGTTTTCAAATGGCCATATCTCGACCAATATTGTGAAAATTACTTTTAAATTTCAGATTTGAGGGTTTCACTACTATGTCTATCTATGATAAAATTAAAAAAAAAATCTGTGACTATGATGCAACACCCATTGGTTGAATTCATGTGGAATGACCCAACTATACTTATGTAAATGGAATGCATAATTTATTTCATTCCAAACTACAGACATATTGGCTCAGGTTTTTGCATTAGGTCAATTGGTAGCTAAACATGTAACTGAAAGATCATTTCAACAGAGATATAACAAACAATAGCGTTTAATAAAAATTCTTAGGCTGTGGAAAAAAAACTAAACTTTTAAAAGGCTTTGCTACTTTCTTTTTATTTTGTAACATAAAGTGAAAATAATTTTCATTTAATCTCTATAAATAAAAGGAATTCCGAGGATAATTAATTAATTAATTAATTGAGGCACAGGGGAAAGCAAATCTTGGCAATGCGCCAACTCGGTCCAGAGGAAGCAAATCTTGGCAATGCGCCAACTCGGTCCAGAGGTATAAAAGCAAGATAGAAAAAAACGCGCAGGTCTGTGCATTCAAGTACAACCACCCATATGTATATGCTGAAAGTTTGTTCTGACGCTCACCCGACGCACGTGGAGTGCCGATGGTCCGGGAAGCGTACCATACACATAAATTATTAAATAAACCTTCAAATTAAGCCCGGCGAAGCGGGCTGGGTATGCTAGTACATATAAATGGGAAAAAATGTTTATTATTTAATATTCTCTAAGAAAATATAATTTATTTGGGAGAAACAGTCATGAAAAATCAATTTTTCCGTTTTTTTTTCTGAAAAAAAACGGTAAAAAACCAGTTTTTTTCCACCACTTATATTTTTCCGGAAAATTTACATCTCTAGTGATAGCCTCTTTGGCATTATTCAGCTCTGAGAAAGCGCGATTTTGTCCCAAAGATGTCTAGTATGTTGGAGAGAATGTGATGTAGTAGACCACACCTTATATTTTATTTATTTTTTAATTTTTAAAGATTTTCTCATATAGATTGATTGTTTACAACATTGGATTGATTACTTATAGCTATCAAGGTTCAAAACACATTGTTAGCTCAGAATGATCCATTTTATCATGACTAGTTGTTTTAAGCTTCTAATAATTAAATTTTTTATCATCGTACTTTTCTTTAATATAAATTAAGGTTATAGATAAATAAGATAAAACAGTTTTTTGTAAAGGTAAAATACTTGTTTTTATTTAATATTAAAATTAATATGCTTAAAAGAAAGCTTTAAAATAGCAATTTTATGGGAATATATTGAATTTCAACGAGAGGGGGGAATTTCAACTACTACAATCCATTTTGTTACTGTAATGCAGAATTTTCAAAATACCTATAATTTCTTATTCTCTACAATGAAATATTGTTTTAACCCTTTAAGCAGCTAACTGTGTTTTTCTGTCACATAATATTTTAATTGTAAAGAGGATTTAACAAAAGATTGACAAGAATGTTAATTTTTTGAATTGTATAAAATAAAAGGTATGTAAAGTTATCAAATACAAATCTTCATATCAATACTTTTCACAGTTATTATTTTATGAATAATTAAACAAGAATGAAAAAAATCTGCAGGATATTTAAAGGCTTAAAATAGCTATTTAACTTTAAAACAAGCCAAAACTTGTTGAATTTGGCAAATGAAAATGTTTTAAAGAACCAATTGACCAAATTTATATTAAAAAAAGGTACTACTTGGTTATCCAGTCAACCAGTTTCACCAAACTATACAATTCTCTAAACTAATGGCCAAATTATATATATTGATTAAACAAATAATTAGCAGATTAAATAATAAAAATACTAAACTAATTACTATGTCTAAATAAAAATCACATAGTGACATTTTAAACTCGTGTATTGTATTTAATGTCATTGAATGTGAAATTCATGATCATCCATTATTGGCATTTAATCTTATAGTTTGGCAATATTTTTTTGGTTGAGGGGTCACCAAGTAGTACCCAAAAAAATAATTTCAATAATGAATCAGTATTTAATCAGTACTTCCAAGTTTGATGTCAAGTTTCCCAGTTACAATTTTGCAACATTCTCACTCTTTACTTGAAGTTTTAATATAAGTGTAGTGAAATTCAAAAATTTAATTTTAGATGCACTCACAGTAAAATACTTATTTTTTTTTTTTTTTTTTTTTTTTTCAAAGAAAATACGCATTTCATTTTCACTTATTGAAGCCATCTGACATCTAAGATGAATGTCTCAATCTCAGTGTCAGCAGAAAAAAAAAAAATATTGAATTGTAAATGGAGGAATTGCTCTTTTGATGAATATATTGAATTTATATCCACAAATTGTATGAAAATTAAATTATTTATTTATTTAATCATTTCCACTTTTTTGGTGCTAAACAAGACATTTTTTTCATACTAGGATAAACATTTGCTATTACTTCTCTCCAGTGGCACAGAAAGAAATCGGTTCTGGGGGGGGGGGGGGGTGAGTTTCTGATAAAGGTATTTGCCAGTCTTTGAATAACCAGTTAATAGAATCAGTACTAATTAGAATATTCACTATATAAAACTTAAACTGTTAAAGAGCATCTGTGTGGCAGGAAATCATCATTCTTTTAGCATAAAACGTCTCAGAAAAGTGATTTAGTTCAAATAACCAATTTTTACTTAACTAATCCATGTAATACAGTAGACTCGCTCAAATTCGCAACTCTCTAAAATCCGCACATAATTTAAGGATGTAAACAATAAAAAACTCTGTTCAGATATAGGGACAAAATTTGACTTTTTCAGTTTTATATCAATTCCATATGTTTTTTTAATTTGTAATTTTGTTAATATTACTGAATTCATGCTTTTTTATGAAGGAAGAATATTTTTTTTTTTCTGTAAAAATTCAAGATATTGCTTACATTACTGGTAATTACAATCTTCTTACCAAATATATTTATGTATTCATCAAGCTTTTTTTTGGTTATTAAGTCTGGCTGAACATGAAATAAAACTTCATTATTTTATGATTTTGATGTGAATTAATATTTTACATTTATGAGGCAAGTTTCATTGAATAATTTAGGAAAATTATATTTCATTTTTATAATGAATATCTAAACATACATTATTGGTTATTAACTTGATCTTTGCTTTTAGTATTTTAATCATTTAAAATAAAAAATTATCCAAATTTTGATTAGTTTAGTTTATTACTTTTTTAATATCGTATTATATTATAAGCATTCACTATATCTCACATTGCACTGTTAATTACATTCAAATGACTGTTTAAAAATTGTAAACAAAGCAATGACCAGAAATCTTGCAAAATTCTAAAATACGCACAACCCCTGGTCCTAAACTTTGCAGATTTGAGGGAGTCTACTGTATTACATGGATTAGTTACACTACACTTTCGCAGTTTTAAGTAGGATTTTTGCCATTTAATTGAATCACTTTATTAAATGAAATCTGATTCAATAAAGTGACGGATTCTGAAAAACTGCAAAACGTTTAAAAATTAAGTTTGGTTTTGATTCAAAAAAGCACAATTACAGTGATCTTTCGTAGCTCTGGGAGGGGTTTTAACCCAAAAATCTCCCCCTTGGCTGTGCTACTGCTACTCTCTCATATTGACATTCTGCTGACAGTTGGAAAAGTCTTCCATACGATGAGGAGATTCCAATTTCACAAAAATCTTACAGATGAATTATTTGCATATGCAAAAATTTTAATGAACAGTGGTTTTTTATATATAAGAAAGCTCCAGAAAGTAGTGTTACAAACTATTTTAAAGTTAAGCATCTGCATTGCTGAGAAAAAGGGAAGAGGTATGCTACATTTCACTTTTTGTTTACTTCTTGTTATGTGTTTTTTAGACATATAACTAATAAATTTTTAAACAATATACATATAGCTAAAATAATTTTTTTCTCATATGGCTACATTGCATAAAAAAATTTACTGCTCCAGTTACAATACATTTTTTCGATATTTCTGTGTTATATGTATTTTTCATTTTATATGTATTTTACTATGTAAATTTTGTGAATTTTAAGTTGATTTCTATTTAACAAATCTTCTTCATAACGAAGTATTTAGGTGTAATGATGACACTTTGTTAAATGAAAGTTTCACTGTGATTACATGCACAATCATTTTAGGTACTTCTAGGTTATCCCGTCGACCACAAGATTATCGCCAAACTATAAGATTAAATGCCAATAATGGATGATCATGAATGTCACATTCAATGACATTAAATGCGATTAACATGTTTAAAATGTCATTAAGTGATTTTTATTTCGACTTTTTATTAATATTCTTCTAATTATTTGTTTTTTCATTATTTAAAATAAAAATTATGTCAACATTTATAATTTGGCGATTGGTATAATTTGGCGAAAGTGGTCGATGGGATAACCTAGAAGTACCTCATTTTATTATCGTTCAATTTTATGAAAACCATTAACTTTTTTTTTTTAATATGATGACACATTCACTGATGAAATCTTGCTTCTGAATGATGGATTGTAATAAAGCAAAATAAACTTCTGTTATAGATAAAAAAGCTTAATCTGATTGCCACTATTTTGAAGAAATATCATAAAAAGCTTTTAAAATTAAAAACAAAATGTAAAACTGGAAATAAATTAAAAAAATAGCTAGTACAGGAAAATCAACATCTTTCATAAAAAAGAAAAAAAAAAAAAAGCAATGGGTGCAAGACCTTCAGTCTCAGGACTGATTTCAGTCTTGAAGAGATTTTTGACTAACTCTAAATTCTTCTTTATGTGCTTAAATAATAGCAGGTTTACTATCAAGAACATTTAACCATTTTCTTTTATTGTAAGAGATATATTTTTAGGTATAATGCAAAGCTTATCTTCTAACCCTTTTTCATTTAGTTATTTCTAATGCTCAGAAAAGATTTCAGTCTTAACTTGATGGATGGACTTCTTGCACCCATGTAGTCTGTTATTATTTAAACAATTTCTGGCAGGTTCTGAAGTTTCATTACTCATTTTTGATCTAACATAAAACAAATTTGGAATCAAAACTTTAAGGCTATTAATCTGTTGTTTATATATTGGTGCTATTGTAAACTCACCCTCAAGTCCAAAAGTACTTCAGCAATATTTTAGGCTTATACCTATTTTCAAGTTTAATTTTCATGATGATGATTTTATTTTATTTAATAACTTCATCTTATGAGGAATATTTTACCTGTATCTTAATCTGTTTTTTAAAAATATTAAAAAAAAAAATGTTTTATATAATTTTTCTGTTTTGTTTACTTATAAATTTGCATTATAATGTTATTTTGGATATAAAGGAAAATAAAAAGGATTTAAATTAATAAAAAAATTAAATAACACACTTCAATAACACACACAAATATGCTTGAACTACAAATAAAGTGTGTGGACAAATAAAATTAAATGGAGAAAAACATCAAAAATAAATCAGAATAACATTATTAAAATGGATAGAAAAGGCAAAAAACATACCAGACACTATATTTGCCCTTAAAATGATGTAGCAAAAAATAATTTGATTTAACAATATTGACCTAAAATCAATATCTTAATATAAGATAAAAGAAGGAATAAAATAGATAATTAATCTATGCATATTATACACTTACAAATAATATTTTAAGTATTGTCCAAATTGTTAAAATTTAGGTTCAAGTTAATCATTGACATTAATTATTAAATTGTATTAATATGTTTAATTAATATAACTATACAATTATTCATACATATGTATTAAATTAAACAACCAGTGTAAAATTTATTACAATTTAGAAGATGCCTCTTCCCCCTTCAGTTTTTTTCTTTTTTTTTTTTTTAATTAACCATAACATATTATCCAGACAACACCACCCTTCTCCGTACTCTAACATCTACCTGCCCACCCATCCTATTATATACTTTTTTATATTTATTTTGCATTTTTTATTATTATTTTAACTTTTTAATAATTATATATATATATATATGCACAATGTGTTAATTATTTTTAAGATCATGTAATTACTAATTGTATATTAAAGAGTATATTAATAAGATCATTTAAATTAAAATTATAGAGAAAGTCAAAATCATTGCAAAAATGTATGAACACTCCCTATATTATCTGCTTTGTTACATTTTAGATTGCATTATTTGGAGCTTTCCGAAACAAAACAAAAAATCTCAGATGTATTTTCATGGAGGATGGGAGAACAAATGTCACAGAAATTAAAGCATCTGGTAATGGCACTCGTGTGAATTGTCCTGTACGACTGAAAGTTGGTAAGACTTTTTACAAATTTATTTCAAAGTTTTCCTATTAATACCTTAGAATCATGAACATTTTATAATGTAGTCAAACCTCAATAACTTGATATCCCTCAGGGATTACACACACACAAAAAAAAATGTTTAGTAAAACAGTACTTAATTTAAATAACAAAAGTACTATTGTATTACTGCTTTATTTACTCATCAGATTTGACTTTCTCCTGTATATGCAGAAACCAACAGCAGCTTTCAATAAAATAAAGTTTTTTTAATGTAACACAAGTGAGTTTGAGTGTAATAATAAGTAATTATCGAAACAAATAATAGATTTTAAATTAAAAATACTAATCAATGAAGAAATAATTTTTCATAGTTTAGTTGTAATAGAGTAGCTTTAACTGTAATTGATTTAAATGAGCTCCTCCTGAGATTAAGTTTGAGAGTTTCTATCTCATTTAATGTAACATTTTATGTAATAAATATCAAGTTATCCAGATATTGAGTCATTGCATTCTACTGTATTGTTGCAGCGTATATAGGGTTCTTTCGATCTTATGGTTAGACAACTTCAAACTCTTTTCTCTTAGAAAAGTAGAAAATAATTTATTTACAGATCTTCAGAACAACAGAGTCTTCGAAACTCACAAATATTACAAGATATTCCAAAATTACTGTTTAAATCTATCGAACAAGTACAAATATAGGTCGCAGAGACTCTTTATACAATGTCTCAACACTATATCACATTCAAAACAACGTAGATAAAACTCAATACATCAAGCAAACTTGCTTGGACAATCTCTAGTAGCTCACTCAATGACTGACTGGTAAATAATAACAACAACAGCTCGTATCGCTCTCCTTATATATAGTCTCGTAGCATGTGCTAGAAATTTCTAGAAAAACCTGGAAAACCACGGAACAACAAACAATGTATCAGTAGACCTAAGGGGGGTTACCATAAATAGGGAAAGGTTACCATCGCCAACAATCGCCAAGTTTGTCGCCAACTTGGCGATATATCGACAAATTTGGCGACCAAAATTAGTCGCCAAAAGTGACGCCAACTTGGCGATATCTCAAATATTTCGCAAAGCTGCCATAGACATTCACTGAAAATAATCGACAAGTTTGCTTGATAACAGAGACAATGTAACAAAAACTAATATTAGTAAAGAAATGGAGCTTAATAAGATTATTTACATTATTTTACAGTACAAACACTAACTATTTACAAAATTCGTAACACTACCTCCTCCTCAAAGACTGCACGTCCCGGGCAGTGCAATCCCTGAGTTAGAGGAAAACACTTAAAATAAATAAATAAATAAATAAATAATAATAACAATAATAATAAAATTTACATAAATAAGAACTAATTACTATTTACATATTTACAAAAAAAGTGACTTTCATGACCATTGTCTGAAATTCAAGTTTCGAATTTCTAATCACTTTGGGCAAAATAAGGGGCTAGCCGGTTATAGTGTACGACCTTCGGTTTGGCGTGTGGCGATTTTTGTATGCGTACAACGACGTCATTCAGCCTGTTGACGACTGTGTAAGGACCGTCCCAGTTTCTTTGTAATTTTGGCGACAGTCCCTTACGACGTATCGGATTCCACAACCAAACTTTGTCACCTTCGTTGAACTCATGTCCTGTTGCCTTTGTGTCGTACCGTGTCTTCATCTTTTCTGATGCCAGTCCAATTCGGTTCCTCGCTAGACAATGAATCTCCTCAATCCGCGCCTGGAGTTCATCGACATATTCCTCAGGCGATGAAGGAGCATCAGGAGGACGGCCAAACAAAAGATCCGCAGGTAGACGAAGATCACGACCAAAGAGCATTTGAGAAGGGGAGTAACCAGTGGCCTCATGAGTGGCACTCCTGTAAGCAAGCAGGAAAAGAGGCAATTTCTTGTCCCAGTCCTGTTGGTCTCTAGACACCAGGAGAGAGAGGCTATTTAGGATGGTACGATTGAACTGCTCTACCATGCCCTTCCGATTGAGGGTGTAGAGGTGTTGTTCGGGTTTTGTCCATGCCGAGTAGTTCACACATTTCCTTGAACACAGCCGAATCAAAATTTCTTCCTTGATCGGAATGGATTTGAAGAGGAACTCCGTATCTGGAAACCCAGTGTTGAATCAGTATGTCTGCTACGGTTACCGCCTCTTGATTAGGAATGGCATAGGCTTCAGGCCACTTAGTGAAGTAGTCCATGACAACGAGGATGTACTTATTGCCATCAGATGTTCTAGGAAGTGGACCCAGGATGTCTAGGGCAATTCGTTCGAAAGGAGCTCCTACATTATAACGCTGCAATCGTCCACGGGTGCGCCTCTTAGGACCTTTACGTGCTACACAGGTGTCACAAGCTCGACACCACTTCTCCACGTCACTGCGAACATTATTCCAGTAGAAACGCTCTCGAACCTTTTGCAGGGTCTTCATTACACCAAAATGATGTCCTGTGGGACTACCATGCAGTTCTTGAAGGACCATAGAAATTCTCGACTTAGGGAGTAGTAGTTGCCATCTACATGTCTTTCCATCGTCAGACTCCCATTTTCGGTACAAGATGCCGTTCTTCAAATGTAAGGAATCCCAGAGAGCCCAATAACTTTTAGTCGTAGGATGGTAATGGGCCATGTCTTGCCAGCTGGGCTTCCTGTTGGACTCCTCTTTCAGCTCTAGAATTGGCTTAATTTCAGGATCAGCAAGTTGATCTTTACGCAGGCTCTCGTCACTCCACGGATCTTGCGATGATGTAGACCCAGTTGTAACTTGTCTTACTATAGGACCTTTGACATTAAATTTCTTCTCAGCCCGGTCGCAGTATCTACAATTCTCTGAGCAGGGTCTTCTTGAGAGAGCATCTGCATTTCCATGTGATGAGCCTTTTCGATGGCGTATCTCCATATCGTACTCTTGAAGCTTTTGTATCCACCTGGCTATCTGGCCTTCAGGGTTCTTAAAATTCAATAGCCAAGTTAGAGAAGCATGATCAGTTCGGATCAGGAACTTTCGACCGTAAAGATAGTGATGAAAGTGGTCTATGGCTTTCACTACAGCAAGAAGCTCTTTTCTTGTTACGCAGTAGTTTCGCTCGGCCTTTGACAAGCACTTGCTGAAATAGGCGATAACACGATCCTGGCCGTCGATTTCCTGGGACAGTACAGCGCCAATGCTTTCGTTGCTTGCATCCGTATCAAGTATAAACTGTTTATCGATTTGAGGATACGACAGAATTGGAGTGGATGTCAAGGCCTCCTTAAGCTTTTCGAAAGCAGCGTCACATTCCTGTGTCCACATAAATTTTTGATTGGCTTCTGTTAATTTATGAAGTGGTCTTGCAATCATCGAGAAGCCTTTGACGAATTTTCTGTAATAGGTGCATAATCCTAGAAAACTTCGAAGCTGGTGAACATCTGCTGGACGATTCCAATTTTTCACGGCCGATATCTTCTCCGGATCAGTCCTAACTCCTTCCGCCGAAATGATGTGTCCAAGGTAGGCGACTTCATTACGAAACAAACTGCACTTCGAAGAGCTTAACTTCAAATTAGCTTCCTTTAATTTTTGTAGCACCCGCCTGAGGTTGTTCAGATGTTCATCAAAAGATTTTCCTATGATTATGATATCGTCTAAATAAACAAGACATGCCTCATATGACAGTCCCCGAAGAACCGTTTCCATAAGGCGTTCAAAAGTTGCAGGTGCGTTACATAGACCAAAAGGCATTACCTTGAACTGCCATAATCCTTGTCCCGTTGTAAAGGCAGTCTTCTTGCGGTCGTCGGGATGGATCTCTACCTGCCAGTAACCACTCTTCAAGTCTAAAGTCGAGAACCAAGTGTTGCCCACAAGTGTGTCAAGAGTGTCGTCAATCCTTGGCAGAGGGTAACTATCCTTTTTGGTGACGTCATTCAGTCGGCGGTAGTCTACACAAAATCTTGTAGAACCATCCTTCTTTCTTACTAATACAATGGGAGACGCCCATGGACTTGTTGATGGTTCGATGACATCATTTTCTTCCATATCTTTAATTAAATTCTGCACCTCTTCTTGCTTGGCAAAAGGTAATCGTCTAGGGTGCTGTTTAATAGGAGAGTGATCTCCTGTGTCAATTCGGTGTTGTGCCATTTTAGTTCGTCCAAAGTCTTCAGATGTTTGGGAAAATAAACTTTGGAATTCTCTAATTAAATTTTCCGCAGCTTCCAACTGTTTTGGATTTAAGTCTGTATTTTGTAACAAATCCTTGACTAAATTATCTGAAGATTTCTCAGAGTGACTGGAATTTTGACTTATGCACGTCACAGGAGCACATGACGCTATCACCTCTCCTTTCTTGATAGTCCTCGTCTTATCACTGATGTTAGCAATTCTGACTGGAATGGTCTTTTTCGAGAGGTCTACCACAGAAGAAGCCACCAATACTCCTGCTTGTGTACAATTGTCTTCTGGATAATCTATATGGCCAAATCGATAATTAGTTTTATTTTTAATTACAGCAGGAACCAAACATTCTGTTCTTGCATCTAGATTAATGTCTTCTTTGGCTATTACTATTTGTTTACATTCAATTTCGTTATTTAATCCAAAAAGACTTATTTCTTCAAATTTTGAGATCATTTTGTTATTTTTGAAATCAAGTCTGAAGTCAAACTTCTTCAGAAAATCTAGTCCGATTAAGCAAGGATCTGTTATGTCAGCCACATATGCCGTATGGTAATATTTCGTTCCTCCAAAGTTGATAGTTAAATTGGCCTTTCCATATATGCCTATCTTGTCGCCCGTCACAGTTTGCAGGGTAACGCATGGTGGAGTCCAGATGAGTTTACATTTCAATTTTCGAGCCAAATCTTCTCTTATTATTGTCACATTGGCTCCTGTATCGACAATCATACGGCACTGAATTCCCTTAATAAAGCCTATCACATATAATTCGTTATCACCGCCGCTCATTTTTGATATCTGGAGGATCTGCAGGTGGGGCTTTTCATTCTCTGGCAACCTCCGCCCCGCGAGATGGCCAAAATTTAGTTTCCCTGCTGACTGTTTGAATTTATCTCACGTTCGTGGATTTTGGGGCAATTTCTTCGGAGATGTCCTGTATCACCGCATCCCCAGCACGTGAGATTCTGTCTTCTTGAACTTGTTCTTCCGTATTTTAAAGCTTCAATTTCTTGATTTATTTTCCTAATTTCTTTCAAGACGTCGTTCTCAGTGTCTGAGCTTTTGTTCACCGTTGCCCCTCGGACTGAATGACGATCTCTTCGGCTGGCTTGTGTAGCTGCTTCCAACTTTAAGGCATATAGTAGTGCAGCCTTTAAATCCTGTACATCTGCCATTCGTACCGCTCTCTGCACTTCTGGATCTTTTATTCCGTCTACAAAATATTGCAGTGACAGCATTTCCCGTACATTTGTTGGACAGTCAATGAATGCTAAATTTGCAAGCCGTTCAATTTCCGAGGCAAACTCTTGAAGGGTTTCACTCGATTTTTGATGGCGGCTCTTCATTTGTATTCTCGTATAATCCTTGAAGAATTTTTCGCCGAATCTCATTTCAAGTGCACAACTTAAAGTCTCAAAATTGAATTGCGTCATATCGGGCAATGTTTGCAGCACGTCGGCGGCTTCTCCTCTTAAAGATGCTGCCAGTTGACAAGCTTTCACCTCGTCACTCCATTTGTTCGCTTCAGCTACAATGGTGAATTGGGTCTTGTAAACTTGCCAGGAACTCTTTCCATCGTATGTCGACAGCTTAATGTGCACGGGAGAAGCAGGCGGATTCCTAAATTCTTCATAATTACCACTAGACGCTGAAAGTTTCTTCTCAAGATCTTGTACTTTTTTATTTAGCTTTTCATCTACTTCACCTAGTATTTTCTCTTCAACGTTACTGATTTTCTCTTCAACGTTACTGATTTTCTCTTCAACTTTACAAACTTCATTCTGAATTTTCTCTTCTACTTCTGCCATTTTCCGTTCCATTTTCTGTTCAACATTACTAACTTCATTCTGAATTTTCTCTTCTACTTCCTCTATTTTTTCTTCTACCGAGCCTATTCTTCTCTCTACCGACGAGAACTTTTCTTCTAAAGTTTTCTTCATTTCTTCTTGGCCTTTATTAATCTTTTCAGTCACATCTTCTTGGCATTTGTTCATCTTTTCCGCCAACTCTTCTTGGCCTTTATTCATTTTTTCCGCCAACTCTTCTTGGCCTTTATTCATTTTTTCTGCCAACTCTTCTTGGCCTTTCGTCAATTCTGCCTTTATTCCATTAATAGCTTCTAACAGTTCTTTCAGTTGACCATCCATTGTTCTTGTTTTCGCCATAAGATCCCGACTCCTGACACCAAATGTTGCAGCGTATATAGGGTTCTTTCGATCTTATGGTTAGACAACTTCAAACTCTTTTCTCTTAGAAAAGTAGAAAATAATTTATTTACAGATCTTCAGAACAACAGAGTCTTCGAAACTCACAAATATTACAAGATATTCCAAAATAACTGTTTAAATCTATCGAACAAGTACAAATATAGGTCGCAGAGACTCTTTATACAATGTCTCAACACTATATCACATTCAAAACAACGTAGATAAAACTCAATACATCAAGCAAACTTGCTGGACAATCTCTAGTAGCTCACTCAATGACTGACTGGTAAATAATAACAACAACAGCTCATATCGCTCTCCTTATATATAGTCTCGTAGCATGTGCTAGAAATTTCTAGAAAAACCTGGAAAACCACGGAACAACAAACAATGTATCAGTAGACCTAAGGGGGGTTACCATAAATAGGGAAGGGTTACCATCGCCAACAATTGCCAAGTTTGTCGCCAACGCCAAATTTGGCGACCAAAATTAGTCGCCAAAAGTGACGCCAACTTGGCGATATCTCAAATATTTCGCAAAGCTGCCATAGACATTCACTGAAAATAATAGACAAGTTTGCTTGATAACAGAGACAATGTAACAAAAACTAATATTAGTAAAGAAATGGAGCTTAATAAGATTATTTACATTATTTTACAGTACAAACACTAACTATTTACAAAATTCGTAACAGTATATTATACAGGGTTCCTAAAAAGATTGAAACATATTTTAATTTTTCATCCATTGGTGTTACATAGGCAATGCAGAATTGTTCAAAATAAGGTAGGAATTAAAATTATGTTGATAAATCTGTTTTCTATTTTAGCATTAAAAACGAATGAATGATTTTCTAATGCTGAGAAGCTCCAAAACTTTATAAACTTCAAATTATCATAAATTTGTGAATTTTGGCCATAGATGAATGGAACTTTAACTGCTGTTACTTGTCAAAGTATGGTGAAAAATTTTTTAAACATATCTTAAGGTCCTTGGCTTATGGAGCCAGTGTTTTACCATTTAAGCTAACAGGGGCGACAACTCACAAGCATATATCAGACAACAATCTGTCATTTAGACAGTTCAACAGAATAAACTGCAGATAAAGGAACTCTATGTAAACTATTATTTTAGCGTAATAAAACTGATTGGTAAAGTTATCAAGCAAATTAAACATTTCCAATTGAGCATAAAAATGCTCAGCCAAGGATTGGGTTCAATTCCCGGGTTAGGCATTTTTTCACTCAGTTAGAAATATTCAATTTGTATTGTAATTTTACCAGTCACTTTAATTATGCCAAAAATAATAGTTTGTCTATGTATCCATCATTTATATGGAGTTTCTTTACCTGCCACTTATTTTATTCTGGTGAGCTGTCTAAAGGTATTATATTACCAATAAGATTTTCTGAGTGGTTGACCCAGTTAGCTTAAACACTAGAGCATTGCCCCATAAACCAAAGATCTATGTATTCCTGAGCTGTCTTTTTTTTTTTTTTTTTTTTTTTTTTTTTTCTTTTTTGCTCTCTTTTGAAATATTTAATTCATATGATAACTTTACTAATCAGTTTGATTGTGTTAAAATAATAGTATATCTAAGAGGACTAAAAGACCATGCAAAAATTTTAAAAAGTGCAACATTTGAAAAAATAATAGCCTAGGGTGGGGAAATTTCAGAAAATCTTACCAGCCAAAGATTTATTTCACCAGCTAGCAACGCGCAATATACAATTGAAAATTTTTATGATAAAATGTGATTGCAAATATAATTAATTATTTTTACTATAATTTATTTACATACATACATATTTATATTAAAATAATAAATTATATGTATAGCAGAGGAAAGTTTATTATAGGATGGAATTTAGTACCATATTTACATTGTTGTAGTTTGTAAAGTTTCAAAATATATCTAAATAGTAAAAAAGAGACATTTTTGCATATCTTCTACAGCCTGCAGTTCTTTAAATGCTCCCAAAAAATTCACTCGCCTTGTTGGAAAGTCTGCTCGCCAGTGGTGAGTAAAATGGTATATTTCCCCACCTTTGATAACAGCAGTATAATTTCATCAACACAATCTTAATTCCCACCTTGTTTTGAACACTTTTGCAATAGCATCACCAGAAAGTAGAAATTTTAAATTCACTTCATTGTTTTTGGACACACTTATTTAATTATCTTATCAAAGAAGAATGCAAAGAAATCATCTTATCAAATATATTATATATTGATCATTTCTATTTACTCTTTTTAAATTGTATAAAAAGTAAAAGTTTCAATACCTCTAATGTAAAAAATTTTTTGATGCAACATAGAAATCTATTAAAGTGATGTGTATGATTTTTCATTCTACATATCTCCTTTTGCATTTTTGTAGCAAAAATTAAAACAAAACATTTTTGATTATTATAAAATGAGAGATGGCTTTTGAAGGATTCTTATTCAGAAGCTGTGTCAGAAACTGAAGGAGGTTATCTGTTTTTTGATGAAGGTAATATACCTTTGAAAAAATACTGACAAATTTAGTGCTTTGAATAAAATTTCAAGAAAAAATAACATGGGAGACGAGAAGAACCTGAACTCACATTTCAAAAATATCTTCTATCTCGTTATCGAGATTTATTTATCAAAAATGGAAAATGCTATTCAATTTCAAATCTTTTCAATAATCAGATCTGTCAATTTTATGCTTTTACAGTAAAAATGCAGGGTTGCCATGCCACCTGGAGAACCGGGAAAACACAGGGAATTTTAAATCTCCTCCCAAAACAGGGAAATTCCAGGGAATTTTTAAAAAATCCTAAAAAATCTGGAAAATACAGGGAATTTGGTAATGGCAAATTATAACATTTCTGATTAGCCTTCATACACACATATATTTTTTCGCACTCAACATGGAATAAACGCGTTGCAGTACAGGGAAAATACAGGGAGTTTTTTTTTTCAAGATTAGAGTGGCAACCCCGAAATGTGTCAGAAAGTTTTGCATTGTTGAGCAGTGAATTTGAAAGTAATTTTAAGGTATATTTCCAAAAATTCTTTTAATAGAAGTTTATTATTGTAATTAATTTTTTTTTAACAAAATATAGTGTTTGTCCTACGTATCATGCTAACAATTAAATCCAGTTTCAACCTGACTCAACTGTGTTTAAAAAAAAACCTGATAACTGTGTGGCACAAGTCTGCTGAAAAAATTAAATCCTGGCTCAGAAACCATATAACTGTTCAATGATTATCTCTATACTGGTCATATTGCATTTCTGTATTGATGTTCTTAAACTAGCATCGGCTTGTGATGTACATTTATATTTACTTTTGTGAAAGTCGTATTTATTGAAAATGCCTCCTGTGTAATCAGCTTTAATTAAATTTTTATATCAGGCCAGTGTTTACACTTAATATTATTTTTTATCTGCCATTAAAAAATTTGTACTAATTCTGCTGGGCTGTCCCGTTTGAAAATCTGCCTTCATTCTACAATGCTTGCGCCTGTGCCAACCTTGTATCATCTCTTTTTAAATACTCCATAATTAAATGTATTTTTGTTTAAAAAATCCATCATTTTATAGATATACAAAACACAAAGTTTATGTGATTTTCTTAGATGATATAACTTTTAAGTTCTTTTTTTTTTACTTTTAAGTTTTTTTCTTTTTTCTTAGAAGATATGACTTTTAAATATACTTCTAAGTTTTAAAGAAGCAATATCTTCTTTAAAACTTAAAAGTATATTTTATTAAATTTTCTTTTAAAACATGGTATATTAGTTTTCTTGTGTATTGTTATCCTTTTTTGTATTGTTATTGTTTGCACTTAAACTATTGCTGTTTTACTTTTTCTTTAATAATTTTATTTAATTTTGAATAAACATAGATATATTAAATGAAAAATATTTATATTGAAATGTATTTATTGTTTTCAGGAACTTATCGTGTTGGCATTAAATTAAATCCTGGAGACACACCTACTTATGTTGATGAATATGAACTTTTTGTTTATGAAAATGGTAATTTTAATTTATAATATTTTAAAATTATGGAACATATTCGTCATTCATTTAAAGTATTAGTTTATTCAACAAATCAGAATTTGATTTTTATTCCCAATTGAGATTTCAAAATACTCTGTTATAATTCAAATTTAATTTATATTTTATTTGTTCATCTTATATTAGTTAAATGTAAATTTTAACTTACCTAATTTTATTTTATTTTTTATTATGAAAAATATTTTTATACACAGCATAAAATAAAATTTAAAAATATGTATGATTTGAGGTTTAAAGTTCTAATGTTTCACTGAATGAAAAAATATTACATTGGCATTGTAAATTAGGTATATTAGATTTAAATGTAATTTTTAAATTAAATGCTATTTATGACAAATAAAAACTTTCTTTTTACAAACTTAAATATGTATAAATCTAAGGAATAGTCTAAGTTTAGGAACAGTTATTTAACATGTTTGCTTAATTCATAAGGCAAATTATCAATAAAAACTTTTAAAGTTGTGTTCATCTTAGATTTTAATACTTTTTTTTATGTAATTTTAAACATTTAGAAAATTTATGATTGCAATCTTAATGATTAAAAAAAAAACTGTTGATTAAAATCATGATTTAATCGCTGATTAAAGTCTCTTGGTTAAAATTGTTGATGCCTTACTTTTAACTAACATATCTAAACTGATATTTTCTTAGCTGATTTAAATAATAATATTAGTAGAAGCAAATATCAAAATCGAAAAATATAAAAAATTGTACTTCTGCCATAATGCAGAAAAAATTCCGAATTTGCCAAAAATTTTAGCGAAATAAAAATAGTAATCTATTTTGCTTAGAGCATTTACTCTGAGAATATTGTTAAATAATTGTAAAATTAACATTTTATAAAGTAATTGATAGGCATTTAGTTTGAAGATAGGTAATATGAGAAGGGTAAAGATTTTTTCTGCCCTTTAATTTTTTTTTTTTTTTTTTTTTTTTTTTTTTTTTTTTAATTCAACATTTTTTCCTAAAATTTCTGTTTCTATTATTTGTCTGACCTCCATCTGAATCAGCCAATCACAACAAAGCCTCTTAATAAGTTATAGATAAAATTAGATTTATCTGACCATTACTACTCAGCTTCTCCTAAAGTAGAAGTCAGTAAATTTTTATAGCTGTAGGTATTTTTTTTTAGTAGTAAATAACTTTTAATTTGGTCTTAATTAAATAATTTATAAAATAAATAAAGTGTTAGGATTATCTGTGTTAAGAAGTTACCTTCTGTCTCTTTCCATTTTAGCAACTTTTAATGGGATTAAAAAAGAAAGATCTGATATGTCTAAACAAAATTTAGCTAATTTTAATAAAGTATAAACTAATTGTTCTCCATTATTATTTTATTCTACATATATTTATAACAATATTTATATTTTTAAACATTTTATAGTTGAATATACATCTATGACACCTACAAGAGCAATATTTGATAGAGAAGGATCTGATAATACACTTATTCTGACATTTTCTGGTGGAAAGGTTCCTAATCTACCGTTAATATGTATTATAAATGGAGAAGGTACTTGACTTACACATTTATTTATTTATTGTATATGATTTTAAAACAATTACGTTAATTACACATGGCATTTTAAAAGTTAAATTTTGTTAAATATTTCACACTATAGTAGTAGTTTTTTGCTAAGTTTAGCTTTTTTAAAGAGATACTCCCTTAGTTTGATTCTTTAACCTTTTCTCCCTAGTGTGTAACACTGCATAAATGCAGATTAAGTGTCCTTAAAATTATCCTTACAGAGGGCAATATTCTCTTGGCTTTGTTCCTTGCACAAGCAATGAGCAGTAACAAACTCCACCACCCTTTCTCTCTCGCAGTCAAAGATCTTTCCCCCTTTTTTTAAGTATTAAATATATATATATATATTATATATTCTGCAACATTTGTATGATGTTGTTGAAAGCTAAATCATCAGTTATCAATGCCCTAGTAATTATCTTAATGCTTAAATTTAAATTATTAGTATTGGAAAAATAAACAAAATTAGCTATATATATATATATGAGTCTATAAAATAAAAAATGATATATATTTTATCTCTCTCCCTCTTTGTATTCATTATGTTTACCTGCATTTTTAAAACTGCCCACTAACTTCAAAAGTGTCATAAACAAAATCTCCCTTATCTCCCCTTATCCCTAATATAGACTCTTAAAATTTAACATGAAGAAAAAAAAATCAGTTGTTTATCAGGTTTACAAAACTTTCTATTTTATAGTATCTTAATATATATTTTATTACTTATAACAGATTACTTATATTTTATTACTTGTTTAATAAATGCCAATTTTCCTTGATTTTTTGTTGTTCTTAAAGTTTTTCACCTTTTTAAAAAGTAATTTTTATTTATTAAATATTTTAGGATGGCCTGCATCTCAAAAATTATCTCCCATTCAGCCAAATAGTCTTGATTCTTGTTCCATACCATTTCCGAAATCTTCAATGAAATTGAATGTGACACCCTCTTTTAATGGGATCCATCCATTTAAGAAGTCTTTTCAACTAAAGTTTTATGCATCACCACCTGAAACAAGGGAAAATAATTACATTGCTGAAGATGGTAAATCCAATTTTATTGTGTATATGGATGTCTTTTACTAATGTTGCAACATGTATACATACATATATATATACAGTAGACTCCCTCAAATCCGCACAGCTTGGAACCAGAAGTTGTGCGGATTTTAGAATTTTGCAGATTTCTGGTCATTGCTTTATTTACATTTTTTAAAAAGTAATTAGAGTGCAATTAATAGTACATTTGGAACTATGATGAATGCTTAACACTATAATAAAATATTAAAATAAGTAATAAACTAAAACAATAAAAATTTAGATAATTTTTAAAATGATTAACATACTAATAGCAAAGGTCAAGTTGATAATCAATAATGCATGATTAAATATTCATTATAAAGATTAAATGTATTTTTCCTAAATTATTCAATAAAACTTGCCTCATAAAAGTACATTACTAATTCACATCAAAATCATAAAATAAGGATTTTTTTTCCAAGTTTAGCCAAGCTTAATAACCAAAAAAATCTTGATTAATGCATAAATATACAGTAGACTCCCTCAAATCTGCACAGCTTGGGACCAGAGGTTGTGCGGATTTTAGAATTTTGCAGATTTCTGGTCATTGCTTTATTTACATTTTTTAAACAGTAATTTGAGTGCAATTAATAGTACATTTGGAACTATGATGAATGCTTAACTCTATAATAAAATATTAAAATAAGTAATAAACTAAAACAATAAAAATTTAGATAATTTTTAAAATGGTTAATATACTAATAGCAAAGGTCAAGTTGATAATCAATAATGCATGATTAAATATTCATTATAAAGATTAAATGTATTTTTCCTAAATCTATACTAATAAAAGAACAAAACGCTCTGTCTGTCTGCGTGTGTGTGTGTGTGTGTCTGCGATGGCTAGCAAAATCTACAGCACTTACGAAGCTCAAAATTTTTTTTAGAATAGCCCAATGTCTCTCCTGATGCACCTGAAGCTCAGAATTTCAAAATTCTATTTATTAACTTAGTAATTAATTAAATTCCAAAGCTCACTCTCATAAAAAATCGCCTTTTTTCGCTTTTTTTTCCCTTTCATTTCCTTGTGGTTGATTGGTTGCATAAAATTTTCGCAGAAATAATTAAAAAAGCTGGGACAGACCTTTAAAATTCATAGACTGGCAAACTGTCAGTTTAAATGAGGATTTTTTTTTTAATCACAGCTGCTGTACACCATGGAGAAAAAGATACGTGGAGGCGAAGTAAACCGAAAAAAAGGTTTGCAATATTAAACCATTTATCGCTGAAATTTTAATGTCTCAAACAAAAGCACGAGGAAGGAATTTTGTATTAATAAAACAAATTGAAAGAAATGAATTACAGCTGAAGCATATTATTTTACGAAGAAATGGTAATTTTTTAAAATGTTTTTTTTCTATTATATTATTTAGGTTAAAGTTAAATTGCATTTATGTTATGGTTAGAATAAGGATATGTTACAATAAAGTGAAGGCTAGGTTACATTTCTGTTATATTTAATTTACGGTTGGGTACTGTTAAGTCGCTGTTGGGTTACAGACAGGTTCTGGTTACGGTACAAAAGTTTAAGGTTAGGAATTTATACACAGAGTGAACATTACGCACGATTTGATTAAAAATAACACTTACTTTTGTTAAATAGCTCTGAAATTATAATACTATATACCAATCTTTTAGCTACCATCATGTATCGATTTCATTCATGATATAGTCAGATTTAAGAGTGATATAATTAGTTTGAAATTCAAAATATTTCACTTGGGATTTGTATGTGAAAATAATAATTAGTTACGTGACATAAGAGTGATTTTTACGGGTAAATATCAACTTTTTAACACGAAAATCATGCAATCGTTGGATGCATATTCCCTCCAGCGTTTTTCATTGCTCATTTTGAGTATTTTTAGAGCTTAATATTAGTTGTTGTTTTTAAAACCGATTTTTCACACAGTCAGTGGCTACGTATTTCAGACAATGCATTTCTGCATGTAACGAGTAAATGATAAAATCATACAAATTTCAAGTTCGTTTAATATTGTTAATACGGATCCGGGCAACGCCGGGCGGGTCAGCTAGTTATTCAATAAAACTTGCCTCATAAAAGTACATTACTAATTCACATCAAAATCATAAAATAAGGATTTTTTTTTCCAAGTTTAGCCAAGCTTAATAACCAAAAAAAATCTTGATTAATGCATAAATATACAGTAGACTCCCTCAAATTCGCACAGCTTGGGACCAGAGGTTGTGCGGATTTTAGAATTTTGCAGATTTCTGGTCATTGCTTTGTTTACGTTTTTTAAACAATAATTTGAGTGCAATTAATAGTGCATTTGAGACTATAGTGAATGCTTACAATATAATAAAATATTAAAATAAGTAATAAACTAAAATAATAAAAATTTAGATAATTTTTAAAATGATTAAAGTACTAATAGCAAAGGTCAAGTTAATAATTAATAGCGTAGGATTAAATACTCATTATAAAGATTAAAGTGTATTTTTCCAAAATTATTCAGCAAAACTTGCCTCATGAAAGTACATTACTAATTCACATCAAAATCATAAAAAAAGGATTTTTTTTTTCCAGTTTAGCCAGGCATAATAACCAAAAAAATTTGATTAATCTATACATATAATAAAACAGTAGGACCCGGTGTGTCTGTACATTGAAGATAATTGACAAAAATGGAGTCAGGGCGATAAAAGAAAACCAATGAAACACAAAAAAATTTTTTTTGAATTTTTTGTCTGTCTGTCTGTCTGTCTGTCTGTCTGTCTGTCTGTTTGTTCGAGGTTATCTTCGTAACTACTGAATGGATTTTTATGCGGTTTTCACTAATGAAGAATGCACACTCCCGGGCAGTGTATAGGCTTTGTTTCATCAAAATCGGACAACAGACAAAAAAGTAACAAAAAGAAACAAAAGAAACTATTAGGTGCGCTGCTCACGTTTTTTAGTACATAACGTTTTTTAGTACATATAAAATCCAATAGATGTCACTGTGCGATTTTAAAACGCGCTATCGTTATGTTTTCGCCAGTCTACTTAAGTATGAGAAAGTTTCAAGCTGGCTGTCGTTCCATGTGGTTTAGTCGGTAGAACGTCAGTGCGCCATACTGATGGCCCGGGTTCGATTCCCAGCATGGAATTTTTTTTCACTATGTTGGCATTAACGCCTATAAGCAATTAAAAGAATTTGAAATATTGTATTCAAGGCGAATTTTCTCTCTGGGAAAATTTCCTTGCATTAATATGTCAGTGTAATTTTTTTTTCGATTTAATTTTTTTTTTCGAAACTTTGTTTTTCTTAAAAAATTACAGTAAATATTTGATATTTCCCAACGTTTTTTGAATGATCGACTTGCTTTTTTTTTTTTTTAATGTATGTCTGAACCTTATCTAACTACTTCTTCAAGATTTCTTTAGATAAACCGACCAGCGTAGCGGGCGAAGGCCGCTAGTCTATACATATAATAAAACAGTAGGACCCGGTGTGTCTGTACATTGAAGATAATTGACAAAAATGGAGTCAGGGCGATAAAAGAAAACCAATGAAACACAAAAAAAAATTTTTTGAATTTTTTGTCTGTCTGTCTGTCTGTCTGTCTGTCTGTTTGTTCGAGGTTATCTTCGTAACTACTGAATGGATTTTTATGCGGTTTTCACTAATGAAGAATGCACACTCCCGGGCAGTGTATAGGCTTTGTTTCATCAAAATCGGACAACAGACAAAAAAGTAACAAAAAGAAACAAAAGAAACTATTAGGTGCGCTGCTCACGTTTTTTAGTACATAACGTTTTTTAGTACATATAAAATCCAATAGATGTCACTGTGCGATTTTAAAACGCGCTATCGTTATGTTTTCGCCAGTCTACTTAAGTATGAGAAAGTTTCAAGCTGGCTGTCGTTCCATGTGGTTTAGTCGGTAGAACGTCAGTGCGCCATACTGATGGCCCGGGTTCGATTCCCAGCATGGAATTTTTTTTCACTATGTTGGCATTAACGCCTATAAGCAATTAAAAGAATTTGAAATATTGTATTCAAGGCGAATTTTCTCTCTGGGAAAATTTCCTTGCATTAATATGTCAGTGTAATTTTTTTTTCGATTTAATTTTTTTTTTCGAAACTTTGTTTTTCTTAAAAAATTACAGTAAATATTTGATATTTCCCAACGTTTTTTGAATGATCGACTTGCTTTTTTTTTTTTTAATGTATGTCTGAACCTTATCTAACTACTTCTTCAAGATTTCTTTAGATAAACCGACCAGCGTAGCGGGCGAAGGCCGCTAGTGTATAAATATATTTGGTAAGAAGATTGTGATTACCAGTGATATTAGCAATATCTTGAATTTTTTTCCAAAAAGAAATTATTCTTTCTTCATGAGAAAAAGAAAAAAAAACATGAATTGAGTATTATTAAGAAAATTACAAATTAAAAAATATATGGAATTGATGCAAAACTAAAAAAAATCAAATTTTGTCCCAATATCTGAACTGAAAGTTTCATTGTTTACATCCATAAAATATGTGCGGATTTTAGAGAATTGCGGATTTCTGGTTTGCAGATTTGAGGGAGTCTACTGTATTTGATAAGAAGATTGCGATTACCAGTGATATCAACAATATCTTGAATCCCCCCCCCCCAAAAAAAAAAAAAAAAAAAAAAAAAAAAATCTTAATTCATGAATGGAGTATTATTAAGAAAATTACAAATTAAAAAATATATGGAATTGATAGAAAACTAAAAAAATCAAATTTTGTAGCAATATCCAAACTGAAAGTTTCATTGTTTACATCCATAAAATATGTGCGGTTTTTAGAGAGTTGCGGATTTCTGTTTTGCAGATTTGAGAAAGTCTACTGTACATTGAAAAGGCTGCTCTGCTATTACAATACAATATGTAATAGCTAATGTTTGATATACCATTTTTGACCAGCACTCAATTACAGAATGTTAAATTAGCAGTTATGGAGGATGCATAATGCTAAGCCGGATCGGATGACAGATTCCTTAAAAAAAATTTCCCATTAAAATAAAACATAGGCAACATTCTTTTAAACAAATTTATTTGTTCTTCACATCACAGTAAACAATTCTACAAATACTTCATTATAAAATAAACTTCTTACCAATGTAATATGCCATCATATTGAAACAAAAATATTATATTACAAGATTAAAACTTCACCAGTTAAAGATTTTTAACTCCACCATATGACAGGGTTCTGTTTAATGCTTGAAAAAATGTAGAATCAGAATGTAGTTCAAGTCAAATTAATGTCGTTATATATCAAAGTGCACTTGAATACAGGGTTTTACAATAACATTTTGCATTGCCATTAAACTTTTTAGAAAGGAAGAAATTAACCAATATAAAAACTAAATGAGTGAGAAAAGACATTTTTTCAGTCAATCGGATGAATATCTTACATAATCAAGCCTGAGCATCACTTTGCAAGAAAATGTGGGTAATCGAATGATTTTTTAGAACATAAGTAAAATATTAGAAAATAAATGGAACAATAAAATAAAGTTATAGGGTTTTAAGAAAAGTGTTGCTTTTAACAGATTAAGGTTTTTTTTAGAATAAGAAAAAAAAGGTATTAATGTGTAGTGTTGATTAATGATATGGAATTAAAATATAATTACCGTATTTACTCGTGTATAAGGCGCACTTTTTTTCCAAAAAATTTGGGCAAAACTCCTAGCTGCGCCTTATATACGGAATAATTTTTTACTGTTGGATGCAGTCGAATGATATACATATCAAACAAGAAATTATTCAAAGAAGATATTAAAATTCAGGAAATATTACTTAATTGAAGTATTACTGCATATTTATTTCATTCCTTGCAGTTTTTTATACAACAGAGCTAGTGACATTATCTAAACGCTAATTAGCAATTCTCTTTACCGTCACTCATTCGTATTTCCCGTCATTCTCTTACAACCCAAAGTCTAAAAAATCCATTTTCGTCTTGTTTTCTGGTCTGGTATAATGTTTGTTTCGACTTTTTTTTGTACTGAAATTCATTTGGTCATTCTTCATTAGTGTATCAAATTTATGGTGCACCTTATATACAAGATTTTAAGAAATCGCCATTTTTACTTGTAAAGTAGGCGCGCGCCTTATACACGCGTGCACCCTATACACGAGTAAATACGGTAATATGTTAAGATATTATTAAAAGACAGGGAAAAATTTAGATAATTTAAGAATTTAGAAATAATTAATGTCAAAAGATTTGTATTATTACATGTATATTTATTTTTGCTCACAAATATTTCACTGCAGTTTAAAGATGTTTATTACTGTTTAAATTGTTTAAGTGAAAAATTGATATTTTGTTTATTGGGTTTTTGTATGAATAAGAATAAAGGAACAGTTGTATTAAAACATATTTATAAAATAAAAAGTAACTAAACAAATTTTTCTTTTATGGTTCCCTAAATTTTTATAATGTAAATGAATGAGGACATGAGCTTTAAAGTTCGACTTATTCAGAAAACGAAATTTTGGTAACCTGCAACTGCATCCTATGGATTTCATTGCAAATCAAGATTTTATGATGCCAAACATAAAGTAGTTTTTTAATAGAATGTAATGCTTTTAGAGTACAAATTTGCCAATAGCATGCATTTATATAGAAAATTGAAGTTTTTTTAAATGTTGGATAAGGCAAATTTTGGAACTTGCATTTTTATAGATTTATAGGGGAAAGTGGGGCACCTTGGGACATTTTTCAGTAAATATATATACATTTTTTTAATTTTATTAACATTTATTCTTATTTTTGAATCATTAGATATAAAGTATAGACATTTCGGTATCGAAAAAAAGCTCATAATAATCTAATATCTCACATAGGAAAAGAGTGAATTCCAAAAAAAAAAGAAAAACCTTTAAAATGCATATGAGGTATAGAATTTATATATAAAGAGTAATATGCAAAAAACTAATTAAAGGAGGTGGGTCAATAAAGGCTAATTTTTATCCATCATATACCCGGAAAAAAAAGTTTCGAATTCAGATGATTGTTCTGTGTCTTTGTATAAAGATATGTATTTTTGTTTAATATAAGTTTTACGTGATAAATAGAATAGTAAGTCATGGAAATTATAGCCCGAAAGTAGTGTTTTGGCTTTTTTCTGCATTTTTGACGTTTTTTGTGTCTTTGAATTAATTTTTTACTAAGAGGCGCTCGATGAACCCAATTAATTTTGACATGCAATGATTCTGCTCTTTATAAACTTTTATATGAGCATTATTTTATTTGGGTTCAGTGTGCGCTTCTATCTGTAAAAGAAAAAAATGTATCATGTTGCACTACTATCAGAGCGTGTTCAGACTTCTTTTGCCTATATTAAAAAGTATTAATGTTGCTCAGACGTCAATGTTGTTTTCTAAAATTGTTTTCGATAATATTTATTAAAGAAATTACTAATAAATAATGCTTGGATACCAATATCATTGTTGTAAAGTCTCACAGAAAACTTTTTGTATCTGTTCTAACAGTAAAGTTATATTGATATTTAGATGTTCGAAAAACTGAGATTTACAGAGTGGTTCTAAATAGTGCTCTAAATGCAAATAATATGTATTTCGTGCTCTCCAAGCTCTAAATACTTCTATTTCTTCTTCTGATGTAACAATAAGAGATTATGCATCAACGATTACTGTTGATGAGACCACAAATAAGAAACCTAATATACATTTATCAGTATCTCATTTTCAGAACTCTAACACTTGTTGTATAATATGTAAAGGTAAGAACTGCCTGGTTATTGTAGCAAAAGCTATTGAAACTCAAGCCTTTATAGAAACTAATATCTATATTTTATCGAGAAAACGATGCTGTAAAATTCACATTACTTGATTGGTAAATTGACTCTGCAAAATTTAAGTCTTGTAAGTGAGAATACATTGGGTAAGAAATGCGATGCATGAAAATATTTAAACCAATATCAGGAATGTAGCAAAGAAGGCCTCAATTTTGATACATAGGGACGAAAATTTCCAACTTTTCCCAAATCTATTACTATATTCTCATGGGTATATTTATGTCTGATTTTAACTATATCTTTAAACTTGTAAAATCCAAAATACGTTCCTCAATAAAGAGGTCATCTCGTACTTACTTTGCAATGTTACTTGTAAAACTTAGAACTGGTCTCATCGTGGTATTCTGTCTACATTATTCAATATAAGAAAAATCATATCTTCTGTAAAATATGAAAACCAGGCTTTGATTGAGAATGTTGTTCTAAAACACCGTAGAAGGAACACATCACCAGAACACAAGTTATTGAAAAATATATGAGGCCTTCAGCAGGAAGATTGTTTATTCCGGATGACAACAATGATACTGTGATGATTACTTTCGATTGCACGCACGTCTTCATTACTTCAAATTACATTTTGGATGTCTTCATTCCTTACTTCGCAGAAACAAAGAACAATTACGCTAACATACTTACAAACACATTAAAAAAATATTCATATAGTATCAGAAAGTGGCTGAAGCCAAATTATGTTGAGAGTATTGATAGATTTTACCGGGATTGTTTGAAACTTCTGCATGAAGTTGATATTGAACATGAAATGCCAAGATTCTTAATTAAGCAGCAACAGTTTTCAACAGATGATGCTAAGGAACAGCTCTCATAACCAAAATTTGATTTTTCAGCGCACAATTTCTAAAATCTATAATATTTGAATAAAAACACAGCTAAACATTATAACATAATGGTACTGTCAGTGTAAAGTATGCAAAAGTGTCGTAGAGTGCTGGGTGCTTGTTTTCATATTATGGTTTCTGTCTTACTATACAACTATAATGTACCATCACTCAATCAAAACAAAAAAATCAAATATCGAATATGTTCTTATACTGTACAAGACGCGGCCGCTGGATGGTCCATTAGTGATTCTGGTGAAGCAATTAATAACGAAAATAATCTAAAACACATTGTCCAAAAAGTCTGAAACTGTATTATTATTATTATTATTATTATTTGTTATTTATTATTTCCGATATTTCATGTATTGAAATAATAATCTTAGTAAGCTCCATTTATCTTAATTTTACACATTTTGTGTATTTACTATTGATTATATGGATTAAAACTAATGACAATTGTGTTTATGCTCATTAATACACATAACATTTACTTAAATCTGTATTTAATTTTTCCATCAATTAATAAACTTTCATTCAAGATATTATTATTTTCTTATTTGTTATGAGGTATACTAATGAAAAAACTGTATGTCATGTCTAGGTGCTGATGGCCGATAAATGGCCCTTATTAACCCACCTCCTTTAAATGTGCATACTGAATGAATTTATTAACTGATATTTGAAACTTACTCTCCAGAAATTATTATGTAAAGACAGTGTTGTAACCGATTTATTTTGTGTGCCCCTATAAATTAATAAAAAATGCAATGAATGCTCTTTTCTAACATGATTGTAGTGAAATTCAGTCATTTATATCAGTTTCAATACATATGAAATACCTTAATGGCATTAAAATATTCTCCAAGTGATTTTTCCCTATGTACCGTAATGTAATCAAATTCTTTTGAATGTCCCTGTAATTAAACCTTTAATCATACATACTTCATATGCAATACCAAACATACTTTTGTGACCCTAAATAAGCTTTATTAATTGCATAAAAATCTGAGTATATTTATGGGATTTAGAGCATGAACAGATGGCCATGCAAACCGAATACATAAGTACTTTTCAACTTTGTTGGAAAGTTCTTAAAAAAGGCATCCTTTAAGAAAAGAACACTGAAAAAAAGAAGTTAAAAATATTAATTTCAAGAGAAGATATTTTGAATATAAAAATGCATCTAACACTCATAGACAACAATATCATGGGGAATTTGGCTGCTGAGTAACTAGCACCCATAAGTTAAATAACAGCTGTTTGTATTAGAGTTGCATAAAATAAATTACCTATAAAAAACTATTATTTTAATTCTGATTTGGAAATTTTAATTTCGTCTTAGAAATATTAGCGAATTTTAGCATATGATATTCATGACTACACTCGATAAAATATCTTTGGGTGCAATTTTGTAGAACTATAACTTATACCAATATTCCTATGCATAGTTTGATATGCCTACATACCTTCCATTCACTTCACTGGAATTTTCAATATTAGTGACTTATTACTCTTGTTTTTTAATGCCTAATATTTCCAGGCCCGTAACCAGACGGGGGGCAGGTGGGGCTGAGCCCCCCTAGCGTCCTCTAGAGCCCCCTCTAACGATTTCTTTACTTACTTCTTCTTCTTTTTTTTTTTTTTTTTTTTTTAACAAAATTTATATTTTCAAAAAAAAAAAGTAATTTTTTAGATTTTTTAACTGCCTTGAATAAAATGGGAATGCCAAGAATTTTGTATTCGAAACCTTATTAGATTAGTTGTTTTCTGTTATCTTGCTAGCGGTATAATGCATTTCTCGAAACACAATTTAAAGGAACATTTCTTTCTCCTGAAAAAAATTAAGTCCAGATGCACTAACTGGTCACCACATGTGTTAGTACATCGTTATATTTTCGAAGCAACCATCTTACGCAGAATGAATGGAAATAGACAGATGGTGTTCAAGTTGACCGATAATTAGTCAAGCGATGCTCAAAATCTTGACTAAGACATAGTCATTAAAAACCCATGTTTCTAAATTTTAATGGTTTGCTTGTCGACAATACGCACTTATCAGTAGATTTAGTTAACGGTGAAATATCACTTGGAAACTAGAACGTTTGAAAATTAAAAAGATAAAAAATTTCAATTTATACACGTGGAATAAAAAAAGCCAGTAATTGTTTCATTGTATGGGTTACAAGGGTGTACATTCGTAAAAAAAAGTTTATTTTATTTTTAGTTATTTTTTTATTTTATTTTTGTTTGTGTGTTAAATGAAAAAAAATTTTTTTTCAATTTGTCATATAACAATCAAAAAATTAAGCAAAAAAACATGATTAAGGTTAAGTTTATTATAAGATTACGGCAAAAATATCTGCAATTATTTGATGTATGAAATATTAATAAATAATTATAGTATTAAAAAATAAAATATTAATAAAATTTAATAAATTACGATTTGCCGTTAGTTATATAAAAGATATTAAAAGTGTGAAATTAAAATAAGAATAATAAATTAAGTTTTATTAAGTATGTAATTTCTACCATAACATATGCAAAAAAACCTGTTAATTTTTAACTAAAAAATAAACTTTTTTTTATCAAAAAGAAAACAGATTTCAACAAGTTGGAAATTGCACGTGAACGTAACAAATGAGGTGCGTTCGTACGATAACGAAGTTTTAAAAATATTGAGATCTTGCTGATATAGTAGAGCGTACTCCGGATACAGTATAGTAGTCGAAATCTTTACGTTTCTGTAAATATGCAGGAAGTAATTTTTATTATACCTCAGCAATGTATATCTTATTCATAAAATGTGAAATAGTTGAATATAATTAAAACACGTACCAAACCATGTTTCCCCGTATAGCATTATATAGTTGAATACTTTTGTGTGGCCCTGTAATTTAATAATAAAAATTCTTTGCCTCACAGATTGTACAGAATGCATATTTTAGTATATATTTCATAGATTCATGCCAATTCTATTATGTTCGAATAAATGTAACATCATTAAAATGCATTTGAAACTTTTTCCCCATTGACCGTAATGTAACGGAATCCTTTTAATTGTCCCTGTAATTGATCTATGCATCCGATTTTCATAACATTTGAAATGACTCGACAAAATTACGCAATAATTATATGTTTTAAATTTCAAACGATTAAAATGCATTTAAAACTTTTTTAACCTATTGTCCGTAATGTAACGGAATCCTTTTGAATGTCCCTGTAATTGATCTATGCATCCGATTTTCATAACATTTGAAATGACTCGACAAAATTACGCAATAATTATATGTTTTAAATTTCAAACGATTAAAATGCATTTAAAGCTTTTTCCCCTATTGACCGTAATGTAACGGAATCCTTTTGAATGTCCCTGTAATTGATCTATCCATCCGATTTTCATAAAATTTGAAATGACTCGACAAAATTATGTTATAATTATGTATTTTAAATTTCAATCGATTCGGTTGGGTAGTTTTTGCGTTGTTATATGCGGACAGACGGACGGATAGACAGACAGACGGACAGACAGACGGACGGACTGAGCGACAACAATAGGTGCTACGTATTTACATAATTACGAACGCACCTAAAAACTATTACAAAGTATTTTTTTCATAATAATTAATAAGATATTAAATTAAGAGCATTGTATTTACCATGTGTATTATTAATATTTATGTACATTAATTTGATTTTTTGGAGTCGGCGCCAATCTAACCAAGATAAAAAATAATTGTCCTTTAAAAATTATAACAAAATTCAGCAAAAACATTGCGAAAATAAATTTAATTTTAAATCAACCAACTCTAACTTAGAATCCCATATTTTAAAATCTGTGTGTTTGGTTGGTCCCCCCCCCCCCCCCCCCATTAATGGCCAGTACAAACGCATTATTTTATACTAACCATAGTTATAGTTGCTAATCTTACTTGAAAATATACATTTAAACACGTGAGATAAAATGTTACAAAAATGGTAAGATTAAAAATTTTAAACTAAATATTAAATCAGAAAAAATTTCATAGATAATTGGATATGTATCTATTGGACACTTATATTGAACTTGGCTGGACTTGCATAGACACCAAAAAGTCAAATTAATGTACACAAAAATAAATATAATAATACGCATGGTAAATACGCATTCTTTTAATTTAATTTCTTATTAAATATATTGTGTAAAAATAATATTTTAAACCTTGCAGTAGTTTTTCAAAAAGGTTTTATTTTTGATTAAAAAAATTATTTTCCGATGATCATGAAGTATTTTGCATTTATTAATTTCCTTATAGAAAAATTTCGTTATAGAAAGGTTTTACACTCTATACACTCTAGACTAGAGGTCTGCATGGGCCCGGCGGAATCGTTCTGAATTTTCTAACGGGCCGGGCCGGCAAAAAAACTGAACGGGCCATACGGGCCGGGCCGATAAAAAAAAATTAGTGAGCCTGACGGTTCGTTATAATGATTTAGGCACAAACGATAAAATAACAGCTGTTATTAATGAATATGACTTTAATGAAAATAAGTATTAATGTGCGTCACGAACCAACACTAGTTTGACAACATCAATGCAGAAATGTAACTTCTACAGTGTAGAGAATAGAGATCGGCAACGGACAGTTACATTGTGTGTAACACAGGCTTAATATTTTTAGCAGACTCGTGCCGGGCCGAAATAAGACTTGCATTGTTTTTCTACATACAGACGAGCCGGGCCGAAACTAGACTTAATTGATCTCAAGATGTGTATGTCAGACAACATGATTTGTAAAATTATTAATAGCGATAAAGAACTTATGTTAACGTAATCTTTGTATATGTTACTTCTTGGTGATTCTTAAATACAGTTTTCTACAATGCTAAAGTTTCATAAATTTTCTTACTAATTTTTAACTGTAAAAGCATAATATTGACAAGCCGGATTTTTGAAGGGATTTGGAATCAAACAGCGTTTTTATTTTTTGTAAAAAGGATACTTGTATAACCTTGTTGAAATATAAGTTATTTTGTCAAATGGTTGTAAATTTTTCTTCCAACCAATGTTGTCGCTTCCGGAAATTCTATTCAAAACGCTAACTTTGACAGTATTTTTTTAGCTTTCTTGTATCAAAAAATGGATAAATCCATTCGATTACACAGTTTCTGAATAAAAACATCCACTAGTCTAATGCATTTTCAAAAAAAAAAAAAAAAAAAAAAAAAAAAAAAGAATTCAGAAAGCAGCTCTTTTGAATTAGAGAATGAATTTGGATTTGGAATGTTTAATAAAATAATATAGAAATATTTCCATAAATCTATTTTTACTATACAGCTTCAAAAGTTACGATGTTTTTAACTTTCTTTTTTTTTTTTTTTTCTTTTATTCGAAACCATATTAATTTTTTTATGAATCTTTGTTTGAATATTGAAAGTCTAAGAATCTATGTAATCATAAATGTTGAAAATGTATATTTCCTGTAAAATATAATGTAAAATCCTCCCGGTGACATATATGCAGTATTCTTTAACCCTTTCCGGCACAGGAAGATCTGCTAGTAAAATTAGAAATTATCGATTGGCACCGGAATTCACAAACAAATTTTTTGGATATTTCGAAACTCCTATTTTAAGCTTTAATTATAAATGCAAAATTTTACTAAAATATTATTGCTGCCGTATGCAAGTTTGGAATTAAAATTAAGTATCCCAGACCAAGCACAGTGTACCGGAAAGGGTTAAAAGAATTTTAATTATACGATAAAAATCTAAATTTTTTAGAAATAATAGAAATATTGACGGGTCACAACGGGCCGGGCCTAAAAATGTAAAATATGAACGGGCCGGGCCCGAATTTTTGAGGTTTACAACGGGCCGGGCCCGGGCCTGGAAATTCCGGCCCTTGCAGACCTCTACTCTAGACACTATAGGCAGGTCCATTTTATCAGTTTTTGCTATATTTAGTTTGCTTAAGATATGGATTGTTAAAAAATGTTAGCCCCCCAGAAAATTTTCAGAGCCCCCCCTGGCATGTCTCGCTGGTTACGGCCCTGAATATTTCTATTCTGATATAAGTTTTATATAGCTATGACAATTTATCAGCTTTAACATATGCTTTATTTTATTTGTTATGTTTTTTACTAGGTCATGCTGCTGTTATAACCTTTGACAGACCTGTAAATTTATGTGAACTGAAAACTTGTTCAGATATTTTGACAGAGGACACATTAGAGCAAGTTGGTGAAGATGCTGTTTGTGAATGGGCTACAAAACAGCAACTCATAATCACTGTCCAGATTCCCATCACTCGTAAGAATGTATTACCTTATGTTGTTTAAATTTTTTCAACTTTGAATTTTGTCCTATTTTGTGTCTCTATATCTTAAAATTTATATTATTTATTCTATTTTATACAGCAAATTCAATAAGAGTCACTTTTAAGAAAGGTGTTTTAAAGCAAGATGGTCAGAAATATGCACTTCCAAAAAATGAAAGCCGTGTAAGTATAAATAAAAAGTTTTTACTTTCTTCTATCGAAGTATTGTAATCGAAATTTTTTTCGACTTCCGGTTTTCGACGGATTTACACGTTTTAGGGGTCAGAGATTCCAAAAAACATGTTTTTACAAAATGTCTGTCTGTCTGTGTGTATGTCGCCATTCTACCATCAAAAAGTGTATGAAGTTATGCATAGAATTGAACCAAATTTTTTGTGAATGTTTTTGGCTGTGGCATGCAGGTCGCCCTTCAGTTTTGAAATATTCTGCCAGATGGGGGCGCTGCAATCGCAATTTTAGTGCCATTTTCAATATTGTACCGACCAAAAAAGTGTATGAAGTTAAGCATCGAATTGAACCAAATTTTTTGTGTATGTGTATAACTATGGCTCGTTGGTCCTTCCTGAAATTGAAAGAAATCTGCCGGAAGGGGGCGCTGCAATTGCTATTTTTGTGCCATTTTTAATATTGTACCAACCAAAAGTATATGAAGTTATGCATTGAATTTAGCCAAATTTTTTGTGTATGTGTATGACTATGGCTAGTTGGTCCTCCCTGAATTTGAAAATAATCCGCCGGAAGGGAGCGCTGCAATCGCGATTTTTGTGTCATTTTAAATAATGTACCAACCAAAAGTATATGAAGTTATGCATCGATTTGAGCCAAATTTTTTGTGTATATGTATGACTATGGCTAGTTGGTCCTCCCTGAATTTGAAAAATATCCGTCGGAAGGGGGCGCTGCATTCGCGATTTTTGTGCCATTTTCAATATTGTATCGACCAAAAGTACATGAAGTTATGCATCGAATTGAACGAAATTTTTTATGTAAGTGTGTGGCTATTGCTAGTTGGATCGCCCTGAATCGGAAAAAATCCGCCGGAAGGAGGCGCTGCAATAGCGAATTTTATGCCATTTTCAATATTGCACCACATAAAAGTGTATGAAGTTAGTTCTAGAACTGAACTAAATTTTTTGTATATGATTATTTTTTGGTAAGGCAAGTAGGTCCTCCCTGAATTTGAAAAAAAAAAATCTGCCTATCATTCTATTGTTCATCGGCTCGTGCCGAAACGGAAATTCGTTTTTGCTCCGGTCAATTGATTGAAGTAGAAATTTAAGATGAAAATCAAAGTTGGTATGGTATTGAATTAAAATTATTAAAGCATTAAAATGAGTAACTATTTTTTTTAAAAATATTAAAATGTGCGTATGAGATAGAAGAAAGTTTTGGGATTGGCACATCCAACTAGTTTTTTTAAGGGTTTGATTTACTGATTTTCAAGCAATGATCACATTAATATATTTGATTTGTTTATGTAATAGATTGCAATAAGAAATTAACAGGCCACTGTAGATTATTTCTCTAACTAAGGGAGAGAAAATGTAAATTTCATATTAAATACTTAAAATTGTAGATAAATAACTATTATACAACACTTCAATTTAAAAATCAAATATTAATGTTAACTTTCTTCTGTGTTTATAAAAATAAAGTGCTAAGTGCATGAAAATTTTCTGCTTTGAGTTTTTCATAAGTTTATTTGTATGTTCTTCAGATATTCCAAGTATGTTTTGGCTGTGTTTGGACTAGTGTCTGTAAAAATGCTATTACACGTATGGTCAAAGTCACTCAAATTGCAGGCGTCTCCATGTTATCCTATGGGACCAGGGGAGTCAAGCACTTCTCCAGAGCATCCCATCGTCCCATAGGATTACATAGTGACACCTGCAATTTGAAGCGTCTTCAACCACACGTGTAATGGCACTTTAAGTCTGTTTGGCTTCTGTTTCTGACTGTATGCTACACAGTTTTTTTATAACTCAGGAATTAATTTGCAGAATATCACAAATATTAAAAATAGATATATTTATTCAATATTTGCTTTGGGTGCATATAAAGGACTGTTGTTATATATATGTATTTTTTTTCCCCCTAAGGTTAATACTTATAATTCTATTTAAATTATTAGTAATGCAAATATCCATATCCGATAAATGACATTTATGAATCTGTAATTGGCAAATGGTACCCTGTCTTGGTAGACAACTTACATTTTAATGGTGTTGACTACAAGATATATTTATTTTATTTGTTTTATTATAAGTTCAAATAGTAGATTTCACTATTTTCTAACATTAACAATAATTATCTTCCATGAAATCACTGGTACCAATAACTGGCATCTTTTATTTAGCTAAACTGAGTAACTATAAACTAGAAATCTAATGTATCATAGACATCTTTTAACTGATTTTTACAAGTATAACTTTAAGAAAAATTTTAGGATGGTATCATCATAAATAAAATTTAAAAAGAACTACTTTAATTTTAGTAATAAGATGGAAGCTATAAAATAGTACTTTTTGTATTCTCAAAAGTTTCTCCCTCATTTAATATGTTTAAGTGTCTATGTTACCATTAAATGATTTTTCTTTGCAGAATTTTACAAGAAAATGCTTATTTGAATTACACAATTAAGAATGAAAATGACCCATGTGGATTAGTGGAGAAACTTGAAAAACATTTCTTATCCTGAATTTATTTGGCAATGTGTCTTGCAATATTCAATGAAATATCTTGAAATACTCAGCTGCATGTATTTGGCAAACAAGCCATCAGTATTCGGCAAAAGATCCAAATACTGAATAGTTATTGAATGTCTGTTTCATCCAGAATCATTGTTTCCTTCTGATAGTACTTTTTTCATTATGCATATTAGATTCTTGCATGAATCAAATATAACCTGAATATAAACCAAAAATTGTATTTAAAAATTTTATTTCAGAGACCATCAAAATAATTTTTGTCACAGCAGAGCTTGAAAAGAATCTTGACATGAAAGGAAATTAGTTTCATGCGTAATGCAGTTCTGCAAAAACAGTCTTCAATAATCTGTTAATATTTATTTTGTCTTTTATAATAACAAATTAATACATGTACTGTCATATATTCATATATATATATATATCATAATTTTTATAAGAATAGTCTTTTTAAAAGTCAGGTATACCTGAACTTGATCTGTAAGAATCAAAAGCCAACCCAAAAAAGGAAAAAAATTACACTTGATGTGATCTAAATCCAGCCTGTAGTTATAAGAGGCTACTGCAGACAGGCAAAAATACCTGTTCTTTAATGTTAATCCTATGGAAGAATTTTTTTTAGCTATCTCTTTTGCATTTTAATATTTTTAAACATTTTTTTTTTTTTCTTTTCATTGGTTAGCTGAGATTGATCTGTACAAAGACCATTTTCTACTTTTTCAATTTTGTGTACAAGATTTTTTTTTTTCATTAGGATGCTTTTATTTTAGCAACCTGTTTCAAAAGTGAAAGTGTTCTCATTAAAAGAACAGCAAAGAAAATTGAACAAGTAAAAACCAGCCTTCATACAGATCGACCTCAGCAAAAAATGCAAAAAAGTGTGCTACTCAACTGCTCAATGCAAAAAAGAATCATTTAAAAATATTGAAGTGCAAGCAAACTGTCCTAAAAAAATTTGCTTTCATGAAATTAACATTATCAAACGGGTGTTTTTGCCTGACTGAAATAGCCCCTAAAAAGAAAAAAAGATTTAGAGCCAACTTTATTCAGTTAATGTCAAATTACTCAACCCAGTAAAGTATTCTAGAGCTTATCCTAGTACAGTGCATGTCAAAAGTTTAAGCACAATAGCAATTTTTGAAATAAAACTTTAAATAAAACCTTCAATTTCAATATCTGTCTTGTATATGTTAATAATATCTATTTTTACACCATATTCATTTAAATTAACTTTTTAATTTTATTTCAAACCATGGAGTTTAAGAATAGAAGAAAAATGACCGTGTCAAAAGTTTAAGCACAAAATTGTTTTATGCAAATTTTACAGTAAACGGTTGCGCACGCAAACAATTTCTGGGCGTATAAGAAGCAGTCCGCTGGTTTTTTTAAAATTAGTACAAAATGCCCAAGTCGAAAGAATTTTCAGGGGAGGAGATGATAAAAATTTGGAGTATTAGAGCAAAATGTAATTCTGTTTCTGAAATTGCAAGTGCATTAAAAAGGTCAAAACAAGGTATTCATCAAATTTTGGCTTGTGATAATGATTTTAAACAAAAATTTCGTTCAGGAAGGCCGTGAGTGACTAGTTTGAGCGAAGACAGCCACATTAGAAATTTGGCTTCAACTGGTAATTACTCCCTTTCGGAAATAAAATATGCAGTTGGCGAACAAATATAAAAAAAACTGTTTATAGAAGAGTTTTGGAATTCAAATACATCAAATACTGTAAAATGGCTCGATAACCGTGTCTCAAACGACACCATAAAGAAGCTAGATTACAATGGGCCAAAGAGCATATGTCATTTGCTGAAAAGTGGCTGAATGTCATATTCAGTGAAGGAAAAAAATAGAGCCTCGATGGCCCTGACGAGTTTAAGTACTATTGGCATGATCTTTCTAAAGAACCTAGGAGTGTATTTAGCCGATAACATAATGGTAGTTCTGTAATTGTATGGGGGAGCTATTTCTTTCAATGGTCAGACATCTCTAGCATACATCAGTGGTCGTGAAAACTTTTAAAACTACCAAGAGACACTTGCCAATCATTTGCTTCCTATTGCCGAGGTTTTTAGGGGGAGAAACATGGTTATTTCAACATGATAATGCTTCCATCCATACCTCAAACTCAACTTCATCGTGGCTTAAGTCAAAAACAGTGTCTGTTTTGAAATGTCTAGCAATTAGTTCTGATTTAAACTTTATAAAAAATATTTGGGGTATTCTCACTCATGTAGTTTATCCAAATGGAAAGCAGTATTCTTCAGTTAAAGATTTGAAAGATGCCATTGAGAACACTTGGTTTAAAAATGAACCAGAAACAATACAGAATCTTATTTTATTGATGGAAGAATATATATTTAAAGTAATTCAGCAGAAAGGAGCAATAATCAAGTATTATTTTTTTTTTTTTCTTGTTCTGCTAAAGACTAAAAAACTACTGTGCTTAAACTTTTGACACACTCATTTTTGTTGTTTTGATAAATTTTTTTATTTAAGATAAATTTTAAAGCATGAATCTTTTAACTATCTTTTTAAAACTACAATTTGTAGACTATGTGAAAAGGGAAGTAACTTTCACCCATTAATAAAATTTTATTTTGAAATTTTCTGTTGTGCTTAAACTTTTGGCACGCTCTGTATAAATGTTTTATCTATGATTGAACATGACCTAGTTTCAATACATTAGACATGTGTATTCACTAATTAAGTAGACTATAAGGGATCAAATAGACATAATTGTAAATTTTATTTACTTCTTTCAAATATAGTGTTGTTTTTTTATGTTTTAATGGCATCTAATTTTTAAAATATACATATTTTTCATCATTTTTTCATAGACTGTTGATGTGTTCTATCCTTACCCTGTAAGGAATGCTCAGTTGGCAATTAGTGGACCATCTACTATACCACATTGTGGTACATTTACACTTGTTGGTCATTTTAGTTCACGTAAAGGAGATGCTATTTACTATTGGACTGCATATAGGGGAGATGGACGTCTTTTAGAAACTGTCATTGCCAATGAATTGTTAGGTAAAGTTTTCTTGAATTTCATATTGAATGTATTTCTATTGTGCATTACTTTTCGGCAAATTTTTATGTGAAAATTTTTCTACTTTTTAATAGTTTTAAATTATATTGATATATAATAGAATTTATTCAAAAATTAAAATATATTTGAATATTTAGTATTTTACATACTTTTAGTAGTAATAATATGTAATATGTTTCAAACATTTAAAACATTTTATGTTGTCACTTTTATGAATTTGCTTTAAACATCTATTTTTTCCTTTGATAATCACCTGGTAATGGTATTTCATAACATATTTTAAAAAATCATTACTGTAATTCTGCTTTTGAAAGGTTAAGAAGCTACTTCATTCAATGAAAACACTTATTTACTTATATTAATTCAATGGAATTTTATTATTATTATTTTTTAAGATAGCTTGTTTGCATTTAATGACTTTTACATTGAGTAGTTGAGGCCAACCTGTTCAAAAGCCATTTTTTAGTTTCAGAACTGGTTTTGAAAGAGAAATTATTGTTAATAAAAATATCTGTAAAGAAAATCAAAAATGTAAAAAATGGTTTTTGTACTTATCAACCTCAAGTACTCAATACAAAATAAATAAATAAATAAAATAAGACCAAAAAAAAAAAAAAAATTATGACCAAAACAAAAAAAAAAAAAACATTTAAAGATACTATGCAAATAAACTATCTTTTAAAAATTCTTTTGTAGGATTTATTACCATTAGTGAATGAGTGCTTTTGCGTAAATGAAGTAGCCTCTTAAGCACAAATTTTAGGCAAAGAATAAACAATTATTTAATATTTCATATTCAAATCTTGAGCAAATGTTGAAGTTTAAAAGTTGCTATTTAGTTGAATTTTAAATTTGAATGTAGATACTATTAAAAGGATGTCACAAAAACCATTTTATAGCTCTAATCTTGCTTGGTAAAATTCATAAATAGTAGTGACCAGATTATGGCTAATTACTCAATAAGATAAAAGCGACATAAGTGAAAGTTTGTGTGGGTAGTATAAGTGTGAGTTTTTTGGTTGAAAGTTGATGTTTTATGAAAGTTAAAATGCAAGTGGATATTCTAAAGAATAAATATCAAAGTATGTGAAATAAGCAGTTTTGTCAAGCTATATACTGAAAAGTACAATCCCCCCCCCCCACACACACACACTAAAGAAAAAAAAAAGAGAGAGAGGGAGAATTGTACATTTTAATCTCCAAATTGTTACTAATAATAATAATAAAATTGGAAATAGCTTTTCATATAAAAATTATGTTTTTTTTTCAATTTACATTTAAATATATATATATATTGAAGAAAAATATAATTAAATTGGACTCCCAACATTCGCGATTTCGACAATTTCTGAAAACCTAATGCTGCAAATGTTAAGGGATTACTTTATTACAAATACATATTATTTGTTATTAATTTCTAGCAAAATTTTAATGCAGTCACTTCTTATTCTAATAATTTATCTTCTTTTATAGGTATACGAACAGCTTCTCTTTCACTGAATGCTTCACTATTAGAGCTTGAAATGAATTACACTTTTGTTTTGACTGCTGAGCATCCAGTTAATGAAAAATATGAAGCAAGACATGTTGTTTGCCGAAAAAATTATACTGGACCTCTAGTTACTGCATATTCAGATGCCATGTCCCAGCCAACTGTAACAGTTGACCAAAAGTAATTTTTTAAATATATATATAAAATTATATAGTCTATGTAATTAATGCACTAAGAACATAAATTGTATTGAGATAGTTCTGCACATTTCAAAATTTCTAGATCTGGTCAGGCCTGGACCTGGAAATTATTTTATTTTGCTTTTATTAATTATACCATTTTAATGATATTACTAAATGGAACCCGTCAAAACTTGACGGCGCCAAAGGAAGAAAAAGGTATTTTCCAGCTATTAAAGGATTTTTTAATGACTAATCTTCAGCAAAAATTTCAATAAATAAAAGAAAAACCTGCATTTTACATCCAGGCAAATGACCCACAATTGGCCGAGTTACATTCAAACATGCTGTCATAGAATTAGAATCTCTCTCATTTGTAATAAAAATTTAAATTTTCCATTACAAATACAACGCCAATAAATTGTACATGACATGAATAAATCATAAATTACTGTCATTACTCATTTCATACAAAATATACATACTTCACTTACTTTGCAGCAAAATAAGGCTGAATTTATAGTTTGCCATTTAGCAACAACTATAACAATGATCCTCTCAGTGGTTAATTTGTTGTTATATTACCCACCCCATTCAATAAATAAACATTTGCATTTTCAACTAACTTTTCTATTATCTTTTCATAAATCAAAAGATGTAAATTTCACATATTAAAAAAATTAATGATAATATTTATTCTGGCTAGGTGAAACCCTTCAAAACTTGATGGCAACAATATGAAAGAACCAAAGAAAAAAAAGTATTTTGCCGCTATAAAAAATTTTGTACTCACCGGAAAATACATCAGGGGATTCTCAGGGGGTTTTCTCTTGGAAAATGAGTAGGAATTCTGAGATTTCTATTTATATGTACCTATTTCTGTGCTTATTTTATTTATGTACTGCATAATTAAAAGAATTCTACTGCTATTTTCACAGGTTTTTCTTGAATTTAAAGTTGCTTATTGAAATACATTCACTTCCCTTGCCAGTTTTATAATTGAATAATATCAGTAAATTTAGTCTATGTTCAAAAGTTATATCTTTTGTATTTTAAGATATAAGATTTTATTGAATTTCTACGTTGTTTAATAATTCATTTGTTTATATTTTAGGATAACTCTTTATGCCGAACTAACTTTGCCAAGTTGTGCTGCTGAAACTGAAGTAATGCACATAATGTGGGGAGTGAATAATCCAAAAGTTAAATTTAATTTTAAAAACAGGCACATGATGGTGTATCATATTCAGCCTTATTCATTACCAGGTTAGAAATATTTATCTAACTATATATTTATATATGTGTAGTCACAGTGTTTACTAATAATTTGGAATACATGAAAGTATTTATATTCTTCTATAAAAATTCCTATGATCCTATTATTATACTCTACCAATGTATGCTCAATTTATAATATTTGGTCTACTAATTGATGATTGTGATCTACAGTTTATTATATCAACCTGTTATATGATAACTTAAAAGTTTATGAATTATTTATTAGAAATATCTATGAAAAGAAAAGAATACATAACAATATTGTATGTAGACCATCTTAATAAATACAATTTTGGCATTTCAAGAGCGTAATATATAAATCTTAATATTGTTTTCTTAGATTATATAGCAATGATATCAATATTCTATTGGAACTGTTTTTCATTGGTTCCTAACATTCTTAACATAGATTCTTAAGTTTTTAGTTAATTGTGTGTCCACAGATTAGCAGAAGGATGGTGCAGATCTTGTCCAGATTCCGTGATATAAATCAATGGATGTATATTGATATGTGTATCATCATAATATATCTTATTATATATATATATATCATGATAGATATTCAATATTTATTTTCTATTTTCAAAATATTATGAAGTTTGATATTTTCAATATTTTTATATACAGTAGACTTGTGATTTTATGACCCTCGATTTAGCGACCATTAGATGAGGTCCCAACCATTTTTCAATATTTACAGTGTTTTTAATTGCTTGTTTTAACGACCCTCAATTAATCCAAATCTTGATTCAGTGGCCTTCTCAAGAATATGAAAAAACTGCGCTGTGTATTCAAACTTTCTGAGGTGTCTAGAGAAAATCATCAAGCTAAACTTTTAGGTTGGTGAGTTCTTGTTGATTTCAGGCAGTAGCTCGCCCCCCACCCCAAGAAAAATTGAGATTTTATGTCTTCAATGTTCAAAAAGCGCAGTTTCCACTCCAAAGCCACAGAAATCCCTCCCGGAGAAAAATGCCTGAATTCAACTCTGACTCTATCCCCTCTGCCTCTTTTTTTCACATACACTCTAGAAAAGACAATGAATTTAACAACTTTGTTAAATTACTTTTACTTTAACAAAGGTATCATTTGGATGGTTTTAGATGGATGATACCAAATTTCGCAATGGATTAATCAACCAACGGCAGTTAAAAAAAATAATTCTAGACAAATTTTAATGAATATATTTTAATTGTATTAATGAGTAGTTTTTATTACATTAAAATGTTAAGCATTTTTGAATTGCATTGTAATCATCCAAAATTTGCAACTTTTGATTTAAAGATCATTCAATTTAACATCCACTTTGCTGAGGTCCCAATTAGGTCACTAACTCACAAATCTACTATATTTGATATGTATTTTCAAAGTATTGTGTATGACATTTTTGTAGTTTTAAATGAAAACAACTGTGAATGAATTTTTTTATTGTTATTAACTATATTATTCTGTAGATAATAACTTTTGCTTTGGTAATGGCTTCTTTGGATTCCCCCTCCATTCCTCCTCCCTCCCTCTCCCCCTAAAAAAAAAAAATAAATAAAAATAAAAAATAAAAAAAATAAAAAAAATTCAAGCTTTACATCTGAAATTGAATTTTGAAATGTTGAACCAATAATTAGGTGATACAATATTTACATAAAACAACTGTTGATTAAATTTTTTTATTGTTATTAACTATATTATTCTGTAGATAAGAACTTTTGCTTTGGTAATGGCTTCTTTGGATTCCCCCTCCGTTCCTCCTCCCTCCCTCTCCCCCTAAAAAAAATAAAAAATAAAAAATAAAAAAATAAATAAAAAAAATTCAAGCTTTACATCTGAAATTGAATTTTAAAATGTTGAACCAATAATTAGGTGATACAATATTTACATAAAACAACTGTTGAAAGATAAACTGTCTAATTTAGGTAAGAACTTAAGGTAATAAAGATTTAAGTTTTTCTATTTTAGTTATTTTTCCATTTAAACTGTAAAACAGGTTAAAGAATGAATAAAGCACATAAGCTTACATTTATGTTCAATTGTTATGCAAATTTTTCATTAAAAATAAATTATTTTGTTTACAGTTTTGTTGCGTAAAGCATAAATTTTCTTAAAACTTAATCAATCCTATCTTTTTTTTTTTTTTTTTTTTCTTTCTTTCTTTCTTGTGAGTGTAGAAAGCAATTTTTTTTAATTAGTTGATTTTCAATTTTGATATGTATGTTTTAAAAAAGGATATTTAGAATATTTTTGTATTATATTGCATGCTAAGTGCAAATACGATTTCGTTTCTGATTTACATTAGGTCTGAAAATATTTATAATCATTAATAAATTTACTATTTGAAAATGTTGGATGTTTATCAAACTATCAAATATTTTTTTTATATTTTCAAAAATATCATGACATTTACAAATCCTGATCCTTTCATCAGTTGCCGAACCAGGAGGTTCTTTACCAATAAACAGTACTATTACATCAGCTATCAAGAAGAAAATAAAATTCCTACCACAGACTTCATATATAAAACTGGTTGCATACAAATTTGTATAAACTGTGTTTATAATATTCTAAATGAATTTTATATCATTTTTTAAAGTTTCATAATAGCATAAAGGAGTAAGAAAACAAATGATGTGTCACTAGCAGAGCTTAAGCTCAAATCATCTATAAAAGGGGTTCTCAAAAACTGTGGTATGCGTATCAGTGCTGGTATGTGAAGCTCTGTTTACTGGTACACGAAAGTCCCATACTTGTATACGAAATGAAATTTTTAAAAATGCAGTATGTGAGATTAAAAAAAAAAAAGCCCATTATTCCTTGTTTCTGTTTCTTGAATTATCAGTCTGCCGGCACTGTGGTATTTGCTCTCTGTTATTGTTGCTTTGACAGCGTTTTGCTTTCTCTTATTTTTATGAAATTTATATTAGTTAGATAGATGGAACTATTACTTCAGTAGATATTGTGTTGACTTTTCATCCCTCATTAAAAGAAAAGCTTTCTTCTATTATTATGTGTGCATATTTCAAGGAACTTGGAAATCGCATTAATATGCAGTTTATTTTGAGAAGTTATGCAAATTTTCATGTTGGTTATTCAATTGTTAAAATTTCTTAAGTTATTTTATTATTTGTATAAAATTAGTAATCATATAACAGAAAAATAAAAAATAAATAAAAATGAGGAACAAGGCAGCTTCAAATATGCATTTTATTTCCATCTTTAACAAAGCTATGCAGTATTTGTTTTCAATTTAAATAATACATCTATGTTTGTTTTCCAAAAAGGTACACTTTACATACACTATAAATTGTTATAAATTATTAAAGTCAATCTTGATACCAATTTAATGATATAACTATGCAATTAAAAGGACAGTTTATCTTTAAAATCATCAAAAAAAGTTTTTAAAAAGAAAAAAAGGTTGAATGAAAGCCTGTTTAATTGTGAATATTTTGACACCTCATTTTTACTCATACAGTAATTATATTGCTGAGATATTGCTAATTTTGTTAATAAACTCAGCACATTCACGCATTAAAAATTTAAATGCATGTTTCTCCATGTTCCTATTTTTTTTTCCTTTCATTTTTAAAAATGCTAAAGCTTTTATTTACTTGAGATAAAGATTTAAACTTTTTGTGCATATTTTTATTAGACGTGTGATAAATCTGCCTATGTAATTGGGCTTCAGGTAATTTTTTTTTTTTTTGGGGGGGGGGTAGGGGGGCTTTACTTTAATAGAAGTATATGAAGAGATTTCAGATTTCATTATTTTTCACTATATATACATATCAGTTTTTTTTTTTTTTTTTTAATGCATTAAATGTAATACAGTGAACTCCCAATTATTCGCAGAACTGAGTGGCACGGCTATCGTGAATAAGCCGATTTCACAGATAATCTACCAGATTATGGAAAAAGGGAAGAAATTAACATAAATATACATTTGACCAGTTCATGCACATAATGGGTAACATAAACACACATTTGAACAGTTCATACGCACAATAAATAACATAAACATACTTATTAAATTGTTCTCTTCTTAAAAATATCTAGATTTGCTTCTGAAATCAGTCAAAAGTTTTTTTTTTTCTTTTTTTCTTTTTTTTTTTTTTTTTTTTTGCTTCTTTTTATATTGATAAACTTCTTCTTTGTTTGGGATTGAAGTCTTTTAGAACTATTTTATCACAAAGTGAGGTATCATCTTCCTCTAAATACTGTTTAAGGCTTTCTATATAATCTAAAGCTGCGTTGATGCTCATTTCCGCTTGTTTCTTACCATCTTCTTCATCGCTCTCTTCAAAATTCATATTTAATGCATCTTCTACAATTTCTTCACCAGTTACATGCTCAAAGCTTGAGTCTCATCCTGGATAAATCAGTTTTAATTTATCCTGAATTGTTAATACAACTCTTTTTCTTTTTTTGAAATGCTTTAAAAAATTGAAATTTAGAATTCAAGGATAATAAACAAAGTGAATAATCTGCTTGCGGACAATCAGGAATTTGCTGTATTAGATGTATCTAAAAATCCATGTGCAGTCCTGTGTAATACATATTTGAAAACCTTAAAAAATATATTGAGCAAAAATATCAATTTTCAGATAAGTAATAAGGATTTAAAAAATTGAAATTTTTATATATTTTTTTAGAACTTTTAATTAAATATGCAGTTAGAATTTTTTTTCATTAAAATGCAATTTTAGTTGAACATTGAAATGCAGTGACTTCAGCATTTGAACCTATTTTTCAATGTAAACAAATTTGTTGAAAGTTAAATTCCCTGTTTAAATTCAGTTAAATTTGCTCAGACAAAAGCGAAAAAGTCTAGAAAAACATTTTGTTTTAGGCATATTCCGTTTATCCAAATCAGATTTTTCTGTATTGGTTTTGAGTTTGTCACTTGGTAGTACGCTGAAGTATGAATTTCTATTTAGTGGTATGTCGGCCTAAAATTTTGAGGACCCCTGTTCTATAAATTTTTCTTTCATTAATGGTACATTTGTTCATTATGTGCCTATAATGCATTTCTTCTATTGAAAAGATCTATCTATCTGTATGTATATTAGTTGAAAAAATACATGAATTTGAATTTTCGCATTCTTTTTTAGAAGGATCTGATGTGATTTTTACAGCCTATGCATATTTTTCAAATATGATCAATGTAACAACATCTCATATTGTCTTGCGAGTGGAACAATTTCAGTTGAAAGCGGCTATCAAAGGTACGTTCCTTTTTTCTTGTTAGCCTCTGATGCTATTTCTTTCAGACAAGCTAAAAAGAGTCATGTCAAAAATTGTGGCCCACTTTTTCATAATTTGGTCATTAAAACAAGACATTCATACAATCTATATATTTAAAAGACCTGGCTGTTTTTTTAGTCATCAGTCCTGAATTTTCTATTCAACTGATTTTGATAATTATTTTTTTAAATGAAAGCTATTTATTTGTAGTTGTGCCCATTTTAACTATTTTTTTTGTTTATTTCCATTTTTATTTTTAATTTTAAATGCTTTTTACGATATTTTTTCAAAATGGTGGCAACTCAGTTTAGCTTTTCTCTCAATAATAAAAATTTATTTTCCATTATCACTTTCCACCAGTCAGAAGCTTTATTTCATCAGTGAGCATGTCCTTGCATTTAAAAGAAAAAAGTTAATTGTTTTCGTAAAATTTAACCACGATAAAATGATTGTGTGTAATTATGCACTAATTAAGGTAAAAAAAAATATTTACTGAGAAATAATATTAATAATGTAAATAAAATAACAGAAAATGATTTATGATAAAAATTAATGTCTAAAGCAAAATAAGAAAAATTTCAAATGAGGAAAATGATGTCATTTAGCAACCAGATAAATGGGAATTACAATATTATTACAGATGCCTTTTTCACATTATTAATAACAGTAACTTTTAAAAAACATTTGAAGAGAAAATGACGTCACTATTTAAAACATCGCATTTTTACTCATAAGAATATTACATTTCAATATTTCTTTTCATTATGGACACTGAGATTGATATTTTACTTTCAGGTGACTTCAGTTAGTGAAAATAATGTCACAGTAAAAATGAAATTAGTTTTTTTTCAATAATTTTTTTTTTTCTGTGAGTGCATATAAAATAAAATTTCTGGATTTCGGCAGCACTCAAATTACAATTTTAACTGAAGTTATGCGAATATTTGCATGCAAAATGTAACTGGGAAACTTGACATTAAGTTTAGAGATATATTTATTATATATTGATTCAATAATGTAATTACTTTTTTTTTTTTTTTTAAACCAAATCGATCGGGTGTTTTAAACATTTCATTCATCGAATTCGACGGGATTCCACTCGTTTTAGTATTAAAATGCATTTCCTTTTTCTCAGAGTCTATAAAAAAGTGTTTAAACTAAAAAAAAAATTTGTTTTTGATGAAACTAGTCAATAAAGAAGTAGCATGTCAAATTGTATCTCTTTATTATTCCGCAATTGCAATGTCTCAGAAAGAAATTGCTAATCAATTGGGTATTTCACGCCGTTCTGTTTGCTATTATATTGATAAAAACAAGAAAAATGAAGTTAGTTCATTGCATTGTAAACGGGGTCGCCCTTCTAAAAGACCTCTATCAATTTTTTTTTTTTTTTTTTTTTCCTAATATTAGGCGAAACTGAATTCTGCAATGGCAAAATCTACATTCAACTTGTTCTTTTTTTTTTTTTTTTTTTTTTTTTTTGCTGAAATATAAATCATACTTATTTATTTACTTGTTATTTTATTAAGGTACTGCAAAACGTATTGTTGGAAATAAAGATGGAAATTTGGTTCTAGATAGTGAAGTATCTACTTTGGATTTTCCTGTTGTATATCAATGGAAATGTTTTGAAGTAATTTTTTTAATTAATTTTTATTAATGTAAAAATTTAAATTTGCTTTTAAAATTATATATGAAAATATATATTTGTCATATTTCTATTATTTATTTTATTGATATCTGTTCATTGTTCATTTATTGTTTTAAATTTAAATTGATTGAAATACATTTTACTTTTGAAATATTCTTTACTTTTTGCTTTTGTATTCGATGAAAAATCAAATTTTGTTTTTAGGGTAACAGTGTTTGTTATAATTTCAAGAGAGATTCTACTGAACCTCTTTTGTTACCAAGGAAAATGCAGTCTCGACCCAAATTAGTAATTCCTTGTGCTAGTTTGAAAGCAGGTCAGACATTGAAATTTCAACTCCAAGTCTTCAATGCTAATAATCGCTATCAGTACAGCCAAGCAGCAACTACTTACGTTATTGTGGAGAATAGAAATCTACCTCAAGTATGTATTTCTTTAATGAACAAGACATTTTATGTATATTTATTATTATTATTATCATATTTTCAAATAAATATGAGATTTATATACGAATGGAAATCATTTGATATAGAAGCTTAGGAATTATGCAGATGTAAAGTTCTCAACTCTTAATATTAAATTCATATTTTTAAATTGCAAAACAAATCACAATGCAGTTAGACTTTAAGTGTAACTCAAAAACTACTTAGCAGAAAAAGCTGAAATTTTGGAAATGCATGTTTGAAGCTTCTAGAAATAGATTTCTGTTAAGTTTTATAGGTTATTAGCAATATTTCCCTGTAGTTTAATCTGAGATTTTGAATTTTATTGAGGCACTCCACAGTATGTACTAATTAGGAGATGCAATAGTGTAAAGAAAAAAATGAAGAATAAAAACTATTTTTCTTTCATTTTAACCCCTTATATTATACATACCAGAAGGGGAAACACAGCTTTACCGATCTACAAAACACACTGCCAAGTGTTAGAATATTGTATTAGTAGATTTTTAATTGAAAACTTCAATATCTTTTGTATATTTACCAGATTTTTCAGATTTTCTATGAAAAACATCAAAAATCATTTTTACATAAAAATAACAATTATGCATTCAAATAAAGTTTAAAAGTTTATTAAAAAGAGGACATCCTTGATTAGCTTTATATCAGTGGTTAATAGAAAATAAATTGTTAAAGATTTCATCATTCATAATAACTTTTTTAATCTGACAAAGCCTTATATCTTTCACTACAGGCTTTTCTGTTGCAAAAAAAAAAAAAAAAAATCATAGTTCACTTTTATAATATGACCAAATCAATAGCTGTTTTTTGTTTGTTTGTTTGTTTTAATGTTTAGATTATGGCAATGACCAATGCTATGTCTTTCGCTTTTATTGTTCTTAAATCATTTCTCATTGCATCATTATGACATTTACATAATGTTATAGCATTAAAAATGTATTTTATGAATTGCATTTGTTTGAAGATAGATGCTGGATTTAGTGATGTTTTATCGTTATACAATTTTTAGAATTCTGTACTTAAAAAGTGAAAACAGAACCATTATCAGATCACTCCTGTGTCTGTATGTCACAGCCATTTTACTTGTAAACTATGCAACATGAAAAATTCAAATTGAGGAAGTAATAAAGACTATTTACCCACATATTTACAGATTATTAAACATTCACAGATATATTTAAGGAAATTATAGAGGTGCTAATTGAGTTACTTGAAAAAAAAAATTGTTTATCATGCGAAAGTTTCCTTATTGCTAAACTCAAAAATACTTTTATTTTTATATGATACCTACATATTAATGCCACCACAGCTATCTTTTGGATTCCTTGTTGTTTTGCTCTTTGCCATTTTTTTGTGTTTTAGTGCTTTTTAGTGCCTTTTAGTGCATTTCTTTGCTCATTTTTGACACCATTATTTATGTGCACATGCGAACAACAAGATTGCTCTTTATTGGCTCATTAGCGCAAGTTCTGCTGCGGTGGTGTTAATACGTAAGTACCTTTTATTTTTTAGGTATTACATTTTCTGAGATATCAGAAATGTAATGCAAAAATATATTCTGCCGTATCTATTTTTGAATCTACTGAAATTAAAATTATGAAAAAATTAGAGGTAGTATATATTAATTTAATCCTTGCAGGAAAACTATAGTGATTACCCTAGGTCACATATTTTTAAAGAAAAGTGCATTTTTTTGTTGCATGCAAATTTCGATTTGTGGGCATTCAGCAAAGCTATTGATGAGTGCTGGAGATATCTTTCATAGCTGAAGTACAAAAACATTGTTGATAATGATTTGCAAAAAAAAAAATATCGGCCATTAGTCAAGATATTAACCTTTAAAGACACAGACCATTTGAACAAATATAATGACACACAAGGATGGCATACTCTATGTAACAACAGCTTTTAAAGTCTAGATAATAACTTTTAATGGTATATTTGTGTAATGCAATGCACAGTAGCATTTTAAAAGCATTAAACGACAAATTTTAAAAACACAGACAAGTTTAATTAGAATTAATCAAATAAATACTATGGAATTCGCAATTAGTTATCATTAAGTGGATTTCTCAATATGTCTCCCTGTGTCTTTAAAAGTTAATTAAAAACTTGCCTGAAAAAACTTGGCATGGAGCAAGGCAGAGTTGCAACTTTGTGACTTTCTTTATTTAAACAGAATGAGCAAAAACGTTTTTAGGTTTAATTTTTAAATATCATTTATAATGTATAGACTTTTTAATTACTGCATCTTTTTATTGTGATAATGACGATGTATTTAGTGATAAATAAAATTATCTTTTTATCGGTATGCTAATAGGGAAAATTGTGAATGTAGGCATTATAATTGTAAATGTAGTTATCTACAGTTCTTGATATTCAATTTCATAATTTATATTGTTAATTAACATTTTAAAAAATATATATGTTGAAACTTATAACATTTTTAATAGCAGTCAATTTCTAGAAGCTTCTGCATTGGAGTCTCTTTTGTAACAATAAAAATCGAATTCAAACATTAAGAGTTCAAATTCTTACATTTGCATAATTCCCAAACTCTTTGACTGAATGACTGCTCATTTGATATCTGAAGTTAAAATATAGTGAAGAATCCAAGTATAATGTCTAAATTAGATGTTATGTTAGTAATAAAAATTTTAACATTTGAAATTGTTTCAATATGGAGCTGACACTAAGTTTTTTTATTCATACAGAATTTTAGATGACATTTTTACAAATCAGATGACACCTCTCGCATTTCTCTGCATTAATTTGATAATAAAATACTATGAGAGTGTGTGATTTTTAGCATCAGGACTGATTTCAATCTTAGAGAAATTCTTAAGACTGAAAACGGTAAAAATAAATAATAATAATTTTATTCTTCTGTTCCAGTAAATCAAATAATAAAAATTTATGTTAGGAAGTTTTTAATCTTACTACTTTTTATTAAAAAAATAGCAAGAGGCTCTGCATCTTACAAACTATGTTCACCAAAATTGTTTTAAATAATAATTTAAATCTGTTCTGTATACAATCTTTCCTGTCTTTTTAAGGTTTTGTTTATCTGACAGAACCCTATTCGTCTCTGTCCATTGTCTGTCACAGGGTCCATGCACAAAAACTATATAAGTCAGAGCGTTCAAATTTTGTGTACTTATAGCTCAATACCTCTTGTCACACACCAAATCATAAAATTTTGGAAAAGACTATTATTTTAATTAAAATATTTTTTTTAATATCATCAGTCCATTTTTTAAAGGTTTTTTCTTCTAATTGTTGCACACAAATTTAAAAAATAGATATAAAAAGTATTTTTTTTTTATGCTTTAAAAAGAAAAGGAGTACTGTTGCCAGGACTCTTTCTGCCACAATTACAAAATTGGTATTAAAAACTACAAAAATAAAATAATGTTCTCAAAAATAAATTGAGATACAGCTTTTAAATACATTGCATTTAAAAGTACATTTTTTTCCCTATATGATTGTGTAAAATTTGAAAATGTGCGATATTTATAAGTTTAAAAATTTGCATCAGCGTAAATTTCAAAATTTAAATTTCATTTCTTCTAATTGTTGTGTGCAAGTTTAAATAAAATTGTTATGTATGTAACCTAAATTAATGGATTAAATAGATCACATAAAAACATTTTTATTTGTTTTTATTTCATCATATTGCCTCATAATTATCCTCTATTTTGACAAGCAAAGTGAACAAATTTTTTATTTATTAAATTCTTATTCATTTAAATTACTAGCCACCTCTGGTGACCAGTTTGGCCTCCCTTAAATTTATGCTAAACTTTGTAACATTTTATTTTTTTACATAATTCTATTTACTTGCATACCTTCACTAAATCTGTTGATATTGATGGAGGAATCAACAAATCTATTTGATCAAAGCACCATTTAAAAGAAGAATTCAGTATTCTGTTCTGGTTGGTGCGATTGGTGAATAAATCTAAAATAGCACCAAAAACCACTTTTCGTTTGTTAATTTAATGATAAAATGTTTTGAAGGCGATATTAAATGAAACCCTCTGTGCGACCACACTTACCCACTTGTTTTTATTTACAATGCCATGATTGATATCATCCTATAAAGAAAAATTGACTTCACCCTTTACTGGAAGTATGGATTAAAAAATCTGTACCACTTGTATTTTGAATAATAATTTGGATATACCTACCGGTTGGCTGCTATTTATTTTTTGCTTAATCTATAAATGTCATTGTACCATAATTATATTGCATATGTGTTTAATGTGTATATATGGTTATAAAATTTAATTTTATCTTTTTAAATACTGTGAACTTCTGTTAGTGCAGCTTTCTGATTTAGGTAAATTTTTATCTGCACTAACCAAAATGTACATTAAATGGTGTAAACACTTCAGTGCTATAAAATAATCTTTTGCATAAAAATAATAATAATAATAATAATTCAGTTTTTGACAGAAATTAAATCAACCACCAACTTTATGCTGGAAGAAAGAAAAAAAAAGGCTTGCACTAATTTAATAATTTTGATAAAATATCAAGTTATGACAATTTTTTAATACAGAAGAATAAATTATTAGAAATTTAATACATAGTTTAGATTTAAACTTTCATATTAATGTATTTTATAAGTAAGAAACTGAGGATTTGATTTAAGTATAAATGGTTAAACTTTTAAAACAAAAAGAACTGCTCTATAGAGAAGTGTTACAGATTACATTTAAAAAATTGAAAATATAATTGCAAGTGATAAGATTAATGTGTCTGAATTAGAAGAAATCATTGAATTGTTAAAACAGGAAGAAACATAACTAAAAAAAACTTGATTAGGGAATTGAAGTTTTAATTACAGAACCTAAACAATTTGAAAGTGAGATAGATAGTGCACAACATATCTCAGATGAAATTGATTTGTGGAAATTTAAAAATGAAATAATATTAAAAATCCAAAATGCTAAATTAAATAAGAGTGAAAATAAATCTGACAGAATAATTTTAGATAATGTTTTTGAGAAAATTAAATTACCTAGGTTATCATTACCTACTTTTGTAAATAATATAACAGAATGAATGGTGTTTAAAAATCTTAAGGAAATGTTGTAAAATCATTTTCCATTTGTATGATTTTTTTTTTTTTTTTTTTTTTTTATTATTATTATTATTATTATTATTATTATTTACATTTTGTGTCTTTCATTTTTGAGGTTCTGTAACTGTATCAACTCTCAAATAAATTTATGCAGGTTGTACTTGATTCTGTTATTGCTGATGGAATACATAAGATTGAAAGGCATCCAAATACAGGTGCATATAGTATACCAGCAGGTCTTGCTGTTACTGTATATGCTACTGTCACTCCAGCAAAAATATCTTTAAAATCTGTTCGATGGGATGTAAAAGGTAGATAAACATTTTTTTTTTCTTTGTAAGATTTTAATGAGTCTGTCTTTTACTATTTAAAAACAAGCCTTTATTCTGAATTCAATATTTGAATTCAGTATTTGAATTGTTCATGCACTACACATTAAATACATCAATCATTATCTAAATTATGCTGAGAAATTTTTCCTGTATTGGTTAATTTGTATCATTTATCGTTCCTTGTATGATTTTTTAAATACAAATTTTGCAACCTTTCTGTTATGATTTTTACTATTTTAAAGCATTTGAAATCATAGGTACATTGTAAGGACAAGTGTTCAATAAAGAAAAATTCTTTAGATCTCAGGACTATTTCTAGGCATTTTGCTGCACTTGGCCATTTCTTTTCTATAACTACCATGTCTGTTTGATCTTTTGTTTCCCTCTACTTTCAGAACCCTTAAAACTTTATCCTGGTTTCTCTTAATTTAAGCAGAAAATGACACGATAGGCCATGAAACATAGCAGTTATTGTTCTATTTTTTTTTTTTTCCTTTTCTTTCTTTTCTCTCTCTCTCTCTCTCTCTCTCTCTCTCTCTCTTTGGTTAATAGAAGAATTTGTTTTACAATATATTTTTTAAATTGATATCAATTTCTAAACTATATATTTAAGCAATTTATTTTTGTTTTAGGATTTTCTTCTTCTTTTACCTATACCACAGTTAATGGCAAAACTATACTTTCATTGGAGGAAGGTATGTTATGAGCATTTTTTTTTTTTTTTATTAATAGCTTTGCATTTAAAAATTATTTTGTCCTACTATTTATATTGTTTTATATTGTTTATTTAAAAAGCAATAGTTTCATTACTAACTGTCATAATGTGAATTTTCTTTATAGTTGTCTTATGTTATCCTTTAAACCTTTATTTATTTATAAAATACTAGCTGACCTGATTGGTCCAGTTTTAGTAAAATAAATGTTTTCTTGAAATGTTAGTGAAAGATGTTGTCATTGAATCTAAAAGTGTTTCTATTGAAATGTCTTTTTTTTTTTTTTTTAAACATTTATTTATATAACTCCCTTCTCAAAAAGAAATATTTTTTAGGTTTTCTTGTTGGGCATGGAATATACTTAATTGGTCTCAGTGCGTGTGATGGTAGAGGAAACTGTGGCATTGCTAACTTAACAATTCATGCAGTTCCTGGAATTGCTCTATGCAAGTTAGAAGCTGAGCCATATGTTGAATATGAAATGGTATTTAAGTCAAATGTATTTTTATTTGTTATGTTTTTCAAATTTTCATTTATTTTAATTACATAATTCTTAAAAATTATTATTCATTGTTTCATTATACTATGTTTTCTATCTTTGTCATCATGTTTTACTAATTTGATTTTATAACTTTCTTCTTGTTTGCATTCCTCTTCCCCATCTCTAATTCTATAACATTTTTGCCTGAACGTGAATAAATTTGTCATGTCATAACAAATGTCATAATAAATGTATAGGTTGTGTCTCACAAGAAATCTCCATAATTTTAAATTCAAATTATAAGGAAATTTTTAGTCTATAAATTTCTGATCTGTTGAGTCATATTGAAGAACTCAGTTTTTTTTCTTTTTCAAAATTTGCTTTTATATGAACATCCTTTAGTAAAACCAACAAAATATCCAGTAAGTATTCAGTCTCAGTCCTTGTGCATAGTAGCATAATTCTAATAATTAAGTTAATGGCTGCTGCAGTTTTCTGCCAAAGATTATAAAAGTGTAACATAGACTCAATCTTTCAAATAATTCCATTAGAAGAAGTTCAGAGGCATTATATCTGGATATTGTGTTGTCCAAGAATTTCGACCATTGCATCTTGTTCATTTCTGCAAAAGCTGGCAACAAAAGAAAAAAAACAAACAACATGGTTGGAATAGACAGAATCTTTTTTTATTTTTCTACTTAACATCTCAAATTGTGAATCTTTAGAACTAATAGTTTCCTTAGATTTAGAGTTTATCCATAGACTTGTGTTAATATTAAAATAAATATCAGTCATGGAAAAAAAAAAGTCATAAAGTATTTAAAATATTTACACCTTTGCTTGTCAGAAACTTTTATTTTAAGAAAAGAAAATATGATTTTTAGTATAAAAATTTCTTTTAATTTAGAAAAGCTCGTAAATTTTAGGAATAACAACAGTTAAAGTTCTCTTATGAAATGTTAAAATGTAATGACATGTAAATTTAGTAACTGCTATTTGAAACAAATGCCTTGTTACAGTACTTTGTATTTATTTGGTATTGTATCAGTTTATTATCAATTGCAATTATTGAACTTGTCTTATAACATTCATCTATATAAATTTATTTTTTATGTGAAAATATTATGATAATATCTTGATATAATTGAATATGTTTGCTTGATATATTTTTACTTTATTATATAATTTCTTTTTAAATCCAACTTAGAATTTGCATTGGGCTAGATTACCTGCTTTTGTCAAGTGAAATTGGGTCAATGCTATATTTTTACATTCTGAACCAGATTGACTTCTAATTTTTTGGCTGTGGTTCAAGTTGACTTTTATTATTTCATGCTTTGGATTAGTTGCAGGTTGGGTTCTAAGTTATGCATAGATTTGACCTAAATTTTTTGTATGCATTTGGCTGTGGCCAGTAGTTTCTTCTTAAATTTGAAGATATTCTGCTAGATGAGGTTGCTGTAATAGTGATTTTTGTGCCGTTTCCTTTATTTTACTTTCGAAAAGTAAATGAAGTTATGAATAGAATTGAACTAAATTTTTTGCATATGTTTTTGGCTATGGCCAGCAGATCTACATTGAATTTGAAAATATTATTTAACAACATTATTTATTTAACAACAATTCTGGTTTTATTATTATTATTATTATTTCTTATATGTTTATTACAAATTGTATATTTTGCATTAATGTATCTGAATGATTTAAAATTTCAAATTTATATTGCAGTAACTCTCAACCCTTTTTTAAATGTATCTGACAAAATTACATGTCTACTAAATTTGTGAATGATCCCAAATTTGCAGCAAAAAATATGCTCCAACTTTAAACAGCTATTACTTGCTCAATTTTAATCGTAGAATAACACGACTTTTTTATCTTAGTGTAACAGGACAATTTTACTAAATATAACTTGTAGGGCCGTGGGGCTGTATAAAAATTTAAATTTTGTAATTCTTTTCGAAATGTTTTTAGCTCACAGGCTATCATAGCCTGAGAGCTTATGTGCCCGTCCGTTCTGTATGTACGTGCGTTCGTGCGTAACGCAATAACTCATGATAAAAATATCGGATCCACTTGAAATTTTGTATATAGGTATATCCTGATAAGGCGCTTTCCTGATTAGTTTTTGGAGTTCATTGGATATGTATAAGAGGGGGAATGGGGGGCTCATGCCCCTCCCTTTAATTGATATAAACGGGATTTTCATGCAGAATTAACAGTTTTCGTTCAAAATTTAGATATAGGATCATTCTGATGAGGCGATTCCGTGACTGTTATTAGGTGTTCATTGAATAAGCATAAACAGGGGGAACGGAGGGCTCATGCTCCTCCCGTTAATTGATATAAACGGAATTTTCATGCAAAATTAACAGTTTTCGTTCAAAATTTAGATATAGGATCATTCTGATGAGGCGAGTCCGTGACTGTTATTAGGTGTTCATTGAATAAGTATAAACAGGGGGAACGGGGGTTCTAATGCCCCTCCCCTTAACTTGTATAAATGGATTTTTCAATCAGAATTGTCAGATTTCGTTCAAATCTCTGAATAGTTTTGGAAGTTTAATGGTTAAGTATAAAAGAGGGGAATAACTCCTCTTAAATTATATAAATGCTAAATGGGTTTTTATTAAGAATTATCCGATTTGCTCTGTAGTTTGGATATAGATTTATTAATATGATAAAGCATGTACTTGATAGTTTAGGAGGTTCAATGATTAAGTATAAAAAAGGAGAAAGGGGAGAGCTGTTTCCCCTTAATTTTTTTTTTCGAACGGAATTAACGAAAATACAAGGCTGTAATGTACAATTAGTATGCGTAGCCTGTGAGCTCAATGCCATCAGTTTAACTGGGCAATATTCTTTTTATTATTGACCCAAATCGCTTTTAAAAAATTTCTGTACCTCATTTAAAACATTTTTGTAATTAGAACTGTACATCCATGACTAACATTTTAGGAGTTAGCTATTAGCCACCATTCAAAGTGGACACCTTGTATAATACCACTAGCACATTTAGTCATGCCATAATAATAAAAAAAAAGTTCCAGGAAAAAAAAAAAAAAAAAAAGATAATTTTTTTTTATATGAATTAAATAGAAATATTGAAAAATGGTAATTGTCAAAACACATGTGGTTAGATTAATGCGAAATTCCATTTATAAATTCAAAATTTCTCACATTCTTCATGCAAAAATTATTATAAATCTTTGTATTTTACTAATTTTCTTCCTTTATTGGGGAGTGCATAAAATTACATGTGAGCATAAATTATGTTAGTAAATAAAATATATACATAATATATATATATATTTAGTTTATCTATTTTACTGTCACAGTTGTCATGTTATATCAAATTAATTAAATTTAATGAATTTTATTATTTTTATGTAGATGAAAGCTGAAGTCAAAGGATGCTCCATACCCCTTGGAAGACAGCCTGTCACTTATCAAATATTTCTTCATTCTCCTGAGTCAGTTTTTCCATTAACTGCTCCCCAAACGCCTACTGTTTTTAATATTGTAGGACCTGCTTATCAGTCAAAGAATGGTACCCAGTTGTCTGTTGAGGTAAGTCAAGCATCAGAATACTTAATAGATTATCTGATCTTATATAGGTTATGGATAATTTATTAAACTAAATAAATATGTTTTAAACATGAGAGAGAGGCTGGAAAGCATTTTTGTAATTCATCTATATTTGCCTGAAAGTTCTTGTTTTGGGAGTTGTGCCACTTTTCAAATATTATATGTTATATTCTGATTCTTGATGAACAGTTCAAGTGTTTTGTTGATTATTCAACAGTGCACATTTGCTAATCACATAAAAATGTTAAATTTAAAAACAAAAACAAAAGCTTATTTCATACGAATGATCCAATTAATTGGTTATCAAATGTTATTCTCTCATTTCCCTCTAATAATTTTTTTTTAATTTTAGGTTTGTGACAGATACTTTTTATGCAAAAAGTTTCCTGGTCCTCAGATCAAAGTAAGAAAAAGTGAAAATTTACAAGAAGGGAGAAGCATTGTTATTGATAAAGCTATGCAAGCAATGAGGATAAGTATGTTAATATATCACTTTTATTATTACTTATTTTGTGCCTGCTGTTAAATATATTTTCATATATTTATATTGTCTATGCATTATTTTAGTGAAAATTTATAATGGTGTACCGAGTAGGTACTTACTTTGGCTGAGTACTGAGTAGTTGTGTAATAAGAAAATACAACACTGATGTGCACATAATATGAGCTTAGGTGTACATATATATAAATATACCTGTGTGTACATATACATAATATATATATATGGTATAAATAAATGAATTCATTAAATTTGAAATTTATTTGGGCACCTTTTAAAGATAATTTTTGACAGTTCAAAACTAATAAAAAAGGAGAATTGATACATAACAAGTACAACTATTAACCAATATAAAATTAAAACATTCTTTAACACATCGATTTATTCCGACCATCAAAATCTGTCTATCAAAAATTAAAATGTGTATTGTTACTGTAACAGTTCATTGAATAATGCAAAACATTTCATATTTATTTTGTAACTGTCTATACCTTATTTTCTTTTGATTAAAAAAAAAAATGCATTGGTTTTTCAATTTCTTTTTTTTTTTTTTTTTTTTTTTTTTTTTTTTTTTTTTTCTGTGTGTGTGCGCATGTGTACAGATTAAATTATATTATTTTAAGTTTGTTCTTTTTTAAATATCTCAATAAAAAACTAACCTTTTTCAATGAAAATTATAAATGCGTGAATTAAGAATGCCTTAAAAAAAAAAGCTCTAGAACTGATGAGTGTAGATGATCTAGAACTTGAAAATCCACCAAAAAAACAAAAAATACATCATGAGAATGCTAATGTAGATGAACCAAAAGAGAAAATGCCAGCAAAAAGTTCATCTATTTTCTGGCAATATTTTGAGGAAATTGCGAATGAGCAAAAAGATTGTGACACTAATACTAGTTTAAAATCTCCGCATGAAGAATTGGTACAAAAAGATATACAGGCTTTCATAACAGAAGACTTATCTAAAACTGACACTCCATTTACATGGTGGGAAAAAAAAAAAACTTTTCCGATTATGTGCAACTTTGCAAAAAGTTCTTATGTGCACCTTCAACAATTGTTTATTCTGAAAATATATTTTCTGAGGCAGGCCAAATTTATAGTAGTAAAAGAAATGCCCTGTCTACTGATAATGTAGAACGTTTGGTGTTTTTGCACCATAATTTGAAATATAATAAATTTAATTATTAATTATTTATTGTATTTTCAGTTTCTTTATCCAAAATAATAGTCTTTTCTGTTTTCCCATAAATCAAAAAAGTATTTATTTTTATTTGTATAAATGTGAAATTTTATGAGGGTTTTTGTTCTTAACTTTTTCTATATTTTGCAGACATATTGTTAAATACTGGGTAAATAGTTTTATGAATTACTGCATACATTATTTATACATTGATATTCGAATAACTTTTTACAAATCAGTTATAAAAATGAAATGCTTAAAAAATGAAATTCTTACAACTACTTGGTATTGACCGAGTACTCGTCCAAAATTTGGCCGAGTACTGAGTATTTACCAAATACTCAGTACGGCTCTAAAAATTTATTCAGAAATAAAGAAGATTCCATTTTTCCCTTTTTTTTATGTAATTTTTGTAGTGTTTATTTATTATTTACCAGTAAATTGATTTCAATAAGCTGAAAAATTAGTTATTTAAAAAGCATTTCCATCTATTGTTAAGATTTCAGTTCTTATAAACAATGGTCAATATAAGCAGTCGTTATTGAATATACAGTGCTCAGCAAAAGTTTAGACACTGGTGTTTTTTAACCTTTAAATAAAAAATACGAACACGTGAGTTTTACAAATGGCTATACTTATTTTCAAATATATTTTATATAATGTAGAATAAAAATAATGGTTATAATATAAGATAATATTTAATTTAACTGAAAAAAGTAAAATTTGCATATTGCAAAAGTTTAGACACTTTTTTGATTTTTAGCTAACTGTTCATGGAAAAATGCAAATTTCCAAGTTATGATGTCACATGTTTAAAGCATTTAATTATACCTCGATATCGCACCAGTTAGTGAAGATGCCGCAAGTTAAAAATATTCAATTAGATGAGGTAATTGAAGTAGGAAAGCTGAAATGGAAAGGGAAGACTGTTGCAGAAATTTCAGCAGCATTGAATCGTCCAAAGTGGTCTGTCTATGAATTATAGTCTAAGGATGACTCCATCAAAACAAAACATAATCTGGAAGATCTTGTGTGACAAGAAAATGAGATGACAAAAGGATACAGAAACTGACATTTACACAAGTCATGATTGCTAATCACATTAAAAGTAATTCAGAACTTTCTGTGTTGACAGAAATGATTCGTAGATGAATTAAAGAAACAGGTAAATCAATTTACATGAAAAAGATAAAACAATCAGCTTTAAAATATCGCTATAAATTGGCGAGAATTCAATTAACTTGCAAATATACGTCATATGGAACCAAATGGTAAGCTATGATATTCAGTAACGAAAAAAAACTCGAATTTGAATGGCCCAAACAAGTGGGCATACTATTGGAAGGACTTAAGTAAAGATCCTTTATTGAGTCGACAAAAAGAAGGTGACATTTAAATAATTTGGTCCTCACTTAGCTTTAATGCTCGTGTATCTGTGGAGTTACATTGGTTGCCAAGCAACACAAGACTACGTACATACGTTGGAGATTAATTTTTAGTCATTTGGGGAACTTTTGCTGATCTAAAGTATGGATTTTAGCATCTATTCATGTTGCATACAAAAGAAGAGCTTCGTTTAACTCTGAAAATACTATTGATCTCAACTGGCCGCTTGTAGTTCTGATCCGGACCCAATCAAAAACTTTGTAACATCATATGTCGTAATATTTGTGCAAATTTTTGCTATAATTTTCTTGTAATGAGATTCGAGCTGCTGTTGAACATGTTTGGTACGAAATAGACCCCCAAGTAACGCAGCATTTAGTTTTTTCGATGAAAAGTCACATTCTTGCACTAACTGAAAACAATGCGGGTGCAACTCGATTTTAATTTGTAGTTATTTTTCAGTTAATACACAAATTGTCTATACTTTTGCCACAATGTTAATTTTATTTTTTTGTCATTATATTTTATGTAAAAGTTAAAATTCAATATTTATTGTGTGTGAATAAAGGATAAGTCACAAGTAATATAAGACAGAGGAATTACAAACATTCGGTACATACTTCTGAAAATAGAAGCGTAATCGATCATTGTCTAAACTTTTGCTGAGCACTGTATATATGTGTGTGTGTGCGTGTGTACAGTAGATCCCTCAAATCCGTAATCCTAAAATCTGCACATAATTTACAGATGTAAACAATGAAATATTCAGTTCAGATGTAGAGGCATAATTTGACTTTTTTATTTTTATATCAATTCCATACATATTTTAATTTGCAATTTTCGTTAAATTACTGAATTCATTTGTTTTCATAAAGAAAGAATAAATTTATTTCGGAAAAAAATTCAAGATATTGCTGATATTACTGGTGACTTCAATCTTTTTACGAAATGTGTTTATGTATGAACAAAGCGTTTTTGGTTATTAAATTTGTCTAAACCTGAAATAAAACTTCCGTATTTTATGATTGCATATTTATAAAGTAAATTTCATAATGAAAAATACATCTTATATATATTAATAAATATTTGTTTATATATTATTGATTATTAACTTTATCTTTGCTTTTAGTACTTTAATCATATTAAAATTATCTAAACTTTTATTATTTTAGTTTATTACTTACTTTAATATTTTATTACATTGTAACTCTTCATAATAGTTTCATTTTCATTGTTAATTACATTTAAATTACTGTTTAAAAAATGTAAACAAAGCAATGACCAGAAATCTGCAAAATTCTAAAATCTGCAAAACCACTGGTCCCAAGCTGTGAAGATTTGAGGGAGTCTACTGTATATACAGGGTGGTTAGTTATTAACGTCAGGTGTTCAGAGCCTTCTAGCGAGTAAAGTTTTGGGCGAAACATAACCAAATTTGATCAGCATACATAGTAGACCATGGGATTTCGAATTCTTAAAAAAAATAAAGAAAATAAAAAGTTAAAAAAATCACCACTAGGGGCAATTTTAGCTAAAATGTGACTAAAATGCATTTGATTTGCATAAAATCGGCAATTTTGGCGCTCAAAAAGTGTATTAGTGTAAATGTTGAATGATTAAATGGCAAAAAATACAGTACAGATTAATTTTATACTGCTGGAATACTGCCCGAGTGCTGATGGTACCTGCACATTTTTCATCTCTTGTTCGACAATAGCAGTTACAACTTCATCAACTTGTTATTGACCAGTCACTTTGCGTCCTAGGCCTTGTTGTTGCATAGTTTCAAATCGATGAATCATCTTTTGTAAATTTGTTATGCTCATCGGTTCTTTTGTCAAATTCTGTAATCGGTGAAATTCAGGACGAGCATCATTGCAATTCTTGTTCTGCTGATAACGCAGCTTGACTACCAAAGTATGATGAGAGTTGATAATGATGAGAACTCTCCTAGCCTTTTCTTTTATACTCATGATTGCTATACACAACTGATTTTATGTAAATTAATGCATTTTAGTCAGTAAACAATGCTAAAATTGCCCCTAGTGGTGATTTTTAAAACTTTTTATTTAAAAAATTTTTTTTAAGAATTCGAAATCCCAAGGTGTACTATGTATGCTGATCAAATTTGGTTATGTTTTGACCAAAACTTTACTCGCTAGAGGGCTCTGAACACCTGACGTTAATAACTAACCACCCTGTTTATACATGTGTGTATGTTTGTGTGTGTGGATTAAATGAAATATTAGTAATATTGATGCCCAATATTGCATTTTTCTGTAATGTTCTTTTAATGTAATACAATAATCCTTCATATATCACACTTTTATAGAAAATGACCAATATAACCATTGAGAAAACTGAGAAAGGTATATAAAGTAAATGTTTCACATTTGTCTTCGAAAATTAGTTTATATTCATAATAAAAGCTATACTAATAAAAAAAAAAGTTTCACTCTGTGAGTACGTGTCTGTGATGGCTAGCAAAATCTATGGCACATATAAGGCTGAAATTTTTCGTGGAGATATTCAAATGCCTTTCCTAATGTGCTTGAGTCGCAGAATTTAAAAATTTAAACTAGATGGAACCCGTCAAAACTTGGCGGCAACAATATAAAAGCAAAAAAGAGAAAAAAATATTTTTTCAGCTATAAAAGAATTTTTTAAAGATTAATTTTTATTAAAAATTTCAATAAATGAAAAAAACCCTGCATTTTATATCCAGACAAATTACATTCACAAATGCACTCATAGAATTTCTCTCATCTAACGCTTTTCCATTTACGGACAAAACACCAACATCACATGATATCGGGCGCAGAATTAGCGCACTGGTGCGACACTCGTCACTGACTTTTGAGAATGTCTGCAGACTATTTTTCAGACATCAAAGTTTTTAAAAAATGCTAGAAATCATTTACCATGTTCCATTGTAATATTATCCGGATAACATACGATTGACGAAGCTCCAATTCATGTTAAATTATAAATCAAGGACGATTCTGTTTTGAATTTTCCGAAAAATTTAGGCAATCATTTCTAAACTTAGAAAAAAAGTCATAAATCTGAAAATTTCGAACTAATAGTAAATTTTGACAAATATCAAAAAGGAACAAAAAACAATTTTGTCAATTGTGTGAAGAAAAAGCACCAATTTCGCACATATATCTCGGCAAAAACATGATATAAACATGATAAAAACTATAAATAAAGGACGATTCTGTTTTGAATTTTCGGAAAAATTTAGACAATCATTTCTAAACTAAGTAATCTAACTAAAGTGATCGTAAATTTTGTCAAATAGTCTCAAAGGAGAAAAAAATCACATTTGTTAATTGTGCGAAGAAAAATCACCAGTTTCGCTATATATCTCAGAAAACATGATATAAACTGTAAATTGATATAAACATGATAATATGATCATGATCATTAAATATGATATAAACATGATAAAAACTATAAATCAAGGATGATTCTGTTTTGAAAAATTATTATTTATTATTTTTTTTATTATTATTTTATACTTATAAATGTATCTCTAAAGCCCTGAATTGGAAATTGGCTGTTTATATCTAATAATTACTATGTTTTAATTGAAATATTTTAAAAATAAAATTGTTACTTAAAAAATCATTGTTGAGTGTTAAACTATATTTAATTATAAAGCATAAAAATAATAATAATAACAAAAGAATAAAAATAATATAACTTCCCCTCGTAGTAAAATGTATCATTATAAAAAAAAAAAAAAAAAAAAAAAAAGATAAGATAAGATAAAAAAGGTTTTGCCGAGCGTTGGGATCGAACCCAACGCTCTACAAAAGCTCAGAGCTATAAATCCGTGCCTTAAACCGCTGAACTAACCAGATTTACCTCGATTTTCCTCTAACTTGAAGGGCTAATAAGTTCACCTTCGTGCATGCGCACAGACTAATTTGAGTTGCTCTTAAAGAAGTAGGCTACTGCTTTAATATATATGATGATTAGTTGAGTTATTAAACAACAATCGCAATTCATTCTCATCAAAAAGTCATTTACTTAATTTCTGCTCAAGGAAAGTATGTGCACACAAACTCATTTACATATCTGGAGTTAACAAAGAAATATTATCTTTAATTTAAATTGACCAAACTGCTCACCAATCATTTCTCACATCACATGGGAAATGTTGGGCATTCATTTAGTGCTAATCAACTGACTAATATTAAAGGATCTCGAAATTAAATAACTGTACAAAAAGTCTGAAGAACCTGTTTACCAAATATGGAGTAAGCTATGTGAACATGTTTTGAAAAATGTTTGTTGTTTATCGTTCTCCATGTAATATGCCTATTAATTATTAACATATCAAACAGCATTCTGCTCATTGTATTTTTGGGGAAAATGTTTTCACCTTTTTCTGGGGCAATGAAGGATGACAGAGACAAAATTCTGTATTATTTTGAAAAATATGTATAATTTATTCAAATAATCTAATGGTATGTTAGATATTTATTAAAATTATTACAATATTTAAAGTTTTCTGTAATTGATGATGATAAATAAATATATAAATTTTCATTTTGAAGTATGAATTGAATCCATAAATACTTTCTATATGATAAAATATTTGAGAGATGTCAATAAACAAAGAATGTCATGTAACTGAGAGCCTATTGTATGTGATAATACTTTTTGTTTTTTAAGTAAGGATGTTATTTCACTGATAACTTGCTTGAAATGTAACCAGAATGATGTTCTGATTTGCAAAATTATGACAAATATTGTTTTGGTTTGTTAAATTAAGCTAAATATCATTCCAGTTCATTAAATTATTAAAATACTTTGTTTCTATTCTGAAAAACATCTCTAATATCCTCCCAGTTCAGTATCTTCAGAATAATTGGATAGTTAAAACGTGTAAAGATGCACTTAAAATCCCTGTGATAAGCAGTAACCCACACCTCATTGAGCATGCTCAGGAAGTCAAGGCTCAGTGGCACTGAAGCAATTGCAGTAGTTCCTACTTTTAACTAAATGCTAGTGAAGTGCAAGCAATATTATGTGCTGATTTTAACAAACGTGGATTGCTGGAAAGGTACATTTATAGGGCTTAAAAAATTGTATGGAACTACCTGTCGCTAATCAACAATTTTCAAAATATAATTTATATCACACATTTTTTTTATTATTATTATTATGATGTATTTATGCTATTACATTTGTCATATTAGAACATTTGTAATTTTTGCTGTTAAATGGCTTCAATAAAAATTAATATTTATAAATGCAAGGCTGCCACGGATGATTATTTTTCTGCTCTATTTGTACTATTATTTATGAAAAATAAATTTTGTAGTACATTTCTCTTGCACATATTTCCAAAGTACATGGGAAAGATTTTTGTTTAAGAAAGTGTTCCAAGATGAATTAAGATATAATAATAGTCCCCTATAATAAACTTCTAAACATATTATTTCATGTGCTGTGTATGTGTTTGTTAATGCTGGACATTTGTAGTGTTCACTGGTGATTGTGGTCTTCCAAATAGAATTCTGAAGCAAGTCATTTAACAGCAACAATTATAAATTTAATGACATAAAAAATATTACAGCATAAATACATTATAATAATTAAACAAATTGCATGATATATTTCTATTTATGAATGAACCTGAGATCTGTATTCCCACCACTTAAAGCAGCATGTACCAGAGGTCAAGATATCTATTCCAGATCAACAATAAATTTCCTCTTTTCCAAGCTTTCCATATCAATAAAAAAAAAAAAAAAAAAAAAAAAAAAAAAAAAAAAAAATTCCAGGTATTGATGTTTTGTGATATCCACAAAGAGAGAGTAGAATTACAGCTAATTCTAAAACACAAACTACTGTTTAAAAAAAAAAAAAAAAAAAAAAAAAAAAAAATTCAAAATTTACAAATTGTTGAACACCAAGATATTTATTTAATGGTTAATGATTACTTGATGCCCTATATTTCACAATATTTTAAAAGGTGATCAAACTAACATATTTTTAGATTAGGAGCAGGGGTTGACAAGCGTAGCTTGTAAGAGACAGAGCTCCCTAGTATTACAAAAAATTACTTTTTTCTTTATAAATGATATATTTGGTCTAATTTATTACTGACCAAATTTATGTATTATAAATATTCAATAAATTAAGCTAGGAAATGTTTATTTCTTAAACAAAGATAAGTATGATTGAATGTCTTACAATCCTACAACATTTAATGCAAAGTTTCAGTGAAGTTAAAATTGAAAATCTCTGAGTTACAAGGAAGGTCCAAAAGGGGGCAGGAAAAATTAACTGAATGAGAATTTGAAATGTTCTTTGCAGTACTTATGAAAAGCAAATCTAGATTTTCCTGATGCTGCAATTTCAAATCCTTAGTTTCATATTCAGGAAAAATTTTATGAATTTTTTTCAAACATTTTAAATTTCTCTGACTTTTTCTCATTAATTGTAAATTTCCCTAGTATTTCCCTGATTTTTCCAGATCATCCAAGTTTTGCGGGTGTTAGACAGTCTGGGAATTGCTCCATAGACAGCAGAAAACCAAATTGAATCAGCCAAACACAATAGTAATTGGGTCCATAGAACCCAAGGAAAGAATTCAGCATTAATGTTAAAAAATGTTGGTAACTAAAGTCTAAAATAGGCTTTCATAATGCAGAAAGTAGCTGTATCTTAATCTAAGTTGAATGAATCAATTTTCATTGAAATTAAACCCATAGAACCTGAGGAGGGAATATGCACCCAAGTAGTGGAAGAATATTAACATTGTCTTCGGGTCAAGTTCTAAGGGGCCAGAGTCATAACTGGAATGTAGAAACAAGGGAATAAGTAAATGGAAAAAGCTCCCCCAAAATGAAGATTAGAATAACAGGCGGAAATTTATTAACAGTTAAGGGCACAAAACTTCAAGGGGACCAGGGTCTTAACTAGAATATGTTAGGTATAACAAAAATTTTTACTAGTTTTTAAAGTAGCTGGAGGACGTAAGAATTATGTTAAAGAAAATTTCTAGAGAATTGGATAATTTTTTAAGAAGCTGCACCAATCTAGGCTTAACTTGAAGAAGGAGACTAATATTCAAAATTGGTGGTAGCTGAAGTTTCAGAAATGTTTTTGTTGTTCAAGTAGTTGTTGAATGATCTAAGAAAATTGTTAGGAAAAAAATGCTAGTGAATTCGACCATTTTTAAAGAATCTATTATTATAGATTCCTTAAATGTTTTAAAAATGGTCAACTGATTATTTAAAGCAGGCTCCTAACATGAGAACATATTAAACCATCTTAATATTTAGTGGTTTAGATCTACAATTAATTGAAATTAAGCATCAGGTGGGAATTAATCATTAGAATAAAACTTTAAAGAATATTGCAAAAAATGGAACAAAATGCTTAAAAAGGGGCCCTAGGGCACCAGTAAAAATATGAGTGTGCTGATCCAGGGAAAGGGCTCCAAGACTCTATTTTTAAAGTTATGCATTGAGAGGGTTACAAAATTATCAGCTGAAAAATGCATGGTGCACAAAATGTTCGAGGGACCCTAGGACTGGGCACTCAGATGATAACTTGAATGTAGAAATGAGACAATAACTAAATGAAAAATGAGCCCCATAAATGAATATCGCACTAAAAAAGAGCAATATTTTAACAATTTAGAGTGCAAAAACTTCAATGACCTTATACCAGGCCAAGACACTTAACTGGAATGTAGAAATGGGGGAATAGTTAATGGGCTCCAAAAAGGAAGCAGTTTGGATAAAAATGAAGGCATTTATCAATAATTTAAATCATAAAAATTTAAAGAGACCGAATGGACCTGGGCCTTAAAAAAATTAAAATTTAGCCGCAGGTGCATCAGAACCTGTCTTGGACTATTTTCAACCAAATTTCATTCCTTTTTTAGCCATCACACATACACACACTCGCAAAAGAGCAAAACTTTCTTTTAATAGCACAGATATGTGCTTATTATGTTCTGTGCAACATTTTTTAAATTATTCTTTAGAATATTAATTGTATTTTTTAAAATTGTTTTTGTACAATTAAAAATAAATTTGGCCATGCTTTCCAAAAGAAAAATCTAATTAACAATAATTTTTCAAATAGCGTTTCCAGTTCATAATTTTTTTCATTTCAAGCCCTGTCTGATAATATGCATACAATATGGGTATACTTATGTTTAATTTTTTATTAATTTAAATAGATGATCCTTTCACTGCATTGTCATTGTTTTTAACTGTTGCTTCTGGTCCCAATCCTCAACTATCTGAAAGTGAAATCAATGATATGCTGAATGCTGGTGCTAAGGCTACTAAGAATCGATATATAAACTCTGGAGAGTTATCCCTTATATATAGTGCAATGCTACCACTAGTCAAACATGAGAAGAACAATGTTAAAATTAAAGCACTGGAAATTATAAAGAGAGCTACAAAATTGGCTTTTGGTCATAAGGTATGTTCAATGTGTCTTTCTTTGATAAATTATAAAAATGTGATCAGTCATAAATTGCAAGAAATAGTTAATTTTGATGAAATTTTGCTGTTTTTTTTATTTTGGTAATAAAATATTTCTAAATTATAGTTGCATAACTAAATAAAAATGTGTAATAATTTCATAACAGAATTAATTCATTTTTCTTTTGAAATGCAAAGGAAATTTTAATCAAATTGTAAAAAATTCTGAAATTTAATATGTTGTGAAATTTAGGGATAGGAGCATTTCATTGATATTTTGATTATTACTTTGAGCTTTTTAAATATGTTTAATTGATATTTTCTCCAAGTTCAGTAGAAGCATGGGCTTAATCTCTATGGACTTCTATATGTAAGTTATGTTTACATGTTTAATTAAAAAAATTCTTTATAAAATAAATGTAATTATTAATACAAAACAATTAATTACTTTAAAAATATATAGTTAAAAAACATATTTCACCAGTACTTCAAGAAACACGTGAAATTAGATTGTGCAGAGTGAGTAAATAATTTTATACAAAAATAATTCTCTAAAATTTTCATTTAATAGTGTATTTTTTACTGTTAAAATAAAATACAAAGAGGAAAGAGAACTATTAAGATATCCATGTTTTCTTTACATCTGCAAAATTATCCATTTAACCCCATAACAATGCAATTGCCTACATTTATTAAGGGAAGAAATCATGCAAAGATAGACTGCAGTTTTCTTGAATCAAACTGAAAATATTCCTAAACATTTTTTAAAACAGCCTTATATATATGTATACATTCCTAAGACAATAAAGTAATATTTTAACTTGACATGAAATTAATAATTAAGTTTTGCTAATAATAAAGATGACCAAACTCTGCCCGCATGCCCCAGAACTATCATTATTTTAGAACAGAATTTGTTTTACTTAATGACAGAAACTTTTTGATTAAGTAAGCTGAAGATTATTAAATAGTATTTATAGTGGAAACGACCTTCATGCACAAAGGTTGTGTAATTCTACTAATATCTTTTGAAATAGCTTTATTGAGAGTTATATATTTTTTGTTATTGATTTTCCTTCTTGATTCAGAAGTAAGTTTCAGATAATATAAATGAATGAGTATGTGAATTTCTGACTAATGAAAGTGTTGAAATTAAGTTTTTAAAAAAAATTATGAAGTTATACATTTTGTATACAGTGTGCCTGCTAAAATCCATTGTCCCTCCAATAATTTCTGAACGACATGAGCTATAGTCATAAAAGAGAGTCTAGGTATAGTAAAGTTGCCATGTGCTATTGAATGAAACTGCTTGCAGTGCTACCTGGTAGGAAATTGTGGAGTTAGCATTCCTATTTTGAAAACGGAAAGAAATAGGAGGGAAAAATTATTTGCAACGTTATTGAGTATCATTGATTCAGTATGAAAAGATGTCTTGTGGACATTAATGTGAATGGTAGTGGATGGGCAATGATGGTGAGAAGTTTGAATATCTCAAATAAAGGTATAGTGTTATAACTAGTTGTTTTTTTTCTTTCTAAGATCATTTTGTCATGTCACAATGTAAGAAAATTTCGAAAAAACAAATGTGCATTTCAACTGTTCTATTCTTTGCGTTAGTGCTTACAAGATATCTTTTTGTACTTAATCGATAGTGTTATATAATTTTGTAAATCACTTTTCATTGCTGCAGTTTTCCACCGTATGGTAGTGTAAGTAATTTCATTCTGTAGGGCATGGCTACTTAACTATAGCTCTTGCCATTCTGATTTTATTGGAGGGACAATAGACTTCAGTTTGTACATTGTATATTGATTTACTATTATTGTTTTAGCTTAATATTTATCTGTACTGCTACTTTTCAGATCAAAGTACCAACATCTATCTTATCACAAGGCCATTCTAATGCAGCAGAAGCACTTGAGGCCTCTAACACAAATTCTGCTGTTGTTAAAAAAGTAAAAGATGTGTTAGATTACTTTGTTCAGAAGATAAGTGCAACTGCACCTTTGGGAAGCAGAGTCCTCTTATCATCTGAAAATCCTGGATATCCCTCTAGTCTTATATTTAGGCAGCTACTTGATAGAAGCCCGATATTTATAAAAACTCAGTCAAAAAATGGAACTGTTGAAGGCTCTGTTAGATTTGAAGAAGCTGTTAGGGAAAAGTATTAAATTTTTTTATTTACTTTTTTTATTATTATGATATATTGAAAATACATTTTTAGAAAAATGACTTTTACTCCCACTTGTTGTAATTCCGGCACTTATATTTTGTTTAATGCTGTATCATTTTGTGTATATTTGTTTGTTTTTTAATTAAAAGTTGTACAAAAATATTATTCAAAATATATCAGGAACATATATACAATATAGAACCATTTGTCTGAAATTGTTTGTACATAACTGGTTGGAGAACATCAAAGCAACACTCATTTGATGAAATTTATAAAACTTATGTGGTTGTGCCATTGTGTCTGATTTTAAATTAATTTAGATTGATTGGATCCAATCAAGATTAAAGATTGAAAGACAGAAGATTTTTGTAATCCTTTGTAAACAATAACTGTGTATAAAAATTGGAATGTTTTCATTTCAAATCCTAGAAGTTGACTTCAATTTATGCAATGTATATAGTAATATATCAAACTAGCACAGAATGACACTTTTTGCTAGAGAGATTCTGAAGTTAGCTGATTGCAAATATGATTCTAACTTTCTGAATAATTAAAACTTTTGAAACATATGATATTGACGATATAAATTGAAATAACTATGAATTTCATGAATGAATTACCTATATAGCAGAAAAATCAAGTACAAAAATAAAAATATATATTTGGATGAAGGCTTATATAGTAGAATGATTTCAACAAGAGCAAACATTCACTTATATAAACAAAAACTATTAAATTTCTATTTAAAATACATAACACAAAGTTAAAAATATGTATTTCATTTGCCCTTATTGACTATGTATGTTAAAAAAATTAAAAAAAAAAAAAAACTTTGAAAAATCACTCAAAGTTAATAAATCAAATCAATAAAATCCATGAAATTTATTAATAAGAAAAAAAATATTTAAATAAAAAAAAAATTAATACCAGCTTACCCTTTAGCATAAAATTGTAAAATTATGTACATTACAAAGTATGTTTTTGAACCGTGGGTGGTATCATAATTAAAAAATGTATGTAGTTTGTGTACACATTATTTTATTGGAATAGAATCATTTCCCAATAGTCCTGACATCATGACTATTAGTAGGAGACTACCTGAAATCTTAGTGTTTCTATGAGAATTAATATTTATGATTTAATAAATGTCAACTAGAGAAATTTTAATTATGATTTATAATCTATCAAGTACTTATTTTGACATTTATCAGAATCTATAATTTAACATAATGATTTTCATTTGACCTATATGCTCTAAATCACATAACTGTCAAATATGAAGAAAATTAAATTTCTAGCTGGAGTTGTAAAAAAAACCAGGTTATTTATTTTTTTAAAAATTAATCCAGTCGGGTTTTTAAAGATTTGGGAAATATTTGTTTTTCTCAGTCTAGAGATATCTGAAACATCTTAATCCTAGCAATGTCGACATTTTATTAGTTTTCTGATTGGTCCTTGTTTAATCCATGATGCACTTAATATACAGCTCTGTTATTATGTAAGCCACTTTTTTTTTTTGGGGGGGGGGGGTCAACAAAATGATACAATAATCTACTATTTTCTCTGTACTTTTAACAAAAATGGAATGCTTCTGTTGTCACGATGACCAAAAAAAAAAAAAGCATTAAAAATTAAAAAAAATTAGTAACTCAAAAACAAACTGAGATACAGCTTTCAAACAAATTGCATTTAAAAGTACACTTTTTTTCTTATACAATGGTGTAAAAATTGAAAATGTGTAATGTTTACAAGTTTAAAATTTGCAGTACCAAACATTGTAAAACCAAAATTTCATTTAAAATTTATTTATAATTGGTTCAGGAATGTTAATGTTTAATCTATGACGTATGTAATATATAACTCTGTTATTATGTAAGCCATGTTTTGAGCATCATAAAAATTTTTCTTATTCTTATTATTATTATTTTAATATACAATTTATTTATAAGTCTAAAATTTTAATTTTTGAAAATATCATTTTCCAAATGGTCGTTGTAATTTGTTAAATTACATTTTTTTTTTCAAATTTATTTGTTTTTTTTTGGGGGGGGGGGGGATTTACTTTAAAAAAAGTGAGGGCTGGCAAAGTAGTTTATTTTAATATACAAGTAATTTGAATTTAAATAACTTGAATCAGTTTAAAAGTCTGTCAAATTAGTTTATATTTCTGACATCATATAACATATAATAACCACTCATCATATTTAAAAGTCATTTTAATAAATTACTTTTTGTCTGTGTTTTGCACTAAAACATATTTCTAAATCAAATGTTTTCCTCCATAAAAAGCTAGTTTATCAAAGGCACTTACTACACCTTTGCAATCATGTTAATTTCGGCTTTTTAACACATTATATTAGCAGGTTTTTAAATCAAGTCTTTATTAGCATGCACATTTCATTTTCACAAATCTTTTACTGTCACATTTGGCAGTAGATTCAGAATATTTTTATTGGATAGTCTAATTCCTTTAACACAAGAGTTAAAAACTAAAAGTTATTGAATAATAATTAGATCATGAATTATGAAAGAAACAAAAAACACAAAAAACCTGCTTTGATGTTGGTTTTATATAGGGTTCTTTAGAGTTGGTTTTCCTAAAAAAAAAAAAAATTCACCTTTTTGGGGGGTGGGAAGGGGGGTGGAGATGGGTTTTTTGCAATTCTGTTTATAGCTTAAGTAATCTTCTAATGTTTATTTTAACTAAAGTTTATTATGCATTATGGTTTTAAGTGCTTATTTCAAAATAAATAGATCAATCAACTTCTGATTTAATACATTACTTTCAGAATCTTTAATACTCATAAAGATATTTCTGATGAGTAGGGTTATAATGATTTGAAGTGCTATTTAGGGCAGATATAGAATTTGATTTAGCAACTTAGGGGGGGGGGGATATATGTTAATTGAAAAAGTTTATAAAGCATCTTATCAATTTTATTACACATATAATGTGAGTGTGTATGCGTATATAAAAATTTAATATTGTTCTTATGTTCAGAAAAAAATATTGACATTTAAAATAAAGTAGATGATTACTAGGTTTTCAAACCTGCACTTATGCTAAATACTTTTCTCTTGCCATACAGAGTGGCTGAGAGAATCTGCTCTTGAAGCTGGTAGATGGAAGATGCTGTGTTTGAATCCAATTGTGCTAGTTGGCCTAACCGTTTGGTGTTTTTGAGTTTTTTTCTAACCTTGGATAACATTGAGTAAATATGGGTTACGCTCCCTTAGAAAGACCCCACCAAGGACACTTTCCCTAGAACCTATATCCCTTATCCAGATAATCAGCTGTCATAAATAACAAAAATAAATTTTGTCATGCAGTTTATTTTGTGCAAAATCTTCATTTCAATTTCTGATAGGAAATCATCTAATTAGAAAGATGATTAATTTTCATGCTTCAATTGTTGAGAAATCATGCTAAAAAATTCTGGAAATTTCACATGGGGGCTCTTTTGAAATCTATTTCAAAACTTTTAGCATCAATTTTCTATTTTTATGCTAATTATTATATTTTAATTATGTAATTGTATGTTTAAACACAAGATCTTGGAATTTATCAAAGCTGATGATTAGAAACTTTTTTATATAATGGCATTTAAATTCTTTGGTTAGAAAAAGATAATGAGATGCATATTTATAAACTTGTTCTCCTCTACATACACACACTTGATAGAACTAGAATAGTTGATTTCTCTCTGCACAGTATCTGTGCTTTCCCCTCCCAGGCATACAAAATTTAAAATCTTAAAGTATTGTATCTGACCTACCAATTATTTCACAGTAAAAATAAATAAATAAACAAATCTCTAATCTAAAGTACTCTCTTTCTCTTTGAAAACTTTCATTTGCCCACTTTTTTCCTTCCCTAGCCCCAGCAGACAAAATTTAAAATCTTTCAAATTCTTTATTTTTATTACTTTTATTTTACCATATTGTTGTTTTTGTAAATAAGCATTCATTGACAATTTTTGTCAAATCTTTGTCCCTCGCTGTAAAAAAAGAATGTTTGTTTAAGAAGGGTATGGATGAAAGTTTTTTCATTTTGGTTATTTTCACTCCTGGTTATAAGAAAAAACATAAAGAATACGAGCATGTTTTACTTTCTTTCTTTAATTCAGTCTTTGTTATTATTCCAAGTCATTTTGTCCTTTTTTTTTAAATGTATGTACTGAATTTCTCTTAATTGCCTATCTTACTCTTGTAACTATTTTGTGACTCTCATTGTTTTCTCTCCCACTTTTCAAATGCATACCATGACTATGGGTGTAATATTGAGCAAGGAAATTTGAGGTCTCACTAATTACATGAGTTAAGTTTATAACAAGAAGTAGTTCTTGTACAATTTCTTGATAGTTCTATGTTTTTCATTGCCTAAAATATTATGTTAGGTGTTTTTCAATGCATCCCTAGCTCCTTTCTTCTTCCGTCTGCTTTAAACATTAACATTGCTCTAGAATTTAAAGTTTTGCCTTAAAAATAAAAAATAAAAATACTTCTTTTAATTGTTATTGCTGATAAGGGGAAATTCTCACTTCATTTATTTAAAATATTAACCCTATTATAATTCATACCTTTTAAAAACTTTTTATCATACTAGATTTTTTTTTTTTTTTTTTTTTAAATTTGTGGTTATTACTACTAAATACAAATCTATATTTTTATCACTTCATACCATTTCTTTTCTTCATGGACAATTTTTTAACAACTTGTTCTTAGATTTAAAAAAAAAAAAAAAAAAAAAAAAACCTACTGATTTGTTTAACAATGTAAACTTTTTTATTAGTTTGAATTTACATTGAACTTGGTGTGTGTTATATTTTAAAGACAAAAACACTTAATTTCTTATTAAGCACTGCAATATTTAAATTGTAAATTCAATGTATATGCACTGCCTGTAATGACACATTGCATAAAGTTAACTGATATAGTTCCCCCTTTTTTTATGTGTAAAATTATTTTTTTATTTATCAAATTAAGTTTCATATTTTGAAATGTGAATTTAAATATTAAGGTAGCAGCACAACATATACCAATCGTTGAAGTTTATTGAATTACTTATTTGGAAATAACAACATAACTATATGTAATTAAATTCTGCAAAATGTATATATATTCTTTTGAAAGAGAATTTCACTAAAAGCTAGTGTTATTGAAATTGTAGAAAACATTTATTCTATTATGTATTATGTTTCTGTGAAAGTGGGGGACGGGGAGAAGCTTTCACGAAATGCAACATTTTATAATATATTTTATCTAGCAATTTAATATTTTGGTTGTATTCCATGTAAATGTTGTTACTTTTTATTCTTTAAGAGTTCGTAATAGACCATGTGAAGGAGTTAGGTGTGATGGCATTGTTGTTGCATTAACTTTGTATCCACACACAAATCCTTACCAAAGTCAACTGAAAACAACTTCACCAGTAATGGATGTTACTTTAAGACAACCTGAAGATGGTAATTAAGATTTTTTTTTTTTTTTTTTACCTTTGTTTTCAGGGCATATTTGTACTTACTGTTTGTATATTAATAGTGTTATTTTTATTCTATTATTTTTGTTTTTATTTATTTACTGCTGAAATGTTCACTAGAAACTGTGAAGCGACATGAGTTCTAAAATTGAAAGGACTAATTAATAGTGGTTTTCATTTATAGTTGAATGTTTTTTTATTCTTTATCTGTTTGAATTTGAGAAAAAGTAATGTTACAATAAGATGCATTAATTTCAATTCGCTGTTCCTTTTAAAGAGAAAATTCAAATTGTTCAATTACCTGTTCAATGCATGTTTTAGCTTGTCACCTATTACCCCACTATTACTACTTCTTCTTCTCTTTATTTATTTATTTTTTATTTATCTGTATCACATAAGTTTTTTTTTTTTTCAATATATGTATTTATATTCATTAGTATGCATTTTTACTTCTCAAACAGAGATTGCAATACAAATCTGAATAATTATAATTAACTTTTAGAGTAACTATGCATCTAATGAAAAACTATCTACAATTAAATAAATGAAATAATAGTTTTAACCCCTTGGAAGATGAGCACCATATATACATGCTGCATAAAATGCTCAGAATCCTTGATTATTCCTACCCATTATTTTTTAATTGTAAATTTTGCTTTACTTAATCTAGGGATTTAACCAAGGCAAAAATTTCTGTTTTGAAAAACTGTAAATGAAAGATTAAAAATTATATAAAAGACGTTTGTTCCACAGGCATTAAGGGTTAAACATAATTTTAAAAAATCTTTTTTAATTGAACATGAAGGTTTTGAAACCTTCTGATATGTTTTGATGTAGTAATATTAATTATAAATAATAAAAAGGAATAGCATAATACATATTAAATTATGTGTGTATTTCCTCTTAAGGAAATATTCAATGAAACAAATTCTTTTTTGAAAATTATATTGTTGACCTAGTGGTATTTAAAATTTTATTTCCTCAAATGTAGAAAACATAGAAAAATAGTCTAAATGTAGGGGGGGGGGTGAATTTTACATTATTACATTAAATTTTATATGTTTTTCTTCTTTTTTTCAATTAAAATTTAAAATTTTCAGTTAAACAGAATTTCAAATATTCTGATTAATTGAATTTGTAGAGATTATGAATTTGATTTTCACATACCTTTGTATAAAAAAAAAAAAAAAAATACTTTAATATGCAAAATTATTTGCATTTTCTTTACTTTTTAAACAGGAAAACCTTTTCGGGTGTCTGATGTACCTAATGCTATTCGACTGGCTTTGACACATAATGCATCATCTTCAGATCCTCAAGGAGAAGGCATACTTTATAAGTGTTCCTATTGGGACTTGGAAACAAATGATTGGGCTGAAGAAGGTATAGTTACTTTTGGGACGGATGGATCTCTGATGAGATGTTGGTCTTCACATTTGACCACATTTGCAGTAGTTGAAACTTTTGATGGTAAATTTTTAATATTTTCTTATATAAAGGAATTTAAAATGTTTTATATTCCAGACTATGAATGGAAAAACTTTTTCTTCATTCTTGAAAAAACATTGAAAATTTTTTATAACACTTATGCAATTTTTAAAAATATTTAAGTGATGAATGTTAACTTATTCAGTGTTTATGTTTTTTTCAAATAATTTAACCCTCTCATCCCTTAATCTCCTGACTGCTGAGCAAAGGGGGAAAATTGTAATGTTTTTTCTCTGAAATTTTTAAAAAGTTCTAAAAAAAAAAAGATGATTTTTCCAACATGACATAAAAAATTTAATTAAATATTGGAATTTTCAATTATTTAACTCTCAATTATACTGGTATTTAAATTGAGAGTATGAATCCTAAAAAAAATCTTTAAAAACTACAATATATTTATATAATTATAGTAATTTACATAATGCTTCTATTACAGTGAAACCTGCAGCATAGTGAACGGATGTATCAGTTCGTGGCAGTGAGAAGGTTAAGGCCCCTGTCCTCGCTCGAGGAAACGCTTACGAGCTAATGCTATTCCTATGGGGAAGCATTTTTCTAATAACTCTTTCGCATTTTGACATTTTTGAATAATTTTTTTTGCATTGGATAGCTGAGGTGCATGCCGACAGCGCACCTTCTTTACTTTTACGATTTTGGTTGCAGATATATTTTTAAAAAAGCACTTTCAGTTTCAAAACCGGTTTTTAAAGTGAAACTAACTTTGTTAAAAAAATCTGCAACCAAAATTGAAAAAGTAAAAGAGGTGCGCTATTGGCATGCACCTCAGCTATCCAATGCAAAAAAAAAATAGTTAAAAATGTCAAAATGTGAAAGAGTTATTAGAAAAATGCTTCCCCATAGGAATAGCATTAGCTCGCGAGCGTTTCTTCGAGCAAGGACAGGGGCCTTAAATGAAGGCAGATGATTACTGCATTATTAAGCGGGGGGAAAATGAGCATTAATTTATAGAGATCTGATTTGTAGATAGATAATAGCTAACATGCAGCACAGTAATAAAATTATTTTATAATAGGTTCTCATTCGTCTCCAAAAAAAGATTTTTTGTGAATAATGAAAAATAATTTATGCATAAGAGAGTTAAAATATTTAAATTAAATCTTTTAAATGTTGCTTATGCAAAACGAGTAGACCAAATGGGAGGTTTCTGCACTGTGATCTTTAAGAGTATTTGCTGATATGTTTTTTATTAATTTTAGAAACTACAATTTTTAATCAGTATGTTTTAATGAAATATGTGTGTACTATGTCAAAAGCTTGTTCAAAAACCTTATGAAAGATATTTCATTGATTATTGCATGTTTAATATGTATATAGAAAAAGTGATGTTGACATCAGGGATAATACATCAGATATTCTGCTCCATAACAATGTATAATGCAAGTGCTATTGTGTAATGTACTGTTTTTAAACCATTACAAAATCGTAGAACATTTAATTTGCAGTCAGACATGGCACATGATGGTAGGATATGAAATGAAATTCTTGAGAATTTCCCATTAAAATCTCTCTTACATGACGTCCATTAAACACCTTTCTTGATCATTCACATGATAATGAAACAATTCTGCCAAATAACAATTTGATCTCAGTATCAATGTTATATGTCACCATATTAAAACATAAAGATGATCTTAAAAAAAAAAAAAAAAAAAAAAAAAAAAATAGAGTTTACTATATTAAAAGACTTGACCTTTGTCAAGTGACAGAGGTTAGTTCAGCACATAAAAAATATAGAATTTTCTGCTCTAAAGCCAATGTAACAAGGTTATATCCTATCAGGCACTAGAATATAGGATTTTCTGGCTACTTTCCGATTGCCAATTAATTTATTACAAAAAGTGATTTTAACAAATGCGAAATTTTATACCACAAAAGAAAAGAAAGAGTTCTTTCAAACAGTCACAGGAATAAATGATGAAATCAGTCCCTTGACATCACTGACCGGGAACACTGGGTAATCGAATGATTTTTTAAAATATAAACAAATGAAAGAATAAAAATAATAGATCGGATTTTAGGGAAAAAGTTGCTTTGACAGATTAATGTATTTAGAATAAAATAAAAGGAAGAAAGTTTAGATTAAACGTATGGAATATACATATGTTAAATATTATAAAAAGAAAGGAAAAAGGTTAGATATTAAAAAAATTTGGAAATAATTAATTTAGAATTAAGGCAAAAATTTTTTATTATTACATATATATGATAAAAATGAGGAATAATAAATATCTTCAACAATGTTACTTAACAATCACCAGAGTTTATTGCACGATATCATATTTAAAGAAAATGTATTACAAAAGAAGCAAAAAGAATGTGCAAGATATGAGCCAATCTTCACATGTGAGAAGTTTTTTAAATTAAAGTACAGAGAGAGGTGGATTATATTCTATAGTTTTGATCTGAATATGAAGGTTGAAGTTTTGTTAAATGCAAAAAAAAAAAAAAAAAAAAAAAAAAAAAAATTGAGATAGTACTTATTTAAACCTAATTATAGAAGTGAAATAATTTTTCTTTTTCTTTCTTTCTCTTTACTGAATATTTGAAAAGGAAATGATTTTATCATTTATTGCTGTATTTCACAAGCATTATTGAACTTCACACAATATTTAATTCTAATAAAAAGACCAAAAAAAAAAAAAAAAAAAAATGAATGCACAATTTTTTAGGCATTGGCAGGTTCTTTTTCAATAAAATTTTTATAGTTTTTACAAGCATGAGAGTGTTAAATATAGATTAGTCAACATGGACATAATTTAAAAACTAAAAAATAATTATTAATCTAAATCGGTGGCATATAAATAAAACCTGCCTGTAAGGCACTTTTTAATCATTACTATTGCTAGCAGCTTTTGCTCGCTTCGCTAGTCGATTTCTCTGAAAGAACTTTAAATGAAACAAAATATAGCTAACAAAAATCAAATTAGAAAAAAAAAAATTCTTAGCAACTAATCAAATATTTATAATTGTTGTCAAATTCATATAACCTTAGATTATTGAGTTCAAAGTAAATGTTGGCAATATGATAGATATAAAATCACTGAAGTAATGTGTTTAACTAATTTTTAGTAGATTGGGTTGGGCTCTGCCCTCTGCTCACTGTCCTCATCCCCCCCCCTCCCCCCAATCATCACTTTGTAATATCTATTGGTATTGTGAAGCAATTCCTATTTTCTAGCCAATCCCAGATGTTATTGTTACCTGCTTCTAATCTGGATCGCTTCATGACTCCTTATTTTTTCTGCATTCAATTTTTAGATTCCACTTGGTAAAAACCCACTCCTCCTCTCCCACTAATTTTTGCAACGTCTTCATTTTAAAAATTTATATTATGTGTTATAAACTGTTTTAATGTTTCAAACAGACCATCTTGTTATATTTCCTAATTTTGTTCATGCCATTCCCCCCTCCTCCGCCCCCCGAAATGTGACACATTTCATTCTTTTTTATAATTTTTTACCATGTGTTATAAACTATCTTAAAGTTTAATACAGATCACCTTGTTAAATTTCCAAATTTTAATTGTCTGAAAACATTTTTTTTTAAAAACTGCTAAAAATTGCATAAAAATTAAATTTAAAAAATTAAAAATTGGGTTTCAAGGTGCAAAACTTCATAGGTATAGTGGTACCTTCCCTCCACATTTTGTAGCTCAACTTGCAGAGGTCTCTTCAGAACTTCGTTCACACACTCACAAACTTCTTTCTTTATTATTACAGGTTTTGAAAAATAACAGATGATTCAATAGTTATATTGTATTGACAATAAGATCATATTTTCATTTATTTTTTATACATATTTCTAGGTTTATCTGCTGGTTCCATAGTTGGAATTGTCGTGACAGTCTTAATGGGAGTATTTATCATTATGATGTTGTCTTTCTTCTACTTCCGTAAGAAGCTTGCTGCTAAAAGTAGAGTGTCAAGTGAGGCTCTACAACCAAAACGAATGAAGGATAAAATGGCTATGAATGGTAACAATATGCGTGTGAAAACAGTGACTCCTTGAACTTAATCATCTTTCTTAAACAACTAATAATAAGACTGCTAAAAGAAAAAAAACTGTACATTTTCCCTATGATTGGGAAGACCTGTAAATTTGCTGTAATTATCTTCATTAAATTTGTTATTGTGTATACATATATTTCAAGAAAGACGTATCATCAAGTTTAAAAGTATTATGCATCTAAAACTGTTGGTGTGTCCATTTATCAGATTTTCAAACTGTACAGAGAAGAAAAAATATGTCCTTTATTGTAAAGAATATTATCCATTTGGTTTTTTGTAAATTACAATGAAACATTTAAATCAAGTTTAGACAATGTAAAAAGTGATATTTCATATCAAATGTATGATTATCAAAATCTTCTGTAATGTTGTTGAAAATATTTGCTTTATACTGTTGAAGTTTGTGATCATCTATTACATTTAATACAGAATATTATTTCTGTTATATGCCGGCATAGCAAATTGTGTTTTATTGAAATTTTATTAAATTGTAAAACATGCATGCTACAAAGCACAAAATATTAAAAGAATTTCTAAAAATATTAGTTCTTTTTAAATATACAACAAATACCTGTTTATTATTTAATTGTGAATAAAAAGCCTAGCATGAAAAATGTAAAAATAATAATAATAATAATCATATTTAGTGTTCTTACAATGGTTACATAAACTTATTTGTAAGTAACTGTGTCTGAAATAATTGAATTTATTTATGCAATTGTATTTTTAGGTGCTTTAAAATAATTATTTGTGGAAAGCATAATACAACAAACAATAAAATTAATGTCAAGTCTATTAATATACATATAGTATGGAATATTACTATAGTTCATCAAATACTTTCTTTTAATCTGATTGCAGTCTTTTGTACAATCACAAAAAAAAAAAAAAAAAAAAAAAAAAAAAATGTTTTTAATCATCTAAAAGTAAAAATTAAGATTTGCCATGCACAGTTTGACAGTTAAATTTAAGAGAGAGGCTTGTAAAAATCTTTTCATACATTGTCATTTTTCTTTTTTCTTTCTTTCTTTCTTTTTTTTTTTTTTTTTTTTTTTTTTTTTTTTTTTTTTCATTTTAATAATAATTTTTCATCACACTATTGTAAAATGAAAAGAAAAAAGGCCTTTCTCTTATATTTGCCTTTCAAAAGTGGTCCATTTTGTTAGTCCAAGTTTCTAAGATGTATTTCTTTTGTTTTGATATTCCATTAATGCTGGATAAAATGAAACTATAACTAAACCTCAATCATGGCTGTTTGTTATCTATAAACAAATTGAATGTACATATAATATTTTTATTTATTTTATTTTATTTTGTTTGTAGAGGGGGGTATAACTTATATATTACAAGATACATAGCTCAGATTCAAAAAGAGAACTTTTCTATTGATTCTTTTAAGAAATGTATTTTTATGCAGTTTATTTAACTATTTTACTATCATTTATAGTTATCCATAACAATTATGTTTCTTTATGTTACTGAAAAATATTGCTTATCCTTTTTATTAAGAAAATAATGTGAAAAATTCAAGAAATTGTTTTATACATAATATTGATTACTAATTTTTCAAGTTGATCACATTTGTTTGTTAATTTATCAACTCATTTAAGCAAATGTCATATAATAGATGAATTCTTCCACTTCTCCTCTCCCCTCAGACTACAAAGGGTAAAAGTTTTTAGGAGAAAGTAAAATAAAATATTTTAAAATTTAAAAAAAGATGAATTTAGATGACCTCCTTCCTTCAAATATGGTGGCCTTGCACAAGTGTCCAATTTATCCATTCTATAATAAAGACCTACTCTAAATTTGCTGTTTGTTCCTTAAGATACATGAAACATGTCCAGTTTTAAATTTTACTCTTTTATTGCCTCATACTTTTTTAAAAAGTGTTTGTTTTTACAGAAATTTTTTCAAATTTATCAAAAGAGATATGAAATTTCGTTTTTGTCTCATGATTCCTTTTATAAAATTAGATATTATTTAAATTTTTATGTTTAATTTGCAGGAATCTGAATAATTTTGGGGTTTTGTTAAGTAAGAGTAAGAATCTTCCATGTTTCATCAGATTTCTTTTTTTCATTATTTATTTATTTATTTACTTTAATTCATCAAATAAATATATCTTCATTTCTTTGTTTTTCTCCAAGCACACAAAATGTAAAATTTTAAAACTCTAATTTAGAAAAAGATAATAATTGATGATCTATTATGTAAATTAGTCACTTCTGAAATTGATCTTTCCCTTTTGTTCCTCTCCCTGTACCAACCAAACAAAGTTCAGTCTTGATATTTAAGTTTTTTCCTATTTGTTATTCTGTAATGTTAATTTAAAAAAAAATAATAATAATTAATCTTTCATCCTAATTGCATACTTTTCCAAAAAAATTTCTTTGGTCAAAGAGTTACTTCCCTTCTCAGGTCTCAAAAATTTAAAATCTTTAAAACTCATTATTTTTTCATTTTTTCTGTTTTATTTAATTTATATTAATAATTATTTGTAGGTTATTTATTTGTTATTTTACTTTGCTATAACAATAAGTAAATAATACTCTAAAATGTCCTTTCTCACCCACCCAATTGAAATTTCCTTTTCTTCTTTTTGCTTCTCTCCTTGAGCATAAAATCTAAATTCTTTAAAACTCAATATTCTTAAAGAGTTTTTATCCTATTTGTTACTTTTTGACAAGAATAAAATAATATTTGATTATCTAAATCTTCTTGTCAGAAATTTCTGCTATATCTCTAGGAAAATGAATTTCTAGTCATGGAGATATAAAAGAAATAAATACATTAATTATTTTTACAATTTTGCTTTTCTCACATGTGATTAAAATACAGTACATTTTAAAAAGAAAGTATCAATATGTTAATTTTAAAATTTGAGAAATTTTGTTTATAAAAAAAAAAAAAAAAAAAAAAAAAAAAAAAAATTTGTTATTTTCTTTTCCATCTATGTAAAAAATAGTTTCATATATCTTAGTGTCCAAAGTTTAATGTGAAATAATTGAACATTTTACCAAGATTTAAGTGAATCCCTCATTGCATCATTCTTAGCTTCATCTTGATCCATTATTGATTCATGTATATAAAATATTCATTCAAAAAATTATGCCTTGTTCTGCCAATGTGCTGCTTTTAAAAGTTTAATAAAAGTATTTTAATGAGTTTCATTTGTTGTTTTAGAAATTATTTTTAGAATTTCAATGGCTCTTATGAAAATATTATGAATTTACCTTTGGTTATTTTATGCACAAAAATGTTAATCAAAACATCTACATTCTGAAAAAAGAAAAAAAAAAGCTTAGAAGAAGTACCAATTAAGGAAAAAAGGGTGAAATCAATAAAAACAGGTTTTTAATCAGAGCTTTGGGAAGCTTTATTTTAATTTTTTTTTTTTTTTTTTTTTTTTTTTTTTTTTTTTTAGCATTATTCTTTTCATAGTATATTTTGTTCATATTCATAATAGTAAGGTTAAAAAAAAAAAAAAAAAAAAAAAAAAAACTATATGCATAAAAACCATGTAAAATTTTGCTTAGATATTTTCAGAGTAGACAAAAAGAAAAAAATATATATATCAATATCAAATCAATAATTATCAGTTATAATTAAAAGAAATTAATTTCTTAAAGATTATTTCTGCTAAAGTGAAGTCTCTATCCATTAATGATTATGTTATAATTGTATAAATCAGTGGCGCAGCGAGGGAGGGGGGTTGGGGGTTAACCCTCCCCCCAGAGCCATGACAAAAATACAGAAATTTTCATTTTTATGAACCAAATCATTTAAAACAAAAGTAAAGTTAGAATTTTTTTTTTGTTTTGTTCGAAATCTGCCGTTTTATTGAATCAAATTTTATTTAAATGTTTGACTAGTTTAAGCAGCAGTAATATATTTTCTTTTAAAAATGGGGAAAGCACATGGTAACAGTATCAATATCAAAAACTGGTCACTCATTTCGGAAAAGACCGACATTCATTTGTACGATTGGAAATCAGCCGAAGGCAAAAGGAACGGTCATTTCCTGTCACTGTCAATGCCGTCCTGGCTTTTCAATACTGCACCATTGGGGGGGGGGGGTCTTAATTAGTTACATCTGTTTCTTGCTCTTTTTTTGGAAATGGGACTGGAACTCTCAAATACCAGGAAAAACACAAAAACGCATGCAAGGGTGGACTTGATTCCACAAACATTCTGTTGTTAGTTGCTGTAGTGCTACCATGGGTATTAGCTTCCTTTATTGTGCGTTTCATTATGACTAATATTAAATCCTCTTCAGAGAAGAAAATTATGAAAAAGATGGATATAAGAGATCGTTTTTAAAAAAATCTTTTGAATTCCTTCAAGCATTCTTAAAATCCAGGTATGTTTGAAAAGTATATAATTCGTTTATATTTATGTTTCTTGAAATATCTTAACAGTGCCGTGCAAAAAGGGGGGGGGGGGCGAGGAGGGTGGTCGCCCAGGGCGCAAAGATTTAGGGGGCTCCAAATTTCTAACTACTTTCTACTTACTACTACTTTAAAAGGACTACTTCCAGACAATTTTTTTAATTAATATTATTATTTAAAAAATGCCTGAAATAGGCAAGTGGGTAAACGGAAAAGAAGTGACCAGAGAAACAGTTATCGAAAAAAAGTGAAATAAACTACAAAAGTAGAAAAAAGGGACAAGGAGTTGATTTTGGGGATTTATTATTGATTTTGGGGATTCATTGGTTAAGTATTTAGGGAGGATCGGGGGGAGGCTGTTAATTTAGGTAAATGGGTTTTTCATGCTGAATTAACTATTTTGGTTAAATTTTTCCACACACACACCATCCACCTTAAATTAGATAAACGGATTTTTATGCAGAATTATCCAACGTGTGTCATTTTTTAGATTAGGTTCTTTCTGATAAGGCTTATATATAGTATATAATGCTTGAAGAGATTTGGGAGTTTAATGGTTAAGAAAAAAGGAAAAAGGGGTATCCTCTCAAATTAAATTAATAGTTTTTTACGCAGAATTATCCGATTTGCTTGGAATTTTGGACATAAGTTTATTATGTATCTCTGATGAGTTGTGGGGTTCTTTTGCGTATTATACAGGGAGGCTGGGCAATTACCCTCACCCCCCCCCCCCTCAAATTAGATAAATCTGTTTTTATGCAGAATTATCCGATGTATTTCAAATTTTAAATATAGGCTCTTTCTGACATGGTGAGTACCTGAATAGTTTTAAGAGTTTAATGGCTAAGTATAAAGGGATGGGGGGACGGGGAATAATCCCTCTTAAATTAAATAAATGGCTTTTTACTTAGAATTATCCGATTTGCTTTGAATTTTGGATATAGGTTCATTATGATAAAACATATCTCTGATTAGTTAAGGGGTTCTTTTGCTTATTATAAAGGGAGGCAAGCAGTTATATCCCCCTCAAATTAGATAAATCTGTTTTTATGCATAATTTTCCGATGTATTTCAAATTTTAAATATAGGCTCTTTCTGATATGGTGAATACATGAATAGTTTTAAGACTTTAATGGCTAAGTATAAAGGGATGGGGTGATGGGGATAATCCCTCTTAAATTAAATAAATGGCTTTTTACACAGAATTATCCGATTTGCTCCGAATTTTGGACATTGGTTCATTATGATAAAACTTATCTCTGATTAGTTAAGGGGTTCTTTTGCTTATTATAAAGGGGGGCAAGCAGCTATCCCCCCTCAAATTAGATAAATATGTTTTTATGTAGAATTATTCGATGTATTTCAAATTTTAAATAAAGGTTCTTTCTGATAAGGTGAATCCCTGAATAGTTTTAAGGGTTTAATGGCTAAGTATAGAGGCAAAAACAGAAGATAAACCCCCTTAAATTAAATAAATAGCTTTTTATGCAGAATTATCCAATTTGCTTCAAATTTTGGATGTAGGTTCTTTATGATAAAGCGTATCCCTGATTCATTATGAGGTTCTTTTGCTAAGTATAAATAGGGAAACGGATGATTATTCTCTCTCCCCCCTTAAACTAGATAAATTGTTTTTTATGTATAATTATCCGATGTATTTCAAATTTTTGATATAGGTTCTTTCTCATAAAATGGATCTCTAATAAGTTTTAAGGGCTTAATGGCTAAGCATAGAGGGGGGGGGGGGACTGGGAATAACCTCCCTTAAATTACATAAATAGCTTTTTACACAGAATTATCCGATTTGCTTCAAATTTTTTATGTAGGCTCATTATGATAAGGCATATAAGCTAATGAATATAGTTAAAATAGGGAGGGATGCAGCAGTCCATTCAGGGAACCCTTTCGGGGAAAGAAGCTTGCTTTCCTCATTCGACGGAGGGGATGTCCGGTAGATATCGCAGGCAGTTAGTCTCTTAGGAAATTTGTCGATCAGGAGATTTTCCAGCAAAGGTTTGTCGCAAAAATATCCAACTAACATAAAAAAGCGAGTTGAATGCAACTAAATGCAAATAACAAATAAAAAAAATTTTCTTTATTTTTTAATTTAATGATTGAAAATAATTATGTCAGAAAACATTATAACACATTTTACCTTTTTCCTTATAATGATAAATTTCTATTCATTTCGCATTTAAAACTATTTTATTTATTTATTTTTATTATTTGTGAAAAAAGTAGTATGCTAAATCATTTGTTGTAATTGTCATTTTAATTTACGCCAAATATTTATCATTTAAAACTGGATTTTTACTAATTAATGTCCCATATTACACATTACAAAATATAATATTAAACATTTAAAAAATATATGTTAGAAAATTTTAATGTACAAATTATATTGTATGCCACGAACGAATGAACTAGTGAATTCATTAATTTGTATTGTAGTAATAAAAATAGTTTTTTTTATTACTAGCTTATATCAGTAATTAGAAAGTTAATTGTTTAAAAACCTGTAGTTCTTGATAGATCTTCAGGTTTGAATGCTTAAAAAAACAAATTTTAATAGGAAAAAATATTTTAAGAAAAACAGGATACTTATTTTCTTTGTAAGGATATTTATAGAATACTGAAAAATGCTATGCAGAAACATAAACCACAGTTTTAAATGCAAATAACTATTGAGGATATATAAACAAACCCTTGAAACTATTCAGGGATTCACTTTATGAGAAAGAATCCATAGCCAAAATTTGAAATACATCGGATAATTGTGCATAAAAAACAATTTATCTAATAATTTAAGTGTAGAATAATCACTGCCACCCCCTTTTTAATTAGCAAAAGAATCCCATAACTAATCAGGGATAGACCTACCTTAATGAACCTACATTCAAAATTTGAAGCAAATCAGATAATTTTGTGTAAAAAGCCATTTATTTAATTTAAGAGAGGTATCCTCCATTTCTCCTCTATACTTAACCATTAAACTCCCAAAATTCTTCAGACATTATATACTGTGACGACGTACTGACAATTTTAATTGTGGCAGAAGATAGATAGTGAAGCCTTATTGTGAAAAGGTATGCAGGGGTGAAAGTATCTTCATTCAAAAGCTGAGAAGAATAGGTGCTATTGACCTCAAAGGACATGCCTAGAAAATTATTGCAGTGGTCTAGTGGCAATGAGCTGAGGGGGACACTGGGATTATTGAGCATTGAGAGAGAAGGAAGGTAGTTGGAAGAGAGACATGTGCTGGTAATGTACAAGAAAGTACATTGATGTAAGATGAAGATTGTTTAGACATGCTAAGTGAAATGTAATATTGGAGTGTGGCTTCCATGGAGTTCTAATGTCGATTTAGATATTTTTTTTATTAATTGATCTATGGTTCTAATAAAGAATTTGAGGAATTAAAAATGTATTATTGATGAACTTAGCAAATAAACCAACTGAATAAAGAGAAACTCAGGCCGCGACACCACAATACTATATATAAGCCTTATCAGAAAGAACCTATTTCCAAAATTTGACACACATTGGATAATTCTGCTTAAAAACTCATTCATCTTATTTAGGGCGGAGGGGGAGGGGTAATCGTCCGTTCCCAAAACTAATCGGGCAAACATATTATCAGTATGAATGTATATCCAAAAATTGAACCAAAACAGTTAATTCAGCATGAAAAACCCATTTACCTAAATTAAGAACCTCCCTCCCGAACTCCCCTCCCCCTTCATACTTAACCAATAAATCCCTAAAATCAATAATAAATCCCTAAAATCAATTCCTTGTCACTTTTTTTCAAGTAACATTTTTTCCTTGTCCCTTTTTTCCCGGTATTTTTTTTTTACCGTGTCACTTTTTTCCACTTTTGTAGTTTTATGTTATTTTTTTTCCGATAACCTTTTTTCCTGTCACTTCTTTTCCTAGATTCAGGCAAGTAGATATCATGCAACTCTATCCCCCCCAGAACCGAATTCTGGCTGCGCCACTGTATAAATAATATGTAAACCTCTGATTATCATGATTATGTTGAATCCTATTAAACAAATACACAATTGAAAAGTCAGGGGAATTTTTTTTAATTGATTAGGGAGAATAAAATCTGAATTTCTGTTGACACTATGTTCATTTCAGAATGAAAGTTAGTGAAAATTATACCATTGGGACCGTTCAAATATTACGTAAGCACTAAAGGGGGAGGGGGGAGTCTAGAGTCTGCTTATTTTTTCTGACAAGGGGGAGGGGGGTCACAACATTTCTTACGTAAGCATTAAACAACGAAGCAACTGCAGTTCAAATTCAACAAGCAACCTGAAACATTTCTAAAGGTGTATGGAAATACTAAATGATCACTAGAGCTGGATGCATTAAGATATAAGAATTTATTCCTGGATCCAAGATCCGACCGTCTTACATCGTGGCTGACAACGAACGAACTGCCGAACATCGTTCGCGGCTGAACTGCCTTTTGACTGGCGCTGATGGCGCCATCTAGTGCACATCATAACAGATATAACATTCTCTTCCTTCTTAAAGGAAATATTCAAGTTGTTAGACATGCACAATACAATAAAAAAAAATAAAGTCCTTGACACAGTTCAAAATTTAACAGTCCAATTTAAAAAGTCTAATATTGCAAACGTTCAGGTTTTGCTTTTGGACGAGTGGAACGTCTAGGAAGTGGCGCTCCTGGATTCTGCAAAACTGCTTGCGGCGAGAGTGCTGGAGGATCTGCCTGAGAACTGTGTTCTTGGACACTTACCTGCGGAGACAGCGTAGGAGGTAGAAGGGTGTCTGTCACCTGATCAGCTGGTAACTCTACTACATCTCTCGGTTGCACTGTAGGCACTGACACATCTGATCCTGAAGAAACAGAATCTGGTAGTTCTGGAGCTGGAGGAATTTCCTGTAGAGTGTCCTCTTGCCTGTAACGAATTTGATCAATGTGTCGTGTCCAAATACCCCAAGTTGTCTTGACTTTGCACATTGTATTCCCCATTGTTCCTGTAACCTTTCCAGCAACCCAAGATGGGCCCCGGGTAAAAGAGCGCACCCAGACAGGAGTGCCTTCTGTAAACTTGCTATTATGGGTATCTCCCCTCTCAGATGTTTTAACTTTAGCACTGCGGATAAGATCCAAACGCATGCGAAGAGGTCGTCCGAACATTGCCACAGCTGGAGATATACCCGTTGCCTTTGATGGGGTATTTCGAAAATTCAGAAGAAATCTGGTCAGTCTTTCAGTGAAAGTGCCTTCTTTAGCTTTCTTCAATGCAGTTTTTACTGTACGCACTGCTCTTTCCGCTAAACCATTTGAATTCGGATGGTATGGTGCGGTTTTAATTGGTGTAATGCCATTTCTTTTCAAGAAATTTGTGAATTCGTCACTACGGAAGCCAGGTCCGTTATCACTGACTAAGCTCTCTGGTAAGCCAAAGCGTGCAAACAGGTTACGCAGAGCTATTATCGTTGAAGTTGCTGTGGTGTTGGGCACTGGAATCACTTCAAGCCATTTTGTTTTGGCATCAACTACAATTAATAGCCAATGGCCTTCTACAGGACCTGCATGGTCGATATGGATTCTGTCCCAAGGTTTTTCAGGTGTGAGCCAAGGGATTTGTGTCGAAGGAGGAGCTGCAGCATTTTCTTGACAGTCGATGCAGTTTCGAACTTTTGTTTCTAAGTCCCGATCAATACCAGGCCACCAGACATGGGAACGAGCCAGAGATTTAATAGCAGAAATCCCTTGATGAGCACTGTGCAGTTCATCCAAAACAAATTGACGAAACTTTCCTGGAACAAAAACACGGGAACCTCTGAGAATGATGTTTTCCTCAACTGACAGTTCATGTCGGATATGCCAAAAGGCTTGTAAATTTTCTGTCACTTTCTTTGGCCACCCATTTTGAATATGAGATCGTAGACGGCTCAGTGCAGGACACTTGTCTATCTCCCTTTGGATTAGATGTGCTGTCAGTGGACTATCATTTAACTGTCGGATAAGCAAAACCGACTCGACAGGTACTGGAGGCTCCGCCATTTCAGATTTCAGTGGAAGTCTGCTGCAAGCATCAGCATTTCCGTGCAACTTCCCTTTTCGGTACTCTATCTTGTAAACGTAGGCAGATAAAGTCAATGCCCATCGCTGGATACGGGCTGCAGCAACTGATGGAACTGGTTTTTCTTCTGATAATAAAGTTACCAAAGGACGATGGTCTGTAAGTAACGTAAATTTACGTCCCAAGAGATAGTTCCGGAATCGAGTCACTCCAAATACTAAGGCTAAAGTCTCCTTCTCAATGTGACTGTAATTTTTTTCTGCTTTCGTCAGGGAGCGAGAAGCAAAAGCGATTGGTCTATCACCATCTGGAGTTTTATGTGACAGAACAGCACCAAGCCCATAAGGACTTGCATCACAAGCCAGGATCACTTCCTTGTCTTGGTCAAAATGCACTAGTAATGATGAGGTTTGCAGGACATCTTTAGCTTTTTTAAAAGCTTCTTGTTGTGATGAACCCCATCTCCATGGCCGTTTGTTTTCCAGCAACTGGTATAAGGGTGCTAAGAGTGTTGACATGTTAGGTAAAAATTTCGCATAGTATGTGATTAGGCCAATAAAAGAACGTAGCTCGTCTACATTTGTTGGTTCCGGAGCATCTGTAATCGCTTTGACCTTCGATTGAACTGGATGCAACCCATCTTTGTCCAGACGATGACCAAGATATTCCACAGATGGTTTGAGAAATTCACATTTTTCTGGATGTAACTTTACACCTGCTGCTTGCAGACGAGAGAGAACTTCTTGTAAGTTCTGTAGATGTTCTGCTTCGGTTTTACCAGTTACTAGAAGGTCATCCAAGTATTTAGAGGCTCCTTTTACCCCTTGTAAAATCTTGTCAATTTCACGTTGAAAAATAGCCGGGGCGGAAGCAATGCCAAAAGCCAGGCGTGTGTACCGGAAGAGACCTCTGTGCGTATTTATCACTACCAGGCGTCTTGACTCTTCATCGAGCTCTAGTTGACAGTATGCATCCCGCAGATCTAATTTAGTGAATGCTGTACCCCCAGACATTTCAGCAAACAAATCTTCGATATTTGGCAGAGGGTACTGCTCTAATTCTGTTACTTTATTGACTGTTAGCTTAAAGTCACCACATATTCTAATTCTGCCGTCTTGCTTCAGCACAGGAACAATAGGAGCTGCCCAATCAGAAGTTTTAACTGGCTCTAAAATGCCATCTGCAAGAAGGCGGTCTATTTCCTTGTTGATTTTTTCCTTGTATGCATATGGTACAGGACGAGCCTTGAAAAATTTTGGAGGTTCACCAGTTTTACAGGTAAGATGAACTTTAATTCCTTTCACTAATCCCAAGCCTGGTGAGAAAATATTCTGGAATTCTTTTAAAAGTCCATCTAGCTTGAGCTGCTCAGTCCTTACACAATGTAATGTGTGGTTCATGTTGGCATCAAACGCATTCATTAGGCTTAATGGAACAATCCAGTTTCGCCCAGCTAAATTAGTGCTTCCCTGAGAAACCACTAGTAGAGGTAAAGTCTCTGTTCTTGCTTGGAACACCACATTCACATTTGTAACTCCCAAAATATCAATGGTATTGTTGGTGTAAGACTGAAGCTTAATGTTCGTTTTTTCCAAAGGAGGGCAGAATCTTCTAATTTTATCAAACAGTTTTACAGGCATTATGGAAAATGGAGCCCCTGAGTCAATTTCAAAAATAACAGGCTGGCCTTGGATCTCACAAGTAATTTTCACCGGAGGGTAATCTCTCTTGTTATCTCTTAAATTAAAAATTGTATACTCCTTACTGCCTAAATCTTCTTTAGATTCAGCAACTAAGTTAACTTTAGGTTTGTAACCTTGTTTATTCTTTGATAAACACACTTTTGACAGGTGCCCCAATTTTTTACAGCTATAACACGTGCTATTTTTGTGTTTACAATCAGAAGAATGGTGTTTGGAGTCGCCACAACGATAACACTTCTTCCCTGTATGGCCGTTATTTGAATTGGACGCCGATTTAACGATCTCGTTTTTTCGCGGCCGTTGCGCCGTAACTTGTAATTTTTTCACTTCAGGAACGGCAGATATCTTCAGATCAACAGCATCCCTCGCAGCTGCTTCCATTGAAACGGCAATTTCCGACGCTCGCAAAAGGGTTAAATTGCTTTCTGATAACAATTTTCGTTGTATTCCTTCGTCTTGTATACCACAAACTATCCGATCACGGAGCATCATATCCAGAGATTCGCCGTAATTGCAATACTTCGCTAATTTCCGAAGCTCTGCGATATAATCGGCCACTGATTCGTCCGCGCGCCGTACGCGGCTGTTGAACTTGAATCGCTCCACGATCTCTGAAGGCACTGGATCATAATGTCCGTTGAGGATGCCGATGAGTTCCGCTAATGTCTTAGATGTGGGTGCAGCCGGCGATAGCAGATTCCGAAGCAATCCGTAAGTGGCAGGTCCTACCACCGTTAAGAAAACAGCACGCTTTCTATTGTCTTCGACTATGGCGTTGGCGATGAAGAACTGTTCCAATCTTTCGGAGTATTCGCTCCAGGATTCGACCGATGGATTAAATTCTGCAATACAACCAAAAGAAGCCATGCCGGAACTTGAATAAACAATTCTGGGGTCGCCGGTCGCCGATTAAGCCTGCTTCGCTAACGCCGTAACGTCCGTCCGCCGATCGGCGCTTAGGCCTAGTAGGAACACGCGGCCATCCACCGCTGACGCTCTTTCTTCAAAATCGCGTCAAAAAACATTTTTTTTTATTGAAAAAACATCGATAGAGTTTATCCTCGTCGCCACTGAAACATTTCTAAAGGTGTATGGAAATACTAAATGATCACTAGAGCTGGATGCATTAAGATATAAGAATTTATTCCTGGATCCAAGATCCGACCGTCTTACATCGTGGCTGACAACGAACGAACTGCCGAACATCGTTCGCGGCTGAACTGCCTTTTGACTGGCGCTGATGGCGCCATCTAGTGCACATCATAACAGATATAACACAACCAAAGTATGATGGGGAAAGAGTGTTCTACAATCCGTTCGAAATTCGCCGTTTATGTTCGATTTTATCCTTTGCTTATCCATCGGCAGTCGCGTGACTCACTCGCCCTTTGTCTTCATTGTTGTCTGTTAAGTTGTGTGCCAAGTCAAGTACATTGCAAGACTAGAAAAACACAGGAACCAGTGTGGCTGGGTTCTGTTGCCAGGATAACTGGTCAGTTTACTTTATTTTAGGTAAGTCCGGTATTTTCTTTTCCCCCGTTCAATCGGTCATGGAATTCCGGGAATTTTTGCAGAATTTCTGGAAATTTTTGTCTTTCCGCTTCTATTGTCGAATTTCCTTCTCTACAGGTTTTGGATCCTGGACATCAGAATTAAAATATGAACACCAAATTGAACTCCAACATTTGTATGATTCATGTCAAAAATTTTAGTTATGATGCCTAAATAAGTTAAGACTTCTTGTATATCTTGTTTTATTGTTCATTGTGATAAATAACAATGTATTTAAACCATTTTGTATTTTGTGGTTTGTTTAATGCAATAAGCAACAATATATTAAAACCATTTTATATATTTTGATATCACAATCCCTATATGCTTATATTAATTTGTAGGATTAACAATGTAATTGATTGGTAACTTTTTATAAGTCAAGAAGTATCGATGTATAAACTGTCATAAAATCTTACGTAAGCAAAGGGGGGGGGGGGGTCTACCATTTGCTTATATTTTCTTACAAAGGGGGAGAGGGGGTACAAAATGACTAAAAATATGCTTACGTAATACTTGAACGGTCCCATTTTGATGCAATCAGAAAAAAATATATATAAATTTCTAGTAAATAATTAGTTTGGGTGTAAGCTATATTTTTTCATTGCATTTCAGGCAGGGTTGGCGAGTTTTTACCGAAGGTGGAAAAAACCACGGAAAAAACCTGGTAAAAACCGTCCCGGCAAAAATAGGTTTTTGCCAAAGAAGTGGCAAAAATAGGCTGTCCATTTAAATTTTTCCCCCAGAAAGAGAAAAATATTTCACAAAAGAAAAAATAAACTGCATACTTAATTAAAAAATCAATATTATTCTAAATTTATTTTAACTTTTAAGTTAAATAAGTATAATTATGCACTTTATGAAAGAATATTAACTTTTATAACAAGATTATAAATGAAAAAAATACCAATTTTAATATAAATAAATAGAAACTTCATTTATTCATGTTTATACAATTATTAATTCACATAATAGAACTGTTGAGACTGAGTAAAGCATTTATATTTATAGTTTATATATGTTAGAAATTCGAAGAAACAGTTATAGTAACCTAAATTTAATTTAATATAAAATTATATTTAAAGCAGAAAACTATTAAATTTCAAATATTTTAGCAATATCTTCCTCACAACCTAAATTTTGCTGTTTTAGCATGGGATTAACAGTAAACAAGTTTTGAAAGAGTATCTGTTGAAGTATTTCGAATCTCAGTTTGCACAAATGAAAAATTTGAAAAAAATCTTTTAATAGTAGCACTGCTTGCTAGACATATTTGAAAGTGAAAATCTTTTGATAATAAAAAAAATATGTATGTTAATGACTGATAAAATACTTTACTTACAGGGGTCTGGCTAGACTTTTCTTGTTTTTGTGAAAATTCTAGACAGTTTTGTGAATTTTAAATTATCAGGTTTTCAGGTTCTATCCTTTACATATAGAGAAGCTAAGTAATATATTTTTTGGTGAGTTCAAATGTTTATTAACAGGCCAGATTTTATTTTAAAATGATTAAATTTGTGAAAAGTTCAGTTTAAAGGTGAAATGTCGATTTGAGAGACAAATAATTTTATGAAGAATCCTGTTTGAGGTTAAAGAATTTTGTGAAGGGTCCTTTAAAGGGCCTAAAATTTTCCTAAACATATCCCTGACTTAAAGTAAAAAAAATTAGATATGTAATTTTTTATTTTGTTCTTAAATTCCTAAGTAAGACTGAATCCCACCTATTTTTTAAATATTTAAAATATTTAATATTAATTAATTAGCAAATGAAATTAAAATATTAAATAATACACTGTTAAATTTAATTGTTTATACCATTACTATCCTTATTAGCGTGCAGATTTTATTACACATTAAAGACAGATTGGTTTTTTCCATTTTTGCCGGTTTTTTCCATTTTTTCCCTGGTTTTTTCCAGTTTTTTCCACTGTCCTGGCAAAAATACCTTTTTGCCGGCAAAAATGCCAACCCTGATTTCAGGTCAATTTGACTTTTTCATTGCTTCACACTGAGGCCAATTTTGGGTTGGGTTTTAAATGTTGCTGGTGAGGCTTAGTTTAACTCAGTTTTTCAAAAGAATTTTTTCAGGTTAAAAATCTGTATGCAATAAGACCTTCATAATGGACACTCCCAAGCAAACATTTTTTCAATTCCTAATGTTCTTATAATTCCTAAGCTTCTTTTAATCTATGTGCACAGAACATGTGTGTATACGTACATAAACTGTCACATATATATGTGTGTTTTTGTGTGCATCAAAAATTAAATGTTAAAAATAGTTTTCATATTCTGAGAAAAGAGCAAATGATTCTTAACTGTACCTTTAAGAAACAATAATCTATGATCACATTACCTGTATACATTTTATTTCTCATGCAATAAATTAAATATATGCTCATTCATATTTAAATACATATTTATTTTCATCTGAAACATAGTTCTGCTTGAACTTTTTCAGAAAATCCTAAAAACTCGTGCAAAAAACCTTACTATGAATCTTCAAGAAATTTTTATTGTGAATTCGACCTGCAGTAAGAAAATTAGTCATCCCAATCCGAAAAAAAGACAATTAGAGACAACCCAACTTTGATGCTGGACTTTATTCAATGATCCCAAGGTGTCTGCTATTCAGAGGTTTTAATCATATATGAATATTAAATATCTATTTTGTTTGTATAAAACACAAAATTGGTATTTGAGATTTATAGATAGGTTGTTTAATTCACAATTGAATTAAAGCATGATTTACTTTCCTTTCATTTCTGGTTTGGGTTGGATTGTGTGTTGAAATTTGTGGGTTTGGATTGTGATCTGACTTCAAATGAAAATTTGAAATTCAGCATGAAACTCTAGTTAATTTCTCTCTCTCTCTTGACCACAAACTTGACAATTTATAAATCAGAGGCCAAAAAAATTTGTGTCATCAGAGCCTGAGCCAGATACCAGGAGTATCTATCTCTCTATTCTAAAAAAAAAAATAACTGATGCTGTCACCACCGCTGATATTGAATTTTTTGTGACCAGGGGTCTTTTTTCGTTAATATTAAGAAAACTATTGCACGCAAAAATATAATGATAAATAGTATTATAGAGAAATGTTTCATAAACACACTGTCGAAGAATGTTTTTAAATCAAATAATTATTTTAAGAGATATTTAATTCTAAAGTTGGTCAAAATCATTCCTTTTGAAGAGTTATAGAAGCAAAAACTATACATAGGAATTTAATCATTTTATGTATTAGAAGTTCTTGGTGTACAGACAGCAATTTTTTTTAATTAACTTATTTTTCGACGTTTTATTTCCTTTTTAAATTCAAATTTTCAGCATTTGGATATATATTTTTCACATATTTTACAAAAGGTTGTTATTTTAAGTTGTTGTCAATTTGTAAAAATGGCACAAAGAATAAGTTTTTTCAAATATTTTTTTTTCTACATATGACTGTTAAATTAGAATTATTCCACATTGAAAGTAAGAAAATATTGTAATTACATCATAAAAATTATATTTATATGTGAGTTAAAAAAATAATAATAAATGCATTAATGTGCATTAAAAGGCATAAATGGAGGAAGTTACGTCATATGCTGTATAATAATCTTGCCAAATAGTTTAAATTAAAAAACATATTTACATGACACATTTATTTCACATTTCAGAATAACCTTTTAAACAATTAGTGGCAACTTTAAGGTAGTGCAAATAAAAATATTTCCTTTCTGACAACAAAACTATTTTCACATGAATTTTAAAAAGAGAAATAAAATTTTTAAATAATAAAATCAATGTGCTTTAAAAGCAGTAAATAGAGAAAATTATTTCATATTTAAAATGACCAAATAATAATATTAAAAAATAAATTAAATTTAAATTATACACAGGACAACATGAGAAATGGCACAAGACATTTATTTCCTATTTTGAAATTGTTGTTTTAACAATTGATGTGAGTTTTAAGATAGTGCAAATATTTCTTTTCTAATAGGAATATGTGAATATTAAATGAAGAAAGGAAGCTTTGGAGATAATTATGTCAGATTAAAAAAGATACGTTTAAAATGTCTTATTTAAAACAGCTTTTTTATAGGGTTATTCAATAAATACTGGGACACAAAGACTCTGTTTGCTTAATTCCTTATATATTGGCTTATTTGCAACTGTTTAACTGATCTTATTTAATCAAAGATGTAAACAGCCATTGGATTTCTTAAACAGAAACCGATTCTGCCTTAAAACTCCTCAATCAAAGAGGGGTGAATGGGAACCCGTTTAGAAGAAAATCGTCACTAGTTTTTTAATTATAATTCAATCTTTCGTAATCTTTTTAACACCAATCAAATTAGCATGTTTTTAGAGTCTGCTATGTCAAAACAGGGGTTCATGAGCATAACTTGTAGGTGGTAGAGCCCCCTAGTACAATAAAAAATTGTTAATTTTAAAATGGTTCTTGATTCCCCCCCCCCTCCTCAATTAAGTGTGGTTTTATAATAAAAGTTGAAAAAACAGCAAAATTAGGTAGTAGCATAAACTGTAAAATTGTGTATAGATTTTCAGGAAACAGTATTGGTAATATTCTTTCGTCCCTTCATTTAAGTAAGCATGTAATTATTTTGGCTACGATTTTTTTCATTGCAGGCTACTAAAAAAAACTACTATTTTTTATGTCATTAGGCAGTGGCATACTGAATATCCTTTCTTTAAATAACATTAATATTTGCATGTTTGTTAGGTAGATTTCATAAGAAATACTACCTATTACAGTTATTACCATGGTGCAACTTTTGAAAAATTATTTTATTATTTTTCATTATATGACCCCAGCTAAAAAGTTTATATATATGTATGCATTAAATTTTGTCTGCACGATATAGCTCGCAATTATGCACAGATCATCTATAAACACCCCAAAAACGTTGAGATGGCTATATCTCGGTAAGGATTGAAATGGACAAAATTGGTCCAAGAGGCTGGAAATGGGAAAGAATAAAAAATTTGAATACAGCCTTAAGACTGCTCTTAAATCTAGAAGGGCAAGTTTTTACCTAATTTATTTTTGTACTGAAATGCATGCAACTAGCAGGTATTATTATTCAGAATCTATCTAAGCGCACCTTTTTTTATTATTATCAAATGCAATAGATTTTTCGGAAAATAGTGTCAAAGTGGGAGTTTTGAAACTAATTTAAATGCGAATGAAAAATAACCACTGAAACCAGGGTAAATAACGTGTGTGTCACCTGATCAAAATTGCTTATAATTCAATAAGTAATTTATTGATCGCAAAATGGAAAGCGCAGTTTGATTCCAAATCGCTTCTATAGTCAGGCTTTCAGAAAAGCATTAACTCTGAATATAACAACCTACAATGTGAAAAAAATGTTTATTAAGACATGTGACCTACCCCAGAAAAGCCCTAACCCCCCTTCTAAATGAACGACTGTATCCGCCCTTGATTAAGTCCCAAACAGGGGCTAGCTACCGTGGAGCAATTGGAGCAAACTGCTCCAGGCGTACTAATCTTAAGGGCGCAAAATTGGAAATAATGAAATAAACATTTGTATACTTTTAGTAAAAATATTTGCATACTTTTTTCTTTATTGATCAGATATTATAGAGTTATTATTGAATTAGAGAGATATTATTGTTACACATCAGAAATTCTGTAAAATTTTATCCTTTGTTTAACATCAACTACAGCTCATATTCAAAATATTAGAATAATTGAGAAAAAGTAATAAGAAAAAATTATTTGTCATTTATTTATTTTTTATACTAAGTAAATGCAATTAAATTTCTTATAAATTAAATCTGGAATGTTTAGATAAGATTTTAACATTTATAAAATATAAAATACAGCACAATAAATTAGGTATACAGCTTCCTTAAACACACCAGAATATTAGAATAAAATTTAGATTGGTTCAAAATATTAGAATATTTTATTTTACGCAACAATACTACCTTGTGAATATGAAGTAAATGGTAGTTAATATTTTGTAGCATCCCCTTTAGCTTTCATAACAGCGTACAATCGATCTTGCATACTATATACAAGGTGTTTACAAACATTTCTATTAATATTAGCCCAAATAGACTTTATACGTGCCATTAACTCAGTTTTACTTGAAGGAGGATTTTCTTGAAGTTTTTTCTTCATTATACACCATAAGTTTTCGATGGGATTAAGATCTGGTGAATTTGGTGGCCAAGGAAGTACTTTAATGTTGCGTTGGCGGAACCAATTCTTAGTTGACACCGAGGTATGCGGGGACGCTAAATCTTGTTGAAAGATGAAATCATCTTCAAATAAATCTTCTGATGATGGAATCATGTAATATTCTAAAATTTCTTGATATATCAGACAGTTAATCTTTTCGTAGACGATGCATAACTTTCCAGGTCCTTCTGCACTCATACAACCCCAAACCATGACACTAGCAGCAAATTTTACGAAACGTTTAAGGCATTCTTTATCAAATGCTTCTTGCTTCATTCTCCAAACTCGAATACCTTGATTACCATATGAAACACAAAACATACTTTCATCACTAAATAATATATTTTTCCAATCTTCATTGCTCCATAAACGTCTTGATTTACACCAATTCAATCTTATACGCTTTTGTCTTGCAGTCATGAGAGGTTTTGTTTTCGGTACACGAGATTCAAATTTAAATTTATGGAGACGTCTTAATGTTGTCGATGTAGAAACTTCAACTGCTTCTTCTTTCCATTTTCGGTGCAAGAATCGCACACTTTTAAAACGGTTTTTCTTAACTATACGCTTCAGTTTCCTGTCATCTCTAGCAGATGTTTTTGGTTTTCGGCCACCATTTCGGCGATTATTTTGAAATTTTCCAATTTTTGAATATTGTGTTAGTATTTTACTAACGCTCGATTGCGAACAATGTAAATAATTCGCTATAAAACATTGATTTTTACCGTGCCGATACAAATCAACCATACGAAGTTTAGTAGATTCAGGAATATCACTCACACGGCCCATTTTAAGACGAAAAAGAAACAAACTGCAAAAAAGAATACTGATTTTAAATAAAATAGTCTGAATTTAATCAATGATGCCACCAGTTAAGAATTGGTAATAATTAAAGGAGAATTAATGTGAAATATTCTAATATTTTGAACCACTTGAATAAATATTCTAATATTTTGACTTTTCAAAATAATTTTTTTTGCAATTAATCTTTTCAAAAATGATATTAAATTTAAGATAACAAGTAAGTTTAATCAACAATAAGTTCTTAATAAAAATATCGTTTGCATATTTTCATTAAAAGACATTAAATTACCAAACGATATTTTCAATTTCTAAAAAAAAGGTAATTATTCTAATATTTTGAATTTGAGCTGTATTTCAATTTAAAACACGTTTTTATACACAATTAAAAACCTTTATTTTTATTCACGAAATTTTAATTCATACCATATTGCAACGTCATGTAACTTTTCGAACACCATTTTTGTATGCCTAATTTTTTTAAGTAACTTTTCTGTAGACGACAGTTGAAGATTTTGAAATGTTAAAAAAAGTAATCTAAATTTATTTACAAAGCTCTAATTGATCATTTTATTCACTGCTACTATTTCCAGACAATAAAGTTCCTATCGCATCTCTAATGAAAACGTTTTAGCAGTTTATCATGATGATTACTGTACGGAAATAATTGTAGCCAAAGAAATCACTGTTGAGAAACCTAATATTTAAATTTTACCAGTAATGCTTTAGTGATTTACTTATTTTTATGATTAAAAAATAATTTGACAAGTTGAAGAAAATTACTGATCATTTTACAAAGAAATAAAAAGAAAAGTGCCTAGTTAAATTAATGAAATTGAGCTCACAGGCTATTCACATTGAATTTATATTACACGTTTATTCCATTCAGTCAAATTGAGGTTGAAATTATCCCCCCCCCCTTATTTTACCCCTTTATTTTTAACCAATGAAGCATCCAAATCTAATCAGGGCAGCGCTTTATGAGAATAAATCGGTACACCAAAACTGAAGGAAATCGGATAATTCTCCATTAATCAAAAGTAAGGGAACTGGATTAGTTCCCCCATTTCCCCCTTTATACGCAACCATTTAATCTCTAAATCCAACAGGAATGCCTTGTCAAAATAAACCAGTATACTAAATTTGGAGAAAATCGTTTAATAATGCGTGAAAAACCCTATCTGATTTATCTAACAGAAAAAAATGGGGATTGGCTCCCAATCCCCTCCCTTTATACTTTTAATCAAAAATTAATCAAGGAAGCACTTTATCAGACTGAACCAATTTAGAAAGTTTGAAGCAAATCGGATATTTCTATAAAGAGTTATCTCAATAAACTCTGTTCTTCGCTGTTCATTACGCACATACATACGTGCATACCGAACCTGCGGTTTAGCTCTTAGACTTGTGAGTTAGAAAAAAAAAACGAGCCTTTTTGTTTGTTTGTTTGTTTGTTTTATGGAAATTGTGTGTGCCAATACAGATTCCAAAACAATAATAAGAGCAATATTCCTCATTAATCCAAGGCGATAAAATTAATGGGGAAAGGGAAGGGGTGAATGGAAAGCATAAAATTAAATTTTGCGGGTATTCTTTTTGAGATTTTGAAAATATGACAAGTCGCAAATGCAGAATTGATAAACATTTTCCTTAAAAACAATTGAGCAAGAAATTCAGAGGATCTGATTATCTCCAATGCAAATTTACACCACTTTTTTCGTTATATCTTATTTAGTAACATAATTTTAGAATTAAATAAGATGAAACATAATTTTCGAAAATAGAAATGTGTTTCTCCTTAGGACATATTGATCTCCCCCAATCCTCCCTACCCATCTCCACTAATCAACCATACGATAACAAATAGTAGGCAACAAGTTTTCGAATTATAAAAGAAAAAGAAATATGGATTTACTCCATTAAATTTTCCGAACAATTTTCAGAAATTGTGTGTGTTCAAAAATCATAACAATGAATAAATACTTATATCCTAATTTTATACGAAGGTGAAATATTTTCGTTGGCAATGAGACCTAGTCACCTAGTGTTTTAATGAAAATGTGTATTTTCATAAACATTTTAATAAAAATTTTATTTTACTTAAGAAAGGTGTTATAATAATTAAAAATAAATGACATTGACATGTTTCGGATACGTTTAATAAGATCCATAATCATAATAGAAATAAAAATAAAAACTTATTTTTATTTTTTGTTTTTATTATGATTATGGATCTTATTAGACGGATCCGAAACATGTCAATGTCATTTATTTTTAATTATTATAACACCTTTCTTAAGTAAAGTAAAATTTTTATTAAAATGCTTATATAAAAGGTGAATCTTTTAAAATCTGGTGATTTAAAAAATCTATTGGATTTAATAAACTTTTTATCATGTTTATTTTCATTCTTCAATTGTATACATTTTTCTTATGACAATTTTCAAAAAATTTTCATAAAATTAAACCACATTTTGGCAGTCTCAGAATGGCTGTCCGGCAATCGATCTACGGTTTGGTGCGTCCTAAAACAGGCAAAACTGTGTCTTCCCTCAGGTGAAGCTAATAATTATAAAATTTACTACACACATTAGTTTTGAACATTCTTAAATTATTTAATAATTAAAAGAAAAATTTGCTTTTTTTAACGTTTTTTTTTATTAATGATTTTTTTTTCTTTGCAAACAGAAGGAGGGATTTTTTTTTTTTTTTTTTTTTTTTTTTTTTTTTTTTTTTTTTTTTTTTAAGACTATTTACACATTTAAAAACGTATGTATATTTCCTATTTTCTATCTGTTATTAATGGCGATATGATCTGCTGCAAGAATTTTCAGCCTGTCTGACATCCAAAAGCATCGCTTCTAATTCACAACAATGTACAGTGTCTCACAAAAGTGATGGGACACTTGTGCTTTATAAAAAGAAACTGCAATAAAATAAGTAAACAAACATGTGCAAAAATTTTTTGGGTGTGTTTCATATTTAAAGTTGGTAACAATTATTACATAACATACATTTTGTCAAAATATTAAAATATTAATTTAGTAAAAATACAATTGTTCAGAACGGAGCAAAAAATGGCTCACATAAGTGATGGGACACTTGCTTTTCTATCAAATATTTATCCAAAATTTTTACTTTTTAAAAGGTTTTAATATTTTGTTGGATTTCCTTTTACTTTTAAAACATGATTTAATCTTTTTGGGGTGGATTCGACTAATTTTTTTGTGATTTCTGGAGTGATTTTACCCCATTCTTCTTGAAGCACCGATTTTAGTTGTTGTTTTGAAGAAATAGTGTGTTTGCGAATTCTTGATTCCAATTCTTGCCAAATATTCTCTATGGGATTTAAGTCTGGAGATTGTGGTGGTGTTTTTGTTATTTCAGGACAGTTATATAGCAGCCAGAGTCTAACGTTCAGAGCAGTGTGCTTGGGTTCATTGTCCTGGTAGAATTTAAAATCGTTATGAAGGTTCAATTTTCGTGCTGAAGATTTCAAATTTTGCTTTAAAATATCAATATACTTGTACTGATCCATTATACTGTCAATAAAAACAAGATTACCAACTCCAGCGGATGACATACACCCCCATACCATAACTCCTCCTCCACCATGTTTTACTGTTGGTACCAATTTCTGTTTGCGAAATTCTTCCCTGTGTTTTCTCCACACCAAGATTCTACCATCAGAACCAAATATATTAAATTTACTCTCATCAACAAATATAACTTTATTCCAGTAATCAGAATTCTTATTTATGTTGGATTTTGCGAAAACTAGTCTGAGTTTTCTATTCTTTTCACTTACGAAGAATTTTTTCCTGGCTACTCTACCGTGATATCCAGCAGATCGAATTACCCTTCTAATAGTCTCAGGATTAACAATTATTCCATATAATGCTTGTAAATCAGCAGCAACTTTTGAAGCACTATTTCTTGGATTTTTTTTTTAATATTTCGAAAGATAATTCGCTTTATTCCATTGGATAGCTTTGATGGTCGGCCAGGTCTTCTTTTATCCTGAATCATATGATTCTTTTTATATCGTTTAATGATATTGAAAACTGTTGAACGACTCAAGTTAACTGTTTCAGCAGTTTTTCTAATAGATTTTCCACGTTCAATATGCAAATTAATAACTAATTTTCGAATTTCAGGCGAAGTTTCTTTTCGTTTAGCATTCATGGCTACACAAAGCTAAAAAACACAAAAATTCCAAAACAAACTGGAGAGAAATACTGCAGACGATTTTATAAATTATTGCCAATTGCTTTTAAGTAAAAATAAAACCCCAAAAAATATTTTTATTGTTTATTTCAGACGATTTTTGTTGGATATATAATGATGTCCCATCACTTATGTGAGCTATTCTTTGCTCCGTTCTAAACATTTGTATTTTTATTAAATTAATATTTTAATATTTTGACAATATGTATGTTATGTAATAATCTTTACTAAATTTAAGTATGAAACACATCCACAAAAAAATGTGTACATGTTTTTTTAATTTATTTGATTAGTTTCCTTTTGTAAAGCACAAGTGTCCCATCACTTATGTGAGACACTGTATACGTATGATTTTTTATTTAGTTTTTTGAAAAATCATTTATTGAATACTTGTTTGAAGTGTGTTAGGTTTCTTGTATTTGTAGAGTGCTGGTATTGTAATTTTCTCTATAAATAAATGTCTATTTATATGCATTTTTGTGCTTGATGCACAAAAATATTTATAAATAATATCTTCTACATGATTCTGTTGCTAGAGATTTTTAAGTACAGTGCATTTGGCCTAAGACGAAATCTGTTTTACTCAGAGCTTTAGACTGAGTTTAATGTATAAAATTTTTTAGTAAAAACAATTTTTTAAATATTATAACATTCCTATTCAGCTATTTAGAACTCAAATTTTTTATAAATAGATTTTTACATTAATCACTCTCAAGCTAATGTTAAACCAACGGCAACGTTCTTCACAAATTTCTCATTTCCATTTCAATATTTTTATTTGAACTTTTTCGAAAGAAAAGTTGGAACGGTAATGAATGTTATTATGATTGTTCTCTACTTGCAAGATTTTAAAATATGAGATTCTAAACTGTCGCTCTCCCAAAAAAATCCAAGATTTCTATATTTTGTCCTCTTCATCCTGTTAAAAATATTTCTCAAAATATTGTTTTTTAAAAGTTACGAGGCTTGATTTTTTTTTTTTTTTTTTTTTTTTTGATCCCTGCATTTTATATGTTACATTAAAAAAATTCTTTTCTGTATTTTAACAGATAACATAATAAAAATTTAGTTTTTGCACAACAAAAACTTACCGACGTATGATACTTTGAATTTTATGGAATTTTAGTATTTTCGTGACGTCAAAAAGAAAAAATGTATTTTAACCATACGCGAATAGTAAAAAAAGTTCTTCACAACAGTGTATTCTTTTATTAATGTTCTATGATGCATCGAATCCGTTGAAATTAGAAACCGATGTTAAACGCAGATTGTACAGGCCCATTGGCGCATTTAAGCCGATAATTTATCACAATTTGCCGAAAATATTGGTAGGTATTCAATTCAATTCATTTTACTATTTATTGTTTATTTATAATTATTTGTAAAAATACTTTGACTTTATATAGATGTACGGTTTTAAATCGAATTAAGAATTGTATTTAAATTTTAAACTTCGAAACAAAATTGAGCAGAAATTCTTCGAGTGACAAGTGGGCGCATAAACTTTACTTGCTCCAGGGCGCTAGATACGTAGCTACGCTACTGATCCCAAATGCTCTAGTCTGAATGGGTATAACTGTATTCACTGTGCTCCCTTCGAAATCTATAGATTTGGAAGGGGAGCTTACTTAAGAAAATAGCCCCCCCCCCACAAACACACACACAAAAGTCTCTAGAATAAATTTTCTAACACATTTACAGGTTCATTTTGAAGCATAAAATTATTTTACTTTGAGTTACACTTTAAAAAAATGGACAATTTTTCGGAGATTATATTGAGAATCGGGAAACCAGTACAATTCATTGTTTTTAACGAAAATTTTTTGTAAAATCCAGAAAGTTTTCCTTTTTTTTTTTTTTTTTTTTTTTTTTTTGAAACTTTTTTTAACACTGTATAAGCGATTGATGTCTTTATTGGGGTGTCATGTTCGAAATTTCAGTTCACAATGCAAAATCTAACATATATTTTCTGAAAGATTCCATGTCTTTATTGAAACTCTCTTCTGAATACAAACATGAACAGCTGCAAATTTTGTGCATTTACAAATAAAAATGAATTTCTAAATGTGTCAACAATAGAGAGTTTGAATTTGATAAGAATTTGAAAACATGCAAGACAGAAAATGCCAATGGTACGCTATTGCACTTAATAGACTTTTGGCGGCACTAGGCCATTCTTCATTAAGGAATAGCCTTCTCAGAGTTATCCATCAAAATATATTTAAAGATACAAATTCTTTTGTATAGTCTTGTGTATCAACTATAGCATTTATGCGCATTATTTAATATGCATAAAATTAGTGAAACTTAAAAGCGCACATCTTAAAAATACATTTCCTGTCATCATCGATAACATATACTTCGAATAAAATATTTTATTTGAAGTATTTTCTGTGTTCCCATAAATGCTATGCAATTCATATTATACATGCATTAATTTTATGCATTAATTTCATTATACATGGCCACAGCGCTTACAAAGCCACACAAAAGAATATAATTTACTTAATATTATTAGGCGGGGGGGGGGGGGGGATGTTTGCAGCGTATTTTAATTATATAAATATTTTATGTATGATGAATATACATATCATGTATAATGAATATCATGTATATAAGTCGCTGAGGCGTAATATGAGTAATTTCGCGTATGATAGAAGAACATAAGCATTTAATACACAAAATATCTCAAATGGTATATTCTATCCGAAGTACTGTATATTAGCGATAATGGCAAGAAATGCATTTTTAATCATTATATTTATGCATATTTGATGGTGCATATAAATGCTATAGTTGTTATACAGGACTACACAAAAGAGTTCGTAAAGGTTACTGAGCATAATGTATAAATATGAACATGAATTACTTAAAGGGGATTTTTAAATGAGTTATGTATTTTTATGCTGAACTGCATTCAGTTTATTAAGAAATGTGTTTAAAATATCGAAAAAATGATAAGCATGTCCATGCAAAGAATTGGATACGTGGTTGTTATTATATAAATGATAATTTCTGTAAATATGATTTCAGTAGTTTTAAGAGTGTTTAAGTTTGAATTACATTTTAGCTAAACACTGCGTGTAATAAACATACTAGGTAATCTACAGGGCTGAACAAAAGTATTCAAGTGTATTTCCATCTATTAGTATCAGGGTTGGCAAGTTTTTGACACGCGACAGTTTTTGACGGTTTTAACCATGGTTTAAACCGTCATGTCAAAAACCTCCTTGTCAAAAATGTCAAAAACTGTCAAAAACCTATATTTATATGTAAATAAAAATATTTATTTACATATATATATCTACCTATATTTATATTTAAAAAGTAAAATTTATTTGCTTTTAATAAAGAAAATGTTTCTAAATATGCTGTAGAAAAAATAAATTTAAATTTTTGAAGTAACATATTTTGAATATTAAACAAAACCTTAGATTTTGGAAAACTTATCTTTTGTAATATTATTTATTAAATTTTAATGTGTTATTCAAAATATACAGGGATATATATTATGAAGAAATTTATTTATGACCAAATTTATCCATTGTTTAAAATAATGTTAAAGATTAGACAGGTTCTGTAATTGATTAGGAACAGAAAGATGTTCAAAACTGGTTATGTGCTACCATGCGATACCTAGGGCAAATGAATTGGATTATTGAACTAAATTTCTACTTTGATAATTTTCATTTGAATTGATTTTGATTATGTAATCAAATTAATTGGAAGTATTTCATGTATGTTTTATTTTTTAAAATTATGAATTTAATTAGATAATAATATAAAAAAAAATTACATGATATTTTGTGTTTTAGAAGTATTTCATAGATCAGTGTGATATTTTTTCTGTTTTGACTTTTACAATTGTTATTTGGTTTTTCTGAAAAATCAGTAATTCTGAATTTTAAATCATCAGTCATTTTTTGAATTTATAACTAACATAAAAATAATAAAAAATTAGCTCCTTTCTATAAATATCTGAGTATCTATTTACAATATTCAACCTATTTATTTACTATGCTGAAAAATTAGCTTATACAAATACTGTGAATTTTTTTTCACTGAATACTATAAAATTTTGTTTAATATCTTAAGTATTCAATTGTTGAATAATTACTTATTGTCTTACCTTGCTATCAAAGTAAACATTATTTGTATTTTTAATACTATTAGCGTGTGTGCTGTGGGGTAAGGAGGCAGAGGTGGGAATAAAAATAATGTGTAATAATCATACATATAATAAATAATATGTATTATATTTAAATTCAAATTAACCTACTGGATATTATGTATATAGCATAAAAAAAATTATTAAACATGTATATTATTAAGTTCCACATTTTTGAAAATCCTGCATTTACAACACTTAATTTGTTAATACTTATAAATATTAGCTATGTCAAAATGCATTCTAAATAACTTCATATTTTAAATATTATAATAATAATAAATAAATAAACAAGATATTTAAACATAAATAATTCTGCATGTCCATTTTGAGATAAATTTCATAAATTTGAAATCTGTGATTTTTACCTTAATTTTTATCAATTAAAAATATTTAAAGACCTACTAACTACCCATAATATAATTAAATTTCAACATAATGTATGGCATCTGTTCTTAGTTTTAAGATTTAACAACAAACTTTAGTACACCGCAGCAGATTGTGACTCTATGGGTTTTTGACAGTTTCTGACAGGTTTTTGACGGTTTAATCCGGTTTAAACCTTTGTCATGTCAAAAACCCCTTTTTGACGTCGAAAACCCAACCCTGATTAGTATAAATTGGTGGAAAATTTTCAACGTGTTATGCGTTTTATTGCTAAACTAAATTCTACCATTATATAGTATATATATCAACTTACAGATCAAATATAGGGCTGTTCAAAAATATTGGACTGTACCTGCTGAAATCAATTTTTCAAAAGTTTTATCTGTTTTCTAAAACGTTTGCTTGGTTATTTTATTTCTCTAAATAATGAAGTTTTGTTAAAGATTTCAAGAAATGTTAGAAAGTGATTCATAATCTATGCTTACCGCAAAATTTTTCGTTCTTTCTCCCCCCCCCCTTTTTGTGTGTGTGTGTGTGTGTGTGTTCCCGAGCCCAAATCTGAACCTGCACGAACCAGAAAAAAAAAAAAAAAAAAAAAAAATTGCCTTAGCAGTAGCCCGGTATTGAAAAGCTCTTGGAAAATTATACTAACATTTTGAAATCGTTTCTTGATAAATTTTATCATTTTAAATGAGACTGTGTGCTCTCTCGTGACAACATCTCGTAAATTTCATGTCCCTGAAAAAAAAAAAAAAAAAAAAAAACTGTTGAATAGCATATTTGTTATAGATATACCCAATCACTGGCAGAAATCGGTAAAAATCACAAATCGTATTCTTTTAAAATATTGTTTTACAACTATAGCAAAATGACTTTAGTTCTGTTGTTCATTAATTCTGGAAAAGGACTTCAAACATGAAGTGAGGATTGACAATCAATATCCCATGGTTTCTTTGTGTTACTGTAAATCATCTGCAAAGGTTTCTGTCCCATAAGTAACAATTCAATTTACTTTCATTCTGATTTTTAAAGGACTGTATAACACTTTAAGAAACTTAGAATATTTCTCAAACTTTTTTTTTTTTTTTTTTTTTTTTTTTTTACAAGAAGAAAGTATTGTGAAAGTTTCCGATTTCCGGTTTTTGACGGATTTACACGTCTTAGTAGTCAGAGTTTCCAAAAAAAAAAAAAAAAAACATGTTTTTACAAAATGTCTGTTTGTAAGTCTGTCTGTCTGTATCTGTGACATAAATTTTGTGAGCGCTCTGTCTCAAGAAAGGGAATTTAATAAAAAATTATATTCAGGTAATTCCTGATATAAATTGATGCTGATTAGTTTTTGGTGTATATCGCTCAGCAGGCTGCAATACTGCCTTTTTTACGATTTCTGCAACAGCTCTGTCTCAAGAACTACTGCACAGATTTTCACCAATTTTCAGATTCAGTTAGTCCTTGACATGAATAGATGCTGTTTACATTTTGGTGTAAATCTCATAACAGGTTGTGCTGCTAAGCAGCCTTTTTCACGATTTCCGCAATAGGACTTCAGGACGCATCTTCAGAACAAATGCACGGATTTTGATCAAACTTCAGATTCAGTTAGTTCTTCATGAATAGACATTTTTTACATATTGGTGTAAATCGCTCAACAGATGTCGTTGTAATTCTGCGTTTTTAACGATTCCTTCAATAACTCTATCTCAAGAATTAATGTTCGGATTTTCATCGAACTAATATGACTTAGTTTTGTTTACAGCTGTATGTCAATCTCCCAACAAGTGGCTCTGTTTATTATTATTATTATTATTATTATTATTATTATTATTATTATTATTATTATTATTATTATTAGTATTAGTATTTTAACGATTTTCACAAAAGTTTTATTTTAAGAACTAATGGACGGATTTTCATAGACTCCAGGATCAATTGGATGTTGAAATAAGTTGTTGCAGATTAAAATTCGATATAAATAACCCAACAAGTGGTACCACTATGTTGCATTTTGCATGATTTAAGTGATTTTAGCGATAATCATACCTCAAAAATTAATGCATGGAATTTCATATTATTAAAAGCCTTATAATTGGCATAGATTGCCATTTAATTTTGGCACTGTGATAGCAAATTTTTGAAGTGTTAACATGTGAGAAATATAACAAAATTTTGGGATTTCTATATCCGACTAGTTTTAAATTTGTAAATAAATAAACTATTCACATTGAGACACGAACTTGAGGACTGGTATAACAAGAAAGAAAAAATCATATGTCAAGCATAGATTATGAAGCCCTTTCCAACACGTTCAGAATAATGTAACAAAATTGCACCGTTTAAAAAATGCTAATGTTACGTCTCATTTCACCATATGGAAATGTATAACGAATGTCAAAACTGAATTTCAGCTGTTCCCATCTACAATCGGAAAATACCTGAATTTTTTAGCAGCCCTGCATATGGTAAAGAGATTTGTATCTATTTAAAACATGCATTCCAAAATTTAATTCATTTAAGGGATAGTATATATATATATATATATTTCAGTTGAAAATTCCCCTTCATCAATTTCTTCTAATAAGGAGAATGGTATGCGAATATTTTTGTGCAGCCCTGTATATGAGGTATAGAACTTACATATAAGGAATAATATGCAAAAAAACAATTAAATTTAAAAGCGCATACTGAATTTTAAAACATAATCTCAAGCAATTATTACGCAAAACCTATTTCTTTTGTGTGTCCCTGTAAATAAATAAGAAATACTATGAATTGTCTGTTTTAACGTGATCGTAGTCAAATTCCGTGATTTATATCAGTTTCGATACATTTGAAATAGCCTAATCTCATTAAAATACTCTCCAAACGATTTTTCCCCATATACTATAATGAAATCGAATTCTTTTGAGTGTCCCTATTAGTAAACCATTAATCGTACATACTTCATATAAGCAATACCAACATGCTTTGGTGACCCTAAATAAGCTTTATCAATTGTATGAAAATCTGAATATATTTACGGGAGTTAGAGCTATGACAGATGGCCAGACGGACAGACAAACCGAATGCATAGCACTTTTTAACTTTGTTGAAAAATGCTAAAAATCGAGGCCGAGCTTGTCTTATTTCTAGTGGCTGCTACCAGGGCCATCGCTAATACTTTTTATTTGGGGCATCGGAAAGGGGAGGGAACATTAAATTGTCAAGAAAAACGTCAGTATTTGCCAACTCTTTGAAAAGCAAAAATAATTAATTTGCCAAGTTTCATAACAAGTTAATTTTGTCAAGTTATCACGATTAGAAAATGTAATGTGGTTCTTATTTGAAAAAAATTTAATAATATTCCCAACTAGATTTGTAACTTTTCCAAGTCTATCAGAAATAAAAAGTGTATTATAGTTTTTATTAAAGCTTTGGACAAATTTGCCAAGTGTGGCAGTATTCGCGAACGTTTGGGGATGAAGCAACCACCCCCGTCCCCCTTAGTGAGGGTCTTAGCTGCTACATGAGACTTAATTTTCTACTAGGGTGAACAGCAACCAAACAGAAAAAGAAGATTCCTATTAAAAAAAAAAAAAAAAAAAAAAAAAAGTCTATAAGAATAAGCAATAAGGATCTAAAAAAAAAAAAAGATTCAAGAGTGACAACACAAATATTACTTAATGAAGAACGAGAAACAAGAACGAAAAGTGATGCATTCAGAATAGATTACAAAATACCTTCCAACGCTGTATATGATCTATAGATATGTGAAATATTATTATGTACATAGTACGCTAAAATATATTTTAACTAGGAAACACATAACACCTTTGTATATTTCCCTTTAGCAGTTCCCATATTCGAGATCTTTTGTACTGTTCTGTATGTGGTTTATATAATTTATAAATAATAAGCAAAACATTGGTTTAGTTTTAAAATGTGTACTACAATTTAAAGTGCACTTCCAGTAATTATTGTAAATAGACAATGTTGTAGTACCAGAATTCTTTTATGTAACCCTTAAATGCACACCACATTCTATAATAAGCTCTTGTAGTGCAAATCAGAATATACATAAATTTCAATGTGTTTAAAACAGTGTAACATTATTAAAACACACACTAGAAACAATTTTTCCCATAAATTATTATGTAATGGAATATTTTTTAATGTCCCTGTAAATGATTACCTGTGAATGCTACACTTCACTCTCAATGCTGAACATTTTATAGTAAATCTTATCAATATATATCAATTGCATGAAAATTCGAGTATACGTATTTAAGCGAGTTAGAACACGGACAGGCAAACAAAACTTTTTATAGACACTTTTCAACTGTGTTGGTAAGTATTAACAAATAGAGAAAAAAAAAAAGTAGAAAAAAATCCAATACTTTTAAAGTCTGTTTTGTGGTAGTGTTAGGGAGTTATTTAAAAGCAGGGAATTGAAATTTGATGAAAATCAAATTTTAAGTAAAAAAGTTTAGCACCCCTGCATAATTCACATCCTAAGCATGGCCCTTACTGCACTAAAAAAATTGCAGTGAAAAACAAACATCGTATTTTCACCTACAGATGGCGTTTGTTTTTAATTACCTTAACGAGAAGTTACCGCGAGTTTTCAGTTCATGAACTTGTTTCATCCCTATCTCTTCCGATTACATCTTCATCACTTTCAAGCGCGTCGCATAATCATCTGCGCTAGCTCCCGGGTGAAAACAAGAGGAATACGGAAAAAAAAAATCTGTTTAAAAAGTGTGAAATAGAAAATTGTCTCTGGGGGTATTTGTGAATATTTATGAAAGAGGGGAAAAAAACTGTGTCATATTCTTGAAATGTGATAAGAATTTTTATCAGTAATTGAAAAAGATGAAATAAGAAAATGAAAGTTCATTAAGAATAAAACCGACTATAGCGGAACTGTGAATTGTGATTTAGAAATGTCAAGAGTGGTTATTCTCTTGTTTTTGTTATTCTTTATCAACAGTGCAGTAGGTAAGTAAACTATTACTAGATCTATATATTTATTATTCTTTATCAATAGTGCAGAAGGTAAGTAAACTTTGGTATATATTAGGTATAACCAGGCTGGTTTTTTAATCATCTGGCCTGAGCTTTTTACTGAACCGATTTTGCTAATTATTATTTTAAATGAAAGCACTTTATTTTTAGATGTGCCCGTATTCACTATTTTATAAATAATTCCATTTTCCTATTTTATTTATTTCTTTATTTTTAAAAGCTTTTTATAAAGATTTCTTCAAATTAGTGCAATAGGGTTACTTTCATTGTTGAAAAAAGAAAGGAAAACAATGGGAATTACCAAATCATTACGGAAGTCATTTTTGTATTACAGATAAAAATAACTATTTAAAAACTTTTGAACAGAAAATGACGTTACGATTGAAAACAATGCATTTTTATTCATAAAGCTGTTGCATTTCAGTATTTTTTTCATTTTGCTGATATTGAAATTCAGACGCACATCCAGAGGGCTTGAATTGGTGAAAATGATGTCATAGAAAAAATGATATGCGTATTGCATTCAAAATTGTAATTAGAAAATGTGACATTAAGTTTGGGAATGTGTTTAACATTAGTCTGTTACACGTTAAAATATTTTTTAAATAGTGGATATAAATATGAAATGTAAATTTTGCGACGGAGAAAAAGATTTAATTTTTAGATTTTGTTGAAAACAAATATTATGATTGTGTTATAATAGCGCATATTCGTTAATATTACATTACTTAATGCCAAACATCAAAGTCTCAGTTAATAACTTCATGATTTTATTGTCTTAATTGCATATTACTGATGACGTATAGAAATAAAGTTTAATTTTTCCTCTAATTTGAAATATAAAATTAAACTTTTATTAAAAATAATATTTGTTTTAAGAATTAGGTTAGTCAATATATATATTGATTAATAATTGTATGAATTTTTGTGATTATATTTTAGAAATTCAGTCAATCAGTTCTTTTAATCAATTAGGGTCCGAATTTTTTTTCAATTTTTAGAAAAAATTACTTTTACGTTTATAACATTAACACTAGCTAACCAAATAGATTAATTAGTGTTTAACAAATAGTTCATTGTCTGAAAGATAACGAATGTTGTTTTGCGTACTATTCAATTCATATTCATATGACAATAAACTAAGGAAGAGTTTTTGGAGATGTTTAGAAAATGTTGTATTACAATAAAATTACAATAAGATTTACGACTTTCTAATACTTTTTGCACTTTATTACACATGATTCTTTCAGAAAGGTTCATTTTAAATTTAAAATGAGAAATATGCGTTTAAAATAAAAGAATCGCAAAAAGTGCAAAGAGAATTAGGCAAATATATATTATTATTACCATTACTAAATGCGTAAACATAAATGAAGTCATCTAGTAAATGCATATACACATGTTATGCATATACCTCGGTTATCTGAATCCCGATTATTCGAAAATCGGCTTAACCGAAAGACCTTGAAATTTCTTAAAGTCTATTTTAAATGTGAAAATTTTACTGCCAATTCTATCGTTACCGATGCCAAATGACATCTTTCAACATATTTTGATTTACGATTACTATTTTATTTGTAATTTTTAGATCAAAACAATTCTGAATCTTTTGTTTTATACATTGAAGTGTTGTTTTGATACATATTAGCATTAAAAATTAAAATAAAAACTAGTTGGATGTGTCAATCCCAAAACTTTGTTCTATCTGATAAGTACATTTTAATATTAAAAAAAAAAAAACGTGGTGACCTCAAACTTACCCACTATCGAATTTCCCCGAACATTTGACCTAGCCTAATAAGATTCTGGTATCCGAAAAGCCTAAAACGCAAAATTTAATTAATATTCTGAGAAAATGAGTTAGTAGTGCCTCATGTTGGGTAATTTATACTAAAACCTAATAAGCAATAACTTATGTCAAGACCTAAATGAATCTGAAATTTGATGGAATTTCGTCCCTTCGTTCTTGAGATATAGTTATAACCAAAAATTTGCAAAATGTAGCACAGCAACACCATATCTTGACAATTTATGCAAAAATGTAAAAAAGCGTCTAATTATGTTATGGTGTAAAAGAATATGAAGTTTGATGAAATTCTATGCATTAGTTCTTGAGATATAGCTAGTTTAAAAAAACCGAGTAAAATATAGCACAGCAGCATCATCAGTTGAAAAGATTTATAACAAAACGTAATCATCGTGTAATTATGTTATATGTCATTTTATAACAAAATCTGAAGTTTGATGAAATTCTGTGCGTTGGTTGTTGAGATATAGCTATCGGAAAAATCATGCAAAATGCAGCATAGCTGCACCACCTGTTGCAAGGTTAAGACCAAAATGTAACCAGCGTCTAATTATGTTATATATTCTAGTGTAACAGAATCTAAAATTTGATGAAGTTCTCTGCATTAGTTCTTGAGATATAGCTGTCGCAAAAATCGTGCAAAATGTAGCATAGCAGCGCCACCTATTATGCAGTTCACACCAAAACCTTATCAGCGGCTATGTATCTCAAGGTATCGCGGAATCTGAAGTTTGGTGAAATTCTGTGCATTAGTTCTTGAGATATAGCTATCATGAAAATCATGAAAAACGTAGCATAGCAGCGCCACCTGCTGGCCAATTTACACCAAAACCTAATCAGCGTCTATGTATATCAAGGGGGTCACAGAATCTGAAGTTTGGTGAAATTCTGTGCATCAGTTCTTGAGATATAGCAATCTTGAAAATCATGAAAAACGTAGTATAGCAGCGCCACCTGCAGGCCAATTTTCACCAAAAACCAATAGGCACTAATTCATATCAAGGTCTAACTGAATATAAAATTTTATTAAATTTCGAGCATTAGTTCTTGAGATAGAGCGCCCACAAATTTTTTGTCACATACAGACAGACTCACAGAGACAGACTCACAGACAGAAAGACGGACAGACTCACAGACAGACATTTTCTAAAAATAGTCAAAACGTGTTCAGGACCTTCTAAAACGTATAAATCCGTCGAGAACCGGAAGTCGAAAATTTTCATGAATCCAATACTTTCTTCTTGTAAAGATAGAAGAAAGTAATAAGTAAAAATCAAAACTTTGAAAGGTATTATTGCACACTGATGGAAATAGTGTTAAAAAAGCATGCTCTTTATGAAATAAACAAAGTCAGCTTATTTGGTCCATTGCGTGATTTCGGGCACTTCATTAAATAGAACATATATGACACTTCATTTTAAAAAAAGTTTTAATTTTCTTTTGTTTTTCAACTTTAGTGTGCTTTGAATATTGTACCACAGCATTTTTATTACAACTGTCGTCTAAATTACGATCATAGCTTTCCATGAAACAACTTTTCACCATAAGCCTTCCGGTTATTCAAACATTTCTATGGAGCCCCGGCAGGCCCTTATTACCGCATGGGCAAATCGGGACTTTGCCCATGGGCCCCGCACATTAAGGGGCCCCCAAAATCCATACATTAAATTATAAAATACTTTTTTTTTTCCAATTCCATCTCTTCCATATGTTGAAGTTATTAAAATCATCTTAAAATAATATAACAAACTGCTAAATTTATATAAAAGGTTTTGCTATCCTTAGTACAGAACAAAAAGGTGTAATTTTACTAATTAAGGTATTTAATTTAGAATCGACGGAGCTAAGAATTTTCTTCTGTTTATATCCAAGGTGCGAAAATATGTTTATGTTAAACTTACACAGTGAGTGACCATCAGTTCTGTTTGAATAATGCTGCGTTGATTTGAAAGGGCCCCCCCTAATTAATCTTTGCACAGGGCCCCGATTAGTCATAATCGGACCCTGAGCGCCGGTTATCCGAAAATGCCTATGGAACCCCGGTTAACCGAAAATGCTTTGGTCCCATGATTTTCGGATAACCGGGGTTTTACTGTCTAGCATTACTACATGTAGTAAATTAGCATTACTACACACAGTAGCAAAAGTATTTCTTAAAACAGAATAATACTCCATTAAAAGACTCGTACTGTTAATAGTACATCAGACCCGAAAGGGCTAAACATTTACAATCGTCGAATTCGACGGGTTAGTGCTCGTATTTCTATTATTAGGAAGAAATTGTTATCAATGCAGAAAACTAATCATTGTCTAAAGTGAAAAAAGATATTACGACTGTTCACATTTAATAAATTTATATTTGATTTTTATTAATTACATTTCGTTTGTATACACACGGTCCAATTTCTATGAAAGTAGATTTTCAATACAGAACGTATTAAAATTTCCAGAAAACAAAAATCAAATTAAGAGGTTTAAAAGAAGACTTTGAACTTATCTAACATCATACCATTATTTTCTTTAATCGTGAGAAATATTTTATTAAAATTACATTTTTAGATTACGTAAATGAATCTGGAATGTTAATAACCAAGATTCCACAAACCTGACGCCTTATTCATATATTATTTGTAACACACTAAATATTAGACTGAATTGAGTTTGGTTTGTTTTGGACTAATTAATACTATATATTGTTACATTTAATTTTAGATTTTTATAACTCTTATTTGTTTTTATCTTGTCCACAGATAATTGTTTGTAGATTTTTCGTAATTATTTAAAATAAATATTTTGCACCGATAACACTTACAACGGTTATTGTAATATTTAACCCTTTGCGGTGCAGGGTAAATTTATTGCTTAAGTGTTGAAATTAATGACTGACACCGGAATTTGAAAACAACTTTATTTGTAAATAAGAAAACGCTAGATTTCACGCATTCAATAAACCGTAATTTTTTTAAACAAAATTCCGGTGCTAATGTGGCGTTTGGGAATTAAAATTAAGTGGTATATCTATGAAACCACCGCGCCGCAAAGGGTTAAAATGACTAAACAGGCTTTCTTTTCAACTAAAGATTATTTTTTACTTATTCATCATATATAGTATAGGGTAAACCTTGCAATCGTTTTAAAAATCGATTTTTTTTTTTTTTTTTTTTTTTTTTTTTTTTTTTTTTTTTTTGACGGTTTTACATGTTTTAGTCACTGGAGATTACGAAAAAACATACCGTATTTACTCGTGTATAGGGCGCACGCGTGTATAAGGCGCACCCCTACTTTACAAGTAAAAATGGCGATTTCTTAAAATCTCGTATATAAGGCGCACCATAAATTTGATACGCTAATGAAGAATGACCAAATGAATTTCCGTTAAAAAAAAAAAAAAAAAAAAAAAAAACAGTCGAAACAAACATTACACCAGACCAGAAAACAAGACGAAAATGCATTTTTAGACTTCGGGTTGTAAGAGAATGACGGGAAATAGGAATGAGTGACGGTAAAGAGAATTGCTAATTAGCGTTTAGATAATGTCATTAGCTCTGTTGTATAAAAAAACTGCAAGGAATAAAATAATTATGCAGTAATACTTCAATTAAGTAGCATTTTCCGAGTATTAATATCTTCTTTGAATAATTTCTTGTTTCATATGTATATTGTTCGACTGCATCCAACAGTAAAAAATTATTCCGTGTATAAGGCGCACCTAAGAATTTGGCCCTACTTTTTTGGAAAAAAAAGTACGCCTTATACACGAGTAAATACGGTATTTTTAGAGAAAAAAAATTGCCTTCCGTCTGTCTGTACATGTGTTTGTAAACGCTCTGTCTCCCGAAAAATTGAAATAGAGACTTGAAAATTGGTGTGTACTTAATATATGGAAAGAATCCTATTTAATATCTGTAACCTCGATTATATGGAACAATTTTTTTTGGATTCTCGAAACATTCGTTTTGATGTTAGGTATATAAAAATTTTCGATTTTTTTTGTTTTAAGGAATAACTGTAAAAGACAATATAAACCCCGTAAATTTTGCTTAAAAAACGGAGTCGATCGGATAATTAGTTGCCGAGATATTTGTAATCCTGTTTTCCACACTCTTCGATTTTTCATGAGTCTGTATCTTATTCAATTTTCAATTCAAAGGTATATTTTAATTGGATATGAGAAGCTTAATTCAAGGCAGTAAACTGTTAGTTAATATAATTATCATTTTTGGAATTATAACGATGCTTCTTTTATATAATTCGGTATTACTTAATCATCCCGTCGATCAAAAAACTATCGCCAAACTGAAATATCAAATGCCAATATTGCTTATCGTGAATGTCACATTCACTTAACATTTAACACACGTTAAGTGTGTTTGTCATGTCAAGTGATTTTTAATTCGATGTTTTATTTGTAGTATTATTAGTCTTTTACTAATTTATTTGTTATTTCGTTATTTAAAATAAAAATTATGCCAATTTGTATGATTTACTAATAGTTTGAAGATTTATATTATATGCCGAAATTAGTCGACGAGATAATTAATACCAGCAATTCCGTGATAGAGCATTACTATCCAATGCACTAAAAATATTTCAATATACGTTTAAATTTTATTCTGGAATTAAGATGCATTTTTTAAAGAGATTTCACATGTTATATTTTCATATTTTACAGTATGTATATCCATGATGGGTAAGTATTACGATAGCCCCCAACGACTAGTTTTCTTTTTGTATTTATCTGCTGAATTAACAGCTGTTAACTTTTTGTCCACTGATATCACTTAATTTCTAGTGACACAAATTACTTCTAAAATAAAACATAAATGCACTATACTTTAAAAATAAATCTGTGAATTCCCGGTATAACTACTGGCAGCAAAGTTGCCAGACATTTGCCGTTCCATCAGTAGATTGTCCGTTTTGGAAAATAAAAGAAGGGAAAACTCCGTTCGAAGAAGCGGCAACTTTTCGTTATAAAAATTGGTTTTTAATGATAATAATTTAATTTAATTTTTAAAATCAGTAAATCAGTCACTCGTCAAAGAATTCGAACTTTCCGGGTGATTTTGTACTGCTATATTAATTTATTTTTATACAATATACTCCATGCCGTCCTGCGGATCGAACTCCAGATTTTTTGACAGCGGAATAACTCCTTTCTGACTGAGCCATAGCTGTTGATGCTGTTTCGCACAAAGTATGTTTTTTTATGAATCAGTGGGGAAAAATTTATTGTACTCTTCAAAGATTTCTTTTCAAATACATTCGTTAGAATATTCGTAAATGGTTTATTTTATGTTATTTTAGACCGATGCATAATACTTATTTCTTTTTAATCAATTTTAATTTCTTAATTTGTTTAAGTTAAAAAAAAAAAAACACTTTTGTTTTAATGAAAAAAACATTTTTATTCATTTTTTACAAATGTAATGTCTTGCAGAATTTTTCGAAATTGCCGCGCGCTATTTATTTTTTAATGGACTAATTAAGTAAAAAATTCTTTTAAATAAGAAATAAGAGAAAAAGAAACAGAAAAAATGTCATTTTTTTTAATTATTCATTTTGTGCAATGTGTTTTTATAAAATTAATATATTTTTTATAAAGCACTAGCAGTTTTCGCCCGCTACGCTAGTCGGTTTCTCTAAAGGAATTTTGAATCAAACGAAGTACATCTAGTAAAGATTTAAACAAAAATCTTAATATTCTTTAAACATCCATAATTGTTGTTTTATTCATATAATCTTACATTATCCAGTTCAAAGTCGATTTTGATGACATAATAGACAAAATAGCTCTAAAATGACTGAAGTACCTATATTTGACTATTTTTTTGGTTGGTGTGTTATCTTGAATTTCCCACTCCCAACTAAACCTGCAGCTGAGTATATGGCTAAATATCTCAGAGTCGCTGGGGGCATATAATTAGAAATAATGATCAGAGAGCTTTTTAATAATGTATCACATGAGGGGTGTAGGCCAAATTTAGAAAATTCTCCCTCACCCACCATCCCAGAGTTCTTACTATCCCGTCTCCCCCGTATAAAACCTTCTCCTTTCTTTGAAATTTTCAAATATTGTAAATAATATTTATCAAAGAACGCTAAAAAAAAAAAAAAAAAAAAAAAAAAAAAAAAAAAAAAAAAAATTGTAATGGTAAAACGCTACAATTTCAAAAAATTTAGAAAACAGCCCCCCCCCGGGGGGGGGGCAAATTGGGATGCAGGAAAAAGTTTATAAAGGCATTTAACCAAGAATTAATGTAAATTTATAGAGAGTTTCGCTCTTTTTCTATGTTTTAACAGAATTTTTTATCACTGTATAAAGTTGGTGTTATAAAGTTTCTCGAAAGTTGGTAACAAATAAATTAATTTTTGATCTCGATGACAGAAAACAATACAGTTACATTTCAGCAAGAGTACACAAGTCTCGCGAAAGAGACAGGATTCTTTCGTTCATTTTTTCCATTACTGTGAAGCAATATATGAGTTTTGTAAACTGGCAAAATAAAATTGCGCCAGATAACGTTCTTTTTTTCTATTACCATCCATTTCGTTATTTTCAGGAAATATGGTGAATTTTTTCAATTTTTAAGAAAAATGACTTTTGTTGTGAAAAGTGACTTTTCTGTGAAATTCATGGGAAATATATAAGTGAATTTCAGATTTTTTTTTTTTTTTTTTTTTTTTTTTTTTTTTAACAGTGTAGATAAATAAAGAAGATACTCCTTTGAAAATGAATCTTCTGAGATTAGCCTTATTGTGCACTGCACATGCACTGAATCTATTATAATCTTGGAAATTCTTTTTTAAAAAATTATAACCAAACTTGACTATCTGTTTATGTTTCACAACTCCTCCTCCTGGAATATGGAACACAGCTCGATGACACTAATACCAGTTATCCGCGTTAATTACAAAGGTAATACTATAAGGTTTCAGAATTTCGTAATTTAAATTAGTTTCCGATATTATTTTTTTATTCTTATTTATTTATTCTTTTTTTTAACCATTTGGGAAAAGGTTGTTTCTGCCATTCGAGAATAAAGAAATCTGAAGCATATCTGAAGTGATGCCCGGATTTTATTCGTTTTCTGATTGGTCCATATTTAATGTCCGAAAATGAATACTTCTGTTGCCACAATGACAAAAAGAAATATAAAAAATTACGAAAAAAATAATAACTCAAAAACAAATTGAGATACAACTTTCAAACAAATTGCATTTAAAAGTACAATTTTTCCCTATATGACGACGATATAAAAATTGAAAATGTGCTATGTTCAGAAGTTTAAAAATTTTAAGTATCGAAAATTGTAAACTGAAATTTTATTTAAAATTTGTTTATAATTGGTGCAGAAATATTAATGTTTAATCCATGGCGTACATAATATATGACTATGTTATTACGTAAACCATGTTTTGATCATCATAAAAATAGTGTTTATTATTATTATCGTTATTATTATAAAATACTTTACTTTTAGAAGAATTTTTATTTGGATAGCGAAAAAAATGTCGTTGTTAATAAACAAGTAAGTAAAAAAGTTACAAAATGGGTAAACGCAAATTATCAATATGGAAAAAACACAAATCCAAAGAAAGGTTTCGTATGAAAGATCGTCTTGTAAAGCAAAAAATGAAATCGAAGTATATTTAGCGATCCCACTGATTACGAAATGTGTGAAGATCACGAAAAAAGAAACAATGTAATGTTTAACTAATTAAATGTAAAACCATGTTTTTTTTTTTTTAACATAGAATTTATTTACAAGTCTTAAATTTTAGTCTTAGAAAAAACCATTTTTCTAGTAGATGTTGTAATTTGTTAAATTATATTTTTATTTTATTTTTTTGCGAGGTATTTTCAAAAAGGCCAATTCTGTTTTTGTGAATAAAAAAAGGGAATAAAATTGTTTAATATATTTTTATTGACGTCATTTTCTCACTGATATTGAAAACTTAAATTATTTTTAATGTGAATAGATGGTAAAAAATCTTGATTTAATAAATTTTGTAAGAAAATTTGAAGAAACATATTTTTACATATTGTGTCGCATAAATTCATTCTACAGAACCAAAAATCATCTGTTAACATACAGACATTTAAAATTATTATATTTTAAACTTTATTTTCTTCAACCACTGAAGAAAAATTTAAAATAATAACTTGCATTGAGGTGGACAAATACTGACCAATTGATTACAAAAATTGATTTTTTTTTCTTTCTTTTTTTACTTTATTCCATCTTCAATAGAAGAAAGTATTGTAATCGGAATTTTTTTTTTTTTTTCGACTTTCAGTTTTCGACGGATTTATACGTTTTAGGGGTCAGAGATTCCAAAAAACATTTTTTTACAAATGTTTCGCTGTCCGTGTGTCTGTATATCTGTGTGAAATTTTGATTTATATTATTATGAAATTTTGATGAATCTATGAAATTTTGAATTAATAACAGTCATGTTATACATATATTTTTTAAATGTACTATTATATTATATTTCTTTTTCCTCTAAGAAATTATACTCAACGGGTCTCATTTAGTAAATTCTGACAATCTGGATTTATTTCCCAACTCTTCTTAAAATATGGAACATAGCGCAGTGAAATTAACATCAGCTATTCGCATGGATCCGAGGATTCCATATATATAAGTTCGCAGAATTTTAAAACTTTAATTAGTTTCCTAGATATTATCTCTCACTCTCTCTTTTTAGCACTTTTTAATGAAGTTTCTTTGAAGATGTCATCTAAATTATTCCATTTTTGCGGATAAAAAAGGAAATAAAATTGATTATATTTTTATTAACTTTAAAACTGAAAAGAGAAATTATTTTCATTTTAATAAATGGTGGCATGCGAAATTTTGATTAAATTATATTTTCCCAAGTATATTTGAAAAAAAATAATAATCGCTCATTCAGGCTTCATGAACCAATTTATTCTACACTAACAAAAATCTATCTTTTGTCGACATGCTGACATTTAGAAATAGTATATGTTTTCAGTTTTGCATTCAAATAAAAAAAAAAAAGATTTAATCTTGTTGTATTTAAATTACAATTATTGACCCTTATTTGCAAAGATTAAATTTAAATTTAGTATATCATGTTAGTGTGAAAATTTTCTTTCAATTAGTTTTTATAGTTTCTAATATAAACACATAGCTACATGTGCATATTATTATCTGAATAGCATATATTTTACATAGAAGTCTCAAATAATACACTATTAATTAAGTCAATTTGATTAAAAAATAAGAATAATTTGATTAAAATGTAATTTTTTTCAGATGTTAAACAATTTAAAATAAAAAGTTAGTGCAAATTTAATAAACAATAATTTAATAAATTTCTTCCTTCATGTTCATAAATGTATGTTACTTTCCCCCTTCCACCCCTGTAAAATTTTAGCTATATTTTCAAAATGGCTCTCTGCACCTCTGCATACACATAGTCCAAGAACCGACCGCACAAAAACCTATGTCATCGAGCACAAGAAAAAATCCTTTATTTTATGGATGAGTAGTAATGGAGGAATCTAATGATCCATGTCTACAGAAGTGAAATAGAGCATAAGCCAAAAATGATATCACTAGTGGCTAACTTGTAGTTTAGCATTGTGTTTGTCCTACAATCAAAAGTATGATAAAATGGAAAACTGGTTGCAGGAAAAAACAATGCTAAACCTACGAGTCAACCACTAGTGGTATTCATTTTTGGCTTATGCACCACTTCGCTTCCGTCAGACATGGATGATTAGATTCCCCTATTACTACTCTTCCATAAAATAAAGTGTTTTTTCTTGTGCTCGATGACGTAGGGTTTTGTGCGGTCGACTCTTGGACTATCAGTCTATAATTTTATCAGATTATAAATCAGCTTGTACAAATGATTAAGTAAAAAAGGTCCCTGTTTCTGGATACTTATAACAACGTCTGTAATCTATTAAAAAATAATAAAGAAAACAAGTAAAAAAAAATAGCATGTGCGAATTTGCCGATTTTGACTACAATAAAGGTCAGTCAAACATTGATAATTTGCAAAACAACTATCGTAACTTTACATTTAAAAAGATATAATTTATCGAATAAAATGTTTAATTTGTGCGATTCCTGCATCAATTAAACGTAATGATTATTTTGCAGAGTTAAACTTTAAACATTACATATTTGTCAACGTTTTCTAAAATAAATAAATAAATCAATATAAATAAAAATATTTTTTATATTTAAACGATCGCGAAAAAAAAATTGCACAACTATATGACCAACAATATCAGGCAACAGGTCCGATGCCAATTAATGTTCAGTATTCGATCAACCGAATATTCGATAAAATGACCGAGAACCAAATAGAAGCCAAATTTTCTTTATATGCCTTGTTTGCAGTTATAATAAATATTTTATACATTTTAAGTAAGATGAGATTAAAAACAAAAATTGAATTTATCTAAATACGTATTCCAAGCTACAAAAAATGTTGCTTTTTTTAAAATAAAAAATGTAACATTACAATAAAATGCATTTTATAGATGAAATGCATTTTATAAAAATGCTTGATCGGTCTTCTTGATACTGTACTTAACTAGGCTCGGCTAAAAACAATAATTTAAAAATATTTATTAATCTTGGCCACTTTCTCATTTAAATAAAATCAACCAAAAGCCAGTTTTATTATATTTAAAATTCTTTCAAGAAAGAAAGAAAACATAGATTGTGACATAGCGTGTTTAATTATTATAGATTGTGGCACAGTGTATTTATGAATACATTAGTATTAATACACTATATATTATTACACTATTATATTAAGGTATTTATTAATCTTTTCCACTTTCTCATTTAAATAAAATCAACCCAAAAACCAGTTTTATTATATTTAAAATTCTTTTTTTCTTTCTGTTCCTGAAAATATAGATTGTGACATAGTGTTTTTAATTATTATTCTAGATTGTGACATAGTGTATAATAATGAATAATTTATACTTTTTAAGTAAGGTGAGGTTAAAAACAAAAATTGAATTTATCTAAATATGTATTCCAAGCACCAGAAAATGTTACATATTTTTTTTAATAAAAAATGTAACAGTACAATAAAATGCATTTTATAGATGAAATGCATTTTATAAAAATGCCTGATCGGTCTTCTTGATACTGTACTTAACTAGGCTCGGCTAAAAACATTAATTTAAAGGTATTTATTAATCTTTGCTACTTTCCCATTTAAATAAAATAAACAAAAAGCCAATTTTATTATATTTAATTTTTTTTCTTTCTTTTTTGTTTCTAAAAATATAGATTGTGACATAGTGACATTTTAGCATGTTTGTTACACACCTTAATGAATATGTCAGAGTTCGCCCAAAAATTTAGATGTTGAAGAAATAATTGAGAAAGCTAAGATTTTTTTTTTTTTTTTTTTTTTTTTTTTGAGAAGAACTCTAAATACACACCTGTCAAAAAATGGGAGGAACTAGGTCAAAGGAGTTATCTGGGATGGATTCGCAAAATGTTATTACAGCAAAATATTCATAGTTTCCTTTCGGATAAAAATACTTGGATGCTAGGTGAAGGTAAATGATGGAAAAAGCTTAAATAATGAGTAAATAATGTAAAATATTTCGATTACCTTCGTCATAGAATTAAACTCGTTTAAGTCGAACATCTCGAAACGATAGCCTTTCATAAGACATCAGGGATGTAGTGGAGGGTAAACGCGGGTATACGCCGTATACCTTCGGGATTTTTTCAAGGAACATCGTATACCCTCTGTTTCTCAAGAAACACACCATAGGGTATACCTTTTGCCTTGATCGTATACCATCTGCTTAGAGAATATACTCTCTGTTTATTTTACAACTACATCCCTGTAAGACATTCGTCTAAATTGATTTAACGTTTTTCAACAAAACTAGTACCTTGGGGCCACCGTAATACTTACCCATCATGTATATGCATAACATAATATATGAAGTAAAACATGTGTAAACTATTTATAAAATGAATTGCAATTCCAAAACAAAATTTCAACGTATATTTAAATACTTTTAATATACATACAAATGCTCAATTTATGAATTGCTGATGAACCGATTTCGCCAAATTATATAAAACGCCAAATTACTCAAGTAGTACCGAATTACGTAAAAAAAAAAACATCCTTATAGCTCCAAAAATAATATTCATATTAATTAATAGTTTACTGCGTCGGATTAAGCGTCTCATTTCCAATTAAAATGTATCCTTGAATTGAAATTTGATTGAAATACGGGATCATGAAAATCGAAGAATGTGTAAAACAGGATTACAAATATCTCGGCAACTAATAATCCGATCGACTTCGTTCTTTATGAAAAATTTGTGTCATTTTATTGCCTTTTACGTCCATTCCTTAAAATAAAAAAAATCGAAATTTTTTATATACCTTTCATCAGAACGAATTTTTCGAGAGTCCGAAAAAAATAGTTCCGGAAAATCGAGGTTACAGATATTCAATAGGCTTCGTCCCATTCTTACATACTAAGTATACATGCAAAATTTCAAGTCTTTATCTCAATTTATTCGGCAGATATTGCGTTTACAGACACACAAACACACGGACGGCAATTTTTTTTCTAAAAACATGTTTTTCGGAATCTCCAGTTTCGGAAACGTGTAAATCCGTCAAAAAAAAAAAAAAAAAAAAAAAAAAAAAATAGTGATTTTTAAACGATACTCTATACTATGTATGGTGAGTAAGTAACAAATACAGTAGAGCGCCGATTATCCGCACCAGTTGAAACCGAGGCCAATTCGGTTAATGAAAAATCCGGATAATTGGTAAACTTTAAAAATTGACTATGGTAGTATGTATTTTTTAGGTAATTTCCCTTCACACATTTTCCAGGCTTAGGGCTGGCAATTTTAGTAGGGTAAATTCTAGTATAGTACAAATAGTGTGCTTGAAAGTTTTTTTTTTTTTTTTTTTTTTTTTTTACATTTTTTACTAATATTTTTTACAATTTTATGTACACATAGAAATTAATGCATGTATATATGCGTACACTGTACAATTGAATGAGGCGAATTGAGGAGTTTCTCCCAAGGGACAAAAGAAGCAATTTTTTGACAATAAACTATAAAGTATAATCTGACTGTCATTTTTTTTTTTTTTTTTTTTTTTTTTTTCTGGTGAGCTTTGAAAAACATGCTGTACCTTAACTTTTGGAGGTCAGTGTATATGCTTGGGACTTTCGCTTCGCACGTCAGAAGAGAAACTTAGATTCTAGAAATAATTGATTTTATGCATCGCTCTCTTTGCATTTGTTGGCTGTTTTATTATTTAGGATTAGGAAATGATTTTTTAATGGTAACTTTCGGGAAATCTAGTTTAATTTATCTCTCCGCTTCTAAAAAAGTTCCACTTCAAAATTTTTGGATGTGGCAAAGAAAAACATACGGTTCTTCATTGATCTGGTTAATTAGGCGATCCGGTTAATCGGCGTTCAGATAATCGGCACTCTATTGTAAGTGCAAGAAAAAATAATTTATATATTATGTATATATGTATATATATATATATATATACCGGGTGTTCCAAAAATAACCGGTAGATTTTAAAATTCAATAACATAAAAACGGTGACAGCTATTAAAAAAATTTTTTCAGGAGGGTTATGTATAATGCCATAAGTTTTATCTCCGTGATTTTTGATTTTAGTTCGGAAACCAAACAATAGATCGCACTGACGGCGATTGGCGCTCAGTCGAAGCCGAAACTGAGCTCACTCAGCATTGATACAAAGGAAGGAGATTAAGGATATGGAGTGCGTCTCATTCGATTTGATTTCAATGAAATGCATTTTTGCCATGGATGTAACAGATTCTTCGATAGTGGAATGCAGCGTTCAGAAATGGGTATAAATTTCGCAAACAGTATTTGAGTTTGCAGGATATTTTACATTTATAAAGTTTTATTTGCCCGGATAAAATTACTTTCTTATGGCATGATTTAAAGAATATTTTATGCATCGTATTTTAAAACTACACTGTTAAAATTTTGAAACCTTTGCTGCATCATCACACCTCCGCTTTTATAGAAAATGATTACTTCACTGTATTATGGAGCATTCTCATCGGTCAAAACAGAGATATTCTATAATAACATCGAGTGACGATGCAGCAAAAGTTTCAAATTTTAACAGTGTTGGTGACGATGCAGAGAGTCACAAAAATGACCGGTATATTTGAAAAATCAATAAAATTTAAATGGGCAGCGTTAGAAATATACCGTTTGTTGCAATATGATTGGGACAATAGTAAATTTTCAAGTATACAACTTTCGGAATCACTTAAAATTTTCAACAACAGATGGCACTGCAGGCAGTTTGAAAGCTATAATAGAAAACGCAATCTGTGAATTTGCCATTCTGTAAACCCTCTGTCCCTGCCCGCGAAGAAACTCGCAAGCTAAAGCTATTCACTGTAAAAAAATTTGACCCATTTGCTGCAGCGTCATTCACTCCGCCGCTTTTATAAAAAATGGCTACTTTATTGCGTTATGGAGCATTATCATTGGTCATAAAAGACATATTCTATAAAAGCTGTGGAGTGGCGCTGCATCAAATGGGTCAATTTTTTATAGTGTTCTTTTGGAGAGGCATTTTTGTAATAACTTTGTCGCATTTTGACATTTTAATTTTAATTTTTTTTTTTTTTTTTTTTTTTTTTTGCACTGCATAAGTAAGGTCCCTCTCAAGATCACTCCTTGATTACATTTTCGATTTTGGTTGCAGATTTTTTTTATAAAGTTAATTTCAATTAAAAATCGGTTTTGGAAGTAAAAGTAACTTTATTCCGGCTGTTTCAAAAATGACGGTATATTTGAAAAATCAATAATACACCGTTTGTTGTAATGTGCTTGGGACAATAGTAAATTTTTAGACAGACAAACTTACGAAATTACTTACAATTTTCAACATCAGATGGCGCTGCAGTCTGACAAATCTAAAGAACGATATTTTCCACATATCCACCATGCGCAGCAATAATATGGCGTAGTCTCTGAACGAAATTACCAGTAACGTTTATAAACGTTTCAGGAGGGATGGCTTCACATACAGAAGAGATGTACTGCTTCAGTTGTTCGACTGTTCTTGGATTGTGGCGGTACACCTGGTCTTTCACGTGTCCCCACAGATAGTAGTCACAGGGGTTCATGTCTGGCGATAAGGGAGGCCAATCCACGCCGCTCCCTGTATGTGTGGGATAGCCCAAAGCAATCACACGATCATCGAAATGTTCATTCAGGAAATTAAAGACCTCGGCTGTGCGATGTGGCCGGGCACCATCTTGCATAAACCACGAGGTCTTCGCAGTGTCGTCTAAGGCATTTTGTACCGCCACAAATTCTCGAAGAATGTCCAGATAGCGTGATGCAGTAATCGTTTCGGATCTGAAAAATGGACCAATGAGCCCCTTGGAAGAAATGGCGACCCAAACCAACACATTTGGAGGATGTAGGGATGATGGGACTGCAACATGGGGGTTTTCAGTTCCCCATATGCGCCAGTTCTGTTTATTTACGAAACCGTCCAGGTAAAAATAAGCTTCGTCACTAAACCAAACGCTGTCCACTTGGATATCGCCGACATCAATCCTTTGCACCATATCATTAGCAAATGCTACTCGTGCATCAATAGAAGAAGCGCTGAGGGGTTTCCGAGTTTGAATTTTGTATGGATAGAGGTGTAAACTCTGGCGCATGAGACGGTACGTGGACGTTGGCTTTATTTGGACCGCAGCTGCAACACGGCGAATGGAAACCTCAGGCCGCTGTTCGATCACCTTCTGCACAAGCTGAGCATTACTCTCTGTTGTTGTCGTACGCGGTCGCCCTACATTTCCAGCACGTTCATCCTTCACGTCTCCAGTCCGTTGAAATTTTTCAAACAAATTCTTTATTGTATCGCTTTTCGGTCCTTTGGTTACATTAAACTTCCGTTGAAAACTTCGTCTTGTAGCAGCAACACTGTGTTCTAGGCGGTGGAATTCCAACACCAAAAAAATCCTCTGTTCTAAAGAATAAACCATTTTTACCTGCAAACTTGCAGTCTGTGAACAGCATACGCTTGCAGCAGAAAGACAACTTACAGAATAGCGAACTCAGAGACTGAGTTTTCTTCAATAGCTTTCATCACACCTGCAGCGTCATCTGTTGTTGAAAATTGCCAAAATAATTGAAAATAATCAAGAAATATAATAAAGGAGAGATCTTGAGAGGGACCTCAGCTATGCAATGCAAAAAAAAATTATTAAAAAATGTCAAAATGCGATAGAGTTATTACAAAAATGCCTCCCCATACACTGTTAAAAATCTGCCGCATTTTGTTGCAACGCACTCCCCTGCTTGTATAGAAAACAAACGGTTACTTAGCCGTGAAATTGAGCTTTCTCATTGGTTGGAATAGAGATATTATATACAAGCGGTGGAGTGCGTTGCAACAAAATGCAGCAGATTTTGACCAGTGTAGAAACACTGCAAAAACGTTGACCCATTTGCTAGAATGTCACTCCACAGCTTTTATAGAATATGTCTTTTATGACCAATGATAATGCTCCATAATACAATATTGTAACCGTTTTCTATAAAGGTGGTGGAGTGACGCTGCAGCAAATAGGTCAATTTTTTACGGTGTAAGAGCAAGATTGTAGCAAAATATCTTCACCAACATTGTTAAAATTTGAAACATTTGCTGCATCGTCACTGCATTGCTATTATAGAATATCTCAATTTTGACCAATGAGGATGCTTCATAATACAGTGAAGTAATCTTTTTCTATAAAAGCGGAGGTGTGATGATGCAGCAAAGGTTTCAAATTTTTAACCGTGTAGTTTTAAAATACGATGCATAAAATATTCTTTAAATCATGCCATAAGAAAGTAATTTTATCTGGGCAAATAAAACTTTATAAATGTAAAATATCCTGCAAACTCAAATACTGTTTGCGAAATTTATACCCATTTCTGAACGCTGCATTCCACTATCGAAGAATCTGTTACATCCATGGCAAAAATGCATTTCATTGAAATCAAATCGAATGAGACGCACTCCATATCCTTAATCTCCTTCCTTTGTATCAATGCTGAGTGAGCTCAGTTTCGGCTTCGACTGAGCGCCAATCGCCGTCAGCGCCATCTATTGTTTGGTTTCCGAACTAAAATCAAAAATCACGGATATAAAACTTATGGCATTATACATAACCCTCCTGCAAAATTTTTTTTAATAGCTGTCACCGTTTTTATGTTATTGAATTTTAAAATCTATCGGTTATTTTTGGAACACCCGGTATATATATATATTACTCAACTAGTTTTTTGTATATAAAGTATTTTGTAATCGATTTTTCATTCACTTCTTGATAAATTACAATTATAAAAGTTATAAACACAGCTGTGCTGCCGATATACCAATTTTGCCAAGCATTAGTAGGCACAAAATGAAATAAAACATTTGAAAAAAAAAATAATAATGTTGTTGATAAAAAAAAACAAATGATCATTTAAAAAATATAACTTTTGAAAATAACAGACTTTGATCCACCATTTTTTAAAAAATCAATAAAAATGAGTACTTAAAATAAAAGAATAAAAGAATAAATACAATAAACTCTGCATAAGGCAGAATAGATTGAAAACGGTAAAATCTTTCATAGTAGACAATATTCAGTCTTATATAAATTTTACTCTATGTCTGCGATTGCGCATGGACTTGGAAATCTTTCCGAGTTAGACAGATGGAACTACTTGATTATTCCGCCAACCAATTTTGCCAAGTTATACAAATTGACAAATTATACAAATTTAAATAATTTTAAGTAATGGAAGAACAAGTATATTTGTAAAAGAGTTATAAAATACAAAGTCGAATTAAAAATCCCATGATGACGTAAAAAAAGACGTGCATCATGTTTAGTGTCAAGTGAATTTTTACATTTATGATTATCCATTATTGCCATTTAATCTTATAAATTGGGTTTTTGGGCCAACAGGATAATCAATTAGTCTCAGACAGATTTCCGTCTTGTACAGAATTCGCCTTACAAAGTATTTACGGTAAATATTCTGCAAGCAATAAAATATAGTCAATTTAAACTGCAGGCTTGAAATTGTTGACATTGAATTTTGAAATTAAAACATTATGGAACCAAATTGTAAATTGATAAATTAATTTTAAAGATTTTCTATTAGCCAATCGCAGATTTTAGCTTTCCAAATAATTTTTATGGTTACAAATGTTTACAAGTTACAAAAACAACCGTGTGAACTATATGACAAACCATTCTCTCCACAATATTTGCCAACTGTTCGGGAAACTTCAACGACAAAAATTTGTAAATATAAAAAATAGAAAATGCAAATAAAAAACAAATAATTGAATGATTTAAAAGAAAATAATTCAGTAAATTCTTTTATTTGAATTTACTGAATTGTGTTATGTGAATGGCGCAATAAATTTTTTAAATAAAACTAACTTTGATAAACATATATAAATGAAGGAACACATGATTAAAATGATTTTTCACTTACTGCTGTAGAATTTCTAAACTTTAGTGGATTGTAATATAAAACAATTGTAATGTAAAACAAAGGAAGTAAAAAACAATAAAGCACAAAATAACGATTTTTCACAAATTTAGCAGTTAAAAAATGCTATAGTGATAATAATATAATAAATATCTAATGTAATAAATTCTAACGTTATTAAACCAAAAACGATTTCAACAGTTTATACTGTAATTCTAAAACTGAAATAAATTATTACATAAATTACAAGAACATAAACGTAAAATGTATGCCCGTATCTAATATGACGAAATAGTTTAGGACCGAAAATATTTTCACTTTAGACAGTTTTCTGTCTGATGAGATATGTCCTGTGTTATAATGGCACTACATTCTTTTTCAATCAATAGGATCCTAATATTCTCCTTTTGAGATTTCGTTGTTACTGTGCTTATTATTCACATTTGCCTGTAAAACTACTTTTGCAGCGAGAGCAATCAGTGTGGAAGAAACACAACTTTATCATTTTAAATCGAAAACAAGGCTTCAGAAAGAGCTATAGCAGACTTCGGTAGTAATTGGAATTATCCCATATCCAGTTAGGTAACATGCTGAAATCAAATTATATTGCTGGTCGGATCGGGTTGATTTCTATTTTTTTTTTTTTTCTTTTTTGGCTGCGGGTCAGAATGACATTCATAGTTTTCGGTTCGGGATGGATTTTGACTCTCGCTAGTTGGGTTCTAGACTACATTATTTTTCAAAAGGAAGTCCATTTTTTTTAACTATTTGGAAAAAATAGTTGTTGTTCTCTGTAGGAAATTGCTAAATCTAAAGTATATCTGAATCTTTTAACTGGTTGAATTCCGCAACTGGTTTAATTTTATTCGTTTCCTGATTGGTCCAAGTTTAATGTCCAAAAAATGGAATACTTCTGTTTTTTATTTTATACGTTTTCTGATTGGTCCAAGTTCCATGTCCAAAAATTGAATACTTCCATTGCCACAATGACAAAAAGAGTAACAAAAACTTAAAAAAAAAAATTAATAATTTAAAAACAAATTGTGATAGAGTTTCAAACAAATATCATTAAAAAGGGCATTTTTTTTTCTCTACGCAATGGTATAAAAATTTAAAATGTGCGATGTTAAGAAGTTGAAAAATTTGCAGTTCTAAAAATTGTAAAGCTGAAATTTCCTTTAAAATTTGTTTATGATGGGTCTAGGAATATTAATGTTTAATCCATGTCGTACGTAATAGAAAGCATTCAGAAGTCAGTCTGATTAACTCCATCAAATAAAAATGCACATTTTAAACACTTAAAGTGGACTGTCTTTAATCTACTGTTTTTTTTTTTTTTTTTTTTTTTTTAATCATTAGTCTAGGAATATTAATGTTTAATGCACGGCGTACGTAATATATGACTCGTTATAATCATCCTAAAAATGACGTTTATTATTATTATTAATTTGAATATAGAATTTATTTATAAGTCTTTAAAATTTGAGTCTTTGAAAATATCCTTTTCCAAATGGTCGTTGTAATTTGCTAAATTACAATTTATTTTATTGTTATTTTTTTTTTTTTTAGATGAAAAACTAAATACATACACCTGCATAACGTACAATCCTGAATAGTGGAATCTTTATTTAGCAAACACCTAAATATTTGTATTCCTTTACTGCGAACAGATATCATGGTCCCAAGATGTCCGCTATTCAGAGGTCTTAATAAGTATGATAATAAGTGTAATATTAATAAGTGAATACCTATGCTCATTTTTTAAAATAAAGGATGAAATTAACATTAGAGATATTACTGTTGATACTTTTCATAACTGAATTAAAATTATTCGATATCATAGGATTGTAATACGAATACGGACTCGCAAATTTGATTTTATAAGATAACTTGTTGGGTAATTGCTTTAAAAAAGGTAATAAAGATAAGTTTGCTTAAAAATCTTTATATTAACAAAGTAAAGTAGAAAAAATAGAACTCGCAATGGAAAATCCCAGAGTCGTATGTAATATGCCGTTGGCGACGCGCTATGTTTAGAAGCAATTGAATTTGCGGAAAAAGGAAAATGTATTACTTACAGCGCTGCCACCAGTGACATGACGTCAGAATTATCCACGGACATGCTCTTGATTTATAATATATATAAATATTATAAAACTATTTTGTATGTTTTTATTTTCCCTTCATTTTAAATTCAAACTATTTCAATTAAAAAAACCCCTAATATTTCCACCATATTTTTAATAAATTTAATAATTCTGTTTGAAACACTGCCTACATAATTGGTTCCATATTTTAGATATGACGTCACAACATGTTAATATCATATTTTAGATGCATTCGTAATTACGTAAATACGTAGCACCTGTAGTCGTCGTGCAATCCGTCCGTCTGTCCCAGTGTTGAATTCAGGGTGTGGCCTGGGGGACATCCCCCCTGGAATTTCTCCCCCCCCCAGAAAATTTGAAATTTTGCGTTTTAATGGTCAAACAGTACAATACCCCCCCCCTCCGCCCCCGGAACTGGAACCCTGGTATCTGAATTGAACACTGGTTTGTTCGTATATAACGCAAAAAAAAACAATCAAATTGTTTGAAATTTGAAATATATAATTTGTTGCATAATTTTGTCGAGTCATTTCAAATTTATGAAAATCGGATGCATAATTTAAATACAGGGACAATTAAAAGTATTCCATTGCATTACAGAAAGTGGGAATATATAGTTTCAAATGCATTTTAATGATGTTACACTCTTTCGAACATAATAAAATTGATATGCATATCGATGTAGTATATACTCTACTAATATATACATTCTGTACAATGCGTGGTACAAAAAATATTTGTTATTTATTTATAGGACCACACAAAAGTATTTCATTGCATAATGGTATAAGAGGAAACATTATTTGATACGTATTTTAATCATATTAAACTATTTCACATTTTGCGAATTTGGTAGGCATTGCTGAGATTTACTACAATTTATTTTCCGTATAATAGAAAGCAGATAGTATTTACAAGGACGAACAAAAGATTTCGGCTACTATAAGGTAGCCGAAGTACTGCATACTGTTACACCAAGATCTAAATATTTTTTTAAAAACTTCGTTATAGCATGAACGCATCTCATTTTCAACGCTTGACGTACAATTTCCGACTTGTTTTATTTATTAACATCTGTAGAGCAATTCGTTAACTTATATTAATTTATTGGCAGTGTAAGTGTTTATGGTATTTAGGGAGCGGTTAAACAGATGAATAAAACAAACAGACTGTCAAACTAAAGTCAAATATTTTTCGTTCCTTGTTAGAAAGTATTAATTATAAACTATTTTTCTTATTGAAATTTCACATTGATGAGTTAACATAAAACTGTTTTGGAAAAGATTGGATTCAAATTAGTATTACCTCGTATATAAGTCGAAGAATTTTAGACAAAATTTGCGAATTGAAAAGGGGGAGTGGGGCGGTTTATACACGAGTTGGTAGAAAATTTATTTTTTTCCAGATAATCAGCGAAGTCTTTTAAGTAATCACATATGGGTCTAGATTGGAGAGAGAGAAAAAAAAAACGGACAATGGTCAATCATTTTCCTATGACTGAGATATAAAAGCTCAACAATAATGTTCCTGTAATTTTTTTTGCACCTATTTTCCCTTGGGATAGAATTCCCTTCAATACAGTGCCATTCCTTTCAGCATTTTAATCCCTTTTTATAAAAGAGTTTAACTTGAGACTGCTTCTAGATATCTCTTCTAAAGGTTCTACTATACAAAGAAATACTGCATTTCAGCAATCTAAGAAGCTACTTTCCCTTGTAAATAAGGGTTGAATATAGATTTTGAAAGATTTTCCTTTTAAATATCATTAAATTTCCGTAAATATGATACGGCAATTCAACTAGTTCAAACTGTAAGCTTCTGCAACTTTACATAACTATACAGTTTTAAAATGTTGGATTAAAAAAAAAACTCTGATTAAGAAACGTAGAAATAAACGTTTACTAATCTAATGAAAATTTATTAATTTTATAATTATTATTATTTTCGATTGCAAATTATTTTTCGTGTATTTGTCTTATACACTAAATTTCAGTTTTTTCAAAATTTTGCGTAAGAATTGGGGGGGGGGGGAGGGGATTTACACACGAATCTATATGGTAGATATAATCTTATTCAATTTTGAAACTGAATTTTCTAATAACTGAAAAAAATTATGTTAAATTATAGTTGAAGTGCAGTGTAGGTTATTAGATAAAAAATACATTAACGTCAGAAAACGAATATTCGTCATTTTATAAATTGACGGAATATCCATATGTTTTATTGTGAGATGTTTTGGTGGGAAATGACACCTTAAAATGGATTTGCTCCACATATAACCTGCAGCCTACTGTGAACTTCATGCAATAATTGTATCAAAAAAAAAAAAAAAAGTACGCAGAAAGGAATTATTAAACCTGCAATCAACGATTGAAAAATGGCATTGGTTCAGATTAAGTGTGGTATAAATGTGTGGATTGCAGCTAAAAACATTAATAATATTCATAATGGAAATGAATGCAGGCTAATGCCCTCTATTGTGAATTCTGTGTTCTTCTAACTTTTTATAATTTTTTTCGAAACCTTGAGTAAAAATTGTTTCCACAAGATTCAGGTTATTAATTAAAAAAAGAAAAGAAAGAAAGAAAAAGAAGCTGACTTATTATCATTTTATTTACGCTCTGGAGGAGATAATTTTAATAACACTTTATATTTTGTATGTTAGAAGATATACTTTGGCTCTCCCACAGTGTATAAATAACATTAAAAAAAAAAAAAAAAAAAAAAAAAAAAAAAAAGACATTTATATATAACCAGCCGCTTTTGGCGAGCAGTTTGGTCTCCCTTTTAAATGTATACTACGCATTAAATCCTAATGCTTTTATTCATAATTTATTTAAATTGCTCAACTTTTTGCCAAATTAAAAGATTCTGCTAGAGAAATGTTCATTAATGTCATAGACGCATCACCACATTGGCGCGGTTGCAACAAAATGGCAATTATATGCCTCATATAGTAACCCGGATATTGTTGTTTATTTATTAATAAACTGTTTATTTAATTCTATTTTCTTTTTTTTTAAATGATTTAAATTGTCTTTTTTTTATATGTTTTATCAATAAAATCTACAAAAATAAACATTTATAATTTTTTCAACTATAAATATTTCTGTAATATTTTCTCTTCTTTTTTTCACGATTGTTTTATGTGTCATTTATTTCCTATTACATCTGGGTTCATTATTTTATTTTATTTTATTTTTGTTATTATTATTTTTAACGGAGAATATAAAATTAAAATTATTTAAAATTTAAAGAAAGCATTATGACATAATTACAAGAAAAGCATGATAAAAAATAGTTAGGTGGGAGACGCAATTTATTCAACAATTTAACGTAATTCTAACGTATTAGTCTTCATTAAGAAAGAAATCTGATTTATTTAAAGCTTAATAAATATGTATTTAAATTGAGAAATCCTCCATGATCGAAATGTCCTAAAATTTTTATTACAACAATGCTTTTTAAAGCAAACAAAAATTTTAAAGCGAAGTTTTGGAGTTTTATAAAGCGAAAGACACTGTCAATTAAATTGAAAAAATCGAAAATGTTTTCCATGATCATTTAACACAATGCAAATTAATATAGTGTTAATCCTCTGTTTTCTAAAATAAAAAAAAGAATTATTTGTTCAAGATTTTCGTAGCTAAACTGTTACACAAAAACATCAGTATAAATGCAGTATTTATGCAGTAAAATATACCTGACCCATTTGTACTATTTGACTTTTTGTTTTGACAATTTTGCTAATAAAATCAGTTAAAAATGTTATTAAGTAAACTAAAGAAAAGAAAAAAAATATTTTATTTATTTATTTATTGTATTTATTTGATGAAATGTAAACTCTACAAATATAAAAAATAAATAAATATTCAATATTTATAATAGGATAATACGCATAATTATACTTTTTGTCTAGATTTATATATAATAAGCTTTTAAACTCTATATTGTATATAAAAATTAGTATTTTGATGTACTGTTAAAAAAATATTTATTTATTTATTCACAGAGACAAATAAAGTTATAATTATCATTGTTATTATTAAATTAAGAATATGTTTCAGGCTTAAAGACAATTCATTTCATAATCATCATGAAAATAATGTTACCTAAAAATCGCTCCCCTAAATCGCTAGTAAACACATGTGCCCATTTCCGCCTAGCGTCCTATATTACGAACGTTACAATTAGAAACATGCATAAAAAAAAATTAGAATCCATATTTTGGCAATTAAAAGAAAATACGTAATTCAAAGAAGTCTACAAAGCTAAGATTATAATTTAATTATTTGAATCTTTGATATAAAAACACGAATAAACTTACTTTTTACATTACGACATCTTGAACAATGAAATATTTATGACCATTAAAAAAGTTTAATTTACAGTGGAACGCAGATAATCCGGACTGGTCGGGACCCAGGATGAACCGGATAATGAAAAATCTGAATAATTGGTCAATTTTAAAAACCACCAGAACAATATTTTTTTAGGTAACTTTCCATTTTTACCAGGCTTAGGACTGGCAATTATGGTAGTGCATATTTTACCGTATTATAAATGTGTATTTAGAAGTTATATTTTTTTAATTCATTTTTTTTGCTTTATTTATTTACTATTATTACTTGATTTTTTTAATTTTTTTTTCGACGAAATTGGTGCAAAGTTATGAATACAAGTACACACAAAATTTTTTACATGAATTTAAAAACAAATGCATTATCATAGGGAGAAGGAAATCTTGATAATATTCTGCGTCATAGAGGGCATTATTTTTTTTCTGCATGAACTCTCGCGCGTTAGATGTGAAACTTCATAAATTCTTGAAATAATTGTTTTTATGCATTGCTGTTTTTGCATTAGCTGGCGATTTTATTTTGTTATTTTAATTTGATCATTTTAAAATCTTTTTAATTCAAAACTTGAAGGGTAAAATAGTGATATTTTTAGTATCGAACTCGAATTATTCCAAGATCACCTTTACTTGCTTGCTTACTGCTAAGTGAATTCATCCATTGGAGAATCATAAGCCTGTAATATTGCTATATAATTGCTATTTTTCTGGACAAACACTTCCAAGCACACCATGCCCACTGTCTGCATGTTACGGCCCTTCTATAAAAACACTCTAAATTTTTGTAAAACATTGCGTTTTATTAGTGTGTGATTTTGATTACATTATTTTCGAAAGTGAAGTATTTTCACTGATGAAGTATTTCAAAGCAGATGGGGACATGACACATTTCTACAAAACATATTTCAGTCTTAAGAATTAAAATACATGCTTTTTCTTAATAAAATGACGTCGTTTGCATCCGCTGTTTTACGGTCTATTCTTAAACAATGTCTATAGAACAGTATACATCTGACGTCATTATCGCAGAATAATAGAAAAATTCAGCAAAAAAGCCATGTCGTCATTCAAGAAGCAAATTATCTAATAATTCACATGTCTGCATTAGTTTGTTTATAATAGATATAAAGGAAATTTTCATTTTACAATAAATATACATTATATAGTCCATATATAAATCAAAATAAAATAATTTCATGCATAAATTCGTTTTTAATAACTCCCCCCCCCCCCATACCATTATGCAAAGGAATGTTTGAAATACTTTTGTGTGGCCCTGTAAATTAATAACAAGTGTTCTTTGCACTACACTTTGTACAGAATGTATATTTTAGTATATGCTTCATAAAAGCATGTCACTTTTATTATGTTCAAAAGAGTGCAAAATCATTAAAATGCACTTGAAACTATTTTTTCACATTGGCCGTTATGTAACGGAATACTTCTGATTGTCCCTGTAATTAAGCTATACATCCGATTTTCATAGAATTTGAAATGACTCGACAATATTATGCAACAATTATATATTTTAAATTTTAAATCATTAAGTTGGGTCTGCTTTGTTATATACAGACAGACGGACAAGCGGACTGAACGACGACTATAGGTGCAGTCTTAGTATTTACATAATTACACGCACCTAAAAACGAACATGCCAACGGATTCAGGAAAGTTCAAATTGCTTTAAAACAAAAACATTTTTTTCAAAAAAAATCCCCCATGTCTTTCTTTTAATTATTTCTGTAACTCATGTTGTTTTTACAACCAAAGGAGCTCGTGTTATATTGAATGATTTGAATTTATTTCTGGTTTCAAAACACCCACGCAAAACAAAGATACCGAACCAGCTCAAGGTAAGTACCAATCAATAAGGCAAAAAAAACACGCAAAGTCAAAATTAACCATAGGAACTTGTTTTTTGGTGGTCGATTTCTGTGAAACAAGGTTGTCATCTTAACAAAAGCCAAGAAGCGGAAGAAGTGCTGAAAAAGAATAAGAAGCAAGAGCTTCTTTTCTGTCTTTTTTCTATACTCTTTTATCGGTGTCCAGAAGCTTGAAGCTTTTTAGTTGGTGTAACCTCGTAATAACCTCTTCAAATAGAATGCATGTCTCTATTGACCTCTTTACATCTAGGACGTAGAATTCTACAATAATGAATTGACACTGACCATGGTAATTTTATACAAGAAAAGAACAATATATTTATTATATCTTCCAAAGGAAGGTTTTAGCACCAATATATGTGCGTAAAACCTCACGTGTTGATTTTTTTTTTTTCGGTGTTATGCATATATACCATTTAAAATATATTTTAGTCAAGCTTTTACCATAAAATGGATTGTAAAGGGCAGAATTTTTCGTAGAAAGAGAGATCATTATAAATAGTACAAAGTACACCGTAAAAAAACAACAGAAAAATCTATTTATTTGCCGATACATATTTTTACCCCCCCCTCCCCCGATGAAGTAATTTTATGAATGTGTCAAAAAGTAGTGAATGACAGTCTTTGATTGAAAATCTAGTTAACAAGGCCTGATTACCCCACAGGCCAACTACGCCGTGGCCTTGGGCCTATTGCCGAAAAGGACCGAAATTTAATAAGATGATTTTAAAAATATTTCTTAAAATTGCAGTTTCTTGCAATTATTTTCTCAAAAACCAAAAATGATTTTAATTTATTTGATGAACCGTATGATAATCTACTTATAGCGCCTCAAATACCTCCTAGGCAAAAAAATCTAGCTTTTGGTATGAGAAGCCCTGCACTTTTTCTGGAGCTTCCCGGAAAAAAAAAACGCAGGGCTTTGGGTTAAATACAACCTTAATCGGGATCTGCTAGTTAAACTACCATTTTTATTTATCAATAAAATTTATTTATATTTTTTCTTAAAAAATACAAACATTGTGCTGGGAAAATATCTTTTTTGTTCATTGCACAAATAAGAAATTTTTTTACAGCCTTAGTGAAAATAGCAGTTAATCCATTAAACAGAATATCTACCAATACATTGGTTGTTTGTACACCAGTAATTGTGAATATAAATATTCGATTTCTTTGATGATAGAAATGCCGCGATAAAATTATGAAAATACAAGTTTCTATTTTGAAAAAGTGGTGTGAAATGAAATATTTAAAAATAATTCGAGCATTTATGGGTTAAATAGACTTTTTAAACAATTATCTCTTAAGAATGTTCTCAAATCCAATTTGCTACTTTCTTATTTATTCACAAAATCATTTTCATAAAAAAAGAAAGAAAGAAAGAAAAGAAAAAAATAGAAAACGGAAACCGTAAAAATATAGAAAATTTTGACAAATAAAGTGGAAGAAATATATATATATATCTATATTAAATAGATACATCATAATACATGAGTCAGTTTTACATTATAAATAAAAAAAGAAAGAAAAAGAATCATGCGTCAAGCATAGATTATGAAGCACTTTCCAACACATTCAGAATAATATAACAAAACTACATAGTTAAAAAAATAATAAAATGCTATCTCATTTCACAATATGGAAATGTATAACTCATTTCAAAACCGAATTTCAGATGTTCCCATCCAATCGGAAAATTATCCGAATTTTTTAGCAGCTCTGTATATGATATAAAGATTTGTATCTTTTAACAGCATGCATTCCAAAATTTAGTTCATTTAAGAGATACATATGAAAAAAACTAATTAAATTTAAAAGCGAAAACCGAATTTTAAATCGTATTCTTCAGCAATTATTACGCAAAGACAGTACTGTAATATATTTCTTTTGTGTGTCCCTGTAAACTAATAAAAAATGCTATTAATGCTCTGCTTTAACGTTATTGTAGCGAAATTCAGTGATTTATATCAGTTTCAATGCATTTGAAAAATCGTAATGTCATTATTAAAATACTTTCCATACGATTTTTCCCCATATACCATAATGTAACCGAATTCTTTTGAGTGTCCCTGTAAATGAACCATTATTTGAACATACTTCATATGCAATACAAAACATACTTTGGTGGCCCTAAATAAGTTTTATCAATTGTAATGAAAATCCGAGTACATTTACGGAGTCAGAGTGTGGACAGACGGCCAGACAAATCGAATGCACAAGCACTTTTCAACTTTGTTGGAAAGTGCTAACAAAAAGAGCAAGATATATTTTCTACCTTTCCTATACTCTTTCATCTGTGTCCAGAAGTTTGAAGCTTTTTATTTGGACTACCCTATCTTTTCAAATAGAATGAGCCTCTTTATATTTGTGATGACGAATTTTACAATGATGAACTAGCACTGACTATGGTAATCCAAAACAAAATACTGCAATATAAAGCCTTAAGTGTCTGTACAAGGAACAATTTCCCAATTCCAAAATAAGTGCTAAAGTATCGAATATTTTTAACACAAAGGAAAAATTCAAAATATTATGAATGATATTTCAAGTAAGACAAAAGAAACTGTTTTTGCTTAAACGTAATTTCTCTATTCTAAAATAAAGTATAACTTACGCTGACAGTGAATTTTTTGTGACCAAGATTATTTCTTCACTAATTTTAAGAAAACTGCTGCATACAAAAACTAGTCGTTGGAGGCCACCGTAATACTTACCCATCATGGATATGCATAACACAATATATGAAAACATAACATAAGTAAACAATTTATAAAATGCATTACAAATCCAAAACAAAATATAAACGTATATTTAAGTATTTTTAACACATAATCATGCTCTATTAATGAATTTCTGATGAACCAATTTCAATAATTTGTATGAAACGCAAAACTATTCAAGTAGCACTGAATTGCATAAAAGAAACATCCTTATAACTCTAAAAATAATGATCATATTCATTAACGGTTTCTTGCATCGAATTAAGTGTCTCATTTCCAATTAAATGATACATTTGAATTGAAATTTGAATGAAATACAGGGTCATGAAAAATCAAAGAATGTGGAAAACAGGATTAAAAATATCTCAACAACTAATAATCCGATTGACTTCGTTTTTCATGCAAAATTTGTGTTAATTTATTGCCTTTTACGTCCACTCCTTAAAATTAAAAAAATCGAAAATTTTTATGTACCTTTCATCAGAATGAATTATTCGAGAGTCCGAAAAAAATAGTTCCGGATAATCGAGGTTACTGATATTAAATAGGCTTCGTCCCGTTCTTACATACTACGCACATACAAAATTTCAAGTCTCTATCTCAATTTGTTCGGGATATAGAGCGGTTACAGACAGACAGACACATAGACGGACGGACGGCAATTTTTTTTTTCTAAAAATATGTTTTTCAGAATCTCCAGTGTCCGAAACGTGTAATTCCGTCAAAAAAAATTTTTCGATTTTTAAAACGATTGCAAGACTTACCCTATACTACGTATGATGGGTAAGTAATATAAAATTGATATTATCTATTAGTATAATGTTTCAGAAATATGCTGATGCATGCAATTTTCAAATTCAAGAATTATTTTAAAAGATATTTAATGTTAAAGTTGGTCCATATTGTTCCACTAAAAAAGTTTTATAAGAGCAAAAACTATACACAGGAATTAAAAAATGTTTAAATCATTTTATACATCGGAATTTCCCAGTGTGCAGACTGCATTTATTTATTACTTACCCATCATACGTAGTATAGGGTAAGTCTTGCAATCGTTTTGAAAATCGAAAAAAAATTTTGACGGATTTACACGTTTTAGATAGTGGAGATTCCGAAAAACATATTTTTAGAAAAAAAAAATTTGCCGCCCGTCTGTCTGTCTGTCTGTAAACGCTCTATCTCCCGAACAAATTGAGATAGAGACTTGAAATTTTGTATGTAGTTAGTATGTAAGAATGGGACGAACCCTATTTAATATCAGCAACCTCGATTATCCGGAACTATTTTTTTCGGACTCTTGAAAAATTCGTTCTGATGAAAGGTATATAAAAATTTTCTAATTTTTTTGTTCTAAGGAATGGACGTAAAAAGCAATAAAATAACACATATTTTGCATATAGAACGAAGTCGAAGTTGGAAGTCTCGAAGTCTCGGATCGAAGTTGCCGAGTTATTTGTAATCTTGTTTTCCACATTCTTCGATTTTTCATGACCCTGTATTTCATTCAAATTTCAATTCAGACGTATATTTTAATTGGAAATGAGACGCTTAATCCGACGCAGTTAATTGTTAGTTAATAGAATTATTATTTTTGGAGTTATAAGGATGTTTCTTTTACGCAGTTCGGTACTACTTGAGTAGTTTGGCGTTTTATATAATTTGTCGAAATTGGTACATCAGCAGTTCTTTAATATAGCATTACTATGTATATTAACAATATTTAAATTTTGTTTATGAATTGCAATGCATTGTATAAATAGTTTCACATATTTTATTTTCATATACATATCCATGATGGGTAAGTATTACGGTGGCCCCCAACGACTAGTTTTTTTATTTGACTCATTTTTCAAGGATTTATTTCCATTTTAAATTTAGATTTTCAACATTTTGAGAGACATTTTTTACATATTTTAGAAAAGGTTATTACCTTAAACTGTTGGCAAATGATTAAAAAATAATATTTACTTCGAATTAAAAAAGATATTTACTCGCGACTATCACAAACAGAAAAAAATCTTTCAAATGAGAATTTAAAAATTACAAGTTAAAATCGGGAAACATTGAAAATTTCGTCATAAAACTATATTTACATTTGAATATTAAACGAGAAAGAAAATATTAAAAGAATGAATTCATTAAAAGGCGTGAACCGCCGTAAATGAAAAAAAAAAATAATGTGGAAATAAAAAATATTTCTAATAAAAATATATCTTCACGTAAATTTAAAAAAGAGAAAGAAAACTTTTAAATAATAAATAAATTCATTAATATGCGTTAAAAACAGCAAAAGAAATTACGTCATGTTTAAAATGATCAAGTAATATCGTAGAGCAGTTAAAATTGAAAAAAAAAAAAAATAATAATTAGATGAGACATTTACTTCATATTAGGTAGCTTTCATTACAAAAAGTAAAAAGCTACCTATTGCAGCCGTCCGGAGGAAAGCACTTCCGGAAAATTTTGGTATATTTTCACCGATCATGACCCCCAGACCCCAAAACCACCCTCCGTTCAAATGTTGACATATATATATATATATATATAACCATATATATATATATATCTGATTTTTGTCATGCGATAACTAACGTATTTATGAACCGATTTGAATGAAACTTGGTATGTACATAGTACATACAAATGTCTCGACCGAGTTCGTTGGTCAGCATCATCCGCCATTTTGTTTCAAAATGGCGGCCATTTTAAATTTTTAAAAAAATTTAAAATTTAAAATTGAACTCGAAAAACATCAAAATTTGAAAAATATTTTTCTTTTACGTGTTAGAACTTAAAACAACGATTCCAGAACACTTTTTATTTTGTCTGTATCTTACAAAATGATTAAGTTATAGTACTTTGAATTTTTCTTATGGCTGACATATTGAAACGATCTGATTTTTGTTACGTGATAACACGCGTATTTATGAACCGATTTCAATGAAACTTGGTATGTACATAGTACATACAAATGTCTCGACCGAGTTCGTTGGCCAGCATCATCCACCATTTTGTTTCAAAATGGTGGCCATTTTAAATTTTTTAAAAAATTTTAAATTTAAAATTAAATGCGAAAAATTTAAAAGTTGAAAAATATTTTTCTTTTACGTGTTAGAACTTAAAACAACGATTCCAGAACACTTTTTATTTTGTCTATATCTTAAAAAATGATTGAGTTATAGCGCTTTGAATTTTGCTTATGGGTGACATTTTGAAACGGTCTGATCTGAACGATCCACAATGTTGCTTTAAAATGGCATACACTTTATGATATCGTGGAATTTGGTGACTCTCTAAATCGCTTAAAATAAAACCAGGTTGAATAAAAGATGACTAATGTCTAAAAATTCCTATTAATATTTAGTCTTGACAAAAACTAGTATTCAATCTTATATAAAATCACTAATTTTATAAGATTATTTCCACTAATTTGAGCTTAGTATTTTTGAACAATGTAACTTACCTTAAAATAAATAAATAAATATGTAAGTATATGAAAGCTACCTCTTCCTCCCGGCATTGCCGGAAGGACTTTTTTGATATGGTCTTTTTAACCTCTCAAAGAATAAAAGAATTTTCATGTGAATATTAGAAAGAAGACAATTTCGTGAAAATTACATCAGATTTAAACGATAAATTTAAAATGCCGTACTTAAAAAATGTTCTTATACCGTGAATCAAAATATACTTGGATGCAACGACTTTGTGTATTTCGCTGTTTAACTGATCTTGTTTAATCTAACATGTAAATAGCCAGAAAATGTTTAACAGCAGCTGATTAGACCTTAAAATTCCCCTAATCAAAGGGAAAATGAATGGAAACCCGTTTACACGGAAATATCCACTTAATATATATAAGATTGCTAAAACATTTAGCTACTTTTGTAATATATTAAAAATATATAAAATACCAATAATAAGAAAATATTTCAAATGAATAGATACCAATATATGAAATATCAAAATAGACTTACATTCATAATTACTTGCGCAAAGCAGCATAATAATTTGAGTGCTGATATAAATCCATTAATTGTAAAACAATATATATCAACAAAAAATGAAGAAGTGAATTAGAAGGAATATTTGGAATTTGCAGAACTATAGTATACTCCATATATATATAGTTCAATGTTTCGCAGTCTTTTAAAAGCCGATCAAACTAGCGTGATTTTAGAATTTGTGGTGCCTCAACGGGGGTTGACGAGCGTAACTGGTAGGGGGCAGAGTCCTCTAGTCTATTTAAATTTCAAAGTTTTATTTTGAGCTTATACCTACTGTAGAATTTTATAGAAATATCCATCTATATATATTTTTAAAAGAAGCTTTATTTCCGAATAATAATTTCCTCAGTCCTGATGTAGGAGACACTAAAGAACACTCTTTAAATTAATTTAAATCCTCCCAGAATTGTTAAAATTACTTCCAGATCTTTTTAATAAATGCGTGCATGTCAAAAGCATCCATATATAGACTTTTACATCTAATAATTTTATACTAGATTTAATAATTTTAAACTAGTTTTTGTGGTCCCTTGTAATATTTGTCTGAGAACCAGGAACCACGGCCGTAGCTAGAAGTGAATAATAGCGGGGAGTGGACTCATATTTTTTCTTTCTCTCTGACGGAGAAAGGTAAATTAATGAATATTCACACTTTAACCCATTAGTGCCTAGCGTCCCATTTTTGGGACAGTTAAAAAAAAAAAAATCAAGTAAGCGCATTTCACACCAGTTAAAAAAGAGGATAAATAAATACTTTCTTTCTCGAGACAAAGTCCTCGATAAATTAAAATAAAAGTTATTCTTGCTTTAAAAGTGGTGGGAAAATGCAAAATTCGAATTTTAACGAAGAAAATAATTCAGGCATTAATGGGTTAAGTACTATGTTTCTTATTAAACTGTTATATTACCTTCATTTTATGCTAAGAAAAGAACATGATAACAAAAAATTCGAGTGTATAACGAGTGTGCAATATTAAACATCATGTTAGCTTAACATGTGCAAATAGGAATAGGATGAGCAATGTTGAAACACTTATTTTAGTTACAATTTAGTATTTCTTCAAAACTGTGAAAGGGCTTCAAAACTATGTTAGATCCTTAAACAGAGTTTAATTAGGATTTTCGGAACATCAATTCATTTAGTGACTTTGTAATCTTTTCTAGGGGAGGGGGGGGGGGGGCCACTTCTAGCACACCCTTAGCTACGGCCCTGTTCAGGACTGAGGAGAATAAAGCAATGGAGACTATCAAAAACACATTCAGTCCAAACAAATTTAAATCCCGTTACAAGAACCATACACAAAAACATGCAATTACTATTCCGCTAGCTATAAGACCGTAAATATTATTTAACCTGCGGTGAATCCCGTTTCTTCGCTGAGAAAAGCCAAGGTGAATGACTTCATACAATTAGCATTACATCATGTCCCGAGAAAGTAAGCATAGCGGAAAGTATACTCTACTGTCGCGCATCGCGGAATTCTCTTTCTAATACATCACAAATAACCTTTGCACGTACAACAAATCTGTCGACCGCCGAAATGTGAATAGAAATTGCGGTGATAATGATGTTAGTTGAATGTAACGATCAAACGCGGTAAAGAAATTGAAATGAGATTTAGTTAATTCTTTCCGGGGCAGTGCCTATTTGAATTAGATATTTAGGTATCGACTCGTTTATATACGTGTAATTTAACAAAGCATGACTTGTTAGTAGATAATTATTAGATCATTGTGAGACGGAATAGAATTCAAGTAAAACAAACAAGAAATAAACTAGTCAGAGTAGCATTCCCAAAACAATCTTCTGTCTTATGCATGTAAATACTTCCTGAAAAATGCAGCATAGCAGCACCACCGGTTAGATGATTTAAACCGAAATCTAGTCAGCAACAACTTATAGTCCAAGAGCCGACCGCACAAAACCCTAAGTCATCGAGCACAAGAAAAATTCCTTTATTTTATGGAAGAGTAGTAATAGGGGAATCTAATCACTCATGTCTGCCGGAAGCGAAGTGGTGCATAAGCCAAAAATTAATACCACTAGTGGTTGAATAGTAGACTTAGCATTATGTTTTTCTGCACCCAATTTTCCATGTTTTCATCCTTTTAATTGTACGGCAAACACAGTGTTTAACGTACGAGTAAACTACTAGTGGTATCAATTTTTGGCTTATGCATCACTTCGCTTCCGGCAGACATGGATGATTAGATTAACCTATTGCTACTCTTCCATAAAATAAAGGATTTTTTCTTGAGCTCGATGACTTAGGTTTTGTGCGGTTGGCTCTTTGACTATTATGTCAACTTACAACTGAATCAAAATTTTGATGAAAATCCGTGCATTAGTGGTTGAGATAGAACTATTGCAAAATCTTTTCAAAAAATCTGCACAACAGCGCCACATATTGGATGTAGTACACCCAAAACTAATCAGGATCAATTTTTTTTATCAGGTACTAACTGAATCTGAAGTTTGATGAAAATTCATGCATTAGTTCTTGACATATATTCATTGCGAAATCGTGAAAAATGCAGCATAACAACCGCATCTGTTGGGCGATTTACACCAAAAGCTAAACAACACTAAGAGAGCAAAGACTAACAGAATCTGAAGTTTTAGAAAATTTCGTGCATTAATTCATGAGACAGAGCTATTGCAATAATCACGAATAATGCACCATGGCAGCGTTTACGATTTGCACAAAAACGTAATCAGCACCATGTTAAATCAAGAACTAATATAAAGTTTTATGAAGATTCATGCGCAAGTTCTTGAGATGGGGAAATTGTGAATAATGTAGAAAATCAATGCCACCTGTTGAGCAATATACACCAAAAACTAATCAGATCTAGGTTATTTCAAGGTCTTACACATTATAAAGTTTTGTGAAATTCCGTGCATTAATCTTTGAGGTAGAGTGCCTACAAAATTTTTGTCACATACGTACAAACAGACTGACAGACATTAGACCCGAAAAACATGTTTTTCGGGTTTTCTGACCCTTAAAACCAGTAAATCCGTCGAAAACCGGATTTCAAACATTTTCCCGAACACAATACTTTCTTTTTGTAAAGATAGAAGAAAGTAAAATTATGCGTCAAAATTTGATTACGAAACACTTTCCAACACATTCAAAATAATGAAATAAAACTTCATTATTTAAAAGGATTTTCAATTATACTATTTGGAAACTCATAATACATTAGTAAACCCAATTTCAGCAATTTTCATCTACAGTCGGAAAATTATCCGAATTATTTGAGCAGCCCTATATATGATACATAGATTTGTATCTATAAACTACATGCATCAAATATTTAGTTCAGTTAGAAAATACATGCCACAGCTGAAAATTTCTCTTCGGAAATTCCCACTAATAAGGAGAATGGTACGTGATTTTTCTTTCTTTCTTTTTTCTTTTTTTTTTTTTTTTTTTTTTTTTTTTTTTTCTTTTGAACAGCTTTGTAATTGCGATAAAGAATTTATTCACAAGGAGTAACAAGCAAAACATTTTTTCAAGTTTAAAAGCGCATACCAAAATTAAAAACGCATTTCCAGTAATTATTGCTCACAGGCAGCACTGTGACCAATTTCTTTTGTATGTCTCTGTAAATAAATGCTAAATGCTATGACTGCTCTATTCTATAGCAAAATCATCATGTAGTGAAATGTAGTGGTTTATATAAAATTCATTGCACTTGAAATAGCATAATGCATTAAAATACACTGAAAATGAATTTCCTCCAATGATCATAATGTAATGGAATTCTTTTGAGTGCCCCTGTAATTGAGCTTTTCTCTTACTCTCTTCATATTCAAACAATGCTGTTTTTTAGCAGAAGTACTGGCTGATCAACCCAACTATTATTGCTTATAACTGCGAATTAGCTATTATATGCCTTAGACAGAGTATTGTGCAAGTTAAGTAATACCTCATGGCACAACTGAGAAGAAATAAGCAATTTCCATGAGTAGTTTAACAGAAATGTTACTGAAATATTTCATATATTATTCATTCATGTAAATCACGATGTCATCAATATTTTGTTTTCCCTAAATAGCTGCTCTCGTGGCAAAAATGGTATGGTCATAGAATACGAGTTCATGTCTACATTCAAGCCCTCAAGCTCATTCATGAAAAATAAATACTAAGGACAGTAAAATATTTTTTAGTGACGAAGCCCGATTTCTTTCTTTAAGGGGAGGGGGGGGGGACGAAACACATTTTGAAATAATTTGTATTTATTGCGTTAAATTTTGAATTTTTTGTGATGGTTAACCATATTATTTGTAAACGAAATAGCATGATAAAACATGATCGCATATTTTACACGGGATCGTTTGCCTAAATTTGCGATCGTTTCCCGAAATTCGTGATTCTTTCCGAGATTGTTTATAGAAATTCGAGATTTTTTTTAGGTCATATTTGCTTGTCAAATTTCGCGATTGTTTAACAATTTTTCCTCACTACCGATATCCGAAATTAACGATTTTTTCTACGACCAACTATGGAAATTGTTAATTTTTTGCGTTACCGTTTCCGTTTACCGAAGTACACAATTTTTCTCCCCAATCGTTTGCCGAAATTGGCGATTTTTTTCCACCCTCAATTGTTGGAATTCGCGATTATTTTCTTCGATCGTTTGCCAAGATTCACAATTTCCTTCCGCGATTATTTTATAAAGTTCGCGATTTTTTTCTGCTAATGTTCGCAAAATTCACGACTTTTTTATGCGCGCGTTTGCGAAATTCTCGATTTTTTTAAAAAAATAGTTGGCTGAAATTCCCGTTTTTTTCGCGATCGTTTCCCGAAATTTCTTCCGTTTACCGTAATCGTTTCCCGAAATTCGCGATTTTTTCCAATGATCATGCAATGAAATTTGAGATTTTATTTCGCAATCTTTTCACGAAATTCGCGATTACTTTTTGCCTTTGTTCGGAGAAATTCGGGATTTTTTTTTTCGCAATTTTTGGTGAAATCGCGAAATTTTCCATAATCATGTGACGAAATTCGCGATTTTATTCCACGAGTGTTTGATGGCATTCGTCATTAATTTCGAAATCGTTTGATGAAATTGACGATGTTTTTTTTTTCCCTTCGGGAAACCGAGGAACTAATTTCGAGATATTTTCTAACGACTGACAGAAGACTTCTGAGGCTTTTTTCTGCATCCCACTAGCGAATTTCTCTATTGTTTTTCATAAGATCGACTGTCAAATTTCGCGATGTGTGTCTATCACTGATTGACAGATTACGTGTTATTTTACCAACGGAAATGACGAAATCGTGATATTTTTTCCCGTGAGCGAAAATGGCAGAATTTATGCCTTCCTTTGAATGATTATTAAATTCCATGATATTTTCCTGACCAATTGGTGAATTTCGGATTTTTATCATATCAGAGATTTCAATGTCAATCTGAAAAATTTTGCGATTCTTGTCCGCGAACGATTGGCCAATATTTTTCTTATGGTCAAATAACAAAATTTACATTTTTTTTTTTTTTTTTTTTTTTTTTTTTACCGTGACGGAGAGAAAAAAAATTATCGTATCTTTTTTTTTTCCGTGACTAAATATTAAGTTCACGATAGTTTCAGCGAAATTTCGTGGTTTCATCCTGCGACAAATTGACATAATACACGATTCTTCTACCGGATTTCCGAGTAAAAAAATTGCGATTTTTACCTGCCAACGACAGACAAATTTTGAGATTTTTTTTTTTTTTTTTTTTTTTTTTTTTTCCCTGAGACAGATTGATAAATTTTCCGGTATTCCCTCGCGACCAATTGACGAATTTTGTGATATTTTTTCCTGGATCAAATGACGAAATTACGATTTTTTTCCTGCAACCAAAGGATAATTGGAGGCGATCGATGAGTAAGGAATAATAATAATTAAAAAAAAAGGGACTAAATCTGAAAAATATAAACCAAAAAAGACAAATGCAAAAAATAGCGAGAAATAACGAGATTAGCGACCCGCTGCGAGGCATGCAAATTGTAAAGTAAATTAATTTAGTTTAAAAATATTTTATTTATTTAGTAGAAGAAAAACAACACATTCGATTGAGTCCGTTGTCGAGTCAAAATCCAAGACTTGTCAGAATGGGTACATTGTCTTTTAAATTGAATCTGAAAAGCATTGAAATTTTTAAAAAATACTTTTACACTAAATTGCATTCTTCTAAAATACGTCATTTCATTGTGAATTTCATTAAGGTAGATTAATTAACCATAAGAAGCAGCGCTGAGTTAAAATATGTCAACGAAAAGAAAGATTTTCATTTTATTTTGAACATAAAATATAAAGTTAAATTAAATTGGTTAAAAAGATACTTTGCCTCGAAATATATGCTCGGAATTACACTTTTTTTTTTTACCTCCTAAATTGCGTACTACTACTATAAATTAACTATTTTACTTCAAATTGAAGGCAATAGATGGCAGCATCAAAAATTTTTAGTTATTTGATTTTGAAATAACAATAACAGATGGCAGCACAAAGCATTTTTATCAAAAAAATTTATAATCTATCATAGCAATAAATAAATAATAATAATAAAAAAACAGTACAAATAAATGCGATTTAACTTGTAACATTCCGTATTAATACATTTAATTTACAGAAAAATTAAAGCGCCAGAAAAAGAATAAACTTCGCATTGCTTAAATTAAAGGATAAAAGAGAGAGAGAAAAAAAATACTGGTGCCAAAAGAAAATTTTTACATAAACTTGCATATTTACATTTTAACCATGGTAAATATAATCATAACAGTTAAAGTATTTACATTACATTTTAAACTGAGATTGAGATTGAGAGTGAGAAAGAGAGAGAGAGAGGCGTCTAAAATATAATATGTAAACCTAAAGGTTTATGAATCACTGCCTTTGATTTCAACCATTTAGATATCAGAAAACACAACTACCCAAAATAAATAACGCAAATATTTCTATTCGAACAAAAATAACAAATAAGTCGGAAATTGCACGTCAAACATAGCAAATGAGGTGCGTCCGTACTGTAACGTAGTTTTTTGGTCAGATCTTGGTATAACACTATACAGTACTTCGGATATAATATAGTGTCCGAAATCTTTTGCGTATCCTTGTACATACTATCTATTTTCTATTATACAGGAAGTAATTTATAGTAAACCTCAGCAATATACATCGATTTCATAAAATGTGAAATTAGTTTAATATGATTAAAACGCGCCCCAAACAGTGTTTCCCCTTATACCATTATGTAATGAAATAGTTTATGCAACCCTGTAAATGAATAACAAATGTTCTTTGCACCGATTTTTGTACAAAAGTGTATTTTAGTATACATCATGGGTGCATATCAATCAATTTCATTATGTTCGAAAGACTGTAACGTCATTAAAAAGCACTAAAACTTTTCTTCCCATTGGCCGTAATGCAACGGATTACTTATGATTGACCCTTCTAATTAAACTATCCATTCGATTTTCATAAAATTTGAAATGAATTGACAAAATTATACAACAATTATATGTTTTAAATATCCAGTTTGATAGTTTTTGTGCTGCTATATGCGGACAGACAGACAGACCTACTGAACGAAGACTATAGTTGCTACGTATTTATATAATTACGAACGCTTTTAAAAAGGTAAAAAAGTTGACAGCTGTGAGAAGCAGCTTCCATCACTGGAGTTCAGTATAATTATTTATAGTTCCACGTTTCCATCTATCTTTTTTACATGCAAAACTCAAGATCCCAAAACAAGTTTGAAGAAAAGTTGAAAGTTTTTATTTATTTATTTATTTATTTTTTATAAGAATAATTCCATTATACTGTTTTTCAGGTGTCAGTAATAGTACTGACGACGATTTCGAAAACAATACTATGCAAACTATGCAGAAGTTTGAAGATGATGCAAGGCGTCAGTGGGAGCTTTCTGCCAGAAAGAAACCTGAAGCAGAACATTCTAAACCCTCTTCCTCATCATCAGAAACAATAGAACTTTACACATGGTTCCCATGGTTTCAGGAAAGCCGACCAACTATTCATACAATTAAAGCCCTGGCAGCAATTACGAAAGAAAATACTTCAAGTTTTCCAGTGGTAATAGGAGGTACAGAAAATTTTCAGCTCATATTAGATACATTGCGGTTTATAACATAACTAGGTAAACAGTGCTGTAATTGGAAATATATATATATATTTGTGGGAACTAATCTTTTCATAAAATATATGTTGATGCTACCGAATTATTGCGAAGCCAATGGCCAAATTCCAATAAAACACTTAGCAAAAAGACTTTTTTTTTAAATTAATAATTATAATTATTATATTCTAGATTTTATAGCATTGAACTTGTATAGTTTTCATCTAAATACAACATTTAATCAATCTCATAGTAACATTTTGATTTTCTACCATGCATCAAAATTTAATTCAAATAACAGAAATCAATCGATGTATGATATTAATTGCTGGCACTCAATCCAAGAAGTTTCTATAAAGAACGACAATGACAGGGTTTTCTGAGAGTTGAATGCAGGCACCTTTCTCCAGGGGGAATTTCTGTAGCTCCATGGAAGGGGGAGGGGATTATAGAGTTATGGGGGGGGGGAATAGGCGCTTTTTTTACCGTTGAAAACATAAAAATTCAAATTTTCCGCGGAGGGACATCTCATTGATCTGAAAATAATACCCCCCCCCCCCTGTACCAACACTGTTTTTTTATGGTCTCACATTTACCACAAGTTATCTCGTCTGCTAATCTTCTTTCTGATCGCAATCAAAATTTCATATATAGTTCCGAAATTTTTTTTAAGGGTGGTTCCGTATGGCTTCTGAATACAAGTGGTCAGATTTATCAATAAGGAGTGAATTTCTCGCGTTTGTCATGATGTTATATATACAGCTGAGAATTTGTTCATATTGAGACGTTGAAATGGGTATAATTTTTACAGACTAGAGAAGAGGATTTAGCCCTGTAGGCTTATCTCCAGTATCAATAAACTTGATATTATCGTTATAATAAATAACAATAGTTTCGTTTTGCTTGAAAAAAAAAAAAAAAAAAAAAAAAAAAAAAAAAAAAAAAAAAATCGTGCTCGTACGCGAATTTATTATTATTATTATTATTTTACAATAACATACCAAATATTTATGGGAACGGCGTTCCCACCCAATTACAGCACTGTAGGTAAGTCATAATGATTAATGAGTATTGTTTAAAGAAAATATAACTCTACTTTTTATTCACATTTTCTACTTTTTAGTGTTAAAGGAGAAACAGTATCTTTAAAACCATTTCTTCAATTTTGAATAATACTGTGATATATGTGGTGGCACAATACTTCATATTAAAAATAAAATTAAAAAAAAAATTCTTGTAAAACAGCCTGCTTTACTAAAATTTATTTATTTTTTAAATTTAACTTTTTAAAAATTCCTACTATTTTTAAAAGTATGAATATTTTTGCTTCGATTTTATTTTTCCCACATTCATTATAATATACTGCATAAAACTTTGCATGGAATTTACATTTGATATATTTTTTTTTCTCTCTTATATATTAGAAAATAAAGAAAATTCAACAAACTCTCAATTTAAATAATTTTAAAAATTAACTATAAACTTGAATGCTAAATCCATGCACAAAAATATTAAATACACCATGGAAAAAAAAAATCGAACATTTATCTAAATTAACAGCAGCAACAACAAAAAAAGCTTTAGTATTTTTGAACAAGCTAAAAAAAAAAAAAAAAAAAAAAAAAAAGAAAGAAAGAAAGAAAGAAAGAAAGAAAGAAAAGGGAGAAAAATCAGTTACAATTATCCATATCAGCACAATTATCCATACAAATGAAAACTTAAAGTTTTCATTTGTATGGATAGTTGTCTGGATCTATAAGCAAAATATCTTATGATACAATAATTGTACAGGCAGAGCCCGATTAAGGTTGTGCAGGACCCAAGGCCCAGCACCTTTTATAAGGCCCCTCGCAACAAAACAGTTGCTGATTTTTTTTTTTTTTTTTTTTTTTTTTTGGGGGGGGGGGGGGGGAGCTGAGGGAGAAGAATAGGGATTGAAGATATTATTAGATATTATGATAGATTTGCAATGCTAACCAAAATATATTTTGATTTTTGAGAAAATAATTGTAGAAACTAAAATTTTAATACTTTTTTTTAATCATTTTATTCAATTTGACGCCTACAGCAGCAGTGGGTCCAAGACCATGGCCTAGTTGGCCTGTGCGGTAATCAGGTCCTGCGTATAGGTAAAAATGAGGTGTCAAAATATTCACTATTAAAGAAGCTTTCAGTTAATATTAAAAAAAGAAAATCAATATTTCGATTAATTTTAAGACAGTGTGTCTCCTTAACTGCAGAAAAATTATGTTAATAAAATGATGAAATAATTGATTTGCATCAGAATTTTAAAATGAATTTCTTACAAAATAAATCTTTGCTCTTTCATTATAAAAGTAAAATTTTAATAAAATATTCTTGGTGTCATTTGTCAGTTTTTGAATTAGAATTACATGATCATGCAAATTGACTAGACCACTGTTAAAATAATTCGTCGTTGCAGTTTCAAAGCAAAAAAAAATAAATAAAATAAATAAATAAATGTGAAATAAAATAAAAGTTTATTTGGAAAATAATATATATATATATATATATATTAATTTTTATCTTTTTCTTATTATTTTTCTTCTTTTTTGGCTTTTACAAAACTTGTTTTATCCTCTTCTAGCAATTATTTTTCCTATAAAAGTTGTAAATATATATATATAAAGGCACACACACACAAAAAAAAAAATTGTTTCTATTTTACACCAATATTTTGCAAAATAAATATTTTTGCTATTTAAAATTTAGTCTTTCAGATTTAGGGTTTCCACATAAGTTTTTCTTACTTAGTTTAATACTTATTTTTTATGATATAATTATTAAAATAATTTTTTCAGTTATATTTTCCAGTCAATTGTGATTAAAACTATGTATATGGATTTCATTTGAAAGAACATCTTACAGCTACAATGTGCTTCATTAGATTAATTTCAATACAATTTTTCAATTGGTAAATAAATCATATCAGTTGTAAATTTCCAATTGGCTGAAAAAAATCTGAGAGTGACAGATTGTTAGAGTAAGAGCTGAATTCATCACAACAGGCAATGTCTGTGTGATCTATTTGAGACAAATAATGAGGAATTCTGATCTTCAATATTAATATTACCTAATCATAAAAAAAAGTTTTATTAAATTACACATTTTTTATTGGTAAGGTTCCTTATATCATAGGGGGAAAAAAAAAAAAAAAAAAAAAAAAAAAAAGACAAACTTGCTGATTTGATTGTTTTTCTGCAACTGTAAAATAGTGAACTGTAAATCAGTTAGGTACTTTTCGGTTAGCCAGGTACCAATATATATACTTATATATAAATGGTTAGGTATATATATACATGGGCATTGCAAACACATATCTACATGTATATCCGTGTATATATATGCAGCATTTACATGTATATATATATACATGTAAATACTGGTGCTTGGCTAATAGAAAAGTACCATTAGTTGTAAACTTTTTCTTTTTCCAAAATCATCAGAAAGAAAGATAAATTCTTTAAATTAAATTTCAAAATTCATGCAAAGACAATGTCCCTAATTTGCTGTCACTTATATTTTGACCTATTTACAGTATGTTAATTTAATACAGATATTTCCAGCCAAGGTACAAAACATCCATTGGTCCTTAACCGAACTTGGTGCAAGTATTATTTAAATTATGTATATTTGATTTTTTTTTTAAACTTCAATTTTATTCCATAAAGAAAACACAAATTTTCATTTGTATTTTACTTTCATTGCACCAATGTCATTTTTGTAATTTTTTCATTCCTCTGGTACTGAGATCAAACTCATAGATTATGAACAAGTCTCCAGTACACATGGATAATTAAACTCCCCTATTTTTATTTATACATAAAATAGAGATTTTTTTTCTTGTTTTCAATAACATAAGGTTTAGGGTTGTCGCCTGCTGAACTATCCACATTTTCTTAGATTAAAAAAAAAAAAACTTATAAAAAATATTTAACTATAATGTAAAAAATTCTTTGTAATTCATAAGAAAAAAAATCACTAGAATGATTTACCTCCTTTGAAAGTAGAGCTGCAAACAAACAGTAAAATTATAAACATAATAAAATATATTTTATAATATCTGTATAAAATGCACTGTTTATACATTAAGCTTTTTTTTTTCTCTCTTTTCCTAATTTTAGTTGGTACTTGGAGAGAGATTACTCTATATGGAAAAAAGAAAGATGCCAATTTCAGTGAAGAACCAGATGCAAGTCCTTTACATAACAGATCTGTTAGTGTTACAATATTAACATGGTTGGAAATTGTTACTATATTTATTGTATGCTTAATAGTTTAAAAAATTATACACAAAAAAGTTAAAAAATTATATATATTGTAAATAATATTTCATATTTGTACAAACTATCATAAGATCATCTAAAAATATTTTTAAATAAAATTCATTTTGAAATTTCAATTTTTTTTTTGTATAACTTTTTTTACATTTATTAATAACATTACAATTGTCTTTAAAACATATTTATTAATACTAAGCAAAGGATAAAAAATATTTTTTGCAAAAACATTAATTATATTTTTTAATATAATTTAAATATTTAAAAAAAAAAATAAATAAATAAAAGAATTTAAGCTAGAATATGATTTGGTCATCAACATATTAATGTCCCACCCTAGAGGTCTCCATGGACCGGAATTTCCAGGCCCAGACCTGTCCTGAATGAAAGCTATTGTGGTCCTGTCTGATGCAAAAGCAAAATGTTTAGCCTGGGCCTGGCCATGCCATTTAAATTTTTGTAAGTTACAGCATGGCTCAGCTAAACTTAAAATTAGTGAAAGCAACCCCAGCTCTTGCAAAAATGAATACAATCAGACTTGACTTAATTTCTACAAAAAATACCAAATTTTCTTAACACACAGATAAGACTGATCCTGACAGAGTCTGCTGAAATAATTAAGCCTTAGTTCAGACATGATGCAACTGCCCAATGTCAAACTCTATGCCTGATATGTTCTATTTCAATACAGATGTTGTCAATCTAGCAGACATGTGCAACATATTTATACTTTTTCTTTCTTGTCTTAGTCACATCTATTGAAAACTCTTCACATTTTATTGGCCTAGTTTGATCCTTTTAAATTTTTATATCAGGACAATTTTTTTATCAGCTCGACTCAGCCCATTCATTTTTTTATCGATCTGACACAGCAGCCTGGGTATGGACAAAGAACAAACCTTTTGCATAGAAATACTTTGAAAAACATAAAATAAATACATATTTAATAATTTTTTATTACTAATGGACTCTACTAACAAATGGAATCTTAACACACAGTAAAATTATTTACATTTTCATTTTTGTACATTTTGTATATTTCTGCTGCAAGGAGACATTCATAAATGATGTCACACGTTTTTTCCATATTTTTGACTCCTCTCCCCTTCTTTGTCACAAAGTGTCACACTTCACTTTACACCCTCCTCCCCTCTTGTCACACGTCATGCTATATTACATAAACATATACTTGCAGTTCCGAAACAAAGCACTATGTTTTAGATCACATTTCAAATTTTATTTTTAAACTTTAACTGTAATGACATGTGTGACCTGAACAATAAAAATTATTCATATTTTGCATGAAATAAGGTTTACAACAACAACAACAACAACAAAAAAATTGATATAGAATAGTAATAAAATATTAATATGAAAGAGCAATTGACAACAGTAGTTTTTTGGAATTTGAAATAGTATTTAACATATTCGACTTTAAATCTTATTTTTAATGAACACAAAATATTTTGGTTTTAAAATAACTTCATACTCTATAATTTAATCTACTGAATTTTAATGTTTTTATTTTAACTAAAATGTGTGATATCACATTTCTTCTTACCCCTTCCCACCCCCTTGTCACAATTTTCATGAACCCCCCCCCCCCCCCAAGACATTTTTATATCAAATGTAACTCACTAAAGAAGCGTTATAAGAACAAATTGCTACGTTGTTTAGTTCTGCTATCTGTTAAATTCTATTTACACCAATTTCTCTTTTTTTTAAACATTATTTATGCAAGAGAAAAAAAATTGTAAAGGTGTGTATCCTACAGGATACATAAAATCTAAAGAGATTAAGAAATATGATTTATAAAATTAATATAAAGATAAGTATAAAAAACCAAAATAGAGAAAGAGAATTGTATCTGGTGTTAATGCTATTGTTTATCGTATTTTTTATTTTATTTTTTTTAAGAAGTTTCTCACAGAAAGCTTAAAAAATAACTGCACTGCTTTTTTTTTCACCTTGTCATTCTGCACTTTCCTGCACACCTGCTTTTGCGCCTGTAATGTATTACTCTAAAAATTATTTTTGCACTCATATAAAATGATTTTTTTTTTAAATAAATAATAAAAATTTTAAATACTTCACAGATAGATAAACAGACTATTACTCTAAAATACATTATTTCTTTCAATAGCATTGGGAGTAATGATGGAATTATTCTGAAAGGTGAACAGATGAAAATAAAAGTATAAATGTGTTTATGCAAAGTATCAGTGTAAACAACTTTCTAAAAAAGAATGCAGTGTTTTTTCAATACAGGTTTACCAACAGAACAGCTTGATAGAGAAAATCAGATTTTTAAAATTTTGGATAAGGCAAATTTTGAAACTCACATCCTCATATATTTTCTATTTCTGAAAACTTATAAAATAATACATGTAAGTAAATAAATGCTGCACAGTAAGTCCTTCACATTTCATCCTTTTAAAAAAATATATAAACTTTAATTAATCTTAAATATAAACACAGGTGAGTCTCTGTATGGTCAAACTGTGAAAGGTTATAGTATACAGCAAAATAAGCAAATTATACTGTGAAATCTGAGATAGCAAATCATTTATTACATTAAAAATGTAGAATTTTACTCAAGTTTGAAGATTTGTGTCAAATTTTATGAATTAATGAAAATAATGCAATTAAACTGTTAATGCTGGATGGCCTTGCTTTGTGCACTTGAATTAAAGTGAAAATCTATTATTAGAACAAATGGCAACAGCAAAAAAAAAAAAAAAAAAAAAAAAAAAAGGGGGAATCCAATGATCCATGTCTGTTGGAAGTGAAGTGGTGCATAAGTCAAAAATTAATGCCACCAGTGGTTGAGACATAGGCTTACAATTCTGTTTGTCCTGCAATCAAAAGTATGAAGACATGGAGGACTGAGAGCAGAAAAACACAATGATAAACCTTCAAGTCAAACACTAATGATGTTGATTTTTGGTCCACTTCACTTCTGGAAGACATGAATCATTATCATTAGATTCCCCCATTTCTACTCTTCTATAGAATAAAAGCTTTTTTCTTGTGCTTGATACCTTAGCTTTGGGACTATATAATTCAGGCAAAATCACCGCATGCCAGCTACATTTTGAATTACAGGCATCTTTGAAATGAAAAATGGCCTTTTCAAGCATTTCTTATAACGTCACTATTTTTCATAAAAATTAAGTTAATTGAAAATAATGTTAGAATATCATTATTTATTGTTAAACTATCAACAAAGAAAATCTACATTTGTCTTGGAGTGACAAATAATATATTTTTGATTTGAAAGATAGATTTCAACATTGATTTTCTAAGCAAAAAATCATTCTTTATGTGCTCTATCATCTTTCTCAGTTTATCATCATATTAATAAATTCCACTCCCTCCCCCCCCCTCTTAAATATATAGAAAATAAAATGTAGAACAGAGCTATTTCTGCAGATATTCTTAATTTTCTAAACATATACAGTTCACTCTCTCTAATCCACAACCCTATAATCCGCACTATATTTTAAATGTAAACAAATAGTTAAAATCTCCTTTTTTTTAACCAAGATACTGCACACTTTGACCATAATAAAAGTTGAACTGTACTGATGAATTTAGAAATTTTTAATGCAGTTCTGCATTCATTAGAAGGAAATGTTTTATGTATCTTATAAATAACTATTAAGACTGCTATATTCTGAGCACATTTGTTGGCTCTATAAAAGATAAAATAGCTCTTGAAGATAAATATATTTTTTTTTAGAAAAAACAAATTTATGTTACTGATCAAGAAATACTGACTCTTAAGGGCATATCAAGATTAAACTGCATAGCATAAATAAAAAATGATAAAACAAACCACCATCATTGTAATGTTTGGAAGATTTAAAAATAAATAGAAATGTTTTCCATTAATTTCGTATTACTATATCATTTAAATGCATTCCTATTGATTATAGCTTTTTATGCATAAAAAAGAATTTTCTTTCATTTCTGTGCTATTTATTTGCTGTATATATTTACTACATTTGTTGATAAATTCCAAATATTAGAATGTAAACAAAGAAATGACCTATAATCTGCAAAATTCTATAATCTGCAAAACCCTTGGTCCCAACCTGTGCAGATTAGAGGGAGTGTACTGTATATATATAGATGTTGTAAAATTGATAAGTTGCTTTATTACTTTTATTCTATCTGTTCCTGAAATTATACAATTAATATATTTCCTCTTCTGTCACTAAATCAATTTTTAAATGTGCCACAAGTTAATTCTTCAAACAGTTAGGAACACATAAGAGATGTAAATCACAGTAATGACAGCCCAAGTGGTTCTTATCAAGTGTAGATTGCTTTCTATATGCCTGAGTCCAGTTTGAGAATCTTAAATGCAGACATTTGTTCTATGTTTTGAGCCTTGTCACTCTTTAAATGCATGCTACATTTTGCCTCTATTGCAAGTCCCAATTAAAATCAGAGATGTAATTGATTGTATACATGGATATACGCCATATACCTTCTCTACACCACTGGTTAAAATCTCAAGTAATTTGCAAATACATGGACAAATTATCAAGTATTTATAATTTTTTAAATATAGAGTCACATGGACACTTAACATATAATGAAGTAGGATACATTTATCGATTTATCTAAGATTTAGTCTTGAGCATTTGTCTAACACAAAACTTTATAAGGACATAATATGCAATAAATATTCGCTTCAATTGTGCATCTCATAACAAACTCTAAGACTTACAGTTAGTCTTCTACTAGCTGCCTTTGTGAAAAGATATAAGTGTCAAGAGATTCCAGAATAATGAATTAGTATACTGTAGTTTCATGTTCCTATAAATATTATTTAATAATAATTAATATAAATAAAAATTATTTATAAATATGAATTGAATGTTTCTGAATTAACAGTTACATTAGTCATGACTCTAAGAAATAAAATGACTTATAGATATATCAAATTTAATACATTTGTCTGTTTATTCATTAAAAATTTAATTTAGAGACCATTTTATTCAGTTATATCCAAGCTTCTTTAAAACAGTAATAAAAACACATAGATTAAAACATTAAAAATTTTAATTATTTTCATTAGATGTTATAGATAATTTATCGACATTTAGTGAATCTATAGAAATCTGTTCATTGTCCTTCACTTCAGAGCTTTCTTCTTGATTTGCAGATGACTGACGAGTTGGAGATTCTTTCAGTAAACTTTCATCACTCATTGTTGGTAAATGTGAAATATGTACTTGTGGCTTAGCTAATTTATTTTGACGTTTTAATAAGACAGCTTCTTTGTACGGTGGGTTGATGGGACCTTGAGTTGGAGGAAGATATGTATAACTCTTTTCTTTAGAAAGCTGTAAAAATATGTTAAGGAATATTAAAAATTTAACTCTCTACAGGAATATATATACAGCTGAGTCTCTCTATAATGAAACTCCATACATCGAATTTCTCTATATAACGAATTTTTAGTAGCAACGGTCCCATTTTCGTATGATTACATTAAAAACAGTCTCTATATAGCGAAATATCTATCTCCATATAACGAATTTTTTCATAAATTGATCTTAATTTATTGAGTTTTAAAAAGCTTCAAAATCATATGGAATCAATTTTCCATCACCTATTTTTGATTTATCGTCAGTGCTGAGTTTTTTTTTTTTTTTTTTTTTTATTACTTCTCTCCTTTTTTTTTAAATCCAATGAAATCACTCCACCTCCAACACAACTTTCCACATCCTTCTCAAAACAGTGTCAATTGGATTGATACACATGTAAGAGAGGAATCAATGAAAGGCACATAAGAGAGGCCTTCAAATGGAGGAAAAATGTTAACTACAATTTTTCATTCCTAGCTAAAATTTGAGCTTTTTTTTTTTTTTTTTTTTTTTTTTTTTTTTGAGAGCATAACAAATCAAAAAATCAAAGCAACAAAAAATTGCAGATTTCTTCGTCTGAAATTAATGCAAGTCTTCCTTATTTAATTTTCATTAAGCTTTCAAATAAATATCTGTTCTCTTTTTTGAAACAGCTTAAATAATTAAGAAATAAAATGTTAGATTAACATTTATTTTTAAGCATATCAAATTCTTAATTCAAAAGATCAAAAATAATATTTGTTCAGATTTCACACATTAAATACGATTTTTAACAGCATTCTCTATACATCGAATTTCTCTATATAACGAATTTTTTACTGGAACGGTGGATTTCGTTATATAGAGACTCGACTGTATATATTTGAAGAGATAAAAGCAAAACAGCAAACATGAAAATGTGAAATGAAATGTTATTAGCATCATACAAGTTAAAATTTTTCCGATTAAGTGAAAAAGTCTTCAAGTCTGCAATCAAACCTGGAAACTTTGACTTAAACTGCCAAAGCATTTACAAAAGAGCTATCTAGAATGACAGTTGGCCAACACAAAACACTTTGAATTATGCTGAAACCCTTTTCGGCATAATTCAGAAGATTAGAAAAATTTTCAACTCATATGTAGGGCTAAAAATGTACTAAAATAAACCAGAACAATATTCTAGTTTGAGAAATTCAGACAAATATTGTTCCAATTCATGAAATTATGGCAAATATCATTCTGGTTTGCAAAGTTATTAAAATATGTTGTTACAGGTCTTGAAAAGCATTAATATTTCCATACCAAGTGGATAGAACATGTGCAGGGTTGGCGGAAAAAACTGCAGAAAGAAAAATGGCTAGAAGAAATATTTCTTCCAAGTAAAAGAAATGGAAAAAACTGTTATTCTTTAAGAATTTGCATATTACTTTCAACTTTGTAAAATACAATAAATGTCTTTTTTTCTATAACCTTAAGTAAATTAATGCAATCAGACCTATACAAATTTAATTATATATGCTAAATTAATAATTACATCAGTTATTTAGTCAAGATCATGCAGAATACTTGTCTAAAGATTTCCAACCATTGGCTAAATGAAGATAAGAAATTTTATCCAAAATGCACAAAATCAATTGAATGTTATCCATTTTAATTTAATCAGAATACTTTTTTATAATTTAAACTTTTGAAACTAGTAGTAAATAGTATGGATCATGTATCAGCGGCAGGCAAATATAAACTCGTTTAAATAACAGACAGTACTTTTAATTTACAGCAATTTTATTAAGGTAAATAATATAGTATTGTAATTACTATTAAAAAAAATTCATTAAAATCCTCATTTTTCATACTACAATGCAGCATAGTGTAACAAAAAAGTCTTTTAGCAGTAGGATGCTGCATCGCTTTCTCAACTTAGAGTGGATTAATGTAAAAGATGAAAAAAAAAAAAAACCTTTTAAATCCTGCATAAAACTTCAAAAGAGTTTTAAATTATGACATACCCATAGATGTTTTCTAAAATATCAGACTTTTAAAATCAGCATTAAGTTATGCATGCTAGATGCTAGTATAAATAATTACAAATTTATTTATTTACTGTGTTCTGCAGTTTAAAATGATGCATTTTTATGTGAAAAATAAACATTTTTTATGCAGTTTTTCCCCCCTTTTTTACATATATGGCTAAATTAATAATATTTTTTTAAAAATTGCAGTACATCTGCAGTTGTAAAATACACCTGTAAATGTCTGCTGAACCTAAAGTTTGTTATAAAAAAATAATTTATTGTTCCAAAAATACTATTTTAAGTATTAATTTTTTTTAATTTAGATTTCATATGATTATACTTTGAGTTTAATTCTTTTACATAATTAATATACATTAATTTTGAGCATCTGTTTTGTTTTCTGTTGGTTTTTTTCTTCCAGTTTTTTCCAGTTCCTTCCACTGTCCTGGAAGAAACCTAACACTGAACAAGTGGCGATACATTTAACATTACTAAGATAAACTACATCCAACATCCAACCTATTTAAATTTTAGTGACTAAAAAAATATAACTAGTTGGATGTGCCAATCCCAAAACTTTCTTCATATCTTCTATCTCATACATACATTTTAATATTTCAAAAAGTAGTTACACAATTTAATACTTTAACATTATTAATTCAATACTATACAAACTTTAATTTTTATCTTCAATTTCTGCTTCAGTCGATTAATTGGTGTAAAAACAGGATAAGGTGGATCATGATATGTATTAAAATCAATAGTTTTCCCTTATTCTGTTATCATCAGCTATTTACAAATAGCCAGATTGATGCAAAATCCCTTCTCTGTATGAGCCGATGGACAATAGAATGAAAGGCAGATGTTTTTCAAATTCTAGGAGAATATGCTTGGCATACCTGAATATAATCATACACAAAAAGGTTTAGTTCTATGCATAACTTCATACACTTTTTGTTGGTATAGTAATGGAATGATATTGCGATTATAATGCCCCCATCCTGGGCATTATTTTCAAATTCAAGTAGGGTCTGCTGACTATATCCAGACGCAGACACTTGCACAAAAAGTTTGGTTCAATTCTATGCATAACTTCATATGCTTTAAGGTGATATAATATTGAAAATGACACAAAAATTGCTATTGCAGCACAGCCATACAGCAGATTTTTTTCAAATTCAGGGAGGACCAACCAGCCATATCCAAATACTTTCGCAAAAAATTTGGTTCAATTCTATGCTTAACTTCATACACTTTTTGATGGTAAAATATTGAAATTTGCACAAAAATTGCTATCACAGTGTCCTCCCAGCAGGAATATTTCAAAATTGACAGAGGACCTGCTTGCCACACCCAAAAATATGCACAAAAAATTTGGTTCAATTCTTTGCATTTCTTCATACACTTTTTGATGGCACAATGGCGACATATGGACACACACGCACTGACAGACATTTTGTAAAAATATGTTTTTTGGAATCTCTGACCCCTAAAACGTTTAAATCCGTCAAAAACAGAAATCCAAAATAATTATGATTACAATATTTTTTTCGATTGAAGATAGAAGAAAGTAAAAATCCATACATCCAAATGTCTTAATGTTAATTTTATAATATAACAAAGATAGAAATAGGCTGAATTTGTGCTTTACCAGAGACACACTGTGTGCTTATACTTTAGTTCTTGTTATCAGCAAGATAGAAATTATTTGCCATTTTCACCATGTAAACATAGAATTTTATGTAGGGCTTATTGTGCTCTATGTGATTTTTTTATTACTTAGAATCTTGATTTCATTTTTTAAATTGCTTTTGTACAGTAATTAAAAGTAAATTTGTATATACTTTAAAAAAAAAAAAAAATCTCATTTAAATGAATGTCATTCAGAGCCATAGCTAAGGGGGGTTAGTAAGACTCAGCCCTCACTAAAACATTTTGAACCGCCCCTGGAAAAAGATTCCAAGATGACTAAATGAATTTCTGCTCCCAAAATCCAAATGAAATTCTGTTTAAAAATCTAATTTAGTTTTGAGGCCCTTTTACAATTTTGCGAAAATATTTATTTGTACTAAAATAAGTGCTCTTGCTCATCCGATTTGCACATATGAAGTTAACATGATGTTTAGTACTGCACTAGTTATAAACTCGAATTTTTCATAGTCATATTCTTCCCTCAGCATAAAATGAAGTCATTACAACTGTTTAATAAGAGTAAAAAGAAAATTTTTTCAAGAAATTTATTCAAAAATTTTAGTGGCATTTATCCATAACTAAAAAAAATAAAGCACATTTCTCTTCTGATTTAAGAAAAAAAAATTAACTTAATACAAAATTACAGATATTAAAAAAACTACACTAAACTAATAAACTGGTATTATTACCTCTAAAGGATAAGTTTTATCAGAATCATAAGCACTTAAATCACCACAGGCAATAAATGGAACTATCACTCGATTGATGCCAGTTAGTTGATTAAAATCATCTGAAAAAGAGTAGAATAGTCATTATAAATGAGACAATTAATTGAAGAATTTTAACAAATTTACAAAACTTTAGCCACATTTACAATTTTTAATAAAACTCCTTAAAAAAAAAAAATAATAATAATCAACAAGACAAAACGGAAAAGAAGTAATGAAACTATACAAATTCAGCATAAATATCTTTCCTATTTTATTAATTAAAAGAGGAAAATACTATTGATTTATAATTCTGAAATATTTTCATTCATTTGACCATTTCTATTCAAAGGATAAATTAAGATTAAAAAAGGAAAAATCATTTTATGAAATTTATTATAAAACAACTGTATATATGAGGTATGGTTATTAAATAACCAGACTGGTAAGGCTTCTGACAAATAGTATGTGTGGCGCTGTCAAATTTTCCTTCGCACAATTATCAAGATTATATGTCATTTAGTTTATTGCGGCATTTGCTCGGAGTAACCGTGTGCAAGTGAATTGATGGAAAAATGATAAGTGTTAAGACAAAGCAACAGATTAATTCCAAGTTTTATGTGAAGTTTCTCAGCAAAATTGTAAATAACTAATTTATTTTTTAAAAATTACACCTTCTGCTCATCAAAATTCTAATTAAAAAATATTAATATAAATAAACACTTTTAAAAAACACATCTTAAGAAGATCTTTAAACACAAATGTTAAAGTATCAAGAAAAAAATCCACCAAACATAAAATAATTAGATTTATTTATACAAAGTATAAATATTAAGTCAGTAAAAATAAAAGTACATTAAGTAAGTACATATGTACTTTAGTGTAAGTAATAAGTATAAAAATTACATGGGCGTTTTAGGAAAAAATAAACAATATAAATCTATGAACAAAAAAAGTAAGTAAGTACTCAAGTATCTCCTTTTTCCCTTTTTATTTAACTTAATAAATATTTGATAAGCTAATAAATCTGAGGAGAATGTAACCAAATTTTTATATAGAACAGGACTATTTTTTAATAAGTTTTGTTTGACAGTTTTCTAATAATATCACTTCATCTTATGTACCCCTCTTTATCTGTGTCGTACAATTTTGAGGGTTTAGATATCTCACTTAATGAATTTGGCTTAATATCTACTGATATATGTTTTAAAAATTTTATTATGTAATTTTAATAATATATTATATAATTTCCTTTACTGCAAGCAGAAAACAATGGGGAAATTAATTTCCCGTAGTAAGAGAAACTCCAAAAATGTATTCAAAAATGCTGGGGTAGTTGGGCCCTACATGGTCCAGTTATCCCTGACCCCATGTCTCAGTTACCCCATTCCTGAAAAATTAATGGGGTTACTGGAACACCGGCCTTTTGATTGGCCTTAAATTTGAAACATGAAGCATTTATGTATTGATAATTAATGACAATATATTTATAAGTCTAATTTTTTTTAAGCTTGAATTTTTGGAAGCTTATCACAGAAAAAAGATAACTATAATTGAGTTAACACACATTGTTTTAAGAAGTAGAGATGAGGGTGAAATGTTCACAATAGCCAAAACTTAAAAGTCATCTACGGTTTTTTATAAAATAGCCTATAGCCCAGTTACCCCAGCTTACCTTATATTAAAAAATATATAGAAAACTGCAGTGCAGTTTTTAAAAAACACGTGTATTTTTTTTAGAATAAGAAATGTAGGTTTAAGTGCATTAAATAATGATATATTTCATGAAAGTAAAGAATCCACTAAGCAAAGTTGTTAGCAAGGTAATCACTAAATGAGGAGTCAAGTTTGCAGGTTGAATATCAACACAGCCTATAGCCGTATAAGGTTTGTTTGTTTGTTTCTTTTCTTTTATTTAAATAAAAATAATTTTGCCATTTTCCCTCTAAAAGTATGTCTTGAAAACCTTCCATTTGCAGAAATATAACAAAATTTGGCTAAATTGCAACAAAATTCCTTTTTTATTAAAATATACAAAAGTATTAAAATGAGAATCTTAGATATGATTACAATAAAACTCCAACTATTTGAACTCATAGGCTCTGCATGTAATCTGGATACTGGAGTAGTCATAGAAAAGGTTAAGTTATGAAAAAAAAATTTACATAAAATTGCACGCATTTAATAAAAAGTAGGAATTGTTTAAAAAATATATATATTTTACTATGAACAATTTAGGAAAAGAGGGGGTGGAGTACTTTGAGTACATTTAGAGGGGAGTTATAGTGGATTCTGTAAATTTACTGAGAAGATGCAAGTAAAGAAATGGTGTAATATCTGAAATTGATGAAATATCAGTTTATAAATTAGAATAAGAAATTACTTGGTGAAATACAATATAAGATAAAAACAAAGTTTATAACATCAAAACACATTTATTCGTTGCTAACTAGTTTTGGTAGCCATAGCACACCAACATCAATACAAAATATGATTGTTTAGAAAAGAAATTTGCACATATATCTATGGAAAAAGTTGATTGGAGTATAAAGTTTATTGGCCAATACCATTACAGGAAATTTTAAGAAACAGTCAATGTAAGAAAAGTAGATTCAAAGATGGACATTTATAAGCCAATAAAATTACAATAGGAAATTTTAGGATATAAATTAGGAATAATTATATAAAGACCTCTTCATAAATTCCATTTGCATGTTTTAACATTACAGTTATTAATATTTTACTATCTGTTTTCTAATCTTTTCTGAAATTTTTATTGACCAATAAACTTGATCTTTGAATCTGCTTACATTGCCCATTTCCTAAAATTTCCTATTGTAATTAGATTGGCTGGTAAACTTGATCTTTGGATCTATTCTTACACTGATTGTTTTCTAAAATTTCCTGTAATTCTATTTGGCAATAAGCTTATGAAGATACTTTGAAGATACAATTTGTTAAGAGCCAGTCAAGGTGGCATAGCTTTTTGCTCGAATCTGCTTCTCCTACATAAAATTCAACAAATTTCTTTTCTGAGTTTACATATTTTGCACTGATGATGGTATCCTATGTCTACCAAAACTAGTTTGCAACAAATAAATGTGTTTGGTATAGTAAATATTGCTTTTATTTAGTTATATCAATTTATAACTCATTCAAAATTAAGAGAGAGCTTAAATAAACATAAGGAGGGAAAATTATGTCATGGAGTTTCAATTTTATGCATCTTTTGTTTATTTGAGAATTTTATAAAAATAAATTAATAAATATATATATATATTTTAATAATATTAAAATTTGTTGAAATACTTAATAATTAAAACTTAACTAAGAAAAATAATAATTAGAATGGATTGATATATTATTTGCCCAAATAGTCTTTTTTATATAGAATGAAATTATTAATGTTTGGGTGGCATTGATAAAGCACTATAATGACAAAGCACTATAAAATAGGGCGATTTGTCTTCTTTCTTAACTTTTAATGCATTATTATAATAATATCCAAATAACATATTTTGAAATTTTCACTTTAACATAATTTTAAGGTTAGGTTAAATAAGAATTTTAAGGAAATTATGTTTTAAAAATGAATAAATATACCCAGTTATTCAGTAAGTTTCTTAAATGTATTTGTTTCTCATAAGAATGCAGATATTTGCAGTCAGGATGAGAGGAGTTTGAATAACTAAATTTTTGTTACAGTTAAAATTAATAAATGTAAGTACAAATACCATATTGTAAATCTAACAATGGATTCATCATATTAGGTTTATAATCTGCAGGTGGGTTGTATTCTTGGCAGACAACAAAAGCTTCTGCAAATATACAGAATATATATACATTAATTTATCAAGTTGAAAATTAAAGCAAAAATCAAAGAAAATTAAATTAATAAAATTGCATACAAATAGAATCAAATGTTAGCAATAATAATAAATTAAATTCTCATATGCATATACCTATACTAGAATTTCGACTGCTGCGTGGTTTGGCAACTGTAACTTTGTCAAAAAATATATTTAACTGGGCATACAAAAGAGTAACATCTTTCCCTCTGAAAATCTGAAAGAGGAAATATATATATATTTCTTTTAGAGTTTGCAATATATGAATACAGATACACACAATATCTTATACCACAAGCAGATTAAAATAAGTGAAGCAATTACGGGGACCAATATTATTTTAAAAACTAATCATATTCTTTGACAAAAATGAATATTTACAATTTTGACATTAAAAAGAATTATAAATTAACAGTAATATTCAAATTTCTTTTCTTTTCTTTTTTTTAAAAATATTATTATAAGCAGCAAATAAAGATTTTTAGTTTAACTTCTTTAAAATGGATATTGCAGTTAAAGTTCTCATGTTTGCAAAAAGTAAAAGCTTCTAACATAATTATTTTCAAGAAATAAAAAATATAATAATAATAACTAATGTTTGATGATTAAAATGGGAGTTTTTTTTTTCTTTATACTATTGAGTTATTGCAAAAATAAAAATTTTTATTTTAAAAAATCCCCGATATTATTTAAGGTAACACAAATTTAGCAAAGAAAAAAAAAATCTCTTTAATAGAAAACTAGTCATTGCGGGCCACCATAATACTTACCCATCATGTATATGCATACTGTAAAATATGAAAATAAAACTTGTGTAAATTATTTATAAAATGCATTGCTATTCCAAAACGTAATTTAAACATATATTTAAATATTTTTAATACACATAGTAATGCTCTATTAATGAACTGCTGGTGAACCAATTTCCACAGATTATATAAAACGCCAAACTACACAAATAGTACCGAATGGCGTAAAAGAAACACCCTTATAACTCCAAAAATAATAATCATATTACCTAACAGTTTATTGCTTCAGATTAACCATCTCATTTCCAATTAAAATATATCTTTGAATTGAAATTTGAATGAAATACAGGGTCATGATAAATCGAAGAATGTGGAAAACAGGATTACAAATATCTCAGCAACTAATAATCTGATTTACTTTATTTTTTATGCGAAATTTGTGTTATTTTATTGCCTTTTACATCCACTCCTGAAAATAAAAAAAATTAAAAATCTTTACGTACAACAGAGACATTAGAACGAAATTTTCAAGAGACCGAAAAAAATAGTTCTGGATAATCAAGGTTACTGATATTAAAATAGGCTTTGTTCCTTTCTTACATACTAAGTACATACAAAATTTCAAATCTCTATCTCAATTTGTTCGGGAGATAAAGCGTTTCAGACACACAGATCCCAAAATTTTTTTCTAAAAATATCTTTTTCAGAATCTCAAGTATCTGAAACGTGTAAATCCATCAAAATTTTTTTTCTGATTTTCAAAACGATTGCAAGAGTTACCCTATAGTATGTATGATGGGTAAGTAATAAACCATATTTCTACTTTTATATTTATAGAATTATTCATTTCCCCTTAATCTAAATTAGTGTACTTCTTAAAATCCTTCGTGTACATCTTAAAATCCTTCAGGGAAGATCAGATTGTGAGCTGCATTGATCTAGCACAGAATGACTCAAAGGTTTTCTATATCTACAGGTTAAATGAGCAAAAACTTTTGATAACCAAATAATTCAACAGAAACAATTGTTAACAGAACAAGATTTTGCTACACAAAACCAATTAATAATAATTACATTAATTTTTATTTAATAAGTACAGATTTATGCATATAAATGCCCTTATTTTACTTTAGCACAGTGCTTAATTCGCACCAGAGCTCACTAAGGCTTAACTCCAATGCTTATTTGTTTTTAGTCAATATTTAAATTTTGGTCTGAATTTGCCAAGGCTCACAAATACTGCGTTCTGGAAAAAGTGAAAACAGCTCACCCAGAAACTCAAAGCTTAAATTACCTTTTCATTTTTTGCCCATTTCCAATCTTTTGTGTACTTTCCAACTAAAGCAAACAACTACTTTTTGCACTTACATTTGTGACACAGCATATTGCTCACATTGGAGTGCATTCCTCTTTAGCATTCACAAGAGTGAACTAACTATTTTCTGTTTCAATAGTTTATGAACAACAATGAAGAACAGCAGAATGAATAGTAAACATATCTGCTGTTTTTACTTGTGGTCATGTGATACTTATTCAGTTTTTTGTTGGTGTTTTTGTAAACCTTCTTACTGATCAATATTTTAGATATACATGGCATTTAATTTAATATGAGCTGAAGCCAGTGTTCTCACTGTCATTCTCCGTTCTGCCAAATTGCGACTAAATTCTTCATTTGGCGAGTAAACAAGCGATTATAGATTCGCCAAATTGCTAGTGCTCATTTTTTCTTTTTTTTCTTTTTCGTTTTTCATGCATATGTACATATTTTAAATATATATATATTTTTTAATATATTTGTAGTAGATACTTGAAATTAGATTAATAACAATCGTTTTCGCAGTTTTAAAAACATAGGTTATTTAAGAACATATTGAAAAAAAGGGAGTACATTAAAGGATTAAAGATAATTTTTTTGTGCTACACGGCGAATCTATTCTGCTAATACTTTTTTATTTGGTGAATGTTTTTTATTTTTAATTAGCCAAATTACAAACGTTGGTCAAATGTCAGCGAGAACACTGGCTGAAGCTCATAGGAGTGCAGCTGCAGTATTTCTTTATTCTTAGTAAATATTTAAATATTAGTCTAAAACCACGGGAGCTTATAAATACTGCATACTGAATCCCTTGGAAACAGTGTTGTTTGTTGTGTTTTGCTAATCCATATAAAAAAATCCTTCATGAGTTGGATTTTTGAGAATTCCTTGATATCAATTTTGATGTTTTTGCTCTGATTATTTATTAGATTTTATGTTTAATTGCATATAAAAATAGTCGAAATATATTAATTTTTTCTTTTGCTGAGGTCAAAATTGCTTTAAATATTGCAAATAATGAATGGATTAAAAACTGCAGGTGGAGGTATTCTATGACTGTTATTACTGTAAAAAATTAGTAATCCGGTACTTTTTTTGTTAGAAATTAAGCCCTGCTCCAGTAAATAAAAATACTTAATTATTATTACAAAATATCAGGGTCAAACTGCTGGGCTGAATTTATATTGTTTGTAGATCTGACCTAGATAACAAGTCATAGTTTGGAGCACTTGGTCTAAAAGTAATCAACAGGTTAAAGTACTTGAGAAAAACTTAAAATAAAAAATAATCATTTTTTAAGAAGATTTGAATTTATTTTTTGCAGAATAGTAGAACAAATAGATAAAAGACAGAATATGTATTTAAAATAAAGAATATTAGAGGTATTTAACAATGATGCAAACAATTTTTAAACATACATATGACACAATGCATATACAAATCTGAATCGGGGGGAGGGGAGGAAGAGGCATCAAATATGGCAATCATTCATTACATTAGAAAATTCACAGAATGTTTTTTCTTTTTCTTTTCTTTTTTTTTTTTTTTTTGTTATGTTTCTTAAATACTTACTGTGTTTACTCACATAATATCCACACCTCTGTTTTGAAGGACAAAAATCATCAAAATATTTTCTTCACATAAAATTTACAATCGTCAAAAATGGATATTGCATCGTTGACCTTCATGAAGAAAATAAATTATCAACTGTACTCTTCCGAGAACTGGTACTCATAATGGATTCATCTGTTCTGTCACTCCCATTTACATACGCAATGGTCATTCCATAGCGAGATAATCATTACCAGCTACATTTTGTCATAGTTTTTTCCAAATATTTGTAAATAAGAAAAAAAAAATGGTACTTATTAAACAGCAAATAATCAGAAAATATTTGGAAATTTACCAATTTTATTATAATATGTCTTTTTATACCAGTAACGTTTTAGCATAAGATTGTACAATTATATATATAAAATCCCTCCGTGTATAATGATTCCGGGGTCAACCCATCCACGAGAAAAAACACTTATTGTGACCAATGACAAATTCCATTGTGAAAAGTTATCTCCGATTTTAAAGGCTATCAATTTTTCGTCCAATGCAAATGTGCCAGAGTTGTAATGGAGCGTTCTCATTTGTCAGATTTACAGTTTGAGCTGTAAATGACGTCACTACATTTTACTGTGCTTTGAAATCTTTTCCCTATTTCAAACACAATATTCACACTGCTAAAAATTTGACTCATTTGCTGCAGCATCATTCCACCGCTTTTATAGAAAACGATTACTTTGCTGTGTTATGGAGCATTCTCATTGGTCATAAAAGAGACATTCTATAAAAGCTGTGGAGTGACGCTGCAGTAAATGGGTCAAATTTTTAGCAGTACACTGTTAAAAATTTGACCCTTTTGCTGCATCATCACTCCCCAGCTTTTATAGAATACACTGTAAGTAACAAACACAAAGTAACCGTTTTCTATAAAAGCGTTGGAGTGATGCTGCAGCAACTGTTAAAAATTTGACCTATTTGCTGCAGCATCACTCCACTGCTTTTATATAAAGCGGCTCCATTACTGTGATATGGAGGATTCTCATTGGTCATAAAAGAAATGTTCTATAAAAGCTGTGGAGAGACGCTGCAACAAATGAGTCAAATTTTTAACATTGTAATACTGTAAAGTAATCATTTTCTATAAAAGCTGTGTAATGACGATGCAGCAAAACAGTCAAATTTTTAACAGTGTTTAATTAAAACTTTTTATTTAAGATAAGCGAAGGTGCGTTTTAAATACAATATTGTTAGAATTTTTATATTCGTGTTGCTTTATTTATTTATTTATTATATTATTTATTTATTTATTTATTTTTTACACCCGTGAATGACTTGATTGTCACATAACGAATCACGATTGTTTACTCTTTATTGTTGACATTTGTTTTCAATCTTATAAAATATCTTCTTTTAATTATTAGCTAATGGTATTGTAACGAACTGTCGAATGTTGCGAGTATCTTTAATACTCATTAGGTCGCTGGTTCAATTAATACTACTAATTACTTAAAAATTCTTTATATACAAACTATTTACACATTATTTACATTTCGAATAAAGAATACAGATCTAGCGAAACACACCATAGGTCCGCTAAGATCGCCGAAAACCAAAACAATAACAAAACGATATTCCAATGTTGCCAAAACGGCAAACCTAAAGTACAGTAGAATGCGCCAAGGAGACGCACGGCATCCGAGGTTATGGTGAAGCCGTTACAAAAGAATGCGCCATGGAGACGCGATATACAAGACTGTGGTGAAGCCGTAACATACCGGCCCCCGTTGATATGTGCCAACATTCAACAATAATACTAAATGTAACAACAAACAATTGCAAATAATAGAAATTTCAATTCTACAATCAATAATACAGTATTTTCGATAAAATACAATGTACTTCTTCAATATTATTACTTAATGTATTACTTAATATAAGTTTACCAAATGCAAATAGATAAGTTATAATACAAACAATAATTACACTTGAATAGTATGCAAGATAGTTATCAAATTAACACTCAATATATGTAGCAATCTGATAAATTCAACAAGTTAATAATAATTAATCAAGAATATATAGAGACGAAGACACGTAAGTTTACACTTATGTTATAAAGTTAAGCAACACAAATTATGAAGCTAAGAATTAAAATATTTTTAAATCTCAAATGAAATTGCTATGCATAATAAACAGTTCAATACAAATACAATAATGGTAACTATAATATAATTATTTAAATCTTTTAAAATAACAGAATTCATCAGTTCTCTAAAGGAAGTGGGCAAACTTTAGAGACACACCTCGTAACTATACCTGCTGATGTTTTTATACCTAAATGGATTGCCTTTGTGGCAAGACAAACAAAATTGCAACGTAAATTTTATTATATATCCCTTTTCTCTGATTTTTATACTTAATCATAAAGGGTCCACAAAAGTCAACAGAACATTTTTGAAATGGCGGGCTAGGATTTACTCGTTCGGCTGGCAAATTTCCCATAATTTGATTTGCCCCTATTGGTTTGTTTTTAAAACACGTTACACATTTGTGAACTATTTTACGAGCCAAAGATCGTCCATTTATTACCCAATATTTTTGCCGGACATAATGTAACAATGATTGTGGTCCTAAATGGAAAAATTTGGAATGAAAATATTCAAAAATCATTTCACTTATTTTATGATTATGTGGTAACACTATAGGGTGTTTCCTCTCATAGGTCAGACTGGAATTGTCTAAACGACCTCCAACTCTAATTAAATTATCGGAATCTATATAAGGATTTAGAAATTTTAATTTGCTGTTACCTGAAATGCTCCTCTGGTTTTTCATATGATTAAGCTCTTCAGAGAAGGCTGAATACTGTACCTGTTTAATCAGGAAAATTTCTCCAACTTTCAATTCACTTGCAGATAAGGCACCACAGTTTTTTTCCTTACCCTTTCGACAATTATTTAGAAATCTAAAAATATAACTAGTAATACGAATTAATTTCAAAAAATTATTAGTTAAAGAGAATAAACAATTATAAAAACAATGTTCAGTTTTAAGTGAAAAGTTAGTGTTTTTTTCAGTTCTAAATTCGGACTCATAGTCAGTGTTGTTTTCCAGTTTTACTGGATAATCTTCTGCATACTGAATTCTGTCCCGAAGAAAATTTGGTCCACTAAACCAAAATTTGCAGTTAGTCAGTTCTTTAGCATCTAGATCTCGAGATAGGACGTCAGCAGGATTATTTTCCGATGATACGTGTTGCCACTGATAAGAGTCCGTGAGGTCTTGTATAGCAGCCACTCTATTACTCACAAATGTTTTCAATTGGTGGGGAGATTTTCTAATCCATGCCAGTGATATTGTGGAGTCACTCCAGAGAAGAACAGTTTCTATTGGAATGTCAAGTGACGGTACAACTTTATGCATTAATTTTGCTAAGAGAAGACATGAGCACAGTTCAAGACGAGGGATTGTCACTGTTTTTATGGGGGATACTCTAGACTTGCTACAGAGTAAATGTGCATCAGGAGAACCTTCAGTTGGTATATACTGGATGTATATGGCGGCTCCATATGCCAAAGAAGAGGCATCTGCGAAGCCATGTACGACTATGCGCTCTTCACGAAAAATGAATCTAGGAATTTTTAAATTTTCTAATTCTGAAAGAGTGGAAACAAATTCACACCATTCTTTCGCTATGGAATCTGGTAATGGCTCATTCCAATCTATCTTAGCTAGCCACGTTTTCTGCATGAAGATCTTAGCCCTTGTTACTACAGGGCCAATTAATCCGAGTGGGTCGAAGATTTTTGAAATCAAAGAGAGAACATCTCGTTTGCTATACAATTCCTTGTTATGAATCTTTAATTTATACAGAAAACAGTCACTTAAAGGTTCCCAGAGAACACCCAAAGTTTTTACTGAACTACAATCTGTTTGATCATCGAAATTATATTCGGTGGCAGCCATAGTATTAGGTTCAAGTAATTCTCGGTGGTTTGCACACCATTTGTGCAATTTTATATTTCCACGCTTCAAAAGTTTAATCAATTGGGACTTTAAAATTTTCGCCTTTTCGAGAGTCGATTCCCCCGAAAGAAGGTCGTCTACATAAAAATCTTTTAAAACGACTGACGATGCTAGAGGTAAGTTTGGTTGCTCATCAAGAGCTAATTGTTTAAGAGCACGAGTTGCTAAATAAGGAGCATTAGATGTCCCATAAGTAACTGTATTAAGCTTATAAGTATTCACTGGCGCGTTAATACTGTCCTTCCACAAGATTCTAAGGAAGTCTCGTTGGGATGGATCAATTAATACCATTCTATACATTTTTTCTACATCCGCTGTGAATGCATATCGATGTTTTCGGAAACGTATCATAATTACGAATAATTCTTGTTGAGGAATTTTTCCTTTTAAAAGAATATCATTCAATGACAAACCAGATGTCGTTGGCGTTGAAGCGTTAAAAACGACTCGCAAGCGTGTTGTACTTTTTTCTGGCCTGTAGACCCCATGATGTGGTATATAATAAAGGTTCTTTACGGGTTTTGATTCTTCTACTAATTCCATATGATTTAAGTTTTTGTATTCTTCCATAAATTCCGAATAGAGAGGTTGTAAGTTCGAATCCCTATCTAATCGGTGCCAAACTTGATCAAGCCTTTTTTCGGCTAGTTTTTTGGATTCTCCTAAAAGTGTAGCATCCTCCATAGGCATGCTAACAACATACTGACCATTAGAAGTTCGATAATGAGTCATTTCAAAATGATTTTCGCAAAATTTCTCTTCATTACTAAGTGGAGAACTAGAATCATCAATATTTTCGATTTCCCAAAATTTTCTTAAGGATTCGTCTATTTTTTCATTGGTTAATAAACCGCAATATTGGGAATCATCTAAGGAATTACTCACGACACCGCTAGCAACATATCCGAACACTGTTTCTTGAAATAACAAATTTTGAGATGAGCTGCGAATTTTACCAGATTTTAATAAATCGAAGAAACATTGCGCGCCGACCAACAGGTCTATCTTCCCAGGGATATAAAATTCAGCATCTGCTAACGAGATATTTGTAGGAATATCAGCAATTTCTATACGAATAGGTGTAAGTGGGGTTATTTCTGTAATTTTTGGCACTACAAGAAATTCCAGTTCCCTTGTGAAATCTCTATTTTTATTTGAAATCACAGTTTTAATTTTATAATTTAATGTTGTGGTTGTGTTATTCAAACCCGATATTGGAGCAAAAACCTTTGATTTCTTTAAGCCCAATTTCTTTGCAAATTCAAGCGACACACAATTTATTTGGCTACAAGAATCTAAGAGAGTTCTTGCCTGGATAAAATTTCCTTTATTTGTTTTTATGTCAATAACTGCAGTTGACAAGATAACAGTTTTATTTGAAGCGAATAAGCAATTAGAAAGATTTTGCGAGACTGAAGGCGTCGGACTTGATTCTGGGCGACGTACTGTCTGATCAACACCTGGTTTTTGGAAATGAGTTTCATTACTGGAACCGATTTCTTTATCTCTATGTAATAAAATGTTGTGAGGGGATTTGCAATGTTTACATAAATGCTTCGAAACACAGTTAGCTGCTAAATGTGATTTGTTAAAGCATATGAGACAAAGTTTATTTTTTTTAACGATAGCAAATCTTTCACCAAAATTCATATTTAAGAATTTGTTACATTTATATAGGGGATGAAATGAATCACAAATAATACACTGTTTTTCAGAACTTGTGTTTACTAAAAGAGATTTTGATTTTATTTCACTAGAAATTTTTGGTCTAGCTAAATTACTTCTATTTATGCTTTCGAGAGATTGGCTTCTTTTTTCTAAAAAGTCCATTAAACTGTCAAAAGTAGGAACTTCAGATGTGTTTATTGACAGTTCAAATTGTTTTCTCGTTTCCTTATCTAGTTTTTCTAACATTATAGTTGTAAACAAAATGTCAGAAAGGTTATTTCTCTCAAATCCTAAATTATTTAGAGCCCTGATATTTTTGTTTATAACATCTAAGAAACGCCTTAATTCTTTAGATGATTCATGTGTAATTTTTTCAAAATCTAGCACAGCCTTTAAATGTATATTGACCACAATTCTTTTATTTTCAAATCTATTTTCTAACGCTTTAAATAACGAATCAAATGTATCATCTGGAGTTTCTAATAATTTAGCATCATTCCTTAGTGCGGAATGCAAATAATGTAATTTTTGAACATCAGTCAATTCTTCATTATTTGTAACAATATTATTAAACTCTATTTTAAACATATTCCAATCTTCATATTTGCCACTAAATAGCGGAAGTGGTATGTCAGGTAATTTAATTTTACTGTTACTTATCCTTAATTCCGAAATTTTTGTTTCCTTTTTATTAGAATATAATAATTGATTGAAACTTACCTCTAGCTTTTCGACTCGCTCTTCCATTTCGACGAATGAAGCTTCAATTTCTGTTAAATCATGATCTTCTGGTGCTGTTATATAGTAATCACGACGAAGTACATCGATATTTGTAGACAGTTTTTGAAGATTCTTGATTTTCGTTTCAATTTGAATTTTAGACAATTCATCGGTTTTTTCATTTAGAGAATTTTCTAATCTTGTTAACTGGGCTTTTAAAGAGCCTCTAGCTCTATTCAAGCTAATTAACGAAGCCATTTTAATTCAAATAGAACAAGGAGAACAAGTTCGAATTAAAAACGAATGTCCTCCGGCTCGACGGACCAATAATGTAACGAACTGTCGAATGTTGCGAGTATCTTTAATACTCATTAGGTCGCTGGTTCAATTAATACTACTAATTACTTAAAAATTCTTTATATACAAACTATTTACACATTATTTACATTTCGAATAAAGAATACAGATCTAGCGAAACACACCATAGGTCCGCTAAGATCGCCGAAAACCAAAACAATAACAAAACGATATTCCAATGTTGCCAAAACGGCAAACCTAAAGTACAGTAGAATGCGCCAAGGAGACGCACGGCATCCGAGGTTATGGTGAAGCCGTTACAAAAGAATGCGCCATGGAGACGCGATATACAAGACTGTGGTGAAGCCGTAACAGGTATAAAATAGTTAATTCACAAATGTTTTAAAATAGCATTGTTAGTGCATGTTTTGCATTATTAATGCATGTTAATTTGCATGTTTTTTGTGAAATAATTACTGTAATTTTGTGAGTGAAATTCATTAGCTGCATATTCATATATGCCATTATTTTACCCATTCAATTAATAATTTGGCTACCCTCTCATATTTGTCTGGAAATGGCCAAAATGGGAAAATTTTTTTATACATTTTGGATATTTTTATTATTTTCTCTCAGTATTTTAAAATATTTTTTGGCTGTAGTTTCACAATGTATTCTTTTATAATTGATATTTTACCTTACTTTATTCTTTTAAAATTTATGCATTTATCATTTGTTCATTATAATCCCTCCCCATTCACCAGATAGTTTTGTTACAATTTTAAAGGTAGATTTCTACTGATTTTTTTAATTGTAATTTTTTTTTTTTTTTAATTTTTCCCTCATGTTCAATCTTTGTATTTTTCAAAATTGTTTAAGCCTAAAGTGGCTATGATCGACCAAAGTCGACCTTCTAGTATTGTATAACAGATTTCCCATAATAGTGCATAACAGTTGCATCCAGAACTTTCACAATGAAAAATAGCAAAAAAAGTGGAACTTTATGTGAATAAACACAATATTTATATTGAATAAATTAAAAATTTACTTATTTTGAAATAAGTTTGAAGTATGATAAAACATCTTTATACTAATTTTTTTAACATTTTGTTTGATTAGTTTAGGCTGTATACATAACATATACTTTTTGTGTTGTTCTTATTCTTACTAAACTACACAAAAATGAAATATATATAATTTTTTTACCTTAGCGACAAAAGTACCTCCTTTCTTTAACAAATGAGTGGTAATATTGAGAGCCTAGAAAAATATACAGATAATTAAAACTTTGTTATACTTTGATTTTAAGAAAATCACTAGAATATTTAAAAAACTAGATGATACCATGATAAAGTGATAAATCCTACTGAAAAAAATCTTTATCATTTTCTTAAATTCATAAGTTAAAATATTTTTATAGGTCTAACAAAGTTTTTACACATTTAATTATATTTTATTAAAATTATCTATAGAAACTATATATTTCAGCTTTAAATGAAATTTTAATTTAGCACTATATGCCATTTCTATGAGAGGAAACTATTGTAAAGAAATTTAATAATTTTTACTATTAAGATGTTATCCAAGGTGAACAGTCACAGCAGATTATAACAATAATAAATTAATCAATAAATACTATAATAGGAAAATTTACAAAAAGCTCTCATCAATGTAACTACTCAACACTTAGACAGTAGTAAATGTCTTCTCACAAACATTGTGCACCTTATAATCTTTAAATAGTATTTCTTAATTCTTTATCTAAGATGGATTTTTTTTTTTTTTTTTTTTTTTTTTTATAAACAAACAACATTAACAAAACAAATGTTATCCTTCCTTGCAGAATTAATAGATATAAACTTTATAATGGATGTGGTAAATAGTTTGGAATGGTTTTCTTAGGCGATTTAATGTAGTTAGTTTTGAATAAATATTTTTTCTTCTTTAAGGCAACAGTTTACCTTAAAATTGGTCAAAAAATCAATCCTTTTTTAACAATAAACGAATAATGAAAGCCCTAAATTTAAATATTTTGACACCTCATTTTTATCCAAGTGATGTGTATATTGCGAGGTATAGTAAATTTTCTTAATACACTCAACACAATTACCCATACAGATTATAATTTTAAATTACTTTTTTCCATGTTGCTATTTTCTTCACTTTGTTTTAAAAATGCTAAGGCTTTTTTTGTATTTGAGATGGATATTTAAACTTTTTTGTACATGTTCTTTATTATATATGTGATAAATCTGTGCACGGAATTAGTCTTCAAAATTTTTATCATTAAAAAAAAAAAAAAAAAGAAAGAAAGAAAAGAAAAAGAAGAAGATGTATGCAAAGATGTGTTAGATTTCATCATTTTACACAATATATATCAGCAAAAAAATTATATTAAAAGTAAAATTTATTGTATCTTAAAATCCATGAACAGTCTTGTGTAATACACATTTAAAACTTTAATAACAAAAAGATTGAGAAAAAATATACATTTTTTAAAAAGTAGTAAAGGTTTTTTAAAAAATCAAGCTTTTATAAAGTATTTTTAAATTTTAATTAAACATGCAATTTAAAAAGTTTTTTCCACCCAAAATAGACTTTTAGTTGAACATTGTAATGTAATGAGTTCACCATTTGAATTATATATTTTTTAAATAAACAGAATTGTTGTAAAGGGTTCCCGACCTGAGATCAGAGCAGAATAATTTGAAAGGACAAAAATAATACTGGTAATAGAAGAAAATGCACATGCATACATACATACACACACAAATTAATAATAAAAACATAAAACAGATCCTAAAATTTTGGTTTATGAACAGATTTTTTTTGAAAATCCAAAGAAATGATGAAAAGGAAGGCCAAGACCTAGTAAATAAATTACAGTTGATAGTCACTAGCACCAATGACAAATTATGCATGTAGTAAAATAAAACTTATAAAAACTGTATCAGAAATTATATTTTATTTAACTTATTATTTATTTATTTATTTATTTTTGTAGTAGGAATTTATGTCTAAAAGAAGTTTATTTCAACATATGCATTATGAAGGGAATAGTTAAAAAAAAAATTATCAAATAACACACACATGCACAAAACATTTTATTAAAAGTGTGAAAAAAGTTTTAACAAACAGAATTACTTACAGCAAGAAGCAACTGTGCTTGAATGTACTCATCCAGATCATGGAGGCCAGTCACTATATGAACATTTAAAAGAATATAAATGGCCTCTTTTCTTTACTATTGTAATTTTTTAATTGAACAATAATTTAATAAATGATAATGATAAATGATAAATAATAAATGATAATAGTGTTTCTATTTATCAAGGGAAAAAAAAAGATATACTGTATTAAGTACAGGGATGTAGTTTGGAATATGTGGCTACATGCCATATACCTTCTGGATTTTTTTAAAGGAACACCTCTGCTTAACCTCTGCATAGAGCGTATACTCTGGTTTTTTTTTCTTCAACTACACTACTGGTTAAGTACATATATATTAGAAAAAAGTACTACATTAAATTTTGTTTTTGCAATGAAATTTCTGCTACAAAAACATTTGTAATATTATAAAAAGTTTTTTTAAATGACAGATTATTAAAAACAACAGTATCTGGTAAAAAATCCATGGTAGATGATTTACAATCTCATTTGAACAATGATCAAAATATCAATAAAGTCAGAGAATTGGCGATTGGTGTTTATCGTCTGACAATAAGAGGTATTATTGAACATGTTTCTATATCATTTGATACCTGTCGACCAATGTTAAAACAATCATTTAAGATTGAGACACGTCGCTTGTCAAATTGTTCCAAGAACTTTAATTTTATTTTTTTTTTAAAAACAATAAATTTAAGGGGCCCAAGGGATGCTTTTTCAAAGTGATTCTTTTGAAAATACATCATTACCAGAGATTACACTTAGATTTATGCTTTTGATACAGAAACAGCTCAACAAACAAGTGAATGGAATTTGAAAGATAATAAAAACAAAAAGATCATATCAAAGTCGCTCAAAAATCAAAGTAGTATTGACTATTTACTTTAATTAACATATCTTGGGCATTGTGAATTCCTACCAATAAGTCAGTCATTCGATAAATATTAACATTTGAGCATTTTGTGTGTAACAATTCATTGAAACAGCCTGAAATGTGACGAGAAAACCATAGGTTTTGTACCACGATTGCCTTCTTGCAGTGCAATTATTATCTGTAACTAAACTTTCAACAAATACAGCTTCACAAGCTCGGTATGCACGAGATATGCCACCATATGACTTTTTAAATTTCCATGGTTGAAATTACTTTTTTGTTCTCACCATTTTGATGACTAAAAAAACATTGGCAGAAGTAGATTGCAATCAAAGGTTATTATTTTGTAGGAGATGCAATAAATGAATAACTTTTGTGCTATGTCACCATTCTAGGTGCTTTTTGATCAGTGTAGCATATAGTAAATTATAAAATTGCATTTTAGTTCAAGAATATATAAAGAACTGTATTACAAAAATGGGACCAAATTCTTTATCACATATGAATTGAATAATGAAAGGATTAGTTAAATATATTTTTAGCATTGAAAGTTTGTAAAATGCATACCATCTGGAGCTCCATCACACACAACAAGATCTGCATTTTCACCTTTGAAATAACTTATAATTTCTTCTGCAGTAGAAACCTTAAATAATAATAATAGTAATAATATAAATCTGCTTTTATTTTGCTTTACATTATTTTTATTTAGATAACTAAACTTTCAACGAAAGTAATTCCTTTTTAGCTAATAAATATAATGATATTTAAATACCTAGATAATATAACAACTGAATAACAACAACAGAAAAAAAAAAAAAAAAAAAAATTAATATTAATCATATGACTAAGAAGATGCATAAACCAACCCCTTTTTCTTTAAATAAATCCCCTTTTTCATATACATACAATTAGCTAAAAAATTAAAATTTAGTATATATTGAAGATCAGAATTAAACTCACATACCTTGCATATTTAATTTAAGGTAGTGTAAAACAAATCACAAAAATGATATACAATACTATTTAAAGAAATCTCACAAGCCATTGAACCAGTGCTAAAATTAGAGGAAGGCAAAGGAAACATGTTGTAAATTAAGCCAGTTATTAAAAACTAAGTGGAATTCTCTTTGCAAAAGAGAATTTTTTTTTTTTGGGGGGGGGGGGGGCAACATCAGAAACCACATTTTCCTTGGTATAAAAAAGGCTAGTTTCAGCCCTGCAATGAACATTTATACTTATGGACCTGAACTCAATCTAAATTTATTTACAATAAAACCAGAACTATCAAATATCCTTTCTACTGGTACAGATGTTGCACTGATTCATAATATTATTTTGTCTGTTAATGACAGTACTGGAAATTTGATTGAATGTTGATTTGACACAAAATGATACACAGGACAGAAATCAGTTAATTTTTTTTTTTTTTTTTTTTTTTTTTTTTTTCAATCGATTTTTAGGAATGTAGACAAATGAGGCAAAATGTGTACCTTAGTGATATCTCCTTGTATTTGAATAACACCAGGTAAAGGAGCCATTGCTTGAAGATCAACAGCAACTATTTTAACATTATCATCATCATATGCATTATTTCTGGAAAGGAAAACAAAAATTTTTTACATTTTATATAAAAATATAATCAGAATTTAACATAATTTGATTAGAGTAACTGTATATTACATAAAAATACCATTACATTAAATATTATAATGTTTTAATATTAGTAAAAATACATTACAATGTTTCATAATAAATTCATACTAATATTTCATAATGATGCTTCACAAGAATCACAAATTTTTAATTCTTTTAACACAGCTCTCATGTAACTATTCCAATCAACTATCACAATTTTGCCCATATATAACTGTTTCTTCACCTCTTCCTCTGCTAACAATATATAAACTTTAAAGCAATTATAAACAGTAGTATCCTCAGCCATTAAACCAATTTCCAACACTGGGGCTTTATTTATTTATTTTGTAACTTTTTATGTTACATCTCCATATAACTTCACCACTGGTAATACAGTTTAATAACATGGACATTTTTGCAGAAATGTTTGTAGTGCAGAAGGCATTATTTTAAATAAATGAAAGATATCCATCTCAGTACTAGATAAATCAAAGATTGCTTCAATATTTATAAAAATAAATGTAGGCAATTAATATATATATAGAACCATTAATTGTAATACAATATAAATCTTTAAACATGAACAAATAAATTAAAAGGAATATAATCAAAATTTGTAGAGCCATAGTAGATTTGTCAGACCCCAAATATTACGGAACTACAAATAAAGTATGTGGTTTCATCTTCATATCAGTGATGAAAAACAAATAATATGAATTTTGGGTTACTAACACAAATAAAACAGTAATAAAGTGAAGAAAATATTAAAAATAATTCATAAAAACAATATACACTGCTCAAAACAATTAAAGGATATTTGAAGTTTTATAAAAAATAAAGATATAAACGAAATTTTTTTTGCCGAAAATAGAAGAAGAGAATCACAAATTCAAATTTTTCTGGTTTTCAAACTGTGGAGTATGCAAATTTTGAGTTCGACGTCAAAAACGTCGCTTCAGCGACAGCGAATGAAATTTGACTTTCAACTGGATAAAAGAGAATGAAGACAAGGATGATCGGCATTCAGTGATTGCTTTGTTTCGATGAGTATGATGTCTCAGCGAAGTCATTTCACAGATTCAGAAGCTTGGAGAATTGTTGGTAGGTTAGAAGGGGCTTAAACTCAAGCCGAAATAGCGCAAGCCATTGGAGTGTCACAAAGTGTCATTTCCAGGATCTGGAACCGTTTTTTGGAGAGTGAATGTGCATGCCGAAGACAAGGGCAAGGTCGTAGACGGGCAAAAACGGCCAATGAAGATCGGTATTTAGCGTTTACAGCTCGGAGACACCGAAACATGAACGCTACTCTTCTCCAACAACACCTTCGCTCGGCTACAGGCACCACGATTTCAACTCAGACTGTCCGAAACCGGCTCCATGCTGTAGGTCTGTATGCTCGCCGACCGATGGTATGTGTTAGATTAACATCAAGGCATTGTCGCGCCGCAGGGAGTGGGCAACCGAGCATGTCCACTGGAGGAGAAATGAATGGAACAATATTCTGTTTTCTGATGAGCCCCGTTTTTCTGTGCATCCGGATAATAGGCGTATTTTCATCTGGAGGGACCATGGCAGTAGGAATAATCCTGCGTTCGTGCACGAAAGTGTCAGATTTGGCAGTGGAGGAGTGTTGGTGTATGGTGGCATCTCCATTGACGGGCGCACTGACCTCTACATCATTCGAGATGGAGCTCTGACGGGTCGCCGATATAAGGATGAGATCCTCAGACCTATTGTAGTCCATTACGCTGCAGCAATCGGAGGTAACTTCATTTTAATGGACGATAACTGCAGGCCACATCGTGCAAACCTGGTGGAGGATTTCCTTTTCGAGGAAGGAATCGTTCGAATGGAATGGCCAGCGTGTTCTCCAGACATGAATCCAATCGAGCACGTTTGGGACGCTCTAGGAAGACGAGTTTCTGGCCGCCAACAACCCCCACAAACTCTCCAAGAACTGGAAAGAGCTCTTCTAGAAGAGTGGGGCAGAATACCCCAACTCGTCATTAATAGCCTCATTGAGTCCATGCCTCAAAGGTGTTCAACGTTGCTGGCTGCCCGTGGAAACCATACCCCCTACTGAAAATGATTTTCTTTGAAGAAAACACCTTTTCTTATTCTTTTTTTCTCATATGCACAAATTGTGTTTTCTTCCTTTTGTACACAAATGCGCAATAAAATGCATTTTTTTCCTGCCAAACATGTGTAATTTATTCTCATATAACCTACTATGTCTGTCAACCATGTATCAATCAGCTAAAAAGTTTCCCAGATACAAAATCCACCTAAAACTGCAATATCCTTTAATTGTTTTGAGCAGTGTATATATATACATCATACGGCCAAAAGTGACTGGCCACTTGCAATTTTAGACATTTTGTTAAATATCTAGAAAAATACATCAGGAATTATCCTGAAACTCTAAGTGTGTAAATATAATAGTACAGATTATACATTTCTGTGAAGATTTTTTGCTGAAACTCCATATAGGGAACCGTCAACAAACTGAACAAAAAAAAATTTATATTTTTTGGATAACTCTGTCAAAACTAATGTAGCAAAAGTGTTTAAACTACAGATTATGGTTAAGTGGCTTATTGTAATCAATTGTGTTCATTTTTATGTAAAAAGCATGTATACTTAAACAGAAATTAAGGTTTTTTATAAAAACAGTCCCAAATTTTTCCAAGTTTTTAGCTTATAACTTGCAGAGTTCTTAATATAAAATAATGTTCTTTTTCTGAAAATATGACAAACAATTTTGTATACAGTACCCTGTTTTTTTAACAATGATCCAAACTGGCCTGTATTGAACACAACTTTCTTATTTAGTAACAAGAAATGAAAGAAAGGAATAGCATTAAAAAAAAAGGTTATGTACAGAAAATCATTAAAAAAAAAAAAAAAAAAAAAAAAAAAAAAAAAAAAAATCCAGAAAAGTTATTAGATTTGCAGTTGAAAATTTGAATTCAGTCACTAAAACATACACACCTAAGCTTTCTGGATAACACTTGGCTCCAGCTTCCAGGTGCAGCACACAAATCAACAACTTTTTTAACACCTAAACAATATAATTGTAATATAATAAAGGCAAAAAATGAAACAATTTGAAATTTAACATTTTAATTACCGTATTTTCGGGTGTATAGTCCGCAGCTTATGCAAGAAAAAACCTTCCAAAAAGCCGCTACGGCTCATACACGGTGCAGGTTATACAAAGATTTTTTTTTTTTAAATTGGAAATCATGATATTTTTTCTACAACTTTTAAACCTCAAAAAATTTGAAAAAAAAAACATCAAAATTTGTAAATTTTTTTCGCTATGCCGTGAAATTTAGAGAGTTCTCCCATGTTTGTAAAGGTTTTTTTTTTACTGCTTAAAAACAGTTATTTCTGGGTTTGGAAGAACTGTCGCAACTATCGCCAAGTATTGCACTGATAGATCTATAATAGCTACTGTATATACTAGCGTATAGGTCGTGAAATTTTAGACAAAAAAAGAACATCAAAGTGGCAGGTCAACTTATACACGAGACCAAAAAAAAAAAAAAATCTATAATTAAAATATCAGAAAATAATTTCCTAGCGAATCGGTCCTGCAGCACCCCATTGTGTTTGTAGAGTACAAAATCCAAAATCCGGAACCCTTCCAACCTCGACAATTCTAACAATTCATTTAAGATTTTGTTTATTTTTCAAAAAAATAATCTACCCTACCCTGTTGCAAAGAACAAAAAAAAAAAAAAAAAAAAAAAAGTGCTTGATTTATTTTATTTCGAACTTGATTTATTTTTTCTGAATTTAAGATCATTTAAAATTTAGTTTATTTTTCAAAAAAAAAAAAAAAATCTACCCTATCTTATTGCAAAGAACAAAAGAAAGTGTGTGATTTATGTCATTTTGGAATGATTCAGAGCAGTCGCTCTTTTCCGAAACGATTCCAAGGAATCATTCCTTTACAGAGTCGTTTAATTTCGGAACGAGTTCAAGGAATCTAACTTTTCCGGAGTCATTTCATTTCAGATAGAGTCCGAGGAATCGTTCCTTTTCGGAGTTGGTACCCTACCCTGTTGCAAAGAACAAAAAAAAGTGTGTGATTTATGTCAATTCAGAACGATTCAAAGCAGTTGGTCTTTTTCAAAACAATTCCGAAGAATTGTCTCTTTACAGAGTCGTTTCATTTCAGAACGAGTAAAAGGAATCGAACTTTTCCGGAGTTGTTTCATTTCAGATAGAGTCCGAGGAGTTGTTCCTTTTCGGAGTTAATGCATTTCGGACCGATTCCGAGGATTCGATCCTTTTGGGAACTAATGACCTAAGATACGTATACATTTTATGTCTGAAATTTTGAATTTATCACCGATTTTTTTTTTAATTTTCGGAAAAATTCAGAAAAAATATCACAATTGTTTGAAAAAAAAATAAATAAATAAAATAAATAAATAAATGCGCATAAACGCCGCATCGCTTGAAATTTTATCTTAAAACACGTAAACGCCGCGGTGTTTCTTCCAAAAATTATGTTACTGATAATCATAATGTTTTAGCCGAATTACTGTAGGTATTATGCACCACGAGAAAATTTGGTAAATTTGTGTTAAAAATTATGACTAATGGCTTCTAATTTTGAACCCTGATTGAAACATATGTTTGTAAACGGTGTATAGCCTGCGGACTATACACCGATGCATCTCCGCGGGTTATACACGAACTTTTTTTACTGCACTGGTCGATTTAGGGATGCGGATTACACACCGGGTGCGGGCTATACACCCGAAAATACGGTACACAATCAAAGGTATTAAAACTATAAAAATACGTTAAAAGAAAAAAGAATAAGTCTTTTGAAGTTGTTTTTACACAACCGAAAAAAAAAAAAAAACCACTAAGCTCACTTCCCCTAAAAGACCCTGAAAATTCTACAATATTAAAAGTTTGCTTTGTTTATTGGCCTTTTTTTTTAAGGTTCCGTACTTATAGAGTGAAAACGGAAACATAAGATCACTCCTGTGTCTGTCTTTCCATCTGTCACAGCTACTCAGGCGTGGATCCATGGGGGGGGGGGGGTCCCCAAACCAGTGTCGAATTCAGACTTTTTTCCGGAAGGGATTTCTGCGATTCCGTCGGAGACATTCTATTGTTCCGGAAAAAATGCGAATTTCATTAAAATGTCACTAAAAGCGCTAATTTTGTCAAAGTGTTGCGGAAAAAAAGAGAATTTCGACAAAAGATCGCGGAAAAAACACGAATTTTGTCAAAGGTTATTTTGCCAACAAAACGTTAATTTTGTCAAAGTATCGCGGAAAAAGAGCAAATTTCGTCAAAAGGTCGTGGAAAAATGGAAGACAAAGCATCGCGGAAAAAGTACTAATTTCAACATAAGATCGCTGAAAAAAGAAAAAGCGCTAACTTCGACATAAGATTGCTGAAAAAGTGCTAATTTTGTCAAAGTACCGCGAAAAAGTGCGAATTTCGTCAAAAGGTCGCGGAAAAAACACGAATTTGACAGAGGATCGTGTAAAAAATGCGAACTTCGAAATTGGATCGCTGAAAAGCGCGTATTTCGACATAGGATCACTGGAAAAGCGCAAGTTTTGTCAAAGTGTCGTGGAAAAAACTTCAATTTTGTCAAAAAGTCGAGGAAAAATTAGCTACTTTTCTCAAAGGGTTGCAAAAAATTGCTAATTTTGTCAAAGTATCACAGAAAAGAGTCAATTTCTTTAAAGGATCGAGAAAAAAAAAAAAAAAAAAAAAAAAAGAATTTTGACAGAGTTTCGAGGGGAAAAACGCGAAATTTGTCAAAAATGTGAATTCTGTCAAAGAGTCGCAAGAAGAGAGCGAATTTAGTCAAAAGATCGCGGAAAAAAAGCGTATTTCGTGAGAAGATCACGGAAAAACATTTCATTTGATCATTCATTTAATAATAACTATACAAGGAATGATTTCATGAACAGAAATTATGACTATGATGATTCTATGTTTCTTAGTATCGCCCCCCCCCCCAAAAAAACGATCCTCTGGATCCACCCCTGCAGCTACTTATAAACTAAGAAACATGGAAAGCTCAAATTGTGGGAAGTAATAAAGAGTATTGACCCACATATTTGCAGATTATTAAACATTTACAAATATATCCAGGAGAGGGGTAGTGGGTCTAATTAATTTACTTAAAGAAAAAAATCTTATCTTAGTATATCTTGTGAGAAATCTTGTGAAAGCTTTCATTACGCTGAAGTAAAAAATATATTTTTTTAATTTTAGATGCTATATTTTCTGAGATATCATTGAAAATATTATGTAAAAATATGTCCCCCTCCCCTATTTAATTGCAAATCTACTAAAACTAAAATTAGCGGTTATAGATGTTACTTTAAACCTTGCAGGAAAACTATAGCAATTACACTTTAAATTAAGTTACTTAAAGAAAAGATATCTTTTCTTTGTATATCTTGTGAAAGCTTTCATTTCGCTGAAGTCAAAAATATATTTCTTTTAATTTTAAATGCTGTATTTTCTGAGATATCATTGAGAATATAGTACAAAAATACGCCCTCCTCCCCCATCTCATTGCAAATCTACTAAAACTAAAATTATGCTAAAATTAGAGATTATAGATGTTACTTTAAACCTTGCAGGAAAACTATAGCAATTAATCTAGACAGCACAGTTTTTGAGAAAAGCACATTTTTCTGTTACCAAATTTCAATTTGTGGTCATTGAGCAAAGGTGTGGCACAGTTGTATTTATTTTTTTATCTTAAAATTGTAATAAAAGAAATATCATTAGCGATATTCATTTTGGGGTGATGAAAGGCTCAAGACAGCAAGTCATGGTACGGTATGTGACAAAAGACCATTAATAAGGTTAAATTTCTTTAATTGCAAGAAATAAAATGGGAAGTGTAAAGCAATGAATTCAGACAATGAATCTAGTCAAAAATATAAAATATTTTACCAAAATTGGAAACATTGGAATTTCTACTTGAAAAAAAGTGGCAAAACGATTAAACAGTGGGGGGGAAAGAAAAGAATGAAAATACTAATAAGAGGAAAAACACAAATCGGTGGCAAATTTTCAACCCTACAAACTTTAGCCCCATAATTATTTAATTTACGCTAACTGTTTTTCACTATAAATATTTTAGTGTTTATGTAATACACTAAATTTCAGAAAAATCATGACTTGCTGTACTTTTAAAATGTTATTTGAACAATAAACTTATATTAATAATGCATCTTACATATTTCAAGTTCATATACTCAATACAATATAGCATCTTTAATCCAGAAACTTCTATAAATCTGGACATCTCAATATGTATATTAATTTTTATTTTCAATTAAATATCATAGACGGTGCCATGACACATATATGAATAAATTTTAAAAAATAATAAAAAGAAAAAGTAAAAGACCCCCCCCCCCTTGTCTAATTTACTACTTTTTTTTTTTTTTTTTTTTTTTTAATTGTAAGAATTTTCTGAATTTCATATTCATGTATACATTAGGTATATAGTAGTATAAGTCAAGTATACATTAGAAGACCTGTTATTCTGAATTCCAAAATCCAAAAAAGAAATAAATTTAAAAAAATTCTAAATTTTTACTAAAATTTTGTAATTTCTGAAAATTTTCAAAAACTTTACAAATTTCAATCTTTTTTCAGTCCATTATTTCACTGTGCAAACACTAAAATAAGTTATTTCAGTGGTGGGGAAACAAGGACCCTTCACCCCTCCCATTTCTGAAATTAGGAAAAAAAAGTTTCTTTTTATCAAATTTTAGTTTAAAATTAATATATATTTTTATTCATTTTTTAAAAAAGTCAGATATTTCCCCCCCTCATCCTCATTCGAAAAAAAAATATTATGGCTATGTTATTGTATTATTTGAATATGTATAATAGAAGATTTCTTTTTTTTTTTCTTGTATCTTCCCATCCTTCTCAGACATTTCAAAACTATCTATCTGCTTACCGTTCCTAATTTTTTTTCTGGCGGAATTTGCGAAAATGGTTAAAAATCGTTGTTTAAAAACCTTTCCTGCATGGCCAACATGCAAGATTATTTTAAAAATAAGATTTATTAAAAATGATCTATCAGAACTTTTTATAAAAAATATGTAGCTGTAAAGAAAAAAAAGAGAGCTTGTAGATAGAATATTAGTTAGCCATTTCTTTATTTTTTCACTGATGTCATTGGATAACACAGTAATTTTCGTTTACAAAATTTAAAAACATTCAAAACATAAGTTTTATTTATAGTCTACATGGGATTTAAGAACATAGAAAATAACATCTGAATTTAGTTAATTAATTATTAAAGGTACATACATAAACAACTAAATAAATAAACAACGTTAAAGAGCACAAATATTATAAAATAAAAGATGTTAAAAGCATACATGTTTCGGGACTTCTAAAGTCCCATCATCAGTGCTAAAAAGTGTAAAACATAAAAGAAAGTCACATTGTAAAATAAAATAAAATAAACCGTGTAACTGAGCTTGCCGCTAAGGCGAACTGACTAAGAAATGTCGCAAAGCAACAATAAAAATAAGCTGGCACGCGCACCCAGAGGAGACCAATCATATGTCACATCTCACTAGACGAGTCCAAATCAAAAAGAACAGGAGGGGGGGAGGGGGAGTGAAATTACAGGAATGGAAACCAGACATCAGAAAATCTTGGAGTACTGGACATGTCATTAACTAAATTACTAGAGTTTTTCCATATATGATAAGCTTCCCAAAAGTCTAAATCATAAACAGATGAACAATACTGTATTATTGAGGCTTTGGAAAATTTAAAGTTATGACTATTGGACCAGCAATGGCTGGCGATAGCGGAACGTTTAATTTCACAATTTTTAGCGTTAGCACTGTGCTCTCCCACACGTTTTTTCAAGGTACGTTTCATCTGACCGATGTACATTTTATCGCATTCGCAAGGAATCTTATAAATACCCCAATGTGAAAAATCATCTATTGGATCTTTGAGATTAGAGAATTTAATTTTATTGAAAGGAGTAAAGGTTATTTTAAAGATCCAATAGATGATTTTTCCAATGGATGCCGGCCGATGGCGTCCCCAACATGGTTTATAAGTGAGATATTACCAGGCTAGGATATCATTCAGGGTAGATTAAATCAGGGGTCCCGTCCAGACTTTTCTCACAGGGTCCTGTTTTTGTGAAATTGTGAAGTTTTTTTTTTATATTTGTGAAAATTCTAGTCATAATTTTATGAATTTTAAACTATCGAAGTCTTCAGGTTCTATCCTTCTTATATGATAAAGCTAAGTAATTATGGTCTTTTGTCAGTTCAACTGTTTTTTTATAGGTCAGATTTTATTTTAAAAGGATTAAATTTGTGAAAAGTTTAGTTTGAAGGTGAAAAATTCTGTAAAATCTCTATTTAAGAGAGAAATAATTTTGTGAAAGATCCTGTTTAGGAATAAAATATTTTGTGAATGGTCCTGTTTGGGGATTTAAAAAAAAAAAAAAAAAAAAAAAAAAAAAAAAAAAAAAAAAAAAAAAAATGTGATGGGTCCTGTTTGGGGATAAATTATTTTGTGAAGAGTCCTTTAAAAAACCTAAAATTTTCCTAAACATATCCCTGTAGATGGAAGTGCAAAAGCATGATATGTTGTCGACCCAGGTTCGATTCCTGGCCCCCATGTTGAGTTATTGTATTAATGTCAGTCTTAATATATATGTACCTTTAATAATCTACATGGGATTGTTTTAATTTTGGTTGGGGTCAGATGTGTTCCGGATAACTGGCCTTTCCGGTTAATGGGTTGGACATTAAAGCAGCATCTATTTGATAAGTTTTATGCTGTATATGTGGTGGTATTATTACTTCTAATTTTAAATAGTTAGATTACTTGAACTAAGAATCAAATGCAACATAAGATCAGATGTTACAGTTTGAAAAAAGGTAATTTGTGGAAATTCCTTGGAAACAAAAAATCTTCTGTTTTTGCTAAATAAAAATGAAAACATCTATAGTATAACTATACATGCTTCTATTTCAAATACCAGATATTGTTATTAAACTATACAATTGTTTCAAGCAATGTTTATGTCAAACTGGTAGTGTATGACATCTTTTTATACAAAGATTCTAACATCAGCCTATTAGAAATATCATTCAGATTAACTGGTTTCCGGATAAATGGTTCTATACTGTAATAAGAAAATAATAATAATTACCATTAAATATTTTATATTCTTCATTTATCTGTAGCAACTTAAATGCACTCCTGGCTCTCCAACCTTCTTCTTTAGCAAGACGATAATACACATCTCTTTTATCTTTGGATGAACGACCCATATTATTTTAAATAAATTAATCTAAAAAGAAATTAGATTTCACAATGTACACATAAAAAAAAAAAACTTACATTTTTTTTAGATATACAGTTTATACACATTCAATATTTTATTTAGTACAGTAGAATGAATCAAGTATTCATTTTCTTCTATCATATCCAGGGGTTCAAAAAATATTTTTACCCTCAATATTTCCCTGATTGATATGAAAATTTCCCCAAAATTGTGTTTTATAGATAAATGTTGCAACCAAAAGAAAATTTATTTTTCCAATATTTCTCAATTTACATGCGAATATATGAAGCGGGAAAAACCACTTCCGGATTTACTATGTTTTTTTTGCAATCTTTTGACAACATTTGTGGTTGTTACTTGAGTTTTTATCAAAATTTGCGATTGTTTTGATTGTTTTTTTTCATCAAAATTTGCAGCTTTTCATGATTTTTTTGACGAAATTCATGGATATTTCACCCCTATGGACGAAATTTGCAAGTTTTGCAGTTGTTTCTTGGTTTTTCTGCAAAATTTGTAGTTATTTTACCATCTTTTGATGAAATTTTTAATTTATTTGTAATTTTTTGACAAAATTTGCATTTATTTTGTGAAAATTATGGTTTTTTCGATGAAATTTGCAGGCTTTTTTGCATTCTTTCGACAAAATTTGCAGTTATTTTGTAATTCTCGAAGGAAATTAGTTTTTTTGCCACCCTTTGACAAAATTTGCAGATTATTTCCTGTTCCTTTGACGGAATTTGTGATTTTTTCCACCTTCTTTAGTCGAAAGTTGCTGTTCTCTTTTAATATTATTTATGTTTTTTTTTTTTACAATCTTTTGATGAAATTTGCATTCATTTTGGGATCTTTTAGCAAAGATTGCAATGATTTCTCAAAATTTACAGCTCTTTCGTGATTTTTTGATGAAATTTACATGTTTTTCGCAACACAATTTGTAGTTATTCCACTATCTTTTGACCAAAGTTGGGGTTATTTCGCAATTCTCTGAGGAAATAAGTTTCTATGTGATCTTTTGATGAAATTTGATTTTTTCCCCCTTTCTTTTGATGAGCTTTGAGATTCTTTCACCATCTTTTGTTGAAATTCACAATGGGGAAATTGCACGTTTTTCAATTTAACTTGCATTTTATAGAGTACAAACATACGAGCATTTTGATACTATTTTTATGTTTTTTTGAAACTCGGAAAATCCATTAAATTAACTTTAAAAATGCAATTTTTGTTTCGGCGGGAAAAAGCCGCGTCACGTGACGAAAACGGTTTTGACGTCACTGCACATGAAAACAAACCTATGCCACATTTTCCCTTGAACTTTTCTATGAGGATAGCTTGGGTTAAGCTGAATGATTTCTTTCTTTTCTTAAAACTTGTTTGTAGAACAAACTAAAAGCATTTTAAATTGCTGTAATATATAAACAATAGAGAGTTTTTTTTCCCTTCGTTGCTCTAAGGATTTTCATTTTAAAATATCGATACACGTTTATACTATAATTGTATTTTATAGAATAACATATTTTTCTTTTTCTTATTAATATTTTACAATAATTAATTTCACAAACTGGTTCAAATAGCATTTCTTTCATTATCGAGTAGGTCTGGTCAACTTATAAAAAAGTTTTCTTATTTATATTTTATATTTGAAATGAGAATTTGTCCTGCTTTCGTTAAATAATTTATCTTTTCACTTATTAAATAAGCTATTTTTGAATCAGAAAATAGATAAATTCAGAATGAAAGAAATTTTTTCAGGTAGCTTTAAGGTAGCCTTACAGAATCTTTATATAATTCTACACAAAAAAAGAAAAAAATAATAATTTTTCGAAAATGTTTCATGTGCACAAAAAATAACAAGTAATTATTTTACATACTGTCGGTTTTATGACTCCATCAGACTTTGGGATTGAAAATTTTATGTTTTATAAACCTGCAGATTACAAATCAGTATTTGGTTTATGAATTCTATTTTTTTAAGTTTGTTATAAATTAACAGTATTTTAACGGAAGTTAAAAGAATCAAAAGGGAGAAATAGGAATTCCCCGACATACATAAGCAATGCGCTCTGTAAACTTTTACATAAATTTTACGTTTCTTTATTTTTTGGCTTTATGTTAATTTTTATTTCTAAATGAATACCCAATCCAAACTGATTATGTATAATGAGATGTCAACTTTTAAAAGTGAAAAGAGTGTCCTCCTCAACCTGAAAAATGAACTCAAATTCTGTAGGTTTCTATAGTACAATGCTTATTTTCAAAATGAAAATACTATTTTCTTTAACAAGATACTCAAAAAAATCTCATTATTATTATTATTATTTAACGAAAGTTAGAGCATTGAGAAAAAGACTTATGGGTTTAGAGTCTGATAAATGTTAAGCAGGACATTCTGAAAATCTACATTTCAAAAAAAAAAAAAAAAAAAAAAAGAAGTACTACATGGATTCAAAAGTTATTCGTAAGCAAATAATATTAAAATGGCAATTAAATTATTTGTACACTTTTTTATTTAACTTAAATTGGTTTTCGCATGTAAGGATAGGATTGTGCATTTGATTTTTCATCCACTTTCAGATAAATTAAGAAATATAAAAAATATGCAATAAGGTATGCTTTCAGTGACAATACATCGTTTTAATATTTTTAGAAGTTAATTATAAATCAATACATTAATTTTAACGGGGTTTTCCGGTAGCCCAAAACAGTTGATAAATTGTCAAACTACCTTTATCGTTACAAGTTGCAACTGCAACAACATTAAATTTATTATGTTCTAAACCACGGTCTCCCCTCCCTCCCCCCCAAAAAAAAGCCAAATAGCTGTGAAGCTGCAAATAGTTTAGAGCAGGGGTTCCCAAAGTGTGCTCCACGGAGCCCTTGGGGCTCCGCCTAGACTTTTTGGGGGCTCCGTGTCGTTCCAGAAAAGTAAACAAAACTTGAAAGAAATTACATATTGCAAGGGAAAATTTTCCTAAAGTATGTAATAATTTTAATGTGTGTAAATATACAAAGAATGCGGATAAATACACAGAAATGTGTGCTTTGTGTGTCAAAAATAAATACATCTATCACTGGGTTGAAAAATAATAAATATATATATTTTTTTATTTATATAAAAACTTGCATAATACATGTATCCCTTTTCTGTATAACATCTTTAGTTTGAACTACAGTGGACTCTCTCTATCTGAATACTCTCTAATCTGAACACCCCGGTATTATGAACGCATTTTGATGGTCCCGGCGAAACTCCATAGACTTAACATAAGATAAAATTCTGTATTCTGAATACCCTCTAATCTGAACACCCCGCTATTATGAACGCTATTTTTGACCCCATTTTTACCTCACCTCTCTGTAAACTGAGCATGTGTTTGGAATCAGAATTCAGGAAATTCCGTGAAACTTGTAGCAGAAGAATAAAAATGTTTAATGAACTCAAATAAGTATAGAATTTTGGAATAGAAAACGGAAAACAAGAACATAAACATTAATGTTCGGAAGATTTTTTGTCAAATGAGAACAAAGAATCACCCTGTCACAGGATTCCTACTTCGGATTTTTCAGAAAAGCAGAAAATATCAGAATTAAAGGCATCGGAAGGATTGATGACTCATGTCAAAATTTACCCTAACATCGAATTCAAAATAATCAATGGTGAAGCTGCAGATGTAAATTTCGACACTGGAAGAATAGAAAATAAAACTTCTGAACATAACGAAGTTTTTGACACAGCAAACATTTTCAATGCTAATGAAACTGACCTGTTTTTCACAGCTCTTCCAAACAAAACTCAAGCAAAAATTGCATAGTTGGGAAAATGGCAAAAGAAAGATTTGCATTATGCTCTGTAACAGTGTAATGGGTGAGAAGCTCAAATTTCTTGTGACGGAAAAATGTTTAAAACATGTGAAGATCGCATCATTGCCTATACACTATAAAATAGATCGGAAAGTGTAGATGATATTCACAATTTTCTCATAGTAGTTCGAGAGCATTAACGAGATAATGAATAGACAAAGGAATTTAAAAAAAATAAAATTGTTGTTTTTGTTAATACCAGATCACTTACAAACAGGCAGCTCAGCAACATAACCTTGAAGTTCCTAATATCAAACTGTACTACCGACCACTGGATCAAAGAATAATCAAGACCATTAAAACTTACTGCTAAATCCATTTTCTGAACAAATTGCCCCTGGTGATGGAGGCGGCAAATTCGGCAGAAGTTCAACGCCATGGATGCTGTCTATTGGATATCAACAGCATAAAAGGAAAAAACCTCCTACACTACACCATCCAAAGGTACTTCTATAAAGTTGGATTCCTATGTGAGAATGGGCAAACAAGAATAGAGGACCAAGAAACAACAGCTGTGAGTGACTTGGTATCCATTCTTCAGAAGCTTCATACTGAAACAGAACTTGGAGCTTATCTCGAAACCGATGAAATCCTTATGGTTTGTAACAACAACATTGTTGAAGAGGAAGAGGAAAGTAAAGGAGAATCAGAATCAGAAGAGACTGACGGAATAAGACGAACAATGATTACATTCAAGCAATATGACTAAGAGACTCATTGAAGACCTGTTGAACTATGTGTTTGAAACATCACCTCAAAGCTTTTCCACTTCTTATGTTCGTATTCACCATCTACCTCAACCTAGAAAACCTCGGTTGACTGCTCAAATGAAATTCACAATAACATTTGATTGGACATTATTAAGAAGCCATCCAATCAGGATTAGAGGTGAACACTATTTGAGCATTCGACCAAAGTTTTCGGTACAACTTGGGGTTGAAGTAGTTGGTGAATAAGAGCGTTAAACAGCCAAATAACATGTACATTGCATGAAGGTGTACAATGCAAAAACAGACTTAAATTATTCGCTTAAGTAATGTACTGATTATGTTTTCAAGAGGTGTATTGTAATGTAACTGTATGTTTTGTAAAGAAAATTAATAAAAAAATGAGATAGTACAGTACAAAACTGACTAAATTTAGTTTGGCATTGCACAATGTTATGACTACCCATACTAAATATTTTATACCGACTGTAAATTCAATACATAGCAGTAGTAGTAATGCATTTCCGATTCTCCCTCTATTCTGAACACTCCAGTAATCTGAAGATTTTTGGTCGGTCCCTTGAGTGTTCGGAATAGAGAGAGTCCACTGTATTTTATTTTATGTTTATGTATTTAATATATTTTAAAAATTCAATTCAAAATAAGCTATAAGAAATGATATTCTGAATCAAATGCACAACGTTAATCGAAAGAGCAAAGGCGCACCAGAGCTATTATCTCTGCTTGTATATTGCATTGTTTTTATTTTTGTAATTTTAGTTTCTTTGAAGTGTTTATTTAGTTTTTCATTAAATTTTAGTTATTTAAATCTTCTATCCCATTTTTCTTAATTGTATTTAATTTTTAAAACAATTTTTTTGATTAACGTTTTTTCTATTTTTTTTTTTTAAATAAGATTTTGTATCATTTGCAGCCCCTCACTAGATTTATTTTACATTTGCATATATTGTGTACATACATTTCTTTTTTTATATAACTTTAATTTCTTTATTTTGTACATAAATTTTTGTACTGTTTTTCATAGTAAAATAACGCTTTTTATGGTAACATCGTGTATTATTTAATAAACCTCTCATTAAATTTATTTAATATTTTTATACGTTGTATATATATTTTTTTTTCTTTTTATAACTTTAATTCCTTTATTTTATTTTTATTGATTCTTAGTTATTTAAATTTTGTATGCTGATATATATAATTGTACTTAAAATTTTAAAAATATATGTTGCTGAAAACGCATTCAGGGTGGCTACAGATTCTGGAAATCGTGGAATCAGGGAAGTTTATCAATCTGGAAAATTCAGGGAAATATCAGGGAACTTGCAAAAAAATATTCAAAAATCAGGGAAATTTATCTCTCTGCAAAATTTTTGTTTTCACCTTACCAACAACATTGATTCGTTGCCAAACAAGCAACATTTGAACCAATAATAAGATGTGATAAAGAGAAATAAAGTCGTACTGCTGCCGTATCTGTGTGCATGAAAACTAAATTGTCCCATAAACCCAAATTTTCAAAAGTTAGTTCATTCGCGATCTTGTGACGAAATTTGTCAATTTTAGCAATCTTTTGACGAAACTTTCGCATTTTGCACGATTTCTTGACAAAATGCATACACTTGATGACTTGTCAAAAATTTCGCAAGTTTTTGATAAAATTTGCAAGTTTTTTGCAATATTTTGATAAAATCTGCACATTTTTCTTTTCTTTTTTTTTCACAAAATTAGTGCATTTTTTGCGATTTCTTAACAAAAATCGAACCTTTTTCGCAAATTTCTGATGAAATCTGCATGTTTTTTTGCGATTTTTTGACAAAATTTGCAAATTTTTTGCAGGTTTTTTTTTCGTTTTTCATGTTCTTTAGATGAGATTTGCACATTTTTCATAATATTAAGATGAAATTTGCGTGTTTTTTACAATCTTTAGTTAAAACTTGCGCTTTTTTCGAAATCTTTTGACTAAATTCTTGCTTTTACGCAAACCTTTCCTGAAATTTGCATTTTTTTATGCGATCTTTAGGACTAATTTCGCACTTTCCTGCAATCTTTTGACTAAATTTGTTTCTTTTTTTCCCGATCCTTTGACGAAATTAGCAATTTTTTTTATCCGATGCCCGTAACATCGTAACTTCTGTTCCCTAATAATTACGGATAAATCGTTATTCTTGGCACCTCTGCTAATTAAATATTGTGCAATTTTTGTTTCTTCCTCCCAAAAGAAACATTTGCTAGCTGGATAAGTGTATTATACGAAAAGCAGCATACATTAAAAAAATACCGTATATATCTTTAATAATAAAAATCAGGGAAATCTGATATAGATAATCAGGGAAATATAAGGGAATTTTTTTTTAATCATTTCTGTAGCCACCCTGGCATTTTATTGCACATTGTATCATTTAACAACCCATCTTTAAAATTTTGTTTTAGTTGGTCGCGGCATTGATTAAGATTCAATGTGGTGATGCTACATATTCCTTTTAGAAATAAGGCTGTAGCAATTTAAAAAATACATAATTTGGTTCTTCATATTTGCCATCACATTAACAATTTAAACTTTTGCTCACCTCTACTCATTGTTTAGACTTTTTGTCAATGACTACCTGTGTTGAAATAAATTACCCCCCCCCCATTTTGTTATGTTAGAAAAGTTTTTCTACGAGTTGCAATTCTTTTAATATGTGAAGCTTTTATCCGCATATCTATTTTGAGGCAAAAACAATAGTAAAAGAAAGTATTTCTAAAAGTGTAATTAATAGCTAAATATTTCAAATAAACATCCAAAAAAAGTGAAAGATGCTGCACCTAACAATACAAGTTACAAATTTTACCTCATAAATTTAAATAGTAGAAAAATTATCTGCTTCTAAATGTATTTTTAAGAAATTATTTAAAAAAAGAAGCTTAGAGGCGATTTGCTTTCATTGCACGTTTAGATATACTAGAAACGTAAAGAAGAACGGAAAAAGAAGCTGTAATCACATGACTCTATGACGGGAGGGGCAGAATTAGAGAAAACATGTTATACAATTAATCATGAGACACTGGATCTATGAATTTTCTTTCTTTTCGCGAGTAGTTTTTGGGATTATACAGAAGTCTCTCTTTTTAAACGAAAACTGTACAACTTCCTTTTTTTTCTATCTGTGTCTGTGTGGTTTTTGTCATAAATAATAATAGTTTCACGCAAGCGCCAATGCAATGCATGACTTTAACGGGCTACCATTTTGATCTTTAATTCCGAGTTAATACTTGAAATTCCGAAAGAAAACTTTTTATTTTAAAAATGGATAACATTACACGCTTAAGGGTGTTCTTAACTGCTCCGCTCAACAAGTGCAAAACATTTTGATACATTTACAAATTCATTTTTAACGGAAAGTTATAAAATTGGATTGCCTGACTATGGAAGAGATTTCGAATCGAACTTATTTTTTTATTTTATGATAGTTAAGTTACCTATCCAGCTCTAAGCTATTTCGATCACGAGATCATCCGTTTTTCTCCTGCTTTTCGACCGGTTTTTCTGCTTTTGTTCGAAAACGTGCTCAAAAACGTCATTTTTGAAGACTTGTTATGAAAAATCTATTGTGTTATTTAAAAAACAGAACATTGAGCGCAGTTAGCCAGTTTCTGAATAACAACACCTGCAAGTTTCATGCATTTCCGGACAAAAATAAATTAATGCATGCGTCAGAAAGCGGCCCTTTTTGGTTTAAGAACACCCTTAACTGTATTTCTCGCACATTACTGGGGTAAGAAGAACCTGTTTTCTTCGTTACTAAAAGCTTTCACTAACCACAAATTTTTAACTATTTTTTTCCTGTATTTGGTACACATATCTCAACTCTACAAAGAATACATTTAAATACAAAAAGGGGTTTTTTAATTTATTGTTTCCAATAATAGTAATATTAAATAAAAACTGTTACGGGTTAAAAAATGGAAAATTTGATTTACAAAAATTTAGTATGTGTGGTGGTTTCTCGTAAACCCCTGCCATATTTTATTTTAATTTAATTGTATCAGCTATTTTATTTGCCATCATTCATTTTTTTCATTAATGTTCTCATTTTAAATATTATTTCGATTTCGTCTCTTTTGATGCCTTCTCCTGTAAATATTTCTTCCGTACGTAGCTTTTTGAATATTCTAAAACAGTAAAATGTTTTTCGAATTCATTCCTTCTGGTTTAAAATGCTTCTAGAAGGTTCTCCAAGGTTCTCTGAGGCGGTTACTTCCGTTAAATTAAGCCCTCCCTTTGGCCTATGAAATTAAATTCTACTGATGATGTGATTTAAGCAGTTAAATTCCTGGCCACCTTTTTGGCTTTGCTTCTTTAGAAGTACTATAATATTTATGCTATTAAATTTATATTTCCCTATGTATTTGTACGTAGCTTGGCTTTTCTCTCTCGCTTCGCCCATTCTAACTTTGCCAACTTGGCGTGTTGCGATATTACAGCAACCCTTTCTCTTTGCACTGCCCTCGGAGACGACCGGTTGTCAGTTGATTTCTGGGAGTGAGTAAGGCATCTCTGCCGCTCCGGCCTGTTCCTTCTGGTGGCTTGTCGGCCGTTGTAAACTCGAATAAGCTGAGCAGAACATAATGGAACTATTTGTGGTTCGTTACAGTATCAGTGGCGTTGTCCGGTATTATTTTAACCACAGTTCTTCTAATTCTTCTTTTCCATTTTATATTCTTTCGAAGATTATTTTCTTGAAAGCTTTATGAAGAAAAAAAATATATTATCCTCGCAAAAAAAGAAGTTTCGATTTTTGAAGATTGTTTTTTTTTAAAAAAAAATGTAATTCTCATCTTATCGGCATACCCAAAAGACGAGAGAGTGATCTTCAGATTTAATGTTTCTTTTATGATTCAAGATGTCAAAAATGTTTGTTTGATCTATAATATCAAGATAGATCGCATTTATCAAGTGATTTCATAAAGAAAATTATTATTATAAAACAAACAACCATATTCTTCATTTTCTTTTCATAAGAAATAAAATAATAAATAAAATTTGTTCTTCAAATTTTAATGTCGTCTCAAGTGAATTACAGTAGAAGATCTATATAACGCAAACCTAAAAACGCAAGGTTGTGCGTTATATAGAATTTTGCATTATATGGATCACATATCACATGTCATCAAATTTATCTCATAAATATAGACAAATATGTCTGAAACACATCAAAATACATTAGAATTACCTTTATACTGCATTCCTTATCCAGATTATAAATTTTTCTATTATTGCGATCATTCAACATTTTGTCAAATATACGTTTTAAAAATGGTCCAGATAGACCTGGACACAATTTATTCATTATATTGCTCATTTTCAAAAACATTTATTGTAATAATAATTTTTTTCCTTTAAAAGTTCTAAATTAAGGAAGTAAAATTGTACTAATGCATTAAATTTAGTTTTCAGACAGTAGCAGTTTTTTACAGTCTTAAAATTCAGGTGCTCCTTCATGGCAAAATTCATTGTTTACATCTGAAAGGTTGTGCGTTATATGGAGAATTGCGTTATATGGAATTGCGTTATAAAGATCTTCTACTGTATTTCTTCATGTTGTCTCAATCATCGATCTTCAAGTTTCAGGTAACATCTTCCTGTTTTACTTTGTTTTCTCTCTAGTTTTTTTTTTTTATTTAATATTATTATTAAAATCTTAGAGAAGAATAATCAAGATATTTTTTTGTCATGTCTTTATGGGTATTTTGCTGGCCCGCATTCAACACAATGTATTTACTCCCACTATAATGTTTGGCCTGCTAGATGGAACGAAACAGAAAAGCGTTTCCATCCTTTTTTCAACACAACAGTAATATCTTCTTTGGTGCCGTGTTTCCTTGTGAACCAATAATCTTCTTTTGGCACCATGTACCCCTTTGAATCAATTAATATTCTTCTAGACATGACAATTATTCAATGATATTATGATTTGTTTATCTAAATATGTTTAAAAGAAAAGTAAATTACGTTTTCAATATCTGTGTTCTTCATACAGTGATCAATATTTTATGATTATTCTTTATTGAAAGAGGTGTAATAAATAATTATATAATATATTTTGATTTTTTGCTAAAATAATTTTTGAGAACAGAAGATTCTATATGTTATTTAATAAAGAAGGTGTGTCACAGTACATGAATAATATAATTTGGTGATATTTTTTGTCTTGATATATTTTATAACTGATATCATATAATATTTAACGAAAGTGCTGGTCAAAATAACTGATTATTTTAGTATAAATTGTTCTCTTCTTTTCATAAATATAAGAACATATGTATTGGGAGATATGATATAAAAAAAAAATTTGGGTCTTATAATCTTGATCCCATACTAGGAGAGATATGTTGCCATTTTTCTTCTTTTCGTCATACATTTTTTTTAACATATAAAAATGGTGCATGACGTAAATGAAATTCGTCATTATTTTAGATAATGTGTCAATTTATGTATTGTTTATTATGTGACCAGTCTATAACAATGTTAACCTGTCATTTATTGAGAATTTACTTTAATTATCTCATCATGCCTCCTAAATCAAAGTTAAACATTGCAATACAACCTTTTGATGGCAATCCACAGACTGTAGAATTTTTTTTTTGATCAATTATCTGATCTACAAGAATTAAATAATTTTTCTGACAAAGAACTTTTTGTTCTTTTCAAATCAAAACTTGAAGGTAGTGCTTTACTCTTTTTCCTTGAAGCGCAGTCTCAGTTCAAGAATACTAATTTCCAAGCCATTCGTAAAGCTTTTATAGACTATTTCTTACCCTCAAAAAAAGCTATTTCTCTCAAATCCTTGCAAAATTTAAAGTTAGATTCAAATGAATCAGTCAAAAATTTTGCATTTCGTCTTGATAAGCAGCTTCGCCTTGCATATCCCAAATTGGATCCTGCTGCTCTAAATTCACTCATTTCCTTGAGGCTTTGCCTAAACAAATCAAGAGAAAGATTTTAGAAGAAAATATTTCCTCATTTGATTTAGCTCTTGAACGAGCAAATTTTCTTCAAGATATATATGATTCACCTCCTAGAAAATCTCATGAGAATTATGATCAAGTTTATTGTTTAAATAGTGAAAAAGTTCATGATAATTCTATGGCTTCTATTAATGTGCTCCATAAGTCTCCTATAAAACATACGAAGGATAAAATTTATGTCAATTCTCAAACTACCTTATCACCATCTGAAACTCAAAATGAAAATTCTCATACTTATCATAACCTAAAAAGAAAAGCTAGAACGTATTCACCTTCTCCAAATAGACAAGATGTTGCAGATAAACATAAAAATAATTTTCGTCGACAAAAATCGTATCGAAAACGTCCTTTTTATCAACCCACCTTCGACAAATTTTCTCACAAAAAAAATTCTGCATCCTTTTATCACAAACAAAACGTTATACAATGTGCATTTTGTGGAAAATTCAATCATTGTATGGACACATGCTACAGATTTAAAAATCTTCTCAATTCTTCTAATCAAAATTCTTCATCTCAATTCTCGTCTAATTCTCACAGAAAGAAAAACTACACCTCTTCTTCTGAAAATAAAAATAATGGCTATCATTTAAACAAATAGGGGAGACTGGTTCTACTGACCGCCTTCTCTCCCATAATTTTCATTCAGGGTCAGTACTCTGTAGTGACAAAAACAAGCGTCAATTTGACAAAAGCTCTCCAATCACCTGAGTATCATCCACTGCTGTACAGACATCCCCTATACTACCTAAACTTAATAAATCTTCATGTTCTTATAATTCTGTGTCATCCAAACAAGATTTTGAAATTGATGATGGTGTACAAGAAAGACACGTAATCTGCAGTTCCTTTAATAACTCTTATTCACTACCATGCATCTCTATAAATATACAACATAATGAAATTTCAACTCTAATTGATACTGGCTCAAGTTTATCCCTTTTGGATCAAGAATGCTTTAATAGCATTAAATCCAGAATTCACTACAAATTCTTATCCAGAAATGTTTCAGTTTCAACGATAAATTCTACAGTTTTTTTCAAAGGATGCATTGAAATCGCTGTAACACTTCCCGCCTCACACAGAGAGAACTGAAAGCAACACCGAAGGTGGCACTGTCATCACTAAGTGGCAATCAAAATATATAGCAATTAGCGCATCTCTTTGATACAACGGCGTGTCAAATGTGATGATAGCTCGACCACCCATCGAAATATAATAGTCCGACCACCCGGAGCACAGCTTTCAAGTACCAACAGAGGTAAGATCTTCCCACGAACGAAGAAAGAGGGGTGCAGTGCGCAAAGAAGAGAGGAATGCACAGGTGCTCTCAGGAGGAAGATAAAAGAGGGAGAAGAGTGACGGGGGGGGGGGGACTTTTTTGCGTTGGAGAAAAAAGAGCGTGGAGCACAGGGCTGAGTGGTGCTCGGAAGATGCGGGACTCTGAGAAGGCGGCAGAGAATGCACAGGCTGTATGAACTAGGTTAAGCTGGCTGCCACCTCATGATTAATTCCCAAACTGGACTAATGAACTTTAAATTGTGACTAAAATACTATGATTAAATAATCTGTTTGCAGATGTACTTGAAGTGTAAATAAATTACAATTTGATTACTAAAGCAGAGTAGTTCATGATCACAAGCCTCGGAAGTAGCCTCACCGCTTTTCGCTACCAAAATCTACTAGAGGCCTCACTGATGGAATCCCATCAACAGATGGTTTTCTCATCGCCTCCTATACCCATTTATTCATTAATTCATTCACTCATAATTTATTTTAATATTTATTTATTTATTATTTCATAATAACCATATTCAATAAATATTAACTTACCTTTCAAATCCTTTCCGGCCATTATCAACTTTATAACATCCAATAATCTATTTAACTTCAATAGCCTTTCATAATTTGTTCCACGGACTCCATCTTTAATTTCAACCTACATCGACAATAACTTATCTCCGATTAATCATATTTTTCCGTAACGATATTTTCCCCGCCAGATGGCGACTTGGAATATCGTAACATTAATTGAATCTTTCATTCGTTTTACCGAATCGATCTTTCGATTCGTACACATGTCGTCTTCTCATTGGCTCGTTTCATGGGCATGCTCGCAAACGATGTTTTCAATCCGGCTAGCTTAGTATAAATACACGATGTTGATTTCTGTTCTTCGCCGCTTTTATCTCCCTACAAATGGAAGGATATCAAGTAACTGTATTGAAGCTGGACTTCAATCTGGACCTATAATTTATTTATACCTGTTTTATTTAGTTTACTTTTAATTGTTTTAACCTGCATAATGATGTCAACTATATGTTCAACCATCAATATGTTCATCTGTGCTAATGTGATGGAGTTTGCCGTATCAAGTCTTCTGTAATGCTGATTCAACTTCTCCAAGTAATTAAATAAATATTTTAGTTTTATTTTTTGACTTCTGTTTGCTGTTAATGAGATCGACACTTACATTGCTCAATTACATCTTTGACTTCCAAGAATATGTTAGGTGCCAGCTAAAGCTCCACAAGCGTTATTCTGCTAGTGTAAGGACTTTTTCAGCGTATATAGACCTCTAAAGGCTATATTACGCACATTAAGGGGTTATGGGCGGAAGCCTAACCCTGGAAGCCATTTTGAGCAGATCGATCTCGGCAGGCAAGAGTGAAGTGTTGTGTTTTGAAATATCCTGGATTACGTTTTATGATTTCTTCTTTATGAAAAACTGAAATTTTTTTTGCCAGACCTTATGATTTAAAGAACTTTATTGTTTAATTTAAAGAACTTTATTCATATTTTTAAAGAACTTTGTTCATATTTTTCAAGAACTTTGTTTTGATTTCTGCCGGACTTTTGTTTACAGAACTGTTCAGTTATATTTTGAAGAAGTTTTGATTTATCTTGCTGAATTTTTATGATTTACAGAATGAATTAATTATGTTTACATTATTTTATGCTTCAATTATGCTTTTACAATAGACTATTTCTAAGTTTTGTTGAACTTTATGACATTTTGAAATTTTTTTTGAGAAGTTTGACTTGGCTTTTAACAGAGAACCGACGAAAAAGTCGGGGGGGCGGTAACACTTAAAATTTTTTTGCTTGAAAAATTTATCCTGAAATTTTTTTTAAAAAATGGCCACTAATCCAATTGATAAATTAAGTACAAGAAATTACGCCACATGGGCGTGTGATATGAAGTATTTATTGATGGAAAAAGGCCTTTGGGATATTATACAGTTAAAGCAAGAAACCCCAGTTTTAAGTGCAAGTGTTACTGCCGATACAGTCAACCAATTTACCTCTCGTGCTAACAAAGCTCTTTCTTTAATCTACTTGAATATAGAGCCTGAATTTAAAAGATTAATAGAAGATTGTCAAGAGCCTGTTGAAGCATGGGGAAAACTACATAAAAATTTTCACCCTGACTCACGCACCCATCATATGACCTTGTTCAATGAACTTATGGAAGAAAGGATACGATATGGGGAGTCCATCAACTTATTTGCCACTCGTTTAAAGTAGATTTACTCTGAAATAAAGCTCATAGATGAAAATTTTTCAGAATGTTACCTGACTTACCAATTCTTACGATTTCTACCGACCAGTTTCGACAATCTTGTCCAACAAGTTTTATCCAAAACTGAGGCATCATTTAAGTTTGACCTTGTTGTGGACGAACTAGTGGCGGAAGAAACAAGGCAGAAGTTACGTGATCGAGACAGTGCCAAACAGGTCAGCATCTCCACTACTGCTAAGGTGAATAGGTCCTTTAAGAATAAACCTCGCTTCGAGAAGTCTCAACAAAGAAAGTGTTGGAAATGTGGGAAGTTGGGACACATCCAAGTCAACTGCTACGCCAGATCACCTGATCGCCAGTATCATCATCCTTCGCCTTATTCCAGATCCAGACGTCCTCGTTCTTTCAGTGGATCCAGTTCCCGAGGTCGACACTTTCAACGGTCTCCCGAGAGATGCCAGACTGACTCATCATGTCCATCTGACGACTCTGACTGTGGTTCCCGAGACTCATCACCTGCTTCCAGTTTTTAATGGGTAAACCCATTAGGTTCGAAGGTTCTGTTATTTTTAGGCGCAGTGTAGCTGTGCTGGGCACCGATGATTATGTCCTTTTCTCCCAAGGTTGCGGTCAATCGAGATGATGCTGTCGAAGTTGAACCTGAGGTCATCCCAGGTCCTTCCAGCAGTTCTCAAGATTGCCGACTTGGGGGAGGGGGGGGGACATGGATTCGGGGTCCAGCAATTGCAGATATTTTTACGAAACCATTGTCTAAATATGAAATACTTAACTTTATAAAGATTCTATTTCTAAGTGATGATATAAAATAGTTTTTAAATCCATATTACATATAATTTTTTCATCTATTTCATAATTAAATTTTTTTTCTTATATAATGTACCTAATTTAAGCTGGTAATTTTTTATGTAACATGTAAAGCTTTTTGTAACTACACTATACTTTAAAAATTGTAAATTATGTTTAAAAAGATAAGTGTAGACATCTGCTATTGTTACTGTTAACTAACCAGCATAATTATTTAGCATAGATAACCAGCTATCTTGATCTATCTTTAGATTGTTAAACTTTACTCAAAATGTTAAAAATATTTTTAAAGTGATTTCTTTTTAAACAAACAGCTTTTAATTTGTAAAGAAATCTTTTTTTTAAAGTGTTTGTACTTGTGTTTATACAATTTTTGTTTATATGTATATAATTTATTTCTGTTTGTTCATTCTAGGCATCTAGGGCCAACAGCCATTTTTTGTGAATGAATGCATTCCAGGTACCGGAAGATTGTCAGGAGAGTAAATGAGTCCCTAATTCATGTTAATGAATCTGAATGTTAGAATTTTTTGAAAGAGCCGTTGTGTTGTCCCTTAGGACTAGATGCCTGGAGTACAAGATTATAATGAAAATTTAAATTTTTTTTTTTTTTTTGCATAAATTTTCTTGTTAATTGTAATAAAGATTTATTTAAATATTGTGATCAAGAAATCAACTAGAGCTAGTTGTAACATTTCCAAATTGGAAATTGTTAACTTTTTGAAATGGTACGTCATATTCATTTTTCTTCTTTCATACTTTAAATTTTTGAAAAGTTCCTATTTGCATTTTTTTAAGGATTAACTTTCATGTTTGGCTTTTATTAGTCCAATCTAGGATATGCATGCCTCTGTCACTGGATTGAGATTTTTCATGTGCCAATTAATTTTTGGAAAGTTAATTAATTTCGCAAATACTTTAAACTTTTCTTATATAAATAAAATTTAACTATTTTTCAAAAATTTCATTGTTAACTTGTTCAAATTGTTAAATTATTCAAATTGTTAAATTATTCAAATCATTAAATTTTTCAAGTTGTTAAATTATTTAAATTGTTAACTTATTCAAATTTTTTCTTGTTAAATTGTTTAAAAATTGTTAAGATTTTTTTTCAAGTTCGAAGTGTTTAGGCTTCGTTTAAATTTTTCATGTTCGAAGCACTTTTAAAAGGCTTCGTTTAAATTTTTTTCTGACTTCAATTGTTGAGTGTTTTTCAAATTTTTCAACTATTGCAGTTGTTTCACTTTTTCAGTTCAGAAATGAACTAGACGGAATTTTCATTCCTTAAATTTTTCTTGGGCTAAATCCTGACTTGTTCTGGTTAAAGAGGTATTCCTGGTTGACATAGTACTGAGGTATTACTAACTAACAAAAAAAAAAAAAAAAAAATTTTTTTTTTCAATTTTGTTTTTTTGAACTTGTGAATGTAATTGTGATATCTATGGATTTTTCAATCCTTTGCTCTTTGAGTTCATTTGAAACTCTTTATTTATAGAGGCAATGAGAGGGGGGGGGGGCATTGATGGAATCCCATCAACAGATGGTTTTCTCATCGCCTCCTATACCCATTTATTCATTAATTCATTCACTCATAATTTATTTATTTATTATTTCATAATAACCATATTCAATAAATATTAACTTACCTTTCAAATCCTTTCCGGCCATTATCAACTTTATAACATCCAATAATATATTTAACTTCAATAGCCTTTCATAATTTGTTCCACGGACTCCATCTTTAATTTCAACCTACATCGACAATAACTTATCTCCGATTAATCATATTTTTCCGTAACGATATTTTCCCCGCCAGATGGCGACTTGGAATATCGTAACATTAATCGAATCTTTCATTCGTTTTACCGAATCGATCTTTCGATTCGTACACGTCGTCTTCTCATTGGCTCATTTCATGGGCGTGCTCGCAAACGATGTTTTCAATCCGGCTAGCTTAGTATAAATACACGATGTTGATTTCTGTTCTTCGCCGCTTTTATCTTCCTACAAATGGAAGGATATCAAGTAACTGTATTGAAGCTGGACTTCAATCTGGACGTATAATTTATTTATACCTGTTTTATTTAGTTTACTTTTAATTGTTTTAACCTGCATAATGATGTCAACTATATGTTCAACCATCAATATGTTCATCTGTGCTAATGTGATGGAGTTCGCCGTATCAAGTCTTCTGTAATGCTGATTCAACTTCTCCAAGTAATTAAATAAATATTTTAGTTTTATTTTTTGACTTTTGTTTGCTGTTAATGAGATCGACACTTACATTGCTCAATTACATCTTTGACTTCCAAGAATATGTTAGGTGCCAGCTAAAGCTCCACAAGCGTTATTCTGCTAGTGTAAGGACTTTTTCAGCGTATATAGACCTCTAAAGGCTATATTACGCACATTACTCACAACTGGTGGCAGCGCAAGAAACGAACCCATTGGGAAAAGAGTCAACAGCAGTGAGACAACAGGCGAAGGAAGGACGGTATAAAAAAAGCCGAGGACTGAGCAGCAGAAGGCCGGACGACAGTTCCTTCAAGACAGACCTCGCTGGAGAGTGACAGACCAGCCTGCGGAAACAGAGGAGCATATCGTTGGACGACAGTTCCCACAACAAAGGACGCGCCAGAGAGGAAGAGACCACCCCGCAGAAACTGTTCCGGAAAACACCGGGAGCGAAAGAGCACAGCGCCAGAGGAGAATTCCCCCGACAAGGCTTCAAAGGGAGCAGCTGACAGGCCTAGTGACAGCAGATCACCGTCTAGTTCTACGAGATGAGACACCACAAAAACAAAGGTAAGCTCATTAATTTTTTGAATGGCTCTCAGTAGAAAATTTTATTGTTAAACTAAGATCTAAAAATTTAGTGTTCCCGAGTGTTGTTTTAGATATAAAGTAAAGATAAAACATAAAGGCATCACGCCGAGTAAGACTAAAAAGAATTTTTTTTCGGAAGCATAAATTTGTGATCAGATTAGAATCTGGGGTATACTTGAGGAGAATATATGTAAATAAAGCTGAAAAAATTGCTTTAAAAAAAAAATTAAGGATAGAAGGCTTTGCAAAGAAAAATGCAGTCTTTGGGTCAAATAGAAAAAAGAATCTTTTCGTTCTTTTCTGTCATATTATAAGGAGGTTAATTCTAAAAGATAAATGTTTTAACCTAAAAGATTGAAATTAACCTAAAGATCAGATAAATAAACATCTTAGGGATGGGACGAATATTCGGCCACTATTCGGTATTCGGCCTATTCGGCTCTTTTGCCGAATATTCGGTTGGCCGAATATTGAAGGCTTGTTGACCGAATACTTCGGCCGAATACCTGTAGCCGAATATTTCGCGATATCTCGCCGAATATTGTTAAAATCTTGCCGAATAGTGAAAGATATCTTGCCAAATAAATTTAAGATTTAAAGAATTTTATTTCTTGCATTTTTTTTTCTTTAATCCAAATTGGCTACTTCATTCATGAAGTCATTCTCATTCTTACTTACAAAATATACAGTTATTCAAATACTAAAAACTATACAGCCTTTCTGTATTTCCTATAAAAATTAGAGATATTTTAGAAAATGCTGCCCAAGTTGGAGATTCAATTGTACGGGAAATGTCTTCATTAGAAATGATATTGCAATTCAAGATGTAAAACACTTATAGGAAAAAATAGAAAAATAAATAAATAAAACACTGTTTTATTCTAAAATACTCCAATATTTATTAATGTCAGCAAATTCCATGCACATATAAAAAAGGCTCTTATGAAATTCATAACTTATTTTCTATAAAGTAAGAAATGAAAAAATTCATTCACTAGGTATTTTAACGAAGATTCATTTTCAAAATTATACATCACTATTCCAAATACAATGGTTCATCTGAAAACAGAACTGGTGTCAAACTAGATACGCATTAGATGACACAACTTGCTTTAAGAAAATAGTTTTATAAATATTTAAACATAAATTCTAAATACCGAACAAAATATTTTTTTTATTCTATAGTTTCCACTTTTAAGTAATTATTTGCATAGTTACAGACTTAAATGTGTAACATTATTATGTATATATTTTTAATTTACATCTTCCTTCATTCATGTTATTATCAATTTATGTTTATCCTTTAAATGTTTATTGAATAGGTGAAATATTGAAGTTGAATATTGTATGAGCTGATTCAAATATCAAAGATTTTGTTTACACATGCATTCTATTTTAAGCATAACCTTTTGCTTAAACGTAATTTGTAATTTAAAGCTTGGAATTGATTTCAGAAAATAGTCTTATTCTTACGAATTTGCTTATCATTAGGGACACAAACTCTAAATGATCAAATTTACTTCATTAAAGGTTATTTCAGAAAATATCTCCTTGTGAGTTCTGAGAGAGAGAGAGATTAAGAATGTTGTTAATTTTCGAATTTAGAAAGGGTAAAAGTATCATTTGATAGTAAAAATGAAGTACATTCTTCATATTTCAATGGAAATATCTTACCATCCTGATTTACTGAAAATCAATTTTATGTACATTAGGATTAAAGAATATAATTCAATTTCATATTTTTTTTTTGTGTTAAAATAAGTTTTTCAAGTTTAAAAATACATTTAAAAGCACAATTAAGGGTAATAATTATTAATGAGCTCCTATTTTTTAAATTATATATAATCAAAATTTATTTTCTTTATTGGAAAAAAAAAGTTGGTATTCGGCCGCCGAATATTCGGTATTCGGCCGCCGAATATTCGGTATTCGGCCTAAAATTTGGCCGAATATTCGGTATTCGGCCAAATCACTATTCGTCCCATCCCTACTATATATCCTCTGAAAGGTTATGGTTTAAGTAGTTGCAGCACTGGATAAGGCTTGCGAAAAAAAAAAAAAAAAAAAAAAGATACAGTCAGCTGTTGATGCTGGGCAAGAAGTGTAATACTTGCAAGATATTTTGTATTGAAAAACACTTAGAATTAGTATAAAAGAAATTTTTTTTCCTGAAAAATATAGTCTGGACCAAAATAATATAGACATTTGATAAGGATGCAAAGAGGGCTCAATGTTTGAGGGAGGTTTAAAAATAAAAACATAAGTATAGGTAGTGATGAGGTACTACGTATGAAATTAAATTTTTTCACTGTGCATATATGTGTATAGGGCATTAAAATCGGAGTGAAATTTTTACATAAGAGTGATAATTTTCATAAAGAGTGAAAAAAAATAAAAAAAAATAAGAAAGTGTCTATATGTTATTGCTAATTTATGTATTTACCTAAGATTTATGTATTTTATATGTAACCTTATTTAATTAATTGGTGTTCAAAAATTTGCATATGAAAGTACTTTAAAATTAAAATATTTTGGGAAACGAAGTAAAATCTAAAATTAGATATCAGCTGACAAAAGTATTAGTTTTGTGTATTATTTAAATTATTTGGGGAGGAGTTAAAATAAGTAAATATGGCAAAGGTTACTTCACTGAAGTACTGCAGAAGAATTGATCTGGTACATTTAGCAGACGTGCTAGACGTAAAAATTGCAGAACATGACAAAATAGCGATAATTATCGAGAAAATACAAAGTTCGGATAGTTATGATGAGCAATTTGCGCTTATGCAAGTCGGGTTCATAATAAAGGACAGGGAGGATCAACTGGCGCAGGAAAAAGAGAGGGAAAGATTAGAAATGGAAAGAGAAGAAAAACAAAAAGAAAGAGAGTTTCAGTTAGAACAAATGAGGTTAACGCAAAACGCGGACAGAAGAAGCTCCATTTCGAGCAATAGATCAGAAAGAGCGCCTAAAATTTCATTAAAGGAAATTATGCAAAAATTTGATCCAGAAAAGTCCGATATCACGTTATTTCTTAACTTATTTGAAAGACAAGCCGAGAGATCCGGGATAGAAAGCGACGATCTTGTGACACACTTGTTGGCATTACTGCCCATAGAGATCGCAGAATTAATATTACGCGAACAAAAAGAACTTGTGGACAACTTTGAGCATGTAAAATCAGTTTTATTGGCAAGATACAGACTTAGCCCAGAAGCGTATCGTCAAAAACTAAACAAACATGCGAAAAATCCAAACGGCCCTTGGAAAGATCTAATTTTCGAATTAAATAGCTTTCAAAACGGGTGGTTAAATGGTATAGGTATCACAAAATTTGAAGAGCTAAAGGACTTATTAATAACGGAACAGATTAAAAGGCGTGTGCCGGCGGAAATAAGGGAACACTTCATTGATTCGTGGGCGTCGTATAAAAATCCGGAAACTCTAGTGAAAGATCTAGACGGCTACGAAACAATAAAAAGCGTACAAAAACGGACATGGAAAGATAGGTATTCGGCGGAAAAAAAGTTCGAAGGGTCGAGAAATGACGAAAAAGAACCGGAAAAAAATCAGGAAATAAAACCAAATTGGCGAGAAAAAAATGATAACGAGGACAGGCAGAAAACTTTCGAAAAACACTTGTTTCGTTTGTGGAGATCCGAGCCACTGGAAGCGAAATTGCCCAGAAAATAAGAGAAATATAACAAACATTGCTAATGTTTATCACATTCAGGAAGAGACAAATTTCAAAGAGAATTTTAAACCTTATCTAGGTCAGGCGCATATAAATGGAAAAAAATGCACGACACTAAGAGACACGGGAAGTCAATATGACGTGATTCCCGAAAGGTTAATTAAACCCAATCAATTAGATGGTAGGGAAATTTACGTAAAACAACCGCTAATAAACGATGTAAGGAGGTTACCTACGGCGGACATTACATTAAATATTGAAGGGTTAGGAAGCTTAAAGACGAAAGCGATAGTGGCTGGTAAAAACACAGACTTGTCCTATTATATTTTGGGTAACGAGACTCAAAAAGAAATTGATAAAATTAAAGGTAAGAAAGTTCAGAGGGTAAACGCGAATACCTTTCAGAAGAAAGCCAAAACAAAACAGGAACTAAAATTCTCTTTTGCTGGGAAAAGCGGAGAAAAAGAAAATAGTTCACAGTCAAGTATGAAGGAAAAGATTTCCGATGACAGATCGAAAAGAGAAGGTGTCAAAATGACGCAGGAAAATAGATACATGAAATTGGGGTTAAGAAAATCTTTGTCACGGAAGGAAAGAAAAGAAAAAAAAGCAGACCAACCCATACAATGGTTTAATGAGCGTTTTAAAAGTCATAAGTCGGGTTACTCAAACGATAAAGTCAGGCAAAAGCCGCAAAATAAACAGAAGGACTTGTGGGGATCGGAAAACACCGAACACAAAGCGAGTAAATCTGGGAAATTTGGAAAGATGCCCGCAAAAACAGATCAGTCTAAAAGCGACAGAAAAATGGGGTTCAACAGAAACGTTAACAAAAGGGAAGCATTGACTAGGGACAAAGGGTCAGGTTTGAATGAAGATAAGTCATACGACCAAGAGGCGAACAATACGATGCGGAAAAGAAATAATGCCATAAGTACCGTAACAAATTACTCGAAGAAAGTAGCGGGGAGAACCGAAAGTTCCCATAACCACAGTAAAAATAATTTCAAATCCCCTGAAGAAAGTAAAGAAAAAAAGCATCACAGAGTGAAACACAAATGCGATAATCCAGGTATAAATACACCTTTCAAAGTTAAATTGTTGTAAAATTTGAGCAAGCTAAGCTCTAGAATAAGCTAGGTGTAATATATTAATTCCTATTTTTTTTTGTGTAAATGTTAAAGTGCTAGATTTAGTATGTGGTTTATTTTTATAAAGTGTAAATTCTTAATGGGCCTAGAATGGTAGGTACAAAAGGCTATAATAATAATATAAAAAAAAGGTTTAAAAATAAAAGGTGGTTGAGGTAGGATGCGAAGATAGACATTAACTGTGCAGCCTTACCAGAATGCAATTACTCATAAACCTGGAAAAGATATCAAATAGGCAAATGTTAGGTGTAGAGCGAAATAACGCCTTGAAAAAAAAAAAGTATTAAAATGTATATATTTTTCTTTATTTTCTCAGTAATAGGTTTTGTTAGAGGGTAGCGAACTAAATGGATGTCTTATACCAGAAAAAAATGTGTATATATACAGATATTGTTGTAAACTAATAAGTGGAAAAAAAAAAGGAGTAGAATAGTAAGTAATGATTTTCTTTTTGATTTTTTTTTCGTGTGTGAGCCATTCATTAGATTTTGAGCTACCTTATTGTCATGAATATTTCGTCTTGCAGCCAAAATATTCACTTGAGGAGGGGGGGGGAAGTTGTAACACTTCCCGCCTCACACAGAGAAAACTGAAAGCAACACCGAAGGTGGCACTGTCATTACTAAGTGGCAATCGAAATATATAGCAATTAGCGCATCCCTTTGGGATAACGGAGTGTCAAATGTGACTATAGTCCGACCACCTGGAGCACAGCTTTCAAGTACCGACAGAGGTAAGATCTTCCCACGAATGAAGAAAGAGGGGTGCAGTGCGCAAAGAAGAGAGGAATGCACAGGTGCTCTCAGGAGGAAGATAAAAGAGGGAGAAGAGTGACGGGGGGGGGGGGGACTTTTTTGCGTTGGAGAAAAAAGAGCATGGAGCACAGGGCTGAGTGGTGCTCGGAAGATGCAGGACTCTGAGAAGGCGGCGGAGAATGCACAGGCTGTATGAACTAGGTTAAGCTGGCTGCCACCTCATGATTAATTCCCAAACTGGACTAATGAACTTTAAGTTGTGACTAAAATACTATGATTAAATAATCTGTTTGCAGATGTACATGAAGTGTAAATAAATTACAATTTGATTACTAAAGCAGAGTAGTTCATGATCACAAGCCTCGGAAGTAGCCTCAGCGCTTTTCGCTACCAAAATCTACTAGAGGCTTCACACGCATTTAAAATTGACAAGTATTTTTCCCATCATGTCTTTTATCTTACACATATAAAAAATGTCTACTTTCAAGCTATACTTGGGTTTGAATTTATCAATAAGCATTCCATAACCATATCTCCAACTTTCTATCTTAATTATAGATAAACACATCCCTTTTCACAGTCATAATGAATCCCCTACTTGCTATTATATGAATTCTGAATATACTTCTGATAATATAAATGTGCCAGACTCTTTTGATTCACACAAAATGCCTTGTTATGAAAGTTCTATATCAAATACTCTAAGTAATGGTACTTATATTAATAATGTGTATGGAAATTCTGGTGACAACAATTTACAATTTGTCAATAATTATGCAACCTATCCTTACAATTATAATTTTCAAAATAATGATTTATTTATAAATAATGTTGCTAATACTGCTATGAATTATCATAATCCCTATATTTATGGTAATTTTACTTATTTTCCTAACTATTTTCCAAATGATTATGGTAATGTTGTGAACTATTTATCTACTAATAATAATATGCCTGACAAAAATTTCACATCTGAAAGTGCTAATGATATTAGTTATATTGGTGAAAAGCATACTAATTTGAATGTTGGTAATAAAATTTTGGTGAATTTCAACTTGGTACAAACACTTAACAGAGAATTAATCCCTCCTAATTCTTTTGTTTATTTACATGTCAAGTACTTGAATTCTCCATCTGAATATTTTATTTTTAAGCCTGCTTTAAAAAATAAAGGTCTTGTTTTGCATGAATCGCTGCATTCTAACTCTTCAATTCAAAATAATTTATTTTTGGTTGTATGTCAGAATATATCAAAGCTGGACATTCATTTAAATAAAAATTCAATCATTGGCGAATGCATTAATGTTGATGAGAACAATATTGAAAAATATTCCTTTGATTTAGATTTTGAAAATGAATATTGTAACTTAATTTTACCAACTGAAGAAGTTAAGAGAAAACGTGTTCAAGAACTGTCTCCAAATGATTTTGACCTAAAACACTTACCTCCTCATGAAAGAGACTCTTTAACAAAATTATTGTGCAGTAAAGCTCTAGCTTTTTCCAAATCTCTGGACACTTTAGGTCATACCGACCTGGTTAATCCTCAATTTTCAATGTCAAATTCTCACCCAGTGAAAACCCTACCTTTTCCTGTGCCACAGGCACTCGAGCAAGAAGCTCTTGACCAAATTAATCAAATGCTGAATGCTGGTATTATAGAAAGATCAAATTCATCTTGGGCGTGTCCTATGCTTCTCGTTAAAAAGAAGAGAACTGATATGTCGAAGCCTCAAAAATATCGTTTGGCGTTGGACTTAAGATTGCTAAATTCTATTATCCCATCTTCATATCCTCTTCCAAGAATTCAAAATCTATTAGTACAATTATCAAAATTTATGTATTATACTACTCTTGACTTGCCGTCTGCATACTGGCAGATTGCACTACCTAAAGAAATGCAAGATAAGCTCAGTTTTATTACTCCATGGGGAATTTTTACCTATCTTCGTCTCGTTTTTGGCTTGAAGACAGCTGCGAGCACTTTTCAACAATTAATTGATTCAGTTATTCAATTATCTGAAATTGATTCGTGTTATGCATACCAAGATGACATTGTGGTTGGTGCTAATTCCTTTGAAGAGATGATCACGAAACTCACAAAGCTCTTAGACACTTTTATTGCTAACAACATCACTCTTTCTCCTGAAAAATGTTCATTTATAAAAACTAGTATTAACTTTTTAGGCTTCCAACTCACAGATCATAAAATTCTTCCTATTACAAGTAATATTGTAAAAATCACTTCCTTCCCAAAGCCTAAAACCAAGAGGCAGACAAAAGGTTTCATTGGACTATGTTCATTTTATAGACCAATTATACCCAATTTTTCTAAATTGATTTCTCCTCTCATTGAGGTTACCAAACCTAAAAATAAGTTTTGTTGGAAATCTGAACAAGAAAATGCATTTAATAAATTGCAAGAAATTTTTTTTCAAAAACCTATGCTAAATCTTCCAAATTGGGATGAGACTTTTTATGTTAATACTGATGCATCAAAGACAGCAATCTCAGCTGTTCTTATGCAAAAATTTGACGGTGAACTGCGACCCCATTTCGTATTATTCCAAAACTTTATCTCAGTCTGAAAAACAATATCCAGCCACCAAATTGGAACTTTATGCCATTTACAAAGGTATAACGGCTTTTAAATATTACATTTTTGGTCGACCCTTCATTCTTTTATCGGATGCCAAACCCCTCAATAATTACAAAAAAGCAACATCACCAGCCGACATTACTACGCGGTGGATGTTAGAACTGTCGGAATACTCGTACACATTCCAACATGTACCGGGCAAAGAAAATGTGTTAGCAGATTTTCTGAGTAGATTTTCCTCACATTCCTACTGAAGATCTCCATACTAATCCAGATCTTATTTCTACGCAAGAACCCCTACCAATTGTTGATAATCAAAATGATTTACATAATGAAATTGCTCACTTTCCATGTGGTTTAATTGGTAAAACGCACCACACCTGTTATCTTCAAAGTGACTCTCCACCTCCAAATAATGTTAATAATGAAGACCCATTACTAGAAATTTTTGATCAAACCATCTTTTCTGAACAACAAAAAGACCCAAAAATTAAGAAAATTTATGAAGATCTTAAAACTAACAAAAAATCTAAAAGTTTAAATGGCTATTATATTAATCCAAATAATGATTTACTTTGCTACAATGGACATTTTTCTTCAGAAGATATTGAGCTACATAAAGCTGTTTTACCTTCGTCCCTTAGAGCAAAAGCCTTAAGGATTGCTCATGTTACTCATACTGGAATTCATAAAACTATTGTTAATTTAAAGAAAAGATTTACCTGGAAAACCCTTGTTTCTGATGCCATTAATTATGTCAACTCTTGTGAAATTTGTTTAGTAAACAAAAATCATAAAAAAAATACTGCTCCATATTTACCTGCACCATTGCCTACAGCTCCCAATCAAAAAGTTTCGATGGATTTACTTGGCCCATTGAGAAATCGCCAATATGTGATGACCGTTATTGATCATTTTTCTCGTCATTTAGAATTATATGCCTTGAATAACATTAGCGCTGAATCTGTTACCAAAGCTCTATTACATTACATTTCTACTCATGGAAAGCCCGAATTAACACTTACTGATCATGACTCTCAGTTCACTAGTGATATGTTTTCTTATTTCAATAAAAAGCTCGGCATAAAGTTGGAACACAGTTCTGTAGCCCATCCCCAGGCTAACGGATTAAGTGAGCGATGTAATACTCAAATAAAATCGTCTGTGAATACAATGGCTTCCCAAGGATTTGATGTACCAACTGCTCTAAAAATTCACCAATCCATATACAACACTACGCCTCATCCAGCTACAAAATTCACTCCAAATCTTCTTCATTTTGGAAGAGAGGTAAATGACAACCTTGACCCCATGTTGGAAATTGCTGGTTCAGTTTCTAAACAAGATATGCTAATTACCAAACTCAAGCTTCCTGGAAAATTCTCAACACTGCTTATGAAATTCACAAATTAATGGATGTTATTGAGAAAATATACTATCAAGCTTACAAAAATAACGAATCTTCTAGACAAAAAGTGTACCAGAAATCAAGAGAAAAATTAAAATTTGCCAACATCAATGTTAATGATATTGTTTATGTAAAATTTCCCAGTGTGTTTAACAAAAAAGTACAAGGCCCCTACATGGTGAAGAAAATAATTTCTCCTGTACTTATTCAAATTCAAGATTACAATAATAGTCAGGCATCACCAATGTTGATTCACACTAACAGAATCTTGAAACTTCAAAAAAGAAATGAAGCATTGCAGTATCCTTCAGTTTCTTCTAAAGATGCATCACATGACCAAACAGCTGTTGATAGTGCATCTTCTGCTCCTGTGAGACAACATTTTCCTACTCAAGTTTCTAAGCATGATTCTGCTTGTAACACATCTCCTCACATTCCCACTTCTTCTAAGTACCAACAAACATCTTCATATTCGTGTCAGTCAGTACATTCACAGGCTCCTGCTGATAAAACTCCCACTGCTGTTAGAAACAAGTCTACTCAAAGCAAAAATTATGATCTCCGCACTCGCACACATAAAATGTATAAAAAATAAACTAATCTTCATTTTTTTTTTTCAGGATGACTCTTACTTTGTAACAAATTCAGTCAATACTAGTTCGACTGGATAGTCGAGTACGAAGAGTGACTATATAATTTTTTTTTATTATTTCTTCTACCATGTTGCAGGCAGCTATTATATATTTTTTTCTTTATTTAAGTCATCTTCTCCTTGATGCAATGGAATTGTCATCCTGCAAAAGTATGTAAACTTTTAATTATTCACTGTATTTTCTTCTAAACCATAATTATTGTAATATGTATATATACTCTTAAATATGCCATATACTGGTACTTCTAACCTTACATAACCTTTAATTTCAATAGTTGGAGCTAAATTGAGAAAGAATTTGTCTTTTATATACTTGTTGAAATATTGTGTCATTATTTGAATTATTTTGACAAATGTTTATTCTACAAAAGCAAAGTAAATTGTTATTGGTGTAATGTAAACATGAGTACTCATGACATCAATTTCCCTATTGTGACTTATATAGTAATTTTTACAATGCATGCATGCTCTAACATTTAACCTCTTTTAACATTTAAAAAAAAAAAAAAATGAATGATAAAGTTATGCATACTAATACTTCTACTTTTATTATTGTCCTATTAAAAAAAAAAAAAAAAAAAAAAAAAAAAAAAAGATAAATGATTCAGAATAAGTGTTTTTTTTTTTTTTTTTTTTTTTTTTTTTTTTTTTTTTTTTCTGTTTTTAAGTATTTGAAAATTCATAAAGATGAAAACAAAAAAAGGATTTTTGTTTATACTATAATCATACTTTGGATCCAAAGATATTTGTTTGAGTCATTATGTATTTATATAAAACAAATACTTGTTATCTGACAAATAAAACATGATCACATGTTTTTTTTTTTTTTTAATGTTTGAATGTTGGAATTAAACATATTCAAGATATTTGATATAAATTTTTGACATAATAGATTTTTGTTTGTATATTGACATTATTAAAGTCATATGGTAGATTGATATATTCATGTAAGTTCCTTTTATCAGAGTTTAAATATCCTCTCTTTATTTTATTTACTTTGAATGTAGTATTAAAAGTATTTTTGAAATTATTGTGATTTATGTTGAAGTTGTTCAAGAATATCCTTTTATGAGAGTATAAATATTCTCTCTTTGAAATTTGTTTATATTTACTTTGAAGGTATTTTTATTGAAGAATAACATTGTCCTTTTTTTCTAAGAGTTTAAATATGCCTTTTTTTTTTTTTTTTTTTTTTGGAATTTGTTAATATTCACTTTGAAAGTGTTGTTGTTGAATGACACTAAAATTATTCAATTAAGATTAGTTAAAATCTTAAAAAGGTACTATATGTAGATATATATATATTTTTTTATGAGAGCCTAAATATTCTCTCTTGACCATTTGTGTATCTTTTTTTTTTTTTTTTCAAATTGTTATTATGAAAAATTCTCAACTTAGAAATTCATTGAATTTAATGATTGTCAACATGTGTCATTTGAAACCATTTATTTGTGTATACAGTTATAGTGTGGTTCACTTTGATGTCAACTCAATATGTATATACATGTTGTTGTTTTTATACTCAACTATTTTTACATATGCTAGAATTTAATTATTATATTGCATTTGCACAGCTTAACAAGAGACTGCTAATAGTTAAAGACTGTCATTTCTGCAAATATATAGACTTTAACAAATTTTTGTGATACATGATAGCTACTTCTGGAAAAAACTTAGTTATTGTATACCTTTTATTTTAATACTTGCTATCCTTTTTATGTATGAGCATAAGAACTGCTTTATCAAGTGATTTCATAAAGAAAATTATTATTATAAAACAAACAACCATATTCTTCATTTTCTTTTCATAAGAAATAAAATAATAAATAAAATTTGTTCTACAAATTTTAATGTCGTCTCAATCATCGATCTTCAAGTTTCAGGTAACATCTTCCTTTTTATTTTGTTTTCGCTCTAGTTTTTTTTTGATTTAATATTATTATTGAAATCTTAGAGAAGAATAATCAAGATATTTTTTTGTCATGTCTTTATGGGTATTTTGCTGGCTCGCATTCAACACAATGTATTTACTCCCACTATAATGTTTGGCCTCCATGATGGAACGAAACAGAAAAGCATTTCCATCCTTTTTTCAACACAACAGTATGATTCAAAATTTTCATTAGGGCCAAACTGAAAACCTTGACCCCATGTTGGAAATTGCTGGTTCAGTTTCTAAACAAGAGATTTTTCTCTGTTCTATTAGTATATAAAAAAATCCATCAGTTTATAAAACATAAAAACGATCGGTTCATTAAGGGGCTCCGCCTTAGTAATTCTTTCCAAAAAGGGCTCCGCGAGCACAAAAGTTTGGGAACCACTGGTTTAGAGTATAAAGTAGAAAATATAAGTAAAAAAATAAAGAGTCCCTTTTTTATATAAGAATCAATGAATCGTATCAATGATCTCAACTGACAAAGGTGTGCGTATTCCTTGATAAAGATCAAATAAATATATATATATTTTTAATATTGCTATCTTTGGCATATTCGGCTACATTTGGATGGACTTCCCCGCCACACCCCTATTTCCCTCATACATCACATATTTCATTTAAAAAAAAAAAAAAAAGTGAAATGTTAACATGTGAAAACAAAATTTTACATGTATACATATAGAATGGTAGCTGAATCTGAGTAAAAGATGTTTATAAACTTTTAAAGATGTTTATAGTAGATAACAAACGGAAAGCAATGAAAAACAGCCTTCAATCACAATGCAGACGGCTAGGAAGAATCCGCATTTCATGTGTAGTGATGTCAAACCAATCCAGTCTCGTTTTCGGATCACATGGTTTTGTTTTGCTTTTAACGGAGTTTTAAACTGCAATAATTAGTTATTTTAAATTATTTTTACAATTCCGTGTTGAATTTCAATGAATGTAAGATCGTCTTCATCAATTAAACATAAAAGAAAGCATAATTTAAGATGAGTACAACTTCTCCATTATTTTGCCCTGTTTTAATAAAATTTGCAGTTCTTTTCAGATTTTTTGATGAAATTTTCATTTTTATTCTCTCAATCTTTTGATGAAATTTTTAAGTTTTTTTTGTGATTTTTTGACAAAATGTGTGTTTTTTCTTTAATTCTTGGGGGCCGTTTATTAATCATGTGATGCTTTATTTTGGAATTTTTACCCCCCCCCCCTTGGTGATACATGGTGAGGTTCAAGACTACCCCCCCCCCCTTCTACCCTATATCACGTGTATTTTTTAGTACCTACAAAGAATCTTAATTTTTTTAGAATATTTATTATAAAATACAGGTTCAAGTATCATCAAATTTCAGATCACCTTCTATTTTAGACATTGTTTTAATGCAAAATGTACAAGGTTAAACAATTTACGTATGTATTCAGTGCCAAAACAACAGAATAACTGACACTGACAAGCTGAGTCCGACAGGCGCTTGTCGCGGGAACTTCACTTCGTCCGTTGCCTGGCAACGGTGAATCAAGGTCACACTACAAGCCGCTTTCACCTTTGTATGCGTTTGCCAAAAAAATAAATACATGAAACGCGGCTTTTCGGTTCAGTATCGTGCGTTTGCCGAAAAAATAAATACTCGTGATATATTACTTCATCCCCCCTCCCCCCCTTGTGATATTTCGTGATTTTTTATGGACCCCCCCTCTCCCCTCGCATGATTAATGGACGGCCCCTTGGACAAAATTCATGATTTTTTTCTGAACGATTTTTTTCCGGCAACCATTTGTCGAAATTCACAGTGTTTTTCAGATTGATGACAGATTTTTTTTTAATTTTCAGAACAGAATCACCCTTGATATATACCATATTCTGGGTTCGATTTTGTAAAAGTCGCTATACAGATCTTTTTATTTGTAATGAAAATTTTCAAATTTAGACTATTATGGAGTTGTTATCAAAATAGAAATCAATTACATGCATTTGTATTTCTTTAAAAAATCCCTCGATTCTAGACCACCCAATCAGATATATTCTGCTGCTCTGACAGAATCTAGTTTTTTTTTTTTTTTTTTTTTTTCCTAAGAGAAATTTTATCTTTTGATCAAAAAGACAGAAAACTGTACTGGTGACTGTTTTAGTATTATATTTGTACTCCCATTTTCAAAAGATAAACTTTTTTATTCATTTCATTTGCACACATTGTTAAATGTAAAAATATTTTGGTTTAATAAAAGGGTGGGATAAAATTAAAATATAGACAAGACACCAAATATTTTGTCATCATTTATCAATAGAGATCTATCATCATTATCCTTACTGTCATTACAGAAAGTCCTTTTAAACTTTCGAGGAGGAGGGGGCGATCATCTTACTACCTGGTATGTGCTTGGTACTGCCTGTAACATTGGATAATTATTAACAGATGATTACCACTTGACGAAGTATCGGAATATAGTATACAAATCGGTGTAACATCATGTGTTCAATGTGCGAAAAAATATTGAAACTTCTATTACGTATTTAAGGTCGCACAGGTCGACGCTAGGAGGTCTCCAAAACACTTCCAAAGTGGTTCCCACATGAAAAAATTTGAGAAACATTGAACAATATGTTAAGCATGTTACACAACTCAGCCACGGAGCTATAGAGCTATACAACCTCAATAAGTAAACACTAGACATTAAAAAACAAAACATGCATGGGCAAACAAGTTTGCTACCTATAATACATGCATTGAATGAAAATAAACGTAGAATCAATAAAATATTCCTGATACTTCACATTGTACTACTGGTGAAACATAAATGGATTTCGGCGAATAGCTATCATTTGAAACACACTAGTATGATCTTTACCTCTTCTATTTTCAAATTTCATGTTTACATTTTGTTGTCACTCTGGTTTGATTGATTGATTGATTACGAGAGCTTAGGCTGGATCATGAACCTAGATAGAGAGGCCCGAGGCCCTCTGGTTCATCTCGAGGTTCATGGGCTAGACTGAGATGGTTGATAGAAAGCTTTGCTTCGCGGCTTTGTATTTCCAGAATTTTTAATACAGTTTAATTTTTAATACAGTTTTTTTTTTAAACTTGTCACATCATTTGTTTTGTTTTCTTTGGAAACACGAAGAGGGGAGAGAATCACGATATAGCGTTTGCGATCGAGATCTTAACAAATATTTTCATACGTCTCAGTACTTGCCCACCAACCAACCAACCAACAAATATTTTGTTTGTGGATCTGGCAATGAGATGAATTGTTATTCTTTTTCCGCGTTTTTTTCGTATGCCAGCGAGACGTGGACGTGCATCTTGTTTTATGATCCTGTGTTTGTTATTGAACTTGTTATATTTGTTTTGTATTGGCTGTACAAGTAATTTTTATAATCTCCATTGTTTTCAGTGGTACAATCAAAATGAGTTTTGCATGTGAAACTGAAGTTGGTGTTCAAAATGAACTTGCTTTGCGTTTCACAATTGTTTCTAAACCTACTCCTACATTAGAGTATGTAAAATCTATCTCCTCTCTTATTGGCGCTTCTCATATACTAGCTGTATTCGAAGAAAATGACACTCTTAAAGTGTTTTTTGATGATAAAAAACTTATTGATACTCTTATTCGGACCGGAATACATGTCTTGGGACATCATGTTAAAGTTGATTACGTTATACCACCGGGAACTAAAGTAGTATTATCAAATATTGATCCTGTTGTGTCTAATTTTGACTTAACAAGACTTTTATCAATGTACGGTTCAATCGTATCTCCTATCATTTGTCCTCCTGTATCTGATGAGATGGAATATTGCCACATTAGTTATGGAGTCCGGTATTGTTACATGAAAATCAATGAACCTATTCCTAATAAACTAGAATTCAAATACGGTGATCAGTTATGCGTGGTAAAAATAAAAGTAGCTAATGAGTTTGTATCAGTACCATTTATTAAATCGGATGAGTTTGATGTGATTGAAACAGATCATACACCAGAGACATTTATTGATGTTGATACAGAATATATTAGTCCTTCTCCTGTAGTTGTTAGTGTGGAAAGTACTGCTGGTATGGAAAGTACTGATAGCGTGGAGAATTCTGCTAGTGTCGGAAGTACTACTGTTGGGGAAAGTACTGTTAGTATGGAAAGTACTACTCTTAGGGAATGTACTGTTAGTGTGGAAAGTACTACTCTTAGGGAATGTACTGTTAGTGTAGAAAGTACTACTATTGGGGAGAGTACTGTTAGTGTGGGAAATGCTGCTATTGTGGAAAGTACTGCTAGTATGGAAAGTACTGCTAGTGTGGAAAATTCCGAGGCTGGTATGAAAAGTACTGCTAGTGTGGAAAATTCTGAGGCTAGTACGAAAAGTACTGCTAATGTGGAAAATTCTGAGTCTAGTATGAAAAGTACTGCTAGTGTGGAAAACTCTGAGGCTAGTATGGAAAATTCTGAGGCTAGTGTGGAAAGTGCTTCTTCCGAATCCAGTACAGATGTGCATCTTGGTGTGGCCAAGCTACCAATTACACGGGATTACGAACAGAACCAATCTCAACAAACTTTCAAAATGAAGCGAAGTAGAGCAACTTCAACAGCAAGAGCTGCCAAGAGAATAAAATTCAATAAAGTTAAAATAAAATGGATGGGGAGAAAGAATCATGACGCATTCAGAAAAGGTAAAAGAGGGAGAAAACCAAAATGGTTATTGAAACAGTCATCACCACCTCCAAGATTACCATCTTTATCACCTACTTCTTCAGATGTTGATGATACTTTACCACCTCCATTATCAATTAATGCAAAGAAAAGCATTTTTAAAGAGGAGAAATTGAAGGAGTTTATTGATGAATGCAAGCATAACCGCACACCTGTAGAGCTCGCTAAAAAATATTTAGGAAATGGTTGTGATGATGATGCAATGCGTAGCTTGATTGACCAAATTGAAAATTATGCAAAAAATTGCACATTCCCCAACCTCAAAAACAGGTTAGGTCGATTGTGTAAAGTGTTAACAGAATCTCTGGATGCTTCTAAATCTTAAAATATGTTTCTCGCTCATTTCCTTTAATAATAATATTTTAAAAACTGAATGAATAAAAAGACAGGAACTTTAACGAAATAGATTTTTAATTTTACAACCTCTACCTTTTATTACTAAATGAAAATATTGTTGATCTATATATTTAATCACAGGGCTTTCAGCATCATGAAAAGTCGAGGAAAGTAATCATTTAAAATATATAGGAATAGTCAGAGAATTCACAAATAGTTTCTAAAAGTCTTAGAAACAAAAAATGATACAAAATTCATCAAATATTTTTGGGAGAAATCACAATTTGTCAAATAATTGAAAAGAAAATCGAGAAATTTGAAAGACAATTGCAGAAAAAATTGCTAATAAACATTGACAAAGGATTGCAAAAATAAGTAGGAAATTCCACTGTATGCCTGTTTAGTCAGAGAATGTTTTGAGATTTGGTCAAGGAATTTGCCAGTCATGTATTGCTGGGAACCCTATAATCATTGTAAACAAAAAACATGCATACTTTTGAATGCTAGTTGGAATTATGTCAAATTACTAGAATTCTACCTATTTATAGGATCTCCTATTTTAAGGGAATTTAAATATTTTTAGTTTTCATGACAAAATTTTTAAGGTTTACTTCATTATCCTGTTGACCACTCACCACAATATCGAAAATGCATGATTGTGGCATCACATTCACTTGACATCAGATACGTTATATGTTTGTTTTAATATCAAGTAATTTTTATTAGAATGTTTATCTCTACTTTTAATTATGTTTCACCGATTTATTAGTTATTTTGTTTAGTAAAATAGCAATTACATTCTTAATTAGAGACAACATAATTAAAACCGAAAAAGCTTGAAAAAAATGTTGCTATGGGAATTTCATTCAATTGATGTCAGTAACATTTACCAGCGATATAATTTAAAAAAAAAATGTTTCCAAGATTAATTCTTCATTAGCATAATTGTAAAGCTTGTTTGAAGTTAAGGTACTACTTGGTTATTCCATCGACCGTTTTCGCCAAATTATATATATTGACATAATTTCTATTTTAAATTAAAAAAAAAAAAAAAAAATAATTAGTAGAATAGTAATTAAAATACAAATAAAAGGTTGAGATAAAAATCACAATGACATTTTAAACACTCATATCTAGTGTTCTCGCTGTCGCTCGCCATTGCGACTAAATTCTTCATTTGGTGAGTCAACAAGCGATTCGATTCACCAAATTGCTAGTGCTCAATGTTTGCTTTTTCTTTCTTTTCTTTTTCGTTTTTCATACATATGCATTATATACATATTTTTAATATACATACATATTTTAATATACATACATATTTTTAATATACATACATATTTTTAATATATTTGAATTTGTTACTACTCTGTTATCCCGTTGACCAAAATACTATCGGCAAATTATATGATTAAATGCCAATAATGGATGATCGTGAATGTCAATTCAATGACATGAAATACGATACATGTGTTTAGAACGTCACGTGATTTTTATTTCAACTTTTTATTTGTATTTTTATTAATATTCTACTAATTATTATTTTTTTATTATTATTTAAAATAAAAATTACGTCAATATTAGGGATGCACCGAATATTCGGTATCTATTCGGTATTCGGCCATGTTACCGAATATTCGGTTAGGCCGAATATTAAACTATTCGGTTGAGCCGAATATGAAATTATTCGGCCTGCCGAATATTCGATATGGCCGAATATCAAAGTATTCAGCCATAGTATTCGGCCAATCAATACTTAATAAAAACTTTTCACTATTTCTACTTTTAACTGTCAATTTTTTAATATATATTTAAAACAATTAGAAACAAAATCATTTTTAAATAAAATAGAATATTTTTACATTATTTATTTGCTGTTTGTAAAGTATAACTTAAGAAAATTAAACATGAGAAGGATTAAAATGGTGATTGATTTATTAGGATTCTCCTTTGGAATAAATTTTGTGCAGGTACAAGTTTCTAAATTTTGTTTAGTAAATAATCTGTTTCTTGCTTTCCCCAAATAAAAGTCCTTTAAAAGAAAAAAAAAAACAACTTTTGAGATTAGTAATAGCTATCAAGGCAGACAATTTTTTTTTTATGAAACCATAATCATAATCAACTTATTGAGTCATAAGTACATTGTATTTCATCTCACTCTAGGTCAAAACTTGTGTGTTAGTTTATTATATTACAGGGATGGGAATTTTCTGCTTGTTTGTTATCTTAAGAAATTCCGCGGATTTCCGCTTTTTTGTTATTTTGATAAGTTTCAGATTCTTCACCCTAAAAATTCCGCTTTTTCCGCAGATTTCAGAAATATGTAACAGGGATGCCGCGGACGCGATATAGCGCGTAAAATATACACAAAATCGGCGACAGGACCCCAAAAAAATAAGGCTTACGCGTCCCGCGGGACGCGTAATTTTCGTAAAAGAATCGCAAGAAGGCAAATTTCGCTAAAAAAAATCGCGAAATAACGAATAATTTCCGGCAAATTTCATCAAAAAATTTGGGAAAAAATGGCTAATTTTGTTACAAAATCCCAATAAAAAGTCGGTTTTCCTAGAATAAATGACAAGTTTTGTCCAAAAATCGTGATAAAACGGAAAATTTTGTTGAAACATTCGCGAAAAACGGTAAATTTTATCAAAAAAACTGTAATTTTCTCTAAAAGATTGCAAAAAACAGAACATTTCGTCGAAAGATGGCGAAAAAACGGTGCATTTCGTTAACGAATCGCAAAAAAGGAAATTTCACTAAAAAATAGTGAAATAACGAATAATTTCCCACAAATTTCGTCAAAAGATTCCCGAAAAAATGGCTAATTTTGTTACAAAATCCCAAAAAAAGCAGATTTCATCAAAAAATCGCGAAAAAATGGCAAATTTCGTCCAAAAAGCGTGATAAAACGGCAAATTTTGTCAAAAAATTCGCGAAAAACTACAATTTTCATCAAAAGATCATGATAAAACGGTAACTTTCGTCAAAATATCGTGAAAAAACGGCACATTTCGTCGAAAGATTGCGGAAAAACGGCAAATTTCGCCAAAAGATCGCAAAAAAAACGGCAAATTTTGTCGAAAAAACGCTTTTAAACGCAATTTTCGTCAAAGGGGCAAGAAACGAAAGTTAATGCCTGGTGGATAGAATTTTTCTGTTCCAAAAATTAACTTTCCTGCTTCCAAATTATTCTTTTTACTGCACCAAAAACAGATTTTCCTGCTTCACAAACTTTTTTTTGATTGTTTCAAATCTTTCAAAGTGAATGTAACTTCTGATAACACCTATTCATTAAACAAAAAGTACCCCCTTACTTGTGGTGCAATTTTTCATTCGCGCGTGTGATCAAAATGTGGTGCATTTTTTCATTCGCACATGTGAATACAATATGGTGCAATTTTTCATTCACGCGTATTTTCAGTCTTTTTGCTTTTTTGCAGTTCCCATCCCTGATATTAACAATAAATAAGATAACATATTTTCAACTCACATGCTTTGATTTCTGTAAAATATAATATGATAAGAAAGGTGGAAAATACCACCATTCAAAAGAAAAGAACTATGAGCCAAACATGCCTTTATTCAAAATTAAGTTGAAAGTATTTGTACTTTATATTGAAAAAAATTTGCCTTGAGTTATTTAAAAAGGACAATTATCAGATTGTAAAATTTTTCTTCGGCCATTTTTTCATTATTTGATTTTAAAATGTTTGTTTTGATTCGTAGAAAATTTTATTAATTAAAGTTTCATAATTGTGCTTCTTAAATAACTCAAGGCAGATTTTTTTTCAATACTAAATGTTCTTATAAAAAGCTCTTGTTTATCAAAATGTAAGTTTCTTTTATTAAATATTATGTAACACTGTTTTAAAAAGTAACATTTTAATACCTTTAAATTTTAAAATATAAAAAGAATTTGGAAAGCCGAATATTCGGTATTCGGCCGAATAGTTAACTATTCGGCTGGCCGAATATTCGGTATTCGGCCCAACAATTACTATTCGGTTAGCCGAATATTCGGTATTTGGTTCACCTGTCGGCCGAATATTCGGTATTCGGCCAAAATCACTATTCGGTGCATCCCTAGTCAATATGCATAATTTGGTGAAATCAGTCGACGGGATAATAGAGTAGTACCATATATTTGTAGCAGATAGTTGAAATTAGATTAATAACAATCGTTGTCGTAGTTGTAAAAACTTAGGTTATTTTAGAACATATTGAAAAAAAGGAGCTACATTAAAGATTAAAGATAACTTTTTTTTAATACTACACAACAAATCTATTTTGCTAATACTTTTATCATTTGGCGAATGTTTTTTATTTTTAATTAGCCAAATTACTAACGTTGGTGAAATGTCAGCGAGAACACTGCTCGTATCTTATTTAATGTCATTGAATGTGACATTTACAATTACCCGTTATTGGCATTTAATCTGCGATGGTTTTTTGGTCAACGGGATAACCAAGTAGTACCAAGGTTATTGATGTTTGATACTTTAGTAAATGAAGCTTTTCCATATTTTTTTTTTTTTTTTTTTTTATTATTATTATTATTATTATTATTATTATTATTCCAATGGAAACATCCTTCTATGTATTTATTGGCAATAGTTTGTTTTATGGAAAGTGGTCAACGAGATAATAGAGAAATACCATTTTTATATGTTCTATACAATCAAAAAAGCAGATGGTGCAATATTGATAATTTTTATAATTTTTCTTTTTTAATTCATTATTTATGTAAATCTTAAAATGAAAATTGAACCATGTTTGCTATAATTTTTAAATATTGCAGATATAGTTAAATATTATGTCATCTGTTGGTATATTTTATTAGATTCAGCTTAATGAAGATTTAATTTCATTGTTATAACCAGATTTATTTTTCAGACAATTATATAATACATCTTTAAATATCTGTCCTTTGAAGTTAGCACATTTTAATAAGTTTTTTTAAAAGTTATATTTACTTTATTTACGTTGTTTTTCAATTCACTGTGGAATATGAAAACAAAGAAATATCAAAACAGGTAATAAATGTCATTTTATGCTTTTTTAGAAGTTACTTTTTTACATAAGTTTTTTTATATGTTATTTTTTTTTTTCTAATTTATTTTTGTAAACATAATTGATTAGGGGAGTGTAAATATTTTTCTAAACTTTTAATCATATTTCCTAAATATTTTGTAAATAAGAAATAAGCTAGCATTTTTTTGATAGACAATTGTTCACATACTCTTGTTGCAGTTAAAAAACATTATATTGTTGCCAGCATCGCCATCTGTTGCTAATCTTAGTCATATACGTCCATTTATAAGTCATATCTCTGTATCTTGATCCTGACATACGATAAAATTTACAAATTTTGTCAAAAAGTATGGTTCATGCTAAGAGTGAATTACCCCCATTCTCCAACTCTACTCTAAGAAAATTTGTTGTGAGTTTCAGAAACTTTTTTAAAAATCAGAATCACCCTGCTTTATGTACTCGTACATAAGTTAAGGAATATTGGAAAAAAAAAATTCAATACGTACAGTAATATAGCATTTGCATACAGTGATGCCACTGGGCTTGAAAAATCCAGGGACCCAGGACTTCTAAAATTCTGGGTCCCTTTTTCAAAAAAGCAGGTCCCCACTAATAAGTCATATTTTTAGACGCAAAAATTGAACTTGTTTATTTGCAAAAGAAAAGTTAAATGCAATAATTATTGTTTTAATTAATGTATAAATAACTAAAGCCAATATTATTTTTTTAAAACTATTAAGAGATATTTACTTTACTTTTTAAAAAATAAATGTGCAAGATACAAATTATAAAATAATGCTTATTTGAGTATAGAAGATAACAAGTATCACTATTGTTCAAATTTCTTTTAAAAAGGGGTAAAACTGATTTATTGAAAAAGACATTTTTTCTAAAAAAAGAATACATTTCAAAATAATCAGAACAATCAAAAATGCATTGTGAAGCAGGAAAATCTGTTTTTGGAGAAGCCCAAAAAAAACTATTTGGAAGCAGGGAAGTTAGTTTTTGGAAAAGAAAAATTCTATCCTGTCATTAACTTTTTTTACGTACCCCTTTGGCGGAAATTACATTTTAAAGCTATTTTTTCATGAAATTTGCCGTTTTTTTTTCACAATCTTTTGACGAAATTCGCCGTTTTTTTTTGCGATCTTTTAACGAAATGAGTCGGTTTTTCACGATCTTTTGACAACATGTGCTATTTTATCACGATTTTTTGATGAAAATTGCTGTTTTTGCGAATTTTTTGACAAAATTTGTCGTTTTTTCGCGATTTTTTTTTTTTTTTTTGAGGAAATCTTTTTGTTTGAGATTTTGTAGTAAAATTTGTCATTTTTTGCGAATCTTTTGACGAAATTCGCCGAAAATTATTCGTTATTTCGCGATTTTTTAACGAAATTTGTCTTTTTTGCGATTTTTTTTTTTTTATGAAATATGCCGTTTTTTCGCGATCTTTTGACGAAATGTGCCGCTCTTTTTGCGATCTTTAGACTAAATGTGCCATTTTATCACGATTTTTTCATGAAAATTGTCGTTTTTCGTGGATTTTTAGACAAAATTTGCCATTTTATCACGATTTTTGGACGAAATATGTCGTTTTTTCACGATTTTTTGAGGAAGTCTGCCTTTTTTCGGGATTTTCTAACAAAATTAGCCATTTTTTTTGCAAAAATGTTGACGAAATTTGCCGGAAATTATTCGTTATTTTGCGATTTTTTAACGAAATTTGCCTTTTTTGCGAATTTTTGACGAAAATTACACGGGACGCGTAAGCTCCATTTTTTTTTTGCGTATTTTACGCGCTATAGTGCGTCCGCGTCATCCCTGTGCATATAACATGTAAAATTTTGAGGAAATTTTCATGGGGATTCCAGGAGAAATTTGCGAATAGAAACATTTTCTGCACCCCTGGCCATTTTTATATTGCATTAAATTTTCTCATTTCTTTTTGTAACCATGTTAGCAGTAATATTGTTTCTATTTTTATGTGTTAAGTGCAAGGGGGAATGTATATATTATTAAACAGTTTATCTTAATCAGTAAGATAAAATAAAAAAAATGGCTTTCTATAAAACTGTAAAATCTGATTTAACTACAATATATGAATTCTAGAAAAATATTTGAATTCTTTTTATAAAGCTAATATCAGGGATGGGAATTTTCCGCTTTTTTCTTATTTTAAGAAATTTCGCAGATTTCCGCTCATTTGTTATTTTGATAAGTTTCAGATTTTTCACCCCAAAAATTCCGCTTTTTTCCGCGGATTTCAGAAATATGTAACGGGGATGTCGCGGACACGCTATAGCGCGTAAAATACACAAAAAATCAGCAACGAGATGCTAAAAAATGGAGCTTATGCGTCCCGCAGGACGCGTAATTTTCTTCAAAAAATCACAAAAAAGGCAAATTTCATTACAAAATCGCGAAATAACGAATAATTTCCGGCAAATTTTGTCAAAAAAATCGCGAAAAAATGGCTAATTTTGTTGCAAAATCCCGGAAAAAAAAGTCTGATTTCCTCGAAAAAAATGACAAGTTTTGTCCAAAAATCGTGATAAAACGGAAAATTTTATCGAAACATTCGCGAAAAATGATAAATTTTATTTTAAAAAATGGTAATTTTCTTTAAAAGATTGCGAAAAAACAGAACATTTCGTCAAAAGATCGCAGAAAAACGGTACATTTCGTCAACGAAACGCAAAAAAGGAAACTTCAATAAAAAAATCGTGAAATAACGAATAATTTCCTGCAAATTTCGTCAAAAGATTTGCGAAAAAATGGCTAATTTTGTTACAAAATCCCGAAAAAAAGGGCAGATTTCCTCAAAAAATTTCGATTTTTCGCAATTGAAACGACAAATTTCGTCCAAAAATTGTGATAAAACGGCAAATTTTGTCAAAAGATTAGCGAAAAACTACAATTTTCATCAAAAAATCGTGATAAAACGGTAACTTTCGTCAAAATATCGCGAACAACCAGCACATTTAGTCAAAAGATCGTGAAAAGTCATCACATTTCGTCAAAAGATCGCGAAAAAACGACAAATTTCGCCAAAAGATCATGAAAAAACGGCAAATTTTGTCGAAAAATCGCATTAAAACGCAATTTTTGTCAAAAGGGCAAGAAAAGAAAGTTAATGCCTGGTGGATAGAATTTTTCTGTTCCAAAAACTAACTTTCCTGCTTCACAATCTTTTTTTGATTGTTCCAAATCTTTCTCAGTGAATGTAACTTCTGGATTCTGATAACACCTATTCATTAAATAAAAAGTACCCCCTTATTTGTGGTGCAATTTTTCATTCGCACTTGTGATCAAAATGTGGTGCAATTTTTCATTTGCGCGTATGAATACAATATGGTGTGATTTTTTTGTTCATGCGTATTTTCAGTCTTTTTGCTTTTTTGCAGTTCCCATCCCTGTAATATCAATACCAAAATTAAAAGTACAAACAAAGAATACAAAAGTTAAATTAAAAAATTTAAATCATGATATTAAATTGTCAAAATCAGATCTCCTAATTTGACTGCACATTACATCAAAGTACTGTAAATTAATGGCCCGTTCAACATTGAAATCTTTCAATTGGGATCCATATAATTTTATTAAAAGAATGTCTTTGATCAAGTTCAATAACAAACAACTTGATATGTTGAAGTAAGCTTAGAGGTGATCTCAAATGTAAAGGTGTCTTAAAGAATGCTACTGTCCAATATTTTATGGAAAACAGTTGTTTTTTAAGGCAGGGGAAAAACTTAGGTTGAAGTTGGAAAAAGAGTGTTTGTTAAACTAAAGTTAAAGTAAAAAAAAAAAGCTAGGCATCAAATTTGTTGACTAGGTATAATTTTGTGGTTGTCAAATGCAGTAATAAGTACTTTAAATGTATTTTTAATTTTTTATATGTTTTATTAAGCACCTTTTAAGTAATTTATATGCAGTTACATATATTTTTACGTTTTAAATTAGTAAACAAGGTGAATTCTGCACTGTTTTTGTTCTTAACACAAATTGCAATAATGTAGTTGTATTTGATGACTAATGACCACTAATTTCTAACCCTGTATCTTCCAAAAGGAATAAGAATTTTAGAGAAACAGGTTACAGAACCATAATTTTGTTTGTTTTGTGTGTTAAACTACACCTTATTAAAATAAGCAAGTTGGTTATGAATCCATTAATGGAAGATTTTCTTCCTTCATTGTTTGAACTTAATGGTCGTTAGTCGTCAAATGCAGCTAAACTATTCCATTTAATGACTATAAAATTATTCTTGGTCGTCAAATTACACTGCTAAACTATTAAAACACACACACACACAAAAGAATAAAAAAAAGTCAGACCTTTTGATTTTATGTTACTAAGATTTAAATATAGATCAGGGCTTGAATTTCAAGGCGGGATTCGTGCCCAAAATTTTGAAATCCCGCCCAAAAGAAAAACATGGACGGGAGGCTCCCGCCCAAAAAATTTTACATTTTCAAACTGTGATCAACTCCCACAACCGTTTTGCGAAGTTTGTGATATTTTTGTACAACTGATCGACACATTTTGCTAGTTTTTTACCGCGAAAAATCATTGAAAATCACGATTTTTTCCGCGACCGATCGACTATTTTTTTTTTTTTTTTTTTTTTTTCCTGGAATCGATTGACGAGTTTCGTTCTATTTTCCGCAGCGTAAAAATGGTGACTCTGTTCAGAATTTTCAATAAGTAAATAAATAAATTATTTAAATTAAAAAATTAAACTTAACGCATTTAATTAGAAAAAATTATGAAACAGTGATCCCACGGATGCGCTATAGCGCATAAATTACGCAGAAAATCGGAGATGGCACATAAAAAAACAGCTATTATGCCTCCCACAGGACGCGTGATTTCGTACAGGTTTGCGAAAAAACGGCAACTATTTTGACAACACAAATAATTAATAAAAATTGCTTCAATGATATTTTGTCATGTTTTGTTTTTAACTCCAACGGCAACTATTGTTAAAAAAAACACCTAATTTCCCGCAAATTTCGTCAACAGATTCGCGAAAGAATGGTTTTCGTCAAATAAGTCAATGAAAAATGTCAAATTTCGTCCAAAAATCACGAGAAACAACAAATTTCGACAAAAGATTCACTATAAACGACAAATTTCTCCAAAAGATCGCGAAAAATGGGATTAGTTAAACGATAGTTTTCGTCAAAAAAGTCGATGAAAAACGTCAAATTTCGTCCAAAAATCGCGAAGAACATCAAATTTTGACAAAATTCATTATAAACGACAAATTTCTCCAAAAAATCGTGGAAAATGGCAACTTTCGTCAAAAAATCCCGATAAAACGGCAGATTTCATCAAAAGATCGCGAAAAAACAGCAAATTTCCTCAGAAGATTTGCAAAAAAACCCGGCAATTTTTGCGAAATAATCCCGAAAAAACGGCAGATTTTCCTGAAATGATCGTAAAAAAAGACAAATTTCTTTAAAAGATAGCTAAAGTATGCAAATTCCGACAAAGGGAACCTCTCACCCTGGCCTCCCCAAAAAAATATTGCCGGGAGTGCATTTTTCTGTTAAATCTTTCTGAGTTAATGCAATTCCTGAAAGTAGCCATTCATTAAACAAAAAGCACCCCCCTTTACTTAACAAAAGTATTTGTTCTTTAAGAAAAAATATTTTTCAATAAATTTGACTTGCCCCATTTTAAAAGAAATGCGAACAATAGTGATACTTATCTTCTACACTCAAATAAGCATTATTTTATAATTAAATTTGTATCTTGTACTTTTAATATACAGAAAATAATATTGGTTTCAATTATAACAATTATAAATATAAATTTATCGAATTAGAAGTTTTAATTATTTTTGAAACAATAATTAGCATTAATTATTGTTAAAACAATAATTAGACCTGCAACAAAAATAATTAGCATCGGGAAAAGATTTACCACTGGTAAAAACTAAACAGTATAAAAGTTTTTTTTTTCTTTTTTTACACATTTTGCATAATTATTCTGAATTGTTGATAAAAATTGCTTCAGTGATATTTTGTCATGTCTGTGTTCTGGTAATTCTTTAAATAGAACATAAAATAATAGTGGGTTTTAAACATTTTTTTTTCTCCCTCCCAAACAGCTAAACTCCCCTCCATATGTAAATGTTGGTAGGGAGACTCCCCTCCTTAGAAAAATTGAATTTCAAGCCCTGTAGATGCATTATATGTTTTTATTTTTATTAAATTCAGTTGTAAATATCAACACTGGATAAAATGTTCTTTTGCCAAGAAGTTATCAAGTTTTATTTTTGTTTTACATGATTAAGTATTTTTTTTTTTTTTTTTTTTTTTTTATTATAGCGATACAGTCGAACCTTGTTAACATGTTAACACCCACACTTAAGGAGAAACTTTGTTCATGTTTAAAATACTTGTGGTGTCCAAACTTAAAAACATTGCATATGGGCAGGCCAATCAGAAACAGTTTGTGTTAAACATCCAGTAGCACAATTTTCAGTGTCTGTCTGCAGCAAATCAAAATTTATCTCCAACCCAACAATAGAGCCTTAAGCTACTATCTTAAATACTCATCCATAAAATAAGCAAAAATTGCATTTAAAAATAACAAGATTAAGAATACAATAGCTCTTAAAACAAAATAATTTTTAGTGATTTTTTTAATCCCAGTATTTATTTTTAAGCTGATAGATTAATCTGGAAGTATAAAATAATCTGCAGCGCAGCGCAATTTCTGCTATTGGGAAATAAGCGTGTTTATGGGTTTTAACTGTAATTAAAAATGCTTCATCAGTTTTACACTTGCTTCAATTATTATAATCTTGGTGATTAAGAACTTCAAAAATTTTAAATAATAACAAGTATTTGTGCTTTTTTTAAAAATAGCATACAATGTAATTGTAATTTAAAAAATGAATTTTAGAATTTGCAGCTAAAAAAATTTTATTTCATGTCTATGATCTTTATGGTGGTCGTCATTGACGCAGGCTGTGTTTTATTTGTCCAATTTCCATCATTGCACTCCCCTCCCCACTGCTTTTTAATAAAATCAAATTTTGTAGAGAGTAATATGTAAATAGGTTAAACAATCAAAATGTCTTTCAGTCTTGGAATCTCACACATTCTTGATAAAGTTCCTGGTAGTACAAAACTGTTATGTTTCTTAATATATTTTATATATGAATTTAATCATTTTCATTATGCTTATTGAGCTATTTTAGAAGAAATAAAAATGTGTCTTTAAATGTTGAAATGTTGTTGAGTTGTCTATACATGTACAGTGGGTGATCAATTTATGGTTAACAAACACGAGATTTTTATGTTTGGATAATGAACACCTCACAAAACAAAGACAAGAAGGAGCAATGCTGTATTTCAGGTGTGCCGAGCTATGTTTAATTACATTTATTTGCGACTTACACATTTTAACAGTTATATACCTATGGCCTAGTTAAATCATGAGCTGGGGAGTTCAGGCCCTACATTTTAGTCCTCAAATTAGAATGACATTTATTTTTACACACATTAATTTTTATATTTTGTGTGTCTTTTTAAAGAAATTTTTTTAATTGCAAATGAATTATTTTAATTGAAATTTATTTTTACAAATTACTACCAGGCTCTTAGCTTCATTTGAGCTTTACTGGATCATGTAGTAAACACAATCTTTTAGAGAATAAAGAAGTTTTTGAAAGTTGGCAGTGACATTCTTATGATTTCATGTCATAGCCAATGAATGTCTTCCTAAAATTTTTACAAAGGCATTATTATTTTTAAATGATTACTATAATCTGTCTGTATTAAATAAGAACATATATTAAACCTATTATAGAAAGCAGATTTATATTATTTTTATATGCATTATTTAACTTTTACGAATGAATTAATTGAATTTTCATGAAAATCAACACAAAATGTATAATCGGTTAACAAACACTGTTTTGGAATGGATTAAGTTTGTTAACCAATCACCCGCTGTATCTTAAAGCTATTTTAAGTTCCCTAAGCAAAAACATGAAACTTCCTGATTCAATTTTAAACATAAAGGTGATAAATTGATAGGCCTTATTAATGAAGTATTTTGAAGCCAAATTGAGTTTTCCCTTTTCTGATAAATAAATTACATACAGTGCAAAGTCTAAAGTTTGGAATTGTCCAAAGTTCAGACTTTCAAGTGACAGTATTCTAGAAAAGAGGGGGAGGGGGGGAATAAAATCATCAAAACAGAAAAGGTCTAGAGCACAGAAGCTTTATTACTTAATCTTAACTCATGTCTATGTGCAAAATAAAATAGAAACTTCTTAACCCCTTGATGAGTTAAACTAACCCTAAATTTAACTGAGGTTTGCATTTGCACCGCAATTTAATTGTTTTCTTTTATAACTTTGTGGGGGAAAAGTTGAAAAATTGCTTTTCCTTATTTTGAAATAAAATTTTTCAAAATTTCTGGTGGGAATTCAGCATTGCACAAACATAATTTTTTGCTCCTCAAAGGGTTAATGATGTGCCTAAGTTCACAGCACACATCAGCTAAAATTTCAGTAGTTAAGAAAATTACAATTTCTTCTTAAATTTTATGTTCCCTTAAATAAATGTTTTTATTTTGTTATATTTTTAATGAAAATGATTGTTTAATTTAGTATTAATAGCTGTTATATGCAATTTTTAATATTTATAATATATTTTGCCTTTTAAAGTAGTGATATTTGATATTTATTTTTCTTTTTATTGAAAAAATAATATTTTTAATGAACCAAAATTCAGAAAATTCCAAAGTTCGGACTTGGTAAACTCCTGAGGATTCTGGAGTTTAGACTTTGTACTGTATCAAGTTATAAGCAATTCTGGATCAAGTTCTAAATTGGTTTTCTCCTTTTTCATATAAAAAAATTGATTTAAACACTCACTTTGACAGTATATTCTGAACATTCTTTGCATTAACTAAAAAATAGAAAAAGTCTTTCATTTATACAGTATCCAAAAATAATAAAAATTGCCCTTTCATGCATTTTCAAACAAAAATGAATTTAAAAATGTGTCAGAAAGTGGACTGAAAACCCATTCACTTTGAGAACAACCTTAAAGTCAAAGACTGAAAAGTGATATTTTCATTAAAATGTAAAATTTTATTGTTTGTAATGTTCTACGCAATGTTGTAATGTGCAAATACAGTTCATTAAATTTTTCTCCGAAATTAAAATGTGCTTAATGATTTAAGTTTGGGTGGATGGTGATATTTGCACATTTTTAGTAGCAGGAACTGTTAGTATTGTTGTCTTTGAGAATATTTTGTATGAATTTATGATCTTGTTCTGTTGTTTCGGAAAGAATAAATGTATGTATAATTATTGTAAGTCAATGTATGAAATTAAGACATGATTCAGTTATTTATGTGTGAAAAAAAGTCTGATTTTAATTATGTTTTGGGCCTTGCAATTTATTCTTAACATGTTCAACATTAGTGCTATTTTAGGTCTTGCAATTTATACATATCATATTCGCGATTGGTGCCTTGCAAAATTTATTCATATTATGTTCATCATTGGTGATAATGTGTTGTCATTTTTTATACATTCCATTATTTTTATTAAACTTTTTTGGAATATATATTGTACTGTCTTATTGAATAATGAAGAGTTTATTTTATTCATTGATTTGGAATCCAATATTATAATTGGAGAAAAAGTATTATAAAGTTTGATATTCAGAGATGTCGAAAATTATGAATTATTTATAATTATTGGGGGTTTTTACTGCCGTTAGATTGTATGTTCCCATTTGTATCCAAAAAAGTTAATTGCAAGCAAAATGCCTAAAAAAATTTCACAGCAATTATTGAAAATAATTGTTTTTATCATTAAAAGATCTTTCAGAAATGAAATCCTTGAAGATTCAAGAAAATGTACACTATTAAAATTAGGGATTTACCGAATAGTTGATTCGGCATGTAAACCAAGTATTCGGTTTCGGAATAATTTTTAGAATAATTTATGAAAAATAATAGGTAAAGTATTACTCTAAAAATACATGATTGCTAATGCTCATTTAATGTTATTTATTTTAATAGTATGCCTAACTTATAATATAAGTGATAATTTATAAAATGACACATTATTATTTGTAATTGAAATTTAATATTGACAAAATATGATGAAAAAAAAAAAAGCTATTCGGCATTATCTGGTTGTAATCTGTTTCTTTTCTGTTTATAAATCCGTCCTGCTTCGGAAAATAAACGTTCACTGTAAACACTGCAGGTGTAGGTGCAGATAAGTATTTCTTAACTAACTTGGATAATGTTGGATACTTATTATGGTTTTTTTCCCACCAAACTAACAGGTTGTCTTCCCTTGATATAAGTGGTACTATTAAGTATGCAGCCAATTCATCTGAAGCTTTAATGTCTGATGTGAAGCTATCATTTTCAGTAGAAGGATTTCCATTTTCTGATTTTTTACCTGTAGCAATTTCAACAACGCATTCCCAAAATGATAAATGCACAGTTTATGAGAAGAAATCCTTTTTCTCGAAACTTTGTGATTGATTTGGCTCAGTAATTTCAGTTTGAGAGGATATATTTATTATTTGTTGCACTTTATTTTTAAGTACATTTTTTACTTTATTAGTAGTTGCTTCATCTTAAAAAAAAGCTGTTTAGAATCTAGGATCTAAAATAGTGGTTAAAAAATAAAACTCATCATCATAAATTTTTGAAAAACGTTCTGTGAGTCTTTTTGTTCTTTCATGTTTCCCATTCCAAAAAATTCTACATTATCACTTTTTTCCAAGTAACGTTTCAATGTAGAAATAATAGATATTACTTCTGAAATTAAACATTTTTTGTTACTTATAATTTTTGTTATTTCTTCGAAAGGTTGAAGAAGCCTAAGAATGCTTTCTATAATTATGAAGAAAGTTAATATATTCAAAAATATTCATTAAAAGATTTTTAAGTATTCAGTTTCCGAATATTCGGTATTCAGCAAAATTCTTGATTCGGTCAATCACTAATTAAAATCTGACCGTATGTATGTATGTGAGGCTATCTCCTTCAATCCCGGAAACAGAGAAATGTAACGTTTGTTTTGAATTGAAGGGAAAAAACCCCAGGATCCCGAGTTGCCAATTCGTCTGTATGTGTGTCCATCTGTCTGCATATAATAACTCAAAAACTATTCAACCGAATCGTTTGAAACTTAAAATATATAATTTTGTCGAGTCATTTCAGATTTTATGAAAATCGGATGCATAGTTCAACTACAGGGACAATCTAAAGGATTCCGATACATTACCGTCAATGGGGGGGGGGGGGGGAAAGTTTCAAGTGCATTTTAATGGTCTTACACTCTTTCGAACATAATAAAGTTGATATGCATCTATGAGGTATATACTATGATCTACATTCTGTTGTGTAAAAAATATTTCTTATTGATTTACAGGGCCACACAAAAGTATTCCATTGCATACTTATATATTGAGACATTGTTTGGTATGCACTTAAATAGTATTAAACTATTTAACACTAACAATTAAACTATTTAATGCCTGCCTGTCCATTTAAACCGACCAGCGTAGCGGGAGAAGGCCGTCAGTATTTTATTTAATATTCGAAAAAAATTATCTTTGGAGGGTTGCTACACCACCTGGAGAACCTAGAAAAATCAGCGGGAAAAAATTGCCTAATAAGGCAGGGAATTTCAATATTTTATCCAAAATCAGGTAATTTAATAAAATTTCATAGAAATCGCCAAATAAGTACAAGCTTTGTTTTGACAGATAAAGAAAATCTTCTATATTTATTTATATACATCTTTATTTAAAGTTAAATATGTAAATGAGTATGTAATAGAAATATGCAATGTGATATTTCCTTCAATTCACTTTAATCAATACCTAAATAATTTTAAACAAAATGTATACAGGGCATAAATAGGTTGACTATTATGGTATAGTTTTAATAAATTTCAATTAAAAAAAATATTTCATGACTATTCCAGTAAAAATTTATATCTAAAAATATGGAAGCTGGAATGGTCTATAAAATTCAGATACATTTGCATTAAAATTAACAAATAAAAATTATAGTACATAAATATATAAATTATTATTGATTTATCTTAAATATTATTTTGTCATGTTAAATTTAAGTCTAACAGCTTTCACTTGAAATCAGGTCTTGTAGAATTTAATAAAAAATAATAATAATAAGAAGAAAAATGAGGCTTAAAAGTTTTTAATCTTAAACTTCAACTTTTATACTGAGGCCCTAAAAAAAAGTCAATTCAAAAAGAATTTAGAGCTTGCAAAATCTCTTACATCTGAGCACCTTTTCTGTTTTGTTTAAAAGAAGTAATAATATAAAGTTAGTTTTAAACCTTATTGGGACCCCCAACGAAATTAAAAATCACGTTTTTAAAACGTTTCAATAATAAACCTAAGGTTTAAAAATTTAAATCTTTAATTCTAACATCTCCTCACTAGCCCTCACCCCCCCCCCCCCCAAAAAAAAAAAAAATATTTAGTCTGCAAAATTTCTTTTATGTGGGCGCTTTTAAAAAGAATAGTGACTATAGAAAGAAGCACATTTTATTAATGGAAGTAATAGCATTAAAGAAGTTCTGAAACTTAGGGCCTCCCAACAAGATTGAAAAAACATATTTTTAAATCTTGGGCTGCAACTTTTCTACACTTTCATTATAGGAGCCCTTTAAAAAGACAGATTTAAAAAAAAAAATTAAAGTTGACACAATTTCTTTCATTTGGGCACCTTTAAAAAGAATGGTGACTATAGAAAGAAAGCACTTTTTTTGAAGGAAATAATAGCATGAAGTTCTGAACCTTATTGGGGCCACCAAAGAAATTAAAAAGCATATTTTTAAAACATTTGAGTAATAATGAGACCTAAAAGATTTAAATCTTGAGTTGAACTCTTTTCCTCATTTTTAAACGTCCCCCCTCCCCCTCTCCCCCCCCCAAAAAAAAAAAGCAATTTTAATAGAATTTAGAGCTTTCGAATTTTTTTCTGTCTGGGCACCTTTATGAAGAATGATGGATATAGAAGGAAAGTACATAACTGTTTTCTAAATTTAACCAAGATCTTTGACAAAAGGATGAATTTTGATAACAGAAAACAGAAAATAAAGTATTATTAAGAAACACATTTAAAAACGATTTTAAATATTAAAAATCATTATTATTTGGCTCTAAGGTACAATAACTTACTACTGGGCCCCTGACATTGCCTAGCCCCACCCTCCCCCTCCTTCCTCAAATGGAAGCAGTCACTACTGTCCTGGCTGCTATGCTGCATTATTGATGAATATCACATTAGCTCTATGTCAAGAACCAAAGGACGATTTCTCATCAGATTTCAGATTTAATCAGTTCCTGATATATGTTAATATTTTTTGTTTTTGGTGTAAATTGCCTTACAATTATTACATTGGCATTACTATGCTGCATTTTTTATGATTTTGCTATATTTGATTAATTGAATGTTGTTTCAGGGTACTGAATCTAAAAATGATCTCCATTTCTCTCCATCACATAGAGTATTGTTTCAAAACATGGGGAATTTACTTTAGAAACGTATAACAGCGATGAAAAAAATCAATATTTTATTACAAATAATTATATTCCAAATTATACTTTCCTTCTTGATTAAACTTTGAATTTTAGTGGTTGTCTGAAACATAGTAGAAGCTTATATCTCTGTGTGTAACTGCTTCTGTTCGTTCCTCAAATGTCTCGCATTTCCTATTTGTAGTTTTGTGTTTTATAGTTCATATCTGAGTTCCACTCTTAGAAATATGAAATTACCATATGGACCAATAATATGGACACATTATTGAATATGATTTTTTACTCAAGAATAGGATACCAGATTTCAAACTAAAAAGAGAAATTTTATGTTTAATTAAACTAAAAACATCGTTTTTGCATGACAACCTAGTGTGATAGATTTTATATTTTCTTGGTTTTAGTGAGTAAAAATCTAACAATCAATAAATCCTTTGTTGTTTTTGGTGGCAGACCTAAGTAAGCCAAACTAAAACTTAGCTTTGTTTGAGTTTAGACTATAAAACTAGATCAATACTTTTTTGAGTTGAAATTGTAAAGCTATACCAAAGAGAAATATATTTTTTAAAGGAAATAAAATTTATAATTGTAAGAAAAAAAATGTACATTGTAAAAATATACATTTTTTAAACAATTTAAGATTTGAATACTGATATTCATAATAATGACAAAACGCAACAGTTTGTTTCTTTAATACATCAAAATGAAATTTTTATTCTCTTAGCGCTATTTTTAAGCATTTTATATTTCAAGCACAGCTTGTTTTGGTTACAATGTAACATGTCTCAGAGGAAGAAGCTTGCAGCTTGCATTTTAATGATCTATTTTGTAAAACTTGATGCTACAGATGTGTCAGTCGTCTATCCGGTTTCTCATTGCTTTCAAGACTCAGTTTGTTTCACCTTTAGGATTATTGTTACAAGAATAAAGTAAATTTTAAAACTTTTGAAATGTTTAACGTTTTAAAATGCTGTTTTAAGGAACAGCGGGGAACGCTGCATATTTGAAATTCTAATCAACCAAAATTCTGTTTTGATTCCTACGCCATTTTTATTTTATTTATTTTTTATCCTTTTTATGGGTATAGGTAGATGATAGAGGGTATAGGTAGAGATGTATCAAAAAGAAATTTTTATTCCCTTTATAGCGCTCTTTTCAAGCATCTTATATCTCAAGGGCAGCTTGCTTTGATTACAAAGTGGCCTGTTTTGTTACAAAGCAATGGACAGGGGCGCGCCAGCAGTATCCGGCGCCTGTGTGCAGAACTTTATTTTGTGCCCTATACCTTCCCCCCCCTCCCCGCGCTTCTCACCTCCAAAAACAAAATTTTATTTAAAAAAAAAAAAAACTGTGAATATTTACAAATGTATAGTTGCCATCTTTCTGGAGTCTTTCACCAAGTCAAATATGATTTTGTGAACCAGAAAATTTATTTAAAAACAGTGGCGTAGCTACGTTTTTTGGCGCCCGGGGCAGGAAGAATTTTTGCGCCCCCTCCCCCCTCCCCCCCCCCCCCATTCTTCAATCTCCTTAAAAAAAAGTTATTTTTTTCTCAAGATGAAAAAAGTCTTGCGCTTGCACTGGGAGGAAAAGGCAACTTTGCTAATTGTTTTTAAGGATTCAGTTAATTTTACTCAAACACACGAAATTAAAATGCGCGGAACCCGATTATAGAAGATTTGTAGTTTTAATACTAAATTTGAATGGGAATTCCAAAAATTTTGCGGAACGTTTACAGATATGACTTTTTTCTTTAAAGAGTACGGGAATAGCAGCAATAAAAATAAATTTAAAAAAAAAAATTGCTAAAATTTTTACTTTTAATTATTGAAAATAATTCTCCTACTTCAAAAGCGGTAGCCCTCCTAAAATTTTAAGTTCCTCTCATCTGTTTTTAATTTCTTCCATCTTTACAAGAAGGTAGTTTGGATTCGTGAAAGTTTCGAATTCTGGTTCTCTGTGTGTTCTCCACATTTTAGAAGTCCTGAATATGATTTGAGGATTTTTAGAAAACGTCTGTCTGTGTCTATCTCTCACTCTGTGAGTCTGTATGCGACAAAAATTTTGTGAATGCTCTATTTCAAGAAATATTGCCCGAAATTTCACAAAACATTAGATTCAATTGCACCTTAATATAAACTGAAGCTGTCTAATTTTTGGTGTATATTGCCTAACAGATGGCGCTGCTATGCGACATTTTTCATGAATTCTACGATAGATTCTACGAAGGACTAATGCACGGATTTTCATAAACTTCAGATTCAGTTAGTCCTTGATATAATTTGGTGTAAATCGCGCAATAGGTGCTATGCTGCATTATTCAAGATTACCACAATAGCTCTGTTTCAAGAACTAATGCATGTATTTTCATCAAAATTTAGATTCTGTTAGTCCCAGATATAATTTAGTGTTGTTTAGTTTTTTGTGAAAATCGCCTTGCAGGTTTTGAACCAGGATGACTCTTTAAAACATCCAACGAATTTTATCGAATTCTTAATAAAACCTTTAACAATCAATCACATCCAACTCGGTTTATAAATTAACATAGTCGCATAAGAATGATACGATATCTATAGGCAGAGATAAGAGATATATACTTCTATTGTTGAAAAGAATAAAAAATGAAATTCTTTTAAATTTCAAAATTAAAAATCATAAATTCTTTTTCTTAACTTTAAAAGTTCTATTCTAAAATCAGTTTTACCTCTATTCCAAAAGTAACCAATAACTTCTGCTTTCGAAACTGAAAGAAAGCAGGTGCTGGATTTGAAACCAATCGCGTCAGCCTAATCGTTCGGTGTTTTCCATAGTTTTCTTTAAACATGGGATATTTTCGCGTAAATATGGGTTAGGTTCCCTTAGAAAGATCACCATGGAAAACACATCCCCTTAGGGCCTACATCCCTTGTGTTAATAATTGGCGGTCATAAGTACAATCAAGCAAACGTTTTACCCCTTGTAACCTTTTTTTTTTTTTTTCCCATCATATTTTTTTTCGTTCACCATTAAAATTAGAGTGTAATTTAAGATACATAATGCCGATGTTTGAACTAATTTTTCTTCACTTGTGGTTAAAGCCTTGTAGGTCACAGATCTCGGGAGTTGTGAGAGTCTTGACCATAGGCCATTCAAGGGATAATTAACAAATTGAACTAAATGTTCCTCTAACCTTCGAACGCTGATGGAAAATATTATAATTCCTAAAATATTCGCCAAGACATGCACGAAAAAGATTAGATTTTGCCCATACGACTTGCCTTAGGGCCGGATTAAGTACTTCTGGGGCCCGGGGCTACTGGGAATTTTGCCCCCCCCCCCTTACGCTATTTGAAATCTTAAGCCTCCTATCACGATACTGAATGTCACCCCCTCCTCAAATACACACACACACCTTTGTTTTGTTTTTTAATCCTAAAATACAAATCTTAGATTTTGAATATGTATGCTTTTCCTGTGATCTTTTACCGAAATTTGCGTTTTTTCAGCGATTCTCTGCCAAAATTCATGTTTTTTCAGCGATTCTTTGACAAAATTCGCGTTTTTTCCAAGCGATCCTCTGTAGAAATTTACACTTTTTCCTCGTCTCTTTGACAAACTTCGCTCTTTTCCGCGATCTTTTGACTAAATTTGTGCTTTTCCCGCAATTTTTTCAAGAAATTCGCGCTTTTTCTGCCATCCTTTGACGAAATTCGTGTATTTTTGCGGATTTCTGTCAAAATTCGCGTTTTATCGGCATTTTTTGACGAAATTCGCGCTTTTTCTCGGTTCTTTGTCAAAATTCGCTTATTTTCGGTGGCGACACTTTTGGCTCCTTTAACTAAATTTGCCCTTTTCTCGCAAATTTTTTTATGAAATTTGCGTTTTTTCTGCCTCTTTTTGACAAAATTCGCGTTTTCTTTTCGCGGTTCTTTCTCAAAATTTGCATTTTTCGGCAATCCTTTGACGAAATTCGCTTTTTTTAGCGTTCATTGTCAAAATTCGCTCTTTTAACACGATCTTTTGTCGAAATTTGCGCTTTTTCCCACGAACTTTTCAAAAAATTCTCACTTTTCTGCCACATTTTGACAAAATTTACATTTTTTTCGCGATTCTTTCTCAAAGTTTACATTTTTTGGCGAACCTTTGAAGAAATTCACAATTTTCCGAGGTTATTTGTCAAAATTCACGTTTTTTCGCGATCCTTTGACAAAATTTGCGCTTTTTCCTGAGAACTTTTCAAGAAATTCTCTCTTTTTCCGCCTCACTTTGACAAAATTCCCGTTTTTTTTTTCTGTATTCTTTCGCAAAATTTTGATTTTTTTTCACGGCCCTTTGACGAAATTCGCGTTTTTCCGCTGTCCTCTGTCGAAATTCGCGTTTTTTTCCCCGATTATTTGGCAAATTTCGCTCTTTTTTGCGCGAACTGTTGATTATATTTGCACTTTTTCTGCGATCTTTTAAAAAAATCGCGTTTTTCCTTCCTCCCTTTGATGAAATTCGCGTTTTTTTACGATTCTTTGCCAAAATTGTGGTATTTTGGGCCATCATTTGACGAAATTCGCATTTTTTCCGCGGCCGTTCGACAAAATTCATGCTATTTTCGTGATCTTTTTACAAAATTCGCGCTTTTTCTGCGACCTTTTGACGACATTAACGCTTTTTCCACGGCCTTTTGAAGGAAATTGCGCTTTTCCGCGATCTTGAATAAATCCGTTCTTTTTTTGACGAAATTCGCGCTTTTTTACGCGACCTCTTTCGTTTCGTTTTCATCACCATTTTTGTTAAACCTAGAAATTTTCGGAGATACAGGCAGCAATGACGTCAAATGGCAATTCAAGTTAAGTTGCAAAAAAAAAAACGGCGATTTCGCGCAGCTCTTTCACCCCTGTAATTGTTTTAAACGAAACTTTGGTACAACTTAAGCCTCTGCTGAGGGCCCCTGACTGGTTGGGGCCCGGGGCTGCAGCCCCCTTAGCCCCCCCCCCCTTAATCCGGCTATGCTTGCCTACACAACGTACAACCATGCAGTGGGCGAATTCTGCCCCTGTCGGGTCCCGAAATTGACATAAATGATTGGAATGATATCCAATCGAACTTGCGAAAATGATTGTCAAGTGCAGAGACCAAAAATACGTATCCGACTCACAACGAAGTTCTCGAATCAAATTGTTTTCTCCAATTAATCTCCCAATTATTGCTTACATGAACAAATATAGATATAGCTTTCTCTAATGCATATGTGCTGAATTTAAATATATATGAAATACATTTAACTTTTAAAATGAAGAAAACAGCCGTTTGTACTGCTCGTATTAGGAAGACTGAAAAGTTTTGATAAGTCTTTTGTACGATTTGAGAAGGGAAATTTTGGGGGTAGATTGCCCACATTGTATTATTTGGCTATTTTCAATATCAATTCGACAGAAAATGAAATTTCCAAGAAAGAGGAAATAAGTTCTTCCATTTGCATCCATTTTGCATTAGTTCTGAAAGTCCCGATTACACGAAAATATTCATATGAAATGCAAGGAACACGAAAATCAGCATAAAAACCAATCTTTGTGTGTGACGGAAATAGTTAGAAATACCTACCGCACATGAAAGTCTGAAAATTTGAGTGAGGGTAGTCTAAGGCAAATCCTGAGGCCAGGGGCCTCGCTAGGGGGGGACAGGGGGGGAGCCTCCCCCCCCCCCCCCAAACATTCGAAAATGTTGTTATACTTGGCAAATTTAAAACTTTTATGGCAAATTTAATTAAAAATTTCAATAAAAACTGTAACATATTTCCTATTTTTGATAGAACTTGCAAAAGTTACAACTCTAATTGGGAATATCATTAAACTTTTTACAAATAAGAACTGTATTTCATTGTCTAAGTGTGGTAACTTGGCAAAATCATAAAACGAGTTGGCAAATATGAAAATTTGACTTGGCAGTTTAAGGTCTTCTCCCCCACCAATAAAAAGTCTTAGCGATGGCCCTGCCTGAGGCTCATGAAGCTCAGATTTCTAATCTACACTATTAAAATCCGACCGTATGTATGTATATGACGCTATGTCCTCCGATCCCGGAAAAGAAGAAACGTGGTGTTTGTGTTGAATTGAAGGGGAAAATCCCGGGATCCCGAGTTGCCCATTCACATACCGAAATTCCAATTAGTTGGTAAGTTATTATTTTAAAAACGTTAAAATTTTAATTACTTTGCCCCTGTATGTTTGCACAGTGTTCGCACAGATCGAAAAAGTCAACCGACAATGAATGACAAAAGGAGAATATTTTTTATCTTTTTTTTTAAATTGTCATCGCGGTGTTCTAACAGAGTCAAAAAAAAAAAAAAAAAAAAAATTAAATAGATTGTTCTTTTTTTGGACTAACGGTCTAATTTTTTTTTTAATTTACAATTTTTTCGAATTTTTTACGAAACATCGATTTTCAGAGCTTTTTTTTTTTCAATATTTTCGAGAAATGCATTTTTGAATTCCAATCCTGAGAGTTTTAAGAAAATCTGACAAAAACGATGCCGGATTCTAAATTCTCATTCCTTCTGAGAGTGACAGTGTATTTTTTTCTTTTTTTTAATTATTTTTTTTTATTTTCGATTTTTTTAACCTTCCTACCCTGTTGAAATATTACTCAAATTTGATTAAGATATTTCACACCAGAATTTTTATTTAAATCCATTTAACATACTTATTTAACTTAAATCTTTGTGTTATTTATTTAATTTGCTTTATGGAAAATTTTCTGGTTTGAATCGAATGAAACGCATTATAGGACTGGGTCGATTCGACCCATTCAGGGTAGGAAGGTTAATTAAAAAAAATTCTGAATATTATCATTATACAGTTTCTACAAGTAAATATTTTATATCTCCCAAAGTTATTGCACTACAAACTTGCTGCTTTTTTTTTTTTTTTTTTTTTTTTTGTTAATGTGTGTCTAAACTTTGGCTAACTATCTGTTGAAGATGGAAAAAATCGGTTGAGTGTTGGTTGGAAAATGATAGATAAGCGATTAAGAATAAACATTCTTTATCTCGCCGATTTTTTGGAATTTTCACTCAAAAAAATTTTTTTTCGTTTTTTATTTAAACATGATTTAAGAGTACTCAAAAATGTGGAAGAATTGATTTGTTTGTTTGGAGGGGGGGATTTTTGAGACTTATAGCGGCTGAGCTGTTGTCTCGAATGATCCAAATTCAGAAAAAACATCAACCAAGATCGAGAAAGAGATTAAAAGCGATCGATACTATGTAGAAATTTAAGAGTTGATATCCGAAAAGATTCAGAATTGCAAAACTCCTTAGAGAACTCAATAAAAGAACGAAAACAAGCTCCACTCAGCGTGGAAGGATCCCAACACAGATTACGATGTGATTGATATTTTCGACAGGAAAAAAGAATATGCTCCAGTCAGTCAGAAACATGGCACTTGCTACATCTGTCATCATTCATCAGGCCAAAACGAGAAAGGATGGCAGGGGTGGTCAACATCTTGCTTAAAAGACGCGAAATCAGGGCATCATCTCTACGATTCGACGCCCAAGCGTACGTCTGCTTGACCAGAGGGATATTACCATGAGAGCGAGATCTAATATATTTGCTCGATCTGTACTGTTGGTTGAGGGTATGATAGATTTCTTTTTTTCTATAATGGATGAGATCCTCAGGTGAAATCCAATTCAGCAAAACATCAGAGTCACTTACGCCTTTAGCCAGACTATCTGCTTTTTCGTTGAGATGAATTCCACGATGACCCGGCACTCAGCATACCCAGATGCTCGGGGGAATGCGAAGCAATCCTTTGAATCTTATTAAAAAGCCACAAAATGACTCTAGGTGACTTGATCGAAACAGACTGAAGGGCGGTGAGTACCGAAAGGCTGTCATTAAGTAGCAGAATGGGGCGACCCAAGGAGGCCAGTTCGTCTAAAACAGTGCCAATGGCTAGAGCCTCAACTGTGAAGACGGAATTAATTGTGGGGATTCTGTAACAGAACTGAGAGGTTTCCGAGCACCCTGCAATGGAAGTATTAGATGAAACTTTAGACGCGTCAGTAGCAATGACCTGCCATCCGTTGGTGAAATTTTGCATGAAATCCTGGAAGAGCGGGATGATGTTGCTACCATCAAGATCCTTATTCTGGAAAGGGAGGTCGTCTAAGTGAAGTTGCACAACTTCCTGGCTGCTCGGAAAAGGCATCTGGAAGGGGATCAAATGTTCTAGTCGACCATCAATTTCTTCTAGGATGGTAGCAATACCGGGAATGCTTTCCACCAAGCAAAAAAAATGTTGCCCTCTTGAAAATACCAGAAAGGAGACTTGCTGCGTAAAGAGCACGGCTTTATCCAAAAGCCAAACGCCAACGAGTTGACTCTATCAGCCAGCAAGGGAGAGCCGGCGTGCTGACGAAGAATAATATTTGGCACCCATTTCGGGAGTCCGAGAGCCGTCCTGAGAGCAATAGTCTGCAACACTTCAAGCTTCGTGAGGATGGAATCACATGCCGAGAACCGAGTGGCCGCGCCATATTCTATAATACTCCGGATGGAGGAGTTGGCCAGAGTGAGAAGATGATAGGATCGGGCACCGTAACGAGTATTGCAGAGGGCCTTTAGGATATTGATACGGTTAAAAACTTTCTTCTGGATGTAATCTGAGTGTTTGCGAAAACCCCAGCGCCTTGTAATATAAAAACCTAGAAACTTTAGTTCGTCGCACCACTCAATCAGACCTCCATTGATGCTAAAATCGAATTCACAGTCTCCACGTCTCCTAGAGAGGTTGATAGCGTGACATTTATCTGGGCGTATGGACATCTTCCAATATCGGCACCATTGAGAAATTAAACGAAGGGCTTCTTGGAGTTTAGCTTGGCATAAGAGCAATGAGGTAGCTGCACAATAAATGAAGATGTCATCTGCGTATAGCAAGTACTTGACTCCAAGTCCATCCAAAACTTCAAAGAAATCGTGTATGAAGATGGAGAACAAGATAGGACTTAGAGCTGCCCCCTGGGGCACCCCTCTTCCAAGGCTGCGATTTGAAGAAAAAATTCCTCTCCAAAACACCTTGATACTTCTATTCTGCAGAAAACGGTGAAGCCAGCGAAGGATCCGTCCTGTAATGCCGATTTGTGCGCACTTCAAGATGAGGCCGTCCACATAAACTGAATCGTACGCAGCCTGCACGTCTAACGATATCCCCAAAATAAATTTCTTATCTTTCTTTGCACAAACGGTGTCAAGATGTAGCATCTGCAGAGCGGTCTGGCTATCCCGGAATGGCTAGAAGCCTAAGTGCCTATGGTGGAGGATGTTATTTTGAAGTAAGTAGTTGCTGATGCGATTTGCAATCATGCGTTCGCAGATCTTACACATTACAGATGTCAGAGCTATCGGGCGATATGAGGCAACATCTTTTTTAGATTTTCCAGGCTTCAATATAGGGATAATTACAGCAGATGTCCAATTTAGAGGAATTTCCCCAGAGTGCCAGATTTCATTGTAAATATGAAGTAGGTGCATCATAGACTGCTCGTTCAACCCCTTAAAGAAAGCCGCAGTGATCTTGTCTTCATTAACTGGTCAGGTGAAGATATGACAGCACATCTATCGAAATTGAAAAACTTATGGAATGATTTGAATAGCGGTCTCGAAAGCAAGAAGGAAAATAAGCTTCCGGACATGTTACTGATTTGTAAAATTTTGGACACTTTACTTCTTCAATATCGTAGCTAACAACACAACTATGTACTCATGAAAGAGAGTTAAAGAAGGATACAAATTTTACCGAAACTTCCGATCATGAAGCTTTGATAGCAAGTTCAGAAAAGCAAAAATATTTTTCAAACAAAAGTACCAAGTGTAATTACTGCCACCAGAGAGGCCACTGGGTAAAATCATGCAAAAAATGGATAGCTGATGGAAAACCTCCAAAGTCAAGCAGCTCAAACACAAGACCAGGCAAAGTAAGTAAAAGTAATGCTACTGCAAATATGACCCTTTTAGCTTTAGATGAAGAAATATTTTATGCTGAAACAAACTCTGATGATTGGTTCATTGATAATGGGGCTTCAAGACATGTTACGAATAATAGTCATTGTTTTGTTGATTTTGAAAAATTTGAAATTCCCCATAGCATCACTGTAGCAAATGGAAAATCATTACCGGCAATTGGAAAAGGTACTATGAAAATAATGACTGTTGTGAATAGTGAGAACCGAATAAGATTTCTAGAAAATGTCTGGTACGTTCCAGAAATTAGCAAAAATTTGTTCTCTGTCTTAGCAACTCAGGATAAAAATCAGAACAGTATATTTGAATCCACTTTCAAAGACTGTTATTTAAAAATTGATAATGAAATTGTTTTACATGGTACACGAAATGTTGGAGGTGGCCTTTTTAAAGCTGCTATGAAGGCATTAGTCCCAGAAACCCAAATTGATATAAACATGGCTGTAAACACAGATTCAATTCTTCAACTCTATCATGAACGTTGGGGACATCAAGATAAACAACACATTAAGACAATTATTGAAAAGGAATTGAACATCAAAGTTAAACCTGACATGAAACTATGTGAAGCCTGTGTATATGGGAAGGCTCGTCGTCTGAAATTAGGAACAAGGAAACATGTTGACAAAGCTGGAGAGCTCATTTCTACAGACATTTGTGGACCATTTGATGAGTCATCTAGAAAATATAAATACTTTGCCATTATGAAAGACGTCTACACAAAATTTCGATATTGTTTCTTCTTGAAACATAAGTCTGAAGTGAAAGATGTCCTTGAAACTTTCATAGTTCACGCTAAGAATTTGAGGCATAATATTAAAGAGATGCTCAGCGACAACGGTGGAGAATATGACAACGAAGAAATAAGGAAGATTCTGGAGAAGCATGGAATTTCTCAAAGATTAACAGCCCCATACACACCAGAACAAAATGGAAGCTGTGAACGAGAAAACAGAACAGTCGTTGAAATGGCTCAAACCTTGAAGTACTCAAATAAAGAAGTAGTTTTCCCGAATTTCCTGTGGGCAGAATTCATCAGTACTGCAATTTATATATTAAATAGAACAGATAAATCTCCAGTTCCAAACACAAGTCCTTATGAGCTATGGATGGGAAAGAAACCCAGAATAAAGCATATGCGCATCATTGGATCCACTTGTTATGCTCATGTCCCAGTCCAGAAAAGAAGAAAAATGGACAAAAAGGCAATTAAAGGATATCTTGTCGGATATGATGGAGATGAAAGGTACCGCGTCTATATCAAAGAAACAAGGAGAGTCATCTGTTCCAGAGATGTCATATTTGAAGAGAAACCAACCGTGTCAGAAAATCTAATAACACTGCCATATCAACAAGTTGCTGAAAGAAATCAATCTGACAAGGGTGAAAATGAAGTTACAGTAGATGAAAATTTGCAATTGGAAAAAGAGATAGAGTTGCAACCAAATGATAGCCGACCCAAAAGACAAATATCTGCACCTAAGTGGACAAAAGATTATGTCATGGAAGACTCTGAGATAGATCAAGAAGATTCCCCAGAAATAAACAAAGTCACAAGTGAATGGGAGTCCAGCTGACTACCAAAGAAACCCACGTGGGAAGACCCAATTGCATCCAAGAAGAATGACCCTGAAAATTTAGAAGAAGCATTGACTAGTGCAGATGCAGAGAAGTGGAAGGCAGCTATGGAAGAAGAGCTAGGGAATTTAGAATGAAATAGAACCTGGGACATAGTACCTCGACCAAAGGAAAGGAAAGTCGTGAAATGCAAGTGGGTGTTCAAGTGAAAATATGATAAGGATGGAAAAATAGAAAGATACAAAGCAAGACTAGTGGCTCGTAGTTATACCCAGACAGAAGGAATTGACTACAAAGAGACTTTCTGCCCAGTGATAAAGTCAAAATCTATCAGAACTTTGCTTGCATTCTCAATCGAGCAAGATTGGCAAGTCCACCAGCTAGATATAACTGCAGCATATTTAAATGGAAATTTAAGTGAAACAGTTTTTATGGAATTGCCACCCATGAATCTACATGAGAAACCAAGTGAAAACGTTTGCTTGTTAAAAAGGAGTCTGTATGGTTTGCATCAATCTGGTAGAGAGTGGAACATATGTCTTGATAAATTTCTCAAATCAGCTAAGCTGACGAGATCAAGAGCAGATCCATGCGTTTACTTTGATAAGGAAAGAAAATTGATCGTAGGCGTTTATGTTTATGTTGATGATCTACTTGTTATGTCGAAAGAAATTTCTACAATTGAAGAATTTAAAAGGAATATTGGAACTGTTTTTGAAGTCAAGGACCTAGGAGAAATAAATCACCTACTTTCAATAAAAATAAATAAAAATAAGGATGGATCCATTACTCTCGACCAAAGTGCCTATGCAACTGAGCTGTTGCAAACAACTGGCATGTTAAATGCTAAAGGAGCATCAACACCTCTAGATCCAGGTATGAAATATGTACCAGCATCCAAGGATAGTATGTTGAATGCCGAAGGAGCTCTGAAGTATAGGCAAGCTGTTGGAAGACTCTTGTACCTAGCAGGAGGAACAAGGCCTGACTTAGCATTTGCTACTACCTACAGACTAATACCTACTATTGAGTTAATTCAGTAGTTGTCCAGGTAAGGAACACTGGTCTGGTATACAACATATTCTTCGTTACTTAGCCCAGACCAAGGAATTAAAGTTAACTTTTCAAAAGACTGGAAAGAAATTAGAAATATTCTGCGACTCTGACTGGGCCAGTAATAAAGTTGATCGTCGATCATTCAGTGGCTACATTGTGATGCTTGCAGGTGCGGCTGTGTCATGGAGCAGCAAAAAGCAGCGAACAGTTGCCTGTCTACAGTAGGAGCTGAATATTTTTCAATGTGCCATGTTGCAAAAGAAGCATTGTGGTATGAAAACTTCTTGCAAGAGATTTTAGACGAGCAATATTGGAGCATTCCCCAAGAAATCCATGTAGACAATCAAGGGGCCATTTCCTTAGCAAACAACCACATTACATCAGAACGAAATAAACATATAGAACTTAGACATTTTTTCTTACGAGAAAAGGTAGAAGAGAAACTACTTTCCTTTACATATGTGCCATCGAAATTAAACGTTTCAGACATGCTGACGAAGAGTATAGCAAGAACACTATTACAAAATCATAGACTCAGTGCAGGTCTAAAATAAAATAAAATGGAGATATAGTCAAGGGGAAGTGTTAAATATATAAACTGCATGATTATATCCTCCATGGTCACTTATGTAAATATTTATATCTAAACGGCAACATTTCTTTTGTAAATTTTATTGGCAACACACTCACGTTTTTGTGTCTATCTAAGATGTTGTCATAAGTAACTTGCTTGATGCATGTAGCTCATTTTTATTATGCTTTAAATTAAATTAAATTAACATCGATGAATCTGAATAGCCTTCATTTACCACTCTAATATACCAAAAGTTAATACACCAGGGGTAGAGGATTTGGTGCGGCGAATAGCATCCTTTAATTCGATGATCTCAAAGAGACGATTTAATTGGGTACATCCTTCTCCACCATAATCCAACGGGATTGGCTCATGGACTACGTCTTCGCTAAAGTGATCAGCCAAGATTTCGGCCTGAGAGACAGCATCAGAGATCAGGGTCCCATCCTGGGCGAGGCAGAAGTGAGCATCAGGGGGAGAACAAGAGCGATTTTTGATCTTCTTAAAAACTTTTATAAGATGCGAGGATCATGTGCCTTCTTGCAAGCCGAATCCCAAAAATGAAGCTTGGCATCCTTGATGACTTGACAGAGTTTCGCAGCCGCCTTCTTATACCTCATCCAGTAGTCCATGGACACGAGTTGACGAGCTTTCCGCAGCAAAAAAATTTTTTGTTTGTAAAGGTTGTTGCACCTTGCTGACCACCAGGCAGGAATACCTTTAGGATGCGGAGTATTAGATATTTTATGTTTTCTCATGAGGTTCTGTACCAAACTAATGAAGGAAATGTAGTCAGCACTTGGCTGGGAGGCGAGAGTGGTATTAGCTTCTTGACAGATGCGGTGCCATCTAAAACGAGAAGACTGAGGATGAACAGGAGGCGAAAGAGTTACAGTGATGGAGACGGGAAGATGATCACTCTCGAACGGATCATCTACAACATGGATAGAGGAGCAGGCTAAAAGGTCAGCAGAGCATAACGACAAGTCAAGGAGGGAACAAACTCCACCGGGAGAGATATGGGTTGGCGACGTAGTATTTAGAAGGCAGAAAGAACTATCTGCCAGCCAATTTGCCAATCTGCAATTTGTCCAATCTGCCACAAATTCTTCACTGACACTGGAGCAATAAGGAGCACCCCAAAGAGGGTGGTGCAAGTTAAAGTCACCCAAGATGAAGGAGGGACCCGTAACAGCCTGACACACCTTGACCAAATCATTAACTACCCTGCCTGAGCTAGAGTAAATGTTAATAAGATTAATGGATGAGCTGCCTTGAAGAATACAAACACCCATGATTTCATTAGTAAAATTGAGAAAAGTGAAGTCGAGAAGAAAAGAGGACAAAGTTGAATTAACAGTAATAATTAAGCCACCATTTCGGCGGTCAGTTCTGTCTAAACGGTAAACTATTTTGCCAGGAATGTTAAAAGTCTTGTCAGAAGTAAGGTAAGTCTCCTGGAGGACCAAAACATCAGCGGAGGTGAAAGGGGAACAATTTAGCCAGGCTGTTTTATTACTGACAGACCTGCAATTCCAATGGAGCAAATTTAGACCCATAGGGAAAAAGCACAAAAAAGATAAACAAGATGAAAATATACAGTGAAAAAAGGCCCAACCCAGGTGAAATACAGTTCGTATCCACCAATAAAAAAGAATAAAAACCTTGTAAAAACAGGAGAGTTTCATCATCTTGAACTTCCACCCTGGTTCGGGCGTTTCCGTCTATTGGGCGAACTGTCGCTTAACTTGGCTAAGACGTTCATGATCATGGTGGATAAGGTGGTAATAGACTCGATTATTTTTTCTGTTTGCTGATTGGATTGATTTATTATGATTTTAATCATGGCGTTGGTTCGATTTTCAAATATTTTTTGAAGTTGATCTAAGTCTGTATTTTGTGAGCTTGCTGCTCTAGCGTATGAAGTTGGTTCAGTTTTTTGCTTGAATTGACGTCTCGCGTCAATGAATGAAAGGAAATTTCGACATTTAAACTTAAGCAGTTCAACCTCCTTGAGGCGATGGGAGCACTGAAGATAGTCAGCGCGATGTTCTTGGCCGCAATTGCAGCATTTCATGGGCTCTTGACATTGCCCCGTATGTTGAAAACTACATGTCACGCATGTTTGATCGGATGGACATTTCGCAGTAGCATGGTTGAATTTAAAACACTTCATGCACTGCCTTGGTCGATCAATAAATTGATTTATTTTTTTTATTGTCATCCAAATTTTAATTTCAGTGGGGAGAGTGGTTCCTAAAATTGTAACTAGTACTGGAGAGACTAAATTTTTGCTATCTTTGCGGATGAATCTTCGTAATTCGAAAACATGAACATTATTTGAATCCATTATTTCTTGTCCTATTTCTGAAAGTGGTATGTCGGTAGGAACGTTGAATAATAAAAAACGATTTGTTATATTTTCAAAAATAATTCTGTAGGAGACTTCTGCTCCCAAAAAAGATGACACCTTACAGATATCGATAGCACATGAAACATCTTTCGTGCTAAAAATAATACTGCCAGTACGGGTATATCGAACAATATCGATATTTTTAAAATGTTCAATTTTTGACATGATTTCACTTTGAACAGCACGAGGGTCGCGCTTAGGCACAGCCGTAGTCGAAGTGCTAGCTAAGAAAATATTAAAATTGTTTCCGCTATTTTTTGCTGCTATTAGCAGCAGAAAATCATTCGGTGCTAATAACCGAGCCACATTTTGATTATTTTTATCAAATTCCAGAATACTATCTTGGGAGTCTAGCATTTCAACATTAACGGGCGTTGCATCTGCAATATTATCTTGAACAACCTTTAATATAGTATGCGACATGATAGAAAGCAGGCTGACAACTCAGCACTATGTTTCCAATGTCATAAGTCAAAATAAACACAACTCGAACAAGACGAAAAATTTACTGCAAAGAAAAGAAAAAATCGCTTACCTCAATGCGAGAATAAAAAACAAATTAAACAAATTATGGAAATAGAAAACAAACTACCAAAATCTTGAAAAACCAGCACTCTGGCCACTGACTTAAAAACCGCCCCTCACACGTCAACCGTGAAGACCTATCCAAGCCAACGTGAAAAGTGAAAGAGACGCATACCTAGTTGCCGGTTTCGCATGCAAAAACAGAATTGATTGAATACTTAAACATAAATAAATAAATAAATAATTTCCATGAATGCGATGACGAAACGAAATAATCGCAAGAAATCTATTGAAGAGTGTTTCTGGCATCATGCCAAAAGCGAGTTGCTTTGCTTCTGAATTCAAAACACACTGCTCAAAACAATTAAAGGATATTGCAGTTTTAGGTGGGTTTTGTATCTGGGAAACTTTTTAGCTGATTGATACATGGTCGACAGACATAGTAGGTTATATGAGAATAAATTACACATGTCTGGCAGAAAAAAATGCATTTTATTGCGCATTTGTGTACAAAAGGAAAAAAAACACAATTTGTGCATATGAGAAAAAAAGAATAAGAAAAGGTGTTTTCTTCAAAGAAAATCATTTTCAGTAGGGGGTATGGTTTCCACGGGCGGCCAGCAACGTTGAACACCTTTGAGGCATGGACTCAATGAGGCTATTAATGATGAGTTGGGGTGTTCTGAAACTCTTCCAGAAGAGCTCTCTCCAGTTCTTGGAAAGTTAGTGGCGGCCAGAAACTCGTCTTCCTAGAGCGTCCCAAACGTGCTCGATTGGATTCATGTCTGGAGAACACGCCAGCCATTCTATTCGAACGATTCCTTCCTCGAAAAGGAAATCCTCCACCAGGTTTGCACGATGTGGACTGCAGTTATCGTCCATTAAAATGAAGTTATCTCCGATTGCTGCAGCGTAAGGGACTACAATAGGTCTGAGGATCTCATCCCTATATCGGCGACCAGTCAGAGCTCCATCTCGAATGATGTAGAGGTCAGTGCGCCCGTCAATGGAGATGCCACCATACACCAACACTCCTCCACCGCCAAATCTGACACTTTCGTGCACGAACGCAGGATTATTCCTATTGCTACGGTCCCTCCAGATGAAAATACGCCTATAAGGAAAGGGCATGTTTACAAACAAACACTTCTGTCAACTAATCTACCGCTACATTTTTGTCATAGTGATCATTGTAGGAATCATCTTGACGACGTAGCCCAATCATAGCAAGCAGACAACCATAATAAAATTTGTAGACCAATCAGAATGCCTGAATTCATATGTACAGTGAGTGCTATAATGAAGCACGGGCGAAAACAGCTTGCCCACACTAATAAGAGCCCACAGTGACGTCAGCTGCCCTTTCCTTATTATCCGGATGCACAGAAAAATGGGACTCGTCAGAAAACAGAATATTGCTCCATTCATTTCTCCTCCAGTTGACATGCTCGGTTGCCCACTCCCTGCGGTCGCGACGATGCCTTGATGTTAATCTAACACATACCATCGGTCGGCGAGCATACAGATCTATAGCATGGAGCCTGTTTCGGACAGTCTGAGTTGAAGTCGTGGTGTCTGTAGCCGAGCGAAGGTGTTGTTGGAGAAGAGTAGCGTTCATGTTTCGGTGTCTCCGAGCTGTTAACGCTAAATACCGATCTTCATTGGGCGTTGTTGCCCGTCTACGACTTTGCCCTGCACATCCACTCTCCAAAAAACGGTTCCAGATCCTGTAAATGACACTTTGTGACACTCCAATGGCTTGCGCTACTTCGGCTTGAGTTTGGCAACCTTCTAACCTACCAACAAATCTCCAAGCTTCTGAATCTGTCAAATGACTTCGCTGAGACATCGTACTCATCGAAACAAAGCAATCACTGAATGCCGATCATCCTTGTCTTCATTCTCTTTTATCCAGTTGAAAGTCAAATTTCATTCGCTGCCGCTGAAGCGACGTTTTTGACGTCGAACTCAAAATTTGCATACTCCACAGTTTGAAAACCAGAAAAATTTGCATTTGTGATTCTCTTCTTCTATTTTCGGCAAAAAAAATTTTGTTTATATCTTTATTTTATATAAAACTTCAAATATTCTTTAATTGTTTTGAGCAGTGTACTTCAGGGGATTTTTGAGTTTTATTTCTGCTTTTTTTTTTTTTTTTAAATTATTATTTACAAAGTCATCCGCCAATTCACAGATATATTTCGTGTTCTTCAAGCTTTTTTTTAGATAAACCGACCAGCGTAGCGGGCGAAGGCCGCTAGTTTTTTAATAGCTAGCCAAAATTATTAATTAAAAACCAATCTGAAACTATTTTTCTTAACTAACATCTGAATCTGATTTCAGAGTTGAAACGAAAGAAATTATAAATTTTCACTAATCAACGAAAATTAAGAAAGCTAATTAAGATATTGATCTGAAATTTTCTGAGCCCACGCAGAAAAATGTTTTACACCTGTGTAAAAAAATTTTTGGATCGGTAGTTTTTTCTTAATTATTTCAAAAAATTGACGGCGCAGTATAAAACTTCAGAGAAAAAACCATATGAAGACGAACATATATTAAAAAAAATAAAGATTTTTTTTTGCGATTGACCCCTTCATTTAATTTTCGAAAATCGGTGGATCAGAGATTATATAATATGTAGACGATTTTCTTAATTATTATCCCCTTCGGGACAAGCGTCTTTTACAGATTTTTTAATTTTTTATCATCGATTTTTCAAAAACGGAAATTTTTACTTAATTGATTCGGGAAAATGTTCAAATTAAATAAGGCAAAATTACAATAAAGAATTACTGGTGAAAATAATCAAGGATTTTGAGCACCTTTTGCGGGACGTATACCGATCGGTCGTCCTCAAGTAGGTTAAACGTTGTCAAATGCTAAAAACATAATTTAAAAGCTTTTTATCAATTCAGTCGAGGATTATAATCCTCAACTGAATTGCCACAGAACATGTTAATAATTATTAACATATTCTTTGGCAAAGAGTCCCCTGATATGAGTTAAGAGTTTGTCTATAGGGATTTCTCTCCTTTATTTACATTTAAAAATGTTTTCTAAAACATAGACGTCTTTTACCACAATTTTCGAACAATAACAGCACATGCTTTTCTTGGGTCTTTCTTCTACGGGCCAGATTTCAATAGGAATTGATTAATTCAATTTAGCTTTCGATTTTTTAATTATTTTTTTTTAAGCTCTATCTTGCAGTGCAGGGAATTTTTATTATATCGGTGTTTATAAGTAAAATTTCAACATGTTTTATAAATGTCTTAGAACTTTTGGTTCAATTTTCCATCGGGGGGCACTTTTATCTGAGGTTTCATGGACCTGATTTTTTTTTTTTCTTTCACTATAGGATTTGTTTCAAATCACATTATGATTCTCTTCAGATTTTTCGGTGTATGCGTAGCATTCCTGCAATACGAGAAGAAATCGGGGACCCGTGACGGAGATTCCTTTTGAAAAACATAAATTTGAATGTATATTTTTAGTGGTTAAAGGTGTTTGCATAGCAGGTCTTGTCTGCACTGCCGAAGACAGTGGGGATCTTTCCAGAGTTCATTTTGAGAATTTCGTTATTATATTTTTTAGAATTTTAAAATGAAGAGAGGCTTTAACCATTCGCGTTTCGTTTGGGAAAATCTATGAGAGGTACTAGTTACTGTACAAATGAACAATGTTCTGTTGATACCGGAAATGCGACCCAAGTCGTCATCAGGCCTTTTCATTTATAAACTGAAAGCTAGACAATTAGAGCCTCCATCAGCGAGTAAAAATTATAGACCTTTCCTTTCCCCCCACCTCTATTGAATTTCTTCAAAACATTCACATACAAAAAGAAATCTCACCAATTCTTATTGTAGAAATGTGTGTAATAATTTCAGTTTAAGTCTCCTCTCAATTTGGCACCCCCTCCCCTGTTAAATCTTTTTGCGTCTCAATTCAGGTGCATAATTATCCAGGCGCGGATCCCTGGGGGGGGGGGGGGGCGATCGCCCCACCAAACTAGTGTTGAATTCAGACTTTTTTCCGGAAGGGATTTCTGCGACTCCGTCGGAGACATTCTATTGTTTAAGAAAAAACGCGAATTTCACTAAAATATCGCTAAAGAGCGCTAATTTTTTTCAAAGTGTAACTAAAAAAGAGCGAATTTCGACAAAAGATCGCGGAAAAAACACGAATTTTGTCAAAGGCCGCGCGCGCAAAAAAAGAATTTCGACAAAGGATCGCTAAAAAACGCGAATTTTGACACAAGATCGCTGAACGCGCGAGTTTTGTCAAAGTGTCGCGGAAAAAGCTCGAATTTCGTCAAAAGGTCGAGGAAAAAGCACGAATTTTGTCAAATCTTTGCAAAAAACGTTAATTTTGTCATAGTATAGCAGAAAAAGAACGAATTTCGTCAAAAAGTCGTGGAAAAACCGCTAATTTTGTCAAAGGGTTGGAAAAAGGGAAGGCAAAGTATCGCAGAAAAAGTACTAATTTCGACAAAGGATCGCTGAAAAACAGTAAACTTCGACATAGGATTGCTGAAAAAGCAGTAATTTTGTCAAAGTATCGCGAAAAACGCGAATTTCGTCAAATTATTACGGAAAAAGCGCGAATTTCATCATAGGGTCGCGAAATAATGTGAATTTTGACAGAGGTTCGCGTAAATAACGCAAACTTCGACATAAGATCGCTGAAAAAGCACTAATTTTGTAAAAGTATCGTGAAAAAGCGCGAATTTCGTCATATGATCACTGAAGAAGCGCGAATTTTGACAGTGGATCGCTTAAAAAACGCGAACTTCGACATATGATCGCTGAAAAGGCGCGATTTTTGTCAAAAGCGCAAAAAGTTTGAACTTCATCAAAAGTTCGAGGAAAGAGAGCTACTTTTTTCAAAGAGCTGCAAAAAACTGCTAATTTTAGTCAAAGTACCGCGAAAAGTGCGAATTTCGTCAAAGGGTCGCGGAAATAACGCAAATTTTAACAGAGGATCGTGTAAAAAACGCGAACTTCGACATAGGATCACTGAAAAGGCGCGATTTTTGTCAAAGTGTCGTGTAAAAAGCTCGAATTTCGTCAAAAGTTCGCGGAAAGAGCGCTGCTTTTTTCAAAAGGTTGTGAAAAGGGAAGGCAAAGGAACTCAAAATAGTGCAAATTTCGACATAGGATCGCTGGAAAAGCGCGAGTTTTGTCAAAGTGTCGCGGAAAAAACTTCAATTTCGTCAAAAGGTAGCGGAAAAATGAGCTACTTTTCTCAAAGGGTTGCAAAAAATTGCTAATTTTGTCAAAGTATCGCAGAAAAGAGACAATTTCGTCAAAGGATCGAGGAAAAAACCCGAATATTGACAGAGTATCGCGGGAAAAAACGCAAAATTCGTCAAAAATGTCAAAAAATGCGAATTCCGTCAGAATCGCGAAAAGAGCGCGAATGTAGTCAAAAGATCGCGGAAAAAACGTATTTCGTCAGAAGATCGCGGAAAAGCATTTCATTTGATCATTCATTTAATAATAACTGTACACGGATTGATTTCATAAACAGAAATTATGACAATGTTGATTCTATGTTTCTTAGTATCGCCCCATCCAAAACGATCCTCTGGATCCGCCCCTGTAATTATCTTAGGTACTAAATGTGTCTTAGAAGCATTAATAGAAGCTTTTTTTTCACTATTTGGAAATAACAAATATTTGACTAAAAAAATCATTCCCATACAAAAAAAAAAAAAAAAAAATTCCACAAATTTATTTTTTGTAAAAATATCTGAAATAATTTCCTTTCAAACTTCACTCTGTTTGGCGCCCGCCCCCCCCCCCCTTAGCTACGCCACTGTTTAAAAAATATGTCTTGTTTTTATTGAGTTCGTGTTTAATTTCATCTATTAAATAAAATTTCTGATTACAAACATGCTTAAATTACTTGGAAAAAAAAAAAAAAAGAAGGATGGCAGTTATGTAAATACAACTCGTAACACCGTAAAACCTGTGAAAATGGCGATTCTCTGTATCAAAATCCTGCATAACGGTAAAATTTAATTAATTAAGGCAATTAGGAGGCCGACAAAAAATTAAAGAATAACAGAAATATTGGGATCACCCTGTACATGAAAACGCACGAAACGATTTATCGCTGCAGAATACAAATATGTGGATACAGCACAACATGTACACTGATTTTTGTAAGAATAGCATGTATATTCATGGAGAAAGAGTGATTTTTTTTTAAAAAATTCAAAAATTCTAGTATGTTTTTTGTTTAAATCATGCAGGGTTTATGACCAAATTTAACGCAAATTTTAGAAATATTGACAAAATCTATTAGAAAAAATATAGCGCAATTAGAATATAAATATATTAACTATTTTATGAAATATGAGTAGTTTTATGAAATAATTTTTATCTGCGCATGCGCGAACGATAAAAACGATTCTTTTACATCATTTAATAGTCAATTCTATGGAGTAACTTATAAAAAAAATCCAATCAAATATCGTGAAAATTCAAAAGGATATCATTATTATAAGTAAGCTGTTTTTACATTGCTCTCTAAAAAAGACTGAATGATAGGGGATTTTCCACAAATTGACATTTTTTATTAACTGACTATTAGGAAAAAATTAGTACTATTTAATGAATATACTATCTAATACAATATTGCTGCTAATAAGTATCTTGACACCTGTGATAGAAGAGGAAAAGAGCTTTTATTCTTTTCTATCACAGATGTCAAGATACTTATTAACAGAAATATTGTATTAGATATTGTATACATTAATATATCATATACCAATTTTTTCCTAAAAGTCAGTTAATAAAAAATGTCAATTTGTGGAGAATCCCTTATCATTCAGCGGTTTTTAGAGAGCAATGTAAAAACAGCTTACTTATAATAATGATATCTTTTTGAATTTTCACGATATTTGATTAGATTTTTTTTATAAGTTACTCCATAGAATTGACTATTAAATGATGTAAAAGAATCGTTATTATCGTTCGCGCATGCGCAGATAAAAATTACTTCATAAAACTACTCATATTTCATAAAATATTCCAATTGCGCTATATTTTTTCTAATAGATTTTGCCAATATATTTGGTCAAAAACCCTGCACGATATAAACAAAAAACATACCAGAATTTTTGAATTTTAAAAAAAAAAATCACTCTTTCTCCTTGAATATACATGCTATTCTTACAAAAATCAGTGTACATGTTGTGCAGTATCCACATATTTGTATTCTGCAGCGATAAATCGTTTCGTGCATTTTCATGTACAAGGTGATAACAAACATTTCTGTTATTCTTTAATGTTTTTTTCGGCCTCCTAATTGCCCTGCTTATCAAATGAATGTTGATAAATATGAGGTCAGACATAATCTTCATAATCCTGAAGTTTCAGAAGAATCCGACAAGTATATTTTTAAATATTTGACAAAATGTCAAAAATTAAATACTTATTGGTAGATAGTGTATATATATATATAGATAAATATATAAACTTTTTTACTGATGGTAGTTTTGGGGTCTAGGAGTCATGATTGGTGTAGATCTGCAACAATTTTTCAGAAATTCCAACATGGGAGAGCATGAAATAGGTAGTATTTCATACGAAATCTACCTAAAAATTAGAGCCCACAAAATTTTGCTTCATTTGGGCATTTAAAATACTACTACTACTACTACTACTAATTATTATTATTAAAAATAAAATGGTGGCTACAGAAAAGAAGTGCATTATCTGTTTTGGTTGAAGAAAGTAAATAGCATTAAGAAAGTTTTGAACATTAGTGGGGCTTCATAACGAGATTAAAAAGCACATTTTTAAACATGTGAATAAAAAAAAAAAAAAATTAGCTTAAAAGTTTTGAATCTTGAGTTCCAACTTTTTCTCACTTTTATAAGGACCCCGAAAAGACAATTAATAAAGTACTTATAGTCCTAGAACCAACAGCACAAAAACCTAAGGTATTAAGCGCAATAAAAAAAATCTTTATTTTATGGAAGAGTAGAAATAGGGGAGCCTCATATGATCCATGTCTGCTAGAAGTGAAGTGATGCATAAGCCAAAAATTAATACCACTAGAGATTGACTCGTAGGTTTATCACTGTGCTTAGCCTACAAAAGTATGAAAACATGGGAGACTGGGAGTAAGAAAACACAATGATAAACCTACAAGTCAATCAATAGTAGTATTAATTTTTGTCTTATGCACCATTTCACTTTCAGCAGACATGGATCATTGGATTCTTCTATTTCTATTCCATAAAATAAAGATTTTTTTCCTGTACTTGATACCCTAAGTTTTTATGCTGTCAGCTCTTGGACTTTAGAGTCGGCAAAAATTCTTTCATCAGGGCACTTTAAAGAAAATCGGGGCGCATCTGTGTTTTGGTCAGGAAATAATATGATTAAGGAGCTTTTGAACTTCATTTTGTTCTTTTAAAGAGATTAAAAAGCACATTTTTAAAACATTTAAACAATAAAAATGGATCTAAAAGTTCTTAATCCTGAGTTCCAATTTTTCTTCACGTTTATAGAGGACCCTAAAAAAGACATTTTAAAACATATTTATAGCCTGCAAATCATCTTTCTTCTGAGTACCTTTAACAGAATGGTGACTATAGAAATAGAGCACATTTGGTTGAAAGAAGTAAGTGTATTAAGGAAGTTTTGAAACTTATTGGAGCCCCCAATGAGATTAAAAGGCAATTTTTTTAAAACATTTGAAAAAAAAAAAAAAAGGGGTTTAAAACTTTTGAATTTTGGGCTCTAATTTTTCCTTATTTTTATAAGAAGCCCTAGAAAAAAGATTTTAAAAAGAATATAGAGCCTGCAAATTTCTTTCATCTGGGCACCTTTAAAAAGAATGCTGGCTATAGAAAGAAAGCACATATTTATTTTGGTTAAAAGAAGTAATAGTATTAAGGAAGTATTGGAACTTATTGGGTTCCTCAACAAGATTAAAAAGCACATTTTAAAAACGTTTGAATAATAAAAATGAAGACTAAAAGATTTGAATCTTGAGTTTCAACTTCTCATCACTATTAGACTTTTAGGAGGTACCCCAAAAAGACAATTTAAAAAGTATTTAGAGCCTGCAAAATTTCATCAGGGTACCTTTAAAAAGAATGCTGACTATTATATAGATAGTAATCGTTTTTATTTAAAGGAAGTAATAGTATTAAGGATGTTATGAAACTTGTTATGGCCCTAACGAGATTAAAAAACTTATTTTTAAACATTTGAATGAAAAAAAAAGGGTTTAAAAATTTTGAATCTTGGATTCCAACTTTTCTGCACTTTTATCGAAATGCTTAAAATAAAAACAATTTACAGCCTGAAGAACTTCTTACATATCTTTAAAAAGAGTGGATGTTGTAGGAAGAAATCATATATCCAGTGTTAAATTCTGGGAATGGCCCGGGGGAGGGGGACATTCACTTCATAGCAAAGAGATGTCCCTCTTACCAAAGATTTGAAATTTTTATTTTCAATGGCCAATCTCCCCCCCTCCTATCCCGGAGTCAGAGAAATCCCTCCAACAGAAAAACGTCTGAATTTAACACTGCACATATCTGTTTTGGTTTATAAAAAAATTTAGGAAGTTTTGAATCTTTGATTTCACCATGGATAAGGTCCCTCAAAAAAGATTAAAATGCCATTTTATTTTTAAAATAGAGTTTAGAGCTTTCAAAAGTTCTTCCATCTGGACATCTTTACTTTATAAAGAATGGTGGATATAGAAAGAAAGCAGATATCTATTTATTTTCAAAATTTAACCAAAATCTGACAAAAAAAAGAAAAAAAAAAAAAAGAGAGAGAGAGAGAGAGAGAGAGAGAGAGAAAATTTCAATAAAACAAAATAAAATGTTATTAAAAAATACATTTAAAACAATGATTTAAAAAAAAAAAAAAATATTATTCGGCTCAAAGGAACAATAACGTATAACTAGGGCCCCTGAATTTGGGAGTTGGTCGCAACGGCGTGGGACTAGGGACCAGCAATTTTGAGGGAAGGTGGTGGATTTTGAATATTATTTAAAAATTTAAGCATACTGAATTTTGTGTTTAATGAAGTTATAAGTGAGTTTGATATTTTAAAAGATACTAATAGAAATATATTAACATATTTCTGTTTTCAGAGATTTTTCTTTCTCTTTTTATCTTTTCATAATAATGGTTTTAATTTAAGTTCGCTCGTCAGGTCTAGGAGAAAAGACTGGAGCCCTGGAACAAAGGTGAGATGGGCCCTATTGCATATCCTGCATATAATGTATGCATGTTATTAATACAAAATCGATCCTCACAGTGCCCTTTTCAGCTTAGGGCTCAATACAACTGTATCTCCTATCGCCCACTGTACATGTCCCTGTCACTTGCACAATAATATTTTAGCTAAAGTAATTACCGAAACCTACAGCTTGATACCAATACAATGCCCAATGAGACATCAGGATTGCAATAAATGAGAGACACAAGGAACTAAAGCTCAGTTCAGACCTACATTTTGCTGAAGTTCAACTGAATTCTTGGAACTGCTTTCTTCTCTTTCTATTTGCGGTTTACTGACAACAGAAAATGGGTGCGATACAATAATGTGGGGAGATCATTATATCAACCCTACTTAAGGGAAAGATTTCTGTCCTGTTTTTGGATTGTATTGAAAAACACATTAACATCAAACGCGCCGCCTGGCCTGCTAACCGCAAAAAATCTTTGTGTGTATTTGCAGCTTAAGCAACAACCTTTTTTTTTGCCTCAAGGCATAAGCACGGTGGTCGGCTATCTGAAAAGAAGACAGGAAGTTCCCAAATTTAACACACTATCAACTATTTCACAGCTTTTATTGAATTCTCAATGGGAGATTTCCCGTATCTTTGCTGCAAATCTGCAGTAATTCTGGGAAATGTTTTTCAGCTTATAAAGGAAAAAAAGTATGACTAAATTAAGATTTGGAACATTATGAAATTCCAGTGATTTTTCCATTCGAAACCAGGCCCTCTTTTGGTCCTGGGCCCCTGGGCAGTTGCCCCCCCCCCTCTCACCAGCCCTGCCTGGAATAGTCACATTAGCATATTACATAAATAGGTGTGTAAAAAAGTTAGAAAGAATTTTTTTTCACTTTAAATTGTGCACTTTGCTTTTTAAGTTAATTGAAATAGCATAATTTATGTTTATTTTAATATTTCATTCTGTTTCAAATGAAAATTTGTGATAACAGATCTATGCCTACAGAATTTTCAGCTATATTCTTTTGATAAGACACCAATCAAAAGTAATACAATAATGAATTTGCTTTAGTTAACTTTTCATTAACAGAATTCATTTTTTAATCAGATCATTTATTTATTCATTTATTATTTTGTTACATAACATGAAGAGAATATTTTCTCATATTTTAAGTAAATGAGAATTAGGTGGAGGTTTGCAAATTATTTAATCTTATTTTGTGTATGAGTCATAATCGTTTTTCATATGAAAATAAATGTAGCGATTATTATATCATCATCATGAACTCTGCTCATGCTGTACATTTTTGAAGTTGCTTTCCTCCATAAATAAATATAATTACCATTTTATTCCAACAGAAAGCAATCAATCAGTGTTTTCTATTTTTCTATAAAAGTGTCAAACCTTTTAGATAAGTACGTTATTTTTTTTTTTTAACTTATGTTAATTTTCAGATACCTGTCAATCACAGAACATTGTTATGAGAAAGGAATCAATTATAGTTAATGATGTACACTTTTTACAGAAAATAGAAAAACATTGTTCGATTTGCCAGCTTACAAGTAATAATTTCAGGAAACTTCATGCATTTATTCATTAACATGAACATGTTAATCAAATTTATTCGTTAAAGGAAGAAAAAATATTAAAGTATTTTTAAGTATAAAATATATTATATCTGATACAGATTTTGATAAGATAGAATTCTATTTTTCATTTAAAAATTATGTAACAAGTTTTAAAAACTAAAATATCCCTTTTGAAACGATTTTTAAATATCACACAACTTTTTTAATTATATGTTTTGTATTGGGCTCTGGTGATAAAAAATCTTTAGGGCTCGACACAATCTCAGATCCCGAAAATCGAGCTCGAACTCATTTCTAGTTTTCAATAATTTAAAAAAGCTGGTAAATAGGTATTTGTGTTTATGAAGCTACATCATATATTTACTTTCATACAGTGTCAGTAATCAAAAGATTGTTAATTATGATTTTCAAGGTATCAGTATCATTTTATTCATGAAACACAAGACATAGCTTTTACTAAAAATTTTAAATGATTTCAGTTTTCTAGATAACTGATTGCATTTACTTAATTTAAATTATTTTCAAATGAAATTAGATGCAACAATGTTTATTTTTATCGATAAATACACATTAACATGTAAATGTATTTATCCATGTCTGATCAGTTTGAACTAAATTTACAAAAGAATTTAATGTACTAACTTTTTTCTACAAATAACCATCTAATTTTTTATATGCATTAAAAAAGATTAATGCATTATAAATATATTCTTCAATTTCATAAAAATTTAACAAATAAAATTGTAATTTTGAAAAGTGATGAAATGTGCCCCACTCTCCCCTATATATTGAAAAGCAGAACAACAACATAACTTGAAGATATTTGAGTGTTACCTAATTGCTGCTCTATCTTCTTCATAAACATTTAAATTATATTCTCTTTTTTTTTTCAAAGCAAAGTATTCTCAATTAATTGAAGGATTATACGTTTATAAAAATAAAGGAACTGGTTGCAAAGTTTAAAATGGTTAGGGTCACCCGGGGTAAAATGGGTAGCCGGGGTAAAATGGGTATATTTTATTTATTTATTTTATTATTTTACCAGACAAATTTTTAAAATAAATTAAAATTATGAACAAAGTGCTTACATATCAGGCAATACTTAAACCTTATAAAAACAAACTGGCGACGCATATAATGGGCTTAGCAACCATTTTGTTTTTCAGAAGATAGAACAAAGTGTTTTTAGTGGTTGAAAAACTTCTTTCCAGAAAAATATACAGGAAGAATTTTAGGAATAAACTGTTTGATATTTACAGAAGAAGGATTCTTCTAACTGAAAACTGTTAAATTAAGTAAATTTATTTACTCACAAAAATTTTATAGCGTTTTTTGTCATATGGGGTAAAATGGGTATAGGTCAAGATATGAATATATGAAGATTGATCAAAGTTGAAAGAAACTTTTGAGGGCAAATTGTTATTGATCCTATGTTTTAAACTGAAATATTGCTTTGTTATATGAAATTAGGCTATTACTTATATCATCAATTTATCATTTATATTATAAATTAGGCTATTTCGGGTGACATTATAATACATGCAAATTGACTAAATGTACAGGAACACAAGGTAAGAAAAATATCACAAAATTAAATTAAAACACATTTTCTAGGACTGGCGAGGCTATAAAAAAAACTCAGAGAAAACGCAAGAGAGTACAAGCAAAGGTAGAAGTTTTAACTACAGAGCAGGTAGCTGCAAGTCTAAAAAAGTACAAACAGTTAAAAGAATTGAAGCAACCCATAAAATAGAAGTTAAACCAAAGGTTTTCACTGCAATGAATCCAGTGATTGGCAATTGAGTCCCTGTAAAAGTTAATGTAAAGAAGTCCGTTCAAGAATTCACAGGTCTTATTGATATCCCTGATGAAGGTGAAAATACTGTGAAGTTTGCAACAAAGTCATCTGTTGGATTATTTTTATATCTTTCCTGAGAAAGACTATGTTGCTGATGTGAACACATCCTAATTGCCAGAGAGCTATCTCAACAGAGCTGCAATAGTCCTTGCCAATATACACTTTGCATGTAAATTTTTATTATGTTATACCTATCTGCATAAATTGCTTTTGATTAAACATTGATTTTCCAGTGTAATTTAATTTCTCATTTTTTCCCTACAGATATTCATGCTGATATCTATCTGCTTTTGAATTTCATTAAATAAAAAAAATACTTTTAAAGAGAAACACGATTCACAGCATGTGCGTAAACTGATGTGGTGAAGGATAGGATTTGTCAGTACTCTATCTTATTTACATTAGTTTCATAACAGTGTTTTTATATGTCAAGAAAAAAAGTAAGCAAATTGAAGTGGGGAGTTTTTGAAGTCCCTTCCCCTCACCTTCCAAGTTTACACATGATTCAGAGGATGAAAGTACAAAACTTTTAAATGGTTTACACATTGATTATAGTGTATTTAAGTATATTTAATTTATTATTCAACTTTAACCAGCATATACCCATTTTACCCCGAACCACGAGGTAAAATGGGTATACACCGGGGTAAAATAGGTATAGGGTTTTACACAAAAATTAAAAAAAACAGTAAACACAAATTATGTTTAATTTAGACCTAAGATACACAATGTCAAAAATATTGAACAAAAACATGAATTTATTTCATATTTCTGCTATGAAACATTAAAATTAAAAAAGCTGATTTTTATACCCATTTTACCCCGGGTGACCCTAAATTACAGAATTATTAGCTCCAACCATCATTAAATAAATAAAATTAAGTTAAAATAGTAAAATTTCATGTTTCTTAAAAATAAAGAAAAAAAATAAATTATATTAAATAATTACATTTATTCATAAAATTTACAAAGCAAAGTAAAATCATTCATGCATCTAAAAAGTTTTTTAAATTATTAATCAGTCTACGTATTCTAACTTTGAAAGCATTCTCATCAGTCTTTTTTTTCAAGTCTATTAATTGCTTAATCAAACAACGTAAAGCACCAGAATCAGGCTCCACATATTTTTTAACGATTTCCATAGGTTCTCGCTGACATCTAACCTCTTCTAAAAGTAACTTAAGTTGACGTTCATCTAAGATACTTTTGGTATCCTCATCAATAAAACTATCACAGATACCTGACAGTTGCATTGAAGAATCGTCTGGACTTGATGAACAAACAGATGATGAAGGTTGCACATTTAGAGGTGTTTGAGGCAATTTTTTTATGCAGGCCACATTTTGAACAGTTTTTTTTCGAGGAATTCGAAGTTTTTTAACTCTTCTATTTCTGTACTTAACATTAGGTCTGATTCTTGTATTAGTTTGAGAAGTTTTAAGTTTTGCATGATGACCTTTATATAATTTATGCTTGTTTGTTTCATCATGTAGTTGAGAATTTTTGTTTTGTCGCTTCTGGCTTATTTCTTCAGTTGCACTTTTCACGCTGACAACAACAGCATCAGTAATATCCAGATTATCATCAATATTAATTGGATCTGTGCTATTATCGACACTAATTGGATCTGTGTTATTATCAACACTAATTGGATCTGTGTTATTATCAACACTAATTGGATCTGTGTTATTACCAACACCAATTGGATCTGTATTATTATCAACATTATTTGGGTCTGTATTATTATCAACAATAATTGGCTCAGCACTAAAACTGTCAGAAAGAGTTGCATTTGATGAAGACTCAGAAGTATTTGATTCATCTGGCTCTGTTTTTACATAAGAAATAATGGGCAACGAATCCTCCATTTTTACATTAATTTTACAGATTTGATCACCATATTTGAATTCAAGAGTTTCAGGAACAGGTATATTGATATTCATATAAAGATAACGTACGCCATGATCAATATGACATAACTCTATGTCATCCGAAATAGGAGAACGAAAAACTGGAGACACAACTGAACCAAACATAGACATGAGTCTTATCAAATCGTAGTTTGAAACTACAGGGTCAATATTTGATAAAATTACCTTACTTCCCGGTGGTACCACATAGTCAACTTTAATGTGGTGTCCCATTACGTGTATTCCGCTCCGGATAAGAGTATCAACAAATTTCTTGTCGTCAAAGTAAACTTTAATAAAATTGTCATCTTCAAAAACTCCTAATATATGTGACGCACCAATTAATGAAGCTATCGTCTTTAGATATTCAATTACTGGAGTCGGTTTTGTAACTATTGCGAAACGTAGAGCATTGTCATTTCGAACATTAATCTCATTTTCACAAGGGAAATCCATTTTGACAAAAAGATAGATGGCAGAGTCCGAAACGTGAGAATATAAACTACAACATTATTTAAAGTAGCACAGTTACAATATTGTAACTTGTTATTAAAGCATACAAAAAATAGCAATTATCATAACAAATTCTAATAATAACTTTTCATAGTTGCAGACATATGGCACGGAAATTTTATTCAAATTACCCACATTTTTACTAACTATTTGCCATTGCGATACAAATATCGTTTTTGTGAATGATAATATCGAATATGAAAATCGAAAGTGATTAAATTCGATTAAAAATATATTTAAAAAAAAAATCTGGGCATTTATTTAAAAACCTAAAAATAATTTGGTCTAAACAATAAGAAAATACCGCATTGACTAAAGCAAAGACTTTTTTTACTTAAATGTCTTTGGACCAAAGTAAAAAGTTTCATTTTAAAGGAAACGGAGACCATGGAAGAAAATAATCGAGTTTCTTCCATGGAGACTTGTTGATTTCGTAATATTTTGGCAACATTTGTTATTTGGTTTTGTTGTCAAACAAAAAATTTTTATCCTGTCCTGCCTACAAACATTATTGTCGTTAATGCTACGAGCTACGAATTTCTTCAAAAAGAATTTTTGTTATACATCTTTTTATGATGGCTTAGCGACTTAGTAGGCAGAAAGAAAGATCCATCTTATATGTAACTTAAGTATGACAGCACGTTAAGATTGTTTTAATTGATCTATCGCGAATGTTGGAATTGGAACAATAATATAAATTCCTCTTTATTTGCATAATTTTTGCCATTAATTCATACATATGATTTATATTGCTATTCGTGGTATAGGGGAGCTTTGATTTTACTCTTTGTTTCGTTTTTACAATCCGCCATTTCACCGTTTTGGCTCATTTTTTACTAGATGGAATTGGAATTGTAGCCTTTATATAATTTCATTTAAATTTATATTGTTATTCGTGCTATAGAAGAGCATTGATTTAAAGTTTTTGTAAGGGTCAGAAAAATGAAAATATTGAGAAAAAATATAGAATTTTCAATGTAACTAGTTTTTTTTTTCTTTTTTTTTTTTTTCTCTGTAAGGTTTGAAATTATGTCAGTTGACCTTTGGAATTCGTCATACTTTACGACAGGCTTATATATAACGTTAAGAATGTTAATTATTTCAAGATTTTTTTAAACTTTAACTTCTAGTTTATATATGCTTCAATGTGCTTACTAAATTTGAAAACACAAAGTGTGTATTGATACATCCAAAATTAAAGTGCAGTAAAACTACTGTGCAATTATATCATCGTTTTATAGTCAAACATTGATTTAAAGTTTTTGTAAAACTGAGAGAAAATATAGAATTTTTGATTAATTAGGTGCCTGTGTTATATATATATACACACACACACACACACATATATATATATATACAGTGGCGGTCAAAAGTTTCCAGCCAGTTAGTTTCTTTGATTTATTTACCAAAAGGTTTCAGCAAAGAAGAAGCACAATTGCTTCAAAAGTTAGGAAAATGTGAATGACCTCTGACCATGTGATCATTTTGATTGGATACTGAAGATGCTTCATACAAAGGGATAAAATTCAAAGTTTGCGTGTGCAAAAGTTTCCGGCCACTTATCATTTTTTAGTTTTTTCTATCGGTAAACTGTTTTTTGGTTGTGTTTATGAATGAATCAACGTGTATAGCATAGTCTGAATTCAAAATTGAAAAATTCAACAATTATTGCTCATAAATGAGTGATTAGTTTGTCGCTAAAAGGCCAATCTTGTCGAGATATTGCGACAAAGTTATCAATTGGTAAAATCGACCATAAACGATATTTTAAAATTATATAAAGATGGCCGTGGCCTTCAGGACTTTCAGAGGTCCAGGAGATCCCAGAAAATTACTATTCCTGTGGACAGAATTATCAGGAGAAAAACAATTGATAATCTGCATAAAAATTTATGGAATGAAAATATTGCTGAAATAAGTCCGTATACCTTATCAACATGCTGACATGATGCATAACTTTATGGAAGAGTCGGTGTTAAAATATTTTCAGAGTTAAAAAAAATACAAACGTACTTGACTAGCGTTTTTAAAAAAACACAAAGTCTGGTCAAGTGAAAACTGGAAAAAAGTTCTATTTTTCCATCAATTGAATTCGAAACAGTTTTGGAAGTGATGGCAGACACAGCGTCCGATGACCTAAAAATAAAAGATATAATTCGACCTATGTTATTCCTACAATGAAGCATGGCAGAGGACACGCTATGTCGTGGGGAGTATTTTCTTCAAAAAGTGTCGGTCTGTTATTTGAAATCCACAGCCAGGTGAATGATACAATATATATGGATATCTTGCAAGACCATTTTCTGCATTATTAGCGAAAAAATTTTGGCCGTAACTATTTTTCTTAACATGATAACGACATCAGAGTTTCCCCTAGGTTTAAAAAGGGGTAGGGCGCTACTGTTCTGAAAAGGGCACTTTTTACATTCTTCAGGGCACTCTTTTAATTTTTAAGGACACTTTTATAGCATTGAATCTAGAATCTAGTAGTCCAAAAAATTGTGGAAATGCAGAAATTTCGTCAAAGAATTCAGAAAAAAAAGAGCAGGTAAATTTTATTAAAATATCGTGAAAATATGGCAAATATTGTTAAAAGATCGCATAAAGCGGCCTATTTGTTAAAGATCGCAAAAAACAGCAAGTTTTGTTAAAGATTCGCAAAAAAACCGTCAGATTTTGCTAATAAAAAACACGAAAAAACGACAAGTTTCGTGAAAAAATCACGAAAAAGCAGCAAATTTGTGACGAATTGTGAATAGAACCGTGCAGGGGCGGTCATTCCGGGTGCAGAAATTTAGGAGGCACTAAATTTATTCTACAAACGTCATTTTTGGGCTGTCACAAGAAAAAGCTGGGAGGGGGGGCATCAAATTCTAATTAGGCCCCGGGTGCAATTTTCTCTTCGCACGAAATTGATTGTGAGTCTGGAAAATCCGCTTCTATAGCAATAAAAACACAATTTTGAAGCAAGAAAATTAATTTTTAGAAAAATTCACTTCTGGTGTTAACTTTTTTTTTTGTGCTACTTTGACAAAATTTGCAATTTTTGCGATCTTTTGATGAAATCTGCTGTTTCTTCGGGATGTTTCGACGAATTATGTTTTGTTTTTTCGCGAATTTTTGGCGAAATGTGCCTATTTTTGCGATTCTTTTGACAGAGTTTCCCGTTTTATTGCAATTTTTTGATGAAATTTGCCGTTTTTTCGCAAATCTTTTGCCGAAATCTGCCGTTTTATCACAATTTTTTTGACGAAAGTTGTTGTTTTTCATGATCTTTTGCCGAAATTTTCCGTTTTTTGCGAATCATTTAACAAATTATTCCATTTTAGCGTGATTTTTCCTCGAAATTTGTTTTTTTATGATTTTTTTTCAGGAAATCTGCCGCTTTTTTGGGATTTTGTGATGCAATTAGCCATTTTTTCTCAAATCTTGCTGGAAATGAGTTGGTACTTCGCGTTTTTTTAACAAAATTTGGCTTTTTTCTGCGATTTGTTGACGAAATTATGCGTCCTTTTAAAACCAGGCTTAACAGGTAAAGCATTGGCCTTGTAAGCCAAGTATCCGGGTTCGATTCCCAGCCTGGGCAATTTTTTGCTCAGTTTGGAAATATTCAATTCGTGTGATAACTTTACCAATCAGTTAGATTGTGTTCAAAGAATAGTATATCTACGTAGCATCCATCGTTCTATGGAGTTCCATTACCTGCGGCTTATTCTGCCAAGCTGTCTAATAATGACAGACCAGATGTTATGGCCATTAAGGTTATCTGAGCGAAAAATTCCAGCCGGTTATCACCCAGTTAGCTTAACAGGTAAAGCATTGGCCTTGTAAGCCAAGTATCCCGGTTCGATTCCCGGCCTAGGCAATTTTTCACTCAGTTTGGAAATATTCAATTCATGTGATAACTTTACCAATCAGTTAGATTGTGTTCAAATAATAGTATATCTACGTATCCATCGTTCTATGGATTAAAGGGCAAAATTAGCACTAGCCACCGGCCACAGGGCCAGTATAAGAGAAAAAGTGGCCAGTGAAAAATTGCCTATCAGTGGCCACCTTCTGGCCACTTTTGTATAAGGAGAGAATACAATGAGAATAAAATTTACTTACATTTCATTAAAGATTCTACTTTTTTAGGTTCCAATACATTTTATTAGCATATTTACTTGGACTATTCTGTTTTAAATTAATACTTATAGAAATGTTAACTATTTAGCATTTTTAAATAAAAAAGTGGCCGTTAGTTTAAACAAAGTGGCCACTTGAAAAACTAGTCTTACTGGCCAGTGGCCGCTGATGAAATTTCCAAATTTTGCCCTATTGGAGTTCCATTACCTGCGGCTTATTCTGCTGAGCTGTCTAAATGACAGACCAGATCTTATGTCCAATAAGGTTATCTGAGCGAAACATCCCAGCCGGTTATCGCCCGGTTAGCTTAACAGGTAAAGCATTGGCCTTGTAATCCAAGTATCCCGGTTCAATTCCTGGCCTGGGCAATTTTTCACTCAGTTTGGAAATATTCAATTCGTGTGATAACTTTACCAATCAGTTAAATTGTGTTCAAATAATAGTATCACTTTGAGATTCCTCTTCATATGGATATATTTACAAATTATCTGAAAAATTTTCGCCGGCCGGAAACTCTTGACCGCCACTGTATATATATATTCAGGAGTTGATGCAGGTTTTTTTTCTTGGGACCCATTTTGTGAAAAGTAGCAGTTATTTTTGTGAATTTCACTACATTTTTGTGAATTTTATTATATTTTTGTGAAAAACAACATTTTGCGATGACATCTGAAATCTAGTGACTCAAGTTTAAACCATTTATTAACAAAAACTAACTTCTTTAAACCCTTTTGTAAAGTTTTTGTTTCTTAAGAATTGGTTTTATGTACAAATTACACATTTTAAAATCTAACAAAATAATAAAAATAAGTTTTTGCGGAAAATAATTAGGTGAAGGGGCCTATTATATTAAATTTATTTTTGTGAAGGGGCCCATTTTAATAAATTTATTTTTGTGAAGGGGGCCTTTTTAATAAATTTATTTTTGTGAAGAGGCCCTAAATAGGCCCCAAATTTTGTCTGGATCGACCCCTGTATATATATATCAGGGTTGGCCAATTTTTGCTAAAGTGGAAAAAACCGCCCCGGCAAAAATAATTTTTGCCTCTAGCAAAGATTAGCATTTTAAAACAGGGTTTTAAGGATTTTAGGAACAGGTAACTTATAGACATGCACCATAAACTTGATGATTTTTTTTTGTGCCAAGATTCTTAATAGAATTCTATGTAGAGGGCCATCCATGATTACAGCGGACCAGTAAACTCTCATGCTTACTGGTCCTTGGAACCAGTAACTTTTTAATTTTTATCAATTCTACTGCTGTAAGGTAATATTTTTCTTGCTATAAGCAGCAATTTCAATCAATAAGATGATCTAAAATCAACAAAATTCCAAAGTCTAGAATTCCTTCTTTCAAAAAATTTCTACAAAATTTAAGAAAAAAAAAAATATTCTATAGAATTTGATTGATTTATGACCTGTTTTTGTATAATCTTTATAGAAATTGTGTTGGAGATTCTGTAGAATTATCTATGAAATAAATTGTATGTATCATATTTACAATTGTAATGTTGTATAGAATAATATAATTTTTAATGCTTTATGTAGGTACTGAATGTATATTAATCTGTAACATGGAAAAATTAACAGCCAAAATACCAGAGAACTTGGAGGAACTATCAAAAGAAGTAAATATAGCATTTCTATATCATTGTTACTTTGTTTCAAATATTTTAGTTTTATTTCATATTTTCAGAAGTTTTATTAAAATCACTCAAAACAATTCTTGATTAACTTATATTTAAGATATAAAAATGCAGCATTTAGTCTTAAAACTTCTATTTTTCTAAAATTTAACCAGCTTTTTTATTGAATGTAATCTATTTCAGGCGAGAAAAAGTATTTTAACATTCTAACTTTTTGAAATTAGTATTGGTTAGAAAATAGATACAGTCAAGTCTCTACATAACGTAATCCATTGTTCAGTCAAAAAATTCGTTGTACAGAGAAAAATGCAAAATTTTTCATTTAATGCATAATTTTTGATAGAATAGCCCAATTGTTTTTTAACTGTTTAATTATGGTTTTGAAATGTTTAACACTAAACATTAATTTGATATTTTTTTATTTAAACAATTTCAAAACAAGGAAATAAATGTTTTTTTTAAAGGTTAGTAAAACAATGCAAAAATGTGTTGAAGAAGTCTGGAATTTTCAGTTGTTTTGATTTCAAAGCTTTTACACTTTCAAAATTTTCAAACTTTAACAATCAATGCAAATGTGAGTGGAAAACATTTTCTTCCATTTGACGTCCTTCCCTTGTAACGTCAAAGACAATAATCATTTCCCTTCCTGGTTTTGTTTTAAGTTTTCACTTGCACATTCACTGTTTCACTTTCATCAACATTGTTCACAATCTTGCTTAAAGTGTTACTATCTGTGAAATGCTACGTAACAATAAGATTGATATCCATCACCAAAAATTGAAAGAGAGATAAATTTTCTTTGATATTTCCATACATTTAAATTTTTCTCCATTTCTCTCTTTAGTCTACTATCATAAGCTTCAGAATTCAAAGAAAAACGTGAATTTTTAAAACAAATGTAAACCTTTCTTTCAGTGACATTGAATCGCTGAGCTTTATAAAAATTCCTTATTCGTCTTTCAAATATTAACATAAAGGTGTTTTTTTTTGTGTGTGTTTGTGTGTGTGTGGGGGGGGGGGGAGGGGGGGAAGGACGATGAATGTCTTCTTTTTTTGGCATAAGCAATATTTTAAAAATATACCAGCTATGAAATATAAACCAAAAATTAGCAAATATAAAGGCATTCCACAAACAATTTGAAGCATTGTGTAAACAAATGAAGGAAGATTTCTGAAATTTTTTTTTATATGGAGATTATTTTTAATGTAACAATGAAAAAATTGACCGTTCCTATAAAAAATTTGTTATATAGCGAAATTTGTTGATAGAATTTCGTTGTAGAGAGATTAGACTGTATTTACAAAAATCCTGTCCCCTCTCTTGAAAATAGACTTATTAAATGACTTAAAATAATAATAATAATAATTGGAAACCTTCTATCAGGCTTTAAGCTGCATGATTTATTACTCGAAAAAGTAATTTAAGGATTTTAATCAGGGTTGGCATGATTTAAATCAGCTGATTTTTTAAAAAAATCATTTAATTTAAATCATTTTTTTCTTTTTTTGCTTTTTTTGTTGTAAATTAGTCAGCAGAGAAATAAGAAGTAGATGTAAATGAGGAGCAGGTGTTTCTCTGATATTTCTAGGACTGCTATCAGAAAGAATGTGGAAAATGCAGGATAAGTCCAGGTGTCTCCCTCCTAATCCTTTAATTCTTTGTTCTTTTGTAATAAACTTTAGACGATGAGGTGACTTTATAAATCATATTTCGTTTGCCAATCTTGGCAACTAAATGATTTGAAACTTTTATGTTTCACAAGTTAATAATTAAACAAATTTATTAATGTTCACCAAAAAATCAGATACTATGTGCAAGGAAACAAGTTTTAAAATATGCTATATTACGCTGTCAAATTTCAACCAAAGCTTACAAATTTTTAAAAAGCATTTCGAAACCAAAATAACTAGTTTGTTTATTGTAGTCAAGAAGTTAGTTGTTAAATAAATATTTTGTTTTTAAAATTTTACCATTTTCTATTCATTTACAACATTATTAAGTTTATTTTTTATTTAGTGTGCACAATTCAATTACAAAATAATAGAATGGCTTTAGGTTAAAGCCTAGATGTTTAATTTTTAGTACCAATCAGTAATTAGAATATAGTATTTTCTTAGCTATATAATTATTTCTTGTACTCTTTTTATAAATTATAAATGTTATTTATTCTTTTTTAGTTATTTATTATAAAAAACTGCTCCATGTATTGTAAAAACACAAAAATTTAAAATAGAATTCTAAAAAAATCAAATAAATTAAATTTAAATAAAAAAAAAAAAAAAATCCGATTTTTTTTTATTAAAAAAAAAAAAAAAAAAAAAAAAAAAACGATTTTTTTCCAACCTTGATTTAAATGCATGGAGTTGCAAAATTTCCATTTATTTAAGAGCAATTTATAATTTTAAGATTTAAAATTTAAAAATATTGGATGTCACTCATCATGTAATAATTAAATGTGAAAAAGTAATTTGTAACTTACTACTTAAGGCATTTCCTTTCCACTCCTTATTGCTCTTTGCAAGTTAAGATTTTCTTGTCTACGCAAAATATTGTTCAGTGTTAAATAATGTAATCACTGGCTTTAAAGCATTCTGCAGATACATATGTCTGCTAACTTTTTAATATGCAGCTCAAGGTATGCAATCATTTATCTATAACCTTAATTTTATAAAGAAAATTGTAATATGGTATAAATTGATGTTGTATATACATGCATAAAACATTTGTTTATTCATAAAAAAAATAAAAAAAAAATAATGGTTAGGTTATATCATGGTTTTGAATATACTGCTCTTTTTTCTTCTTTCTTGACTTGTGTGATATAGTATGATTGTACTTTGATAGTTACATAAATAAAAAAAATATATACAGTCGAGTCTCTCTATAACGAAACTCTATCCATTGAATTTCTCTATTTAACAAATTTTTTGTAGGTACGGTCAATTTTTTTCAAGATTACATCAAAAATAATCTCCATATAGCGAAATATGTATCTACATTTAACGAATTTTTTCAAAAATATTCTTTCATATGCTCAGAAGATTCTTCAAATTATTTACAGAATAAATTTTTCTCATTAATTTCTGGTTTATATTTAATAGCTACATTCCTCTACCTTATTCTTTATGTAAAAAAAAAAGACATTCAACTCCCCCCCCCCCCTCCTCAAAAACAAATATCCTTTTTGCATGGTTACACTTGACTTTGTTTTAGCCAAAATGAGCAGGCGTTCTTGGAAAATATTGAAACATTTGCTTGCTACTGGAGTGATTTGTAATAATCACAAAGAACCGTAAAAGATAAAACTATTCCATTGTCGTCTTGAAAATATTGTTTGTTTCTTGGTTTGGGTAGTAAGGGAGGAATAAGGAAGGGATAAGGGGGCAATTGCAGAGAAGGTCGTTTTTTTTTCAGCAGATCTTCATCTACCTAAACTAATCTCATTATTTTTAGAGTTTAGAGTGGATGTTTGTTGTTTGTGGCGTCTCAAGCATTTTTTGTTGTGAGAGATCATTTGAATGAGGAATTGTTATTAAATGTCATCTATGCTGGTGTTATCTCCTACTGTATCTCCATAAAATCGCTTTTAGGATAAGCATAACTCATTCTGATAAAGTAAATAATTTTGAAAATAAACAATAAGACACTGGAAAAAAAAAGGAAGTGGCGAAAATGTTTGAGATTCCAGAAAAATTCAATTAAATGTTTCAAAACAATTTCAGAAACAATTCTATTTCAAAATTTAAACATTAACTGAAAAATTTTTTGCCGTTTTCTATTCAACAAAAATTTCTATATAACAAATTTTTTGACTGAACGATGGATTTTGTTATATAGAGACTCGACTGTATATATTTTTATCTGTATTGGCAAATATTAAATAAATTGAATAAATTTCTTTTAATGTTACCTGTAATTTTTATTGTTGTTGTTGAAATGTACAATTTCTATTAAGTCAGATGTGTTATGGTATAAAACTGCTGTAACTCTGTATTTTATATAGGAGCTTGTTTCATTGTTGAAAAGTATTAAGAATGACATAGATTTGAACAAAACTAAAGCGATTCCTAATAAAATTGAAAAGACACCAAATGGAACTGAAAAGTCTCCAAATGTAAGTGGAAAGACTCCAAACATAACTGAAAAAACTCCAAATATAACTGAAGATACTACAATTAAAGCTGAAGCCAATCCAATTAAAACTGATGGGAGTTTGGCTACTAGTAAAAAAAAGGGATCAAGAAAGTCTGAAAAGAAAAAATCTGCCAATTTTGACTTTTGCAAGTAAGTTACAAACATTCTTTAATTTTTGTTTTTGCTTTTCAATTTATTATTATACAGTAGACTTCTCCAAATCCATAATCCTAAAATCTTCATGTTATCACAAATATAAACAACAAAACTTTTATTTCAGATGTAGGAACAAAATTACAGAATTTTTTAGTTTTTATGTTTTAGTTTGCATTTTAATGTGTAATTCTCAATAATGTGACTAAACTTGTAGTTTATAAGAAAGAAATATCAATTTATTTGTAAAAAATAAACAAGATATTGCTGATGTCAATGGTAATCATAATCTTTTTTCCAAATATATTTATGTATTAATCAAGATTTTTTGGTTATTAAGACTGGCTAAACCTAACATAAAACTTCTTTATACTATTATTTTTTATCACAATCAAACTGATTGGTAAAGTTAACATACGAATTGATTATTTCCAACTGAGCGAAAAATTGCCTTACTTGGCTTACAAGGCCAATGTGTTACCTGTTAAGCTAACCGGGCGATAACCGGCTGGGATTTTTCACTCATATAACCTTGTTGGCCATAACATCTGGTCTGTCATTTAGATAGCTCGGCAGAATAAGCTGCAGGTAAAGAGACTCCATAGAACGATGGATACGTAGATATATCATATATAAAATATGTAGGTATATCTACGTATCCATTGTTCTATGGAGTTCCTTTACCTGCGGCTTATTCTGCCGAGCTGTCTAAATGACAGACCAGATGTTATGGCCAACAGGGTTATCTGAGCGAAAAATCCCAGCAGGTTATCGCCCGGTTAGCTTAACAGGTAAAGCATTGGCTTTGTAAGCCAAGTATCCGGGTTCGATTCCCAGCCTGGGCAATTTTTCGCTCAGTTGGAAATAATCAATTCATATGAAGACTTCTTTAGTTTATGATTTTTATGTGATTTAATAGGTTACTTTTATGAGGAAAATGTAACTAATCTTTATTATGCTTATTTAATTATGCATTATTATTTTCTTTATCTTTACTTTTAATAATATAATCATTTTAAAAATTATCTTATTTTTTATGTATTACTTTATTTAATTATTTCAATATTTTACTATGATGTGAAACATTCATTATAATTTTCTTTTCAACCTTACATTCAAACTGCTACTGTTTTAAAAAATATGAACAAAGCAATGAATAGATATTTGCAAAATTCTGAAATCCGCACAATCTCTGGTCCCAAACTGTGCAGGTTTGAGGGAGTCTATAATACAGGGATGTTAAAGTATGCACCATTAGGGTGGTCACAAGAAATCAATTTTCGAATTTTTTTGGGGGGACCCCTCAAAAAGTTGCCAATTGGTTAGAAAATGAGATTGGAAAAGTTTCAGCTCATTTGCATAATATTAACCCGTGCCACATTCGGGTCAAAGTTCAGAAAAAACGTGATTTTTCTCAAAAAATGCAGTTTTTCCTTCATAAAATGAACAAAAACAGACATAGAAACATAATCCTAGTTTTATTTGATAAAGTAATCTTTTGTATTGAAGGATCACTTACCATCATTTCAAAAATACATATATAGATACATAATATATGCATTTTTCAGGATCAGACGTAATCGGATCCTCAAAATAGACTTCTTATGATAATGCAAAAAATAAATGCAAAATTTTCTTTTATCTTTTTCTAACCTTTTTTATTTTTTTTTCATTTTGCACTTAAAAAATGTTATAATTATAAGAAAAAAATCAAAGTAATTGAAAAAAATTGAAATTTAAAGTGAATGATTGAGAAAAAAAATAAGAGCAAATAAAGTATAAAATGAGAACAAATTATGTTTAAATGCAAAAGTTTTATTATTAAAAAGGAGCTTAATAAAGAAACAACATTATCACTTAATACTGTCACGTTAAGATGATAATGGCTTAGATAATGTGGCTTTGGAAGAATCCGGAAAAGTTTTTCTACATTCAGACACAACTTGTAACAGAAATTGTTTTTATTAAATATGAATTGAAATCTTGTATTAACTTTATTCCTCTTTCAGCTGTGTCATTGAAAACCTTAAAACCATTCACTATTTTTTTTCCTTTCAAATAATCCTTGTTTTCATACCATAAATCGGGATCAGCGTTTAAAAATCGCACGTTAATATCAAACCTTTAAAAAAAAATTACAGTTTGAGATGAAACAAAAAAATCGACTTCTTTGTCCAATAAATTATCCACTTCGTTGAAATCTATTAATGCTCTTACATTCCTATTATCAACCTCATCCTCATCATATTCTTTTTCAATTGACATTATTTTAGCGGCCATGCTTATTTTGATTTTTTTTCCAAAGTATCATCAAAAAATGAAAAGGCAATTAGCTCGGGTTTGAGGTACCAAATAAAAGGTGTTATAATAAAAGGTGTAAAAGGTGATAAAAGGTGTTTTTATCATTTTAAACAGTGCTTTGTCCGCAATCTCTTTATCTATATTTCAATATTCAACAAGTGATTTTATTAGTTTTAGATCTTGATTGGGGGCCAGAGTGGGAATGGGAGCGTTAAACCATGCTTTTACATAAACGTTTACTATAAATAGACAAATGTGTCTAAAAGCATCTTTTTCTAAGTCTGTTAATAAAAACAAATCCCTGAAAAGATAAATTTTCAGAGAATATATTGCTTTTGCCATCCATCTGGCATGATGAATAGCACCAGGAGCTCTAAAGAAAATGTCTTTTACAGGATAACGTCCTATAAAAATAAACAAAGCTGAGCAAATTCTTTATAATCATCTCTTGGTTGTGGAGATTTTAAATGTTCGATGAGGAAACTTGAAATTTCGTCCAAATTAGGTATTTTATGTTTAGCATCCATCTTCAATAGCTGTTTTGTATTTGGTCTTGTCTAACTTAGATGAACCAGCCTGAAATTTTTTAAAAATATCTGGCTGAGGACCAGTGGTTTTGCCTATTTTGGCTATATTTGGCCAAAAACAGCTATTAGAATAATTTCTAAAATATAGTGGCGACATGCTAAATGCAGAAGATTATTGCCTAATAACTGTTGTACACTGTAAAAAAAAATCTGTAAAGGTACTAAACATTTTCTAGGAAACTGGGATTCCAAGAACTTTTCATGTAATGATAACTAAAACTTCAGTTTTTGTTGTTACCGTTACAGGAAAAGTTCTTGGAATCCCAGTTTCCTAGATAAAGTATAATATTTTTACAGAATTTTTTTACAGTGTAGCAAAACGCAGGTTCCTCTCAGATGACCAGTGTTTACAGAAGTTGTATCAAAACACATTGCCTGTATTTTGTCAAATGCTCCCCACTCTTCAACTGCAGAAAATTCAGCTTTTGCCTGAGTTATTCCCATGCTATTTTCAAGCTGGGGAACACCTATCAACTGCTCTTCATTCCCACAGCTAATTAAAACCGCTATTCTCTCTACATTTTCTTTATTGAAAATATGTGGAAGCAGTTTTCCATCCCAGTGAACAACAGCTCCCTCTAAATCGGAATTTTCAAATTTTCTTTAATGAGTTCAGTTCTCTGTTTTCGAAATAACTGTCTGCGGAGTCGTATTACACTTCTGCTTAAAATTAATGTCTGTGGATTGTGACCCAATGCTTCTGCAGTAGCTGTTATTATTCGAAATGCATCTCTATCAGAAATGCTACACCTATCTAATAACAAAGACAGTATTTCGGTCATAATTTCCTCCGTTCCTCGAGAGTACTTCCTTTTCTTAATTTTTGCCTCGCATTCATCTGCATCCGAAAAATTCTCCGCCGTATCATCTTGAAAAGGTTCCTCTTCCTCCGACTGACTGGTGCTGCTTGTTCTTAGTAAAGACTCCAATTCTGCACCTTTATCTTCTAAAAATAAAAAGAAACATCATAAAAAAGAGCCCTTGGAGAAATTTGTATTTTGTTTAATAATCTTAACAGAAAATATAATAAAGAAATTTAATTAATTTCTTAATAAATATTAAAATGTTTGCAATTAAAACTATTAAATTTGAATAACATTAAAAAATAGACAAAACTCACCAGCAGTTTTTCTTGATTTTTCCAATCGTGCCATTTCAGCTGCTCGTCTTTTTTCTCTTCGTTCTTCTACTTTTACAAATTTCATGTCAACGCCTCCCATGCAGTCAGGGCGTCCTTTCTTTCTCTGGAGTAAGAAAAGCTGTTTGTCTTCCTCAGTAATGTTTTTAAGGGCATCCTGATGAGCAATATCAAAAAGGTCATCAAGAGTTGACTTAAATGTGTCTATTTTTTATTTTGTGCTTTTGAATTGGATCTGCTAGCACTTTTTTGTAAATTTCTCCACTCTTCATAAAGCTTTTCAATTTTTGCAACACAATCTTAAAAATGCCTAGTTGGTATCTTGGCTTTCTCCCAGAAAAGTACAACTTCTTGAGCTGTTAGTCTAGCAACTTCTCTGGTCATCAGTTTTACCTGGTGAATATTATAAAATAAACTGCGTAAAACTTGACAGTTACTGGGTAACTTACTGCCAGTTATTTGATGTGACATGTGGCCAATAAGAAAAATCCGGTCTTGCTGCCTTAAACTCCTATTCACTCAGAAACGGATTAACTACCACCCGGGCCCCTAGGCTTGACTTTCTGAGGGCCCATTTTCACTCCTTCAAAGTGGTATATACTGGAAAAATTAAAACACGTGCTTGCTTCATTAACTCATAAATCATTGATGATTAAAATATAAAAGATTACGACAAAGAATTTCGCACATCTTTTGTCTTTTGTATTAATGTCCGACCAGTGTAAAAGAATATTTTCTTGTTCTTTATATAAGGAAAATTTTAGCACCGGGCCCCCTTTTCTTCTGAGCCCCTAGGCTTCAGCCTACTCAGCCTAATGGGTAATCCGCCTCTGTATTCACTGTTAATTTAGAACTCGAAGGTTCTAAATCCATTGTATCTCGAACTTCACAAAGGAAAAAATCACTATATGAACTTAACCGCTTGAAATTTGAACAGTAACTGAAGTGCTCTTTTCTGTTTTTACGAATAAGCGGGGGAGGTAATGTGAAACCTTCTGTCAGTCATTTCGGAAAGAGGGGTGCAGCTTGATTATAGCTGGGTGCTGGAATGTTTCGGATTCTAAAAATAGATTATGGTAGCATGTAACAGAAATGTTTCTTGCTGAAAAAAAAGGAAAAGAAAAAAAAGAGATAATTAAAAGATTTGTTTTTAATGCATTTTAATTGAAATATAAATTAGATAGCTCTTTCTTTAGAGATGCAGGCCTAAATACCCGTGAATTAATTATAATTCGGGAAAATACTTTTTTAATTACAAAAATTGTTATTTTTCTTGTCTTTCAATACAAATAATAATAATAATAATAATAATAATGAAGATCCGAGGTAATTAGAATTATTCCTTTCTCATTTTCCCCTTTTTTGAAAAGCAAAGTTTGAGAGTATCGTTCACTACTTTGCCTGAAAAATGCTAAATGTCATTAAATATAAGATTTAAAGTGGGTAAACGTCAAAGTCAATAAAGTGTTCTTTGAAATAAGATAAAAAATAGGTTTCTAGGATAAATAGTTTTTATTTAATAAAGGAAAAACCACATTTTTTTGCAAAAAATTACATTTTTTCAATAATTCAACCCCGATGCGGCACGGGTTAATATTATTCAATTGATCTGAAACTTTGCCAATATCCTTTTCTAACTAATTGGCAACTTTTGCAGGGGTCCCCCGAAAGATACGATTAAAAAAAAATTTCCCCATGTATCTTGTGACCACCCTAATGCGCCATGTGCATATAAATCTTCATGTGCTTATTGGTTGGTCATGCATTGTAGTTTTTCATTTATATTTTAGCTATATAAATGAATACACAAATATTCTTTTCTAGGCAGAAAAAAAAATGCTACTCACTTACTTTTATTTTGAGAAATGGTGCAAACTTTTGGAAAGTTATTAATAATTTTTATGTAGTTGGATATATATATATGTTTTTCTGATAATTAATTATGTGTAGTTGTATCTCAAGTTTATTGATGATGATTACCCGAATATTTGAGATATTTGTCAGTTAATTGGAATCTGTTAATGGTTTTAATAAAATTTCATTTTGAATAAGATTTTTTATACAGTTGAGCAATTCATATAGTTAAGAGAAGCAGAGAATCAAGTAACATTGCTAGTTTTTTTTTTCCATACCATCTATTTATGTTTCCATTAATTTAAAAATGTTAGAAGAGAATTTTCTTTTCACTTAAAAAATTTAATTTTATCTTTATGTAATGTATGTGTTTAATACTTTATGGTAAAGAAATGGTGACTTTAAATTTTCAATGCAGCCTTTTTAGAATAATAATAGAAGTGAAGAAGAGAAGTGAAGAATAGAAGTGATTTTTGTGTCCTTTTTTGAAATATATATATGTATATATATATATATATATATATATATTTAGCACATTTTATTATTTTATTAAAACCTATTTTATTCTAGCATTTTATTATGATTTAACAAGTAAAAAATTGTTTTGAGAATTTAAGTAAGCCATATAGCGTATACTGTTCAGTTGAATTAAAATTGTTTTTTCTTTTCATCACTATTTCATATGTGACAATATAAATGATTTTTTTTTTCTTTAATAACATTGTATTTGTTTCTTCTGTAGATTTGAATACTTAGGCAACATAAGAAACTGTGCATTGTTTTCAATAGATGTACACTATATTTCAATTTTATTTTAAATAGCGTTAGCCTAAAATCTGAACTTAAAAACCACTTTACATATTCATTATTATCTAATTATTTAAAAATTATTAGTTTTACTATTTACTTATTAAGGTTATAATTGGAATATATTTGTATTTTTATAATATTAATCAGTAATAACTATATAATGTACATAAAAAATTGTAGCACACTCTCCTGCAGACAATTTTTATCCTGCTGCATTGCTGTCGCAGACATAACTAAAACTTTCTGCTACTGGGGCCATTCTTATTTTTCTTTGACATCAGTGAAAATGTTATTATATATTAAAAAATAATAATAAATAAAACTTCAACCCAAATTTCATTGCAAATTTAAACAGGGTTGCCACGCCATCTGGAAAACAGGGAAAATCCAGGGAATTTTAAAAAAATCCTCAAAAATCTGGAAAAGACAGGGAATTTTTTCCCCCTACTATATCCAAACATAAACTTTTTTTTTTTCGGGTTTCATTTTGAAAGCCGAATATTATCTTATGATATTTTTTAAGATAAAAAATAAACCAGACTTGTGTATCAAAGTTATCCTACATTTTATGTGTTCTATATTTTAATATAAATAATAATTTGAATGCATAAAGTAAGTAGCTTTTCCTCTTTTCTTTTCTTTTTTATTTCTGCAATTTTTGTGATATTATGTTCAAGATAATTGATTTTTAGGTAAGATTCTTTAAAATTTTATATTCTTTAAATTATTAGATACAAAGTTTTTAGATATTTTAACATTCATTTAAAAATATTTCAAAGTATTTCTTAGCAGAATGTTTGAATATTGTTTTACTGTTATTATTATTATTAATGTAAAATGTGGGATTTAATAATAAGTGCAACAACTTTAAAGGGTTTTTCATTTGCTCATATCATATAATATATTATATTTGTTCAATTAATTAGGTAATGGTAAATTATAAGATGTCTAATTAGCATACATACACCCATATATTTTTGTGCTCTCAACATAGAATAAATGCATTTGCAGTACAGGGAAAACACAGGGAATTTTTTTTCAAGATTAGAGTGGCAACCCTGTTAAAAAATCATTTTAAGTTTGCAATTTTGTATAGAAGTTTTTAATCAGGTTTAAATATATAAATATATATACTGTCAATTGTAAGCATAAAATTATTCTTCATTTTTAGAGTTCGTTTATGTACCAGAGTGTGAAAAAGAACTTTTAGGTAAAAAAGTAAAAAGTATTTCTTAATTTTGGCCTCTCTGGCCTGTAAATAAATCTAGCTGTTTTTTCCCCTAAATTATGCTTTTGTTATAGACATTAATATTACTTTTGTATTTTTTTTCTTTCTTTTCTTTTTTTTCTCTATATATATCTCTCTAATATTGTTTTTTTTTTTTTTTTTTTTTTTTTTTTTCATTTAATCAACTGTTAGTGCATAATAAACATGCTTGTGTGTATTTATAATTTGTTGTTATTTGAATATTTTGTCTCTATAGATACAAGAAGCGTCATGTTGCTTTAAAATTTCTTTATATTGGCTGGGATTATGGTGGCTTTGCAGTTCAAAAGCATACAGAGAGAACTATTGAAGAACAACTTTTTCTTGCATTGATGAAAACAAAATTAGTTGAAGACCGTGAATCATCTAACTATCATAGGTGTGGAAGGACTGACAAAGGTGTTTCTGCTTTTTCTCAGGTTTGTTGACAACTAAACAATAAGTTAGTTATTTTAAATATGAAGAAATGTAAATTATGTAATAAAAATCATTATTATAATGTTGATATAAATTATGTATATAAAAAATAGTAACGTAGTATTAAAAAAAAAAAAAAAAAAAAAAAAAAAAATCAATGTGTAGTAAAATTTTTTAAACATATAAAAATACTAGCTGATCCACCCAATGTTGCTCTGAACTATAGATGTTTTCAAACAAATTGTGAATATTTAAAACCTTCATTCATACTAAAATAGAAAAAAAAATTAAATTTTATCTGAAGAATATTTTAAATTTTATCTGAGTGAGTACAGCTATGTATTTTTGTTACAAAAACCATGTTTTGGAAAGAAAATAAATATAATTGTTTATTTTAGGTGTTTTGTACCACAAAAATATTGTAATAATTGAATTGTTTTCAAATTTCTTTCTTCAATGAGACCTACTCCATGCAAAATCTTCTGAGCAAGCATGCTGCACATCTGAACAAACTCTAAAAAAACATAAAAGGAGTAAATACCTAATATACTACTTTTTTTGGATGGTGCCATGGATGGATTTTGATGATCGATTGTAAATCAATCAGGAAAATCAAAATCATCAAAGTAGGATAAATTAACAAATGCATACGCAATTTGTTGTTAGTATTCAGCTATGAAATGCAGTTGTTGAATCCCATATTCACTACCTGCTCTCATTGGCTGACTGCTTCGTTGCCGCAGATTGGTGGAAAGCTGCTAATATCCTCTTTCCAGTAAGTTTTAATAATTAAAAAAAAAAAAAAAATCTAAATTGAAATTTAAAATTCCAGTTGGAAAATGCACTTTTCAATGTTAGCATCCACACATGACAAAAATTTCAGAGACCTAGCTGTTATAATTTCGGTGTTATCCACAAGCAAGCAGACAGACATCTCTTATTTTATACGTATAGATGTCATTAGAATTTTATAAAAGGTGAATAAATTTGTAAGTAAGTAAAAAATATTTATGCGTTAAAAAAATCTCCTCATAAAATTTTGTTAAATTAGTTTTGTTAAGTTCATTTAAAATATTTCATCCTCTGATTTTTTTTTAAAAATATTTTGTTCATTAAATCAGAAGAATTTTGCTAAATATATTCTTAATCTAATATATTCTAATGTACTGTAAAAAACATAAAAAGCACTGCACACACACACACACAAAAAAAAAAAAAAAAAAAAAAAAAAAAATTAATAAAAATAAATAAATAAATAAATAAAATAAAATAAAAATAAATAAAAAAATAAAAATAAAAAATCAGATTCTGCAGAATGGCTGCATCCGCATATGAGCTACATAATAAAATGTAGTAATAAAAGATTTAATTATGAAATTGCTGTTAAATAAAAATAAGCAATAAAAATTAAATAAATAAGACAATGTCTACTTACTGAGGAAATGTAAAAATGTTATGTATTAGCAAATTTAATTAACTAACAACGAATAAAATTATAAAACAAAGTCTTTTAATTTTTAAATATTTGATAAAAATGAAGAAAACATCAAAGAAATAATACACAACAAAATGTTAGCAATATTTAAAACCAAAAAAAAAAAAAAAAAAAATTATAAATTAAAATCAGAGGATTCTTCACTAGAAATTCTAGGAGTTCATTATCGATGTTTTCTGAATAGTTGTAGTCCGTGCCATAATTTGAAATTTCAGTTAAATCAGCATTTTTATCTATAATGCTGGCTTCTACAAATCCTGATGAAATTGAGCTTATATTCACCTTGCTTCACTAATCAGCTATTTCAGTAAGGGAGGCTTTTCTCATATTGCCACTTTTTGTACAGGTGTGGTTTCCACCAGGGTTGGACTGTGCCAGGTAAAAGATCTGACCTTGGATTTTCAGAGGGCGCAAAAATATTTAACAAACTCATGTCAATTTTTCTTGCTTGTGTTGTATCTAGCTTGACAAGGTTTAACACATGCACCTAGAACCAAGATTGAAAATGGCTTAAAATTATATCTCTGAATGTATATAGAAAGCTTTGCTTAAATTTCCATAAAGGCTACAGATTGTTAATAAATTTTCTAAAACTAATGTCTAAAAGTTTTTGCAAGTTGACCACAGATTAACTTGTAGTAAATAGTAAATGACTGATATCAGACTATCGTTTTCTTATTTTATTCTTTTGTCTATATGTACCTTATAAGAATCATGTGGGAAAAATAAATCACCTTATCCCAATTCTCCTAAAAATGACTGTATAAAAAAGACACAGGTATTAATTGATTGGTAATAACATTGGATATTTAATGCTATGTATAAATTTTGCTTTGGAGATTTCTATTTATTAATAAATGAACGAATGTTGATTTTTTAAATGATAACATCCATTTTTGACACCAGGTTTGAATCTATGCCAGACAAGAAAGAGATATAACTTAGATAATTTTCTTAAAGCTCAATACTGTTGTAGAACAAACACTGTTAGGAGCTTATCCACAAATTTTGAAAAAAAAAAAAAAAAAAAAAAAAAAAAAAAGTTATTAGTAAAATTATACAATAATTTTGAACTTTAAAAAATTTACTTTACATTAAAGAAAGTTCCACAAAGTGTTTCTGGTAAGTTTCTATAATTTTGTTTTCTGTGATTCTTTTGATAAAAGAAGACAGACCCTTTAAATTATGGAAAGGCAAAATTTCTCTGTATCTCAAATAATACTTATTCAAATAAGTTGTAAACTTATGCATTAACGTTTTTAACAATTGTGGCTTGTTGTATTCAAAATTTAATATAAATCATAATTGATAAATTTTTAACATGAATTTATCAATAGTTTTAATCATATATATATATAAAAATTTTTGAATAGAGAAAAAGTCTGTAATATTTTTAGATCTGTTCAATGAATCTCTTTAATAAATTAATAAAAAAATCAATCAGATGACTTTTATGAAGATATAAATTAATAATTTTTCAAATGGATTAAACTTTAGAATTCTCAAATTTGCACTCTTCTAACTATCAAGATTTAAGATATGTATAAATGATCCATTATCTGGCTGTTTGGATCCAAGAAACTGGAGTGAGATGTTTAAAATGGTTGTTGTTGTTTGAAAATTCAAAGTTGGTACCATTTTTTTTTTTTTTTTTTTTTTTTTGATGTAGAAAACTTCAGAAACATAATTTATACATAACAATAATTTGTAGACATTATATCCAGTCTATTGGTTCCTAGAGACTTCTATGGTTATTTTTAGTGGAAATCATTAAAAATAAGCACTTTTATCCCACTTATCATCATTGATGCACTGGAAGTTGGTAGAAAATCTAGAAGTTTTTTTGCACTAGGTGCCAAATAGAGTAGTTGCAGTTCTGCTAACAGTCTCAAGCTTTTTTTTTTCTTCTTCTTAATATGCTTTTTTAACTTAGTAAAAACTAGTTTTCAGTCAGTTGATAACTAGTCAAAATTGAGTATTACTCAAAAACAGAGGGGCCTGTGCAATAAATATATGAATTAGTAACTTTGTATTGTATTACACAAATATATAATTAAAAGTTGTTATCTAGGCTGTATAAGCTGATGGCACATTGAGTATACTCTCCCTGTCTTTATGTATGTCCAAACCATTTCTGTCTTTAAAGGTTAATATCTCAGCTTATTACCAATAATTTTTTTTCATAAAACATTACCAACAATCCTTTTATATTTCTACTATGAAAGGTACCTTCAGCACTCATCAACACTTTTGCTGAATGCCTGAAAATTAAAATTTGTGTGTAATGAAAAAATGAACTTTTTTCTAAAACTATGTGACCTAGAACAATTGCTGTATAGTTTACGAATAAAATGCCTGTGACAGATATAACAGCAGATACAGGAGTGATCATATAATAGTATTGTACTTGTATTAGATAAGTGTATTTCATATTAACAAAATAAAAATTCTTTGATCACCATTGTACAAATGCATTTATGTTTTTCAAAAATTCATATTAGTTGTCTGTGGTATCAAAAGTTTAGCAACGCTGATTTAACCAGTCAAAATTAGCTTTAAAACAACACTAATAGAAACATGTTTTGCTAATGCAAAGTACTGGATGATTTAATTATTTTTCTCAGAATGTTTTTTTTTTCTTATTCTTTATTTTAAAAAATATAAACTTTTATTTTTTTATTTGTATTCTATGAATGAAATTTAACATAGTCACTGAATAGTCATAGTAAATTTACTATAGTGTATTGAAGCAGTTTTTGTTTTCAGGTAATATCACTTGACTTAAGGAGCAATGTACATGAAGGAAAAGGTGTTATAACACCTGAAGACTATATAGATATTGGTAAAAGAGGTAATAAAATTTTCGTTTAATTCCGTAATTTTGACGAATCATCAAATGCAGTTATTTGTTTTGTGAAAATATTAATGCTCAAGTATTTGTATAATTATCGGTATGAAAACTAATTTAATGTGTATTTCAGTTATCATTTTTGCAGTACACTTTTATCACAAAAACTTATAAAATCTTTAATTTTATTGATGATAGTATGATAATAATAAATTGTTACACTTTTCCTTATTTTTTTAAGACAGTTAATATCTCAGCTTATCAATCATGCATGTTAAAAATTTGTTATTGAATCTATTTTATTTTATTACTTTAAATTTCATACGAATTCAATATTTCCAACTGAGCGAAAAAAAAAAAAAAAGCCAAGAGCGAAAAAGCCAAGTATCTGGGTTCGATTCCCGGCCTGGGCTTTTTTTCACTCAGTTGGAAATATTGAATTCGTATGATTACTTTACCAATCAGTTAGATAGTGTTGAAAATAATAGTATATCTACGTACTCATCGTCATATGGAGTTCCATTACCTGCGGTCTATTCTGTTGAACTGTCTAAATGACAGACCAGATGCTATGACCAATAAGGTTATCTGAGTGAGAAGAATCCCAGCCGGCTGTCGCCCAGGTAGCTTAACAGGTAAAACATTGGCCTTGTAAGCCAAGTATCTGGGTTCGATTCCCGGCCTGGGCTTTTTTTTTCGCTCAATTGGAAATATTGAATTCGTATGATTACTTTACCAATCAGTTAGATTGTGTTGAAAATAATAGTACTTTAAATTTCGTTAAAAAAATTTTCTCTTGTTACATTTGTCCAGTATTTCTTATTCTTTTTCTTCTTTTTTTTTATATAGAATATAATTTACTTTATTGTCTATTGATTTTTTCCTGGCCACATATTTAAATGCCTGCTGTATTTATGAAATAATTTACAAATTAGAGATATAAAAACTAAAACTATTTTGATAATGTATTGCATAAAAAAATGTTCATACCTTTTAATTACATTTTACCAGCGGTACTTTTATTTAATACAATAGACTCCCTCAAATCTGCACAGCTTGGGTCCAGAGCTTGTGTGGATTTAGAATTTTCTGGATTTCTGGTCATTGCTTTGTTTAAATTTTTTAAACAATAATTTGAATGTAATTAATAATGCAATAGAAACTATATTGAACCCTACAAGTATTTATTCTTCCTTCTTAAAAAACATGAATTTAGTAATGTTAACAGAAATTATAAATTAAAATATGTATGGAATTGATATTAAATTAAAAAAGTCAAATTTTGTCCCTATAGCTGAATTGAATGTTTCATTGTTTACATCCATAAATTATGTGCAGATTTTAGAGAGTTGCAGATTTTAGAGTCGCAGATTTCAGGGAGTCTACTGTATTTTAATTAATCATCATCATAATCCATTATCAGATCAATAATATTTGTAAATTGCTATACATGTACTGTTATGTAATAATAATCTACAAATGTTATATATCATACAGTAAAACCTCCCTAAAGTGATCATGTTCTGTTCCAATAAAAATTGGTTGCTTTAAGAGGTGGTCTCTTAATATAGGTCATGTTTAAATCTAGATTTTAATTCTTGAAAAATGATAACAATTAATGTTACTGAAATTTATTTTCCCATTAGGAAAAAATATAAAAATGTAAAAATCAAAACTAAAGTTAATTACTGCAGAGTTTAAAAATTGAATACATTGATGTTTACTTTGATTTTATGGTTTTATTTTTCATAACTTTTATCTCCAAGTATTTTTGAAGTTCACTAAATAAATGGAATTTTTTTGGATGAAAGTAAATAATGATGATTTCATTGCTTTTTCTATTTCTTTGAGAGTTTCCGGACAGAGTAGGGCAGCAGAGTTTATTGATCATAATTCATAATTCATCATCAGAGTTAAATTCATTGTCTAAAAAGTACAAAGAGGATTAAACAAAAGTTACCGAAATAAAAAGAAATCTAAAATTAGTTTAGAAATTTGATGAATAATGTGCTATCCAATATCATTTTTCTAATAAAACCTTTTTCAGGCAATTAGGAAAAAATGAAATTTGTTTCATTTTCTTAAAAAAAAAATCAGTTGCTCATCGAGAGAATTCAATTAGGATGGTCTCTGAATGGAGGTAAAATTAAAATTGATTCTAATTTCATTCCATGAAAAAATGATTGCTCAGGGAAATGATCATTTAATGGGGGATTTTACTGTATTTTATGATGCATAAATCACTTCTATATTTTAAACTCTGATATAGTATAATTTGGATCAGTATTTATGTCAGCCTCTTATTTCACTTACAGAAGATACAAAACATTTTTTACAAAATAAAAGTATTTTGCATGCAAAAAATAATAAAATTATGTACTGCATTAATTTTCTTAAAATTGAACTTTTGTTTTTATAATAATAACTATAGAAAATAAAAATATCTTTTAATTATCGTGAAAAATATCTCCAAAATGATAAATTTTGTAGATCATAATTGTAAAGATCAATTTTTCACAACTAACTGCAGACTGCTGTAGTCAGTTGTCTGATGTTATCTTGTATACAAATTGGCCTAAGAATTTTGCATTTGCCTGTTTAAAAAATTGATTTATGTCTAGAAAATATGGCAAGTGTATTTATTAAATTATTTTTCTTAACAGATGTACAGCGGGTGACCAGATTATTAATTACATGTTTAAAATTTATAGTGTGATGAACTTAAGCTATATGTTGTTGTTTACTGTTTAATTGTTGAAATATTTCAGCATATTTAGATAGAATATTTTTAGTTTAAAAATCAAAACAAACTGTCGCTCATAAAATAGAAACTTATTGTAAAAAAAACCTAACACAAGCATTTCAAGATAAATTCTTTTATATTTTTGCGAAGCCTTTGGTTTCGATTGTTGTCCTTCCCCTGTTATTTTACACTGGATGTGATTCATTATACTATCCACGAAGTAAAGATGACCTGTGCTCTTTCCACAGATGACAGACCCCACACCAGTATCTTAAGTTGGTGTTTGACAGGCTCTTCAATACAACTCAGTTGATATGTTTCATCTTTTTTGAGCCAAACAAGTCAAAATTTATCCATTATTGTTTAGATGTGAGACTCATTGGAGAAACAAATTTGAAAAATTACAAATTTAGTTCAGAAGGGCATTGTGATGGATTGATATAAGTATAGCACATAGAAGACAAAAATGAAAAACTACTCTACTCACATGTTCCCAGTCTTCAGTGGTCATGTGTTGATATTGTTAAGCCAACTATTCAACTTCATGGTTTGAGTCAGTTTAAGTTTGTTGACTGGTTTGCATCATTTAAACCAAAATTTAGAAACTCAGCATCTTGTTGCTCTGACTTAAATAATAACCCTTACTTCAATTATAATTCTTGTCAATTATTCTGTGCATTTTCATCTGCTTTTAAGGGGAAAAAAAAAAAAAATTGATTATCTCAAGGCATAGTAATGTGTCACTCCTCCTCCCTCTCCTCCCACAATGTCTATTCTTCTGGCTCCCTAAGATATATTTTTTACCAAGTTTAGATTTTATTATGCTTACAGTCATATTGGATATATGTGTAAGAATAGCAATCTGTCTTTGAGAATGGTGGTAATATTTGAACAATGCAGTAATGTCCAAAATTTTCTCAAAAGACGAATTGTTAGTTTTCCCCTTTTCTAACAATGTTTTTAAAATCTTTCAGTATAATATAATAGTGCATTAGAATGATTAGAGTCTACATTCATCTATAAGCACATAATTGTACAAAATTCATCATAAACAATTTGAAAACCTTCAAATCACCATGTGTTTTTATAATATCCCTAATGTATGTTATGCACTAAGAGATATTTACCCTATTAATGATACCTGTCAAATCTCAGTTGACACTGGCATCAGTACTAAAACATTAAACCAACATTGCCAGAAATGAAATCAAAGACATGCAGAGAAAGAAATATGAAATTAAGCTAATTTTTTAAATATAAAATTTTAAAAAGTAAGAGAAATTGCAGTTTAACTAATGATTTGGCCACCCACCGTATTTTTTAAATTCTGTAATTTAATAGATTTTGCCTTATAGAAATTCTCTTTTAACCACATCAGTATTTGACAAGTTAATTAAAAGCAAATTTCACAAAAGAATATTTTGATGAAAATTAAAGGGATGTTTCATAGTTTTGTTAAGTATCAAATTCAAACTAATGACTTGTCAATTTGGTAAGTTCAAAAATATTTTTCTTCTTTACATTGCTTGGATGATATAAAATATTATGTATTAAAGAATTAAACTGTTATTTATTAATATTATTATTTCGCAGTTGTGAATTATAATTAAATATGCATCTCAGTCAGTTGTTTTGTTAGTTTCCTTTTCATACAGTTTTGATACAGATTCATTGTGAAATAATCTGTTTTTGTTGCTCTGTTTAAAAATATGTTATTTTATTGTTTCTAACTTGTAAAGAAATCTTAAATTTATAGTAAAAGTAATTCTTTTGATATTTTATTCAACTTTTAAAAAATCTGAATTCAGCTGAAATTCATGTATTAATTCATATTTTCAGAAGATGAAATAGACTATCCAGGTATATTAAATAGAGTTCTTCCACCAGAGATAAAAGTTATTGCCTGGGCTCCTGTTGAGACTGATTTTAGTGCTAGGTAATCATGTATTACTTTTTTCTATATATATATATATATACATATATATATATCTGTTATACCTTTGAATGGTGACATATTTTTTTGAATGAGCTCAGCTTGTTAATCTATTTATGTGCTAAAATGTGCAGAACTGGCTTCAGCTCATCTTACATATTTCTGACTCAAGGGGCAAGAATGGGTCCTGTTCTTGAATCAGATGTTTTTCCTTAAAGTATAAAGCTTAGGGCATTCATTCTTAATAAATAATAATAAAAAAGTTTTTAAGCTATATAAACAGATATTGCAAATATTAGTTTATTTTATTTCTTACAATTGATGATAAGAGTAAAAAGCAAATTTTTAAACAGGAATATTTGATTGAATAATGATGTTCAGTTATGTAATATTTTGGGTAATTTTATGTAATATTTTATTCAATTTATGTAATATTTTGGGTACAGATGCAATTTACAATGATTTTTCTGAAAGTTTGTAAGTGGGTGCAAAGTAGACATTAAGAAGTTAGCTCTCTAAGGCAAGCAGAAAATGAACAAGTTAAAAATTCCATTTAAAATAGTAACACTCCATTAGACACACACATATTTTCTGCTTTAAAACATTTTCTCAATTCTTTCCCCAATGTTTTCTAATTTTCCATGTCATAACACAAAGGTATAAAGGCATTTGTAAAAACATCTACGGAGAAAACAAACACCTCTTGCTCTAGCTCCTAACCTGTTATGTTTCTTAGGGGAAAAAAAAACAAAAAAAATATGTTGAGACTTGCAATTGCTAAAGGTTTATAAAATGACTAATTATCACAGTCAAATTTGATGCATTATCTGCTGTATGTTCCATTTAAAAGTTTTTTAAAATAATTCTTTTAAAATGTATCCTTCTATTTATAGGTTTAACTGCTTAGGAAGAACATATAAATATTGGTTTCCCATTGGAGATCTAGATATTAAAGTAAGATAGACATTCTATTAAGTAAATGAAACTTATACATAGATTATGTCTGAATTGATGAAAATTTGAATAAAATCTGTTGTATCATAATTATATAGATAAAGCAGCAGTTTCATTCTCATATGTATTTTTAAAATTAGCCAAAGTACTCCTTAATGAGAAGTGAATCTCACTTTGAGAATGTTGCACTAGCAAGACTTTAGAAAATATTATTGATAATCCTTAATTTCCATTTTTAAAATCTTTATTATTTATTGCAAATATGTCGATTTTAATAAAATATGAAGAGATATTTTAACTTTTGCAAAAACAACATCACAAACTGAATTTTTTTGAAAGAGATAATATTGATGTATTTTTTAGATGATTACACCATTAGAAAATTAAATGTATGTTGATATATTTTGGTAATTTTTATTTTTCCACATTTTGAATAGTTAAGCCAATGCACACTTCTAAACACATAGGAGAAAACAAAAATCTCAAATTAAAAATTTCTAAAATAATACTTTTCAAAGGACAAATATACATTTAAGAAAATGGAAGATAACACCATTAGCCAGGTAAAAGTTTGTAGATGTGGTTAGGTATTTTTTGTATTTTAAATTATTAAGCTAATATGTCCTGATCAAGATAGAGGAAGGGAAAAAAATTTCAAATTCAAAATTTCTAATTAATATAGTTTTTTTTTTTAAGTTAAATATTATTTTCTCAATGAAAGACACCATCACAAAGGAATAAGTACTTTGATGTGGCTATATATTTTTTGGATTTTGAATAGCTACCTTCGAAAAATGCAAAACCAAGATCAGCTTCCCTCCATTGTATTTTTTCTGCTGTAAGATCTTTAGGAAGTTTTTTTCTTCCCCCGAGACAGCCAAAATTCTTTCCTCACATTTCTAATTAAATTCTAATTAAATTACTATTTCGGCTAATTATATATACATTGAAAAAAAAAAAAAAAAAAAAGTAAAAGTTGAGCCACAAGTTCATTTGGACCCAGATTTTAAAATGTCATGATATTTTTGAAAATGTCTTATATTTTGATATCCTATATTTTCAATATATATCTGATGTTTTTAAAATTTATAGTTAACTGCTGATTAAAAAATACAGGGTTAGCAAGAAATATGTTGACCATTTTAGATGTCTCTAGAACAGGGATGTAGTGGAGGGTATATGGGAGTATACGCCGTATACCTTCTGGATTTTTTTAAGAAACACCATATATCCTCTGTTTCTCTAGAAAGCTATAGTATATACATCTTAGGGTATATTGTCTGCTTTGAGCATATACCCTCTGCTTAGTGCGTATACCTTCTGGCTTTCTTACGTCTACACCACTGCTTTAGAATGTGCTTTATTGGTCTAGATGAGATCAAATTTGAACTACAGATTATTCAAATGATGTGATTGACATTTGTTAAAAAAATTTACAAAAATGCACTGATAGGGAATGTTGTAATATATATAAAACAGTTAATTTGATTTATAAATAATAAATAGAATTTGATTTATAAATAAAAAAGTGAATCTAATCAATAAAAATGCAAAATCTGCCATAAAATTTTTCATACAGTGGAATACAGCAGGTCAAAAGTTTAGTTACTACTATTTTCGAATAATAATTTCATCAAATGTTTTTAATTTTGCTCAAGACCGCCATCCTCTCAAGTAATGTATATACTGAGAGATTGTTTAACAGAGTTTCTTTTAGATACAATTTTGTTAAGAATAGAGAGCACTCCCTGGTGGTGGAATGTAGAACTAACAGAACTCTCATTAAAATTTCAAAATCTAACAAGGCAATCTGTTTTAAACTTTAAGATAGTTTTTAATACATGATAAAAAAATTATAACAAAGAATGGCACATCACAAATTTGAGAGGTGGGATGAGGAGAGGTAGATGCACAAACAAAATTAGGAAATATAACAAAGCTATTTGTTTGAAACTTTTTGAAAGTTTATAACGCATAATAAAAATTAAAAAAATGAGGGCACACAAAAAATTAGGGAGAGGAGAGTAGTGCATTTTTACCAAGTGGAATCTAAAAATTGTAAGCATTATAAATAAGAGATTGCGAAATAATCTAGAATGGAAACAAAACACAAAACAGTTACATCTGGGGTTGGCTAGAAAAAAAAGATTGCTTCATAATAACAATCAGTATACCAAAGCAATTATGTGGGTGGGTGGGGGATTGATGAGTATAAAGAGCAGGGGGACAGAACCCCTCTAATCTTATAATACAAAATATTTATATAGGATATCTATTGATATATATCAACAAATCCTGATTTAGACCTGCTTATGACTATCCTTATCAAAATTTTTTAGCTCTGTGTACAATAGATTTTCCTAGCCATCATGGCCATCTTTCATTTATTAATGTAGATTATTATTTGTTGCTGTAGTATGACAAGTTATTTAAATGATGATGATTTTTTATTTTTTCCCCCAGAAAATGTTAGAAGCTGGCAAAAAACTTGTTGGTGAACATGATTTTAGGAATTTCTGCAAAATGGATGTTGCTAATGGTGTTACAAATTATAAGAGGAGGATATTTTCTGTAGATATTAAACAGTTATTTCTAAGGTATCCCTTTGTTTCTTTTGTATGTTTTAATAGTATCTTTTAAAATCCTAAAATCTTAAAATTTATCTTTAAAAAACACTAGGTTAACTAGGGTAGTTAAATCATTTACCCAAACTTTATTGTTACATGATCCACCCTCAAATTTCAATTTTTTTCATGACCCACTTTATATGTTGCTAGAGCCATTTTATACAATTTATCCAAAAGGAAAAATGAACTATACAGAAAACATACACATAAAAACAATAATATTTAGTACTAATATAAGAATGATGTTACCAAAATCTTTTATTACATAAATAAAAATGTTTAGTTATAAAGCATTAGAAAAAAATGCAGTCTAATTGACAGTACAATTTATTGCATTCTTTTTGCATTAAGAACAGAGTCTGTGTTGGGATTAAAACATTTTTAAGCTCTTTTTTTACAGATTAAAAAAAAAAAACCTCTTTTCTATACAGAAATAAAGGGGGACATATTGGGAATGAAGATTTTTATTTTTCCAACAAGAATAATTAAAATGTTGCTTTAAGATTTAAAAATAATATTATATTTCTATATGCTACCTTCTATTTAAGGGTCTCAAATCTCTGGCTATTCTTAGTGACAGAAAACTTTGCATACATTATATCATATTTTATTTATATTTTCTAAAATACGTCTAAACTGAAATAATTTGTTAGTATGGTATTGTAAAATCTCTTTCCCCCTATCTTCTTCTTCTTCTTCTTCATCTTTTTTTTTTTTTTTTTTTTTTTTTTTTTCTATTCTTGTGTGACATTGTTCTATGCATGTTTAATTGAGGATGTTTTTTTGGGAGGGTATTTTTGTACTATAGATTTTTTTAAAGATTAATTTTCTTAAAACCTATGTTATTAATATATTTAAGAATAATTAATTTTTTTAGGTTTTATACCAAAATGAGTGATGCTTATGATATAGCAGAGTTAACTGTAGCTGCAACAGCATTTTTATACCATGAGATTCGCTGTATTGTATCAATATTGTACTTAATTGGACTTGGGAAAGAAGACAAAGGTGTAAGTGTTATTTATGTGTATTTTAATTTTAAAATGTTTTTTTTTCAGCGAGGTGTACAAAAAAAGCTTTTATACATCTACTTCAATGGTATCTTTGTGACTCTATTCCTCCAAAGCTGTTTGATTGGTGATCATCTAATTTAGCACAATAATCTTCATTTATTAAAAAAAAAAAAAAATAGTTGAGAGAAATCATGTTTTGGAGGAATAATTATAGATCATACTATATAGATTTCACATTAAATCTGTTCACAGTTTTCACATTATGCAATCTATATGTATGTAACAATGATTTGAGGTGAGGATAGCTAAGAAATAATAATTTGATTCGGGAACCACTTTGTGAATCAAACTAATTTATTTTGCTGCTCCATCTTACTGCCAGATTCACAAGTCTAATTTGGAAGCCTGCAAGCCATTAACATCAATTTCAGGAGTAACATGACTGTAGGTTCTGCCAGTTTTTTAAATGTGCAAAATCTCTACTTTTCGTGGAAGTTCTAGCTAATATGTCAAGGCTTGTAACATTTATCAAAAAGAGGGTAAGGATGTCAATTTCAGAGGAACATTTCTTTAATTGGTTTTTTAGTTTTTAATTTACATATGGTTAAGACTGCTCAATTCCTAGGTTCTGTGACATGCAAGGCCTTAACCACAAATGAAGAAGATTTGTACAAACATCGGCATTTTCTATCTTAAGTATCTCTCTGATTTTAAAGATAAATGTAATAGCTGTTATGCTGGAAAGCAAATTTACAAAGAGTAAAACTGATTTTAGAATAAGATTTAAAATTATAAAAGAAGCTTTGGATTTTAATTTAAAATTTTAAAATTTGTAATTTAAAAAGGTTTTATTTTTTTAAAAACTTTTCATATAGAGTAAACTCTTTCTAAGGTTGAATTGATTGGGACCAAGAAAAATTTTCACAGTAGACAGTATTCCACTTTAGACAAATTTTATTCTATGTCTATGGATTCACAGGGACTTGAAAATCTTTCCGAGTTTGACAGATTTCTGTCTTACACAGAGTTCGCCATACAGAGAATTACTGTATATAAAAATCAGCATTGTATGTTTCTCATACAATTTTTGACCGATTTACATGAAGCTTTGTGTATTTATATTTTAGAACCCAGGTAAAACTGCTGTCTACATTTACAAATGTACAGACTCTTTATATCTTGTTCCAACTACCTGCCATAGTTCATCTTTATTCAAATTTATTTACTTTATTTATTTATTTATTATTTTTGCTTATGAAACATTTTTTAAATTGTTTTCCCACTGCAGATAAAGTTGTAAAAAATAAAAATAAACCATATACTTTGACATATTGTGTGTGTAGTATTTATTTATTTATTTATTTATTTATTTATATATATATATATTTTGGTCATCATATATATTTTTTAATTCTTATTTTTATTTATTCATTTATTTATTTTACTGAATGATGATTGCTTGTATCTTTTCATTTAATGCAGATAATAGATACTTTATTGGATGTTAAAGGATGTCCAAGGAAACCCCAGTATACCATTGCTTCAGGTAATAGTTTTAAATGGGCTTATAATCTTTTAATGATCATTTCTTTTATTTTAAAAATCTTCATTTTAAATCTTTATTTTTTTTGCATTATTTAGGACCAAATATCTCCTGTAGATCTTTAAATTTTTGTTTCTTAAAACATTCTTTTTATTCAACATTTACATTTCAACATTTTTAAAATTAATTAACTAATATTAATAAATAATTGACAGTATCATTTTTATATTAACTATCATTGTTGCTTTTGCTGAGTGATAGTAATAAGACATAGTGGTTAAAATTAAGAGTATCCCTGTGTGGGATGCCTTAGCAAGAGAAGCAATAGATGAAACAACTTTATATTTGGAGCATATACATATCAGACCATAGGAAACTGATTGGTACAATAAAAGTTTTAGTTTAAACAAAGGTCATTAGGAGATAATAAGGTGCTGCAATCAGTTTAACACTTTACCGACTGGCAGCGGTTCGAACATACTATGCCCTTTCACCACCCAGTCAGCCGCAGATCGTCCGAGACACCGGTTTGGTTTCAGCTTAGACTGATGCGCGGGAATATACGCGCTTTTCTTAAACTCTGATAAAACTGTACGCTTCATGTTATTCTAGGGTAACGAAATTTAATGAAATCTTTTACTTTAATCATATTAGTGTTAAACAATATTTATTTTATCTATTACAATCGTTTTCAGTTTATTATTTACAGACTCTTGCTGAACGGCAGTCAAGACAATCTGACAGGTCGTCGAGATAAAACTTGCTGAGACTATCCTTTCTATTCATTTCTAAGGGCTAAAGCTTATAAAAAAGCACCAATTATCTGAATAAAGAATGCTTGCTGCTTGTCAATCTAACCTAACCAAATCAAACAGAAAGATCAAAAGTCGATTAATCGATGACTGGTCGGTAAACGCTGGGGAGCAAACGTCGAATAATCGACGGCCAGTCGGTAAGCACTGGGGAGCAAACATCAATTTATCGACGGCCGGTCGGTAAAGTGTTAAGATAAAAAAAATGCAAGATGACCAAGGATGTAAACATCTTAGTGCCAATGGGCTGGTTCCCACCAAAAAAAATTTTTTTGTATTATTCTTTTAAATTTTATTAGTATATGCTCCAATTAATTTTATTAGTATTCTTATTAGGTGAAGAATACTAAAAATGTAGTGGTGGGAATTGCTTCATGGGCGCCATGTTTTGTACACCCCAAAAGATGATACAATCAATAAAGTACAGAATTCAAGGTATCAGTAATTAACATTATTTTAAATTTCTTTACTCAAATCATGTTAAATAGGTGATAATTAAAATATTTCAATTCTCATCTCAATAGCATAATTTGTATGTAAAGTTTTTTTTTTTTTTTTTTTAATAATATTAATTACTGACACCTCTTATTCTGTGCTTATTTATTTGTGTGTGCAGTACCACAAAGTAAAATTTGCATTAGAGGCGGGATAAAGGACCATTCTAACAGATAAAAAGGAAGGCGAATATGTTTGAAACATTCTGAGACTGCCACGATGGTTCTCTTGTTTCCGGAGCGTGCATTGCTGCTACAGCTTTTTTGCCAAAAGGACACTAATACTGCCTGAGTACTTTGTTTGTGCCGACAGCAGAAATCTTTGCACTTGTGATAGCATGTGCTCTGTGACATATGGTCAAATGCTTTGAGGAAACTGGTAGCTTTGCAGTTCAAGCATACTGAGGACCCCCCCCCCCCCAAAAAAAAAAAAAAAAAGATACTGCAGGTGATGCATCATGTCACAACCATTGTTGTTGAACATGCCAGTGTAAACTTTCTAAGCGAATCCAATCCTTTTTTGTTGTAAAGATAGAAAAAAGTAAAAATATTAAAATGTTGTATTGTCATCAGAAATATACCTATGTCCATAATATTTATCATTCTAACACATCAGAAAGTGATTGAAAAGTCAATTTGAAAGTTCTTTTGCGTACGTGAACTCAAGTTTAGTAAAATAAAAGTTTGTTAAAATGCTGTAAAAAATGTATTTTAATTTAATGTTACTTCGGTTAAAAAAAAAAAAAAAAAAAAAGACAGCAAAAAAGTGTTATATAGTGATTTAGTGGCATTTTAAAGATTAAATAAATTTTCGAAAAATAAGAAGTAAAATATTATCAAGTATGTATATGGTCTGTTATTAGTTTGAGTTGGAACTGTATCCTATCTAATAGACTGTTTTAAATAAGTAAACTGTTCACTTTTGTATGCCAATTATGTCAAAAACAGTAAAATTTAAAAATTTGATGAAAAATTTTAAGTAATATTTAACAAGTAGGTAAGTGTGATTGCATATTGCACAGAAGGTTTTGTTTAATATCTCTTTCAAAAAACTTTATCCTTATTTTTATTATCTGTTATAAACTACACATGTCAAAAATTTCCATAAAATTTCAAAAATAAAACGATTGATTCTTTAGTTTTTCCAAATTAAAAAAATTTTAGAAAAAAGTCCCTCCTCGGATGACTCTCTCCTCCCCTGAATTTTTTACTTTTACATAAGTTTTAAAATTTATTTTTCCATAAATTGGAAAGTTGTGGTCTCGCTTTTTATTTAGATTTTCTGAATCAGCACATAACATCCACATGCAGAAGTATTAAATTTATAAAATCAGTAATTTAAAAGAATTGTGCTGCAATTATCAAATCCTAGAAAAAGAAAAAAAAAAAAAAAAAAAAAATATATATATATATATATTTTTCTTTTTCTTTCCCTGTCACATGGTTTGCCAAGGCAAAAAATACAGTTCTGGAATAATTATCAAAATAAAAACAAATACACTTATTTCACATGATTTATTTAATCCATTAGTTTATGTTAGATACATAATATTTTTTTTTTTTACTTATTTAAATTTTGGCAACAATTACAAGAGAGGGGAAAAAATGAACTGATGATGATAATAAATAAATATTTTAATTAAAATAATAGTCTTTTTTAAATTTTTAGGATATGTTGTGTGACGAGGTATTCTGCAGTAAATACACAAAATTTGGACGCTCTGACTTGTATAGTTTTTGTGTACAGACTCTGTGGCAGACAGACAGAAGACAGAGACGAATAGGATTTCGTCAGATGAACGAAACCCTAAAAATGAATCTTTCCCTTTTTTGATACTATTTGAATAGAATAAAAAAATATTTTTGTAAAGTAAAATAAACAGTAAAGGCTTAAAATTAATGAAATTTCTTAATAATATTAATATTGCATGCTGTGCCATTTAATTTAATTAATTATTCCATGTTGTGCAATTTATATGCAAATAAAAGTTGAGAATCTGAAATTTGAAATGGTTTGCTTATGAATTGTTTTTAAGTTTTGCATTCTAACCATTTTCATTTAAGCTATTTTTTTGTTCTTTTATTTTTCTAAGCCCTTTTTTTTCTTCCTGTAGAAATCCCTCTTATATTATTTGATTGTACATATGATGATGAACCAGAATGGCAGTATAATGCTGAATCTCTTAAAAGAGTCATTGAGCATCTTCAAACTATATGGAGTGAACTTTCTGTAAAGTAAGTCTTTTGAAAATTTCACTAAGAAATTTAATACTGCATCTAAAAATTTTAAATAGCAGTTATTTATTTTTAAATAGTTTCAATGCAAATCAAAATATGAATATATTTTGTTCAAAATCTGAATTGCATGTTAAAAAAAATGTGTTTTATTAAATTATATTAAAAATATTTTTATTTTTTGAATTTTTGTTTAGCAAAGCCTGTTGCTTGCATTTTATTCTAAGTAATTCTAATCTTTTATTATTCAAATACGTAACTTATGCTTTTTGAACACTTTGGTATGTATATCTATATAATAAAGGCCAAACGTATGTGTGCGTAACGCATACGTCATGTTTTGAATGGCAACACTTTCCGATGAAATTTCGGTTTTGCAATTTTTGCTATTGTTAATTTTTAAACTTCTAGACACTGCACGTTTTCAATCTTTATACCATCGTTTAGAGAAAAAAATGCACTTTTAAATGCCGTTTGTTAGAAAACTGTATCTCAATTTGTTTTTAGCTCACAGGCTATCATAGCCTGAGAGCTTATGTGCCCGCCCGTTCTGTATGTATGTGCGTATGTGCGTAACGCGATAACTCATGATAAAAATATCGGATCCACTTGAAATTTTGTATATAGGTATATCCTGACAAGGCGCTTCCCTGATTAGTTTTTGGAGTTCATTCGATATGTATAAGAGGGGGAACGGGGGGCTCATGCCCCCCGTTAGTTGATATAAATGGGATTTTCATGCAGAATTAAGTTTTCAAAATTTAGATTAGGATCATTCTGATGAGGCGATTCCGTGACTGTTATTAGGTGTTCATTGAATAAGTATAAATAGGGGGAACAGGGGTTCTAATCCCCCCCCCCCGTTAGTTGATATAAATGGGATTTTCATGCAGAATTAAGTTTTCGTTCAAAATTTAGATTAGGATCATTCTGATGAGGCGATTCCGTGACTGTTATTAGGTGTTCATTGAATAAGTATAAATAGGGGGAACAGGGGTTCTAATCCCCCCCCCCCCGTTAGTTGATATAAATGGGATTTTCATGCAGAATTAAGTTTTCGTTCAAAATTTAGATTAGGATCATTCTGATGAGGCGATTCCGTGACTCTTATTAGGTGTTCATTAAATAAGTATAAATAGGGGGAACAGGGGTTCTAATGCCCCCCCCCCCCCGTTAGTTGATATAAATGGGATTTTCATGCAGAATTAAGTTTTCGTTCAAAATTTAGATTAGGATCATTCTGATGAGGCGATTCCGTGACTGTTATTAGGTGTTCATTGAATAAGTATAAATAGGGGGAACAGGGGTTCTAATGCCCCCCCCCCGTTAGTTGATATAAATGGGATTTTCATGCAGAATTAAGTTTTCGTTCAAAATTTAGATTAGGATCATTCTGATGAGGCGATTCCATGACTGCTATTAAGTGTTCATTGAATAAGTATAAATAGGGGCAACAGGGGTTCTAATGCCCCCCCCCCTCTTAATGCCCTCTTAATTTATATAAATAGGTTTTTCAAGCAGAATTTTCAGATTTCGTTCAAATCTCTGAATAGTTTTGGAAGTTTAATGGTTAAGTATAAAAGAAGGGGATAACTCCTTTTAAATTATATAAATGCTAAATGGGTTTTTATTAAGAATTATCTAATTTGCTCTGAATTTTGGATATAGATTTTTTATATGATAAAGCATGTCTTTGATAGTATAGGAGATTCAATGATTAAGTAAAAAAAAAAGAGGAAAGGGGAGAGCTGTTTCCCCTTCTTAATTTTTTTTTCGAACGGAATTAACCCTTGAAAATATAAGGCTTTAATGTACAATTAGTATTTGTAGCCTGTGAGCTCAATGCCATCAGTTTAACTGGGCAGTATTCTTTATTGAGATATTAATTTTTTTGTAGTTTTTGGTTCAATTTCTCTAATGGTGGCAACTTGAGTATTGCATTTATGTGGTAAAAAGAGAAAAAATAGCCATAGAGTAAAAAAGAAGAAAAAAAAATAGAGATGCAGTTTAGTGGCTGGAGGTGAGGCTAAAAATGTAACTCTAAAATTCGCTGCATTGCATCAAACACAACGGCGTGCTTTCACAAAAAAGAAAAACTTTTAGCGATGCAATTTTAATTCATAATGCAATGAAATGCTATTTTATAATGCTAAAATATATTCAGATCTTTTTCATTTAGAGAAAAAATGATGTTAAAAAATTTGGTCTCTGTTCCATGTGATTGTTTTGTTTGGGTCGAATGAGAGACTTATATTGGAAGAATAAAGACCATCAAACTGTTTTAATCGCCTACTGCACCGCCATCTATCTCTTTTCTTCATGGAAAATAACAGATCACTGTATATTTTAATTGTCATTTTTTCATAGCAACTGAAAAAAATAGTAATTAAAAACCTGTTATGTCAATATATCGTCGGCTATAAAACCCGGTGAATGTTGTTGGTTTTATTTCGTTTTTATCTATGAATTTAGTGACTTTTAGTTCGTTAGTAAACTTACTTTACAAAAGATACATCAATTAACCCTTACAAAAATATATTTTAAAGAATATCTGGGTGTCATATTTTCTTAGTTGTTTTTAAAAACAGAGAATGCAATTTTATTCTTTGGCGAAATCTTTGGCTAATAACTGCTATCTTGTGTCTAATACGCAGGGCCGTAGTTAATAATAGGGAGGGCCCAAGAGAATGTAGGGGGGCTCATAGTTTTTTTTTTCTCTCTCTCTCTGACGCAGAAAGATATATTAGTGCATATTCATATTGTAGATTCTCTGTTTCTTATTAAACTGTTAAAATAACTTCATTTTACGCTTAGAAAAGTATATGATGATGAAGTTTTGAGTGTATAACTGATGCAAAATAGCCCATCATGTTAGCTTCATATGTACAAATAGGATGAGGGAATGTTGAAACACTTATTTTAGATACAATTTAGTAACTCTGCAAAACTGTGAAAAGGTTTCAAAACTAAATTAGATTTTTAAACAATATTTCATTTGAATTTTCCGGCCCTGCTAATACGGAAGTACCAATAATTTTAAAAGCTGTATATGATTACATAAATAATATGTTTTATATAAAATTGCTGTTTGGAATTAGTTGGCAGTTTAAAAAGCCTATTAAGTAGAAAAAATTTATTAGACTTTCCAATTTAAAATTTTAAAAAAGTTTTTCACCTTTACTTTGTGACCCGGGAACCCCGGGTTCGGTGTACTAGTTTTTATATATTCTATAATTGTACTCATATATATGTGCATTCTTAAATCACATAATGGGTGATATGAATACTAAGATTTTATCCATCTTAAGGTATTATTTAAAATTAGGCTTTAAAAGAATTGTTGCTTTAAATTTGTAAAATTGAAAAACAGAAGAAGATTAATGCCTGGATTGCTCAAAACTGATTCAAATATTTAAAGGAAGCAGACACCAGCTTCAATCTCAGAAATTCCAGGCCATGAGCTGTAAATTTTTACCAGTTAAAATCAGTATTGCCAGATTAGGAATATTTTTATTCAAATATTTACCCATTTTTCCTAATAGTTTGCTGTACTTAGCCGCAGAAATATGTAATTAAATAAAATACAGATTACAGCTAATTAAAGTAGTAGATATTTTGAATAAAAAATTGCATAGTATTAATAGTATTAACGAAATCTAACAATCAAAGGAAAAGTAGAAAGCAATCCAATTCCTAGCATCCTAAAATTTTTGGAAAACTAGGACTGTCCAAAAACACCACTTTACAAAAGGGAAAAAAAAAAAAAAAAAAAAAAAAAAAAAACTTACTGCAGGTAGATTGGGGATTTCAAGAGAGGCCAAACAATGAAAATGCTATTAATAGACTCTAATATTTGCATAAGCTTGAGGTTAAGCAAAATTTTTTATAGAAGATTATATTAACTATGCCAAAATATTTTTATATAACCTAATTTCTTTGTTTCTCTCTCTCTCTCTCTCTCTTTTATTATTATTTCATATTCTAAAACATAATAAAACCTCTCTTGCTACATTGAAAATAAATATAATTTATCTATTTAAATTGCATTTTCAGTTTTAAGTCTTTGATAATCTGAAGATATATGTCTAAATAAATCTGGAAATGTATTGTAACTTATTTTTTTTATTTGTCTGCATAATTATTTATTACAGATTAATAAAATATATGCATGTATGTATTCTTAATTTATGATAGCTAAAATAAGGTATGAGTATCCTTGTATTAAATGTGTAAAGATGTATCAAATATAAATATTTATTCATATTGATGCTATACAAAATTGATTATGCATGTATTATTCATTTATTCACTAAAGCTGAATTTATTTTTATTCACTTCCAATAATAAAAGTTATCCTAGAATCATTTTAATCAATTCAATAAACTCATTCCTTATTTACTTTAAAGGTTTTGTTTTTAATTTTAAAAGTAGATAGTAATATTAGTAAGTGTAATCCATAAAAAAAAATATATATATATATATCTTGCAATTAAAAAGAATAATTTCTAATAAGCTATTTTAATTAACTATTTTGGTATTTTTATGATAGCTGTGCACAAACCTCACCAAAAACAACTTATATTTTTCAGGTATGTAATTTAAAAATAATGGTTTGATGTTTTGGTTTATGATGTCATTTCTTTTTACCATTTATTACGATTCTTACAAGACTGGAAAGTTGGGAATTATAGGAAAAACAACAAATACTCAAAAAGTTATGGAAAGGGCAGAGAAAATTAATTTTCTTGTCCTAAAACCTGGAAAAGTTAGGGGTTTTTTTTAATTGCACTATCTGTGCTATCATGTGTCAAGATTCTCATGAGTTCTGAGGTCCGCCCACACACACACAAGAAAAAAAGTTAGGATTGTTCAGTTGTAAATAGAAATTTTTGCTGAATTAAGATTTTTAACAAAAATATTTTTTAGCTATACAAATTTGTTGCCAAATAATCGATTCTTCTGATGAATATTTAAATAAGAAAGCAAAAGAAAATTACGAAGCAAGCAAAAAAGAAACAGAAGAAAGAAAAGCTGTAGCTGAAATTGAAGTGTTAAAAGACAAAAAATTTAAACTTATACAACAAACTGCTACTGAAGCAATACAAATAAATGATATGATGGCAAAACTATTTGACAAATTTTGAATGTTTAATGAGTGCAAATTAAAGTTATGTATATACATATGAAAAATTTCTTTGAATCCATTTTAGTTGTATTTAAAAAGTTTTTTTTAAATTTCTTATTTGATTAATTTTAATTTATCATTTTTTTATATTTTAAATATCAAATGATATAGATTTTTAGTTTTAATTTTAAAGGTTTTTTTCATTTTCAGAGGTGTTTATGTTTTATTTTTATTAATAGATCAATTCTTATTAATATGTCAATTCTCTTTTGCTGTATAAGTTTAAACATTAAAATCTAGAATTGTAATTTGTGTTTCTAAAATGTTGTGGATTTTGGTCTGGGAATCGTAGAAAATATGATCTGAAAAACCAGGAAAAATTAGGGCAATTTTCTTATTCAAATGCAGGATGAATCCTGTTTGCTTAAATAAATGAATGAATGAATGAATGAAAGATATTAATTTTAAATGTATGTAATATGTGGATTTTTAAAATATATGTATTTTAAACATTCGTAATATATGCATTTTAAATTAAATGAGTAATGGAATTTATATTTTAAATGAAATAATGGCAACACAAGTGATTGCAATGGAAAAAAAAATATTTCGTGATTTATCATCTGTGCTCAACTAATGTAAAGGTACAAGTATGTCTTGTAGTTTGAAACATTTAAATAATAGCTATTTGTAATTTACAAAATTATCTCTGCAATGTATTTTCAATATATCTTAAGTTTAACTAATTGAAGACAGTTTTGTTAGAAAATTATATATATATATATTATAAATGAATAATTTATCATCATTATTATTATCAAACAATTAGCTGATAAAGCTAATTTCAAATTCAGTTTGAATTGTATAAAAAACTTAATTAAAAAGTTTAAATTCTAAGTACAATAATTTGCATATGAAACTTGTTTAAAAAGTCCAAAAATATATCTGCCTTATATTAATTAAAATCAAAGCAAAATACAGCAAAATTATGTTGTTTAAAAATATTGGTGGCAATCAAGTTTTCTGAATTAAAAGAGACTGACAGCCATGAGTTACTATTTTATTATTATTATCATTATTTTACTCTATTTAAAGAAAAGTTAAAAAATATTGATTAAAATTTTTTTAAGGTCTGTTGTTATCAAAAGTATGTTGACAGAATTGGAGGAACTGCCAGGGATTGAACCTGTAAAATCACAAGCAAAATTTTTAGTACCTGGTGTTCAGCCCAAGGTTTATAAAAGGCTGCTTGATAGACCTCTCTGTGGTAAGATGTGAAATATACTTTACATTTTAGTCTCTGTTTATTTTCATTTTATGTTATTGAAATTCAACTAATGTATATAAAAAAGCAAGTGGGTAAGTGTGATCACACATTGAAGAGGGGATTTCATTTATGTTTTAAAACACTTTATCCTTTAATTAAAAAATCAAAATTTTTTTATTTATAATTATTAAATCCTTACATAAATGGCAGCACCATTAGATTTAATTTAAAAATAAATAAAGTATTTTAAAATTACATTAAAAATATTCAAATAAAATTATTTAAATAAAATTTAAAAAATCCAAATATTTTTAAAAATTTAGTGGTGATATAAATAGCATATAAAAATTTTAAAAGCAAAAAATTCTTTAAAACTTATTTAAATACTGAAATAATTCAGTAAAGATCCATATTAATTCTTTCACTTTCCAAACACTAGATGACCTCATAGAAGGATGTTAACACAAATAGTTTTTTGACAGATGAATAACACCTTAATTATCAATAAATATACAATTCAATCAATAAATTACAATTAATTACTCAGTAGTAACAAAAATTTTTAGTTGCTCCTTTTTAAATGTCTGTGTAGAAATAACACTTTTTTTTCATCACCCAATAAAGAAGTCACACTTCTATGATAACATTATTATAAATATATAATTTTTTAATTTCATAATTCTATGTCAAGATACATTCTCTGTCATCCATGAAAAACATATTCTGTAAAATTATCTTTATATAAGCATATTGTTTACCAACTTAATGATTTAATTATTTTTTACAATATGTTTTGATCAACAAAACATATGCTTGCATCAGGTATAAAAATCTTCCAGAGATCCATGATTATCTTTTCTTCTTTTTTGTCTTCTGATCATTAAAAAATAAATCTTTCTTATAATTTTCTCTTAAATTAACCCAATAATCACTGCAGTTTTCATTTAAATTGCAATTTGCAAATGAATGTATTGAGTGTGATGATTTAGTGGCTAATGTGATTATGATTTGTCACTTATTTGTTTATCTGTGTATATATTGAAAAAAAAATTGTAATTTCTCTTGATTTTGGTGATCATGTGAAAAAAATATTAAAAGTAAGTTTTTTTTTTTTAATTGCTTCAATAAGTTTTTTACCACATTTATAGAAAAAATTACTATTATAATTTTGTTAGAAAGCAGTATTTATAAGATAATACTTGTCACACATAAAGTAAGTTTTAGTTATTCCATATCTGATGAATAATTTCATACATACATATGTATATGTGTGTGTGTGTGAATATATTACCTTTTTGCAATCTTATGTTTGTTTTTTGAAGTTTGTAGGATCTGAAGTTTATTTGTTGAAATATTTATTTTCTCAAGTTGTTTCAAATCTAAACATCCTTAGCTGTTTAATGTTATATATATATATATATACAGTAGACTCCCTCAAATTCGCAGTCCTAAAATCCGCAACTCTCTAAAATCTGCACATATTTTACAGATGTAAACAATGAAACATTCAGTTCAGATGTAGGTGCAAAAATTGATTTTTTCAATTTTATATTGATTCCATACATTTTTTAATTTATAATTTTTGTTAAGGTTATTGAATTCATGTTTTTTCATGAAGAAAGAATAATTTATTTCTGAAAAAAAAAGAAAATAAATAAAGATATTGCTAATATCATTGGTATTGCTAATATCATATTGCTAATCAAGTCTTACCAAATATATTTATGTATTAATCAAGCTTTTTTGGTTATTAAGTCTGGCTAAACTGGAAATAAAGATTCATTATTTTATGATCCTGATGTGAATTAGATATATACCTTTATAAGGCAAGTTTCATTGAATAAGTTAGGAAAAACACATTTCCTTTTTTATAATGAATATTTAACTGTACATTATTGATTATTAACTTGATCTTTCCTTTTAGTATTTTAATCATTTTTAAAACTATTTAAATTTTTATTATTTTAGTTTATGCATTCATTATACTTTTGATTTCATTATTAATTACATTCAAATTATTTTTTGAAAAATGTAAGCACAGCAACGACCAGAAATTTGCAAAATTCTAAAATCCGCAAAACCTCTGGTCCCAAGCTGTGCGGATTTAAGGGAGTCTACTGTATGTATATATTAAAGCAATATACATTGCTTTAATATATATTTCAAATTTTATGAGTGATCTTAAAAAAAGTTTTTAAACATGTAGTTTTTAAAACAAATTTTGTATCTTATACCTTAAAATTAAGTTCAGCTTTTTCTTTGTATTAAAAGATGTATCTTCATTTTAATTTTATTTTTTCAGATAGTTTAGAAGAACAGATGGAGAAAGTAAGTAAAAAGAAAAAATTGAAAATGTCCAAAGAATTAACAATTGTGCCATTATAAGTGCAAAAGTGGAAAAGAAAAAAAACTATTGGCTCATCTGAAACTTCTATTAAACTTTTAAAAATCAAACATATTGTTATTTGTTATTTCTGAAGAGTGTTTCATTTTCATCAGGACTCATTGTTATTTTTCAAATTATTTCTGTCATCATATCATTGGTGTTAAATTTATGTATATGTATGTGTGTGTGTTGAGAGGGGGCAAATGTATATAAGCATATTTACTTTAATTATGGTCAAGTTTTTGTGTCTTTTCTTTACTTTTAAAAATTTAGTTTTGCAATTATGTTTGTTGGTGTATTACTATTTGAAACTTATTTATTGGCAAGGATATTTTACCAAGAAATTAATTATAAAAAAAACTATTTATTAAGAATACTTTATTATAATTATGACTATGATGCATTTAAATATATTTTTGCTGCAGAAAATATTTTGAGTTTAAACTAAAAATTTTTAAATGTGAACATTTAATGTGAAATGAACAGAAAAAGATATTACAGGAAAAATTAAATATATTCACACATTAAAACATTTATGACACATTGGTATATTTTTTTGTGTTAAAGCTCTTTTGACATCATTTATCACAAGGCTCTTTGGCATTTTATGGTCCATCTACAACTATGTTGTTTGTATTCCTGTTGACCTCTCCTGAATTTTCACTGTCTGTACTAGGTTCACATCTTGTTTGGTCAACATTGTCTAGAGGATAAATGTCTACATGCATTTCCTGCATAGCATCTCTTGCTTTTTTTATAATTTCTGTACTGAGTTTGGTGGTTCTAGACAAAATGTCGACATTTTGAATACTTCCAAACAGTACTGGATCACATCCCCAAACAACTGCATAGTTCTCATAGTCTGTGTCTACAATTCCAAATGTGCTCAAAGAAAAGTGAGCTGCATAAAAATAAAAAGAATAATGTTAATGATAATTATAATTATAATAATAACAGTGTGTAAAGAGAATAACTGATAATTTTATTTATATATTAGTTAATTAAAAATAAAATATTTTTTTTGTTGTTGTTTTTAAAACACTAATCATTGTCCGATCCAATGCCAGTTTGCTCTTAGTTTATAAATTGAAAAATGCAGACCTATATAAACTTTCTTATTATATTTTAATATATTTTTTGTTTGCACCTTGTCCTCACTCAAAACTACAAGTTTCTTACTCGGGATAAGTGCTAATCATATTTAAGAGGCTATTTCACTCACATGAAAATATCTATTCTCTAATGTTAATGCTGTCAAAGAAATTTATTAAAATATGTTGTTTGCATTTTGATTAAAAAAAAAAAAAAAAAAAAAAAAAAAAATCATTTAAAAATAAATGTTTTTTGAACTGTTTAGCTGAGATCAATCTCTACAAAGACAGATTTTTCCTTTTTTTAATTCTGCTTAGAACCTTTTTTTTTCAGGATATTTTTAATTTTAGAACAAGCTTTGAAAAGTAAAAGTAATCCTTATTTAAAAAAAAAAAAAAAAAAAAAAAAACCTGTAAAGTTAAAAATGACTTTTGTAAAAATTAACCTCAGTTATTTTATGGAAAAAAAAAAAAATGCAAATGAGATATCTTGAAAAATTTCTTTCATAGGATTTATAGTATCAAGTGTATGTTTGTTTCCAAGTCAGTGTAACATCTTTTAAAAGAGAAACTTATTTCATATCTCCGATAATGGAGTTATGTTTTTTATTATGTGGTAAATATTGTCTTGATTTTTTATGCTATAAAATAACACAAATTGCTTTATTGCTATGCATGTACTCTGAGATTGAAGTTTAATAAGTATCTGTTTGGAATAGATGTTAAATCAATTTGTATGTACTTGAATCTTGTTTCAGTGCTGAAATTTGCCGTCTGATTGAATTTGCTGCTTATCAATAGTATTTATCAATTTTAATCTTTACATTACAACATGTATTTCTTTAAAACATCATATTAGATATGGTAATTACAGTGGATTTGAAAATAATATATTACTTAAAAAATATATTCAAAATTATGTCTTGAATGAATAATAATTCAATAATAATTATTGATTTTTAAAAGAAGGAACATTACATTTACATAATATTTCATTATTATGTAAAAAAGTATTGCATTGTAAAAATATACATTGCTAATACACAGAAGGAAAAAAAAATGTCTAAGAACTATCATTAACAACTTTAATGTTTGTCCTGAGGTAACCCAGAGGCAAAAGCGCTATTTCCCTATAACTGGCTGCAGTCCAAATAGTTAAATGGAATTAAAGTTTGGTATTAGCCTGAAGCCTGTTTTAAAGAATTTAATACATATAATCCTTTTTAATTGACTTATGTTTTTCTGGAAATTTTAAACATTTTGAATTTTTCTTTTTTGGTGTCATCCATTAATTAAGTTATACAAATTTTGTAATTTTTAATGTGCATTCCCTTTATGTCAAAGACTGTAATGTACACAAGCAATACCTCATCTCTTGTTATGACGTCACATTTTTTGTTACTGCTAACTTAAAAGTATTGATTAAAATAATACCGTATTTATTTTATTTATTATTTTTTAAATTTGTGATGAATTTCAAAATAACTGTATAAAAAATTTGACAAATCTTAAAACCAATTGTATATGTGTATGTAGTTTTCATATTTTCATCAATTATAACACATTAATCATATTAAATGAGTATGTGGATTTTTCTACAGTTCTTTAATATCATCTATCATTGGCGTGCCACATTTACCATCTTTTCAGTTAGTGTTGAAAAGATGGCTAATATCAATATCTTCTTCCAACCATTGTGCATGCTCATATATAAAATTCAATAGTTTTGAATTATTCTCCTCAGTCCTGAGACAAATATTACAAGGGACCCCAAAAACCAGTTTAAAATTACTACACAACATCTCCAAAAAAATATTATTTAACATACCGATGCATATGATATGCATGCATTTATTAGAAAGGTCTAGAAGTAATTTTAACAATTCTAAAAGCATTTAAATGAGTTTAAAGGGTGTTATTTAGAATCTCCTCCAAACAATACTAGGACTGAGAAGGTTATGTATACTTTCTAATACTACTTATATGAATATCGTAAAACTATCAAGAGCCTGTTTGTTTAAACTTAAAGTTTTTGTAATTCAAAGAAAGAGGGAAATTATGTACCTAATACTACCAGGGGTTTATCCAGACTTTTCTCATAAGGTCCTGTTTTTGTGAAATTGTGAATTTTTTTTTTTGCATATTTGTGAAAATTCTAGTCAGATTTTTGTGAATTTTAAATTATCATTGTCTTTAGGTTCTAATTTCCGATATATAAAAAGCTAAGTAATATGCTCTTTGGTGAGTTCAACTGCTTATTTACAAGCCAGATTTTATTATTAAATGAATAAATTTCTGAAAGATTATATTTGAAGGCGAAAAAATTCTGTGAAAGGTCTATTTAAGAGACAAATATTTTTGTGAAGGATCCTGTTTTGGGATAAAATGTTTTGTGAAGGGTCTTGTTTCAAGATAACTTGTTTTGTGAAGGGTCCTGTTTCAAGATAACTTATTTTGCGAGGGGTCCTGTTTCAAGATAACTTAACTTGTGAAGGGTCTTTTGAAGAATCCAAAATTTTCCTAAACATTTCCCTGACTACTTGAGTGAAAAAATGCATATTTTTAAGGAAATTTATTATGTTGCTTGCAAGCAAACTCACTTATTTTTATAATTTTATTGTGATGTCACAAAGGGTTAAACATCCCCCTCCTCCCTACTACACTGTGTCATACTTTGTGGACTCTCTGCCTCTCTCATAAAGTGAGATTACTAGAAGAAAGTTAATTAATACACGATCCCTTAAATTAGTTGTTGTTGTACATTGTATAATAATGTATTGTTTATAAAACTGTCTTTCAATTTATTTCGCCCATGAATTTCTTCTATGTATATCCAAATGTATATGTACTCCATCTTGAAATCAAAACCATGTTAAATGATGAATTGTGATATGTAAATGTGTTATGTATTTCTTCTAAAATTGTAAATAAAATGTGTATTTTAATGTCATCTCATTTATAAATTTATTAATTAAATTTATAAATTTGTACTGGAAAAAAAAGGACATAATTTATTTATTTAAAATATATCATTATGTAGTAAAATTGTTATTAGATAAAAAAGATTTGAAATATAAAGATAAAAGATATTCAAAAGGTTAATTTAATAAATAAGGTGTAAAGACCTTAAAGGTTAATTAAGGTCTTCTATTTTTTAAGTCTGAAAGATAAGAAAAAAGAGATTTTCTAAAAATATTTATTTCAGCAACATGCAGATTATGCATAAATAGTACTTTATATTTAAGCAACATGCAGATTATGCATGAATAGTATTTTATAAAAGTAGAAAAAAGAGGTACAATATTTTTAATAATTCTTGCATTTAAGAGAGTACCTCAGTCAAATGAAAAGACCTGTTTGCTAATGCTAATCCTATGAAAGAAATTTATAAATATATCTCAGTTGCATTTCAATATTTTTAAATGAATTTTTTCAAGCAGGATAACTGAGATCAATCTATATAAAAGCTGTTTTTTACTTTTTCAATTTTGTTTACAGATACAGTCGACTCTCGTTAATTCGAAATCAGATAATTCGAATTTTCGCTTAATTCGAACTAAACATAAAGTCCCGAAATTTTCAATGACAGAATAATGTTTAAAATTTTCATTAATTCGAACTCATTTTCTCTTGACTTCGTTTAATTCGAACTAACGGAAATTCTGATTTTTCATTTTTCTTTCCTTTCTTTCTCATGGATTTCAGATCATTTGAATAACTTTCTTTCTGTGATTTTTGTGAAAATTATTCTGAACGAGTATACATATAATCCAATCCATTTGATGTCCACTTTTGCAGTGCCTCGTCTGTCCATCACTGACGCCTTAAAATTTTCTTCCAATGTACTTGTTTCTAATCTTTTAATTAGTTTATGTATTTATACATTCTAATTTAATATTTAGTCATATTCTAATGATAACAGACGAAATAAATAAATATAAAAAAAACACTATAACATTAATTCCTGTGTGATATATTATATTAAGCATGTTTTCATTTCATATTTCCCGTAATTCGAACTTCGGATTATTCAAACATTTCTTGTGGTCCCGACAAGTTCGAATTAACGAAAGCTGACTGTATTCTTAATGAAAACATTTTCATTTTTGGAACCAATTTCAAAAGTAAAAACATTTTATTAATAATATCTGTAAACAACATCGAAAAAGTAAAAAACAGCTTTTTTATGAATCAATCTCAATAGTAAAAAAAAAATCATTTTAAAATATTGAAATGCAACTGAGACCTATCTTTTAAAAAATTTTACATAGGATTAGTATTAGCAAGTAGGTCTTTTCACTTGACTAAAGTGGCTTCTTAAGATAAACACAGAATTTGTATGAATTATTAAGTTTTTCAAATATCTTCTTTATATTTTCGAAAAATGTAGAGTTCTTCATTTCTCTTGCAGAATCTTCTGATTTAGCAAAGAATTGAACAAGTAAATTTAATTATGAATAAAAGTAATATGATACAATGCCTAGCCTACATTTAAGGGAGACCAAACTGGTTGTAGTTAATTATATTTCTCTTTATCCTTTGAATTACAAAAGTTTGCAGTAAAAATATGCAAGATCATGAGGGCTTTATGGTACTTATTTCATTAAATAATGGGCAGTATACAACTTCTTTATAAGTAAAATTGTCACCAAGCCTCATGAAAAGATTATTTTAAATTTTAAGGGATGTATTTGCTTTAATTGGAACAAAACAAAGTTTTACATCATCATCCAAAACAACGAAAAAGACATAGTGGTGAGCATAAATAATATCAAAGATTGATCTGAAAGTCTATGTGCTCAATGTGATTGCTGTGTTGCAAATAATTGAAAGTATGAGAATTTTTTTAAGTTTGTTTTATTTTGTTGCCCATTTATAAAACATTTTAAAAAAGTATTTGCATTGCTGTTTTAATCAAAATTAGCTCTAAATTAGCAGTTGAAGGAAATATAAAATCACATCAATATAAAGTTCATTCAAGCATGACAATCTATGACATAGGTTGAGGATAAGTTAAAACATGAAATTTGGATGCTAGTTCTGTTTGTTTATTTTTCAACAAATAAATTACATTTTAAAAAGCAAAATATGTTAGTAATTACAACTTACCAAAATTTCTTTGGAGTCTAAATATAGAATTTGTATCATTTCTTAAGAAATTCACTTTCCTTGGTTTCACATATTGTGTGTGGAAACTGCAAGAAAAAAAGTAAAGGAAATAAATAAACATAATGATTAATGTTTTACTTTGTAATTTTTGTTAAGATTAGTAAATTCATGTTTTTACATGGATGAAGAATAAATTTATTTCTTAGAGAATTCAAGATATTGCTGATAACACTGCAATCACAATCGTCTTACCAAATATATTTATGTATTAATCAACCTTGTTTGGTTATTAAATCTGGCTAAATCTGAAATAAAACTTCCTTATTTTATCATTTTGATGTGAATTAGTAATGTACCTTTATGAGGCAAATATCATTGAATAATTTAGGAAAAATACATTTTTATCTTTATAATGAATATTTAATAATACAATATTGAATATTAATTTGACCTTTGCTATTAATATTTTAATCATTTTAAAAATTATCTGAATTTTTATTGTTTTAATTTATTATTTATTTTAATATTTTATTGTATTGTAAAGATTTATTATAGTTTCAATTGCATTATTAAATACATTTAAATTTCTGTTTTAAAAAATGTAAACAAAGCAATAACCAGAAATCTGCAAAGTTCTAAAATCCACACAACCTCTGGTCCCAAGCTGTGAAGATATGGGGGATTCTAATGTATTGCCAAAAGTTACCGTACATCTTTGATTTTAAATATTTTTTACAGGGAAGTATCTAGAGAAATGATGAATTCTTCTGGAACATGCTTGGCATCATGTTTTTCACCGAAGGTTCATTCATGGAGGTAGTTAGAGGACGCAATGAAAATATATTTCAGATCACACTCTAAAATAAAGTATGTGAAATGACCTATAGGTATAGCTCCTGACTGTGTGAAACTTGTACAAAATTTGTATTTATTTGTGTATGAATAGCAGATATATTAATGGAGAAGGAGATATAAATGTTTTTTAAGGGGGAAAAATGCATGTTTTGTTTAATAATAAGATATTATGAAGCAGGGTTATCAGTCAAATGTATGGTTTTCAATCAGATTTTATCACAGAGACCAGTTGACTATCTGCACAAACCATCACCTCATTGATTTCACAACTGAAATTTTTGGATTAATTAAAACCCATTTAGCATGTTAAAATGCAACTGGTCTGCCAAGTCATCTTGATAAAAACCATTTGCAGGTGCAATTTTAGTGGTTGATTGGTAGATATGCCATTGTGGTTCCCTGCACTCAAAAGTACGAAAACATGAAGGACTGGATATAGGAAAACACAATGTGTAATTTTCCAATCAACCATTAAAATCACCTCTTCAAGTGATTTCCACCAAGGTATGATTTACTTGACCAATTGCATTTAAATATACTTATCAAGTTTTAATTAATTATGCATCATCAGCCATGAACTCTATTAGGTGGTGGTTTTGCAACTGCTGTCCAGTCTAACACATTCAGAAAACATGACAACATACAATAGAACAAACTTATTACAATTAAAAAACTTAATTTGTTGAATATATGACAGGCTATGAGCACATTTGTCTGAAATAATTTTTAACTGTATATTCATAAACGATAGCAAAAATTTCTTTGCATAACTTAGTTGTGAAGGTATAGGACAGCTCACATAAAAGAATCAGTCAAATATTGTGAATATTAAAAAAAATAGAGAGCTGAATTTAGCTGCTATATAAGAGTAGCTGGATGATAAGGAATTTTCCACAAATTGTTATTCTTTTTATTAACTTCCAACAGAGAGTTAATATTTAATGTACTATGTTCACTCTGTAACTCTGGAACCAATGCTTCGATTTAGATAATTTTTTTTTTTTTTGGGAAGAAATTTTTTTTGATGATTCTTCGAACAAGAACTAAAGTATAAAGAAAAATGAAGAAACAAAATAAAATAAAACTGATAATTTGTGGAAAATGCCTTATCCAGCTACATATAGAAAGCAAGTGAAACTAAGCTTGTTATCACTTTGATTTTTTATAGTTTCGAGTGTTATTTTTATATTGTCCAATATAGTTAGCTACTAAATTACATAAAAACATTTCTGTAATCTTTAGCGTATGCACAGTTAAATATATTTCATACAAATAGTCACATTTTATCAAATATTTAATGTATTTATAAGAATCATAATATGCTACTTCTACTATACTTAATCAAGTTTTCTGCAAGTGGCCTTAAATTTGGTTGAGGATTCTACATGCTATAAACAAAACTAGTCAGATGTGGCAATCCCAAAACTTTTTGTATCTAATACATGTTAATACTTACTGAAAAATGCAGCATAGCAGCACCACCTGTTAGGAGATTTACACATAAATCTAGTCAGCAACAACTTATGTCAACTTTGAATTGAGTCTGAAGTTTGATGAAAACCTGTGCATTAGTTTCTGGGATAGAGCTATTGTAGAAATCTTTAAAAATTCTGCATAATAGCGCTTCCTGTTGGGTAACGTACACCAAAAATTAATCCGAATCAATTTTTATCATGTATTGAGTCTGAAGTTTGATGAAAATTCATGCATTAATTCTTGAGATACATTTATTGTTAAATCATACAAAATGCAGCATAACAGCGCCATCTCTTGAGTATTTTGCATCAGAAAATAATCAACCCCAAATTACATGAAGGGCTAATTGAATCTGAAGTTTTATGAAAATCTGTGCATTAGTTCTTGAGATAGAACTATTATAGAAATTGTGAATAATACATCGTAGCAGCTGCAGAATCTTCTAAAACGTATAACTTCATCGAAAACCGGAAGTCAAAAATTTTCACGAATCCAATATTTTCTTCTTGAAAAGATTAAACAAACAAACAAAAAAACAAAAAAAAAAAAAAAAAAAAAAAAAAAAAAAAACTAAGAATATTTGTTGATTTTTTTTTTTTTTTTTTTTTTTTTTTTTAAGAAACCTATATATTTCTATGACTATGAGTCTCATAACTCAAAAAACTTCTTTTATCAGGAAATGCAAAAAACTGTTTCAGGCTGTGGTAGGTTCAATGGCAATGTTGCAAATACAAATGCTATCTGGTGGCTAGATTTTAAATGCATTATGTTCTATTTTAGGTGATTGGTAGAGGAATGAAAGCCACTCAGAATGGCAGCCATAGCTCAAAAAGTTCAATTTTTGACTTATGACTTAGACCGGGAGGCGGCAACACCGACAGTCACTTCATCGAATTCACAGATGAAAATCTAGGATTAGTTAAATTTTGACTCGCATATTGAAACGCAATCGGTCTGCCAAGTCTTATCTTGTCGAAAATACCTAAAAATCCGATTTTAGCAGTTGACTTATAGGTTTACCATTATGTTTTCCTGTTCCCAAGTCTTCATGTTTTCGTACTTTTGGATGCAGGAAAGCACAACTGTAAATCTACAAGTCAACCTCTAAAATAACGTTTTTAGGTGATTTTCATCAAGATATGACTTGCTAGACCGATTGCGTTTTAATATGCGAATACAAATTTACCTAATCTTAGATTTTCATCCGTGAACTCCGTGATGTGATTGTCTGTGTTGCTGCTTCATTTCTGTAGCAAGAGTGCGATATGTGCTACATCGTGTCCCAAAAATATAGACAAAGATAAAAAAAAAAAAAAAAAAAAAAAAGATAAGATAATTGCAAGTTAAAATATATTTTATGATTTTCAGAAATAATTCAGATACAATTTTCAATTGATTTATTCGGATGTATTGTAAAAAGAATTAAACAATACATAAAAACTATGAAAAGAAAATCTAATATCGCCTGTCTCAAAAAAAAAAAAAAATAGATATCGTCTGACTTTAATTTGAAATATTATTACTAAAATATTTTTTCAGCAAACTGTTATTTATTCACAATTCTTGAATGTATGTAGTATATCGTCTGCTGATCTGACTTTTATTGGTTTGGAATATTTTTTTTTTGCTTGTTTTCGATTCACTAATCAGTCTTTTTACAGTGTCTCACAAAAGTGATGGGACACTTGTGCTTTATAAAAAGAAACTGCAATAAAATAAATAAACAAACATGTGCAAAAATTTTTTGGGTGTGTTTCATATTTAAAGTTAGTAACAATTATTACATAACATACATTTTGTCAAAATATTAAAATATTAATTTAGGAAAAATACAATTGTTCAGAACGGAGCAAAAAATGGCTCACATAAGTGATGGGACACTTACTTTTCCATCAAATATTTATCCAAAAATTTTACTTTTTAAAAGGTTTTAATATTTTGTTGGATTTCCTTTTACTTTTAAAACATGATTTAATCTTTTTGGGATGGATTCGACTAATTTTTTTGTGATTTCTGGAGTGATTTTACCCCATTCTTCTTGAAGCACCGATTTTAGTTGTTGTTTTGAAGAAATGGTGTGTTTGCGAATTCTTGATTCAAATTCTTGCCAAATATTCTCTATGGGATTTAAGTCTGGAGATTGTGGTGGTGTTTTTATTATTTCAGGACAGTTATATAGCAGCCAGAGTCTAGCGTTCAGAGCAGTGTGCTTGGGGTCATTGTCGTGGTAAATTTAAAATCGTTATGAAGGTTCAATTTTCGTGCTGAAGATTTCAAATTTTGCTTTAAAATATCAATATACTTGTACTGATCCATTATACTGTCAATAAAAACAAGATTACAAACTCCAGCGGACGACATACACCCCCATACCATAACTCCTCCTCCACCATGTTTTACTGTTGGTACCAAGTTCTGTTTGCGAAATTCTTCCCTGGGTTTTCTCCACACCAAGATTCTACCGTCAGAACCAAATATATTCAATTTACTCTCATCAGCAAATACAACTTTATTCCAGTAATCAGAATTCTTATCTATGTTGGATTTTGCGAAAGCTAGTCTGAGTTTTCTATTCTTTTCACTTACGAAGAATTTTTTCCTGGCTACTGTACCGTGATATCCAGCAGATCGAATTACCCTTCTAATAGTCTCAGGATTAACAATTATTCCATATAATGCTTGTAAATCAGCAACAACTTTTGAAGCACTATTTCTTGGCTTTTTTTTAATATTTCGAACGATAATTCGCTTTATTCCATTGGATAGTTTTGATGGTCGGCCAGGTCTTCTTTTATCCTGAATCATATGATTCTTTTTATATCGTTTAATGATATTGAAAACTGTTGAACGACTCAAGTTAACTGTTTCAGCAGTTTTTCTAATAGATTTTCCACGTTCAATATGCAAATTAATAACTAATTTTCTAATTTCAGGCGAAGTTTCTTTTCGTTTAGCATTCATGGCTACACAGAGCTAAAAAACACAAAAATTCCAAAACAAACTGGAGAGAAATACTGCAGATGATTTTATAAATTATTGCCAATTACTTTTAAGTAAAAATAAAACCCCAAAAAATATTTTTATTGCTTATTTCAGACGATTTTTGTTGCATATATAATGGTGTCCCATCACTTATGTGAGCTATTTTTTGCTCCGTTCTAAACATTTGTATTTTTATTAAATTAATATTTTAATATTTTGACAAAATGTATGTTATGTAATAATCTTTACTAAATTTAAGTATGAAACACACCCACAAAAAAATGTGTACATTTTTTTAAATTTATTTGATTAGTTTCCTTTTGTAAAGCACAAGTGTCCCATCACTTATGTGAGACACTGTATAAATTTGGCAAAATGATTAGGGGTAAGATTTCGGAAGAGGAGATCACCAAACTTTTGTCTTCAAAAAGAGATATCCGAGATTTTAAAGACATCTTTAAAAGTGTTTATAGAATTTTGCGTGATGGCGATTGGCGACAAGTGATGTAGTAAGAAAAGACCGGGTCAACAAAGAATTATACCTATACTATACGAAATGGCAAATTCATTCTAAGCATGACATCTAGAAAAAATATTTCATTGCGAAAAATTGCATCCAAATTTGAAGTGTCAAAAAATTCCATTCACAGAAGAATAATGAAATCTAAACGAATAACTTTCTAGAAAATGTTGAATAAATCACGTCTAAAAAAATTCTACAAAACTGTAGGTTTAAACTGGGCTAATAAAATGATGTCTTATGGTGACAAATGGCTGTCAACAATATTTAGTGACGAGAAAAAGTAGAATTTGAATGGATCAGATGTACTTAAATTTTAATGGTATGATTTAAGAAGCGAACGAAAAAGAGCAATAATGATTTCAGGTGGTTTTGGATTTAATGGACAAACAATTTTGGCACTTTGCAGCAAGAAACTGATTTCCCAGGACTATCAGCAAATCTTAGAGGATCATTTTATTCCTCTTAAGGATTTGCTGGGAGAATCAAGCTGTGTATTTCAACAAGATTTTCAACAACACAGCCTATTCATGTGCTTAACTCGACAAAGACGTGGTTTACCAATGAGTAAGATCAATGTGATAGACTTGCCATCACTTAGTCCGGACTTAAATCCCATGAACCACGTGTGGCGATATTTAGTACGAAAAGTATATGAAAATGGACGCCAATATTTTTCGACCAAAGACCTTTCAATAGCGATAGAGCAAGCATAGAATGAACTATTCCCAGAGGTAAGCAAAACTTAATACTTTCGATGAAAAACAGTGTAATTGAGGTGAATAGAGGTATAGAAACACAATTAAATACTACTAACATTTATAACTGTGTTTCTCAACCTTAATAATCCGTAAAACAAATAGTGTCTATAATTATGGTACAAAGTATTTTCTGTTTTTTTTAATAAATTCGCATTTGTCTGTTTTCTAAATACAAATTAATTTTAATTTGTGCTTCATGTAGTATTTCTAATTAGCTACATATAAAAAAAATTTCATCCCATTCTTATTTTTACTGTGAATTGTATTTTATGTGTTTGTCTATATTTTTGATTTTTGGGACACTTTGTATTTGTATACAAACGAACACAGAGATCATGCACGACATTATATAATCATACAACTACTTCGGATCATTTCAAACTTATTTATTTTTATTATTTTTTTTAACCGGGTGATTGCAAATATCATTATTTTTATTCAATTTGTGAGTATAAATAAATGATACAAAATACAGTGAAAGGCTAATTAAAATTCATAAATAAAAAATAAATATGTCACTAATATAACAAAATAAAAGAAATCAGTTATAATTATTTTTGATAATGTAATACTAAAAATAAGGCGTGGGAAATTATGAGTCAAGCATGTCAAATGAGGTGCGTTCGTATTATAAATTGTTTTATAATTATTCAGATCTTGGTCTTGGGGCAATAGTTGTTCCACTCTTATGCGAAAATGCATGAATACAAAATTTGTTACGATTATCAATATTAAACTCAGTAATACGAAAATAATAGGACTTCAATTTAAATAGGACGTAATCACAATGGCAACCAAGAATAATTATCTATTATGGGATAGCACTGAACTAATTACGTATAATACAATTTAATTAAAGGAAGAAAACTTTTATTAATACTTTTTAAAATTTTGATTCGATTTTCATAAAATTTGAAAGGATTCAATAAAATTTTACAACGATTATATTTATTAAATTTCAAACCATTCGGTTGGGTAGTTCTTGCAAAGTTATATGCGGACAGGCAGACAGACAGATTGATCAGACGATGACTATAGGTACTACGTATTTATGTAAGTACGAATGTAAGCACCTAATATCTATACTACTACTACTGCTAATAATAATAATAGTCTGAAAAGTCTGTTTATGAAATTCAATTATCTAATTTTGTTACTCAAACACGAGTAAAAAAATAACTAGGACTTCCCTCAGAGGGATTAGTCTGAGCGATATTGCTGAGAATACACATTTAATAACTTGCGATAAGTAAAGAAAATGAGATGTTACCTTTAATTGGTCATTCATTGTGATAAAATATAATGATGAAAATAAGCATATCGAATCGTAGAACTACAAAATCTTGTTGCATATACTATTTTTATAAAAGAAAAGCAAACCATGCATGGATATAAAATTGGAAATATGCAAAATGTTAAAAGTAATACAGAAAAAAAAAACACCAAATTTTCCTATATTGGAAATGTAGCTCTTTGAAATGATGTCATGAGCATAAACAGAAGCTTCGCACCGATTTGAGAAACTATAAATAACATAAACTATAATGTTTGAAGAGAAGTGGAGTGTATTTTATACGGTGTGAAATCCGTCCGAATAGTTTATAATGTTGAATATCTGTTTTCCACGGATGCAATGAGGTTGTCGATAAGAGTTAAGGAATCCTTTTTTAAAAATTTGTCCTAAACGAGCACTTACATCTTATAAGTTACTGTGATGCCAAAGTTATAGTTTCTGACCCCAACAGTATCCTAAAAATTGCAATATTCTCAATAAATTGGTTTTAAAACTTTTTCTAGAAAAAAAAAATGTTTAATATGTGAAATTAAATTGTCGAATGTTTTAGAAATCGTTCATAACGAGAATATTATATCTTAAAGTTGCCACCAAAAAAAAAAAAAAAAAAAAAGATTTTAAATTTTTAGTCATATCATTATCAACATCAAAGCATTCTCAATTTTAGAACTTTTTTTGCTCGTGAATTGATGGTGATTATTGTTCCTAGGCAAAATATAGTATATTTTGCAGCAAAGATGGTTACCAACATTTTTTGCCCACATTATTTTTTATATCGGCTAGGTACTCCCAATGCTAACGAAAAACACACAAACGTTAATTCTTTATAGCATAGAAATACAGAATCAAAAGCTATTTATCTCCCATTATATACACATAAACAGGGGTGGGAAAATACATCATTTTGCTCGCTAGTGGCGAGTGGATTTTCTCATAAGGCGAGTGCATTTTTAGTTTTTGAAAAACTGTAGGCAATAGACACATTATCAGAAACACTTTTTTAATCTAGATATTTTAACTTTAAAAATTATTACAGTGTAAGTATGGTACTAAGTTCTATCTAATATTAATATTGTTATATGCTTTGTTACATATATTTCTTAATATTATACAAAAAAGAATTATGAAAATGCATTGTAGTAATAGTAATTTTGTCTGTAATCGCGTGCGATTTTGTCATAACTATTTTCAACTGCGTGTGTTGCATCTTGCGGGCTGGCGAAATAAATTCTTGGCTGGTAAGAATTTGGAAAATTTCCCCACCCCTGCACATAAATTATCTAATTAGTGCTAGCAGATGAATTTTTAAATATACATAGATCAATATATATACATAGATCAATATAATGCTTCATTTTTCTTTTATTATTATTTCTTAGTATTCATTTTTCATTTATTTGTATTATTCAGTAAAAAACTCACATTCTTAAGCCCGAATTACGTCAAACTTTTTATAAAAGCGCTTAAGTCCATATAACAGCGAAGTATTGTGAAGAGTATTAAATACAAGGTAGTAAGACACTTAGCCAAACGCAGGTAATAAATCGCCAAATATTATTCTTTTCGCCCTCTCTCGAAACGTATTTTTTCCGTACATTTAAAAAACACGATTTAGAGTCATCTTATTTAAAATTCAAATAAATAAATAAGAGGAAGCAATAATAGCGTAAGTCAAAACATTTTATTTCAGCATCAAGGAATTGTATCGTAGTTACACATGTGGAAAAAAGTTGCTTTTGGCCAAAAAACGTCTTCACTAAATTTGAATCCGATTAAAAAAAGTACCGTGATTAATTGAAATATTATAGGCAGAGCTGCCAAGTCTCCAGCATTTTGGATACCGGTATTTTAATACAGAAAATGTTTTATTAAATTGGAACATTCTGCAGATTTAAAAAATAACTTTTCCCATAAGAACATTCTGCTGTGCAATAAGCGGGGGCTTGGCATCTCTGTATAGGAATATTTCGTAATCTACTTTTTAACCTTAAAAAAAGCAACGACCATTTTTCGGGTACAAAAAGTATTGCTAATTGTTCCATTTTGCATACAAGGTACCGATTGTAATATTGATACATCTATGGTGATAAATTTCCAATAATTTTTCAAATCCCATTTATTTCATTAAAAATATAAATCTTTTATTCATTTAGTTTAAAATAAATGGTTTTTAACTAATTTCATAATACTTTTGAAATATCACTTTTCATTGAAATATTCATACTTAATCCATAACGTACATAATATATGACTCTGTTATTACATAAGTCACCTTTTTATTATCATAAAAATTATGTTTTTACTGATTTTTATTATCTCAATAGGAAAAATTTGTGTTTTGAGCAATAAATGTCCGCATTTCCTATTATTTATTTATTTTAACAAAATTCTTTGCATTTAGAAGAATTTTTATTTAAATAGGAAATCCAGATGTCGCTGTTAATAAAGAAGAAAGTTACAAAAAAATTTACAAAACGAGTAGACGCATACTATCAAATATGGAAAAACGACGAATCCAAAAAAGACGTCGTATGAAATATCATCTTTTAAAACAAAAAAAGAGGTCTGATTATCGAGCCTACTGGTTACAAAATGTGCATTACATTAAAAAAAAAAAAATGTTGCAAATATAGATTATTTTTTCTTTTGTGCAGTTTTGGCTTCGAAAGGTGCGCTATGTTGCAAAAAGATATAAGCGCCTATGAAAACACACCTGGTAAACTTTCATGCTCAGTTTTACAAATAAATATGGCACATATATGCCCTATATACACCGAGGTACCTAATTGGTGCCAAAATGGCGTTTAGTTGCCTAACATGCTGGTTATCATATAAATGTTATAATAAATTGTTTGTTCTAAAAATATTATCATTTATTGATTATTATATCTTTTTTAATAACAGGAAATGTTTCATTTATTCCTATTTTTTTCATTTTGAAATAAATAAATAACGTGTTGTTATAGCATGCTATATGCATCTGGTAATCAAAACGATGTTTTCGCCTAATTGGCATAAAAAATCTTGCCAAATCCGGTGCTTATATCTCTAGTATATTATCTCAAGTATTTTATTTATGTATACTATAATTGTTTTTACATACCACTTACTTCTTCTGGTATATAGAAATAGGTTAGTGTCTCCTTTATGCAGTATAAATTGTATAAAACTTTAAAAAATAGCCCCGTAGCCCCTTTTTGGATCGAATTAAAAAAAAATCAATGCCTAATTCCAGTATTTCTCCCAGGTATGCAATGCATACATACTCCATATTTCAAAGTTGTATGCCAACAGGAAACGGATGAAAAATGGGAAAAAAAGTCACATATGCACCAGGGTACATAATTGGAGTCAAAATGGCATTATTTTACCTGAGATGGTAACCCGGCTGTATTTTTTTTATTATTTGTTTATTTACTCATAAAATGTTTATTTACTTTCACTTCCTTCTTTTAATTATATAAATATTTCTTTTTATAGTTATTAATTAAGGTACCCTGGGGTAATAACGCCAGGCGGGGTAATAACGCCAAGTGCTAATATTTTGCATAATTATGAAATAATCTGGTAAATGACACCCATGTGCTCTGCGCAGAAGAGTTTTGAGTCATATAAATACCAAAAAACAGCTTCAAGTTAATTTGTTTCATTTTTAGGTCTTATTGTTTTTACAAGCAACTAAAATTAACGCTTGATCTAAAATTGGCGAGATACGTTTTGTGATGTGAAGACTATTTTTTTTATCCGGAAATACTTTGTTAATTACATAAATTTGTAGTACATTTCATGGACTTTCAAAATGTTGTTGAAGATTTTGGATATCTTCTCGAGATAATTTGTATTTTAAAATGTACAGCTCAATAACTATGATGGGGTAATAACGCCAATCCTTCGCATTAATACCCCGGTTGACTCCCTACAGGGGCCGAGTTACATCCTAAATACTGATTCAAATAAACACAGTTAAAACTGTGCAATGTTTCTAATAATTTTACTTAAGCTGTCCTTTTTAAGCAAAATGAAGCTCACGGTCTAATATTCTTTTTCCTCATCCTCCATACCTTTATTTTTCTTACACTTTCACAAAAAATTGAACATTTTCAATAGCTTAGAATTCAATTTCTCAATTTCTAAGTTTGTAGAGTTTGTATTTTTAGAATTGGGCAATCTACATGCAATTATTCCATCTTATTTCATAGTTTTGTTTGCATGGCGTTATTACACATATAGGTGGGTAATAGCGCCAAATAGCATTGGTCAAGAAATCACGCCATTACATTTTATGAATACATATCTGTTAAATTATTTTTTTTATATAGATAGTCAATGAGTTGCTGTATCAAATCATATATTTGTTTGAAAAATACAAACTAAAACTGAGCCGTGAAAATTGGTTGAACCTTAACGTGGCGTTATTACCCCAGGGTACCTTATTATTATTATTTTATTTACTGTAAGTTCTTTTTGAAAATAGAAAATAATTTAAAAATGTGTATGTAAGCGTTATTTGAAAAGGGAGTTTTCGCCAAATGGGCTTTGAAAAAAATTGCGCCAAATCTGATGCGCTTGTGGTATCCGTGCCGAAAAATTAGTGACCAGAATTGACTTCCATACACAAACAAAGTATAAGTTAAAAGAAAACATGCAATGAAAATAAATATAAAGGGAAAATGATGTCATAAAAGAAACTTTTTAATTAAAAACGTAATTGTTTCTAATTTTCACACGCGAAATATGTAAAACATTCTTTTAGTGATCAAAAAGTGCTGTTAAGAGATTATCACAAAATCTCAAAATCAAAGTTTTTATGGCATTTTTTAATATAAAAAAATAACAGTTTTATTTTCCTGCATGATTAAATTTTAACATTTTTTATTGCATTCAATATTTCTGAGTGCGAAAATGATTACTATTTACTCCATGTACTGATTTGGTTATCTACGAAAATGTCCAGCCGGTGAAAATCACGCTCACCAACTTTCTGTGACGTATGCACATAAATTGTGCTTTTTTATCAGTTTTTTTAATATAACTTTTAAACTATTTGGAATTAATTTTTAAAAGTAGGTGCATTCACCAGATTACCTCCATAGGTACCTATTGGTACAAACAGAATCAAAATCCGACAAGTACTTTTTGAGATTTGCTTGACGAAAGAATTTTTTTGAATTTTAATATCGTTACGTATCTCTGAGTATAAAGACTTCGCTTCGCTCAGACAATAAAGCAAAACTAATTTTGATCATTTTTAAAATTTTTAACAAGCTCAAATATGTCAGTTTTAAAGTTTCAGCTACGGAATTTTGCGGAAATAGAATATCTCTGTGAAATTATAATATTATATGCACATAGAAACAAATGCACAATGAAATTTCCTACAGTTTCTTGTTTGATTTAATTAAATTTGTGTAACTTTGATAAATTAGCTGGGCATGAATCTTCTTTTTTAATACAATTATTAAATTCTTGAATACATTTTCATTCTGCAATAAATTTTATAAAGGGAAACTGGAAAGCTAAGATCGAACTGACATTTCAAAGCACAGTCTGGAATTTTGTCAATAATAAAAGGCAGAACTAGTTTAGAAATGGGCGGAAACTTTCAAAATAAAGCCTTGAAGTTGGTTATTTTTCTCGTGTTATCAATTACGAAATGCTTAAGTGCCTTCTATTTCTCATTCCAATATTTTTTAAGTTTCTAAGGCAGCTTTAAAGCTTTGAATAATCAATTTCTAGTCTAATTTCATTGAATGTGAAATTACTTGAAAATTGACAGAGAATGGCGGCTATAGTAATTATCTTTTCATTGCACTTGTTATATCACACTATGCGTGTTACAATCGAATATGCTTCTATTGACGGTTTTGAGGGCTGGTAAGGGTATTTCCCTATTTCCTGTCTTTGAAATTACATTTATTTTTCCACATTTTGCATAAAAAATATGTAAAAAAAAAAAAAAAAAAAAAAAAAAAAAAAAAAGATTCCTCTTATCGAAAAAAAATAATATTTTTACTTCTTCCAAGCTACTTTTATAAAGTTGTCACGCCGCGTCGCTGTGAAACGTTAATTACAATTTCTTATATATATACAAGTAACAATGAGATCATTAAATACTATTGTAAGAAAAACTACACAATAATCGAAAAAATCAATAATATTAATTAGGTTGTATCATGAAATGATTCTTCAAAAGGCAGATTTCATAACACGAACACAGGAAAGTGGAATACAATAGAAGGATTATGTCAGAAATTAGAGTTGATAAATTGTAATAGATATCGAGAATGCTGTGCATTATTATAATAAACTTATTTAACACATATTACACAAGGCAACAACTGCCGATGTCGACAATTATTTGTTAAATTTTATTCGTATCACTTTTCCAAAGATGCATACATATATAAACTACTTGGATGTGCCGATTCTAAAACTTTTTTTCTATCCCATATACTTTTCTATTTCAAAAATCCCTGTCGGCTGGGCCTATAGGCGGAGGTAGATTTCGAAGAGTGCTCATTTCAACAAAAAAAATATATGATTAGAGATAAACCCAGTTTAATAACTTCATATGGCCGTTTATGGAAAATTTTTAATTTCATTTTTCTGCAAAAACTGGTTTTATCAGAGCCATCTTAAGAAAAGTTCAGCTCAAATGCCCATTTTAACAACATATTTTGAAATAGATTCTGAATTTATTAAAAAAGTCGACCAAAACAGTACATTATACAGTTCTTAAATAACAAAAAAATGTCAGTTGAATGCATTTGAGAAAAAAACTGAATTTAAAAATGAGTCATAAAATAACCGATTTGTTGTTTGAATACATCCTTAATTATTTAATCATGATTGCTTCGGAAAATTTGTGCGAAATACTCATTTTGACAGCATTTTTTAAAAATATATTCTATCTTTATCAAAAAACTGGCCAATGCGTCACAGTATATAGTTCCTAAATAAGAGGATCTGTAAGTTGGATGCGTTTGAGAGCGAAAAGGGATTTTAAAACGAGTCATAAAAAACGCAATTTGCTATGTGAAAACTTCCTTAAATTTTCAAATCACGAAGACTTCGGGAAATTCTCACAATACCCTTTTTGGTAGCCGTTTTCAAAATATATTCTGTCTTTATCAAAAAACCGATCAATGCATCACATTATATAGTTCCTAAATAAGAGGATTTGTAAATTGGATGCATTTGAGAGCAAAAATAGATTTAAAAACGAGTCAGAAAAAAACGCAATTTTTTATTTGAACACTTCCTTTAATTTTCAGTCACGATGATTTCGGAAAATTCTGTTCAAAATACCCTTTTTGGTAGCCTTTTTTGAAATATATTCCGTCTTTATCAAAAAACTGACCAATGCATTACATTATATAGTTCCTAAATAAGAGGATCTGTAAATTGGATACGTTTGAGAACAAAAATGGATTTAAAAACGAGTCAGAAAAAAACGCAATTTCTTATTTGAATACTTCCTTTAATTTTCAGTCCCGATGACTTTCGGAAATTCTGTTCAAAATACCCTTTTTGGTAGCCTTTTTTGAAATATATTCTGTCTTTATCAGAAAATTGACCAATGTGTCACTTTATACAGTTTTTAAATAAGAGGATCTACCATTTGGATGCGTTTAAAATCAAAAATGAATTTAAAAATGAGTCAGAATATAAGCAGTTTGGATTTGAGGTTTTTTCTCCAACTCCTATTTTTAAATAGTCCTTCCTAATTTCTTTTTGCTATATGAATTGGTCCTATGAAAAACTTGTCAATATAAAAGTTGTAGCTATTTTTGAGAAGATGTAAAATAAATTTAATCAGATTTGATATCTTAAAAATTGACGGAGTTATGGATTTTTCTCTTTTTTCAGCGCCCTTTTTCTTTTCGTTTTTAATTTTTTTCATCGGTAAAAGTTGGTCCTATCAAAAACCTGTAAATACAAAAGTTTTAGATAATTTTAAGAACATTTACAAAAAATTTAATTGGACTTTATGTCTTGAAAATTGACGAAGTTATGATTTTTTTTTCTCTCAAAATCCCTGTTTTTTTCGCCCCTTGAGCCCACTTCTAAATTTATCAAAAATCTGTCATGCATATACTTTTGGCCCATTTTTAAGAAGTAATATAAATTTTAAACCGATTCGATATCTACTTTAATTAAGAAGTTATGGCGTTTTTTCGGTTTTCACAAAAACGCCCCCTATTCCGACCCCCTTGGTCCGATTTCGCCCATTAACGAACTTAGCCAAGATTTTATCCCCTTTGATTTTATGTACCAGTTTGGTGGAGATTGGTGAAGAATTATAGAAGCTATCGTGTCCATAAAAAAGTGATATATATATATATATATATATAAACTGGTGCGATTGCAATAGGTAGTATTTCTTACGAAATCTACCTAAAAGCAGTTGTTGTAAATGTTAATACTTCACTATTATTAATTCGATATTATATCAGCTTTGACTTTCATCTTAACTTTCTGCTTCAATCAATTAATCGGAGTCAAAACGAGATAATCTTGATCATGTTTTTTAATAAAATCAATACTTTTCGTTATTGTGTTGTACGCCAACTGTTTGCAAATAGTTGGCTCATCAGGATGCGGAATTCACATCACTGAACGAGCCGCCGATGCATAACAGAACTACGAAAAATCAACAAATTATGCAAAAATCGTTATTGCATCGCCCTCTTCCTGTGAAATATTTACAAATTGAAAGGGAACCTGCTGTCCAAAGCCAAAAATGTACACAAAAAAATAATACAAATCTATGCATAAATTCATACATTTTTCGATGGTACAATGGTGACACACGGACTGAAAGACAGCCATTTCGTATAAACATGTTCTTTTCGGGTTTCTGTTCTATAAAACGCGCAAATCCGTAGAAAATCGAAAGTTGAAAAAAAAAAATTCGATTGCAATACTTTCTTGTATTATAGATTTAAAAAAAAAAAAGCATAAAAACCCTTCAACAACTGCATTAGAAATCTACCCCAATAAATATTCTGCGGAAATAGTGGACGGATTAAATATAAATGTTGCACCAGTAGTACACCAGTGGGAGCCCTGTATAGACATATGTATATACAAAAGGCATATATAAATTGCCAAAACAAACCAAACAAAAAATGGACATGCTTTCGTAAAGAAAAATATTTTTTCTGAGATATATGTAAAATAAATATATATTACAAAATAGAACTTTTTGCAAATTAAATTATTAACTCTCAAGATAATCAACATTAAAGATAACGATATTGGGTAGGATTTAATAGAATAAAGGTAAACTAAACACTGATCATTCGTTTACTGTCATTTTACCTTCACTTATAATTTATTCTTTCATTTGTATGTGATTTCTAACATGCGGTTTTTCGATGGCATGAAATTTGGTAATTTGATTATCTTCTTAACTAATAAATACTAGATTGATAACTTCGATAACTAATTATTTCTTGCCTTAATGTGATGCAGTAGAACTTTCATTATCCAAATTCATTCATTCCAGATCGATATAAAAAATGCATTCAAGCGAATGTAAAACTTACAGACATGCGAATTGATATATTTATTCATAAATATTTATTTTCTTTGGAATTTTTATTTAAACCAACTTTATACTTTATAATTGGAAGTCTATGTTGTAGGATATTCTGCGTTCTGCGAGCGAGTTCTTGATACGTTTGTGAGTTTTCTTATCACATAAAGCTATTAGTTACTTGAGTTTTTTATAAACCCCTCCCATCCAAAAAAAGCACAAAGGGAAGTAAATGCATTTAAAGATTTCATTCACTAATATATTTTTTTCTTTAATAGGTATTTGTGGAAAACAGCATAAACTATCGTTTAAAAAAAGTATTCTGTGGAAAATCGTTATTTTAATGTATATGGAAAATTTTTGTAAAAAAGTCTCAAAATCGATGTTTTTATATAATTTACAAAACTGATGAGCTTTTTTTTATCGTAACTAGTTCTGCTACATAATTTTTTAATAATGTAAGAATGAAAAAAGAAAAAAGAAAAAAAAAAAAAAAAAAAAAAAAAAAACTTACTCAAAATTTAGACCAAACGGCCGGCTTGTTTCGTTTACGGAATATTGGTCTTCTGGTCCTTTTTCAATTGAAAGTTTTGTGCAGGTTGCCATAGGATTAAATCGTTGAACAACGTACCAGTCACCAAGGAACTATAATAAAGTGAAGGGAAAAAATTAGATATATTTAGTATTTTTTTCAGTTTTTCTACAGAGCATATCATAAAGTACCGAAAGTAACACTCACCCTTTCTTCTCATATATGTGACATTTTTCTTTTTTTGAAAAATTATTATTTATAAGCTCTTTCTTTCGGTTTTATTTTCTGTGGCTTTCAATCAATCATCATGCCTTTTTTTTTTCGGGAAAATTCTTAAGTTTTTTGTTTTTATATCTTCTAAATGAATATATTTTATGCATTTTATGTTTACCTATTGTCAATTAATCAGTATTTGTGTAGCCCCACCAGTGGCCGAGAGGTTCGGACCTCTCAACTGGTAGACGGCAGGTGCTGAGTTCGAACCCAATCGCGGCTGTCGGCCTAACCGTTCGGAGTTTTCCGTGGTTTTCTTCGAACCTTGCGTAAATACGGGTTAGGTTCCCTTAGAAAGACCCCCACGGAGGGCACTCCCCCTGGTCCTATATCCCATTAGCGTAGATAATCGGACGACAAAAATCAACCAATCAACCAACCAGTATTTGTGTATTGGCAATTGTACCAATAAAAACATAAACAAAATTATTCTCACCAAGCGCCCATAAAAAAAAAAAAGTTTTATTGTAATGTGGTGCTAAAATTAGCCATTTATCATACATACTATTTATTAATTGTATGGAAAGTAATCATTGGCCGGTCAAGTTTTTTCTATCGAGTCGCAATCTCATAGCAATTTTTTGCGTATGTTTTCACAACGATAAATGAACGATAGCTGTTTTTATTTTTTTTACATTGCCAAAAGAATGTCTCAAACTTTTACACATTTAGGACAATAGACATAATAGAATGTACTCATTTGTAATAGTTTCGAAAAATAATTTTTATATGTAGTCTAATTTTTATTTCATACGCACTTACAAAAATATACAAAATACTATTTTAGAACATTTGGAAAACAGGGATACGATAAGGGATTGAAGATACTTTTCTAGTGTTTCTCACCAAACTATTTTGCTAACATTTCTCTTCATTTGGCGACTATTTTTTATTTCTTATTCGTCAAATTGCTAATGTTGCTCAAAAGCCAGCGAGAACCCTGGCTGCCACCATAAGATGGTAAAATCTCGTACTAACATTCGGAGCTTCCTTTTTCTACCTCGTTCCAACTATTTATACTATGCTTCAACAGGGGCTCCAAATATTGGTTCAAGATTTCACCATCTTACAATGGTAGCTATAGAACACCAAAATTTGGTTTAAACTAGGACAAGATTTTTAACAGTGTATATGTAATTTTTTTTCTTTTTTGAAAAAATGCCATTTATAAGCCCTTCCCTTAAGTTTTATTTTTAAGACTTTCAATCAAGTCTTCTTTTTTTAGAGTTTCTTTCATCTGACGAAACCTTATTCGTCTCTGTCTTCTGTTTGTCCGTCTGTCACAGAATCCGCAAACTGTATAAGTCAGAGACTTCAAATTTTGTGTACATACAGCTGAATACCTCGCGTCACACGACAAATCATAAAATTGTGAAAATGTCTATTATTTTAATTAAATCAATTTTATCAATGTCATCCGTTCATTTTTGCGATTTAAATTTTAAAAGAGAACTTTAATTTCAACGTTTTCGTGTAAGCATCATAGTTTGGAGCTAAAACATCTTGCTACTAAACTGAAGATTCTTAGTTCGAACCCTGATGCTGGAACTAGAAAATTTTTATATTAATAAGCATTTAATAAGAAGAAATGTCATATGATTGACCAATTTAGGGTTTATATTATTAGTGCTTCTTTCATCCTGAATTCATAATATTTCTTGTAATTCAATATTTTTTACCTTATTAAATTTTTTTGCGACTTATTAATAATTTAGCATTTAAAATTTAATTTTAAATATTTTTTCCTCTTTTAGAAATTTAAAATTTTATTAATATCTCCTCTTATTATTATTTTTTTCATTTCATTAAAAAAAATTTGGTTTTTATATATAATAATTTGATTTGAACATTTTAAATTTGATTAAATAAATAACTTCCTTTTATAATCATTTTTAAATTAAATTTGCTGGTGTTACCATCTATGTAAGATTTAATAACTACAAGTTAACAGATAAATTGGAAGAGCATTGGCGGCTTCAGCCAATACATCCCTGGTTCGAATCCTGGCCCCGGACTTTTTTCACCCACTTTGGAAATTTGTATCTGTAATAATTAATTAACCGATTGAATAATCGTGTTAAAAAAGTAATCTAATATAAGTTAACAATTTGGATTTATTAATTAAAGGATAAGTTGTTTTGAAAGAAATATTAAACGAAACCATCTGTGCCATCTGCGATCACACTTACCCGCTTATTTTTCAGGAAAAGAAATTCTTTTCTGAAAAAGTGCCATTTATAAGTCCTTCCTTTGAGTTTTATTTTCTGAGGCTTTCAATCAATCATTCTGGTTTTTTTAAAGAAATTTTTTAATTTTTTTTTTGTTTTTATAGCTCCTAAATTAATATATCTTATGCAATTTAGTTCATGTCTGCTCTTTACAGAATGGCGCCAGAATCTTATCAGAATGGCATATTTAGTTATGCGCGCTATCAGACATTTTATAAAAGTGTTGCTTTCAAAGGGTACTATTAATATTTTCCTTGACTTCCATGCACTGAGATTTAATAGCTATTACTATTATTTATACTTATTACTGTTTTATAGCTGTAGTTATACTGAGTTTTAGGTGTTTTTAGTTTTTTGTTCGCATTTCTTTGATAATTAATTTAGTAATTACTTTTTATAAATTTGTTTCATTAATTTATTATTTTTATTAATGGAAACCAATTAGCTTTTATGAAAAGGAATTTTAAAACCAAAAATTATCTAATTTTAGTTTGCAAATTGTAAAAATCGTGGAAAATATAATAAATTCCGAATATATCCTCTCCCTCCCCCACGCACCCTCCGTTCCAATTTTCCTATTTTTTTTCCTCAAAGTTCCAGTTATAAGCCCCAATCCTCTTTTAAAACCATTAGAATTTTTTGTCTATGGTGACTTTCGGCACTTAACAGTATATCAAATTTAATAAGATGTGAACATTAAATAAAACTTGAATAATAATAAAAAAAGAACACATGTGAAAATTGTGGAAAAAATTGTACCCGCTGTAAAAAAAAAAAAAAAAAAAAAAAAAAAAAAAAAAAAAAAAAAAAAAAAGATGGGTATTTTGTATATGAAGATATTCTTGATGAATTAGTAACTTTTTGTTTAATTTTTACTAAACAAATGCATTCTCATATTTTTTAGTTCGTATATAAAATCTGCAGACAGAATAGATTTATTAACGTCTTCGAACAAAGTTATCAGAAATTCAATTAAGAATACGCGTGCTATTATGAGATTGGGTGTATAGCGGAACTGCCACAGGCGACTATTTTTATATTCCATTCGTACCAGTGTTTTTCTAATATAAATTTTAAACTTTATTTTTATTGCAAATGATGTCAAAGTGTCTATTAAGGATTTCTGTTTAAAGAAAGTGGTGCCAGTTATAATTAAAAAATAATCGCCTGTGGCAGCGGCAGCCCTGGTGCATATGCATGAAATGAACATATCTAATTGTGTTAAAAATACTAAATTTTAGACAGAGGCAAAAAAAGTTTAAATTTCTTAGTGAAAGAAAGGGTAGAGTGATTGAATTTCAAGGTCTTTCTTGAAAATTGTTTAATTGCATCTACTTTTTTTCTCTTAAAATTTTGATAAGTCTGTTATATATTATGATCAGGTGTTTTATTTTAAATTCATAGAAATCTAACGTACGTCAAATACGATTGCATAATTTAAATTATACATTTTAAATATAATATGTATAATTTTCTCTATTTAAGAAGTAATATATAAAAACAAAAGTTACAGTTTACATAATTTCTAAATAAAATTAAAAAAAAAAAAATCATTTTTTGTAACTTTATTTTAAAATATTTTATATAATCTACATGTTTTATATTTTATTATTTTTAGGTTTTGCTAAATTTATTAAGATAATTTTTATTAATACAGAAGAGCATCTGTCTTTCAAAATCATTTGTATCTTGCATTATGTCTAATTTGATTCTTCATAATTAATTTTTTTTTTTAAATTGAGGCAAATTTATTTACATTATGTAAACGATAACCTAGATATACTCCTCAGTTAGACCGCTGAAAAATGATATTGTTCTGTATCTCAAAAACCAGTGATAGGAATGTAAATACACATAGCCGTATTTTTGACGATGCTTATTCTTTTATCTAAAAATAATGTAGTTCATAATTAATATTTTCTAATGTTATTAACAAATAAAAAAAATTAAGAAATTTATTTTCAAATAAAAGTAATGTCTACATTATGTTTAGATCCATTAATTGTATCTCACTAAAAAAAAAAAAAAAAAAAAAAAAAAAAAATCTTACAAGTATATATTTGAGTATAATTTTAATGAAAAATTAAACCTTTACATATGTAGATTGTTTGTTTATTAGAAAGCTTTCTTAAAAAAAAAAAAAAAAAAAAAAAAAAAAAAAAAAAAAAAAAAAAAACTATAATTTTATAAAAATAAGTTTAATAAAAATTTCAATATGTAGGTCATGTGTACCATGCAATTTCACGTGTTACTATTAAGATGATAGTATTTTGAAATCATTCTGAAATGAAATGACTTATTTCCAAACCTTTAGAAATGTGTGGCGACAACTAACACTTTAAATAGTACCTTCATTAGCAATGCATGTGAATAACATGATGTCAAGCTTAGTAGGTAAAGCGACATTTCTACGGGTCAACTAAAACATGTTACGGCATTTTGCCGTTTAATTATAGTATACAAATGTATCCTGCGGTTAAAAAAATTATTGATGGAATTTAATTAAAAGTAAATCATTAGTCTTCATGGTTTGTTGCTGAACCGTGAATTATAAGATATTGAAGAAAGGAAAATATTGTTCATAGCCTTGGAATTTTGATCAGGAATATAAAAAGTAAAGTTATAAAATTCTCAATTATAATATAACGAAGTAAAAAGAAAAAGAATAAGGCTAGCTTTTCATGTGCATTTTATTTTATGAATTCGTTGTTGCATAATAAATTAATAACAGAAGTAAATAATAGTAATTGGTTTCTATAAATATATATTTTGATACTGTATTGCAAATCAATAAAACAAAACATATTTTAAAAAATTATTTCTAAGTGTAACAGTATGTTACCTACTAAAATATACAATTTAACCTAAACCTTAATGAGTAATTAATTATAAACACAGCAATACTACTAATTTTAATTAAGAAGTATAAAAAATAATTTAAAATTATTAAAATATGGTCAAAATTAAACGAGTAAATAAATAATTTTAATAAATTTTTACATACTTCTGTTTTTGTGCGACATCGAGAAAATTAAGATGACAAATAAGCAGTTATTAGAAATAAATGTTCAAATTTAATAACAAAATGAATAAATACTATTTTTTCCGTCACGACACACTTGAACGTAAAGTATAATTAAATATCCGCGGCATGCTTAAGGGGGCTCAGGGGTTGATCGATACGGAAAAACATGTAAACAGAGCTCTCGCTTCGAGTCCATATAAAAACAGAAGTATTCAATGTAATTAATTTAAACTTTCTAATATTTCAAAGGTATGTTTGTAGTTTTATAAAATTATAAAATAAAGTACTTCAGTGTAATATAATAAGAAACATAGCAAAATTTATGTAACACAATTTTTGAAAAAAAAAAAAAGTGTTATATCACCAACACCAAGATATCTGAACGTTAAATTGACATAAGAACCTAATTTTTGCTTTAAAATGATCCGGAAACTTTACTCTATAGAATGAATTAAGGATATAACTATAACTCAAAAACAACATTATTAAAAAAACTCTCAAATATGAAAATTGAAAAAACTCCCAAAAAGTACAACTTTTTTTTTAATTAAAAATACTCAAAATATTAAACTATCTAAACGATATTAATTCATCCTATAGATAATGATGTTATACACACACAAACACACACACACACACACACAAAAAAAAAAAAAAAAAAAAAAAAAAAAAATTAAGCAATTTCATCAAATAGTATTTTTTTCTTTAAATCTTGGTATTAGTCGTTAAAAAGCAAGTTTTGAGAAAACGCGACTTAAAGTTGAAATTATATGGGTGCGGTTATGAAAGTGTTGATACATAAATGCTTATAACTCCTTTAAAAATGCAAAATTTTTATGCGGCTTTTTGCATTGAGTTAAGAATTAATTGAATAATCAAACTAGATCATCGATTTTTTGAAAAGTTTTCAACCCCTGAGCCCCCTTAAATTAAAATAATTTTAAAATGTAACACTTTAACTTTGTTTATCAACAACATAAAGCAACAAAATAATATTAATAATAAAATAAACAAGTAAAAAAAATCATACGTTAAGCATAGGTTACGAAACGATTTCCAACACTTATTCCTGAAATCTTTAACAAAATTTCGCTATTTAGGGAAATCAAGTGTTATTGTCCATAGCTAAAAATGTATTCCATTACTTTTGAACAGCTTTGTATATGACCTGTCGGTTGATATATATACTATATAATGGGGAAATTCAGTTTAGCAAGAAAACGCCTGACAGTTTGAAAATTGTTTGTCAGCTATTTTACTGATAGATGGAAACATACTTGACTATTTTTGCTCAGCCCTATAGTTTGTCCAATATCTTTATTACACACAAGTATTTAGCTAAAATTTAATTAAAACTAAAACACCCTTAAAATTTAAACTATCCAATAATAATAATAAAAAATAAATAAAATCATTAACATGCAACCAAGATATCTTTATAAATTTATTCCACATGATTAGTAATATAGCTGAGGGTCTTTTCATTTGGATAAAGTAACCTCTTAAACTGCGGATTTCAGGAGATTAGATATTGTGTGAATTTGATACAAATTAAAATATCTTGCAAAATTGACATTGAAGGCTTTGATATGAAGATTTACTAGTTTTAAAACTTTCATGACATTCTTTTATACTGGGGAAATTCATTACATGTTTCTGTTAACACATCATGTGCCCAATCTAGACATACATAGAAAGAGATATTTTTTTGGGTGCGATAATGAGGTATAAAAAAAAAGCTGAATTTGTACTTATAAAATATTAAAGCTAAAAGCTCGTTACTACTTATATGCCTATCGATCAGTTGGCGGAATGCCGTAAGAAAAAATTAAGAAGGGCGAAATTCGCTTGAAGCACTTATTGGCCGATAATGATTTCTTTTTCTTATGAGAAGTTTTTCTTCTTATTATCATCACGTCATAATCGACATGAAAGGAGAAAACAATGACGGAAAGTTTTTCCACAACGAAAATCTTTAGATTCAAGATTTTTTCTTCCTTTTCGTTAATTAGTTAAAAGTAAAAAAGATAAAAATTAAGAGGAAAGTTAGTAAAAAAAGTTGCAAACGACGTCATTTTTCTTCACTCCCCCACACCTTCTTTCTCCTTTATATAGCAATCAATCAATTATATTTTAAGAATAATATTTTTTGAACTTTTAAAATAATGTATATTATTTCTGATCGAAATACCTTTTTTCTGTGCTATTATGCATATGTAAAACGCGCAACAACAAGTAAAGTATGATACGAAATTTTTTGAAAAAAGTACTTTGGCACACATTTGATTAAAACATGTTGTTTAATTAAAAATTACAGTTAATTTTAAATTAATGACAGTAGTTTCATCAAATAATCTCAAAGATTGCTGTGCGAAAGCATCACACAAATTTTCCCAGGTTATAATGATGAAAGAAAACTCCACACAAATATATATCTTTAATCAGATTCTTTACTATTTCAGAAAGTGAAATGCATACGAATATTATACAAATGACTTAATATTAAAGTAAAAAATTTAAACACAATAAAAATATTAACAAGGAATAAAAATCATGCGTCAGGCATACACTGTTCAATCTCGTTTTGGCTATGCATCATCTAATCATCTGAAAAATCCTCTCCATGATTAATTTGTTTCATTAATATCTACTTGGAACACACGCATTGACAGATTCCAATTAATTTACATCCACCCGAAATTCGTAGCTCAGGAGTGCGAACAATATAGAGTTGTTAGGGGGAGGGTGAAGTTTTATTACATTTTTTACTATTATCAAATGCAAAATCTCAAATCTTTCGAGTGGGGGTATTTTCATGCTCTTGGCGGGGTACTGCACGCCCCCCTTCCCCCGACGCTTTAATTAATCACTGATATCGATGGCATGTATTTAGAACAAAAGCATCAATAAATTCCATTTTATTTTCATGTCACAATATCTTTTCCTTAGAATTAAATCTTAAAAAAAAAAAAAAAATAAAAAAATAAAAAAAATAAATAAATAAATAAATAAATAAATAAAATAGTGCTAATAAAATAACTGTAGATGAAGACTATATAGAAGTAAATCTTCATTTTTCCCCCTCAAATGGTGAGTAAAAATTCAATATTATAGTTTCGAGTAGAATTAATTAATAAGTTCACTTCATAAGGCGATATGTATCAGAGAGTAGTTTCGGAAGTTTAAACCATATTCTGCTTTATTTTAACCTCGTTGTATTAACTACTCTCTGGTCACTATTGGGGGAAAAAAAAACTTCTCATTATTTGCCCCAAATTTCCAATAGTGTGTTCTTATTCACTATCTGGATGGAAAAACATCTACTTCTGTATAAGCAATAAGCAAATATAAGTTATGAGAAATAGATCCTAAATAATCATTCCTAGAATGTCTCTAACGTAATAAAAGGAGAAAATTGTGTAAAGATCACGTACCTTGTCAAAATCTACTGTTTTCATGACTGTCACTCTAGGACAGGCACCCATTCTGTAGGTATTGGCAGAACATGTAGCCACTAGTGTACATACCATAAAAACGGAAACACTCAGAGAATTCATCTTGTTCGTTGTTGTTAAAACCTGAACTCTGGAGAATAATCTCAGTTTCAACTCTATATAACACTTCCTTACAAGCTCGTGACGCAAGTCCATTCGGTTACTTGCCCATGCGTCACCTGCAAACACAAATATATATTTCAAGGTCAGGACCACTTTGCCGAATCATCTGGAAACCGGTATGTTATGTTGTTTCCTTCCCTCTATACACAATTTTCTTGGGACATAAAAATGTAAAACAAATAAGAAGCCGCAAAGATCAAGTAGGAAATTGCTGGCGGTCGGCGAAACGACTTGTAATGCAAGTTTGTTCTGAAACTAGGTTGAAGAGTAATTTCCGACAGGTATTTTTCGTTGTGGATGCAAGGGAAAGTGGTTTTTGGATGAAAGTGAAGATGAGTCACTTATAATGACTGTCCCAAAAAAGGAAGCAGAAGAAGAATAAGAAATTTTTTTCTAATCAAGATGAATGAGCTTGTTTTTTTGAGCGTATGTCAGATGCTCGGATGTCGGCGGAACGAAACCTAGGAAGGGGCAAGATTTTGGAACAGATCTGTTAGTAGTGCTACCAAGACTGAGTTTTTTAAAATGGAGAATATAAACTTGAAATAATCTAAACTAAGAGCATTTACCCCATGAAAATTAATTCTGAAACATAAAAAACCACGCAAAAGTGCATCAAATATGAAAAATAAATAAATAAATAAATAAAACTAAATAAATAAAAATAAATAAATGAATAAATAAATAAAATATCTATTGGTGTTTTGGCAACTGAAACAATTTTACCTAATTTTGCTGGTTTAATTAATTGTAATTAATTGTGAATGTATAGTATTGACTCTGATTTTCTGCAATAAGTATTCTGCTTAGTATCAAACGGGCTTCGTACACTTGTTAAATGTAACAAGATAACTACATACAATTCTGGAGAGCATTCAAAATGCAAATAAGTGTGAGATATTTTCAAAACACTATTGCTGATGTCCTAAAAGAAAATTCAAAACGATTGCCAATTCGGTGTAATGAAAAATGTGCGTTTAAGCAGACTTTTCTTCCAGATTATTATTAATATTGTTTTATGTTTAAAACTAAACAATAATTTTCATTCGATGAGCATGATGAAAGTATCGGTGTCTGACAATTTAATGGAACTGCTTACGTTGTTTATATCAAGAACTCCTTAGAAATAGAAAACTAAAATGAAAATACTAAAAAATGTATTTATTGAAGAATTAGAAACGATTCAAGCTAAATTAATCCATATGCAGTTCCGATTGCTTTGGTGTTTTATTCACATTATTTTATAGGAAAAATTTACGAGTTATAGGCTGTTAATAAATAGCTATGTTATTTCTAGTGAAATATAATCTTCCATAAGAAAATTCATAACAAATTTTCGTATTGTTGTTCTTTCTCTTCGTGAGGAATTCAAAAAAGCGGAGAGGGGTGGCATCCCTTCTCAGAATCGAAATATGTCCTCTGGAAGATTTTACATTACCGATTCTTGGCCTACTTTTCCAGCAACGAACCTCTTTGCTTGAAGCATGCTGAAACACGTATACCCGTAAATTTAATCAGAGAAAGTAGAAAAACAAACACAATTTCTGCTAAGATAGTTTTGAATATACTAATGATATTTCTGCGATTTGTTGTTTTATGTATTATTTAAAAACATCAACGATATCTATTTTTAATCTCATTGTGAGCGTTGTTTGATTTTTAAAAGAATGTAGCGTTATTTGGCACCGAAGATACTGCTGGAACTACTTGCTGTGATCATTTGGGTGCATAGAAATACAAACAAGCGTACAGCTACTCTGGACTAAGATCACCCTAAAGACAGATTATTAAAATGGCGATTTTCTTGAGCCATTGAGCGATTTTCTTGACAAATTGAAAAAAAAAATTTTGCATTTCAAATTCCGGGTTTACAAGTGAGAATAAAGGAAACTAAAATACGAATTTTTCAAAAAGTTCGACGAGACAACAAAATGAGGTATCTGAAGAGCCGAAAGTAATATTTACAAGTCTGTGATAGTCCAAGAGCCGACAGCACAAAAACCTAAAGTATCAAACACAAGGAAAAAAAACCTTTATTTTATTGAAGAGTAGAAATAGGGGAATCTAATGATTGATGTCTGTCGGAAGTGAAGTAGTGCATAAGCCAAAAATTATTACCACCAGTGGTTGACTCGTAGATTTATCATTGTGCTTTTCTTACAATCAAAGGTATGAAAAACATGGAGGATTAAAAGCAGGAAAACACAATGATAAACCTAAAAGTCAACCAACTAATGGTATTAATTTTTGACTTAGGCACCACTTCACTTTCGGCAGACATGGATCATTAAATTCCGTTATATTCTTCCATAAAATAAAGGTTTGTTTTTTCTTATGCTTGATACTTTAGATTTTTGTGTTTCGGCTCTTTGACTATGAGAACATTAAAAGAAAACACGTAGAAAATATTGGTTATACAAATCAATAATGACTTGCATAAGCTATATAATTTAACCAAATTCTGGTTTTGTATAATGAACATTCATAGTATTTTTAATTTTTAAATTTAATATATTTCGAAACATTTTTTCTAGTGTTTAGTTTATTTTACAATATATATGTTTTATATATGAAAAAATAAAATAAAATATACTCATCTTATAAACTTGTATTTTTAACTTCTCTTCACATCAAAATGCCTATATACAACAAAACATCTTTTCATTTCCCTCAAATATTGCAATTCATAGGAGTATGTTTCCTCCGACAGTAAGATAAGAGGTGAGAAAAAATTTATCTAATAGGGTTTCAGACCTCAAAAGGCGAAATCAAAAACAATATTCAAAAGCATACGCTAAAAGAAAAAAAAAAAAACCTTTTTGAATAAATCTGACTATTTCACATATTATTACTCCCATTCTTTTCTTTTCTTTCTTTCTTTCTTTTACTTTTTTTCTTTCTTTCTTAAGTTTGCATTTTGGAGAAAATATAGTCAGTCACAAAATTGAAAAGTTTAAATTTGATAATAAAACTGAAAAAGAGAAATAAAGGAAATAATTCTGAGACAAATATTCAAATTTTAATGTAATTGAATTATAAAAAATACTGCATTTCATAGACTGAAACAATACTTTCTATTTAAAAAAATATATTCGTGCTTAAAAACCGCTCTTTACAAATTTTAATTACAGTATGTAAATATTTACACATATTGGATTGTGGAAATAAATACCATTTTATAATTCCTTTTCGTTATTTAAAATACCGAAGACTCGGAATTCAATAAAGAGGAAAAGTTGAGAGTTTAATGTTTTGAAAGCTAAGCGCATTACAAAATTTATATAATCGTAAATTTTTCGAATCGATGATAATAATAATAATAATAATAATAAAAGATCGAAAGTTAAGAGGTGAACAGCCATGTGTAGCTATTGTATAACCTTATGATCGTAAGGTGTCAAAACAAAATATTTCTACAATGTAAATTAGAAATAATCTCGATGTTATATGCTAGATGACAAATAGATATCCGAATTGATTAAAGTAGTAAAGCTTTCATTTGAATATCTTCAGTCTCACTTATTTTAATATTTCGAAAATTGGAATTTTTTGGAAAGAAAAATTTCATCTGAGGTGTATTAAGCTGTGTTTCTGGTAAAATAGGAAATATCTAAATGCGACCGAATGCGAGGGAAGTTGTATATGACACATTTGCAGATATGTACATCAATAGTAAACACGCATCACATCTTACTTTAGTGCATTTTCATGCAAAAAGCAAACAAACAATAACAAAAAGTAAATATTCGGCAGTTCAATCAAACGATTATTTTGTGCATATAATTAAGTTGAAAATAAATAAGTAATCTTTCTGCTCGCAAGATATAAATATTTTAACCTACGAAATACACTATATTGCCATTGATTATGGGACACTTGCGATTTTAGACATTTTACTAAATATCTAGAAAAATACATGAGGAATCATCTCGAAACTCTTCGTGTATAAATATAATAGTATACGTCATACATCTCCGTGAAGATTTTTTACCGAAACTCCATAGGGAACCGCCAACAAATTAAAAAAGAATGAATATCTTTTGAATAACCCTGTCAAAACTAATGTAGCAAAAGCGCTCAAACTCTAGATTATGATTGAATGCCTTATTTTAATACACTGTGTTCATTTTTATGTAAATAGCATGCATACTCGCAGAGTAATTAAGGTTTTTATAAAAATGGTCCCAAATTTTTCTAAGTTTTTTCCTTATAATTTTCAGAGTTCTTAATATAAAATAATATTTTTTTCAGAAAATATGACAAACAACATTGCACACAGTACCCTGTAATCAGAATTAAAAAATAATGAAAATTGTATACAAAATGAGTTGGTTTACTAAATAATTTTTTACTGCGCATGCGTCAACGATATCAAAATTTCATTTGCATATTATGTTAGCTAAATGTATAGAGCAACTTTTGTGAAAGTCACAAAATCATAACTTGAAAATTCTTAAAATAATCGTCAATTGAATAAGTTGAAAATCCGTTATTCTCAAAATGAAGCAAAAACAAGAGGGGTTGTATCCATATATTCATTGATTAGTGTCAATATAGAATACACAATACGGGATGTTACGACTACTTTTGGATAAAATCCCTCATTTTTTTGCTTCATTTTGGAAACAACGGATTTTGTCCTTTTTCTATAGACGATTACTTTCAGAATTTTCAAGCTATAATTTTGAGACTTTTACAAAAGTTGCTCTATACATTTAGCTAACATAATATGCAAATGAAATTTTGATATCTTTGACGCATGCGCAGTAAAAAATTATTTAGTAAACCTACTCATTTTTCATACAATTTTTATTATTTTTTAATTCTGATTACAGGATACTGTGTGCAATGCTGTTTGTCATATTTTCTGAAAAAAATATTATTTTATATTAAGAACTCTGAAAATTATAAGGGAAAAACTTAGAAAAATTTGGGGCCATTTTTATAAAAACCTTAATTACTCTGCGAGTATGCATGCTATTTGCATAAAAATGAACACAGTGTATTGTAATAAGGCATTCAATCATAATCTAGAGTTTGAGCGCTTTTGCTACATTAGTTACGACAGGGTTATTCAAAAGATATTCATTGTTTTTTAATTTGTTGACGGTCCCCTATGGAGTTTCGGTAAAAAATCTTCACGGAGATGTATGACGTATACTATTATATTTATACACTAAGAGTTTCGAGATGATTCCTCATGTATTTTTCTAGATATTTAGGAAAATGTCTAAAATCGCAAGTGTCCCATAATCAATGGCAATATAGTGTATGTCGTCTTCAAACATACACGAAGCATAACCGGAAATTCTGAAGATTCAAATTCTTCAATCGCGTGCATAAGGTAATGAAATTAAAGAAAAAAAAATATAAATAAAAAATAAGCAATTTATGATCAAGCACCTTTCAATTATTTTTGTCTCATTGAGAAATCATGCAGAAGAAAAACGGTGAAGCGACAATATTGATGGTGGATGATTTCTTAGCTTTTGCAATTATGTTTCAGGTTTCATTAGTTTTCATGGTTAAATAAATATGCATTTTAGCATGAACTTCTTGAGTCTTTCATTATCCTTCTCTACCTTTTCATTCTGATATTTTTAAAAACTAACATTTCCTGTATTTGACCTTACTTGATCGATATCGCATACTTTCTCAAGATCATGAAGTTCCTATAAAGGAAATGAATTCAGCTATTTTGTCAAGGGCACCATTATATCACACCAAAGTCGTATATTAAAGTAAATATTATATTTACATTCACGGTTTTAAACACTGAGTTGAACAATTTTACCATTTCCTGATATTGTAATGTGTACAGTTTGACTCATGTGTTACAACAGGCTTGCTTTAAGATATTTATTCGATAATTGTTTAATTACATACAGGATGCATAAAAAATCTATTTGTTTTATTCCAGTCAGATTTTTAACACTTTCCAACATAGTTGAAAAGTGCTTATGAATTCGATTTGTTTGTCCATGCTTTGGCTCACGTAAATATAATCCGATTACCATGAAATTGATATATGTTATTGGGGTTAAGTATAGCAAGTTCGTTATTAAAAATAAAATATGTAGCATTTTCAGCACGTTTACAGAGGCATTCAAAAGTATTCAGTTATATTACGGTTTGTGGAGAAAAATTGTCTGCCTTGTATTTTAATGATATTACAGTGTTGTAAATACATTAAAATTGATATACATCGTCGAGATGTAATGCAAGGTTCTTACTATAGAATATCGTGTGCATAGAACGATCGCTTTTTACAGAAACACACAAAAGAATTTATCTATAGAAGAAAATAAACAATAATTGAACTATTGAAGCTTACGAACAATAATTGCTGGAAGACTGTTTTCGGTTGTGCTATGCGCTTTAAAATGTAACTATTTTTTATGTATTATGGTGTGTGTAAATTCTACATATGATATACAGGATTGCACAAAAATTCTCAACAACATCCGTTTATTGGCAAAAATGCTGTATGGGAATTTTTAACTGTGCTACGCATGTAACTGAATAATTTTTAGCATATTATTTAGTATGCATACATCTCTGTAGATCAGGGTTGCTAACATAAATACATACACATACATACACAAAAAAAATCTTTTATATTTTAACGACTATTCATGATAATAGCAGAAATTGTATTTTCAAATGCTTATGTGTTTTCCAAATTTTTCATTTATAGTCATCATTTTTCATCTTAGTAAACTATGAAATTTTGTAGTATTCTGAATGTCTTGGGAAGTGTTGTATAATCTATGCTGTACTCATGATTTTTTGTTCTTGTTTGATTTAAATCTTATTTAAAAATTCATAAATAATTGTATTAATATTTGTTAATAATTTATCACTAATTGCGATATTTTTTATTTTGTTGATAGATAAAGTTAATTTATTGCAAAATAAAATAAGTTTTAATATTTAATTAATAAAATGAATAATGTTGAAATATTCTGAAAATACTATTACCAAAATATGTTGCCAATACATTTTACAATAATAGGCCGTATTTCAGAATCCATTTACTGTACAATTCTGTGAAGAAAAATGCATCCGTGATTAATCCCTTTAGGAACGAGCGACACGTATACGTGCCGCAAAAAGGCTTAAGAATCCGTGTTTTTCCCCACCGGTAAAATTTTACTGTAAAATTTGCCTTATTTAATCGGAGCTATTTCTCGATTTAATAAAGCACAAATTTCTGCTTTTAAAAAGCGATGATAAAACATTAAAAATTTCGAAAAGTGTTCCCGTCGCGAAGAGTTAAAATGTAAATTCTTCCGAATAATCTAAATACTTAAAAAACATAAAATTTAAATTATAACTTGAAAATTCATTGTTTATTATGAAGTAATCAAGAAGTATACGTGTTTTTTCTACTTTGTTTATCTATTATTATTAACACTTTCCAACATAGTTGATAAGGGCTTATTTCGGTTTGATTTTCGTTTGTTTGTCTGTTTTTTAATTTTTTGGGCTGTCTGTCTCTCTTTGTTTAACTCGGGTAAATATATTTTTAATTGTCATTTAATTCATATATGTTTTATTTAGATCTTATATGGTATGTTTGGTATTGAAAATAAAGAGTGTAGAATTCATAGTTCGTTTACAAGGACTCTCAAAAGAATTCCGTTACATAATGATGTATGGGAAATGCGGTTTATTTTAATGGTGTCAAATTATTTTAAACAAAATTAAATTTATATATATTATTGAGCTGAAGTAGAAGATGGTTGCTTTAAAATATTTTAAGCGTAGTACTTACATTGTATGTACAGGGGAAATCAAAATAATTCGGTCACAGTACCGCGTTCCAGCTATATTCAAATACATTGATCTGGATATTTAGTCCAAATTTAATGTCTATTAGGTTAACCGTAATAGTTATAGTGTTTAACTTTTATTTCAAAGGAATCATGTGCAAAAATGAACTAATAAAAAATTAACATTCTACTAAATATAACATTTCGTTTAAATAAACGATCATAATGTTTTTGTAATTATTATTGATAAATAAATGTACGACGTTTTTCGGCGATTGAACGTAAAAAGCTAGCCTGTTGCTTGCACTACAGATGCTCCTGTTGAAAACATACTAAATGAGTTATAGACTTTTTTTTAAATAAAAAAAATTATTTCTAAATTTAATCCATTTTCTTTTACTAAAAAAAAATTATATTCATTATTATTTTAGTAACAGGTTTAAAGAAGAACATAAAATAATGCACCAAACATAGATTATGAAACAATTTCTAACACATTCAGAATAATGTAACAAAACTTCAATGTTCAATAAGGTTAAATATGACATACAAGTGTAAATGCCCGTCCTAGGACAGCGGGTAGAAAAATGGTTTTTCCTTAAAATCTAAAATAATTAATAAAAACTAGTCGTTGGGAGGCCACCGTAATACTTACCCATCATATATATGCATATAAGATATCCTGGGGTAATAACGCCACGTTAAGGTTCTACCAATTTTCACAGCTTAGTTTTAGGTTGTATTTTTCAAACAAATATGGGATTTGATACAGCAACTCATTGACTATCTATATATAAAAATAATCTTACAGATATGTAATCATAAAATGTAATGACCTGATTTCTTGACCAATGCTATTTGGCGTTATTATCCACCTATGTGGGTAATAACGCCATGCAAACAATACTATAAAATAAGATGAAATAATCTTATTTAGATTGCTCGGTTTTGAAAATACAAACTCTACCGCCCTAGAAATTGACAAATTTCACTCTAAACGATAGAAAATGTTAATTTTTGTGAAAATGTAAGAAAAAGAAGAAGGGAGGGGGGAGGCAAAAGAATATCAGACTCTGAGCTTATTTTTGTTTAAAAAGGACCGCTTATTTAGAATTATTAGAAACATTGCACGTTTTCAATTGTGTCTAGCTAAATCAGTTTTTACGTTTCCATGTATGCATTCTATATAATAGAATGCATACATGGAACGCCAAGAAATGTCGTTATTACCCCGGTATACCTGTTGCTCAGTACATTTTAAGCTACAAACTATTTCGCGAACATATCAAAAATCTTCTACAACATTTTCAAAGTACATGAAATGCACTAAAAATTTATGCAATAAACAAAGTATTTCCTGATAAATGCATAGTTTTCACATCACAAAACTTTCCTCGCAAATTTTAGATCAATCGTTTATTTTAGTTGCTTCTAAAAACGATAAGGCCTACAAATGGAACAAATTAACTTTAAGCTGTTGTTTGTATTTTATACTAGCAAAAGCCATGCTTTGTTTGGATTCGCGAAGCATTATTTTATAAAACAGACATTTGAAAGTAACAATATTTTTTAATATTATTTTTGCATCTTTATTAAACAAAAACGTTATTTTATGTTTTGGCGCATTTTAATTATTTATGATATAAGACTGGCATAATAAAATATTTTTGAAGCAAACTTTTACAAAATATTTTTTAAATTTTCAACTAAAAGCTCTTTTAAAGATGTTTTTACAATTTCCAGTAGCCACTGGTGTTTTTTAAAGTTGTTTGAAATATGCATGTTTCCAATCTTTGTAATTAACATCAAATAATCTTTGATAGCTATTTTAGAATAATATATTTAAAGAGTGCTTGAAGAAAGTTACTTCTTCAAAATCCTATTTTCTGGAAAAACATTTGAAATCTGCTCTCGTTGATACTATAAATTTTTAACTGTAAAACTTTTTATTATAATTTCTTCGTTTTTATACATGTTAGCGTTTGAGAATTTTTGATATTGTAGAATTTTTCGCAAGGAAAATTTCTATTGAATGCTTAATTTTGAAGGATTTTCACTCTCGACAACGTTACGTACGTTTTAAAGCCAATTGGTGTCTATATGTCCTCAATATCTACAACTGCTTCATCTAATGTTAAACCTTGGGATTTATGAATTGTAACAGCAAAAGCTAACTGCAGAAGAAATTCTTTCCTTGAGCAATTTATGCTTCCATATTTCCAGAATTTAATTATTGGGGGAATTGGTACGCACTAATTCTTATAAGTTAAAATACTGTAGTATTCAAATTTATCCATGATTATTTGCGATATCTGGTCTGGTGGCTTGTGATTTTCTTTAATACGTACAACAAAGTCTAAAGTTACGTTCACTAAACCTTTTTCGGTCCACAAATAAGAACGTAACATTACTTTAAATCCAAATGATAAAGTAAGAAATGGTTAAAGTCCCTTTGTCGTTTCTGAATCGGCCAACTTTGCTTTAGTACATTTATAAAGAGCTTCAATTGAAGCAACAACTTCAAGCAGTTCTTTTAATTTTTCATTTATGTAACAAATTTAACAATTAATTTTATTTGTTTACAATTCTTTTGTTGCCAATAAAAAATCCATTATACAATTCTTTTAAAATGTTTAAGAGTCATCCGTGCAAACGATTTTGAGGAATGATGAAAACATATTTTATTTATTAAATTAATCATGATTCTATCTATAATTACTTACTCCATGAATTATATTTTTTTTTCTGAAAATATACGCGTTTCATTTTTTATTTATTTGCTAAAATGCTTCCGCATTGGAAATGTGTGTAAAATAAATTAATTAAAATAATAATTTTTTTAACGTTTTACTGTTAAAAAAAATTATATTGTGCAAATCTACAGATCATAATTTATTTTTGTGCTTAATTTGAAGTTAAAATATTGAGTAGTGCAACACACTTTACAAAAAAGTAAAGTGTACGACAAAATGTAATTTGAGTGGCCTAGTAGAGGATTCGCTTCGCTCATCCTAATGACTCAGAGCCCTTCTGAGCAGAGCCCATAGGTGTCATTTACTGAATTATTTTATAATTATGCGCAATATCAGCACTTGGCGTCATTACACCAGAACGCCTTATAATACATGAAAATAAAACATTTGTAAACTATTTATAAAATGCATTGCAACTCCAAAACAAAATTTAAACGTGTATTTAAATATTCTTATTATGCATAGTAATGCTCTGTGAATGAGTTGGTGATGAATCTATTTTGAAAAATTATACAACACGCCAAACTACTCAAGTAGTACTGAAATGCGAAAAAGAAACATTCTTATAACTCCAAAAATAATAATCTTATTAACTAAAAATTTATTGCGTCGGATTAAGCGTCTCATTTACAATTAAAATATATATTTGAATTGAAATTTGAATGAAATACAGGGTTACGAAAAATCGAAGAATGTGGAAAACAGTATTACAGATATCTCGGCAACTAATAATTTAATCGACTTCGTTCGTTATGCAAAATTTGTGTTATTTTATTGCCTTTTACGATCACTCCTTAAAATAAAAATATTCGAAAATTTTTATGTACCTTTCATCAGGACAAATTTCTCGAGGGTCTGAAAAAAATACTTCCGGATAATCGAAGTTACTGATATTAAATAGGCTTCGTCCTATTCTTACATACTAAGTACATACAAAATTTCAAGTTTCTATCTCAATTTGTTCAAGAGATAGAGCGTTTACAGACAGACAGACAGACGGACGGCAATTTTTTTTTCTTCTAAAAATATGTTTTTCGAAATATCCAGTGTCTAAAACGTGTAAATCCGTCAATATTTTTTTTAGATTTTCAAAACGATTGCAAGACTTACCCTATACTACGTATGATGGGTAAGTAACATTAGTTTACTATTATTCCGTAATCGAGCTATTTAGATTAAAAATTATAAATGTCAATAAATTAAAATACAGTTTTCACATATTTTACATTTGAAAGTACACTCTCCCTATTCAACGTTGTAAAACTTAAAATTGTGTTATATCGAGAACTAATTAAGTTTGAAAGAAAAAAAAATATGTATATAAGTGGGGGGTGGAAAATGGATTAATTTTTCATCAAATCAACTTATCCAAAATAAATTAAACATACAAACTTGAAAAAAAAAATATATTAAAGAGCATGTTTATTAAATTAATGTTCAGAAAATACATTACTTTTATGTTAACTTGGCGATGTTATAAATCGCGAAATAGTGCTCTTACTGACATCATTCAAATTGCATTAATTTCACTTTAAATAAAAACTTTTAACCCATGTCGTTTAAAAAGCATAACTTTGAAGGTTTCTCTATGGTACTGAATTGTGAAATTCGACGATTTTTGAAATTCGATGCTTAAAAAATGGCATTACCATTAGATTTGAAATTTATATCCAGAAAAATATAATTTTTTAACTTTTCTAACGCAGTTTGTCTAACTATTTTCTGACAAATAATTTTCAAAGTATTAATTTTTTCAATAGCTTCAAATGTTTCATTTTCCGAGAAAAATCTGTGACAACGCTTAGTGAAAAAGCTTAGCCTCCAGCAACGCATAGATTCTTGGTAGATTTCCTTAAAAATTCTACCATTGCAGTCGTTACTATGGTGCAACTTTTGAAAAAATTCTTCATAACTTTTCATTATATGACTCCAGGAACCGAAAACCATCCCCATTTAAAAAATTATATGTACACTGTTAAAAGTGAAGGTGACAAACCGGTGCTATTTGGGACCCGGAGGTGAAAAGGCCCTAGGGTCCACTAGAACCCGGGACATTTGGAACCCTAGGGTGCCATAGGGGCTTGGATATATGGTTGCAGTGCCGACAGGTCTCTTAATGGGTAATTGGAGCTAAATAAGGTGCCATATACTTCGTATTGGCAGCAATGTGGCACCTCATCGGGTGACTGGAACCATGCGCATGCGCTGTGACGTGTGTCTTTCTGTTTTCTGTGACCGCAAATAAAATCTATGGCTATGACTGAATGAAGGTGAGCTCGATGGCTGAGCGGTTAGAACGCTGAGCTTGTAATCAGACGTTGTGAGTTCGAATCCTTCGACGGCCAAAAGTCGGTTTGTATATTTTTTAACTTTTTTTATTGGACACTCTGGATTAAGAGTGCCATATTTTCACCCTAATTAAAGGTGTCATTCTGGCTCCTTTAGGGGTGTCACCAGTGAGACAAGTCTTTCACCCCTAAAAGGTGCAATGTGTCACCATTAGTTTTAACAGTGTATACATATGTATATATGTCAATATTTGTTTCCGGCTAATATTCCATAACAAAATTTAAACTTCACCAGTAAATAAATAAAAGAATAACATAAATAATACACAACATTAACAGATGTGTAATCAAACTACGCGCTTAAATACTGAAATAATCAGAATAAAAAGTTTTCTTTAAATAATGAAAATTTTAGCGATTTTTTCGACCACTAACTAACTGGCACAAGTCTAGTACTAAAGTACCAGTTTTAAGTGCGTTCTAAATATATAAATACGTAGCACCTATACTCGCCGTTTGGTCTGTTCGCCTGTCCGCATACAATAGTGCAAAATTTACCTAACAGAATAATGGTTTGAAGTTTAATACATGTATATATAATTGTTCTAGTATTTTGTCGTGTCATTTCAAGTTTTATGAAAACCGAATGAAAATTTAAAAGGTTTATTAACATTTTCTTCATTCTATCATACCTTATCATACTTAATTCATTGATATTTCATGACGGGTAGTGATTCTAGAATGTCATGGTGATTACGCCCTATTTAAGATGGAGTCAGGTTATTTCTGTATTACGGAATTTAATATATATAATCTTAATGAATTTTGTGTTTATGCATTTTGCATAAAAGTGCAACAGCTATTGCTCAACGATAATTATACGACTAGTTATTTATAATTTCACAGTATCTATAAAATTAATTATGGTACGAACGCACCTCATTTGCCAAGTTTGACGCACAATTTCCGACTTGTTTAAATTTTATTTGAATACATAATTGATATTTTTCATATAAAAATGTTTTTTGATGAAGTTAGTAGATAATCCAAAAAATAAATCATATGTAAAAAAATAAAATAAAAAATATCTCTTAGAGTTTTTAATAAAAAAATTTTCAATTACATTGTGCACGCCAAGCAGTATGTTCTGTAATTAGGAGAAGACCGGGTTAGATCCCATGGTAATAATAATTTGAATAATAATAAAAAAGATAATAATGACAAAAAGTCGAAAAAAAATTAAAGTAACTAACAAAATTGTAATTAAACAAATTACAACGACTACTTGAAATATGATATTTTCAAAAAAAGCCTTTATTTAAATTAATAATAATAATCAACATCATTTTTTGGACGATTATAACGAGTCATATATTACGTACGCCGTGCATTAAACACTGATTTTCCTAGACCAATGACAAAAAAAAAAAAAAAAAAAAAAAAAAAAAAATTAGATTAAAGATAGACAACTTTAACTGATATGAAATGTGCATTTTTATTTAATGGAGTTAAATAGATTGACTTCTGAACGCCTCATATTACGCACGACATGGATTAAACATTAATATTACTAGACCCATCACAAACAAATTTTAAATGAAATTTCAGTTTTACAATTTTCGGAACTGCATATTTTTAAACTTCCAAATATCGCCTATTTTAAATTTTTACATCGTTGCATAGAGGGAAAAAATGCACTTTTTAATGAAATTTGTTTGAAATTTCTATCACAATTTGTTTTTAAATTATTAATTTTTTTAAAAGTTTTTTGGCTACAGAAGTATTCCGTTTTTGGACATTCAATTTGGACCAAGCAAAAAACGAATTAAAAAAAAAAAAAAAAAAAAAAAAAAAACCAGAAGTATTCCATTTTTGGACATTAAACTTGGACCAATTAGGAAACGAATAAAATTAAATAATAATAATAATAAAAAAAAAAAAAAAAAAAAAAAAAAAAAGATTTAGATCTACTTTAAAGTTCACAATTTTCTACCGAAAACAACAACTATTTTCCAAATAGTTAATAAAAAACACCCCTCGTTATTTCAGATTTTATTTATGTGAAATAAGAAAACTTGACAGATGAAGTTTGACGATGAAGAAAAGATAACCTCCGATATATAACAATATTATAATAATAATAAATAGTACGAAGCAGGAAAGTGGCATACTGCAATTCGACTTAAAAGATTTTTTATCTCACAATCGCAAAACCATTAACAGCAGAAGTGGTAAAATGGATCTTGATCAAATAATTTCAGATCAGTTACTTTTCTTTTATAATAGTTTTGAGGCAAACTTTTTCACCTAAATTGCAAGTTCTTATAAGTTTATTACTAGAATTCAATAAAAGTCATCTGAGTAATTTAAAAATCAAATGATCGGAAGATTTAATCAATTAAAGAACCTCGAGTGTAATACTTTATTTTAGAGATAGAAAGAAACTTAGGCAGAAAATATATTATTTTACTAATATTGTATTAAATATTTTCTTTTATAATCTACTCGATATTCTTTTACTTATAAATAAATAAATAATAAAAATAATAGTAATAATAATGATGATAATAAAGAAGTCGGAACGTGCACGTCGAGCGTAGCAAATGAGGCGCGTTCGTATTCTAACGAAGTTTTAAAAATACTTAGATCTTGGTGTAATAGTATGCAGAACTTCAGATATAGTATAGTACCCGAAATCTTATGTGCGTCCCTGTAAATCCTATCCGCTTTCTATTATACAGAATGTAACTTGTAGTAAACCTCAGCAACGTATATACGTTAACATTCATAATACAATTAAAACGCGCCCCAAACAATGTTCCTATACTATTTTGCAATTTTGTGTGGCCCTGTAAATTAATAGCAAAATATTCTTGGTACCACACATTCGACAAAATAAATATTTCAGTACATACTTCATAAATGCATATCAATTTTATTATGTTCGGAAGAATGTAACATTATTAAAATGCATTGAATCTATTTTTTCACATTGGCCATAATGTAACGGGATATTTCTGATTGTCCTTGTAACTAAACTATGCATCCGATTTTCATCAAAATTTGAAATGATTCGACGAAATTATCCAACAATTATATATTTTTAATTTCAAATGATTCGGTTGGGTAGTTTTTACTCTGTTACATGCGGACAGACGGACAGACAGACGGACGGATGGACTGAACGACGGCTATAGGTGCTACATATTAACATAATTACAAACACACCTTAAAACAAACGAAAAGAAAGAAATATTAGAAACAACGCTCTCAAAATGTCATTTTACTTAACAACCTGCCTAACTCGCCAATAAAAAATAAAAATAAAACTGACAAGTAAAACTGCTGATCAGAACAAATCTTTGTTCATAAAAGCGTTCGTAATTACATAATTACCTATAAGCACAATTATCGTCATCTAGTCCGTTCGTCTGACCACATGCAATAAAGCAAAATGAAATTAATTTCATTTAGTTTGAAAATACTAACCTAAACTCAATATGGGCCTATACCTATACCTATATTATAGAGGTAAAGTTTGTTTATTTGTAGGGGGTAATCTTCGGAACTACCGAACTGATTTCAAAGGTAATGGTACCAAAATGATGGTGTTCACCCCGATTCAAACATAGGTCATATCTTATGTCGATGCCACTAACCCAGAGGGAGTGCAGGAGCAAAAAAATGTTCTAAAAATACAATTTTATATTATTGATAGGCTTAGAAACATGAAATTTGGCATGTTAATTACTTATAAGATATAAATGGTTGTTTAAGAACTTTTCCTACTTTCTTAAAACGAAAGAGCTGATTTGGCTTCTCATGAAAGAGCTGTAATTTTTTCGATCATAAAAGAGTTGTTTTTCAAACGATTAAATCTTCTTGACCTAAATTGGTTATTTAAATAGCTCAACTTAATTTAAATTGGTTAAAACTCGAGTTTTTTCAACTCTTTTTTGAGAAGCTGCCTTTCAACATTGAGATGAGTGGATTTCAGCTCAACTTGAGCTATTTTGTGGCTGACTTTTTAAGAGAGTAAAAAATACGAAATTTAAAAGGGATTAACATGCACGAAAAGCTTTCTAAAAACGTGTTATAAAGCGCATCTGTAAATATCATCGATCAATTTTCTTGCATCAGAATTTCGCATTATACGCTGGTATATGGAAATTGTAAAAGAAGTAATAAATCGTATGACAGCAGCATAAAGAACAGTAACTGTAACTTTTCCTGTAAGTTGGGCACAATTTATTTTTCTTTCTTTATCCCTTAAAAAAAAAAAAAAAAAAAAAAAAAAAAGGCGTGTTTATTCAGTTAAAAATCTTAGTTCTTATTATAAACCTTCTTAAATGTTTCTTTTTCATAGCCATGGTACTTTAAGCATCTATAAGTATCATCGATCATTTTCTTGAATCAAAAGTGCGCATTAATGTATGAAAATTGGAAAATAACTAATAAAACTTCATGACTATAACAGAAAGTTTAATAATGTCATTTGAGAGCAAAATTGCCTTTTCTTCTTATTTTCTTTTTCTTTTTCTTCTTCTTCTTTTTTTCTTTTTTTTCCCTTTTTTTTAAAAATAAATAAATTGCGTGTTTGTTCAATTAAAACACTCAATTCTTGTTATGAACTTTTAAAAATGTTTCCTTTTCATAACTACAGTATAACGCACGCATGTAAATATCGATCAATTTTTTTGTATAAAAAGTGTTCGTTATACACGCCAAAATATGTAGAAATTGTAAAAGAACTGATCAATCGTATGCCAGCAATTTAAAGTATAATATCTATAATTTTTCATACAATTCAATAGCAAAATTTGTTTTTCTTTCTTTCTTTCCTTTTTAAATAAACAAACAGTGATTTTATTAAATTGAAAGTCTTTATTCTTATTAAAATCTTTTTTTTTTTTTTTTTTTTAAATCTTTCATTTTTATAATCGGGGTATAGTACGCATTTGTAAATATCGATCAATTTTCCTGAATCAAAAGTGCACATTATACGCCGAAATATATGAAAATTGAAAAAGAATTAATAAAATCTATACGACAGTAACATAAAATACAGGGTGACCATAAAAGAATGCTTTAGTTTCAATAGTATATTATAATAATTTAATTCTACTTAACAGTTTAATTCAGAGACTATTTACAACAAATCATACATCAAATTAAAGGTAAACTAACGTATTTTTTCTTCTTACAAATGTTCAATATGTACATCTACATTTTACGTACTCATTAAGTCCAGTTCTTTCCCCACTTTGGTTAACAAATCTGAAATAATGTGAGCAATAATCTCTTCAATTCTGTGCCTTGACTTTTGTAAATCATTAAGTAGAGGTGGTAAGTAAACTCGATCTTTTATAAAGCCAAAAAGAAAAACATCTCATTGCTTTAACGAATTTTAAATTTCCAGCCCAGTAATGCTTTACGCTTAGGGGTCGCCATTTTGTGTATATGGGACTGCAAGCGAATAAGAAACAAAACAGTACATGCACATTTGCTTGCCTAAACTGCTTTAGTTACTCTTTTTTGTGATCTTGAACCCACACTCTACATCGCTTACAGATTATACTAGTCTAGTTCCATGAGTTTTGTAGTGTAAGTCACATTACCTTATAATTGCTATGCTTGTTTGCCACCGTTATTTTCGAAAAGTCTGCTTGGCCTTATTCAATTAATGAGAATGTGCCGATAAAATAAATTACATTTTTTTCGTACTAAAATACTGGTAGCCAAAAATCGTAGCCTGTGACTTACACTACAAGTACTCATGGAAATAGCCACTATTAAAATTTACAACCTATCAATTTTCTGCAATCAAAGTTGCATTGTATGTCGAGGTTAATGTAATTGAAAAAAAAAAAAAAAAAAACTAATAAAATGCAAAAGTCAAACTTAAAATAAATAAATAAATAAATAAAAATAACAACATAAAGAAATAAAAATATAGCGATTCATAAGTTCTCTATTATTTCAATCTAAAAAATTATCTCGTTATCAGTTAAGACCATAACGACCAGGAATGATAAAATGAACCTTTATGAAATAATTCTTAACAAGTTACATTTCTTACGTACAATAGTTTTGAAGCAAGCTTTTCAACTAAATTACAAAAGCTTGTAAGTTTATTAGGATTCAATGTAAGTATTCTGAGTAATTTAAGAATCAAATGGTCGGAAGTTTAAACCCATTAAAGAACTTTAACGGTAAAATTGTAATTCAGGAATAGAGATATTAATTTATTAGTAGAAAATAATTTGTTATAACACTAAAAGAAAAAAATCTTTCTAGGATGCACTTAAAGTCCTTTTGCTCACAAATAATAAATTCAATAACAGGAAAATAATAACAGGATTGCTATTGATGATACTATTTTCTTATTTTTATTACGTTGCTTATCACTATTTCTAAAGAATGTTTCGAAGATAAGTAGAATTATATGACGAGTAATTTTATTTTGAAATAGTTTTAGACAAAATAATCTTGTAAATATAATAAAATGTTCTTTGACGATTCCGATACGAACAGATTCGATTTACCAAACAGCAATGATATGGAGCCATGTTAGATTTAATTTCGATTTGAGATGCGTACACTGTCAGAAAAATTCGTCAATATACACTAAGTTATCGTTATTTTTTCACAAATAATTTCTGTTCTCCCAGAAAACGTATTTGTTCTGTGAGTTCATTCCGAGCGTCGAAAAATGAGGAAAAGTTTCCGTTTCTATCCAGCACGCATGCGCATTGGGTCTGTTAGTAATAAGTTCGAATTTATTTTTAAAATGAAAAACAAAAATATTCTATTGATTAAAATGTCTAATTTAGTTTTAAAAGACAAAAATGTTTTCGAATTTAAAAATAAATAACAATTACTTTCTTTATTCGTTCAAAAATTTTCACAAATAGAACATCCATGTTTTTTCTCTAACATTCTACGTAATATATTTAAAATTCACATTTTTATACTATATTAATACTAAACGTAAAAAAAACCCAGCCACAGTTTCATTAAAGATGAAATCTTTCCGAGATTAACTGCATAATTAAAAGCTTTTTAACGAAATACACCAACCCACACCATATGAAATGAAGAGTTCTATTTTAACGCACAATCATCATGAGCAGCCGTAGCGCCGTGGATTAGCGTTGGTCTGGTAATCCTGGGGTCCTTGGTTCGATCCCCGCCTCTTCCGCATTGATTTTTTCCAAACTTTTTTCAAGTGACGGATATTTTTCCTCTTTTGACAGAGAAAAAAATAAACAGAAAATCGTCAATATACAGACAATTTCTGGCAGCAGTGCTGCCAGTGCATTTTCTGTGAAAAGACGGAAGTTTTTTTGAGAGTGTATGTAAAAACTTACTTGCCTGCATATAAATCTTTTCTATCTAAAACCATTATCTTTACAATATTAAATGTGAAAGGGTGTCCGAAAGTTTGAATGAAGTCAACTTCAAAACGGATGAATTAAGGTCTTTTGTATCTTTGCATATAGATAGATTATAGCCCGGAAAAGAACATAAGTATGCTTTTTTTATTTTATTCAAATATTTTTCTTAATAATTCAAAACTTCATTTATTACAGAATCAAAAAGCATTTTTAAATAAAATGTAATGCGGCCTTTCCCCTTGCCAAGAAAATCAAAATCTGGAATAATAATTTGTCATTGACAATAAATTTTCAATTGGCCAATTTCCATATGAAAAATGAAAATAAAAAGAATTTAAAAGAAAATAGTTCCAATCTAATAGAACCTTATTAGATTGGAATGAATAGGTTCTTATTAGATTGGAATCGAAACATGTCAATAATGTTTGTTTTTAGTTTTTCGTTACACCTCTCTCAAGTAAAATAAAATTGTTTATTCAAATGTTTAAAAAAATGTAATTTAACAAATTACAGCAAACATTTAGAAAATGATTTTTTCAAAGACTAAAATCTAAGACTTATAAATAAATTAATTCTATATTTAAAAAAATATCCGCATTCTTTTTAACAATATGTATTTACTTTGTAGTTAAAGTTAAATAAAGATGAAACATCTCGAAGAGATTATCATTTATACACGCATTTAATTTTTTTTTAAAACAAAATAAAAAGCTGATAGTGTTTGTTCTTTTCTTAATTGATTCAGATTCATTTTTTTTATAAGTTATATCTACCCTATCTATATTATAAAGGACAAACATATCTGTGCGTAATGCATATGTCCTTCTGCGAATGGCAACACTTTCAAATTTTAAATGAAATTTCAGTTTTACAATTGTCAGTACTGCAAATTATTAAAAATCTAAACACCTCACATTTTCAATACGTGCACCGTCGTATAGGGCAAGGATGCCACAGGCGACTATTTTTATATTTCGTTAGTACAAGTATTTTTCTATTATAAATTGTTAAGTAGATTTTTCTTGCAAATGCTATCAAACTGTTTATTAAGAATTTCTGTTTTAAAAAAGTGATGCCAGTTAGAATTAAAAAATAATCGCCTTTTTTTTCCTGATAGGGGAAAAAATGTACTTTTAAATGCAATTTGTTTCGAAGCTATATCGTAATTTGTTTGGTTATTACTTTTTTTGTAGTTTTTAATATTTTTTTGTCAATGTGGCAACAGAAGTATTTAAAAAAATGAAGACATCCCAAGGATTTAGATAGGTCTCAGATATATCTATTCTCGACCGAGAACAACAGCCATTTTCCAAATGGTTTAAAAAAAGTAATTTAACAAATTACAACGACCATTTGGAAAATGATTTTTTTCAAAGATCAAAATCTAAGAATTATAAATAAATTCTAATGAAAAAAAATTTCGCACTTTTTTTTAAATAAAACAATACTTTTTTTTTTTTTTTTTTTTTTTTTTACAATTAAAGTTAAATAAAGATGAAACATCTCAAAGAGATTCTCATTTTCCTCCTTAAGGATTTATTATTTTTTTAAAAAACAAAATAAAGTTGTAATAGTGTTCCTTGCTCTCTGAATTTATTTAATTTTTTATGTAATTATATCTACCCTATATATATTATAAACAATATATATGTGCGTAAAGCATACTTTTTTTGAGAATGGCAACACTTTCAAATTTTAAATGAAATTTCCGTTTTACATTGTTCGGTGCTACAAATTATTAAATTTCTAAACATCGCACATTTTCAATTTTTACACCATCATATTTTGAAAAAAAAATGTACTTTTAAATGCAATTTGGTTGAACGCTGTATATCAATTTGTTTTTGAGTTTTTTTGTAGTTTCATTACTTTTTTTTTGTCATCGTGGCAACAGAAGTACTTTAAAAAAATGCGGGAGTCAAAAGGGTTCAGATGTGTCTCAGATATATCTGTTCTCGACCTAGAACAACAACCACTTTTACAGTAGAACCCCGCTAATTCGGACCCCGTTAATCCGGATCTCCGGAAAATCCGGATCGGTTTGACCAATTTTTTTTTCAAGTTAGAAAAGCGATTTGGCTAATTTCCATAACATTAACTTGTTTCATTGCTGTATTCTGAATAAAAAAAACTTTTTTCTGGAATCTTTTTCGAAAAAATACCTTAAGCTTTCTTATTTAAACTCTTATTTAAACTACACCCAACAAACTACTTATACTCAAGCGGATGCGTGACCGTACGGCTCGAAAAAGGTATAGAAAACTGCACAGCAAAAAATTACAAACTTTTTTATTACCAAGTAAACATTTTTACTGCCTGTAAATAATCAATAAGTTAAACATGAAGGTGATTTTCTGTAAGTATATTTTATTTTACTTCATTTTTTTTCTAATTCTGCGGATAATCCGGATTTTCAATAATCCGGATTGAGTCTGGTTCCAATTAATCCGAATTATCGGGGTTTTACTGTAATAGTTTTCCAATCGCTTTTAAAATAATTAGTAAAAGTAGAACAACTAATCAAACAAAAAAGTGAAACATTAAACTATATAGAACAACAAATACTTACAAAATGGTTAAAAAGAACAAAAGAAAAAAAAGAGGATTAAACAGCATGCTCATCGCATTCTATTTTTTAATAGTTAATAGTTTTTTAATCGCTTTTAAAATAATTAATAAAAATAAAACTAATAAAATAAAAAAATGAAACATTAAAATATATAAAGGATTTTAAGAAATACTGATATTTATATAAATTATATGAAAATATCACATTGTATCTCCCTATTTTAAAGAACTTCTTATCTTACTGTCACTGTTAAAATGGAATAGATCAAATAATTCTAATTCTGCTATTTTCCGTATAATGATAGTATTAGAGAATTTTTTTTTCTCAATTACAAGTACTCACTAGTTTATTAGAATTCAGTGGACGTTTCCTAAGTAATTTAAAAATCTAACTTTTGGAAGTTTTAAATCAATTACAAAACTTTAGTGTAAAACTTTAGTAGTAATTTCGGGGCAGAGATGAACTCAAATATAAAGTTAGAATTAACACTTCGTAAAAATGTAGGTTGCGAATTCTATTTCAGAGTAACGAGTCCGAGTGACATTTTAACGGTTGCAAAATGATGTGGTAAAGTTAAATTATAAATTCGTTTAATACGTATAAAATGTAATTTTCATTTCGGAGCCTGTCACTTAGAGATATTACGATAAAACTGAACTTTTAAAGCCTAATTTAAAACTTGATTTCTTGATACATCTTGAAGTTTTCTTTATTGAAGGTAAAGCGTTGGTTAATGGAACAGATTAACGTTACAAACAGCATGTATTGTAGGCAGATTGTATGTTGTATGAGTTGTAAATTATTATATACATTTGTGTATGTTATACCATTAAAAAAGAGCAATTCTGGCACATTTATTTTTGGGTTTTCGGAAACAGCAATGTTCAAACTAATAATCTTCCTAAAAAATGACAAATGAATTTTCATTTTTGTGGCGGGGAAGGGGGAGTGTAGAAATTGAATTTCAGGGTGACATATCCGGGAAAAATCGCCCCCTCCCCCCGCTGTAATACGTGTTAGTAAGATTTCGATTTCTCTGAAGAAAAATTATTGAACGAGTTGATCGGGTGCTGCATCAAATTTTCTCAAAGATTGGAGATTTTCAAAAAGAAAAAAGGTTGCAGCTTATTTATCGCACCTGGTTTGAACTTTTTTCGCGAAACAAAGAGTTCTAGTCGTTTGCCAACCCCTCCAGAAATCCCTCTTCTGACTCCTGGTTGTTTTTGAAACCGAAGATGCCATTGAAAAAATTCCGTTTTGACAACAGAGATGAGATAGGCAGAACAAGATGGCAGAGTTGAATTAAACACCATTCCAAAAAAGAGTTCCAGAAGTGTTTTTGACAGAGGGAGGAAGAGTGACCTGTGTGTGGAGGTGCAAGGAGCCTACTTTGAATGAGATTACGATCCCAATCCCGTCAAGTAAATTATATATGTTTTGGTCAAAGGTCGCATACTTTTCAGACATGCCACGTATATACGCTCTTTCCTCAGACAAAGTAACTAACATTTTGTAATCGAATCTAGAGGCGAGGTTGGTCTCAAACAAGGAGTACTGTTATCTATAAAATTGCTTTAACTGAATATGTATTACAATAACAATGTTAAAGGCTCCAAAATTGTTTTGAGCCCGATTATGGAAGATTCCCACGAAAAACTACAGCAAAAGAAGTTTTTTGATCTGTGCCGAATAGAGCAGTGCATATCGCTTCACCTTTATCGTAAAACGTTTTAAAGCTGCTGTATGATACATAAATAGAAAAAAAAACATTGATAAAAGTACCGATAGCTGTTCTGCAGCAGCAGCAGCAGAAGAAGCAAAAACCTGTTTGTGATGTCATACACATCTTTATGCTCCGCAGCCCAGATACTATGCATATATTAAATTAACAAGCAATTTTATGTATCAAGACGATCGCGAAAACAAATGTGATGATTTTTCAAGAATTTTCTACCTTAATTCGAGTACGAAAAAAATACCGGGTTAGGTGTCAAATTCAGGAAGATTCGTTTTGATACAATATTAAAACAAATTTAGCCTCCAAAATACAGGTTCCTATAAATTGAAAAAAACTTTAACAATTTTCAAGAAACATGTCTCTCATAGTAATTTGAGCACATGAAAACGATCTGCCTAGGTTTTGAATTGAGGAAAAATCGTTTTGACAGCATAAAATAAGCTCAGCACTGGAAAGTTATTAATTCGTTTTGTCCTTGGTATAATTTTAAATAATAATATATCTGGCCATGAGAGGCAAACTATGAGTCTTATTTTCTTAAAATCATTTCTAAAGTACTCTAAACAGGAACAATTCGCTGGTTAACCCTCTGAGACAATATACATATTTTTACTTTCTTACAAGAAAAAGTATTTGATTCGTGAAAATATTCACTTCCGGTTTTCGACGGATTTACTCGTTTTAGTGGTGTCAGAAGTATCTTTTTTTTTTTTTTTTTTTTTTTTTTTTAATATAAAATGTTTGTTTGTAAATCTATGACTCTGTCTGTAAGTGACACAAATCTGTGGGTGCTCTATGTCAAGAACAAATGCACGGAATTTAATAAAAATTTATATTCAGTTAGTCCCTGATATAAATTGCTGCTGACTAGTTTTTTATGTAAATCTCTCAATAGATTGCGCTACTATGCTGTGTTTTCATCCCCCTAACAGATTCAACACATTATCTGCGCTTTATATTGTCCAGAAAATTTTTTAGTGTTAAAAGCGTTTTCTAAACAAGATCTTCAGGACACATATGAATGTTCACAGGTAAAGTTTGAATATTTTTTATTAATTGATTTAACATTTCTGGTTTTATCGCTTATTCACAAATGTTTGGTTTAGTTTTACATCCAATTTAAAGCCAGTTCTAATTCGTTTTTTGACCATTCGAGTTTTAATTTTGTTTCCAGTTCATTTCGCCTTTTCTCCTCACGTTTTTTTTTTTTATCACTTTTATCACTTTTATAATATTTTATATCTCTGTTACGAAAGTTGATTTATTGATTTGCCTATGTGTCGCTATTTCTAATACTTTCATTTAAATCAGCAATGGTTATTTTATCATCCTTAGCTACATTTATTAGATTAATGAAAAAGTATGGAATAACATGGAACACGGTTTCAATCTCTGCGGTGAAGTTGATTTGATTTACTTAAATTATAACTGAACTGAAGTAATGTCAAAAGTTTAAATCCCAATTTTAATTAATCGGAGGCGTATTCTACATACTCAACGATGTAATGCATATTAATAAATAATTTTACTATACTCTTTGTTTAATAAATATTCATTTCAAAGGAATAACATATTTAGTTTACCAGCAATATCAAAAAGGCGTTGCTCATGGCTATATCTGATTACAAGATCCACAATGAGACGTGCTTCCAAAACAAATCCCCCACCCCCCCCAAAAAAACAAACAAAAACAAACAAACAAACAAAAAAGAAAAAGTTCATATTAAATAGCTTTTTTATTTGTTTCCATTAACGGAAAAAAAAGTAAAAAAAAAAAAAAAAGCCGTTTAGTTTTTTTTGCGGATCCAAGCGAAGAAATTCTCTAAGAAAATATTTTTTCACCCAAAACAAAAACACATTTATCAAAGTCGCATTTTCAAGTTGAATATTTGAAAAGGATGTGGTTTTGTCTTTATTGTTATATTTTACAACATTACTCAACCTTATATACGATGTTTATATGTGATAAAATAATAAAAATCAAACATGCACACTTCTTTTTCTGAAAGTTTTTCAATACATTCGCTATAATTATCAGGCATGAGACTATTAAATTATTTTTCAGTTTATAGTTACTGCGACAGATAATAATAAACGTTATTCTGAAATTACTAAACAACTTATCTCGATAATATTCAAGGTGGAGTCAATTTTGTTTATTTATCTCATCAACGCTATCCGCCTTGGAAATCTCCAGTATGTCATAATATGTTTTCTACACAATTGATACATGTTATGGAAAGGCAAAAAGTACAGAAATATGGAAAAGCCCGATAAACTTAGTTTTGCGTTAATTTGCTTTACGAGAGTGTAATAAAGTAACCACACCCAAATTCGAGGAACGTGATAAAAAATGTTTTTCCTTATCAAATATACCTTGCAGCGATCACTTTCAACGAATAAGGAAATTCATGAACAAATGTACGTAAGAGATTTAAAGCAAAGATAAAACATTGTGCACATTTGTATAACAATACCAAAATTTTTACTCCAGGAAAAAAGTTTTGTAAGTTAGATATATAATTTAAGGTCATATTAATTTTTGTAAATTAAGTTAATTTCGATAGAAATCTATTTCGATTAATTAGTTTATATATCTAACAATCTATATGTAATACAAATCTTGCCATCTCGCTATCGTATGAAATACTAAACCAAATCAAATCTAATTGGATTGAAACAGTATATTGTTCTAAGTATTTTGAAAGAATTCATTGAGGCCACAGCCAGACATCATGCGCTGACGCTTAAACCCGCTCATTTTTCATAAAATTTTTATTATTTTTTAATTCTAATTACAGGGTGTAAAATGTTTTTTGTCATATTTTCAGAAAAGAGCATTATTTTATATTTAATTCTGCCAATTATAAACAAAAAATTTGTAAAATTTTGAGACTGTTTTTATGTCCTCAATTTCTCTACGAGTATACATGATATCCACATAAAAATGAACACATTATATTAAAATAAGCCACTTAATCATAATCTACAGTTATATCGCTTTTGCCAAATTAGTTTCAACAAGGTTATTTAAAAGTTATTCGTTCTTTTTCAATTTGTTGACGGTCTCCTATAGAGTTTCGGGAAAAAATCTTCACGGAAGCGTATGACCTGTACTATTATATTTACACGCTTAGAGTTTCAGGATAATTCCTCATGTATTTTTCTAGATATTTAACAAAATGTCTAAAATCGCAAGTGGTCGGCCATCTTTGGCCATATAGTATATACACATACATTCAGATAGATAGACATATAAAGTTTTTAATTAAAGGTGATTTTGTGTTCTAGAGTCATCATTGGTTAATATGCGTAAGTATTTCAGAAATTCCAAAATAGGAAAGAATATGATATGTAAGTATTTCATACGAAATCTACCTGAAATTAAATTAGAGAATTTTTTACATTAAAAAATATCTGGATTGAGAATGTAAATACCATTTATTAAGAATATTATTTCACAAGAAAAATATCAAACATGATTTAATACAAAAAGTTAAAATTAAGAAAATGCATCGCAAAACAGACTATTATTTTAAAAAAGATCCAATTTAATCTTCTGTATTGCTCACAAAAAATTTTGTTGTAGCAAACACTTTCACAATAAACACCTATTTAATTTCTGTTCTTTTGACCTCTAACGTCATTTCATAGTTTTTTCTTTACCAATATAAATATTCTTATATTCATCTGACACTACTGGATTGACCCCAGATATAATTAAATATTTTTCAATGTTCTCTTACTTTATCCATTTAATAAGGTAAAACAAAATAATAACTCGGAATAACTCATGTCAATTAATTTCTATACAAATAAGTCTGTTACAAAAGCAAGTGCACAATGCAAATTTTATCAAAGATGTTCAAAATTGTATTACAAATTTAAACAAGTTGGAAATTGCACGTGAAGTGTAGCAAATAAGGTGCGTTCGTACGATAACGAAGTTTTAAAAATATTACTCTCATATATCAATCTCATAAAATTGTAAATAGTGAATTGCAATTAAAACGCTCATCAAACAATGTTCTCCCTGTACCATTATGTAATGGAATACTTTTGTGTGGCCATGTAAATCATAACAAATGTTCTTTGCACCACAAATTATGTAAAATGTATATTATAATATGTACTTTATAGTTGCATATAAATTTAATTAAGTTCGAATGAGTGTAACACCATTAAAATGCATTTGAAACATTTTTCACCATTGACCGTAATGTAACGGAATATTTTTGATTGTCATTGTAATTGATCTATACATCCGATTTTCATAAAATTTCAAATAACTCGCCAAAATTATGTAATAATTATGTATTTTACATTTCAAACGTATCAAATACATTTGAAACTTTTTCCCCATTGACCATAATGTAATTGAATACTTTTGATTGCCCCTGTAATTGATCTATGCACCCGATTATCAAAAAATTTGAAATAACTCGACAAAATTACATAATAATTATGTATTTTAAATTTGAAACGATTAAAATGCATTTGAAACTTTTTTCCCCATTGACCGTAATGTAATGGAATACTTTTGATTGCCCCTGTAATTGATCTATGCATCCGATTTTCATAAAATTTGAAATGTGTCGGCAAAATTATGTAATAATTATGTATTTTAAATTTCAAACGATTCGGTTGGGTAGTTTTTGCGTTGTTATATGCGGACAGACGGACGGACTGAACGACCACTATAGGTGCTACGTATTTACATAATTACGAACGCACCTAAAAATCGTTTTGTTTTCCGAAGGGAAAAAAATTATTTGAAGAATAGTAATGTTTTTTGTTGAAATTTGCACAAACGCGCTAAATGAAATAATTCAGTGAATGCGGTTGTATATCTTCTATACTAATAAAAGAACAAAACGCTCTGTCTGTGTGTCTGTGTGTGTGTGTATCTGCGATGGCTCATGGCTAGCAAAATCTACGGCACGTACGAAGCTCAAAATGTTTTTGAGAGTAGTCTAATATCTCTCCTGATGCCCCTGAAGCTCAGAATTTTAATTTTTTGATTAGTTTCATAGATATTAATTATGAAGCATAACTCACTCTCTTCAAAAAATTATTTTAATGTTCGGCGAAAGAAAACGTTTGCACATGCGCAGAAACTCAATTACGCATTTAGACGAAGGAAGAAACTTTTTTCCTCGTTTATTTCTGTTTTTGGATCATTTTGTTTAAATCCAAATCAACCAAACTGCTGCACGCAGTTAAACTTAAGAGACATATTTCGAAAGATCATATTTTTAGGTCTCAAATGCAATAATCAATTCGAAAAAATGTTTCAGTTAGCCCTTTGAAAACAAATATTCAAAAAAGGTCGTTTTTTTCCAAAACTATTTTCTCTCTTTTGTCAATGCCCCTCCAGGACGTAATTTTTAAGATATAAACAAACCAAAAGGAAGATCTTAAAGTTGAAACTTTCTTCTAACCGATGGTGTAATTGGTTTTAAAATATTTGGATTTTAACCCTTTCAAATACACTGGCAAAAGAACGTCATTTTGCGACTGGCAGAGAGGATATTGTTTCCATGCTAAAAATATCTTAACGTGCATATTTTCAACCCAATCTTTTAAAATCTTCTCAACAGACCAAATTTATACTCCCTACAAAAAATTCGATACGTTCGGACGGATAGAAATATTTTTTACAAAATAAAATGTGCGAAAAATTTGATGAAATCAATAAAAAACAGATCGTTTTCATTGCAATTTCGACTTAGCAAAACGCAATCCTATTGGTACCGGTAAACAAAAAACATATTCTTTAAGCTTAAAAACATTTCTATAATCTATGATGCAATCGGTTTTTAAAATATAAGATTTAACCCTTTCAAATATACCGGCAAAAGAAGGCACTTTGCGACTCACGTATAGAATATTTTTTCTACGCTAAAAGTATCTAAGCGTACATATTTCAGCCCAAACTTTTAAAAGCATCGCAATAGATCAAATTTACACCTTCTTAAAAAATTTTTAAACGTTCGGAAAGTAGAAATAATTTTTACAAAATAAAAAGTGCGAAAAATTTGACGAAATTAATAAAAATCAGATCGTTTCATTGCGGTTTTGCCTTTGCAGGGCGCAATTCTATACACGTCCTGACAAACCGAAAATATTTTCTTAAAGCTAAAACATTCTCATAACACTAGTTTACAGTACATCTGTTGCCGAAAAAATTTTAGCTGTTGCTGACTACATATGATATGCTATTTTCAAAAATATAATTAGGATATTTTAATCAGCTCTAGTTTCTGAGTTTCAGCTATGTAGGCATTAAAGAGAAAAAAAAAACATGCTTTTACTAAGAAAAACTTTACTAAAAATAATTAATCATTGAGTTCTAAAAAACTTTGTTTTAAAGCTCTTCTCTGATGTGTAGACTTTGGAAAATGACGTATAAGAGACCAACAATATTCCGACATCATATTTATATCCGAGAAATCCTGATAGCGCTCTTCCATGAAGCATAAGTCCGGATGTATACGCTCTCCATGCTCTTCGCTTTTATCTCCCAAATTTTCCGGAAACCTGTTTAGATGACTATGTACGAAGTAAAATTTTATGCTTATATTCCACTCCTTACATTTTAATTGCAGAAGAAAGTCTTCTACAAGTTCAATATAATTTTTAAGCTATTGCATAGCTTTTATCACGGGCTTTGAGCGCGGCGACCGAATCCAAAAATTCCGTAACGCGAAAAATCTTAACACATCGGTAACGAAAAAACCTAACACTCGGCTAACGTCGTTTCTTTCCGGCAGACTTCGGCATGGTATCCTTCGGTAGACTTCGGCATGGTATCCTTCGGTAGACTTCGGCAGACAATGACGCGGTATTTTTCAGATATTTAGAGGATATCAAGTCTCAAACACATATATTTCTTATTTCAGATACTATAAATCTATAGTTTCAATAATAAAAATTTCTGATAGAATGTGTATAGAAAAGAATCGTCTTAAGATAAAATAAGGTAGGATAATGTAACTTTTGGGTGATTGGAGACCCGTCTTATGGTGAGGATCGAAAAAATTAAAATACTTATAACTCGCGATCTAATTTTCGTAGCGCGGCAAAATTTTGTTTGGTAATTTATTATAAAACAGTGTTAATTTTTAGTGACAGAAGACCCCCACATTGAGGGTCGAAAAAATTAAAATGCTTATAACTCGCGGTCTAATTTTCGTAGCGCGGCCAAATTTTGTTTGGTAATTTATAATGAGACAGTGTTAATTTTTGGTGACTGGAGACCCCCCCCCCCCATGAAAAGGGTCGAAAAATTTAAAATGCTTATAACTCGCGATCTAATTTTCGTAGCGCGGCCATATTTTGTTTGATGATTTATTATGAGACAATGTTAATTTTTGGTGACAGGAGACCCCCCCCCCCCCACGGTGAGGGTCGAAAAATTTAAAATGCTTATAACTCGCGATCTAATTTTCGTAGCACGGCCAAATTTTGTTTGGTAATTTATTATGAGACAGTGTTAATTTTTGGTGACAGGAGACCCCCCCCCCCATGGTGAGGGTCGAAAAAATTAAAATGCTTATAACTCGCAATCTAATTTTCGTATCGTGGCCAAATTTTGGTTGGTAATTTATTATGAGAGAGTGTTAATTTTTGGTGACAGGAGACCCCCCACGGTGAGGGTCGAAAAATTTAAAATGCTTATAACTCGCAATCTAATTTTCGTATCGTGGCCAAATTTTGTTTGGTAATTTATTATGAGAGAGTGTTAATTTTTGGTGACAGGAGATCCCCCATGGTGAGGGTCGAAAAAATTTAAATGCTTATAACTCGCGATCTAATTTTCGTAGCGCTGCCAAATTTTGTTTGGTAATTTGTTATGAGACAGTGTTAATTTTTGGTGACAGGAGATTCCCCATGGGGAGGGTCGAAAAAATTAAAATGCTTATAACTCGCGATCTGATTTTCGTGGTGCGGCCAAATTTTGTTTGGTAATTTATTATGAGACAGTGTTACTTTTAGTGACAGGAGACCCCCCACAGTGAGGGTCGAAAAATTTTAAATGCTCATAACTCGCGATCTAATTTTCGTAGCGCAGCCAAATTTTGTTTGGTAATTTATTACGAGACAGTGTTACTTTTGGAGACAGGAGATCCCCCATGGTGAGGGTCGAAAAAATTAAAATGCTTATAACTCGCGATCTAATTTTCGTAGCGCGGCCAAATTTTGTTTGGTAATTTTTTATGAGACAGTGTGAATTTTTGGTGACAGGAGACCCCCCCCCCCATGGTGAGGGTCGAAAAATTTAAAATGCTTATAACTCGCGATCAATTTTCGTAGCGCGGCCAAATTTTGTTTGGTAATTTGTTATGAGACAGTGTTAATTTTTGGTGACAGGAGATCCCCCATGGGGAGGGTCGAAAAAATTAAAATGCTTATAACTCGCGATCTGATTTTCGTAGTGCGGCCAAATTTTGTTTGGTAATTTATTATGAGACAGTGTTACTTTTGGTGACAGGAGACCCCCCACAGTGAGGGTCGAAAAATTTTAAATGCTCATAACTCGCGATCTAATTTTCGTAGCGCAGCCAAATTTTGTTTGGTAATTTATTACGAGACAGTGTTACTTTTGGAGACAGGAGATCTCCCATGGTGAGGGTCGAAAAAATTAAAATGCTTATAACTCGCGATCTAATTTTCGTAGCGCGGCCAAATTTTGTTTGGTAATTTTTTATGAGACAGTGTGAATTTTTGGTGACAGGAGACCTCCCCCCCCAAGGTGAGGGTCGAAAAATTTAAAATGCTTATAACTCGCGATCTAATTTTCGTAGCACGGCCAAATTTTGTTTGGTAATTTATTATGAGACAGTGTTAATTTTTGGTGACAGGAGATTCCCCATGGTGAGGGTCGAAAAAATTAAAATGCTTATAACTCGCAATCTAATTTTCGTATCGTGGCCAAATTTTGGTTGGTAATTTATTATGAGAGAGTGTTAATTTTTGGTGACAGGAGACCCCCCACGGTGAGGGTCGAAAAATTTAAATTGCTTATAACTCGCAATCTAATTTTCGTATCGTGGCCAAATTTTGTTTGGTAATTTATTATGAGAGAGTGTTAATTTTTGGTGACAGGAGACCCCCCACGGTGACGGTCGAAAATTTTAAAATGTTTATAACTCGCGATCAATTTTCGTCGAGCGGCCAAATTTTTTTGGTAATTTATTATGAGACAGTGTTAATTGTTGGTGACAGGAGATCCCCACGGTGAGGTTCGGAAAAATTAAAATGCTTATAACTCGCGATCTAATTTTCGTAGCGCGGCCAAATTTTGTTTGTTAATTTATTGAGGTATTGCATAGCTTTTATCGCGGGCTTTGAGCGCGGCGAAAGAATCCAGAAATTCCGTAACGAGAAAAAAACCTAACACTCCTGCTACGTCTCTTCAGTTTGGCAGTCTTCCGTAGACTTCGGCAGATATTGACGCGATATTTTTCAGATATTTTGAGAATATCAAGTCTCAAACTTATGTTTTTTATTTCAGCTACCATAAACGTATAGTTTCAATGATAAAAATTCCTGATTAACCTACATGTATTGTAAGATAATAAAAATATTTTAAACGATATTAACTTGTCATTTATTCAATAAAAGAAAAAAAAATTGCTATCGGTCATCACGCTCAAAAAGTGTAACTTAAACTAATATTAAAAAAAAAAAAAAAAAAAAAAAACTGCACAAATAAAATATAAATAAATAATTATAATTGCATAAGTTGATAAAAAATGCTATGCAATAGCTTTACCGCGGCAGTCCCCGAGTGCCACATGTATCTGTATACCTGCACGATAAAAACTTATTTTAGTATCTTAGGAAAGCAATTTTTTTAGTCTTGATGCTAACAATTCTGAAGCTTGTTTAGAAAGATTTAAATCTCTTACAAGATCACATAACTGATTTTGGGTAAAGCATTTTGGCTCATTTGGCATACCTTCAAAATCAGCATCCTTTTGTGATGAGCTTGGTCCTTCAATGTCTTGTTCCAATGGTTCAGATATATTTTTAGGCTCTGAAGAGTCAGATGAACGCTGCACTGGACGTTGAACACAATTAGTATTGCCATTTAGCTCGATTTTTAGTGTTTAAACCATTTACGTCCACTCTACAAAAATAACAGTCTTCGAGATGATTTCGTGATTCTCGTCAAATAGTTGGTGTTCCAAATTTAAAGACACTTCTTTTACCACTTTTCCATAATCTTAAATATTCCCCACACGATTTACAAACTCAATTGGGAGCCCAAGATTTCTCATTTTTATCCAAGAGCATCCTAAAATACTCAAATTGGGTATTTTTCACCAACTCTGATATAACTTTTCTACAATTATTAAACACATATTCCCCGCATATATAGCAAAAATGATTTGGATTGTTTAAACAACGTCTCCTTGAACTACTCACGACGCAAAAACTTGAGAAACAAATCTTAACACAGTAAAATACATCTGTTATCGATTAATATCTATGCTTAAACGATAAAAATAAAAAACAAAGTAACTCGAGCTGCTCAAAAATTTTACGGTTAGATTTGACAAAAACAAGTCATAAGTGAACATTATCGACCACAGAATTCGCGGCAACAGACAAAAAGTTTAATTTTGTAAACTAGTGTAATTTATGTTGCAATTCGTTAAAAAAAATATGAGATTTAACCCGTTCAAATACACCGACAAACACGAATTACATCCCGGCTAAAAGTTACTAGATGTCCGTATTTTAGCACAATCTTTTTAGAGCCTTTCAATAAACCAGATTTACATTACTTTCAAAAACTTTGGAGCTTTCGTATGGATAGAATTCTTTTTTTTTACAAAATAAAATGCGTGAAAATTTTTACGAATTCAGTAAAATCCTGAGGGTTCCGTCGCGGTTTCGTTCGCTTTCGGTTCGCATAGTTTTCAAAAAATCAAATTACATAGAAAACAAAATACCAAACAGCATGTGCTTACAATTCAATATCTTTTCGTGATTTTTCCGTTTAAAAATATAAATTTTGACAAAATGGACTTAAAGATATAAAATCATAGAAATTTGAGTTTAATTTAAGGGTCATTTAGAAAGCAAATAACACATTTGAAAACTGGCCACGGGCCCGGGCAACGCCGGGCAGGACAGCTAGTAAAAATATAAAGCGATGAGAAAAAGCATGTAAAAACAACTCAAAAGAAATTATAATCGTAATTTAGTAAATTATTGAATGTTTATACAAGACTTGATTCTGTAAGAATTTTGATTGAAAGAATGTAGTTAATTTTAAGTGAAAATACAATGAAACAATAAAAAAGATGACAGTTTGACACAGACCTTGATTCTATGTTTTCGTAGAAAGGAAAAATATCATTAATCATTTCATGTTCTTTTGAGTAAATTGACTAAGGTATTTGTACCCTATATGGACAGGGCTCTCAATATGGACACCCCTAATATTTTTAAAGGTAATAACTTTGATTGAGAGATGGCTAAACATTTTCGCGAAGAAAAGCAATTGAAAAGATAATTAAGTTTGGAAAGTGTAAAAAAGCGCGCTGTTCGCCATTTAGGAGGAAACCTGTTGTTTCGAGATGTGCTGATCTTAATTACTTGTAACCTTAAATTCTTATTAAACATGGTAAAACTACATTAAATGTTGAAAAGTGGAGTATTTTAGAAAGATAATAAAATATATTTTCGATTGCTATTGCATATTTTGCTTAAAATAATTTTCCTTATTCATTTGGTACAAGATTTAGTAAAACTATGCCTGGTTCCCAATATGGACAGTTTATGTCCCCATCGAATACAACTGTAAGAAAGAAGAAAATTCAACGTTTCCAAGCAATAACTTGAAAAGTCACCAAAGTGGTAAAATCTTTGTTCAACAAGATACTATTTGAACAATCCCCCCAAAACATTCCTCCAAAAAACCCTTGCAGAAAAATAAAACGAAGCCCCCCCCCCCCCAATAGGATATCTGTTGGCGAAATCGTAGGTACCAATGGTATGACTTCCTCAACAAAGGAGGGCTGGTACTGCTTCTTTTGTAGTATTGATGCTTTTTCAAACATGCGGCCATGCGTCACATGTGGTAGATATGTTCATGAGGATTATGTGGGACTTACTGCCCGTGGTGAAAAAGTTTCTATTTGTCCATGCTGTGAGGATTGAGTAATAACAGATGTAAATTCGCAGACAGATGCAATAAAGCTAAGCAAAACCAACAATATTACTTCATAATATTTACTATTAACTAAGGGGCGTTGCATGGGTTTTCGAAGGGTAAAAACCGAGAATGCCCCCCCCTTTCTAAAATGCATGTTCTGAAGATATTTACTGTCCCCTCTCCTCCTCGGAATACTTTAAGATACATTTTTTTATTCTCTTTTCTCTAAAATCCCTTGGAAAAGTGGCTCTTCCATACACACTGTGTAGAAAGTCAATAAGGAAACACCTGTCCATAATAGGGACAGGTAGTTCCTTATATGGACACTTGTAAGCATTTTTTTGTTTTTATCATTTAAATTAAACCAGAATAATTACAAGGTCGCTAATTTTAATAATGATAGTCAATAGTCCAAGGATAGTGGTCACATATTTTTGGAGTCCTATGACTTGTACATGGGGGTGAAAAAAATACATTTTCCTCAGGGTGGCCATATTGGGTACAGGTACCTTAATATAAATTGGATCATATTAAAAATAAACTCAAAAAACTTCTGAAAGCTTAAAACGAGAATTGTAAGAAACTGACGACAATTGCTCTTATTTCTCAACTTTTACGGACATTAAATTTCATTCTCAAGATCTGATACTGACAATGTAACAACTAAGAAAATGTCTAATACAGTATTAGGATTAAATTTTCTCTGACTCCGTTAGTAGAGTTAATTAAATGATTGAAGGTTATTTTAATCAAGTTATTTTTAAAGAAAAAAAAAACGGAATTCAAGTAATTGTTTCCTTAACCCTCAATTTGCTTATAACTCAGCAAGAAAGCTCTAGTAATTAACATTGTGTAATTTTTTACTTACATATGCTACGCCAATCAGCATAATTTAGTGAAAGTTTTTGGTACAACACAGTGTTTTTCTTGACAATCATATTGTTATCCATATTTAATTCGCTCGGTTACTCGTTTCTTTATCTACTCCTTTGGTATCTTTACAATAAAATAACTGCTATTCTGAAAAAATGCACACAAACGTTGCACTAATTGTTCAGCGAATTCTTTACTCCATGTTATCTTCACCTTTTAACTTTAAATTACTATACAAAATTGTGTCGTATTATTCATAGGTTTATGCGTAGCCTAATGTTTCAACTGAACAAAAGACAAACTACTAAGTTGTTGACTATAGGATGCGTCAGGTAGTTGGGAATAAATTAATGATTGCTCTCAAACAAGAATATATATAGAAACAGAGCACTATTTTTATTTTAACGGTTTGTTAAAAAATGTCTCTTAAACTACGAAAATTTGCTATAATCACTAATAGACCGGAAGGCGGCAGCACAGACATTCACCTCATGTAGTTTACGGATGAAAATCTAGAATTAGTTAAATTTCGATTCGCATATTAAAACGCAATCGGTCTGCCAAGTCATATCTTGATGGAAAACACCTAAAAATCCCATTTTAGCGGTTGACTCATAGGTTTACCATTATGTTTCTCTATTACTAATCCTCCATGTTTTTATGCTTTTGGTGCAGGAAATCACAATAGTAAATCTAGGAGTCAATTGTTAAAATTGGGTTTTTAAGAGATATGACTTACACATCGATTGTGCTATAATAGGCGAATTGAGGTTTAATTAATCCTAGATTTTCATCCATAAATTCGATGAGGTGATTGTCTTTGCTGCCATCTGCCGGTCTATAACGAAAATATTGGATAACCGCTATCCAGAGCCACCCAATATGCTTTCTCCTTTATCGTTAGAAACCTTAGAAAACAGTTTATTTTCGAAATTTGAAGAAGAATTTATAAAATAATTTTTTATTTTCTGCCTGTAATTTTTTGAAATGTTTAGGAGTAAGTTTTACAATGCATTAATCAATTTTCTCTACCCGGAAAATCAGTTTTTCAGAATTCTATCAGACATCAATTAAACATTTTCAGCTGCATAACTAAAATTATGCATGCAACTGTAGCATAAAATGTTAATTTTATTGTTAATGTTAATTTTATTGCTGTTAATTCTACATATTTTTAAATTAAGCAAGTTTGCTGAACATGAAAATATTTACTTGAGACCTCATAGAAATGATCAATGCAGAACCACCTCAATCAGAATTGATTAATGCACCAAAATAGCAACTCGGAAAAGTTTTCGAAAAATACGGACAGCTAATAAAATTCATTTTTATAAATTCTTCTTTAAATTTCAAACAAAATTCTTTTCTCAAGTTTCTGAAGATAAAGGAACGCGTTTTCGGAATCATGGATGACACGGGAGAAGTTGAATATTTTTGTTCGTGATTAAAATGCATTCTCGTTAATTATGAAACATATGACTTTTTACAGTGTAAGTTGACCATACATAACATAATTCATTGAAGTTACTGCCAATCACAATAATCGCCTCTACATTTTGTCAAAATTGATTGCAGATAATGATCAGATGAGTATAGGGAACATTTGCTACTACACACACAACGGCTGCCTTGAGAGCAAAATATTGTTATTTGGGTGACTATTGGTGTTCCTCTCAAATACCCTGCATACATACTAGACCATTCGGTTAATATCTTGGTAGCTGGGAGAGACAACAAGTTAAGGTTTGAAAGACGTTTGTCTTAATAATGGCGTGAGTTGTCACTATATCCTCAATACAATAGTTTTTCTTCATTTCTTATCATTAATCAGAATTAAATAGGAGAGTAAATGGTACTCACCCGATGAATTCTTCTTCATTGAAGTATCCAACAATTAAATCCACCATAGGAGAAGGGAACCGGGCATATTCACATTTTGATCTATACACTGCACTAATTCATCTTGATAAAGACGTATAATATTATTATATGGTAAGTGTAAAACACACACACAAATTATTGTATACACACTTCTTCATTTTCTACTTTAATTTTCACACGCGAGAAAAACAAACACAGCAAAAAGGATAGTGCTCACATCAAGCTACAAAACAGAGAACAGAATGAATTTAAATCGATACATACATAAATCATAATATAGAAACAATTATTAATAAAAAAGAGTCATTTTGAAAGTTTTGACAGTTTTTGTAAACCTGTAATTGTTCACTCGTAATCACTGTTTCCAAGGTCACTCTAACGAGCACTTAACTTTATTTATGATGCCATGATAATTGTCATTTGTTGCACAACGGAGGAAATTATTTACGAATTGCGCAATGTTTCTATCAACTCCTCCTTAATTTCTGAAGTTGTGTTGTCACTCAGATGCAAGTTCTTCCTGTGAATTTCAAAAAGAGGTTTTGGCAGGGGTTTTGTGAATAAGTCAGCTATCATTATTTTGGTTGGGCAATATACGAGTTTTATTATGCCATCTTGTTTCAGTTGTTTTATGAGATGATATCTAAGTTCTATGTGCTTTGTTTTACTTGAATGTTTTTCAAGCTCTATCATTTTGATAGCCGACTGATTATCCTCGAAGAGTTCTATAGGATATGTTTGTGAGATATTGAGTTCTTCAAGTAAATTCACCAGCCATTTGACTTGATTAGCTGCATTAGCTGCTGAGATGTACTCAGCTTCGGCAGAAGATAAAGCTATGCAGGATTGTTTTTTAGTTGACCAAAGTATGGGATTTTTACCTAGCAAATATACATTACCACTTGTCGATTTTCTTGATTCTGTGTCTCCACCCCAATCAGCGTCCGCGTAGACTTCTAGCGTTGGTTTTGAATTTCCATCTATAACTAGATTAAAGGTTTTTGTTGTCTTAAGATACCTCATGACCCGCTTTACACTGTTCCAATCTTTCATTCTTGGCTTTTCGTTCCTTCGGCTTAAGATGTTGACAGCTGCACAAATGTCAGGTCTGCTCACTGTGGCAAGATATAAGAGTGCACCTATGGCTTGTCTGTACTGTGTGTTGTTTGGTAAAATATTGTCATCATCTTTAAAGTGAGTGTAATTTGTTTCCATGGGTGTACTACATGGTTTTGCTTCTTGTAAATTGAATTTATTAATTAACTCTTCAATTTTTGAAGTTTGGTTAATTAAGTAGCTTTTGTTTACCTTTCGAATGTTCATGGATAAATAATTGCTTACGTCCCCTAAATTCTTTAATTCATACTCTTTATTTAAGTTCGCGATTATTTCCTCAATGGTTTCGTCTTTCCCTGCAATTAAGAGGTCATCGACGTATGTTATTATATAGGTTGTTTCATTATTCCTTTTCTGTGTAAAAAGACATGTGTCAATTTTACTTTGAATGAAATTCATGTTTTTTAGTGTTTCTGTTATTTTATTATGCCACGCTCTCGCGGCTTGCTTAAGTCCGTAGATTGCCTTATTTAATTTACAAACTTTGGTTTCCTGGTTTGGTTCAACGAATCCTTCCGGCTGCGACATGTATATCTCCTCATCAAGTTCCCCATGTAAGAACGCGGTGTTAATATCTATATGCTTAACATTTAAGTTTTGGTGCAATGCCGCTATTAATAATGCTCTTATCGTAGTATACGATACGACCGGTGCGTAGGTTTCGTCGTAATCCTCTCCGAACTTTTGCGTATATCCTTTAGCTACTAAACGTGCCTTATATTTTTGGATTTTTCCGGTATTGTCACGCTTTAATTTGTAAGTCCATTTACAACCTATTATTCTCTTATTCGGTGGAGGATCTACAATTGACCATGTTTTATTTTTTCTTAAAGAATTCATTTCGCTCTCCATGGCTTCTATCCAATTCTGTTTTACCGGAGAGTTTTCCATTAATTTAACTTCCTTATAATCCTTTGGTTCATTAATTTTGTCGTCTTTGACAATATATATAAGCCTATCAGGAGGTACGCCTTTATTTATTCTATCTGAGCGCCTTAGTTCCACAATTTGTTGTTGAGACGCAGATGGTGTTGTTTTTCCGTTCGAAATTTCTATCTCCACGAGATTTTTACAATTGCGTTTTTCGTCTTCATTTTGTTTTTGTTCAATTTCAGGCTTATCATTTACGTATTTGAATTTATTTTCAAGAAATTTTACCGTTCTCGCGATTTTTATTTCATTTCCTCCTACATATATGCGGTATCCCTTAGATTCATTGTCGTATCCCACAAAAATACCTTCAACAGCTTTATTATCTAATTTTTGTCTTCTGGCTTTGTCAATATAAGCGAAGGCTTTGCAGCCAAATACTTTAACGTAACTTAAGTTTGGCTGTCTTTCTGTCCATAATTCATATGGCGTTTTTGCATTAGCTTTTGTAGGCAGTCTATTTTGTAGGTGGTTTGCCGTACAGATTGCTTCCCCCCAGAACTTTAAAGGTAGATTTGATTCATTTAACATTGTCCTAGCCATCTCAACTAACGACCTATTTTTCCGTTCAGCCACCCCATTTTGACTTGCGCAATATGGGACTGTATGTTGATGTTTTATCCCATTTGATTTGAGATAATTCTCAATTTCATCTGATGTAAATTCTCCCCCATTATCCGTTCTGATTTCTTTCGGTTTTTCACCAAATTTGTTGCTTATCAGCGCAATGAACTCTTTGAGTTTTTCATAGACTTCACTTTTTCTTTTCAATAGATAGATTATTGTGAATCGCGAGTAGTCATCGATAAAAGTCAAGAAATATGATTTCCCCCCAATCGTGGGTGTCTGAAAAGATCCACAAACATCCGAGTGAATAAGTTGAAGCCTTTTACTTGCTCTATACTGAGCAACTTTCGGATAGGGTTCATCAGTTAATTTCGCCTTAATACACGGTTCGCAATCTATATTATGTTTACAATTGTTTATCTGGATACCTCTTACTAATTCCTTTTGTGTAATTTCTTTAATCGATGTTAGATTTCTGTGTCCTAACCTTCTATGCCATAGTTCTAGACAATTTTTATTGTTGCACGTTTGTGTAGTGTTCGCGTGGTTTTTGTTAGCCAACTGGACTTCATAGAGGTTATTTACCTTTTGTGCTTCTAAGCAGATTTCTCCGTTAAGTTTGAAAGTGCATCGGTCATTTTTAAATACAATCTCACATCCGTTTTGGGTTGCTTTGCTGACTGATAGTAAATTCGTTTCGATTTCAGGTACTAGAAGTACATCTTTAAGTGTTATTTTATGAATTTTATTATCCGATGTCAGCGTATTTAAATTTACATCGCCTGAACCGTAAGCGATAAGTTTTTTTCCGTTTGCGATAGTCACATTTGTTTTTTCCCTCGATTTTATCTCTGTAAACATTGATTCAGAGGATGCAATGTGACTTGAGCTACCGCTATCCACAATGAATGTTTTATTTTCTATCCCTTGTGTTATAAATGCATAATCTTTGTTTTCGCTGTTTCTCCATGTATTGTTTTTCCCTTCATAGCGATTAAACCTGTTATACGATTCCGATGCTTGTTCATTCTTAAAATTGTTTTCACCCCTTTGAAAAACGAGTGATGTAGAATAGTGTTTTTTGTAATTTTTGTTGTGTTGATTTTGTTGTGTTGTGTGTGTTTTGTTTTTATTGTGCCAACATTCTTGTGTGTTATGGCTTCTCATTTTACAAATCGAACAATATTTTGATTCTTTTTTAGCTGGAAACTTTTTCTGAGCTTTAAAAGCTTTCGCTGTATTATCAATACTTTCATAGTTTTCATTTCGACGATTAAACTCGTCAATCAACTTATTTTTAATATATGACGGAGTTAATTGTGCTTCTTCTTTACTTTCGAGAGCAGTAATTAAATTATCATAAGACTGGGGCAGAGAGCACAGGAGGAGCGCGGAAATGTGGTGATTATCAATTATTTCGCCTATAGCTGCCAAATGATCAACGAGCTCCATTATTTTTGTAATATGATTTATCATATTTCCATTTTCTGCTAATTTTATACTATATAACTTTCTAAGGAGAAACAATTTGCTTGTGAGGTTTGATCTTTCATGGATTTCTTTTAATGCATCCCATGTTTGTCTAGCAGTTTGTAGGTTCTTAACGTGGGTTATCTGTGAATCATCGATAGTTAGATTTATCAATGCCCGGGCCTTCCTATCATTTTTGGACCATTGATCGGTCAAAGGGGTCGGTGGATTATCGGTTATTACATGGAACAGCTCTTCTTTAGTTAAGAGCATTTCAATTTTAAATTTCCATGTACTGTAATTCGTTGCTGTCAATTTTTCAATTGAATAATTATCTTTTAATGTAGCCATTCTAAGCTTATATTTTTATTTGTTTTTTTTTATTCGATATTTTTTATTTGTGTGAAATTAGTATATCACTATGTTATCAAATTGATATATCTTTTTAGATCGTTCTCATAATCATTGAAAGACGTTTGTCTTAATAATGGCGTGAGTTGTCACTATATCCTCAATACAATAGTTTTTCTTCATTTCTTATCATTAATCAGAATTAAATAGGAGAGTAAATGGTACTCACCCGATGAATTCTTCTTCATTGAAGTATCCAACAATTAAATCCACCATAGGAGAAGGGAACCGGGCATATTCACATTTTGATCTATACACTGCACTAATTCATCTTGATAAAGACGTATAATATTATTATATGGTAAGTGTAAAACACACACACAAATTATTGTATACACACTTCTTCATTTTCTACTTTAATTTTCACACGCGAGAAAAACAAACACAGCAAAAAGGATAGTGCTCACATCAAGCTACAAAACAGAGAACAGAATGAATTTAAATCGATACATACATAAATCATAATATAGAAACAATTATTAATAAAAAAGAGTCATTTTGAAAGTTTTGACAGTTTTTGTAAACCTGTAATTGTTCACTCGTAATCACTGTTTCCAAGGTCACTCTAACGAGCACTTAACTTTATTTATGATGCCATGATAATTGTCATTTGTTGCACAACGGAGGAAATTATTTACGAATTGCGCAATGTTTCTATCAAGGTTGACATTGTCATGAATGTTTTGACCAGCCATTTTTCGTTTGTCTGGGTAGTATGGGATAGTGCAGACTTGTTAAAAAAACATACGGCCTTCCCCGTGTTACAGAAGCAATTTAGAGCTTTAACACCTTCATATAACTAACGGCGTTGATTCTGACACCGTGAAAAAAAATCAATGTAGAGACATCAGATCGTCCTTGCTTTTCAGGACCCCCACTCCCAGAATAGTCAATGAGGTAAGCCATTTTCTGTACGTGTCTCTCAGAACTTCTTCTGCAATTTTACACCAATACCGATCTTTTTGCGGTTCATTCAGTGTTGAATTCAGACACTTTTCTCCAGGAGGGACTTCAGTGGCTCCGGAGGGGACATTATAGAGTTCCGGGAGGAGGATTGTACATATTGTGACCATTGAAAATATAAAATTTCAAAATTTCCGGGAGGAATGCCCCCTGCGGACCACTACTTGAATTCAACACTGGGTTCGCTTTCTCGTGTTTCTCATTGGAAAGAAGAGTATCCTTGGCATCCCTTGATGTTTCAGCTTTTTGGAAAGACTCTTGTCTCTGGTCAAAGCAGTTCTCTCGAGCAATAACTGTACTCTCCTCATCACGTACGACCTTTTACGAATGTCCTCATGAATTATACATCTGACTGTAGTCTCATCAACCTGAATCTCCCTCGCGAGTGCCTTCATATCGACTTCAAAAGATTTTCATCGATTTAATAGGCGAATTCCGGTATTTTGATGATATCATATTGCTGAAAATGTCGTTTCCTACATGAAACCTGGCAGACTTCAGTTCTTTACTTACATTAAACACAAATGACCGAGTGCGATTCAAGAATGTGCAATATCTAAATTGAAGTATTTTTCAGCCAAGGAGCCAACGACAGCATACCTCTTCATTTCTTCAGTTAGTCTAGATTTTGACATGTTTAAAAGTACCAGAAAAATATTTGTAATTATTATATACAGAGTGATATTCCATCTATAAGATATGGTCTGACATTCTCAAGAACCCTGTAAATAAATAGGTAAATTAATTGGAAAAAAGAACAACATTTTATTTTGCGTCAATCATTTTGGATAATGTGAGATGAATTTACTCTTTTAAATCTATTTGTTGAAAATTAAGCTAAAGGAATTGGTTGACTCTACACCATACTGATTGCATAGACACAAATTATTCAATAAATTTGGCGTACCAATATTCAAAAGCTGTCAGAATCTCTATGCGATGCCTCGGGTGAACTTGGCTGATCCAAAGAAACCCCACGCGTATACACTGTAGTCCAGAGGTGCACCCTCGTGAATAACTCCCCCTGAAACCCTGAACTTTTTTGAATGACTGGTCATCACAATAGCAAAACTCATAGACTAAATGTTCGAGGTTCACATTTTTGAGTCTTCAAGGGCTTCGAGTACTCTGGGCACCCCCAGGAGTGATTGCGTTTTAGCCTTTTATTCTGACTTTCCCGAATGTACTTTTGCTTTACCATAAACTAAATGGTATATAAGATAAAATAGTTAAGAAAGCATTAGGAATGCATTAGGTACAAATTTAGACATAATAAAACTTGTTACAGAATTTAATACTATAAGGAAACCTGCGATTCCAAAGCCATCTTTTGAGGGACTACACCATGGCTGGCACCGAAAACACTTATCAAAAGTCATGACGATTTCACTTTACTGTTGCACTATCACAACATTTTATCAAACTACGAACTGAAAACTAAAAACTAAAATACTGATAAAACTGAGTTGAAAACTTTAGTTTTTCCTGCTCTATAATTCCTTTTCTTTTTGTGAAAATATCCCACATTTTCTACCCCCTTTATAACCTTTTCAGTTTGAACTTTGCTGTAGAAAATGTAATATTCATAAAATACATATATACATAGTTATTATAAATGCTTTAAAAATTATCGTACATTTTCGTATAAATATTAGATTGCGCTAATATTTTAATTAGCTAATATTTAATAATAACTTTTAAAATTACATTACTAAGTTGAAGCTTTGGCAAAAGATGATGAAGTGCATAAACACTCTTCATCAATAATATATCTTAATTGTCCTTAAATTTTGGACTCGGTTAGTATCTTAATTTAGAAAGTTAACATAAATTAATTTTTCGACGAAGATTATAAAATTGCAATTTTAGAAAAATGAAATAAATATATTTTTTAATAAAATTTGACTGAATGAAGTAAGATGCTGCATAAAAACAAAAGCATTATATATATATTATATATATATATATATAATACTTTTATAAATATAACCAAAGTAATTCATATATTGAAACCAGTATTTTTACAATCATCTTATTAAAATCATTTGAAGTTTAAAGTGAAATAAAAGGCAGATTACTAAAATTATGAAAGGTAAATGGATAAATGGAGAGTAGAAGGCTTTTTTATTAAACTACTCATCAGGGGTGCATGGTTTAATAAAAAAGCAAAAGCATCCAACCAGTTTCTGTTATAGATCGTGCTAAAAGCTAAGAAATTCGACCAACAATGCACCCGATTGGTCGGACTTTATTTACAGTTACAAATTAGAAAAAAAGATATTCATTGAAAAAAAATATTAAATAATAACAATAATAAAATATTTATTAAAAATGTACATATATACTAAAATATTTACCAAACCTATATCTAGAATGATCTATAGTTCAAGTAAATTATTTCAGTTAAGAGCTAAAGTAGATATAAATTACATGTGACTCTGTAACAGGTTAGGTTACAGTTATAATAAGTAATATAGATAATAAAATTAAAATTATAACAATAATTATATTAAAATTAGTAGATCATATATTATATTATAATATTCATTCTACATTTAGAAAAAAATAATTGCTACTGTTAAAGGTATTATATTTTTGAACAATTATTAATATTACTGTATTAATTTTTTAACTAAAAAAATAAAATGTTACTACTACTTCAAATACACACAAAAAATGTTTTAGTGCTGCCATCTATTAGAATAATGTATTCACTATTTTTATACTGAAGGTGCTGCCATCTATTATTGAATAAGAGAAATATTATTTGAATAAAATAAATATTATTTAAAAGCTAAGAGTTTTCCAAGAATAATTTCTATTCTAATATTTTACAAATAATTTCTTTAAAACAAATGCAATTGGCAACCATACCTTATAGCAATATCTTGATCATTTTTAAGTTATGCATTTTAATTTTAGGTAAACATATAAATTTTAATTCTATGTGTAAAGTTAAGTAAAATTTTTATATAATAATTAACCATTGCGTATTATCCAGACAACACCGCCCTTCTCCGTAATCTAACATCTACCCACCCATCCATCCTATTACAAATATTTTTTTATTTTTTTACATTTTTTATTTTTTTTGTACTATTTGTATTTTTTTAATAATTTTTTTAAACATTTTTTACGCAATGTGTTAATTATTTTTAAGATCATGTAATAACTTATTATATATTAAAGAATATAGGAGTTCTTAACAATAACATCATTTGGTGCTGCATAAATTAGCATTTTAATGTTTGCAATTATTTGGTTGAGGAGAACATAAACAGTTGATACTACATAAATGATTAATTATACAGTTAATATTTTTTTAACCAAATGCAAAGGATAACCATATCTTATAGCAGTTTCTTGAACAGTTTTTAAATTGTGCATTTTAAAATTAGGTGAACAAATATTTTTAATTCTATGGGCAAAATTAAGTAATATATTGATACATATAGATTTATGAAACCAATGTGTAGGCAAGAATTATAAGGAGTAAAGAGGTTTACTTTGAAAGAAAAATCATTACCTTTATCATAAATATCAAATAGAATTTTATTATCAGAAAGAGTAATAACTGTATTTTAAATTTTTATGATATTTAATTGGTAGAGTTGTTGTTGTATGTATGTCGGCCAATTATCTACACTGTGGGATATAGGCCCTAGGGGGTGGGGTGCCCTCCGTGGAGGTCTTTCTAAGGGAACCTAACCCGTATTTACGCAAGGTTCGAAGAAAACCACGGAAAACTCCGAACGGTTAGGCCGACGGTCGCGATTGGATTCGAACCCAGCACATACCGTCTACCAGTTTGAGGTCAGAACCTCTCGGCCACTGGTGGGGCTTAATTGGTAGAGAATAGTTAGATGACTTATATATACGAGTACATATGTACACATATATATATATATATATATATATATATATATTAGAAAGTTATCCCAGAAGAAATTACTTACTTAAAACACTGGCTAATATCCTTAAAGTATCAGCTTTAGGACATTTTGTCTACCCTTTTCTTTTGCATGATTAAATAAAAATGATATTTTGTAAATGCTACTTTATTGAGATGGATTTTCCAAAAATCTGGTACCCCGTTTTCCTGGCGGAAACATAAAAGCTTTCATGGTTTCCCGAAAAATCTTCTTCCAAACTACTACACAATAGTTTTTATTGAAAAGCTAAGCAATAAGCTAACATTTTATAGTCATTTTATTGTTAACAGTCAATTCTTTGGATCGTTTAAAGTGCTGAAACATCCACAAAGTTGTATGTTAACGACAAGAGTAAAGTTTATATTTGAAATTTATACAGCTCGTTTAAGCTAACGTTTTTATGAGGTTCTGTGCAACATATTTTATTATCGATGTGTTTTAGGTAGATTAAGTAAGAAATACTACCTATTTTGCAATCGCACCAGTTTATCTATCTATCTATCTATCTAATCTCACTTTTTTATGGACACGATAACTTCTATAATTCTTCACCAATCTCCACCAAACTGGTACATAAAATCAATGGGGATAAAATCTTGGCTGAGTTCGTTAATGGGCAAAATCGGACCAAGTGGGTCGGAATAGGGGGCGTTTTTGTGAAAACCGAAAAAACGCCATAACTTCTTAATTAAAGTAGATATCGAATCAGTTTAAAGTTTATATTACTTCTTAAAAATGGGCCAAAAGTATATACATGACAGATTTTTGATAAATTTAGAAATGGGCACAAGGGGCGAAAAAAACAGGGATTTTGAGAGAAAAAAATTCATAACTTCTTTAATTTTCAAGATATCAAGTCCAACTAAATTTTTTATAAATGTTCTTAAAATTATCTAAAACTTTTGTATTTACAAGTTTTTGATAGGACCAACTATTACCGATGAAAAAAATTAAAAACGAAAAGAAAAAGGGCGCTGAAAAAAGAGAAAAATCCATAACTCCGTCAATTTTTAAGATATCAAATCTGATTAAATTTATTTTACATCTTCTCAAAAATATCTACAACTTTTATATTGACAAGTTTTTCATAGGACCAATTCGTATAGCAAAAATAAATTAAACAAAAATAGAAGTTGGAGAAAAAACCCTCAAATCCAAACGGCTTATATTCTGACTCATTTTTAAATTTATTTTTGATTTTAAACGCATCCAAATGGTAGATCCTCTTATTTAGAAACTGTATAAAGTGACGCATTGTTCAATGTTCTGATAAAGACAGAATATATTTCAAAAAAGGCCACCAAAAAGGGTATTTTGAACAGAATTTCCGAAAGTCATCGGGACTGAAAATTGAAGGAAGTATTCAAATACGAAATTGCGTTTTTTCTGACTCATTTTTAAATCCATTTTTGTTCTCAAACGCATCCAATTTACAGATCCTCTTATTTAGGAACTATATAATGTGATGCAATGATCGGTTTTTTGATAAAGACAGAATATATTTTGAAAAAGGCTACCAAAAAGGGTATTTTGAACAGAATTTCCCGAAGTCTTCGCGATTTGAAAATTTAAAGTTTTCACATAGCAAATTGCGTTTTTTATGACTCGTTTTAAAATCCATTTTCGCTCTCAAATGCATCTAATTTACAGATCCTGTTATTTAGGAACTATATACTGTGACGCATTGGCCAGTTTTTTGATAAAGATAGAATATATTTTTAAAAATGCTGTCAAAGTGAGTATTTCGCACAAAATTTTCCAAAGCAATCATGATTAAAGAATTAAGGATGTATTCAAACAACAAATTGGTTATTTTATGACTCATTTTTAAATTCAATTTTTTTCTCAAATGCTTTCAACTGACAGTTTTTTTTTTAAATTTAGGAACTGTATAATGTACTGTTTTGGTCGATTTTTTAATAAATTTAGAATCTATTTCAAAATATGTTGTCATAATGGGCATTTGAGCTGAATTTTTCTTAAGATGATTCTGATAAAACCAGTTTTTGCAGAAAAATGAAATTAAAAATTTTTCATAAACGGCCAAATGAAGTTATTAAACTGGGTTTATCTCTAATCATATATATATATATATATATTGCTGAAATGAGCACTCTTCGAAATCTACCTCCGCCTATAGGCCCAGCCGACAGGGATTTTTTCAACTTTTACAGTCTTATAGAACAAAAATGTGAAAACTTTGTCAGTGGTGGATAAATAAACGGAAAGTGCGTATACTTAAAACGTTATAACTTGCGTTAACTTAAGTTATAACTTACGTTATAACTTGTTTTTAAAAAGAAAAGTAAAAACATAATCCTTTGACATTTTACAGTCTTTTGTCATTAAACGTTTATGACTCCATCCATCCTTTTGATATGCGAAATTAAACTACATGCAGTGGAACTTCCCCTTAATGAAGTCCTTATTTAACGAAGTTTTCTATTTACCGAAATTTTCTGTAGAACCTTGACTTTGGACACTATTAACATGTAAGTTAATCTCCATATTACGAAAAATATATTCTATATAACGAAGTTTATTCCACTTCTGTACGTATACATCATTCAAACTGAGAGGTTGCTGCTGGGATAGATGGATGTATTTATTTCCGAGGATTGTATGAAAATAAGTTTTTTTTAAAAATCATTTCCATTCTTCTTGTTTCTAACAAAACAATTTAATGCACTCTAAGATTATCACTTACTGTCGCCACTCTATCATACAGACACTGTGATGTTGACAATAGGAGCAAACCTTCGATACAATAAAAAGAGGATTCCAGTTTCATGAAAATGTTAAGATGAATTGTTTGGATATACGCTAGAATTTGAATTAAAAATTTTTTTATGTATAAGAATCCTGTACAAAGTATATATTAGAGACTTTTTAAACGTTAAGGATCTGCAATATTGAGAAAAACAAAAGAGAAAAGATACGTTATGCTTCAGTTTTTGTTTATCCCTCTGTATTATGTGTTCTTAGACTTTATTCTAATTAAATTTTCTTATATGGTCATATAGCATTAAAAAAAGCTACCCAGAATAAAATAAAATTTTCTATTATTATCATTTTATGTGTATTTTTCATTTTATGTTTATTTTATTATACAAATTACAGGAATTTAAGAAGAATTCATTCAACGAATTTTCTTCATAACGAAGTGATGTAACAATGAGATTTCGTTAAATGGAGGTTTCAGTGTAATATCAATCTTTAATGATTTTGAGTATAAACGTTTTCTTTATGGTTTAAAAATTAAAAAAAATGTATATCAGAGATAAAAATCCGTAAAAAACAAGCAATTAATTTAAATATGATTAACTAATTAATTAGAATTCTGGATTTCTAGATTGTTGAAAAAAATCTGTCTAAAATTTAAACTGTTCTTTCCTTTTTAGGGCTCCTTATTTAAAAAAATAAAACGAAATTTATTATAAGCTTATGCTTGTGACTGTCCGTCACATCGTTTTTCTCAAAAAGTATCGAACAGGAAAAGTTCAAACTTGCTAGAGTTATAGAAGATATTGACCCACATATTAAAAATTCACAAATATTTTTTTGAAAAATTTAAGGTACTAATTAAATTACTTGAAATTTGTTTTTTAACACTTTCCAACAAAATTGAAAAGTGGTTATGATTTCGATTTGTCTGTCCGTCTGTCCGCGCTCTAACTCCCGTAAATATCCTCGGAATGCCCTAAAATTTATTTCTGCACTTTCCTTTATATCAGATTATATTTTTATGCAAATTACAACTGATGACTAGAATCGCACTTTTCTCGTGTGAGTAGTACCTTAATTTTAAGCGCGATTTGCACCATAAAACTTAACAAAGTATAGGATTAATTGTAGAAAAAGAAAATGAGAAAGAAAAATTATGCGTCTACATTATGAAACACTTACGAACACGTCTAGAATACTTTAATAATGCTTTGCTGTTTAATAAAGTAAATACTGTACGTAAGTAAACATTTTGGAAAACGTTTAACATATTGAAAAACAGATTTCAGTAATTACCGTCCATAACCGAAAAAGTACCCCCAATCCTATTGTGCAATCCTGTATTAGAGAAAGATTGACATTTCCATATAATATGCTAAAATTTAGTATAGTAAGAAAACGCTATAACAGATTGAAAATTCACTTTCAGCAATTTTTACGAAAAGACAAAAATACTTGAATGCCTTTGTACAGTTGTGGAAAAAATCACTTTATCTGATCATGATCTTTTCATGTGTGTATCACTTCATCTGATACAAACATCTCTTAGTATACAAATAAGTTCAGCTTGAAAATAACACATAAATGCATACGCCGTCATAAATACAACCAATAACCAATCACCTTTGTGTATAACCTACAGCATTTATAATCATCAGGTAGTATGCAGAAATTTAGTTAAATTTAAAAACGCATCGCATAATTGAAAATACACTTTCAGCAATTATGGCTAATATACAAGTAAAGTATCAGAAATCTTTTGTGTTTCCCTATGAATGAATGATAAATACTATGACTTAAGAAGTAATTTGTTGTGAACTTCACTAATGTATAACAATCTCATTATATTTGAAACAGTGTAACATAATTAAAATACACTGCAAACAATTTCTCCTCGCCGATGTACCATTATATAAGGGAATTGTGTAGCTCTGTAATTCTTTGTGTCCTATATTCCTAGGAATGTATATTTTAACACATTTAATAAATGTATATGAATTACATATTGTTTGAAATTGTGTAACATCATTAAGACACACTTGAAACGATTTTTTTCCAATGATAAGGAATGTTACGGAATACTTTTGACTGTCCCTGTAAACGAACTATAAATGCTGCCCACTTCATTTTTAGTAGGAATCATGTTAATAATGCTCATATGACAACAACATTAAAAAAATTCAGGGCAACTCGAGTATATTTACAAAAGTTAGAGATCGGCCAGACGGATAGACAAACCGAAGTCCTAAATGCGTTTCAATTACACTATCTTTCAAACAGAATAATTAACCGCTGGAATAATGAGCGACATTAAATAGTTCCGGAGAGAGGGGGGGGGTGGAGATTGCACTTTTTGACCATTAAGAACTCAAAATTTCAAATCTTCCGGAGGGACATCTCATTCCTTTAGGGGGAGGGGGATTTCCCCACAAGGACACCCCCTGAATTCAACCTTCAACATTAGGTTCGCAACAGTGTTGAATTTAGGCACTTTTCTCCGGGAAGGATTTCTGTGGCTGCAAGGGGGACACTATAGAGTTTCGTGGTGAGGGGGGGGGGGAGGGGAAGGGAATTAAACTTTTTTACTATTAAAAACACAAAATCTCAAATCTTCCGGGTGAGGAATCTCATTGCTCCGAGGAAGTTTGAGGGGAAGGCAGATTGTTTCTCTCAGGACCAACTTCTAAATTCCACATTCTGCACCACAAAAGGCTTCAAAAGTAATCAGTTTTTTTTAAATATAAATATAAAAAATTAAATAATTTTGTTTTTGTACAAAAAAATTATACCTTGATAAATTTTGACGGTAAAAATTCCTTTCCGATACAACAATATGGTAATTATCTATTTATATATTTTATGAATTTTTGATACGTGAATGTAATTTTGGGACACTCGGTATATTAATTTTGTTACTTTTTTCCTAAATTTTAGCTTCTGTTTATTACTATGGAGCTATTTGACTTTCAATTAAAAAGCTGGGAGTTGAAATTAATTAATTTAATGTAATTTTAAGAAGTAAGTATTGTAATTATAGATTATATATCGCGTATAAATGATTACAATTTTAGCAGAAAGCTTTATCTGCTCCTGCAGATAAACTTTAAGTGCCTTCTGCTGCTGCCATCTATAGTTTAAATGAGAAGAGAAGTAACGAATACACTGGCATTTTTTTCATGTTTTCCCCATTTTCTTTGGCCATGATTTCCGTCTTAGGAGGGATTTCGAAACATATAAAGAAACATTTCCTCCCTACCTCTACCTCCTCCTTGAACTTAAAAGTTTTTCTACATTTTTCTTATTTTTGGTGATTTTTAAAGAATATTAAAATCTACTTTTCTCACATGACTTAATATTAAATGATTATTCATATAAAAAATAATTAATACTACCAAAAATAAAATGAGCAATATTAATAGAAAAAAAATTCTGATAGAATGAAAGTGTATTTTTTTTAAATTAAAATAATACATTAACTGTGTACATTTTGTTGTGTTAGGGCCAAACTTAAAAAGAACGAAAATTTTACAAATTATTATTTCTATTGTTAATTACAGTAAAACATACCGTAAAGCACCACGTTCCGTTCCAATAAAAATTATCCGCTCCAAGAGGTGGTCTCTTAATGGAGGTCATGTTTAAATCTAGATTTTAAATGTAGAAAAAAGGTAACAATTAATTCTATTAAAATTTAATTTTCACATTAGGAAAAAATATAAAAATTTAAATATCGAAACAACAGGTAATTACATCTGTTAATTACTGCAGAGTTTAAAAAATAAATACATTGACGTTTTCTTTTGATTTTATGGTTTTATCTTTTATAACTTTTATTTCCAAGTCCTTTCAAAGTTAAATAAATAGATACATTATTTTATTTATTTATTTATTATTATTTTTTTTTAACGAGAACAAATAATGACGATTTTATTAATTTATCTACTTTTTTTAGAGTTTCCTGACAGAATAAGACAGGGGAGTTTATTGATCGTCATTCTTGCTTTGCCATCAGAGTTAAAGTCATTGCCTAAAAAAAGCACAAAAATGTTAAAAAACTTAAAAGTTACCGGAATAATAATAATAATAACAAATGTAAACTTAGTTTAGAAATTTGATGAATAAAATATGCGCTCCGAAATTAAATGAACTTTCTAAATAAAAAACAATTCAATGAGAGCATGACTAATGAAATTATTTTGACACGTATAAAACTAAAAGTTCATTTGAGAGGAGTTTTTCATGGACAGTGATGAATTCCGGTAGTAGACCAGAAAGGAGATAGTGATTGCCTATCACGGGCACCAAAGTGTCTCCCCTAAATATGCAGAAATCTGTCCCAGGGAAAAATGTCTGAATTGAACAATAGACTTAGACTGGAAACAAAAACACCTTTATTAATGAGTAACTGATATAAAGAATTTCTTAGTGTTATTTGTGATAATTATCAATTAAACTTTTCATTAACTTTTAAATTGCTTTTTAAAAACTATTACACATTTTACTATTAAGATATCCGCCTACGTTTAAAACTTCAATTTCTATGAAAATTCTCATTTTTTTTTTATCCGTTTATATTCTTATACACTGAGGTGACAAAAGTCATGGGATAGCAATATGCAACTATATAGATAGCAGCAGTCTCGCTTAAAAATTGTATAAATGATCAGTGCCTGGGCAGGATTTTCATTCGTGTTCAAATGCTTCTTGTGAGAAGGTTGATTATGTGATTATGGCCACACGACGTGAATTAACGGATTTCGAACGTGGTATGCTAATTGAACTAGACTCATGAGGCATTCCATTTCGGAAATCGTTGGAATTCAACATTTCGAGATCCACAGTGTCAAGAGTGTGCCGAGAATACAAGTATAACTTTCCATCATAGACAACGCAGTGGTCGACCGCGGCACTTAATGACCGCGACCAGCGATATGTCTGCTTAGACATGTCATTATGAACAGACAAGCAACACTGCGTTAAATAACTGCTGGTATGAATGCGGGATGTCCGACGGGCGTGTCCATTAGGACAGTCAGGCAATATTTGGCTTTAATGGGCTATAGCAGCAGAAGACATCTCGGGTGCCATTACTAACAGCACGACTTCGCCAACAGCGGCGCTCATGGGCTCGTGACCTTATCACTTGGACCGTAGACGATTGGAAAAAAAGTGGCTTGGTCAGATGAGTCATGAATTAAATCGGTAAGAGCTGGTGGAAGAGTACGAGTGTGGTGCAGACCCCATATTGCTATGGACCCAACTTGTCAACAAGGCACTGTGCAAGCTGTTAGTGGCTCCATAATGGTGTGGGCTGTGTTTACATGGAATGGATTGTGTCTGCTGGTCAAACCGAACAGTTCGTTAACTAGAAATTATTACGTTCAGCTACCGGGAGGCCACTTGCAACCATGTCTTCATTGACTGCATTGACTGCATTTGACATGTCTGCATTGACTTCATGTACCCAAACAATCATGGAATTTTTCAGGTTGACAATTTGCCATGTCACCGGGCCATAAATGTTCTCAATGGGTTTGAAGAATATTCTGAATGATTCCAGCAAATGATTTGGCCACCGTGATCACCCAACATGAATACCATCGAATATTTATGGGGTATAATCGAGAGATCAGTTCGTGCACAAAATCCTCCACCGGTAACACTTTCGAAATAACGGACGTCTATGGAGGCTGAATGGCTCAATATTTCTTCAGAGGACTTCCAACGACTCGTGGAGTCCATGCTACGTTATGTTGCTGCATTTTGCCTGTCAAACGCAAGACCGGAACGCTGTTAGCTAGGTATCCCATGACTTTTGTCACCTCAGTGTATAGTTTCTTATATAGTTCTTGCTTATATCCGTTTATATTCTTGTTCACAATAAAAAAATTGCCTTTTATCTTACCAGCCTATTCTCGGGAACAGCATCAATTGTTTATCTATTTCTGACGTTTATTCCGCATTTTTTCATAAACATCTGTCTAGAATAATCCATAACAGTTAGACATAAATATTAATCCCGGAGAATATTAATCCAAATTTCCCGCTGCGAACAGAAAAGAAAAATTGGAAATAGATCTTTGTATTACGCAAATCACACATTTGAATTTGAAATACAGTGGTTCCTTCGCTAATGATGGTAATTTTCTTTCGAATTATTATCATTAACCGAAACAATTGTTATCTAAGGCACGATACCACATAAATTTAATCCACTAAAAAACAACTTTTCAAAAGTAATATATATATATATATATATATATATATATATGGGTGATTCTCAAAATAGGGGACGATTTCAAAAATGAAATCTTAAAAAAATTACTGTTAGCAAAATTTCTGATAAAAATAGGTGTTGTTAATATAGTATTAGGTATACTTTCCATGTAGTCAGCAGAGCTAAATATTTAAAAATTAACTTAAAAAAAATAATTAGTATTTTTTGAGCCATGCTAATGACAAAACGAATTGCATGGAATAAATATATTATGAAATTTTTATTTTCTTTCTGTTTAAATATTTTTTTTCTATATTTATTAGCCTTCCTTTTCAGCAAATGGTTTCCATTTTTACATATATACATATAAGGAGAATAAAAACATTACCAAAGAGCAAACTTTGTTACATGGAGCAACATTCTGACACTAACAATGTAAGAAGCTGTCTTAGTGATTTTTCTACAGATTTAATGCATATTTTAGGGATAATAAATGTAATACTTAAATTTATGCGTAAAATTAAACTTTATAAAGGATACAATATAAGCACTGGTTACATTTATGTACATAGGAGTCTTTAGCATGGACAGAAAAACCATGCTAATGACACTCATATCTGTCCATGCTAATGACAAATTTTAATTTAAATAAGATTATCAGCCATAATATAATCACAATGCAATATTCCTTTCTGGGGCTTTTTAAAACACAAAAGTTCTGTGCAAATAAATAAAATAAAAATTTTAACTATAAAATAAACATGAAAATTATTATCCATTCTAATGACATACAATTGATGTACTCCCCTAATATTCAACTTCTATTCTTAAAATACAATACATGCTTCTATTTTCTGTCTGGGATAAAATGGCTACTTGTTGCCATGGAGAAACTTTAATTTTCAAACTATTGTCATATGTGAAAAGGAAATTTTGATTAATAACCAGCTGTTTTAGTATGACCTTGTTTTGAAAATCGAATATGGAGGACAAACTTTAATTCTTTTTTTATGTACTATAATTTTATTTTTAAAAATAAATTTATTGGATAAATCATCTCCTTGATTAATATAAAGAAAGAATAACATTTGTTTATTTTATAAAAATCATATTAACTCTTGAAAAATGCTAATATACACAAGGCATAGTTGCTGTGGACATCCATGCTAATGACATTTTGAAACTTTATTCTGTTCTTTTAAGGTGTTTTTAAGTAAAAGTGAGTAATTCTTGCGTGCAAATAATGAATAATATTAAGAAAAACATATCTAAATATAAAAAAATGACAGAAAACCTCTCAATTTTTTTTTGTATGCCGAAAGACATAAATTGTCCCCTATTTTGAGAATCACCCATATATATATATAATAATAAAAATAAAATAAAAATAAATAAAAACAAGAAGCTAACAAAATTAAATGATGAAAGTTATGGCTAAAATGATGCGATATCAAATTTACAAGTTATCAAATATCTAAGTTTATACTATCGTATTTATTTAATATTTTCCATTAAAAGTTTACCATATGTATGTCGAGTGTCTACGCATACACTGACAGAGCGACTTTTCTCTTTCTCTAAATACATCAAAAGATGTTTCTGAAAATTATTATTTAAAAACAAAATATGCTTTGAAGCCAACTTTCAACATTTTACACACACTTCTGAGCACATAAATACGTAGTTAAAATCCGAAGTTCTAAATTGTTACCCATGCAAACATTTCTTTATTTTATTTTATCTTAGAATAATCTAAGGTATATTTTCTCATATATTACATCTGTTTATAGAGTTGGTTCATTGTGGGAATGCTAAAAACAGATTTCATGCAGCTTCTAAATGGATTGTCTCATTTTTTTTTTCAAAATGGTCTTGGTCTATTATGATTGCGGTAGTGACTCTCATACAAAAAAATGATGTAACTTTAATGAGAAAAAAATCGAGAGGAAATATTAAACTTTTTTTTCCATTTCGTCATTATAATTTTTTTTTTTAAATGATGTTTAATTTAAAGATACAACCATTACAGTCAAGTCTCTATATAACAAAATCCATCGTTCAGTCTAAAAAATCGTTATATAGAAAAATTCGTTGAATAGAGAAAGGCAAAAAATTGTTCATTTAATGTTTAAATTTTAAAATAGAATTGTTTTTGATGTGTTTAATTAAGTTTTTGAAATATTTAATTGAAATTTTCTAAAATCTCAAACTTTCCGCCATTTCCATTTTTTTCCAGTGTCTCATTGTTTATTTTCAAAATTAATTACTTTATCAGAAAGAGTTATGCTTATCCTAAAAGCGATTTTATGCAGATGCAGTAGAAGATAACACCAGCATAGATGACATTTAGTAACAATTCTTCGTTCAAATGATCTTTCACAACAAAAAATGCTCCGAGTCGCCACAAGCAACAAACATCCACTTTAAACTCTAAAAGTAATGAAAGTTAGTTTAGGTAAGATGAAAATCGGCTAAAAAAATTACCTTTTCCCTTCATTCTTTCGTTATTCCTGCCTTACTATCCAAGCCAAGAAACAAACAAGATTTTCAAGTCGACAATGGAATAGTTTTATCTCTTAGGATGCTTTGGGATTATTGCAAATCGCTCCATTAGCAAATGTTACAATCTTTTCAAAGAATGCATGCTCATCTTGGCTAAAACAAAGTCAAGTGTAACCATGCAAAAAGGATGTTTTTTTTGGGGGGGGCGGAGGGGGAGGTTGAATGCCTTTTTTTGGACATAAAGAATACGGTAGAGATATGTAGCTATGAAAAATAAACCAGAAATCCACGAAAAAAAAAATTCTACAAATAAGTTGAAGCGTTTTCTGAACGTATGAAAGAACATTTTTGAAAAAATTCGCTAAATGGAGATATACATTTCGCTATATGGAGATTATTTTTGATGTAATTATGAAAAAAATTGACCGTTTCTACAAAAAATTCGTTAAATAGAGAAATTCGTTACAGAGAGACTTGACTGTACTTTATTTTAGGGCTTTTTTCGGGTATCTATATGAAAAAAAAAATAAAAATCCGTAATTTAATTTTTTACTCCTCCTATTTGTCAAAATGTAATCGAAAATAAATTTAATCAAAACTTTCTTTAAACAATTTTTAGACTAAAAAAATAAACAATAAAGATATATTTAAATGAAAAATATTGTAAAATAAAAACAAGAAGATTCAGATATGCTTTAGATTTCCCAATTTTCTACCGAGAACAACTACTATTTTTTTCAAATAGTTAATAAAATATTGTAATTCAACAAATTACAACGACTATTTGGAAAATGATATTTTCGAAAACTCAAATATTAAACAATTATAGATAAATTCTATGTTTAAATTAATAATAATAATAAACATCATTTTTAAGATGATTATAACAATTCAATATATTACGTACACCGTGCATTAAACATTAACATTCCTAGACCAACGATAAAAAAAGTATATTAAAGATAGACAACTTTAACTGTTTAAAATGTGCATTTTTATTGGATGGAGTTAATCATACTGACTTCTGAACACTTCATATTACATACGACATGGATTAAACATTAATATTCCTGGACCGATCATTAGCAAATTTTAAATGAAATTTCAGTTTTACAATTTTCGGAACTGCAAAATTTTCAACTTCAAAATACCGCACATTTTAAATTTTTACATCGTTGGGTAGAGAAAAGAATGCATTTTTTAATAAAATTTGTTTGAAATCATTATCATAATTTGTTGTTAAATTATTAATTTTTTTAAATGTATTAATTACTCTTTTTGTCATCGTGGCAACAGAAGTATTCCATTTTTTGGACATTGAACTTGGACCAATCAGAAAGCGAATAAAATAAAAAACAGAAGTATTCCATTTTTGGACATTAAACTTGGATCAAGGAAACCAATAAAATAAGCCAACTTTATTCGAAATTCAACCAGTCAAAAAGGTTCAGATATGCTTTACATTTCCGAATTCTCTACCGAGAATAACTATTTTTTTCAAATAGTTAATAAATAACGTAAATGTAAACAAATAATGCACCGGTGCTGAAGTTAGGTATGAACATATACTAAAAATTATAAAGGGATAGAACTGAATATTTCCTTTATTTATATCAAAATCATTTTACTTTTGAAAGAGATATAAAAATACTTTCATGTTTCAATTGAAGCAAGAAAACGCCTTATGACATCAGATAACAGCGGTTTGCCATGATCATTTGTTATATAATTCTTGCATTGATTTCGCTTTTTTTTTCGTTCGCAGCAAGAAAATTGTCTGATGTTTTATGCCTCTTTATAAAAATAGCATCCATTGACTATCATTTTCTAATATTTATTTCGCATTTCCATTCATAAACATATGAAAAATGTTGAAAATCAATAATACTTACAGATAAATGTTAAATCCGGAAAGAATATTCATCACAATTTTCAATTGTGACAGGGACCTGGGGAAAAGAAAAAGAGAAAGTAAGGAAATGGTAAATGGTCTTTATCTTACGTGGACTCGGTTAAAAATTTTAGATTTCAAAGGAATTGATATATTTAAATTGAAAACTTTAATAAGAAAAAAAAAAACGAAGAACTACTAAACATTTTTTTCAATTTGGGATTTTTCAAAATTAATTAAGCGAATAATTTTATCTAAAATAGTTTTCAACATTGTAATATATAGATATTTTCAGGCGATTTGTGGATAAAGGCTGTTCACAACTGCAAAGTATCCAATTTCTGACACATTTCTGATTTTTTCCCCCGTAAATATATAAGATATGCAAGTGTTCTTATTCTATAATACAATCATTCTCTAAAAAAACATAGTTCTGAAATTAATTTTTGAAAGAATAATTAATAATAATTAATAATAAATAATTAATAATAGCCTACGAATTTTTAAACCTAAATCGATTTCTAGAAGCTTTAAACGTGTGGATACAATCAAATTTATAGTTAATGCTTACAAACAGTTTTTAAGTTATGATGACAAAAACTATCCACATTGTAATCTGTTTTGAAACAATTAAAAATAAATTTAACATTAGGAGTTCTAAGTTTTAAACAGGCATAATTCTTATCATTAAATACTTGACCATACGAATTCAAGTATGGCTCACGAAAGAAATATTAACTAAAGAATGAAAATATTATGTGAAAATTAACTTTAGAATTAATCAAATGCAGAGGCTCCCTAAGCAAAGTTTTATGCGGCGTTGATTAGCAGACGTTATTACCGCTATTCGATTGGTATCAGTTGTCATTTTAATATGATGATCAGTGACAGAGTTAGTCGAGAGAAAAAAACCGAGAATAAATATAAAATTAAACTCTTTTCACTTTGCTATTCTCAGAAATTGATTAAAACGATGCTTTATTTAAAATTACTTAGTTTTATGTTTTTTTTTCCTCCAGAACTCTATGAAAATGAAAATTCTTAACTTAATTTTTTATTCCTGATATATGATAATCTTCAATTAAAAGATAAAAAAACGAAAAATCTATAAATCAAAGGTAAACTAAATAAAAATAAATAATATAGCGACACTCAAATTTGGTATGAACATATGCTAAAAATTACATATACGTGGAACTCAGCATTTCCTTTTTTTACTTTTGAAAGAGAAATAAAAATACTTTCATATTTCAATTCAAGCAAGAAAACTCCTCACGACATCAGATTATTACAGCGGTTTGCCATATAACCCTTGATCATTTGTTATACAATTCTTGTATTGATTTCGCGTTTTTTCTCGTTCTCAAGAAGAAAATTGCCTGCTTCTTATCTGCCTCTTCAAAAAAAGAAAAAAAAGGCATCCATTGACTATTTTTTTCTAATATTTATTTCGAATTTCCTTTGATAAATATTTGGCGTTAAAAATCAATAATACAGATAAATGTTAACTTTGGGAAGAATATTCATCACAATTTTCCTCCGTGACAGAGATTGGGGGAGGGGGGAGGAGAAAGAATGAAAGTGGTACATAATCTTTTTCTTACTTAGATTCAGTTAAAAATTTCAGGAACTAATATTACTTAAATTGAAAACTTTAATAATGAAAAAAAAAATCTAAAGAAGAACTATTACATATTTTTTCCATTTGGGATTTTTCAAAATTTATTGAAACTATAATATTATCTAAAATGGTTTACAATATTGTAAAATGTGGAAACTTTAAGGTGCTTCCGGTCTTAACGCTGTTCACAACTGCAAATTTTCTAAATTCTGACACATTCTTGATTTTTTTCCGTAAACATACAAGACTGTAAAATGCTTTTATTATGTTATATAATCATACTGTGAAAAACATAGTTCTGAAATTAATTTTCAAAATGAAATATGAATTGTAACCTGCGAATTTTTAAACAGAGATTTCTAGAAGCTTTAAACTTGCCGATATAAAATTACTGTTCATTCCTGCAAGCAGTTTTTGAGTTATGCTTACAAAAACTACCCACACTGTAATGTGCTTTGCAACAGTTAAAAATTAATTTAAAATTGGAAGTTCTAAACTTTAAACTGGTACAATTGCTACTTTAAACTCTACTTGACTACTTAGACTACTTGACTTCAAGTTTGGCACACGAAAGAAAAATTAAGTAAAAAATCAAAATATGATGCCAAAATCAACTTTACAATAAACTAAATGCAGAGGTTCCCTGAGCAAAATTTAATGTGGCATTGACTAAAGACATTATTAGTAATTGATTGATATCAGTCGTCATTTTAATATGATGATCAGCGACAGGATTAATCGAGAGAATAAATTGAGAGTAAACATAAAATTAAATTCTTTTCACTTTTTTATTTTCAGAAATTTATTAAAATGATGCTTTATCTAAAATTACTTACCGTAAAATGGGGTGAATCGGAACACTTTTCAACTTGAACGTTAAAAAAAAGCAACTACTGATTTTTTAAATCTTTAATTTTTTTACTAGAAACTTCGGTCTTGTTTTGTTCTTTACTTTTTAAGCAAAAACGTAACATTTTTAATTGTTTATATATATATTTTCAAATTTTTAATGGTGTTCCGATTCACCGCGCAAATAGGGGTGAATCGGAACAAATTTTATAATCCTTATTTATTCCGATTCAGACTTTAATAGGGTTAATAAAAACAGGTAATAATGATAAAGAAGGAACAGGAACGCGTAGTTACTATCAAACCAAGCTTTTATTTTATATGCAAATAAAGATATTACTTTTCAAAAAATAGAAAACAACTTTAAACTCAAGGAAAATTAAAATTTATTAAGAATTTGTATTCGAAATGTAGAAGTTGGAATTTAACACAAATTCAATCCTGTTCTAAGGTATCCTTTACTAATAGTCATTGGGTAAGTGAATCTATTGAGTAGCTCCAAATGCTGCATGTATTAAAATGATCCAATAGTACGCCTTTATCCCAAGCCTTTAGTGATGTTTGCATTCCTCTCTTTTTTAATTGGTTTTCCATTTTGAGATGTTTGCGTAATGTTGTGATTGTGTCAGAGAATAATTCTGTGCAATTTTTCTTAGTAATTTGCCATTTTTAAATTTTTCTATTTTGTGTTCCATCTCTGTTGTATTGTTGGTTGACTTTTTTGTTTAACTAAGTAATTTCTTGTCTCCTTTAAACTCTTCAAGTAGTTAGAACAAACAAAATATTGTTATAATACATATTCATACGTATATTTCCAGATTTTACATGAAATTATTACTCTATAGAAAAACAAACCATGTGAGTAAACATGTTTCGATTCACACATAAATATTTAACCTCTGATATTACATACTATTTTTCCCTTTTTCATTATATAATTTAGAAATAAGTAGAATTTAATACAGGATATCGTTTACAGGTCTATCATTGATTAAAAATCCCTACTCTTAGGTTTAGAATATGAAAAAATATTGCAGTTACATACAAAGTTTTAAAGACGTTGAAAATATGAGGTTTTTGAGAATCCACGTGTAGTTTTTTTACATACCCCAATAGTGGTGCTAACATGGCCGAATTGAATTTCAAAACTCTTAATGATATTACCTTATAAAAAAATTGGCAACTAAAAATATCATCACATATATTTATAATGAATTTATTTGTACGATCAGGAAGTTTCGTTCCCATTCACCCCATTTTACGGTAGTTTTATTTTTTTAGAGGCGTTCGTAATTATGTAAATGCATAGTACCTATCTATAGTCGTCGTCCTGTCTGTCTGTCCGCCTGTCCGCATATAGCAGAGCAATAAATACCCGACCGAATCGTTTAAATTTAAAACATATAATTGCTACATAGTTTTGTCGAGTCATTTCAAATTTTATGAAAATAGGATGTAAAGTTTGATTAAAAGGACAATCAAAAGTATGCCGTTAGATTATGGTCAATGGTAAAATATTATTTCAAGTTCATTTTAATGGTGTTACATCCTTTCAAACAGGATAAAATTTATATGCATTTAGTAGTAAAAGTGTACTAAAATGTAAATTCTGTGCACTATGTGATGCAAAAAATATTCATTATTCATTTACAAAGCTACACAAAAGAATTCCGTTACATAATTATACACGAGAAAACACTGTTTTCGGCGTATTTCAATCATGTTAAATTATGTCCTATATAATAAAATTGATATATATTGCTGAGATTTATTACAAGTTACTTTCTGCATAATAGAATGTGCTAACAGTATTTACAGGCACTAACAAAAGATTTCGGATACTATACTGTACCAGAAATTCTTATGTTACAGATTTTTGCTGGAAGTGCATATTTAGTTATGATATGAGTTTTTAAGTTAAACTACATTTTTGCATATTACGTTGTGTGTATAAATGCTATAGATCATATACAGGGTAATACAACATAATCTGTAAGAGTTACAGATTTTGAATGAAAATAACTTAAAAGCGGTTTTCGAATGAGTTACGCATTTTTACGATATCTCATAATAGGCAATGATTCTAGGTTTGCCATGTTGAATACGTTCTAAGTAAGATTCAGTCTTATTATTTTCGTATTACTGAACTGAAGACATATATTATAGTATGAAATTTTTTATTCATGCATTCTCGCATAAAAGTTTAACAGCTAATGCATCCAGCTCTGAATAGTTATAAAATTAATTATAGTAGAAACACATCTCTTTTCTACGTTTGACGTGCAATTTCCGAGGCTTTTTTTTTTCAGGAACTATATGAAAATTTAATTTCTTAACTTAATTTTTAACTCCTTATGCAAAACAGTTTTTAACTAAAATATAAATAAACGAAAAATATATAAAATAAACGTAAGATAAAATAAAATAAGTAATACACCAGCGCTGAAATTAGGTATTAACATATGCTAAAAATTATATAGAGATCAAACTGAACATTTCCTTTATCCTCTTCACACTGTAAAAAAAAAAAAAAATTCAAGAGGTTACTAAAAATTATTTAGTAAATTTGTATTCCACAGAATTTTTTAGTAACCATTACAAGCATTTTTTTTGTAAGTGAAACAAACATTTCTTTTGTAAACTGAACAAAAGAATTTTTTGTGTAACTAACTTAAAACTTTTTAGTATGAGCCATCAAGAAAATTTTAGTAATAGCTCCAAAAATTATTTTTAGTTAATTAAAAATTATTTTTAGACTTCTGAAGAGGAAGATTTTCGGCAAAACCACAATAGATGGCAGCACCAAACATTGCTGCCTGCTCTATTTTGACATTTTTCTAAAGGGGAGGGAAAGTCCAGAGACCATTACTCATGGTAACTGCTACGACAGGTTTTTCATAATTTCTTTATTTAACGAGTACTTACATTGTATACATTCAGTGCATACTTGGTGGCTTCCAGCATCGAACCCGGGTACTTTCATCCTGGAGTTCGGTGCTATGACCTCTAGGCTATCACGACCATACCAAGCGAGTTTTAGTAATAGCTATTAAAAATATAAAACTATTAACTCAATTCGCTTTTTTCTAGTAATTCCTACAGATTCCTTGTAACCGGGTAAGATTACTAAAAATTTTTTAGTAATTATAAGGATCACTAAAACTTTTTTAGTAGATCGACCCCCTTTTTTTACCTGAGGTACACAAATATTGTTGTGTTTTCATACTCTAAACTTCGAAACTCCATGGCACACGACCATTTTGCAAGCTGCGTGAACTAATGACTTTCTTTGTATTCCATTTTTGTTTTGTTTTGTTGTTGTTCTATGATTGTTCTGAGCAAACGAGAATGAGACGTACATTTGTACGCATTATAAATTGAGATGTAAACGAGAAGAATTATTGTAATATTTATGTTCGTGTTGTAAATTAAATGTCATAGTTTCGTCCAAAGGAATGTTTTATTGAAGAATATACTTATTATTCAGACGAGATAAACCACTTAAAAGCGAATAACCTACACCGAGGTAAGAGATTTTTAGATTAATAGAGATTCTAGTATTTATTACGACAATTTTGGCGCCCATACGTCGCGCTTTTATTTGGTTTGAATATTATTCTTTGATAAATATTTATTTCTTTTGAGAATATCAAAATGGAAACTTTAGATGCTTTAAAATTAAAACGGAAAAGTATTAAGACTAGCGCAACGAAGCTTATGAATAATATCAATGATGTTTTTCAAAATCATGATAGTACGATTGATATGCTTTGGTTAGAAGAATCGTCTGCGCAAATTAATGATAAAGAAAATCAATTTCTTGAATTGTGTAAATGTATTGAAGCAGAAATAAAAGATTTAAAAAGTTTAGAGTCAGATTTTGAATCAAGCCAAGAGTATAGGGAAAAATTTATTTCCGTGAAAACTAAATTGAATCGCAAAATGAAAGATTTACAGAAAAGTGAAAGTAATGTCGCTTTAAATTCGGCTGCTGCCTCTAGTAATATAAACACCGATTTGCCTGTGATGGCTGAACATAGAATTCGTGTTAACCTGCCTAAGCTGAACATTGAGAAATTTGATGGTAATTTAGAAAATTGAGAAGAATTTTATAGTCAGTTTAAATCAGCAATTCATGATAACGATGAAATAAGTAAAATAGATAAATTTACATATTTAAAAAGTCTTCTAAAATCATCGGCGCAAACTGCTATTCAAGGATTATCGATTTCTGAAGAAAATTATGATATTGCTGTTAATATTTTAGAGAACCGCTACGGAAAAAAGGAAATATTAATCAGATCTCACATTAACAAGTTATTAAATTTGCCACCTGTCCGTAATTTGTCTAGTTTGAAAGAGTTGCGCAATTTGTATGATACTTGCGAAATACATATTCGCAGTTTAAAATCATTGGGAATCGAATTAGAAAGCTATGGAAGTTTATTATTTCCTATAATGACAAAATTATTACCGAGTAATTTAATGTTGAGTTATAATAGAGAAAATAAAAGTGAAACAGAATCGTGGAATGTCTTAAAGCTGTTAGATTATTTAAGAACGGAAATAGAAACTAGAGAACGTACATTTTCGTTTCGCAAGACAGAATCAGATGAAAACAAAAGATTTGAAAACAAAGTAGTCGTAAAAAAAGAAATTTCAGATACAGATTTTGTTAATAGTAAATCATTTAAGCACAGAATGCCTACGACAGCTGCTTTGAATGCAAATGTTGAAAATAGATGCATATTTTGTTCAGAATGCCATGATATAGAAACTTGTTCTAAAACTATAGAGGAGAAGAAAAATATTATAAAAAGTCAAGCAAGATGCTTCTTATGTTTGAAAAAATTCCACCTAGTTAAGTATTGCAAGTCTAAAAATAGATGTAAATTTTGTTTTCGGAGACATAATTCAGTAATTTGTGAAGAAAGGGAGAATAAAGGAGAAATAACCGATACTTTAGTTTCATCAATTCAAAATGCGAATTTAACACGAGATATTTATTTGCAAACCGCTACTGCATTAGCTATCGGAAAACAACATAAGTCGAAATTACGCTTATTGTATGACTTAGGATCGCAGAGATCATTTATATTGAGTAGCGTTGCAGAAAAATTAGGCTTACAAGAAGTGGCTGAGGAAGATGTTACGATTCACGCTTTTGGTTCTAAAGACGCGATAAATCAGAAATGCAAGCGATACAGAATTATTTTGAAAAATCCCGAAGTGAAAAATAAAGGTATTACAATTGAAGTGTTAGAGACACCAGAAATTAGCGAAGCTTTACTTGCCGTACCCGAGAAGAAAATTCGAGATTTTGTAATCAGAAGTAAATTGCAATTAGCTGATAGAACATATGGCGATTCAAAATATTTTCGATTATCAATTTTAATCGGAAGTGATTATTATTGGAAAATGGTAACAGGGAAGATTCGTAGACTTTCGGATGATCTTGTACTTTCGAAAACAATTTTAGGGTGGACTGTCAATGGTTCTACTGCGTCTAAAGATGCTAATATTTTACAAACTTCGATTAGTGTTATGAAAACAGTTTCGGAGCATGTTCAGTTGGACAGAAATGCAGATGTAAATGATACTTTAAAAGCTTTCTGGGAGTTAGAATCTATAGGAATAAAACCAGAAAAGGAACAATCTGATATAGAGAATGCCGTATTAGAAAATTATAATAAGACTGTTAAATTTAAGAATAATGTATATGAAGTGCGATTGCCCTGGAATGAAAGAGTTGTAGAATTAACAGATAATTATGAGTTAGCGAAGAAAAGGCTATACGGTTTAAATAAGAAATTTGAGAAACGTCCAGAATTTTATGAAAAATACGCTAATATTATAGATAATTATTTAGAGAAAGGAATGGCAGAAGTTGTCAATTCGCAGCCAAGCTCAGTATCTTATTATATGCCTCATCAAGCAGTTATACGTGAAGACAAAACAACAACCAAGCTTCGAGTTGTTTTCGACGCGTCTTCTCACTCTGCCGAATCTATTTCTTTGAATCACTGTTTACATGCCGGTCCAAATTTAAATCCAGATATACTTGATGTTTTACTTCGGTTTCGATTACATAAGATCGCAATTACTGGAGATATTGAACAGGCATATTTGCAAATTAGTTTAGATCCTACAGATAGAGATGCTGTTAGATTTTTATGGATTGGAAATTTCCCTAATACTGAATCAGATTTTAAATTGAAAACATTAAGAATGACAAGAGTTTTATTCGGAGCGAAACCTAGTTCATTTCTGTTATCTGCAACGATAAAACATCATATTAATAAATACAAATCCACATTTCCAGAAGCATTTGATATACTAAATAAATGTCTATATGTCGATGATTTACTTACTGGTGTGAATGAAGAAGCTCAAGGTCTGAAGGTATATGCTGAGGTTAAGAGCATTTTGAAAGATGCTAATTTCAATATGCGCAAGTGGACTACAAATTCCAGAAGTCTTCAATCGCAATTTGATTCAAAAGAGGAAGCTGTCTATCAAAAATTTGCTTGTACAAAAGTTTTAGGTTATAAATGGAATACCCAAGAAGATAATTTAAAAGTTGAATTGCAGAATTTTATGAAATATGAAAATAAGAACAGCGGTGTAACCAAAAGAGAAGTTTTAATGATGATAGGAAAGATATATGATCCCATAGGAATTTTAAACCCTTTTACAGTAACTGCAAGAATTCTTATGCAAGAAATTTGGAAAGAAGGTCTGAATTGGGAAGATAAATTAAATGAAGACATGCACAATAAATGGATTAAGTGGTGCGAGCAACTAAGTTCTATTGAAGCTGTAGAGATTCCCAGATATTATTTTGGTGAACACTCAAAAGATGCAATTCAAGATGTACAACTACACTGTTTTAACGACGCTAGTTCCAAAGCTTATGGATCTGTTATATATTTAAGATATCGTGCCAATGAACAAATATTTACTAGTTTTGTCATTTCCAAAGTCAGAGTTGCTCCAATCAAGGAATTATCTCTGCCAAGATTAGAGCTCATGAGTGCAATAGTTGGGACTAGACTAACAGCCTATGTTAATGAATATCTTTTCAAAGAAATGAAAACAAGTCTACATTTTTGGACGGATTCAATGATTGTCCTGCATTGGATCAGAAGTAATGTCGAGGAATGGAAGCCATTTGTTCAAAATAGAATTCGAGAAATACAACAAAAAGCGAATCCAAGTTTATGGTCACACTGTCCTGGCTCAGAAAATCCAGCCGATCTGTTAACCAGAGGTGAAAAAGCAGAATCACTTTTAAAAAATAATGCATGGTTTAACGGACCCAAGTGGCTGCAAGAAAGTGAAACATTCTGGCCTCAAGAAACAAGAGTAATTGATGTCAAAGTTGCTGAAGAAGAGAAAAGAAAATCAAAGCGAACAAAAATTGTCCAAACTAGCTGTGTGACTCAAGGAGAGAATACAATTTTTAAAATTGAAAATTACAGTACGATTACTAGACTACTACGCATCACCTGTTGGATATTTAGATTTGCGAATAATGCAAAGAAACATGCTAATAAACTTTCGGGACTTTTGAGTGCTGAAGAAATGTTGAAAGCAGAGCAATATTGGATAAAACAGACGCAAGAAAGGTTCTTTCCAGAAGAAAAAGAAGCATTATTTAAGAAGAAATTAGTCCCAAGAAATTCCAAAATTCTAAATTTAAATCCGTTCTTAGACGAAGATGGAATCATTCGATTAAAAGGAAGACTCCAAAATTCAAATTTAAGTTATGCAGAAGCTCATCCAATTATCCTTCCAAGCAAAAGTCATTTTACAGATCTTCAAATCAGAAAAGCTCATGAAGAAGTAGCTCATGCTGGAGTTTCCGAAACACTTGTCCAATTAAGAGAAAGATTATGGATTTTAAAAGGTAGGCAGCATGTAAAGCGTATAATAAGAGGTTGTATCATCTGTAAAAAATTCAGCACCAAGCCTTATTGTCAAGATATTGCGCCCCTTCCTCCAGATAGAATTAAAGAAGCATCACCATTTGAAGTCACTGGGGCAGATTTTCTAGGTCCTTTATATCTAAAAAATGGTGCAAAGATTTACGTTGCTTTATTTACTTGCGCAGTAGTAAGAGCGGTACATTTAGAGATTGTTATGAATTTAACAACAACCGAATTTTTAATGGCTTTTCGAAGATTCATCTCACGGCGTGGAATTTGCAAGATTATTTACACTGACAATGCTAAGACCTTCAAGAAAGCGGATAAGGATTTACAGCAACTGTGGAATTTGATAAAGAATCCCGAGGTGCAAAATTATTTTAGTGAAAAAAGAATTAAATGGAAATTCATCGTAGAGAGAGCAGCGTGGTGGGGAGGATTCTACGAGCGACTAGTGCGTTCAACGAAGATGTGCCTGAAGAAAATCCTTGGAAGATCTTCATTAGATTACAAAGAATTTGAAACTTCTTTACTGGAAGTGGAAGCTATTTTGAATTCCCGCCCATTAACCTTTGTGTCCAGTGATGCCAATGAGCCAACTCCCTTGTGTCCAGCACATTTTCTTGTGGGAAAAAGACTTACAGCGTTGCCACCGGAAAAGACAAGAATCACTCCTTCTACAAAAAATGAATTAACTCGCAGATATAGATACAGGTTAAATTTAGTGCAACAGTTTTGGTTGAAGTGGAAACAGTTTTATCTGATGGACTTAAAATCTCTCCATTATACAGATCATTCCAAAGGCATACAATTAATAAAAGGAGATGTTGTTCAGATCAAAGAAGACAATCAACCAAGGCTCTTGTGGAAATTAGGCATTATTACAGATATCCATCCTGGTAGAGACGGAAATTTTCGTGCATGCACCATAAGACTAGCAACAGGTAATTTTATTCGGCGAGCAATCCAACACTTATACCCATTGGAACTTTCCTGTAAAGATGAATAGCTTATCTTTCTGGGCCGGAGGATGTTGTGTTTTCATACTCTAAACTTCGAAACTCCATGGCACACGACCATTTTGCAAGCTGCGTGAACTAATGACTTTCTTTGTATTCCATTTTTGTTTTGTTTTGTTGTTGTTCTATGATTGTTCTGAGCAAACGAGAATGAGACGTACATTTGTACGCATTATAAATTGAGATGTAAACGAGAAGAATTATTGTAATATTTATGTTCGTGTTGTAAATTAAATGTCATAGTTTCGTCCAAAGGAATGTTTTATTGAAGAATATACTTATTATTCAGACGAGATAAACCACTTAAAAGCGAATAACCTACACCGAGGTAAGAGATTTTTAGATTAATAGAGATTCTAGTATTTATTACGAAACAAATATGTACCTCCATTTTTTCTTTATAAAAACTAAACTGTTCGAATTTTTTGCATTTTTACTTTACTTCTATACATCTGAATGCCTTTTGCTTTAAAACAAAACCAATAAATGTCAGCACTGACGAATATTACCTAATAAAATAAATGTTATTTTCATCCGTTTTTTGAAAATACCTTCAAGACATTGTAGCCAAGAAAGTAAGAAATATTCATGATTATTTAATTTAAATGCTTTACAATAAAAAAAACAAGTTGGAAATTGCACGTGAAGCGTAGCAAATGAGGTGCATTCATACGATAACAAAGTTTTAAAAATATTCAGATCTGGCTGATATAGTAGAGCGTACTTCGGATACAGTATAGTGGTCGAAATCTTTGTGTTCCTGTAAATATGCAGTAAGTAATTTTTACAACACCTCAGCAACGTATATCTTATTCATAAAATGTGAAATAGTTTAATATAATTAAAACACGCCCCAAACAATGTTTCCCCGTATAGGATTATGTAGTGGAATACTTTTGTGTGGCCCTGTAATTTAATAATAAGTATTCTTTGCATCACAAATTGTACAAAATGTATATTTTAGTATATACTTCATAGATTCATGTAGATTCTATTATGTTCGAATGAGTGTAACTCCATTAAAATGCATTTGAAACTTTTCCCCATTGACCCTAATGTAACGGAATACTTTTGATTGTCCCTGTAATTGATCTATGCATCCGATTTTCATAAAATTTGAAATGACTCGACAAAATTATTTAATAATTATGTATTTTAAATTTCAAACGATTACAATGCATTTGAAACTTTTTTCACCATTGACCGTAATTTAACGGAATCCTTTTGATTGTCCCTGTAATTGATCTATCTATCCGATTTTCGTAAAATTTGAAATGACTCGACAAAATTATATAATAATTATGTATTTTAAATTTCAAACGATTCGGTTGGGTAGTTTTTGCGATGTTATATGCGGGCGGACAGACAGACAGACGGACGGACTGAGCGACAACAATAGGTGCTACGAACGCACCTAAAAATCAGGATTTGCTGATCATTTACTTATTTAAAGACCTTAATTTTGTTATTACGTAAATTTGTATTACTGGTAGTAAAACTGATGTTTTAAGGGGATTAGTACTTTTATATCCATATTTGTAAACCTAAATTACCAGTCCCCGAAAGCACTGATTTCATAAAACTGACACTTTCTGTTATGTATGGTGTCATTTCGATTATGCAAAAGCAATAAATATCTATTTGTATAGAGTTATTTTATGCTCAGGTCTGAAGAGGTTATTTACTTTTGAAAGAGATATAAAAATAATTTCATGTTTCAAATCAAGTAGGAAAAAACGCCTTACGATATCAGATAATAACAGCAGTTTGCCGTATAACCCTTGATCATTTGTCATATAATTCTTTACTTTCTTTTCTCGTTCTCAAAAAGGAAATTGCTTGTGTTTTCATTAGTCTCTTCACAAAAATAGCATTTATTGGCTATCCTTTTTTGATATTTATTCTGCATTTTCTTTCATAGGCATCTGACGTTGAAAATCAATAACACTTATAGATAAATGTTAATATTCATCGTAGTTTTCCGCTTTTATTAAGACTTGCGGAGAAGGAGAGGAGTTGTAAGAAAGAAACGAAATGGTACATGGTCTTTTCCTTATGTAAATCGTCGGCTGAATAAAAATTTTTGAGATTTCAAAGGAGTTAATTTTACTTAAATAGAAAAATTTTATAAGGAAATAATTAAAAGAAAAACCAACATATATTTTTTACTTTCTTCCATCTTCAATAGAAGAAAGTATTGTAATCGAATTTTTTCTCGACTTCCGGTTCTCGTCGGATTTATGCGTTATGGGTCAGAGATTCCAAAAAATGGATTTTACAAAATGTCTGTCTGTCTCTGCGTGTGTGTGTCCGTATGTCGCCATTCTACCATCAAAAAGTGTATGAGGTTATACATAGAATTGAACCAAATTTTTGGGAATGTTTTTGGCTGTGACAAGCAGGTCCTCCTCGAATTTTGAAATATTCCGCCGGTACGGGGCGCTGAAATCGTTATTTTTGTGCCATTTTCAATATTGTACCGAGCAAAAGCGTATGAAATTATGCATTGAATTGAACCAAATTTTTTATGTAAATGTTTTATTATTGTTAATTGGTCCTCCCTGAATAAAAAAAAACAAACAAACAAAAAAAAAAACACCTAAAAGTGTATGAAGCAGGGGTCGATTTAGAAAAAGAAAGTTGCATAGCAGTAACTGCTATACAAAATCAGTTTTAAATAGCAGTTAGACACTTTTGTATAGCAAGTAAAAAATAGCTAACGTAACTTTTAAAACTTGAAAATTTACAATTTTTTTTTAAAAAAAAGCAATATTTAATCAAAAGCATAAATGTTTCCAGTTTAACTGTAGTCATATTATTAAATAATTAACAATTCGCAAAACAATTAACAAATTACTGTAACGTACAAAACCAAAACGATATAAAACAACAGAATTTGCGCTGTCTGTTTCGATGCACAAATAAAGTAAAAGGATCGCAAGGCCCGCCACACACTAGGGAGACATGCGTCAAAAATCGTGAAACATGACGCAGTCAAACCGGTTTTTTCTTTGTTATCAGGGTTAAATTGTCGCATGTTTCATGTTTTTCCGCTCAATGTCTCACAGGTGTGTGGCGGGCCTTAAAGTTAAAATTTAAAGATGTTTTACATGACATACGTTGTGTTTTCACGCTCCCCAAGTGTTTTTTTTACAATGGAAGTACAGCGAGACGCCATTGCTGGGTGTAGTTTTCCCAGTAAACACATGATTTATTCCCGCCCTGACGCTGTGATTGATTACTGAATTACTGTTACTGGCTAATCATGGCGTTTCCTCATAGAAGTTTGACGTGCGTGTTGTAGTGGTTCTAAAATGAACACTCACTGAGGCTCGCCACACACCTGTGAGACATTGAGCGAAAAAACATGAGACATGCGACAATTTCACCCTGATAACAAAGAAAAAACCGGTTTGACTGCGTCATGTTTCACGATTTTTGACGCATGTCTCCCTAGTGTGTGGCGGGCCTAAGTATACACATGACATAACAAAGGGTATGGGAAATATGCATCGCAATGATTGCGATTTAATGCATTTCTTGGATCGCATTTTAGTTAAATTTGAATCGCAAATTGCGATGCGATACCGCATAAATCGAACCCTGGTATGAAGTTATGCCTCAAACTGAACTAAAATTTTTTTGTATGATTATTTTTTGGTATGGCAAATAGGTCCCCGCTGAAATTTGAATAAAAAAAAAAATTTGCCTATCATTCTATTGTCCATCGGCTCGTCGAGAGACGGAAACTCGTTTTTACGCTGATTAATTAACTGAAGCAGACATTTAAGATGAAAATAAAAGTTGGTGAAGTATTGAATTAAAATTATTAAATAATTAACATGAGTAACTATTTTTTTAAATATTAAAATGTGCGTATGAGATAGAAGAAAGTTTTGGGATTGGTGCTGTTTTCAAAATTAATTTTTTTAAAAGTTAATTTTGGAAAAACATTTATTAGTTATATTGCATGAAATTCAAATAGAAATCGGTTTCTGGAAGTTCCAAATATGCGGATGAAAATTATAGTTTATTACGTTCAAGGTCATTCCATGGTAACTTACATTACATTTCGACTATTTTCAGTAATTTTAGTAATATAACACACACACACACAAAATATTCAAAATGTAAATTTGACATGGTTTGCTGTCTACTTTCCGAAGGAGGGTAGAAGCAAGAATGATCCCGCTTCCTACCGTCCTATCTGTTTGCTTCCCGTCGTCGGGAAGATCTTGGACAAGATGTGCGCAACTCGACTTATGATCTTCCTGGAGACTAATGGCGTACTCGATGATAGACAGTACGGTTTCAGACGAAATCGATCAACCATTGATCCGCTCCATTAGGTGGTCAAGTACGTTTCTCAGAGTAAGAGGACAGGCCACTACACTTGTCTCGTGAGCCTTGATATCAAGAATACCTTCATCAGCGCCCGGCGGGACGACTTGCTACGTCTTTTGGCGGAATACGGGGTTTCTCCGGAGTTCCTAGGCTTGATCGATTCTTTTCTGTAGAATAGATCTGTCATTTCGAACGCAAAGGAGCATTACTTTAATGTTGGGGTGCTGCAGGGTTCGTGTCTCGGGCCGGTCCTGTGGCTGGTGTTGATCAACAGCTTGCTGAAACGTCTTGGCATTGAGGAGGCATGGACCATACTTGTTTTTGCCGAATATATACTCATCCTTTCACGTTGCACGGCGCTCTATAGGTTCGCTGACATTGTCCAGCGGGTTCTCGCAGAGATTCTCGCGTGGGCGATAGGATACAGCCTGGAGTTTAGCTTCGATATGTGCTTGTACACTGTCATACCAGCGAAGGGAAAGATGGATTACAACACCTCATTACGCATCCGGATGGGTGGACACAGGGTCAAGTTTCCAAACAAATCAAGTACCTGGATGTGGTCATAGACAGGGACTTCAGCTGGATGCCTCACTTGGATTTCGTCCAAGAGAAGGCAACCAAAGCCCAGTACAAGTAACTAGATTGGCAACAGCCACCTGGGGATTTAAGCCTGATGTTCGTAAGGCGGTCTACTTGGTGATGGCCGAGTACGCGGCCCCTATCTGGTACTTCAACAAAGTGGCTCTTCGTAGGAGACTACTGAGCATTCAGAGAGGTCACCAAGTGTTACAGCACGGTGTCGACCGATGCGTTGAATGTTTCTTCTGGGGTGATTCCCCTGCACCTCCGTGGTGGTATCGAACGCGACTTCGAGGCCCTCACGAGATAGGGTGAGAGCATTGATAAACCGAATCTCTCACCAGAAATGGTGGAGGTTTGGAAGTACCAGCCTCAACGACGCTATCCGGTTCGAATACCTTGGACGCCGGAACTCATCCGGAAGTCTCCGTATACTTATTATACGGACGGTTCTAAGCTGGTTGGTGAGAAAGTGGGCTGTGTCTATCACCTCGCCACTAGGGACGGCGCTGTTGCGGAGGGAAGGTTCTGCATTTCTGATGGGTCGACTGCATGTATTGTGCAAGGATGTACTTATGAAATACCTTAAGCTACAATAATAAGTGAAACGAAGTTGCTATTTTCAGATCATGAAACTTATCACTCACCTGCAAGAAAAGTGACGCATCTTGACATAAGTAAATTTCACATTAGAGGCAAAAGAAAATTCGCATGATTTTATTGTTACTTGAAATTATAGCATTTAGCTATGCACGCAGGCTTAAAAACGCGCATAAAAGCATAAAACCCTTCAAAATGAATACATATAATAAGATTTGGATTATAGGATAATTTGGCCTTCAAACACATTCAACCCCTCTTGTGTGTTCACAGAATACATAGGAAATATAGCGTAATACAAGGACATATAGAGTAAAAAATGATTTTCCGTATGACTGCACTTATGAAACTTTTGGCATAGCAAGGCGCATCTATGACAGTTATCCATAATATGATAATTAAATTACCCACAGAGTTATAAGCTATTTTGATCATGTGATCACGCGAGTTTCTACCTTTTGACGACTGGTTTTTCTGCTCTCGTCGGAAAATGTGCTTCAAAACATCATTTTTGGCGACTTGTTATGAAATACCTATTGCCTTTGTACAAAAATAGAAAAATGAGTGCGATTCGATAGTTTTTAAATAACAACACCTGCTAGTTTCATGCATTTCCGAACAAAAATGAATTAAAACTCATGTCACAAAGTTGCCCTTTTTGATTTAAGAGCACCCTTAACAGGTATTTGAATTAAAAGTACTAGTCCGAGAGTCGGCCATCGATTTTCCTATGTATAAGATGCAAGAGAAATTCGACCGGCATAAGAAAGCCCTAACAAAGACATATAGGAGGCCAGCATTTTTAATTATTTATTCCTGCCGTGTATTGCATTTTATGATTCACTTCCGGTGTCAATTTTGAGTGTTTACCTACGTATCAAATTCAGGGACCGGACATACCCCACGATATATGTCTTAAAGTGTACATTAAGAATATCCCAGGCTGACAGGTCCAATCCTGCCGAAACCAGATGACAGATTCATATTTATGACGCCAATTTTGAGTGTTTACTTATGTATCAAATTCAAGGACCGTACGTACATCACAGTCGAGGTTTCAAAATGTACATTAAAAATATTCCAAGTTGCCAGGCCTAATCCTGTCGGAACCATGCGGCAGACTCACTTTTATGACACCAATTTTAAATTTTTACCTATGTATCGAACACAAGAACCGTACATACATCACAATGTAGGTTTCAAAATGTAAATTCAGAATATCAAAAGCTGCCAGGCCCAATCCTGCCGAAACCAGGAGACAGACTCATATTTATGTCGTCAATTTTAAATGTTTACTTATGTATCGAATTCAAGGACTGGACATACATCACAATGTAGGTTTCAAAATGTACATTAAAAATCTCCTGGTCTGCCAGGTTCAATCTTGCCGGAACCAGGTGTCAGATTCACTTTTATTACGTCAATTTTGAGTGTTTACTTATGTATCGAATTCAAGGACCGGACAAACATCACAATGTAGGTTTCAAAATGTACATTAAGAATATCCCAGGCTGCCAGATTCAAGTCTGCCGGACCAGGTGGCAGACTCATTTTTATGACGCCAATTTTGAATGTTTACTTATATATTGAATTCAAGCGCCAGACATACATCACAATGTAGGTTTCAAAATGTACATTAAGAATATCTTGGTCTGCCAGGTCCAATCCTGCCGGAACCAGATGGCAGATTAACTTTTCTGAAGCCAATTTTGAATGTTTACCTATAAATCGAGTTCAAGAACCGGAAACACATCACACTATAGGTTACAAAATGTACATTAAGAATGGACCAGGCTGCAGATCCCTTCCTGCTAGAACCAGGTGGCAGACTCACTTTTATGACGCCAATTTTGAGTGTTTATTTAAGTATCGAATTCAAAGACCGTACATATATCACAGTGTAGGTTTCAAAATGTACATTAAAAATCTCCTGGTCTGCCAGGTTCAATCTTGCCGGAACCAGGTGTCAGATTCACTTTTATTACGTCAATTTTGAGTGTTTACTTATGTATCGAATTCAAGGACCGGACAAACATCACAATGTAGGTTTCAAAATGTACATTAAGAATATCCCAGGCTGCCAAGTTCAAGTCTGCCGGATCAGGTGGCAGACTCATTTTTATGACGCCAATTTTGAATGTTTACTTATATATTGAATTCAAGCGCCAGACATACATCACAATGTAGGTTTCAAAATGTACATTAAGAATATCTTGGTCTGCCAGGTCCAATCCTGCCGCAACCAGATGGCAGATTAACTTTTCTGAAGCCAATTTTGAATGTTTGCCTATAAATCGAGTTCAAGGACCGGAAACACATCACACTATAGGTTTCAAAATGTACATTAAGAATGGACCAGGCTGCAGATCCCTTCCTGCTAGAACCAGGTGGCAGACTCACTTTTATGACGCCAATTTTGAGTGTTTATTTAAGTATAGAATTCAAAGACCGTACATATATCACAGTGTAGGTTTCAAAATGTACATTAAAAATCTCCTGGTCTGCCAGGTTCAATCTTGCCGGAACCAGGTGTCAGATTCACTTTTATTACGTCAATTTTGAGTGTTTACTTATGTATCGAATTCAAGGACCGGACAAACATCACAATGTAGGTTTCAAAATGTACATTAAGAATATCCCAGGCTGCCAAGTTCAAGTCTGCCGGATCAGGTGGCAGACTCATTTTTATGACGCCAATTTTGAATGTTTACTTATATATTGAATTCAAGCGCCAGACATACATCACAATGTAGGTTTCAAAATGTACATTAAGAATATCTTGGTCTGCCAGGTCCAATCCTGCCGGAACCAGATGGCAGATTAACTTTTCTGAAGCCAATTTTGAATGTTTGCCTATAAATCGAGTTCAAGGACCGGAAACACATCACACTATAGGTTTCAAAATGTACATTAAGAATGGACCAGGCTGCAGATCCCTTCCTGCTAGAACCAGGTGGCAGACTCACTTTTATGACGCCAATTTTGAGTGTTTATTTAAGTATCGAATTCAAAGACCGTACATATATCACAGTGTAGGTTTCAAAATGTACATTAAAAATCTCCTGGTCTGCCAGGTTCAATCTTGCCGGAACCAGGTGTCAGATTCACTTTTATTACGCCAATTTTGAGTGTTTACTTATGTATCGAATTCAAGGACCGGACAAACATCACAATGTAGGTTTCAAAATGTACATTAAGAATATCCCAGGCTGCCAGGTTCAAGTCTGCCGGACCAGGTGGCAGACTCATTTTTATGACGCCAATTTTGAATGTTTACTTATATATTGAATTCAAGCGCTAGACATACATCACAATGTAGGTTTCAAAATGTACATTAAGAATATCTTGGTCTGCCAGGTCCAATCCTGCCGGAACCAGGTGGCAGACTCACTTTTATGACGCCAATTTTGAGTGTTTACCTATGTTATGTATCGAGTTCAAGGACCGTACGTACATCACAGTGTAGGTTTCAAAGTGTGCATTAAGAATACCCCGATCAGCCAGGTCTTATCCTGCCGGAACCAGGTGGCAAATTTACTTTTATCATGTCAATTTTCAGTATTTACCTATGTATCGAATACAAGGGTCATGCATACATCATATTATATGTTTCAAAGTGTACATCAAAGAGACATTTCTCTCACTTGAAAACACCTGCTCCTTAATGTTAAACCAATAGGGAGGTTGTTTTGGAATTTCTAGCTTAATTTTGAATATTTTTAAACTTTTTTTTGCATAGAATTTTTAAAGTCTCTCTTTAATACGATTTTTTTTAACTTTTTCGATTTCGGTTCCAGATTTTTCTGAAAGATACTTTAAGTTTCGAAACCGTCTCCGAAATTGGAAGCACCTTTATAAAATCGAAACTGACAAAGTAAAAAAAAGGCATATAAAAGGTCGATCTCCTCTATCCTATGCAAAAAATATCGTTAAAAATATTCAAATTTAAACGAGAAACTCGAAAATATCCTTCCTATTGGTTTAACATTACGGAGCAGGTGTTTTCAAGTGAGCGAAGTGTCCGCTTAAGACTATACCAGTTTGTCACCTGTTTGCCGCAGCTGGGTTTCAGGCCTATTTTTATTATGTCAATTTTGAGCGTTTGCCTATGTATCGAGTACAAGGATCAAATATGGCACAATGTAGGTTTGAAAATGTATAATAAGTATTTACCGATCTGATAGATCTAACCTTGTCGCAATCGGGAAGCAGACCTACTAATATTTTTGTTAATTTTGAGTGTTTACCACATTTTTATTATTTTTTTTCATAGGATTTACAGATTAAATTAGAAAGAAAGTGATTTTTTTTAACATATAGCGTAACTTTTAAAACTTACTTTTGATTATTTTATAATATTAATTATAGCATGAGTTGAAATTTAAAATGCCAATAAATTTTGAAACTGATCATTGCAGATAACACCAGAATACTTTGATCTCATCAAACTTCTATTTCTACGACATTCATTTTTAAATAAATATCATTTGTGTATTTTTAACTATTTGGAAAAAATAATTCTTGTTCTCGGTAGAGAATTCGGAAATCTAAAGTATATCTGAATCTTTTTATTGGTTGAATTCCGTAATTTTTTTAATTTTTTATGTTTCCTGATTGGTTCAAGTTTCATGTCCAAAAATTGAATACTTCTCTTTTTTATTTTATTTGTTTTCTGATTGGTCCAAGTTTAATGTCCAAAAAAGGAAAGTTTCTGTTGCCACGATGACAAAAAGAGCAATTAAAACTTAAAAAAAAGAATTAATAATTTAACAACGCATTGTGATAGAGATTTGAAACAAATTTCATGAAAAAGGGCATTTTTTTCCTCTACGCAACAGTGTAAAATTTTAAAAGGGGCGTTATTTTGAAGTTGAAAATTTTGCAGTTCCGAAAATTGTAAAACTGAAATTTCATTTAAAATTTGTTTGTGATGGGTCCAGGAATATTTATGTTTAATCCATGTCGTACGTAATATAAGGCGTTAAGAAGTCATTTTGATTAACTCCATCAAATAAAATGCACATTTTAAGCAGTTAAAGTTATCTATTTTTAATCTACTGTTTTTTTTTACCGTTGGTCTTGGAATGCTTATATTTAATACACGGTGTACGTAATATACGACTAATAATTATCCTAAAAATGATGTTTATTATCATTATTAATTTAAATATAGAATTTATTTATAAGTCTTTAAAATTTGAGTCTTTGAAAATATTATTTTTCAAATAGTCATTGTAATTTGTTAAATTAATTTTTTTTTTAAATTATTTTATATTTGTGAAATGAGATGACATTCATTTATATACTAGCCGCCTATGGCGACCAGTTTGGTCTCCATTGAAAATATTCTACGCATTCCATCATGTTATTTTTACTCTTAATTTAATTTACTTCTTCAATCATTATCCAAATCGATTCCAAAGATCATTATCCAAAGATTCCGACCAGAGAAATTAAGAACTGTTTGCAATCATGGTAGCATTTCATAATTCATTATTTCAAAATTTAATAATGAAAAAGCATGTTTTTTTCATTAATTTCGTTTCTGAGTTCATAAATATGACAATAAAAAAAACGTGAATTCAAACTGTAAGTAACGCCGCAATTTTACCTAGTATGATGTCTTAAGACATAAGAAAACTGTCAGGTCATTATCTACAATGATTTCGTAAGAATATTGTCCATTTATTGTTGAAAAACTTGTTTTACGAATCTCCATGATTATTTTTTCCCGTTCGTGATTGAATGAATCTTTTACGGCTTATTTATTTTTTAGGAATGCGATATTAAACTATGAATGTCAATTTAAATTCAGTGGGTGTTATCTCAAAATATACATACTTTTTTAAAAGTGTAAATTAGAAACAATGCTTTTATGTTGCAATAAATTATTTTGGTTTAGGTTGTTATTAATACTATTAATTATTTATGTATGTGATTGTGCATATGAAAAACTAAAAAGGTTGCGAGAAAAGATTTTGTCAAATTTCTTTTCTCGCCAAGCACTCACTTTCTTTTGCCAATTACATGTGCTGGAAAAATACATTTAGTATTGTATTTTAAATGAGATGAATGAATCTGATACACATATTTTTCAATCTGTGTTATAAATAAAAGTTATGTATTTTAAATGAAATAAGTTATAGTTTTATGTTTCAAATGAAACTGGCATATGGCATAAAATTTGGCAAACCTGAACTCGGCTAGCATAAAAGCACCAAAATGGCAATCATGCATATAAAAATGTGAAGTGGGGAGACTTGGAAGTGTTGATGACATTGGGCTTTTATAATATAGATTGGCGACTTATCACCTGCGCTGGCTGACATGAAATTGGCTGCTTAGCATATAAAGAGTGAAGTGGGTAAGCCCGGAAGTGTTGACAGTCACATGACTTAGGCTTTTATTATACAGAGTGTTTCGCTACCAGACCGATAAACTTTGTGAGGTGATTGTAGACATGAAGACAAACATTATTAAATAGGAAACCACGGGGCACAAACGTCTTCCGTAGGAGCCAGGGGCCATTAAAGTTTAAGGTCCAAAACTTCAAACGATTATAAAAAACGGAAAAAAGGGTGGATTCGTTTGCGGTTTTCGCTAAAATCATTCTTTATATCACGTTTTGTTTGTAAAAAATTTTTAAAGATAACGTTCAAAAATTGTCGACAGAGGGCGCTTTAGCCTTTAGAGTAACAAACAACTGTTTTTTACTCTTATTTTGTGCACCGGGTTGAAATTATTCTAAAATTTAGACTTCAACTTAAATTTTAAGCCCAAAATCGGAAACATTGTTATCGGGTAACTAGCGAAAATTGAACTGTGAACAGAGGAGGGAATTTTGAACGCTCATAAACATTTGACAAACTAATCGATTTTATTGCGGTTTGCGTGTAGATCATTCCAATGGTAATTATTTTATTCAAAATGACATACAGCATTGGTGTCTCCATTTTTTGTTAGAGGGCGCTTCCGGCACATCTCCGAAATTTCAAAGGCATTACTCCTGGAGTTTTACTGCCAAATCTACATACTACCATGAAGTGTTAGGGATGCAAAGACGACTCGGAATCATAATATAATGTAATGTCAAAAATATCTTTTTTACGAGTTAGGGTTAAAAGAAGCAGAGAAAAAAGCCACTTGATATTTCTACTTGCTGGATGGGGCTAGTTGAGCTCAAACAAATTGCCCCCCCCCACACCACCACCACCACCTGGCTCAATCAGAATCTGAATCTGTATGGACTTCTTCTGCTGGTATCAAATGAAAAGTTGAATGTATTAGACTCCTGTACCGTCAGTGGAAGACCTGTGAGCTCGAACTTTTGTAGCTGCCAGAAAGCTATCCGAGATGTCAGGAATCTTTCAAAGAGTAAGGAATTGCATGCGACGCTGCTTTCAAGCATGCCCGACTACTTTTGGTCGTAATTTCGGTTACCTTTTGTAGTAAAACCTTTACCTAAATTGCTTTCTGCAACATCAATGTGTTGCTGTTTCACTACCTGTTTCTGTTGATTTTTTCACTGCTTCTTTTAACCACAGCTCTCTAAAAAGGCATTTTTAATGTTACATTCCTATGTGATTCCGAGTCGCTTTGCATCCCTAACACTCCCTGGAAGTATGTTGGTCTGGTTGTAAAACACACAGGAGCAATGCCATTGAAATGTCGGAGATGTGTCGGAAGCGCCCTCTATCAAAAAATGGATACTCAAGAGCTGTAAGTCATTTGGAATGAAATAATTACCAAGGGAATGAACTACACGCAAACCGCAACAAAATCGATCAGTTTGTATAATGTTTATGAATGTTTAAAATCCGCCCCTCTGTTCACAGTTAAATTTTCGCCAGTTATCCGGTCCCAGTGTTTCCGATTTTGGGATTAAAATTTAAGCTAAAGGCTAAACTTTAAAATAATTTCAATCCCATGCAGAAAATAACCTTAAAAAAGTAGTTGTTCGTTACTCTAAAGTCTATAGCGCCCTCTATCGACAATTTTTGAATGCAACCTTTATAATTTGTTTTTATAAAATCGTGTTATAAAGAATGATTTTAGTGAAAATCGCAAACTAATCGACCCTTTTTTCCCTTTTTTATCATCGTTTGAATTTTTGGACCTTAAACTTTAATGGTCCCTTGCTTCTACAGAAGACGTTTGCGTCCCACGGTTTCCTGTTTAATAATGTTTGTCTTCATGTCTACTATCACCCCTCAACGTTTGTCGGTCTGGTAGCGAAACACCCTGTATAGAGGATTATGAAATGAGATGACATTCATTTATATATTAGCATCTTTTGATGATGTGATCAAAATTTTCTAACTTGTACCTGTCATTACAAAAACTTTTAAGAAATATGAATTAAAGATCATGATAGTATAAATGGGGCTTCGCGCCATGTACACTACACAACTATCTCATGGACGATGAGATTAAGAGAGAGAGAGAAATATGAAAAATTGTTTTGTTTGTGGAAAAACAGATGATATCATTGATTTTACTGATGCAACTTTTTAAAAATGTCACCGAATATTTTAGTTTTGGAAATGTGAACATTTCAAATACTACGAAATAGAACTTCCAGAATCAATTTCTTTTTCTGGCTATCATAAAGATTGGCATAAAAAATTTATGCACTTACTAAGAAATATAATATTATCGTCTGTTATCAAAAAGTTTATGCTATGAGATTGAGCTGTTTGTACCCAGCGAGCACTAACACTTTAAAATTAAAATTTTAAATGTGTCGCGAATTTGATTAATATTTTGTAATTACTTTCGGTTTGCATACACTCATAGTGACTCCATGGTCATAATTTTATTTTTTGTGTAGGCGATCACGAGCAATGATAAAAAAATAGAATTTTGCTGGAATAAAATATATGTTAAATTTTTATCTAAAATATTTGCAGTTTTGTTTTATAAGAGAATTAAGTTATTTTCACACGTTTAATTTAAAACGACGATGTTTATATTTTTGGGTAAATTTTATAGCATCGACATCGCATTGTCTGCGATAAAATGCAAAGGAAAACAAAATTTTACTGACGCGGAACATTTCAGTACAGTACAATGTCGCAATTTGAAATTGCGCAATGCTATATTTCCGAAATGTGAACATACAAAGTATAATAGACGAGCATAAATTTCGGACGTTTTTGGGTATACAGATGATGGTTTCTCTCATCTGTGTGAATCAAATGTCGTTTCACACTAAATAATTGATGTTCCAAACTTTTCTAATTGGAAATATTGCTCTATCTCTAATCGTTTCAGATTTGCAATGGCTATATTCAAAATTTCGCCACTGGAGGGAGTTTCTGTCATTTGCATTAGGCCGGCATAGTTGCTTTAGTATACTTTTAATTCACTTCCATTGCTTTAGCTCTCTCCTTTCGCAAATAATTTTTGGTTGAAAGGACTTTTCTATGCACTCTGTATATAGATAGAATAGAGAGATAGATAGATAGAAGACCTGGCAGAAACGAATATTTTTATTCTATGTTTTGAAATTCATGTTATTATGCATATTATATGCTTTTATCACTGAAATTCATGTAACAAAAATAAGTTTAATTTCTAGTTGCGGGTGATTAGATCTGGCAGATTGGTATTTTTAATGTACACTTTGAAACCTGCATTGGGATGTATGTATGGCCCTTGAACTCGATACATACGTAAACATTTAAAATTGGTGTCATAACAGTGAGTCTGCCTCATGGTTTTGACAGGATTGGACCTGTCAGATCGGGATATTTTTAATGTACATTTTGAAACCTGCATTGTGATGTATGTACGGTTCTTGTGTTCGATACATAGGTAAACAATTAAAATTGGTGTTATAAAAGTGAGTCTGCCGCATGGTTCCGACAGGATTAGGCCTGGCAACTTGGGATATTCTTAATGTATATTTTGAAACCTAGACTGTGATGTATGTACGGTCCTTTAACTCGATACATAGGTAAACACACAAAATTAACGTCATAAAATTGAGTCTGCCACCTGATTCCGGCTGGATTGGACCTAGCAGACCAGGATATTCTTAATGTACACTTTGAAACCTACACTGTGATGTATATACGGTCCTTGAACTCGATATATGAGTAAATGCTTGAAATTGACGTCATAAAAGTGAGTCTGCTACCTGGTTCCGTTAAGAGTGCACTTGGTAGCATGGGATATTCTTAATGTACACTTTGAAACCTACAGTGTGATATATGTCCGGTCCTTGAACTCGATATATAGGAAACACTCAAAATTGACACCGGAAGTGACGCATAAAATCCGTTACTCGCCAGGAATAAATAATGAAATAATATTTTTAAAGAGTATAATTTTAGATTTATAAATATATTCTATATTTTAAAAAACAATAATAACATCATTTTATGCTGATCAAAACGCAGCTGACGCTATAACGGAGTCATATTAATATGCCTAGATATTTAGAGTCACGTTATTATTCCTGGACGAATCATAAGCAAATATTAAATGAAATTTCAGTTTAACAATTTTCGGTACTGTAAATTTTTAAACTTCTAAACATCTTGCAATTTTTAATTTTTACTCCATCGTATGAAGAAAAAATTTACTTTTAAATGCAACTTGTTGGAACCCCGTATCTAAATTTATTTTTGAGTTATTACTTATTTTGTAGTTTTTAAGCATTTTTTGTAGTTTTTAGCATTTTTTGTCATTGTGGCAACAGAAGTATTCTATTTCTAGACATTAGGCATGGTCCAATCAGAAAACGGATAAAATAAAAAACAGAAGTATTCCATTTTTGGACATTAAACATGAGCGAATCAGAAATCGAATAAAATAAAATAAGTTGCGGAATTCAACTAATAAAAAGATTCAGATATACTTAAGATTTCCCATTTATCTACCGATGACAAAAATTATTTTCCAAATAGTTAAAAAGGTGGCTTCCTATGGGTCTTTGTTAGGGTTCTCATATGCCGGCCGAATTTCTCTTGTATCTTATACATAGGAAAATCGACTGCCGGCTCTTGGTCTAATACATGGAAAACAAATTTAGAAATATATTTGTTACTAGCGACAGAGGGCGCTAACAACGGAACAATCATGTTTCTGACCACGTGTACAACTAACAAAGGAAACTTTGCGATTTTGAGGCCTGTTGATAACGAAAATCGTGATTCGTAAATCATTTTTTTCTCAATTTTCAGAATTTTTTTTGAGAATTTCAAAAGAATTTAGTGGCAACCGATAATGATAGAAAACAGTGCGAAAAGTTACTTATTTATACAGAACGAATAAATATTAACTAGCGAAATGAAAATACAAGAGCTTGGAAAAAAAGGTAAATATTGATACAGGCATGGACGAAGAAGAATTTCGGAAGCGAGGTTATGAAATGGTTGACTATATCATAACATATTTAGAATCGCTTCCTCATCGTCGAGTAACTCCAGATGTTGAGTCTGGATATTTGATATCTGCTCTTCCAACATCGGCGCCAAAAACTGGAGAGTCAGTCGAAAAAATTATGGAAGACATCCAGCAGTATATATTGCCTGGATTAACCCACTGGCAGCATCCGGGATTTCATGCTTACTTTCCTGCTTGTTCATCTTTTCCATCTACTCTTGGAATAATGTTGACAGATGTGGTGGGCTATTCTGCCTTTGACTGGACAAATTTCCAGGCAGGCGGAATTGAGACTTTAATGTTGAACTGGTATGGAAACTTGATTGGACTGCCCGAATGCTTTTTACATGTAGAAGGAAGCAATGGTGCTGGAATAAGGTTTAGATCAACTACGGAATGTCTTTTTATGAGTATGGTAACAGCACGGCTCAAGTTTCTTAGCAAATTGTCGAACCAAAATCCAGCGTTACCAAAAGCAGCACTCTTGTGTTCACTTATGGCTTACTGCACAATGGGTTGCCATTCCAGATTAGAGAAGATGGCTTTAGTGACTTTAGTCAATGTAAAAGTCCTCGATACCGGTAAAAACACTAATCTCCGAGGTGAGTTGCTCGATAAAGCGATAACGGAAGATAAGAAAATGGGCCTGATTCCTTTCTTCGTACACATTAAAATCGGCTGCAACATTTGCGGAGGAAGTGATCCTGTGAAAGAGATAGCCCTTGTATGTGAAAAGCATGGGGTGTGGCTACATGTGGATGCCGCTTACGCTGGAAATGCCGCGATATGTCCCGAATACCGATATCTTATCGATGGTATCGAAAGAGCTTCTGCTTTTCAGTCAAGCCCGTCACACTGGATGTTAACGTCTTTGGACTGTTCAGTGCTGTTTGTGAAAGATCGATTGCAGCTAGCAAGCGCCGTTAAAGCAGATCGGACCGTAAAAGGATACACCTACCAAGAAAGAGACTGGGGTTACCCAATACATTCTGAAAGTCGGAGTCTCAAACTTCTATTTGTAATGAAAAGTTACGGTGCTGAAGGATTGCAAAATCACATAAGAAGACATATTTTTTTGGCAAATATGTTTGCAGATTATGTTAGAAAGGATGGCCGCTTTGAGCTTTTGGGATGCAATTTAGGCTTCACTTCTTTCCGGCTGAATGGATCAGACAGTCTTAACGCCTTTTTTAAAGATTCTATAAACGACGCTGGTAATCTGTATGTAACTCCAACCAGTATCGATGGAAAATATGCTATTCGCTTTTTCGTATGCGCAGAACGTACCAGTGAAGGCAATATAAAATCTGCGTGGGAAGAAATTTGCAAACATGCAGAAAAATCATTGAGATGTGAAATATCAGATTTTAACCTGAAAAGATCCATATCTAACGATCTGTATGACACATATTATAAATATTCTCTTCCATAGCTTACATTTAAAAATGCTTATACAGAATAGTGATAGTTTCCTGTTCTTTACAATTAAGATTGTTATAAGATAACATTTAATTTTCCAATGAGGAAATTTGATACATTTATGTTAGCAATCGCAAGTGATATTTGACCATGCTTAGGTTAGATATACGCACCAGGATACGTAAATGGCACAAAAATGGCATTACTTTTCCTGATATTATAACCCGGCTATCATTATTTATTAATAAATTATTTATTTATTTTTATTTCCTTTAAAAAAATATATAAATTATTTTGTTCTGTAGTTATTAATTAACTTTTTTATTTTATTGATATTTATTTTTAAAATAATAGAAAATAACATTAAAAAATACATTTAACTGGTTTTGAACGCGGTTTTTGCCAAATTAATGTAATTGGGGAGGTTTTCCCCCAAGCCTGGTGTGTATATGACATCTCTGCTTATTATTTACATTTAAATTGCATGCCTTTCACTAGGTTTAATAATATAATAAATAATGAAATGATATACCATAAAACAAAACAAAAAATATCAAAGTAAGGTTTTTAATTAATTTTTGCACGCAAATAAAAAATGCTGTTATTAATGAGAGCAAAATGTTGTTGGCAAAATTTAAGCTCGGATAACAAAAAAGTATTAAAATTTAATGCTTGTATTTGTATATTTTACTTTTTAGAAAATAAATTATTAAAAAGTACATGTTATTCAGTATGTATATATTTTTCAGAACTCATAACACTTATTCATGATTTGGTAGTAGTTGGTTATCCCATCAACGTATTTCGCCAAATTATCGAAATCGCCAAGCTATTTGCCAAGTTATACAAATTTACATAACTTTTATTTTAAATAATGAAATAACAAATCAATTATTAAAAGAATTATAAAAATACAAATAAAAAGTCGAATTTAGAAAATTTTATAAGTCGAAATTAATTTATCACCTTATAACGTAACAAATGCGTGTTTCGTATTTGTGAATGCGACATATACGGTAACCCATTATTGGCATTTAACCTTAAAGCTTGGTGATAGTTTTTCGGTCGATATGATAACCAAGTAGTACCTATAATTTAATGCAGTTACATAAAAAAAATCACGCTAATAACAAAATTATGCAATAATTTCAAATTTATGAAACGTCTTTTGATGCGTGAGTTTGGCGAACTGAATTGGTAAATACACATATACAAGCTGATCCGCCCGGCTTTGCCCGAGACAATTGACGTTTTGAAACAAATCGAAAATATTTAAAATCTCCATTCATACTAAAAAAAAAAAACCCTGGAGAATGTTTTAAATTTTATATGAGTGAATACAAGTATGTATTTCTATTATAAAAACCATGTTTTGGAAGGCCAAAGAAATATAGCCGTTGATTTTAGCTGTTTTGAACCACAAAATTTGAATTATTTTAAAGTACCTTTCATCAATGAGTAGCGTCTAGACTTCGCCCCAAACAACGGCTCTTATCAGAAATGCACCTAAGAAATTCCCTATGCTGCCGATAATTTCCCCTTTTAAACGGAAAATATGGTTTCTTGCCGTTTCTTCGAAATGGATTACACAATAATATACCTGGATCCGTTATATACAAATTTTAAATGAAATTTCAGTTTTACAATTTTCGGAACTGCAAATTTTTAAACTTCTAAACGTCGCACATTTTAAATTTTCACATCGTTGCGTAGAGCAAAAAATGCACGTTTAAATGAAATTTATTTGAAATCTTGTATCTAAATTTGTTTTTGAATTATTTTTTTTTGTAATTTTTAAAACTTTTTTTGTCATCGTGGCAACAGAAGTATTCCATTTTTGAACATTAAACGTGGACTAATCAGAAAACGAATAAAATAAAATAAATTGTGGAATTCAACCAATAAAAAGATTCAGACATACTTCAAATTTCCGAATTCTCAAGCGAGAACAACAACTATTTTCCAAATAGTTAATAAAGAAGAAGTGAAATAATTTTATAATAGTGTAGCTTCAGCTGTAACCACTTTTACAATTGTTGATAACTACCCGGGTAAAAGTACCACTTGTAAATTTAAATAGAAATTGTATATTTATTTAAAGGCTTTATTAATGTGAAATTTTAGTTTTAAATAGGGAAAGAAACAGATATTCATTTTTACTGGTTGAAGTTTACTTTGGCGGTAGCCAGTCGCTGTATTTTCACCTTATTGTGGCAACATAAAGAATCTTCAGTCAGTGCCAGTCAAAAATATTATAATACCTGGGTAAACTGGCACTAGTAAAAAAAAAATCTTTAGAATACTTGTGGGAGAGTATTCCCATGAATAATGCGTTTAAATAAGGTGAATTTTTTTATTCTAATTTACTGGTGGAAATTTTGTAATCGGTGTCTGTTAAATTGATTTAAAAGAAGCAGTTGCTACATTGTGATATCCTCCTTGCGTCATTCGCATTCGGTACACAATATACTATATGTGCGCTGTCTAGTTCATTATCATTCGATAAGGGCTTTTAATTAATATATCATATAATTATCAAAAGATGACAAATAGTATCGTCAGGTGCAGACGTCTACGTGCGATAGATTTCCATAGCCCTTCACGAAAAAACAGACACACACACAAATATCTTTCTTTTAATAACATATAATCGTTTTACTTTTGAAATAAATGTAAAACAGTTTTTTTACTTTCAATGAGAAAATTTTACATACCATGAGACAAAACCAACGGTTCGCCAGGTAACACTTGATCATTTCTTATATGTCATGTAATTCTTGCGGTGATTTCGCTTTATTCTCGTTCTCAAGATGACTTATCAGCCTCTTCACAGAAACAGCCGTCATTGATTACCCTTTTTTGACGTTTATTCCGTATTTTCTTTCAAAATCGTCTGACTCGGGAAATCAATAACACTTACAGATAAATGTTAACCCCGGGGAAGGGCATTCATCACAATTTTCTATTGTGAGTGAGATCCGAAAAACGAAAGAAAGAAAATTACTTTTTATTTGTGTAAATCATCTAATAAATTATTTAGATTTCAAAAAAAAAAAAAAAAAATTGCTTACGTGAGACACAAATATAATTTTATTAAAAATAATATTAAAAATAGATAAGTTTTTTTTTTAGAGTGTTTCAAAAATTACATTATACAGGGAGTTTAAAAAATAACAAGCCATTTCTATGAAAACACTAATCGATTGATTTGTTTCACAAGTATTTGAAGAAATGCTTTTATTAGAAAAGAACGTATAGCCATCGTTTTCTGGAAATTCAGTGATAAAGCTTGTGGAAAAGTGCGTAAACTCTACCATCGAAAATACCGAAAACAGACACCAGCAAGGGGCAATATCAGACTACTTGTGGACAAATCAGACGCACTTGTAGCGTGGTGGATGATGGACGACCATCAACATCTAAAAATACCGTCAAGAGCGTTCGTGAGGCAGTTGAAAAGAGTCCACGTTCAGTAGCGCCAACTTTTCGAAAATATTGGGTGGGCTCAAATACTTTTTAGCAAAATACCAGATTTTTTTTTCCCTTTTAGTGTGGATGTGGGAATAGAGAAGGGGAAGGGGATGAATGACTAAACCTGATAATTCGAAATTAAATTATTTTTTTTTCTAAGAAAGTTTTAAAATTATTATAATTTTCTAAATATTTTATTAAATTATAATGTCACAAGTTCTTTCTCATAAAAGCATTCACATTTATTATGAATAACATAAAAATTGCTAATCATTGAAAGTGCAAAAACTAAATTTCAAGAAAAACTTACAGTTTAGCCCACTAAGTTCTTTATCAATTCAAAACATCAAATCAGACAAGAAATCTGTTTTCATAAGAAATTCAACTATACTTCCGCTGAAGGGGTTTTCAGTGCTAATCGAGGTCTTTATTATTTTCCATTCAAAATTACTTTTGAGACCATTAATAAAACCAAATTCAATTTCTGTGATTAAAATAATAAAAAAATGAATTACGTATGAAACAAACTGAAATTAGGTGGGCTTAAAAATCAAATTATTGGGCCCCATAGGCCCATATAATATGACGCCACTCTCCACGTTCACAAGTAGCCTGATATTGGCCCTTGTTGGTGGCTGTTTTCCGTATTTTCGATGGTAGAGTTTACGCACCTTTTCACATGTTTTATCACTGAATTTCCAGGAAACGATGGCTATACTTTATTCTAATGAGGGCATTTCTTTAAACAACTGTTAACGAAATCTATTGATTAATATTTTCATAGAAATGGATCGCTATTTTTGGAACATCCTGTATTGTATATTTTTCAATAAATAGAATGGGAGAAAAATAACTTAATTTTTTATACTTCATATTTAATAGTCCACTTTGAAAATAAACCATCAGGGAAAACCGAGCTATGTTCGGTTAAATTTAGCTTTGTATCGAAATCTATGTAACAATAATTCCATCCTATATCATTGCTGTAGAGCATTTTATTTTCAGTATCTATTATTATTAATACTAACTTTTTCATAATTAATCTATACACAAATATAGCTGTAATGAAAAAATGTAATATATATATATATATACTATTTCATTAAGCAATGTTTTAGAATTATATTATATTTTATATTATTCAGTAAATATATTGGGAGTAAAATAATTTAATTTTTTATTCTTTATACTTTATATCCACCTTGCAAATAAACTAGTTTTCTTTTCCTTGATCATCACCTTATGGAATTGAATGCAAAATATGTTTTAAAAGAAAGAAAAACTTTCCATAATAGGATTCTTTGATAATTTTTTAATAACAATGTTTTTCAACAAACGAAAAAATATCTATTCTGTAGTTAATACAAAGGAAAAAAAACTTTTAAACATTGAAATGAATAAAATGTTTAAAAAAAACTTTTAAACTAAAGTCTGTACATGAAATACATTATCTCGTTTTCTTTTATGATCGTTCATGGAGAAGCAAGACTTTATTTCATGGATATTTTTATATTTGAATTCTTACACGCTACATTTTTCTTAAAATATAGTACCTAAAGTTTGTGCTGATCGGAATTTAAAGTTTTAAAGTCTGAAATATTGTCTCTTTATAGCTTTCTATTTTTAAAAATTTTATATACTATTTTACATGTGTGCTAAAATATTCTTTTTGTTTATTGCTGAACATTTTGCTTCAGATATTTGATTTTACTATATAATATTTATTGTCAAAAATTCAATGTATGTTTCTAAACTCTTTTTTCCTTACAAACATAAATGTGTTATAAAGTAAAATAAAAAAAACTTATACGAGTATATGTATGTAAATCTTTATGAAATGAATTTGTGTAACAATTTTATGGAAAGATTGATTGCATGAAAGGACAAACATATGAATTTGACCAAATGAATCGAATAAAAAAAATCTGAATGAATTCCATCACATGAATCGAATTTACAAAGTGCTCAAATGTGGGTTTTGCAGTATAATTTTCATTTATTCATACATAAAAACACACAGATAAAGAGACCCAAATAAACAGAGAGAGAGAAAGAAGCTGAAATAAAGAGACACTAATAAAGAAACAGAGAGAAAAAGAAAGAGACAGAAACAAAGAGACAAAGATAAATAGTTAGGAATAAAGGGGTAGAGGTAAAAGCACAGATATAAAGAAACAGACATAGATAAACACAATTTCAAGAATAATTCGTCAAAAATTTTAGTTGGTATTCGACAAAACGTGTAAAATTGAAAGTTTCTAGTCACTTACTGTTAATTTTTGGAAATGAACGTACTTGTTTAGCATGCGCGTAACCAGTGTGTGTGTGTGTGGGGGGGGGGGGGGGGGGGTGGTGCCCTGGGTGCCCGCAACCCCTTCCTCCCCGCTCGCGCAGACCCAAGATTGATTATTTAAAAAAAAAATCAAAATTTATAAAAGAAAAAAGAAGAAAAATGAAGTTAGTTAAAGTAGTTAATCAAAACTAACAGTTTATGTTTTATAATGCGATAAAAGAATAGACCCAGATTCTTTTTATTTTTATTTTTAAGAAAATCATTTTGTTAATCTCTTTTAAAATTAGAATATTTACTACAATCTTTACTAATCACAGTAAGTCAAAAAATTGGTTTTATAATCCCAATTTGATGTCTTTTGTTTATGGAAGTTTTTTTTTTTTTTTTAACGCCGTTCTTTTTCATGCATGTATTTGCAATTCCATAAAAAAATTACATAAATTCTCGACAAGGATAGAAAATATTTATATCTTTGCTTTTGTAATCTAAAGTCTAGGATATAAACTTTAGGAGCAAGAAAAAAAAATCGAAAGGAAATACAGATTAGCGCGGCTCAGCTCGTCTCGGGCTCAGCCCGTCCGGGCTCATTTTTTCTGAAGCCGGAAAATATTATTTTTTCATGTGTAGAAAAGATTGAAAGAACCTTTTCCGTTTAAAAATGCCTATTTAATCCTTTTCAACTCATTTTAATTCTTTCTTATCAAAATGATGGGGTAACTGAATGCTTGATTATTTATTTTAGTATTTCATTGCTGTTTCAAATGAAAATTTGTGATAATTACAGATTTATATCTACGGAGTTTTCGGCGACGATCGATTTATACGGCGCCAATCAAAACAAACCTAACAATAAATTTGCTTTTTGTTGTCATTTCGCTAGCAGAAGATATTTTTTAATGAGATCGTTCATTTATTTATTATTTAGTTACATGACGCTAAGATAATATTTTCTTCTGTTTTTGGTAGACAAGAATTAGCTGGAGGTTTGCAAATTATTTAATCTTCGATTGTGCACAAATTATATTCGTTTTTCATATGAAAATAACTTTAGTGGTTATTATATGTATTTGTCACCTTGATCTCTTCTCATGCTGGGGACGCAGTTCCTTGTCGAAGTCACTTTCCTTCGTAAGTAAATATGATTACCATGTTATTCCGATAGAAAGCAATCTATCAGTGTTTTTTCTTTTTCTATAAAAGCATCGGACCTTTAAAATAACAATGTCGATTTTTTAAATTTACGTTGATTTTCAGGTACCCGTCAATCGCAGTAGATGAGAAAGGAATCGATTATAATGAAATACATACACTTTTTGCAGAAAATTGAAGAACGTTGTTCGATTCGTCAGCTTACAAATAGTAATTTCTGCAAATTTGTTGCATTTATTCATTTAATACAAACGTGTCCACCAAATTTGTTTATTAACCCTTTCCGGCACGGGCAAAATCTGTTTAATCTGCAAAATTTGCAAAATTATCGACTGACACCGGAATTCATAAACGAATTTTTTAGTTATTTCGAAAACCTTAATTTAAGCGTTTATTATAAAAGCAAAATTTTTCTAAAATATTATTGGTGTTCGCATTTTTTGGAATAAAAATTAGGTATCCCAGACCGGGCACAGTGTGTCGGAAAGGTTCAAGGAGGAAAAAATATAAGAATCTTTTTAAGTATGAAGTGTATTTTTTATACGGATTTTGATAACTCTGAATTTGAATTTTCACTTAAAAATTATATTTATGTAAGAAGTTTTTATAATTGAGATATCACTTTTGAAACATTTTTTAAATACTATACAATTTCGTTTCGTATATTTTTATTTTCTTCTATCTTCTATAAAAGAAAGTATTGTAATCGAAATTTTTTCGACTTCCGGTTTTCGACGGATTTACACGTTTTAGGGGTCAGAGATTCGAAAAAACATGTTTCTAGAAAATGTCTGTCTGTCCGTGTGTCTGTGTGTTGTGTATGTCGCCATTCTACCATCAAAAAGTGTATGAAGTTATGCATATAATTGAACCAAATTTTTTGTGAATGTTTTTGGCTATGGTAAGCAGGTCCTCCTTCAGATTTGAAATATTCCACCGGAAGGGGGCGCTGCAATCGCGATTTTTGTGCCATTTTCAATATTGTATCGGCCAAAAGTATATGAAGTTATGCATGGAATTGAACCAATTTTTTTGTGTAAGTGTATGATTATAGATAGTTGGTCCTCCCTGAATTTGAAAAAAGTCCGCCTGAAGGGAGCGCTGCAATCATGATTTTTGTGCCATTTTCAATATTGTACCGACCAAAAGTAATATGAAGTAATGTATCGAATTGAACCAAATTTTTTGTGTAAGAGTATGGCTATGGCTAGTTGGTCCTTCCTGAATTTGAAAAAAATCCGCCGGAAGGGGGCGCTGCAATAGTGAATTTTATGCTATTTTAAATATTGCACCACCTAAAAGTGTGTGAAGTTAGTTCTAGAACTGAACTAAATTTTTGTATGTGATTATTTTTTGGTAAGGCAAGTAGGTCCTCCCTGAATTTGAAAAAAAAAAATCTGAGTATCATTCTATTGTCCATCGGCTCGTGACGAGACGGAAATTCGTTTTTACTCCGATTAATTGACTGAAGCAGAAATTTAAGATGAAAACCAAAGCTGGTAAGGTATTGAATTAAAATTATTAAAGCATTAAAATGAGTAACTATTTTTTAAAAATATTAAAATGTACGTATGAGATAGAAGAAAGTTTTTGGATTGGCACATCCAACTAGTTGGTATCGGGCTTGGGTTCTAGTGACAAAAAAATCTTTCGGGCTCGGGCGGGCTTGGACTTAAAATCGTCCGGCTCGGGCGGGTCCGGACCTCGTAAAACGTGCCCGAACTCATCTCTAATACATATACATGTGAAATGATAATTCCACCGTGTGATTAGCCTGGAGAACGGAGGGGGTGGGGGATTATACAAATCTGCTTCCTTTGAAAATGAGAAATAATGCTACTCAAAATTCAAAATAATATGGAGGTTGGTTGGTTCATTCGTTAAATTTCGTTTTTTTGTGGCCATATTTTGACATTCGTACGGGCTCATTTTTTTTAAACCGGAAAATTTTATTTATTCATGTGTAGAAAATATTAAAAGAACTCTTTTCCACTTTAAATTGCGTACTACAAGTTATTTTAATGCTACTTTGATCAAAATGACGGGGAACTAAAGTCGTGTATATTTATTTTAGTTTTTCATTGCTGTTTGAAATGAAAATTTGTCATAATTACAGATTTTTGTTTATTTGTTAATTTTTGTTTTATATCTATCATGGTTTATCTATGTTTATATATCTTTTCTTACTCATTAGATTTAGTTTTGAGCAACTTCTCATCCTTCTTCACGCAATGAAAAATAGCGTTTGAGTCCTTTTTAAATGAAGTAGACAATTATACCTTCCGCAAAATAAAAAACTTGTCTAAAACAGAAATTCAACAGGTTTTATGAGACTCCGTTTTATTAGGTTTATTACATAAGATATTGTTTGTACCCAACATGTTTAGGTTAAAAAATCTGGGCACCCTCCCGTTCAAAAGGCTGGTTACGCCTATGTTTAGTATTCAAATCAACATGAAAATTCTGATTTACATAAGTCAGAACATAAAACAGGCATAACTTTCTCCATTCTTTTCTTTTATTTTTCGCTCCTTATATCTAACCACTTCCGAATATCATGTTATAGTCTTTTCTTCCCCTTGATTTTAGAAGAGCACATTTGAAATTTAAATTTCTCAAAAATATGAATAAAATCAAAGTTTTGTTTTTATAATGATGATCTGAATTTTAAAATTTACCTAATATGGCGAAAAAAAGGAGCAGGGAAACGTAATTCCCATTAGAATATTTTAGTTGAATGGATTTTTTGAAATATTTCAAAGATTGTGAATTGAATGTACTTAATGAGAAATTAACTGCATTTACTGCAATATTAATACCCTTTTATGTCAAAAACATGGCAATGAAAATTTTTACTTTCTTCTAACAAAAGATTGAATAGAAATTTTTGTCGACTTCTGATTTTCCATGGATTTACACATTTTTAAGGGTCAAAAGCCCTCGAAACATATTTTTGTTTTTGATAAAAATTTGTTAAAGATAAAATCTTTGTATGTCTGTGTGTCTATATGTACATTTGTATGCGTATTTCATTGTATCATATAAAAGGGTATGAAGTTATGCACTGAATTGAAAAAGAAAATCACATATATGTTTTTGACAATGGCCAGTAGATCCCAGTTGTATTTACGAATATTCCGTCGAAAAGAGGAGCTGTAATAGCGGTTTTTGTGCCATTTTCATTATTGTAAAGTTTCCAAAGTTATGCTTGGAATTGAACCAAACTTCATACATATTGCACCCTTGCTTCAAAGCTGCCATAACTCAAAAATTGAGATTTTTTACTAATCGCTGCTATTTTATTTGTTTTTTACTTCTTTAGCAACCACCTAAAGTAGAAAATAGTACACTGAAATCCAGGCCATGAGGTAACAGTTGTGTTTCTAATACGGCCACTCACCGTTTCACGGCCCGGAAGCAGTTTTTTGAATTTCCGGAAAAGCGGAATTTTCCCAGTTATGGTACTTTTTAAGCAAGGGTGCGATATGTTTTTAACTATGGAGGTCAGATTACGAATGAAAATGGGATTATTACGACGGAAATTACTTTATGAAAGCGATGGTTGTGCAAATTTCGGTACACGATAGCGATAAATGAATCTGTTGTGCAATTGTATACCGACTGCTCAGAGTCTGGCGGCATCGCCGACTGAAGCATATTCCAGGAAGCATATTTCACATATGCACTTTCATTTAGCGAACACATGAAATGCTGTCTTCAGAATGGTGGTTGAAGAAATTTCGCCACTGTTGGCAAATGTCTGTTTACCTTGCTATTGAAATGTGCCGCTTTTAAATGAGCTGTTATCTGAACTAAAAACGCGCGAAAAAATACGCTAATTTTTTTTTAATTGAGGTATAAAATTTAATTGTATTTAGAATATGTTATTACATGCCATGTTTAATAATTCAATTCCCCGTCACGGATAAGCAATACTACTTTTAATCTCCGAATATATTTTTTAAGAATTTAAAATATTATATTTAAGTAACTTCTTAAAACATAATCATACTGTAGAAACATGTGATTTTGGCAAAGGAAATTCTTGATGAAGATAAAATAATTTTAATGTACTGAATCATTCTAACTTTACCTGTTCATAAAAAAATGCTTTTGCTTAAAAAAAAAAGATAAAATACAAATAATAATTCCATTACTTATTATGTGGCTTTCACAACAAAAATTGATTCATTTTTTTGGCTCTTATTCAAATTGATTTCATTTACTTATTGTTGAATGTAATTTATTTTATTAGCAAGTTTAATTTCGTATAGAATTTCTGCTGCCATCAATTGAGAAGTATCTTAACTAATAACGAATTAGCTTTTTATTTTTTTATTTTTTAAAATAAGGTTATATATTTTAATATTTTTTAATGTGTTTAATTTGGAGTTCTAAATTATTTATTTACATGCAATTATATGCTATATATACATCAGAAATTCACGCGAATTTTATGCCATAGATAAGCAATGCTGTTCAAATATATATCAAAATATTCTGAACAGAATATATTTTTTAATAGTTTATGAAAGATATTATGAAACATATATTGTGTTTTTAAACAGAAAATTGAGTGCAATCAGACAGTTTCTGAATAACAACACCTGCTATTTTCATGCATTTCCGAACATAAATAAATTAAAGCATAATGTCACAAAGTTGCCCTTTTTGATTTAAGAACACCCTTAAAAAATAAATACTTCCATTACTTCAACTATGCATTTTTTAACCATAAGTTAAGTACATAATACAGTGAAACATCCAACTAAGGGACACTCTGAATAAGGGACACCTCTGTTTAAGGTACAAAATTCGCGGTCCCACAGGTGTCCCTTGTTTGGAGGTTTCACTGTACATGTAATTTCATTTCACACAACACAGCCGAGATTTATAAAATCATTTCTCATTTCTGCCATAACGCAAGCGTAAACAAAATACGAAACTCCAAACCAAATCTGGATATACAGGGTGTTTTGCTATTAGACCGACAAACTTTGACAGATGATAGTAGACATGAAAACAAACATTATTAAATAGGAAACCATGGGGCGCAAACGTCTTTTGTAGGAGCTAGAGCCATTAAAGTTTAAGGTCCAATATTTCAAAAGATGATAAAAAACGAAAAAAAAGGGTCGATTCGTTTGCGGTTTTCACTAAAATGATTCTTTATATCACGATTTTTTTAGAAAAACATTTTAAAGGTTACGTTCAAAAATTGTCGATAGAGGGCGCTTTAGACTTTAAGAATAACGAACAACTAATTTTTACCGTTATTTTGTGCATGGGGTTGAAATTATTCTAAAGTTTAGATTTTAACTTAAATTTTAAGCCCAAAATCGGAAACATTTGATGAAAATATATTAAAAAAGTGCCTATGTAACGCTTACGCCACACAAGGATTTTTATTTAATATCGTTTAAAATTTAATTCATCATATTATACATCAATCAATAATAATACGGCAAGATGATCTTACCTTTCATTCTTCTTGTTCTTCAGATATTCCATCCGTCATGGCAGCCGTTCTTTGGAATTTTCGATTTAACTTCAGGCTTTTATAACTTATTAATTAAAGATTGCTTAAATGATAAATATTTGATTAAGTACTGTTCTTAATGAAGCAATGGGCTCGACTCGTATTAAATTGAATAATAATATTATATTACACACAAATTGCATAGCTGCTTTTAGCAGCGAAAAATAGACGTATTACATGACTATATCCACTCAGAGAACTATAACAAACACTGAAAAATTAAAATGTCAAAAAAAGTCTTTCGAAATGTTCTTTTCATTTATTTTGTTTTTTTTGTTGTCACGTGACTTCACCGCAGTAGAAAAGTTTATCGTCCTTGAATGTATCAGTTTAGTTCGTTGTTGAGTTATTCCGAAATAAGGAGAAAAAATAATTACTTTTCTTTTTTTATGATATGCAAAAAATGAAATCTATGTATTGTAAATAGATCTAACTTGATTTTATTCAGCTGAAATAGTGATTAGTTTATTTCAACACCCTTCCTTAATCACTTCAGATGAATAACACTGTATGTTCATAGATTCTCGATGTTTCACCAGTTGAGGCTTTGGCAGGGGTTTTGTAAGTGCATCGGCTATCATATCTTCAGATGGGCAGTATTTCAAGTTTATTATTTTATCTTTTTTGAGTTGTTTAATGGCGTGGAATTTTATGTCAATATGCTTTGTATATTTCGAAAACTTTGCATTCTCTACCATTTTTATCGCACTCTGATTATCTTCGAAAATCGTAATAGGTTCGTCTTGTTTCAAATCTAAGTCGTTCAATATTTTTTCCAGCCAAATAATTTCTTGAGCTGCTGTGGCTGCTGATATAAATTCAGCTTCTGCCGAAGAATAAGCTATACAGTTCTGTTTCTTCGTGTACCAGTTAATAACAGTTTTTCCTAGAAAGAAAACATTTCCAGTTGTTGACTTCCTTGTTCTGGTGTCACCTCCCCAGACAGAGTCAGCATAAGCTACCAATACTGGTTGGTTGTCTGTGCTGATTGTTAGTTTTAATTCTTTTGTGCAGTTTAGATAGTTGACCACTCCTTTTGCTGCTTTCCAGTCCATCTCACGTGGCGTTTCGCATCTTCTGCTGAGGATATTAACTGCAGCTGATATGTCTGGACGTGTGTTAGTTGCTATGTATAACAGTGATCCAATAATTTTTCTAAAATTTGTGTTATTAGGCAGCAGATTTTGTTCATCTTCTATTTTATAAAAACCGGGATCCATCGGAGTTCCTACGGGTTTAGCTTCTTTTAATCCTAGTTTATTTACCAATTCTTCAATTTTTGACTTTTGGCTTAGAGTATATCCGTTTTCTGTTTTCTTTATTTCAGTACCGAGGAAATATGCTATATGACCGAGGTCTTTAAGCTCGTATTCTTCTTTAAGTAGTTTTACTATAATGTCAATAGTTTTTTCGTCACCGGATAGTAATATGTCGTCAACATATATAATTATGTAAGTGTAATTTTCATTTTCTTTTCTGGTGAACAAGCAGGGATCAGCTATACTTTGATTAAAATTCAGTTTTTTAAAGGACTGTTCGATTCTTTTGTGCCAAGTTCTGGCTGCCTGTTTTAGGCCGTATATTGATTTTTTCAGTCTGCAGACTTTGTTTTCAGAATTCTTTTCTATGTAGCCTTCCGACTGTTTCATATACACTTCTTCCTCAAGCTCACCATACAGAAAGGCGATGTCAATATCTATGTGTCTAACGTTTTGTTTGTGGTATGCGGCTGCTGCTAAAAATGCGCGAACTGTTGTTTGTGAGACGACAGGGGCAAATGTCTCATCATAATTTTCACTGTATTTTTGACTATAGGCGTGCTTTATATTTTTGAACATTTCTGTAACTATCTAATTTCTTTTTAAATGTCCATTTTGATCCTATAATTTTTTTGTTTGGTGGAGGATCCACTAATTCCCATGTGTTATGTTTTTTTAGCGAATTGATTTCCGCTTGTGTGGCTTTGAGCCAATTTTCTTTTTCACAGGTATTATCAATTTCCTGTATGTCATTCCAACTAGTGGGTTCATTCATTTGGTTATTGTTTACATAACAGACGTATCTGTCTGGTGGTACCCCCCTGTTTGATCTTTGCGATCTTCTAAGTTCAGTGGTGGGTTGTTTGGATGAGGTTGGTTCCTCGGTCGTGTTGTTTATTTCTGCTTCGATGTAATTTTTATCATCATATGAATTTTGTGCATCATTACTTTCTTTTAAGTTAATTTTGCTGTTCTCTAGGAATTTTACGGTTCTTGCTATTACTATTTTGTTATCTTTAGTGTATACGCGGTATCCTTTTGAATTGTTATCACACCCTACGAATGTCCCTTCCTGAGCTCTATCGTCTAATTTTCCTCGATGTTGTTTGTTTACATATATGTATGCTTTGCAGCCGAATGTACGTAAATAGTGCAAATTTGGTTTGCGTTTAAACCAAAGCTCGTATGGGGTTTTATTCGTTGATCTTGTTGGTAAGCGATTTTGTAAATGATTTGCGGTATTAATTGCTTCTCCCCAAAATTTTTGCGGTAAATTGGCTTCGCGTAATAGACTTCTAGTCATGTCTAATAATGATCTATTTTTCCTCTCAGCTACGCCGTTCTGGCTCGGACAATATGACACAGATAGTTGGTGTTTTATACCTCTTTTTCTTAGGTAGTCATTTGTTTCTCTACTCATGTATTCTCCGCCATTATCGGATCTTATTGCTTTCGGATATGAACCGAATTGGTTTCGTACCATAGCTATATAGTCGATTAATTTATCATGCACTTCGTCTTTATGGTTTAATAAGTATGTTACTGTAAACCTAGAGTAATCGTCTATGAAGGTTACAAACATTGTTTTTCCGCCAATTGTGGGGGATCGTATGGATGTGCGTACGTCCGTGTGCACTAGATCGAGTACACTGCCTGTTTTGTTTTTATATGTTGTTTTTGGATAAGGTGCATCGCTTATTTTTGTTTGTATGCATGTTTCGCATATTGTTTCATGGCTACAATTATTTAGTTCTATTCCATAGGTCAAATTTTCTTTAATCATTTCCTTTATTTCCATAAAAGAAGTAGTTGTAGTTTCTGTGACCTAGGCGTTTGTACCACAATTCTATGCAATTTTTATTTTTGCATTCATGCGCAATGTTTACTGTGTTAGATTCTATATTCTCTAACAATTCAACTTCATATAGATTGTTTTTCATTTTTGCTTCCAAGTATATTCTCCCATTTCGGGATAGCGTGCATTTATCGTTATCAAAAACTAGTTTATAACCGTTCTTTGTTGCCTTACTTACTGAAATTAAATTTGATTCTAAATCAGGTACGTATAATACTTCCTTTAATGTAATTTTGTTTACACCTCCGTCGGATGTTTTTGTCATAAATGTGGTTTCTCCCACACCATGCGAATTTAACGATTTTCCGTTTGCAATGATAACGGTAGTTTTTTCGGTGTCGTTTAATTTAGTAAACAAGTCTTTATCGTTTAAAATATGTGTGGAAGAACCAGAATCAATAATCCATGTTTGTTTTCCAGTTTTCTGGCTGCGTCGCTGCTTCGATCTGTTTTTAGTTGTGTTTTGTAATTTGGCTTATATTCTTGTTTACGATCATTAAATTCATTTTGATTATACGCTTGTTGATAATAGAGAGACGTTGTATTATTTTTGTTTTTGTATGTTTGTTGTTTTTGTGTATTTGGGTGAGTTTGTCTATTTTTCAGATGCCAACATTCCCTGTAAGTATGACTTTTCATTTTACAGTACGTACAATATTTTTCCCTTTTGCTATTATCATTTGGGAACCTTTTTTGTGTTTTAAACGCTTTGGTAGAATTGTCGCTCTGATCCGCGTTTTCAACCCTTCTGTTATATTCATCAGTTAGTTTATTTATAATAAATTCTGGTGCTAAATCAACTTCATCGCGAGCCTCAAGTGCTACAATCAATGTATTATAGCTTGGGGGTAATGAGCACAGCAGTAATGCTGAAAGGTGCGAATCGTTAATAGTTTCCCCAATCGCTAATAGTTTATCTTTTAATTCTAAAATGTACGTTATGTGTTTAATTAAGTTACCATTTTCTGGCAGCCTTGCCCCATATAATTTTCTTAATAAATGCAATTTACTAGACAAATTCCCCCTTTCATGTATGGCTTTCAGCGCGTCCCAGGTTTGTCGGGCAGTATTTAGCCCTTTTACATGCACTATCTGGGAATTTTCAATTGCAAGGCTGATAATTGCTCTGGCTTTATTATCCTTCTTTTGCCAAACTGTGGTAATCGGATTTAGTATTGTATCTGTTATTACCTCGAAAATTTCTTCTCTTATTAACAACATTTCTATCTTGAATTTCCATGTTGAGTAGTTGTTTTGATTTAATTTTTCTATTAACTGAAATTCTTTCGACGCGGCCATAACGGATCTTACTTATTAACTTATAAATATTTAATCTCGTAACTCAATGAGAAATTGTTTTCATTTTTCTTTATATTATACAAGAGATTTTCTCTATTTATTTTTATTCCTTCAAATATAACGAATATATCACTTGTTATGTTTATTCATTCAATTTCAACAAATATATCATATATTTTCAATAACGTTGAGAAAAAGAACAAATATGTTTTTTTTCACAATAATCATATGCATTAGGTAATGATACAATTTATTTTTATAAGGCCATTTTTATTTGTTTATATCATATTATTACTACCTTGTGTGTTAAGATCAGTCTTTCATAATCAATTTGATGAAAATATATTAAAAACCTGCCTATGTAACGCTTACGCACACACGAGGATTTTTAGTTAATATCGTTTAAAACTTAATTCATCTTATTATACATCAATCAATAATAATAAGGCAAGATGATCTTACCTTTCATTCTTCTTGTTCTTCAGATATTCCATCCGTCATGGCAGCCATTCTTTGGAATCTTCGATTTAACTTCAACCTTTTATAACTTATTAATTAATTAAAGATTGCTGAAATGATAAATATTTGATTAAGTACTGTTCTTAAAGAAGCAATGTGCTCGACTCGTATTAAATTGAATAATAATATTATATTACACACAAATTACATAGCTGCTTTTAGCAGCGAAAAATAGACGTATTACATGACTATATCCACACAGAGAACTAAAACAAACACTGAAAAATTAAAATGTCAAAAAAAAGTCTTTCGAAATGTTCTTTTCATTTATTTTGTTTTTTTTTTGTTGTCACGTGACTTCACTGCAGTAGAAAAGTTTATCGTCCTTGAATGTATCAGTTTATTTCGTTGTTGAGTTATTCCGAAATAGGGAGAAAAAATAATTACTTTTCTTTTTTTATGATATGCAAAAAATGAAATCTATATATTGTAAATAGATCTAACTTGATTTTATTCAGCTGAAATAGTGATTAGTTTATTTCAACAACATTGAGATCGGGTAACTAGCGAAAATTGAACTGTGAACAGAGGGGGAGATTTTAAACGCTCATAAATATTGGACAAACAAATCGATTTTGTTGCGGTTTGCGTGTAAGTCATTCCCTTAATAATTATTTTATTCAAAATGACGTACAGCTTTGGCATCCTGATTTTCTGATAGAGGGCGCTTCTGTTACATCATTGACATTTCAATGGTATTACTTTAGAGTGTTTTATTACCAGAGCAACCTACTTAGTTACAGTGTTAGCGATGCAAAGACGACTCGGAATCACATAGGAATGTAACGTTGGAAATGCCTTTTTAGCGAGTTACGGTTAAAGGAAGCAGAGAAAAGAAAACAGAAACAGCATAGAAAGAGCAACGCGTTAATGTGGCAGAAAACAGTTTATTTAAATGTTTTACTACAAAAGGGGTTCGAAATTACGACCAGAGGTAGTCCGGCATGCTTGACAGCGGCGTCGCGTGGAATTCCTCACGCTTTGAAAGATTCCTGGCTTTCTGGCAGCTACAGAAATATCAGCAGCGAGGTCTTCAACTGATTGTACGGGAGTCTCATACATCCAATTTTTCATTTGACCCCAGCAGGAGAAGTCCATACATGATAAGTTCGATGATCTGGCAGGCCAATGAACCGGGCCACCATGACCTATACACCACTGTCCACATGTTACTTTGAAGTGTCGGCAAACGTTAATGGTAAAATGTGGAGGAGCCCTATCGTGCTGTTCATCGTTCAAAAACTTCATTCTGCTACCTTTTGAACCAGTTCGCGAAAGATCACTTCAAAGTGATCGCCGCTCAGGCGCATTACCGCTTTGCACCAACCTCCGCAACGAAACCGCAGCGCCATCTACCGTCACTATCAAACTGCCGGACTACTTCTGGTCGTAATTTCGAACATCTTTTCTACTAAAACCTCTAAATAAACTGTTTTTTGTCACATTAACGTGTCGCTTTTTCTCTGCTGTTTCTGTTACTTTTTTCTCTGCTTCCTTTAACCTTATCTCAAACAATGCGAAATCGAAGCTATAAAATCTACCCGATAATATAGACATCGTCGTTTTACGTGTGAAAAATAATTTAAAATATCTTACAAAAGAAATGAAGCTTCAAAAACATTTTACTTAAAACTTAACACAAACTTTATTCCAGGATAAATTCTACTACTCTTTTTTTATCATTGCTCGTGAGCATCTGAGAAAAATAAAACCACGACCATGGAGTCACCTTGAAAGTGCGGACACTAAAGCAATTATAAATATTAATCTAATTCGCGACATTCTCCCACCTTGAGTTTTCGACAGTTAAACTCAACAATGGGTACAATAAAATATAAAATAAAATATGACTAATACTTACATTACAGTGATAAGATACAATTCTTACAATATTACATTTCTCAAAACAGGTAAATAAACATTTTCTTCTGCAAAATTCAAATAAAATTAAACATATTATTACAAATTCAAATTAACACTATGAAATATACTAAAAAATAAGAATAAAGTTTTTTGTTGAAACAGTATTTAAAGTTAATAACGTTTTGGAACAGTCACTATTCTGCCACTTCTCGTTCTTAATACTGGATCACTAGAAAGTTCTTTTGGAATCTCTAAATTGTACAGTTTTTGGACAGGTCTCAAAAGTTCACCATTTTCAGTTTTTAATCGTGCAACTCTTGGGTGGCCATCTTTACCAGAAATAAGTTCTTGCACTCGGGCTAAAGTCCAATAGGCACGTTTCTTATCAGACTCTACGAGTACGACATCACCAACGGTAAGTTGCTTGACATTCTTTTGCAAAGAACTTTGCTGGCGCAATTGTCCTAAATATTCAATACGAAATCGCTTACGTAAGTGTTCTCGAACATGTTGCCTATACTTAACTCTTTTATTTAATTCTTGCGCGTCAATTGCATCAAAATCTCTCACATCTGAAGATCTTATGTCCTGTAAAAACATTGATGGTGTTAACGGTGCTAGATCGTCCACATCTTCAGTAACATAAGTTAGAGGTCTAGCATTCACAACTTGTTCACAATCACAGAGCACTGTGAGCAGTTCTTCGTAGGATAATGAAGCTCTACCTAGAACTTTTCTCAGGATCCGTTTCATCATTTGTATCAATCGCTCCCACCAGGCAGCGGTAGGTAGGCTAAATTTCCGGCGAATCTTTTGGGCACTAAATCTTCTGCATCCTACACATTTCTGTACTACTGCTCGAATAATTTTCCTAGCTTTTACGATCCAGTAGTCTTCTCGTAACGATGTCCTCATAAGAGCCACTCCTGCATGCAAAAGCTCTTGGTGTTTCCAGGAGATCAGGCGGTGGACTACAGGATGGTCAGAAGGCAAAAGAACAGGGTATTTAAAATTGAAAGCATCTTCTCTATAAATAACTTGCGTTTTCACTCTTATAATACCATCTTCATCTAGGATTGGTCTTAAGCTACGTATCTTCTGATTATTCTTCTCGTTGAATCTGTCTTTCTGAATCAAAATTATCAATTTTCTTTCGGCTTGTTCTAAATCCAAACACGTAAGTTCAGAAACTTCTTTTGAATTAGGATTTCTTAAATTGTTTAAGAATCTTAAAATCCAGGCGATCAATCTTATAATTTTCTTGAAAGATGAAAACCGTCGATAATACCAATCACTAGATTCTGTGTTCTTGTTCATTGCTGAAATGACACTTTTCCGTTTTTCAGAGTTAATAATTTCTTCATCGGGAATTTCGACACTTTGAGGCCAAGTATATTCAGGTTGAGCCAACCAATCCGGTCCCTCCCACCATCTTAGTTGTAAAAATTGTTCAATTGAACAACCTCTGGAAGGGATATCTGCCGGATTAAATTTTCCTGCAATGTGTCGCCATTGGTTCTTTTGAGTTAAGGATCTGATTTCTTCTACGCGATTCGAAACGAACGTTTCCCATAGAAATCTCAAATAATCTCTATCATCTTCTTTAACAGTAATTTTTAGAAATTCCTTTTCTATATCAGATATTGCACCAACAGGATATTTCCGAAAACGATGCAATATAGAAGGAATCATTTCAATCAAATTTAATCCCTTATCCAGGCAATCATTTAGAGAAGGGGAACCTTTAACATGAGCCGAAGCGTCAAAAACTGGTCTAACTTTAGTAGTTTCACTCGATTCTTACAGGTCTGTGTGGCAAATAATGTACTTTAGTTTCTTTATTATCAACCACCCTTTCAATTATTCCTGCATTTATCCACGAATCAAATACTTCGCTATGTACCTCAATTTTATTTAAATTAATTAACTTTTTCCTAGTTGTAGCAAGCCGCTTTTCGGCCAATTCTCTATTGTTAGGTAAGCAAGCTTTATCTAGCACCCATGGCAATGCTACTTCGTATCTCCCTTCTGAATCTATTCTTATATTACTCTTAAAATGCTGCATAGTTTCTTCATGAATTTCAGATTTAGTTTTGGATTCAACTGGATCCGTTATACCCATAATATCCAGCTTCCACAAATCAGCAACGGAACAATTGTTCCAAAGTGATGAAATAATCATAGCAGCCTTATTTGTTTCTGATTTAATACTTGGAATTTTCCCCATTAGAGTCCATCCCAAATGGGTTTTTACCGCAACCGGACCACTTTCTAAAACTTTAATATTTCCGGTGAGTAATTTTCCGGCCACATCAGAACCAATCAATAATTTAATTTCATTTTCGGTTTCACATGAACTATTTTCAACATCAGAAATTTTAATGCCACATTTATTTAATTCTGATAACCAAGGCCCAGTTGGCACTTTTCGTATTTTAGAACAAATAACAGGAACATCTAAAACATGCATATCACATTTATAACTATTGTCTATGCTACTTAAGTGAATTCGATACTTATGCTTTGTTTCACTTGTTTCAATATTACCAAATAATGTGTGAATTAATTTAATTTCACCAATACTTTTATAATTCAAATATTTAATTACATCTCGTGATAAATAGGAACGTTCGGATCCTGTGTCAATAACTCCACACTGTTAAAAATTTGCAGCATTCTGTCCAGACATTTGACCGTTTTTTGAAAAAACGGTTACACAACAATAATTTAACTATATTCTGACCATGAAAAGGACAATAATATTGTCAAAATAGCGTAAATTGACGGTTGTGTAACCGTTTTTGATAAAAACGGTCAAATGTCTGGACAGAATGCTGCAAAATTTTAACAGTGCACGCACGATTTTCTCTTTTCCATTGTGCTTTACACGGACACTCAAAGTTTGGAGTAACACAGTAGGATCCGAAGCTTGAGTAGTTAAAACAGTGTCACTACTCCCTGACTCATGTTTATGACTTTCTAACGACACATTACCACCTTCATTTAAAACATTTTGACATAATATAAAAAAATGTCTTTTTCCACAATTCGAACATTTAATTTTAGAGTTACAATTGCGTGAAATGTGGTTTTTCTTCAGGCAAACAAAGCAAGCTTTTTTCTTCAAAATTAAGTTACGTTTCTCATCAAAAGAAAGCGAACTAGCTTTAAAACATTTTTCTGATAAGTGACACTTGTCACAAAATATACATAAATCTTCACGTTTTTTAACTAAATTCTTATTAGACTTATTATTTATAAATAAATCTGTGGCAGTTGGCATTGAATTATATTCATTATTACATTTATGATATTTCTTTGGGTTTTCAAAACCAAGATTGGAATGAGCCAAAAGAACCCGCTCTTCCGCAATAACTTCATTTTTCAAAAAATCAAGGATAGAATTTAATTGATTCTTACCTTGAGCAGTCTTCTCACGCTGTCTTTCCCAGATTTTAAGGACATCATGAGGTAGACAAGATTCTACAAGTGGGAAAAGTATGCTGGTATACTTTTCTTCTGTGACACCTAATGATTCTAGAGACCTAAGTTTTGTCTCTAGATTATCATATAACGACGATAGATTGAAATTCTTGCTTGATGATCGATTATTATTTAAAACTAATTGAAGAAGATCTCTAACATATATCTCAATAAGTGTATCTTCTCTGCCAAACCTTTCTTTCAGATGTAGAATTACTTTTGGATAATTATCAGCTGAAACCGGATAACTATTTACTATCTGTGCTGCTTTGGATTTCGGCGTTATCGCCTGTAAAAGATAAACAAATTTCAAATGGTCATCTAAAGTGGTGTCTTCATGAATTTTACTGAATGAATTCCAAAAGGTTAACCATAATCTTGCATCGCCATCAAACGGCTGTAAACTTATTTCTGGTAAGCGAAGTGGTCGCGACAGTGTTCTTTCAACATCCGTATAATTCTGCAATCGGAGTTGTTCTTCGATAGGCTTCACCAAAAATGTCTTTACTTTTTGCTTTATAGCAATAAATTTTTCTGTATACTCTTCGCAAGCTTCAAATTCTTTAGAATAATCTTTTTCTATAACTTTCTCTGTCAACATAAAATTCAAAATTTCTTCATCTACAGCTCGCAATCTTGTGCTTTTATCTTCCAGTTGACATATTCAATTCTCTATTAAATTAGTATCTGGAGTTGCGTCGTTTAAAGCTTCATTTAAAGCATTATAAGTTTTCGTAAATCCAGATCTAAGAGGAGTTCTTTTGATTTTCAAAGCATCCATTTTTTCTCAATGACAACTTCTGATAACAAATAAAAAACAGTTACTTTTCACACGTCCCTATTAGTTCGGACGCCACATATCGCAAACAATGCGAAATCGAAGCTATAAAATCTACCCGATAATATAGACATCGTCGTTTTACGTGTGAAAAATAATTTAAAATATCTTACAAAAGAATTGAAGCTTCAAAAACATTTTACTTAAAACTTAACACAAACTTTATTCCAGGATAAATTCTACTACTCTTTTTTTATCATTGCTCGTGAGCATCTGAGAAAAATAAAACCACGACCATGGAGTCACCATGAAAGTGCGGACACTAAAGCAATTATAAATATTAATCTAATTCGCGACAACCTAACTTGCAAAAAAGGCATGTCCAACGTTACATTCCTATGTGATTCCGAGACGTCTTTGTATTCCTAACACTTCCTGGAGGTATGTTGGTCTGGTAGTAAAACACCCAAGAATAATGCCATTGTCAGAGATGCGTCGGAAGCGCCCTCTATCAAAAATGAGGACACCAAAGCTGTACGTCATTTTGAACAAAATAATTACCAAGGGAATAACTTACATGCAAACCGCAACAAAATCGATTTGTTAGTCCAATATTTATGAGCGTTTAAAATTCCCCCCTCTGTTCACAGTTCAATTTTCGCTAGTTTACCCGATCCCAATTTTTCTGATTTTAGGCTTGAAATTTAAGTTAAAGTCTAAACTTTAGAATAATTTCAACCCCATGCACAAAATAACGGTAAAAAGTAGTTGTTCGTTACTCTAAAGTCTGAAGCGCCCTCTATCGACAATTTTTGAACGTAACCTTTAAATTTTTTTCTAAAAAATTTTTGATGTAAAGAATGATTTTAGTGAAAACCGCCAACGAATCGACCCTTTTTTTCGTTTTTTATCATCGTTTGAAATTTTGGAACTCTTTAATGGCCCCTAGCTCCTACAGAAGATGTTTGCGCCCCATGGTTTCTTATTTAATAATGTTTGTTTTCATGTCTACTATTATCCCTCAAAAATTGTCGGTCTGGTAGCGAAACACCCTGTATAATCTCTTTTACCCGCTTCAACCAATCAGAGGACAGTATTTTTCCTAGTCGCTGCGCTATATGAATGTGCATATGTAAAATACGTTTCCGGGGAATCCGTAGGTGCGTCAGGGGATGACATTATTGATTGATGAGTAAGTATGGACTAACCAGAGAAGAGAAGACAAAATCCTGCTGAGTAACCCAAGCTTCCTATCCAGGTTTAATTTTTGACTTCGTGTAGGTTTTTATTTTGACTAGAGATAAAAGAAAGTTTTGGATTGGCACATCCAACGAATTATTTTTGGGGTTTATTAAATGATTTTAACGCTTTTTGTTAGTTCGTTTCGCTAGAAACGTGAATGGGAATTACTTAAGGCCCCTGTCCTCGCTCTGGGAAACGCTCGCGAGTTAATGCTATTCCTATGGGGAAGCATTTTTCTAATAACTCTTTCGCATTTTGACCTTTTTGAATATTTTTTTTTTATTGGATAGCTTAGGTGCATGCTGTCAGCGTACCGTTTTTACTTTTTTGATTTTGGTTGCAGATATTTTTTACAAAGTTAGTTTCACTTTCAAAACCGGTTTCGAAAATGAAAGTGCTTTTAAAAAATATATCTGCAACCAAAATCGAAAAAGTAAAAAAGGTGCGCTGTTGGCATCTACCTCAGCTATCCAATGCAAAAAAAATATTCAAAAATGTCAAAATGCGAAAGAATTATTAGAAAATGCTTCCCCATAGGAATAGCATTAGCTCGCTAGCGTTTTCCTCGAGCGAGGCAGGGGTCTTAAGCAACATTATACAACAGTTTAAAGAAAAAAAGAAAGAGATGAACAGTAATCATTCAAACACCATTTCTCAAAATTTTGAAAATTTGTACATAGATATCTCTGGCATAAGGTGAGCGATATTATGCAACACAATGATATCATACCCAATAATTAATAATTAATCTACTTAAATTGGGTATTAATCTAATTAAAATCCAATAAATGTTTCTAAATGTTTCTTATCTTATTTTCATAAAATCAGAATTTGTTGATTGGATATATCAATATAAAACTACTTCCAGGCAATAAAGAATTACAATAATGCAGTCATAGTGCAATAATTAATGAAAAAATGCACATAGTTATTTCAATTTTTTGATTTTAATTAAAGTGCTAAATAAAAAAGAATCTTCTTTAAAATATTCTTAAAATGATTTCATTATTATGTTTTGCATCTAATAGAAAACTAAGTCTTAAGGGGGCTCAGGGGTTGGAAGCTTTTCAAAAAATCGACTTTTTTTATGATCTAGTTTGATTATACAATTAATTCTTAACTCAATGCAAAACACCGCATAAAAATATTAGCATTTTTAAGGAGTTATAAGCATTTATGTATCAATATTTACATAGTCGCATCCATATAATTTCAACTTTAAGTCGTGTTTTCTCAAAACTTGATTTTTGACGACTAACACCAAGATAAAAAAAACTATTTGATGGAATGGCTTAAATTTTTTTGCATGCATATAACATCATTATCTAGATTATGAATTAAGGATATAACTATCACTTAAAAAAAACATTATTAAAAAATCTCTCAAAGTTGAAAATTAAAAAAACCCCTAAAAAATACAACTTTTTTTTCCATTAAAAATACTCAGAATATTAACCTATCTAAAATACACTGTTGTCCAAAAGTTAAGCATAATTGGTAATTAAGTAAGTAATAAAAGAAATATAAATCGAAATGTGGTGAAACTCCAGGTGTGTTAACAAAATAGTACGCGTCATATATTTTCGCGAAGAGTTTTTCCCGAAATCGAACTGGGGACCGTCAACAAATTGAAAAAGAACGAAGATCTTTTGGATAACCCGGTCAAAACTAATGTAGCAAAAGCGTTCAAACTGCACATTATGATTAAGTGGCTTATTGTAATGTACTATGTTTATTTTTATAAGGATAGCAATGTTTTTGAAATATGTTTTTGAAACTTTTACAGAAGTTGCTCTATACATTTAGCTAACACAATATGCAAATGAAATTTTGATATCGTTGACCCATGCGCAATGAAAAATTATTTACTAAACCTACTCATTTTTTATACAATTTTTATTATTCTTAAATTCTGATGACAGGGTATTGTGTACAATGATGTCTGTCATATTTTCAGAAAAGAACATTATTTTATATTAAGAACTCTGCAAATTATAAGCAAAACACTTAGGACTGTTTTTATAAAAACCTTAATTTCTCTACGAGTATGAATGCAATCCTTATAAAAATAAACACAGTACATTACAATAAGCCACTTAATCATAATGTGCAGTTTGACCGCTTTTGCTACATTAGTTTTAACAGGGTTATCCAAAAGATCTTCGTTCTTTTTCAATTTGTTGACAGCCCCTGTTCGATTTCGGGGAAAACTCTTCGCGAAAATATATGACGCGTACTATTTTGTTTACACACCTGGAGTTTCACCACATTTCGATTTATATTTCTTTCATTACTTACTTAATTACCAATTATGCTTAACTTTTGGACACCAGTGTATATTAATTCATAATCTAGATAATGATGTTATATGCATGCATGCAAAAAAAAAAAAAAAAAAAAAAAAAAAAAAAGCCATTCCATCAAATAGTTTTTTTTTAAATCTTGGTGTTAGTCATCAAAAATCAAGTTTTGAGAAAACGCGACTTAAAGTTGAAATTATATGGATGCGGCTATGAAAGTGTTGATACATAAATGCTTATAACTCCGTTAAAAATGCGAATATTTTTATGCGTTTTTTTGCATTGAGTTAAGAATTCAATGAATAATCAAATTAGATCATAAAAAAAATCGATTTTTTGAAAAGTTTTCAACCCCTGAGCCCCCTTAAGAATAAACATTTCAAAATTTTTAACCTAAAAAAACTTTTTAAAAAAGCTTAAACTTAAAATTTTTTTAATTATTTTTTTGATAGAAGAACTAAAGTTAAAAAAATTCAAAGTTATGTTCTAAAATAAATTTTGCAATTTATTTAATTTTTGTAACAATTTATTTCACATTCCAAGGAACATGAGAAGAATAAGAAAAAAGAGTAACTTAAGTTAAAAAAAATAAAGCATGCATCAATATCTGTATTTTCTTTTTTGGTATTTCTCTCTTATAAGCAATTTTAAGTTATTTCTTTTTTCATGGAAATAAGAAGACACATTTGCAATTTAAATTCCTTGGATGCTGAGAACAAAAACAAAAATTTTGATTTTCAAAAACTGCTTGAATTTAGAAATGTAGCAAATGTGGCAGAAAGGCACAGAAAAATACAATGTAATTTAGAATTCGAGTTGAAGAAATTTCATAAAAATAGTTGAAGGAATGAGATATTTATTATAATCAACATATCGAGTTACAAACCAGTTGTGACTTAGAAAATATAGAAAATAGATAACATTAAATTACCGTACATATTTTGTTTATTAAAGTGATAAAGGCAAGACGTATGATACTTTTAACAAGGTTAAAAAATACTAAAACGATTCAGTTTTATTTTTTAGGTTTAGAAAACAGTGACGTATAATAAATATTTGTGAATCTAGAATATTTCGATAAGAATAATCTAATACTAGCATAATATATCGGTAGTTTCTCAAAATAGTAAAGTGTTTATATTGCACACCGTAAATTGGAATGGCAGTTTGAATGGCAGTCTGAAATTCAGACAGTTATGTGTCTGAATTCCAGAAACTTGAAATGTCTGAATTGGGTTAGATCTAGCATTTGCCGGCAATAGGCAGTCATGTTTGACCACATTCAATCCTCCTTGATAAATGGGAAAATATTCGGCCAAAAACACACTTGGACTTCTTTCAGAAGCTGATTGAAATAGGGGGAAACTGAGCTACTCTACCCACCATTACATTTTAGCGATGCTCAATTTTAGTAATAAACATTTTAGCAGACGCATCGAATCCGTAAAATTTGTCCGCTTTTCAGAACTAAAACATACAAATACATATGTACTAGTTAATGTGGATTGGAAAACGTGACCGCTAAATAGAGGGCTTATTGTAAAATATCCATTAAGCACACTTTTGAAAGGTCTCACTCAGTTTGGGGGATATGTTTTCTTCGATTTATATCAAAAGCATTGATATTAAGAGATTGAAAAAAAATTCGCAATAAATAAGAGGGTACAAGTATTGCATCTTAAAAAAAGAAATTCACTGATATGAGGCTAATTATGGTATGAAAACCAAATATTTTCAATCTAAAAACATATTTTATAGGATAAGAGTTCTATGTATCAAATTTTGGCGAGACAAAATTAATACAAATTAACAGTGAGATGATTTGAATTTAAATCTCAAAGCTTTCAATTCTGGTTTTTCAAAAAAATCAAAGCTTTCAATCATGCAGTTTGGATTATATCATTCATGAAAGCCAAATGAAACACGTCTAAAGTGTATGTGCAATTTAAGATAGCGCCCTCTATTGGCTGCACCAGAAATATCTAAATGTCTTAATTTTAGACTTTTCGTCATTGTTCAAACGTTTTTAAAAATCCTTTTATATCATGATCATAAAAAGATACTTATATGTCTTAAATTAAGACATGTACTAGGATTTCCCTCAGAGGGATTAGTCTGAGCGATATTGCTGAGAACATATATTTAATAATAATTTGCGAAAAGTATAAAAAAAGAAAGAACGAAAAGAATACCACATTAAAAAAATGTAATTTTAGAAATTACAACGACTATTTGGAAAATAATATTTTCAAAGGCTATAACTTTAGGCTTATAAATGATTTCTATATTTAAAAAAACCAATAATAACATTTTTAAAATTATCAAAACGTAGTTTACGTAATAACAGAGTTATATTAATATGCCTGGACATTTAGATATACGTTAATATTCCTGAGCCAATCATAAACAAATATTAAATGAAATTTCAGTTTTACAATTTTCGGTACCGTAAATTTTTAAATTTCTAAACATTGCACACCGTCGTATAAAGAAAAAAAATTACCTTTAAATGCAACTTGTTTGAAACCTGTACCACAATTTGTTATTGAGTTATTAATTTTTTGCTAGTTTTTACTATTTTTTTGGTCATCGTGGCAAAAACATTCACATATACTTCAGATTTCCCAATTCTCTACCAAATATTTTCCAAATAGAAAGTCTATATTCCAAAAAGTTAATAACAATGATATGTCATTTTGGTACTTCTAGGTTATCCCGTCGACCAAAAAATTATCGCCCAACTATAAGATTGAATGCCAATAATGGATGATCATGAATGTCACATTCAATGACATTAAATGCGATTCACGTGTTTAAAATGTCATTAAGTGATTTTTATATCGACTTTTTATTAATATTTTTATTAATATTCTTCTAATTATTTGTTTTTTCGTTATTTAAAATAAAAATTATGTCAACATGTATAATTTGGCTGTTAGTTTGGCGATTTCTATAATTTGGCAAAATCGGTCGACGGGATAACCTAGAAGTACCGTTATTTTTAATTGATTATAGTGCCACAAATTTAAATGTCAAAAATGAGAAAAGTAAATGGTAGAAATGCAAAATATTATGTAAAAATTCCTATACACGGTTAAAAAATGGGAAAGCAAACTATGCAAATCAGCCATGCATGGGTATAAAATTGAAAGTATCTAATGCATTAAAAGTAATGCAAATGATAAAACACTAAAATATCTTGAATCGGAATTTGAACTCTTTGAAATGACGTAAAAAATATAAACAGCATAAAAAATTGCATAAAGCATGATGGTTGAGTAGAATGAGAGAATTTGTTTACATGGTGTGTAGATAGTTAATACAGAATAGTTGATAATATAATATCTACATCTGTTTTCTATGGATACGATGAGGTTCTTAATGGGAATTTAGGGAATTCTCTATTTAAAAATGACATATAAAAATCCCGAAGATGCCAACAAAGAAATGCATTACGTCGTTCGAGTGTGTCCCAGATATGCTCAATCGGATTTAAATGGATTGTGCTGCTGGCCACTACATACACTGTTTTTCTTTCTTTTCAAACTTGTTCTCATGAATTTAAGCAGTATTTCACTGTAGCATAAATTAAATAAAAGGAATATGCAATGCCTATAGTATAAGGTACGAACGAGATCTGAATATCTCGTCTCCATAAGCTTTGAGCTGTAAAAATGTCACCACAAATGACTTATAAATCTGCGCATACTTTTAAGCTAGACATACTCGCTCAAATACGCCAACATGAACTCGAGTTTTACTCCAAAAAGTAATTATTTAAAAAGCTTGCTAGTGACAATTGAGATCATGATAAAATCCCCAGATTAGTAAAATTGAAAAATTTATGTCCCTTCCCCCGTACCTTTTTGTTATTTAATTCTTTTGTGGTGCCCTGCAAATGAATAATAAATATTCTTTACGCAGCATACTCAACAAAATGTGTATTCTAGTGCTCCTCATAAATGCATATCAATTTCATTAGGTTTCGATGGGCGCGTAACATCATTAAAATGTTCTTGGAATTATTTCATCCCATCGGCCATAATGTAACAGAATATTTTTGATATCCTCTGTATTCGAACTATTTATCCAATTTTACTAAAATTTAAAATAACTCAACAAAATTCAGAAACAAATATATATTTAAAATTTAAAACGATTCGGTTCGATAGTTTTCGAGCTGTTCTATGCGGACAGAGATACGGACGGTTCAGACGACGACTATAGGTACTACGTATTTATATAATTACGAATGCACCTAAAAACAGTTAAATTTCAAAGCACATGCCGAAATTGAAAACACATGACCAGCAATTATTGCTCAAAGACAGTATTGTAACCGATTTCTTTTGAGTGTCCCTGTAAACGGATTAAAAATTATATGAATGTCTTATTCAAACATAATCGTAATAAAATTCATCGATTTATATAAGTTTCAATACTTAGCAATAGTGTAGTTTCATAAAAATACTCTGTTATCGATTTTTCTTATAGACCATAATGTAATGGAAAACTTTTGGGTGTCCTTGTAAATAAACTATTAATCTCACATACTTTATATCTAATACCAAACATGCCTAGGGGACCCTAAATAAGATTTGCCAATTGCATAAAAAATCCGAGTATATTTACGGATGTTAGAGTGTGGACAGACCTACAGACAAACCGAATGCATAAACACTTTTCAACTTTGTTGGAAAATAAAAAAAGGAACCGATTTATTTAATGCAAAAAAAAAAATAAATAAATAAATAAATAAATAATATAAAATAAAATAAAAAATAAATAAAAAATAAAATTTCACCAAAAATGCCAGAATAGGATATGGAACTCTTCCACATAATTGGCATCGAACTATCGTTATTTTGCATGACATGGTAACCCGGCAATTGTTTTTCTCCTATATTAAATTAATCTGTATTTAATCGTGTTTTTATTTACTGTTACTTCCTTTTTAATATAATAGAAAATAATTAAAAAATGATTTTCGCCAAATTTGCGCCAAACTAAATACGGTACTAATTAGTTATCCCGTTGACCAATTTCGCCAAATGATACAAATCGCCAAACTAATAGCCAACTTATACATGTTGATTAAATTTTTAGTTTAAACAACAGAAGAACAATTAAATTAGTAAAACATTCATAAAAAGTTGAAATAAAAATCACTTTATGGTGTTTTAAACAGGGCTGCGGAGTCGGAGTCGTGGAGTCGGAGTCGGAGTCGGGCCCATTTTTGAGAAAAAGGAGTCGGAGTCGGAGTCGTAAAAAAACAACCCGACTCCGACTCGGACTTTTTTTTAGACAGTTTGAAGTGAAATTAAACCAACAAAATGTAATTTTAAATCCACAGAAGGAATTTTTAGTGCTATTTTTGGATTATATGGGACTACCCAAGTTAAAGAATCCCAATAAACTGCCCAGACACGGAGATGAAAACTGTTTTTAATTAAAACCTCTAGTAGATCCCAGATTATTTGCGAACTAGTAAAGATCTTCTATCTTTACAAGAATAAAGTATTGGATTCTAGAAAAATTTCGATTTCCGGCATTCGATGGATTTATACGTTTTAGAAGATACTGAACTGAACACGATTTGATAGTTTTTCGAAAATATCTGTCAGTGTCTGTCACTTCGTGAGTCTGCATGCGACAAAAATTTTGGAGCGCTCTATCTCAAGAAGTAATGGATGGAATTTCACAAAACTTTAGATTTTGTTAGATCTTGATAGAAACTGAATCTGATTAATTTTTGGTGTATATCACTCGACAGGTGGCTTTGCTATGCTGCGTTATTCACAATTTCCACAGTAGCTATAATCATAAAAATTAATGCACAGATTTTTATAAAACTTTAGATTCAGTTAGTCCTTGATATAATTAGGTGCTGTAAATTTTTTGGTGAAAATCGCTCAGTAGGTGGCGCTGCTATACTGCATTGCTCATGATATTGCAACAGCGCTATCTCAAAAACATATTTAATTAGTCTATATTTAATTAGTTTGTAATCTAGATTAGTATAGTTTAGTGTTTGATGTAAATCGCCCTACAGGTAGCGCTGATATGCTGTATTTTTTACGATTTTGAAATAGCTGTGGCTCAATCACTAATGCATGCATGTTCATTAAACTTTAAATTCAGTTAGTATCTTATAGAAATTGATCCTTATTCCTCCTTTTTGATGTACATCACCCAACATGTAGCACTGTTATGCAGAATTTTAGGATTTCTGCTATAACTCTAACTCAGAAATTAATGTACTGATTTTCACCAAACTTCAAATTCAGTTAGAAGTTGATGTAATTTGTTGACTAGATTTTGGTTTAAATCACATAAGAGGTGGCGCTGCTATGCTGCATTTTTCAGGAAGTATTAACATGTGTGTTACTGAAGAAAGTTCTAAGATTAACACATCTGACTAATTTTTTTTTCTTTCCATTGAATTTTTTCTGCTCTAGAGAGCACTAGTTAACATAAAAATTGTATAGATTTCTCCATTTCGAGGCCACGAAACCGAACTAGTAAAATATCCGTTTTGTTATCGCTTTTAGATTTCGGTAATTTAATTTTTCAGGTTTGTGGTACGTGAAATTAAAGAATTTGTAAAACGGAATTTTTTTTCCCAAAGCTCTAAAAACTGAATACCGAAATAATGACTTTTTGCCTTATTTTTCTTTCGTTCCCTCATAACTTTAACCAGCATCAACATTAGTATATTAGCTAGCCAGGAAGCCAGGAGTCGGAGTCGTTAAAATTTCCGGAGTCGGAGTTGAAGTCGGAGTCGGAGTCGAAGTCGTTTAAAATTCCGGAGTCGGAGTCGGAATTGGAGTCGGCCAGTTTTCCTACCGACTCCGCAGCCCTGGTTTTAAACACGTGTATCTTGTTTAATTTCATTGCATGGGACATTCAAGGTCATCTATTGTTGGAATTTAATCTTATAATTTGGCGATATTTTTTTTGGTCGACGGCATAACCAAGTAGCACCTCAAATACGTATATGATATTTCCGTCCCGTTTTCATGGTACTTTTCCTTTAATATCTTCACTTCGGCATTTTTATAAATCTTGGTCCAATTTGGGCTTCAGAAAGCCAGATTTCATATCTGATGAACATTTATACTTATTTTTACACATAAATATGGCGTAGATGTCATATACGTACCAAGTTGGCGCGATTTTTTTCTGTCACCAAATTGGTGAAAACTTTGATTTTGAATATTGCTGTAAGTGTTAATATTTTCGATTTATTGTTTTATGTATATTTTTTATTATGTTTATTATTTATAACTTTTATTTATTGCTTCAACTATTGTTTCTTCTTTTTGGTACTACTTGATTATACTGACGACCAAAAAAGCATCGCCAAACTATAAGATTAAATGCCAGTAATGGATGATCGGGAATGTCTCATTCAATCGCATTAAACACGATACATTGCTTAAACCTTTCAGGGGCAAGGCATTTCTGCTTCAAAAATGATTAAATAATTTATTCCCACCGATATTTATGAACAAATTTAATTGAAAATAATCTAGACCGTTTCGTCACGTATATTATGAGATCAAAATTGTACTAAAAAATTACTGGTACCAGTTGGCAATTTTAGTATTAAAATTAACCGTTTACAGACTGCAAATGGCGCCCCTCAAGAGGTTAAAACGCTTTTAATCCAACTTAAACTCGTATTTTATTTAAACACGAAAGAATTGTTTCCAATTTGCACGCGCGAAATATAAAAGATGCTAATGCCGATTATAAAACGCAATTATAAAAAGTATCGCATATTAGAATTATGGCCTCTTTATTTTCAATTAACGAAAAAAAAAGAATTTTTTTTTTCAGTTTGTTTTTTAAGTTTTAATATGTTTTGTTGCACTTAAATGAAAATTGTTTGCATATTTTCTTTGCTCCATGTGCTTCAATTTGGAAATCTAATTGAAACATCTAGCTCGTGAAAATGACGCACATTAAATTTTCGTGACGTATGTAGCCAAGTTGTGTGTTTTTATCAGTTTTTTAAATATAATTTTAAAACTTTTTTGAACTTATTTTTCGTAGCAAGTGCATTCAGTAGGTTACCTTCATAGGTACCTTCTGGTACAACCAGAATCAAAATCCGTCAAGTATTTTTTTTAGATTTCCTTGATGGAAGAATATTTTTTACTTTTAATATCGTTACGTACTATGTGTATAACTTCGCTTCTCTCAGACAATTACTATTTACTCCATGTGTTCTGGTTCGGCTGTCTATGAAAATATCCAGCCGGTGAAAAATGACGCACACAAGTTTCTGTGACGTATGCAAATAAATTGTTCTTTTTTATCAGTTTTTTAAATATAACTTTTAAACTATTTGTAATTAATTTTTCGTAGATAGTGCATTCACCAGATTACCTTCATAAGTACCTACTGGTACAAACAGAATCAAAATCCGACAAGTACTTTTTGAGATTTGCTTGACGAAAGAATTTTTTTGACTTTTAATATCGTTACGTACTCTGAGTAAAAGACTTCGCTTCGCTCAGACAATTTTATCATCTATTTCTGGCATTGCAAAACCTTGGTTCACAATGAAAATCATTAAAAGTTTTGCGAGATTGCTACACATTGATTTTCTGGATAAGGCAAATTTTGAAATTCCTCAAATATTCTAAACAATAGTGGTTTAAGAAAATTAATTGTTAGACTTCTTTATTTTAAAGTCTGTAATACAAAATAATTCAATATTAACTGATTGTAAATCATCATGGTAAGGACTATTACTGTCCATCGAAGAGTTTTGATTTTATATTTGTTAATGGTCTAGAAAAACAATCTTCCTTTTCTCTCGGACTTCAGAAATTATCCATCCCGCCTGAAACCCATTTAACTGTTATTACTACTACAAAGTAACATTAAAAATTCAAAGAAATATGACTTAGTAATTTCACTAAAAAATAAAAGCACGCATCAATTTCTGCATTATTTTCTATTGGTATGCCACTTTTATCTAGGCACTTTTGAGTACAAAGTATTTTTTACCATGGAAATCGAAAGGCACTTTTACAATTTAAATTCTTTGGTGCTGCGCGGATAAAAACTAAAATTTTGTTTTACAAATACGGGTTGAATTTCAAAGTGTAGCTAATGCGGCAGAAAGGCACAAAAATGCAATATTGCTTAGATTTTGTGTCGAAGGAATTTCTTAAAATATTTGAAGGAGAACGCTTTTGGAATAAATATAGTGAATTACTATGACGAATTGTGTTGGCAAGAATAATAGAAAATAGATAAAATTAAATAAGGGCTCGCAGTTTATTTATTTACCCTTTATCTACCGACGGTACTTATAAGTACCATTAAAATTACTTATTATAAAATTCTTTTAATACGTCGATTAGTTGTAATACTGTTTAGAATGAATTACATATACATTACTTTATTTTTTCCCAAAAGCATTATTGGTTACACAAAACAAAAATATTTTTAAAAGGATGATTTTTTTAAACCTTTGTATCTTTTCAGCTTCCTTGGCGCTGAGGGAGGGGGATTGGGATTTTTCAATTAGAAAATGTTTCTATATTTATATTGTAAGAACATCATATTTGTACATTTTATAATTCTACAAAGTACTAAGAAAACAATTTAAAATAAAAGATTTGAAAGGGGTTATAAATATTGCACAAAATCCCTGTATATTCAAATTTAATTAATCCTTCAATTCTTCTAAAATCTTTCAAAAATTTATTATATATAATTATGTAAATCTTTTAATTTAGTTTAAAAATTTTCCGTAAAATGCTTTAAAATATAAAATTTTCATATAATTCGGAAGATAAGGGCTAATTAAACTGATAATAATAATTTACGTAATTATTTTTATAAAATCTTTAAAACAATAACTGTCAAAAGAAAAAAAATATTAACTTTTTCTTTTAAATTTCAGAAAACAGTAAAAAATCGATATAGCAAATCTTTGCAAATTTAGAATACTTCCATAATAAACATTAGAGTAATCATACGTTATCATTTCTCGACGTCCTCTCCCCCCCCCCCCCTGGTAATGATGTCGTTATGAAAGTGTAAATTTTTCTTTATTTCTAGAATTTATTTTTTTTTTAATTCGAAGTGGTTCGAAAACTGATTAAATTTAATTTTCGCATTTTTTTATGATTCAAATGAGGAGAAGTCAGTAAAATATTATGCATGTGAAAAAACTTTATATCAAATAACACTTAAAAGAAATAGTTATTATTTAAAACTACTAGGGGGGCCCCGCCCCCCTGCTCGCTAAGCTCGCCAACCCCCCGCGTAATCGCTTCGCGATTCCAAATTATTCTCTACTCCTGCTTGCTGCGCTCGCCAATAACCCATGGTATGAATAATCAGTTGCAGACCTTTCAAATGATGTGTCACACAATTGATGTTGTAAAGAAATTACAAATATGCCCCCCTGGGGGCAGAGTGGGGGATGACACACAACACATCCATAATATGAATAAGCAGTTGCAGACCTTTCAAATGATGTGTCACTCAACTGGTGTTGTAAAGAAATTAAAAATGTGACAGCCCTCCCCCCCCTGGGAGAGCAGAGTGTGGGGGTGACACACAAGACATCCATAATATGAATAAGCAGTTGCAGACCTTTCAAATCTTCTGTAACACGACTGGTGTTGTAAAGAAAATAAAAATGTGTCCCCCCTGGGGAGCAGAATGGGGGATAACACACAATACATCCATTATATGAATAAGCAGTTGCAAACCTCTCAAATAATGTATCAAACGACTGGTGTTGTAAAGAAATTAAAAATTTGGCGAAATATTACAGTTATCGCCAAGTTGGCGTCACTTTTGACAACTAATTTTGGTCGCCAAATTTGGCGATATATCGCCAAGTTGGCGACAAACTTGGCGATTGTTGGCGATGGTAACCTTTCCTCTCTTTATGGTAACCCATATGGCGATGCATAGACGGAGCCCTTTCCTGATTGGTCTATTGGACTCATGGAAGGAGTGGAAAACCCGGATTCGTTAGTTCCGGAAATCTTCCACATCAGCATCATTCCAGGAGTCATTCCTTTTAAGGCTAGTTTTTTTTTACTATAGAAGGATTTTATAATACACTGCTTAAAACAATTAAAGGATATTGCAGTTTTAGGTGGATTTCGTATCTGGGAAACTTTTTAGCTGATTGATAGATGGTCGACAGACATAGTAGGTTATATGAGAATAAATTACACATGTTTGGCAGAAAAAAATGCATTTTATTGCGCATTTGTATACAAAAGGAAAAAAACACAATTTGTGCATATGAGAAAAAAAGAATAAGAAAAGGTGTTTCCTTCAAAGAAAACCATTTTCAGTAAGGGGTATGGTTTCCACGGGCGGCCAGCAACGTTGAACACCTTTGAGGCATGGACTCGATGAGGCTATTAATGACGAGTTGGGGTATTCTGTCCCACTCTTCCAGAAGAGCTCTTTCCAGTTCTTGGAGAGTTTGTGGGGGTTGTTGGCGGCCAGAAACTCGTCTTCCTAGAGCGACCCAAATGTGCTCGATTGGATTCATGTCTGGAGAACACGCTGGCCATTCCATTCGAACGATTCCTTCCTCGAAAAGGAAATCCTCCACCAGGTTTGCACGATGTGGCCTGCAGTTATCGCCCATTAAAATGAAGTTATCTCCGATTGCTGCAGCGTAAGGGACTACAATAGGTCTGAGGATCTCATCCCTATATCGGCGACCAGTCAGAGCTCCATCTCGAATGATGTAGAGGTCAGTGCGCCCGTCAACGGAGATGCCACAATACACCAACACTCCTCCACCGCCAAATCTGACACTTTCGTGCACGAACGCGGGATTATTCCTACTGCCACGGTCCCTCCAGATGAAAATACGCCTATTATCCGGATGCACAGAAAAACGGGACTCGTCAGAAAACAGAATATTGCTCCATTCATTTCTCCTCCAGTTGACATGCTCGGTTGCCCACTCCCTGCGGTCGCGACGATGCCTTGATGTTAATCTAACACATACCATCGGTCGGCGATAAAATATATTTAAATCAATAACAAGTTGAATGTAGATTCTGCCATTGCAGAATTCAGTTTCGCCTCCGATTGGAAAAAAAAAATAATAAATCGATAGAGGTTTTTTAGAAGGGCGACCCCGTTTAGATTGCAATGAACTAACTTCATTTTTCTTGTGTTTATCAATATAATAGCAAACAGAACGGCGTGAAATACCCAATTGAATAGCAATTTCTCTCTGAGACATTGGAATTGCGGAATATTAAAGAGATACAATTTGACGTGCTTTTTCTTCATTGACTAGATTCATCAAAAACAGATTTTTTCTTTAGTTTAAACGCTTTTTTTATAGACTGAGTAAAAGGAAATGCAATTTAACAATAAAACGAATGGAATCCCGTCGAATTCGACGAATGAAATGTTTAAAAGACACGATCGATTTGGTTTTTTTTTTAAAAAGCAAAGTAATTACATTATTTAATCAATATATAATAAATATATTTCCAAACTTAATGTCAAGTTTGCCAGTTACAATATTCGCACATCTTCAGTTAAAATTGTAATCTGAGTTCCGACGAAATCCAGAAATTTTATTTTATATGCAATCACAGAAAAATAATTTTATAAAAAAAAAAAAAAAAATCATTTTTACTGAGACATTATTTTCATTAACTGAAGTCATCTGAAAGTAAAATCTCAATCTCAGTGTCCATAATGAAAAGAAATATTGAAATGTAATATCGGGTACAACCAGGTTATCCCGTCGACCAAAAAATTATCACCTAACTATAAGATTAAATGCCAATAATGGATGATCGTGAATGTCACATTCAATGACATTAAATACGATTCATGTGTTTAAAATGTCATTAAGTGATTTTTATTTCGACTTTTTATTAATATTTTTATTAATATTCTACTAATTATTTGTTTTATCGTTATTTAAAATAAAAATTATGCCAATATGTATAATTTAGCTATTAGTTTGGCGATTTATATAATTTGGCGAAATTGGTTGACGGGATAACAGAGTAGTACCTAATATCGTTATGAGTAAAAATGCGATGTTTTAAATAGTGACGTCATTTTCTCTTCAAATGTTTTTTAAAAGTTACTGTTATTAGTAATATGAAAAAAGCATCCGTAATAATATTGTAATTCCCATTTATCTGGTTGCTGAATGACATCATTTTCCTCATTTAAAATTTTTCTTATTTTGCTTTAGACATTAATTTTTATCATAAATTATTTTCTGTTATTTTATTTACATTACTAATATTATTTCTCAATATATATATATATATTTTACCTCAATTAGTGCATAATTATACGCAATCATTTTGGAAAATAAATTTTTATTATCGAGAGAAAAGCTTAACCTGTTGCCGCTGTTTTGAAGAAATGTCACAAAAAAGCTTTTAAAATTAAAAATCTATCTATATATATAAAAGAAAGTCTGGATTTCGTATTAATCACAGCACAAAGAAATCTGCCGAACCTAAAATCTTGAAAATTAGGTTAAAAATACTTCTGATAACATCGAGTGCCGCTAAGAAGGGATTTTCGAAAATTCCACCCCTAAGGGGGTTAAAAAAATAGGCGAATTTTAAAAAAATTCCTTAAAAATCGGCTTTTGTAGTTATTTTTCAACTGATAACATCTATAATCAGGTCTATAATCAGGTCTATAATCAGGTCTATAATATATCATATATATCTGGTCTATAATCAAGTTAAGATGATTATGTAAACTTATATTTAATTATCTCAATATATATAAAACGCAAAGTGAAATTTCATTGCGGCCGCTTATAACTCAAGTTCTACAAGATAGATTTTAATGGATTTTACATTGTTAGTTGGATAATTTTTCAGTAATTTTGTAACAAAAGAAATATAGCATTCTACGTTGTTTAATTGAATACTTAGGAAATGTTTTTTATCAGATGAACCCAATTCCAAAAGTTTGGCTTTATTTTAAAAGCTCTGCTGAATGAATTTTTATGTGATTAAAATTGTTAACATGTTGAGCGCTACGTCATTCATTGGTGACTAACGCTGAACTTCCCGTTTAGATGGCTGATTTTTCATCGATGACAGACAGTTTAAAGTACGATATAAAACTAAAAATTACTATGATGTAAAAATTTCGTTTAATTCAAAGTTTCTTAAAAATAAAAAACCTGACCAGCGTAGCGGGCGAAGGCTGCTAGTAAAATATAAAAATGGAAATAAATTAAAAAATAGCTAAAATGGGCACAACTACAAATAAATAGCTTTCATTAAAAAAATAATTATCAAAATCGGTTGACTAGAAAATTCAGGGCTGATGACACGACATTTTTTAGCTTGTCTGAAAGAAATAGCATCGGAGGCTAATAAGAATAAACATCATTTTATGATGGTCATAACGAGTCATATGTATTACTTACGCCATGCATTAAACATTAATATTCCTAGACCAATGATAAAATAAAGAAAAAAATGTAGTTCAGCAAATTACAATGACTATATTTGGAAAATGATATTTTCAAAGACTCAAATTTTAAAGACTTATAAATAAATTCTATATTTAAACTAAAAATTAATAATAAACATTATTTTTATGATGATCATAACGAGTCATATAATACGTACGCCGAGCATTAAACATTAATATTCCTTGACCAACGATACAAAAATAAACATTAATTTATTGATATACATTTTAACTGTTTAAAATGTGCAATTTTATTTGATGGAGTTGATCAGACTGATTTCTGAATGCCTCATATTATGTAAGACATGGATTAAACATAAATATTCCTGGATCTATAATAAATAAATTTTAAATGAAATTTCAGTTTTATAATTTTCGGAACTGCTATTTTTTAAACATTTAATCATCGCACATTTTAAATGTTTTGCACCGTTGCGTAGAGGAAAAATGTACTTTAAAATGAAATTTGTTTGAAATCTTTATCGCAATTTGTTTTCAAATTATAATTTTTTTAAAAGTTTTTATTACTTTTTTTTTGTTATCGTGGCAACAGAAATATTCATTTTTGGACATTAAACAGTGACCAATTAGAAAACGAATAAAATAAAAAACATAAGTATTCCATTTTTGGACATTAATTTGGACCAATCAGAAAACGAATGAAATGAATAAAATTGCGGAATTGAACCAATAAAAACATTCAGATACACTTCAGATTTCCCAATTCTCTACCAAGAACAAAAATTTTTCCAAATAGTTAATAATATGAATAAACTCAACTACCCGGGTGAAAATTTTATTACACTTAATGAATAAAAAGTAGTTTCTTTTCAAATTGAGTATTTATGGTATTTCAGACTTGAAAGCATCGAGTCGTCATGTTTTAATTAAAAAGTTTCTAACAAAATGATGACACAGATTTGCTCAGATTTGAAAGCGTCATTTTTCTAAGCGCAAAAAATATGACAAAATCGATCTATTTGAGCAACATAATGAATGTGGATTAAAAATCGATTCACTCTTCCAAGAATAATTTATTATCAATTAAGGTAATATACTTCTCTTTATTTTATAAAGTAATTTTCTAAATGTCAGAGAAATAATAATACTAATAAAAGTGAAATGATATCAACCATGAGAATGTAAGTAAAAAGAGCATATAACTGCACTTTAATGATTAATATGAAGGAAAAAATAAAATTTTGATCGATCAATATTGTTGGAGATTACAAGTATGGATAAAAAATATTGACTAAATTTGACGATAAAAAGTTGACGGTAAAAAAATTCACCAGTCTTCCCCAGGAGAAATTAAAAAACTTAATATATAACTTATATTGTGTTAAAAAGTATTTGATGACGTACAAAAAACATGGTATTTAAATATGCGTTGTGAAAAATGAATAGAGAAATGTATATTTTTTCGTAATGTTACTTACTAATACCTACAAAGTCGCAGGGATTTTTGAAGCATATAAAAATAGAATCTGAGACGCAATATTTTCTTATTATAACATGCCTCCGTACACTTTTTATGTACAATTTAAAAATATGCATATTTATTAATTTTAGCTGTGTTTAAAATATGACATAAGTTAGGATAAAATAACATTTCTTACATACTCTTTCAATTTGGACATTGGCAATAATAAATTTTAATTTGTCTTTTGTATTTACAAAAATATTTACAAAAAGAAAAAAAAGAATTAAGCGAGGGATAGTAATAGTTTTTGTCGAATTCTCAAGAAAAGTTTTCATACAATAAAATTTCCAGAAATTAATAAAAAAAAAGTCTAATGAGAACACTGTTGAAAGTTTTCGATATTTAGCTTTATTTAAAATTTAGACATATCTATTTAAATAGACAAATCTTAAAGAAATGTGTTCTGTGTTATATGGATTTAAATCTTGTAAGTGGCCACAAGAATCACCGATATTACAGCATAAAAAATATTACTTAATGAAATTATCATATCTATACGCTGTAGGAATAATTTTATATAAATAAATATTCTACAACAGAACTACGTGGGTTCTAAGTTACCCTTTGGAGCTTTTATTATCAAACAGCGAAAAGTTCTCAAAATGCAGTCTTCTAATTGGCCAATCTCGTTTCACTAATAGCGAAAAATGTATTTGGATCCCGGTTATTAGGTGCGAAAGATACTTTGTCCGGGCAGACGATATTTTTTACACTAAAACAAACTCTTATTAAAAATGAGCGAACAGCTTCTATATGTGTAAGTAAAGATAATTTTTTCTTTTCTATGCGAGCATTTCTTTTATAATTTTTAGTGCTATGCAATAACTATTACATTTTACCACGTATAGGCCGCCCAGCTTAGAATAACAGTAATACGATTGTATATTTACATACTACAAGTATATCGAGCCCGGTGTTTACAGATCACAGAGTAAAGGTGAAAACTTTTTTTTTTAATTTAAAATTAAAAATTCTTACAAATTTTCCATGCATAATATGCTTTTCAAATTGCCAACTAATTTCAAGCAGAAATTTTATGTTAAACATACTATTAATTATGTAATCATATGAAGCTTTGAAAATTATTAAATGCGGTGTTTTTGTATTAGATGGAAGCCAGGAGTTATTAGCTGAAAATTTTGCAACTTACGGCAGAATTTTTGTTTCTAATCATTCAATGCAGTAAGCGCGTAGTTCAATCCAATGTCTGTTAAATTTATAATTTTTTATATAATTTTATTTAGTTATTTATAGGGGAAAGTTTAGTTTTGCTGATATATTAGCCAGAAATAAATTCTGAACATTTTACATTCTTTTAACAGCAAACGAATTAATCTTTCGTAATCGATTTTCACGCTATTAATTTAAAAATAATCTACATTTGAAAAAAAAAAAAATAAACGACTGCAAGAGAAAAAGTTTTCAAACAAATTATATTTCAAAGTATTTATTTTCTGTTTGGCAGTGCAAAAATTAAAATTATTTTTTACATGTTAAATTTATGCTTTTTAAATATATTTTTTATTTACATATAAATGCAGCTTTAATTTCATCATAAAAAATTAGCCGGAACAATATTAATAGACTTATGTGCAAATTGTTTATTATTATTTCTTAATGCAAATAGAAGATACAGATAAAAAAAAGCTTGGAATTTATGCAGATATAATAAGTGAATCAAATGTGATACAGTTTTATATCAAATTCCACTTGAGAGTAAATCTCTTTTCCTATATGGCGATATAAAATCTAAAAATGTGTGACGTTTAGAAGATTCAAAAATTGCAGCAACGAAAGTTTTAAAATTGAAGTTTCATCGTGAATTATTACCGTTCACAAGATGACGTCAGTGTTACGCATGAATATATTTGTCCATTATAGTATACATAGATATGTTGTGCGTAGCAAAATGCATAAGTAAGGAAACGACAGCACATGCATTGTTTCGAAGAAAGTTTTTTCCGAAGTCAAATCCGTGGTAAATTTAAAATTCGCTTTAAAGATTTAAATGCACAAATTTTGTCTGATGAGACTTCAACGTGCAAAGAGAATATTTCCCGTGTGCAACACGCACCTTGATATATCATACAAAACTAAATTTTAAATTACATTTTACACCATTGATATTGCTGAATTATGAAATCTCAATTTCGTTAGTTACATCTTTCTTTTTAAATTTCCCATCAATTCTCTATGTGAAAAATGTAAACCTTTTTTTTCTTCTCAAAACATATTTCCATAATAAAAATTACACTAAAAATAAAATAAAAAAATAAATTATACAAAAAATATAATTATTAAAAAAAACAACAACATTTTTTCCGTTTTCTTAACAGAGTAATGAATGATCAAGAAAAAAAAAAAAAAAAAAGAAACAAGTTGAATGTAGATTCTGCCATTGCAGAATTCAGTTTCGCCTCCGATTAAAAAAAAAAAAAAAAAAAAAAAAAAAAAGATAGAGGTTTTTTAGAAGGGCGACCCCGTTTAGACTGCAATGAACTAACATAATTTTTCTTGTGTTTATCAATATAATAGCAAACATAAAGGTGTGAAATACCCAATTGATTAACAATTGCTCTCTGAGACATTGGAATTGCGGAATAATAAAGAGCTACAATTTGACGTGCTACTTCTTCATTGACTAGATTCATCAAAAACGGAATTTTCCTTTAGTTTAAACGCTTTTTTATAGAATCTGGGAAAAAGGAAATGCATTTTAACAATAAAATTCTACGAATGTCTCGTTTTAACGGCCAGATTACGAAACTAGTCGTAGGGGGCCACCGTAATACTTACCCATCATGGATATGCATTATATAATAAGTGAAAATAAAATATGTAAAAACTATTTCTAAAATGCATTGCAATTCCAAAACAAAATTTAAACGTATATTTAAATATTCTTAATATACATAGTAATGCTCCATTAATGGATTGCTGATGATCCCATTTCGACAAATTATGTAAAATACCAAACTACACAAGAAGTACCGGATTACGTAAAAAAACCATCCTTATAACTCCAAAAACAATAATCATATTAACTAACAGTTTACTGCGTCAGATTAAGCGTCTCATATCCAATTAAATGATACTTTTGAATTGAAGTTTGAAGAAAATACAGGGTCGTAAAAAATCGAAGAATGTGACAAACAGGATTACAAATATCTCGGCAACTATTAATGCGACCGACTTCGTTCTTGATGTAAAATGTGTATTATTTTATTGCCTTTTACGTCCTTTCCTTAAAATAAAAAAAATCGAAAATTTTTATATACATTTCATCAGAACAAATTTTTCGAGAGTCCGAAAAAAATAGTTCCGGATACTCGAGGTTACTGATATTAAATAGGCTTCGTTCTATTCCTATTTAATAATTCTTACTAAGTACATACAAAATTTTAAGTCTCTATCTCCATTTGTTCGTGAGATAGAGCGTTTACAGGCAGACAGACAGACGGACGGCAATTTTTTTTTTCTAAAAATATATTTTTCTGAATCTCCAGTATCTGAAACGTGTAAATCCGTCAATTTATTTTTCCGATTTTCAAAACGATTGCAAGACTTACCTTATACTACGTATGATAGGTAAGTAAAAGTGGGCCACAATTTTTGACACGACACTTTTTAGCTTGTCTGAAAGAAATAGCATCGGAGGCTAAAAAGAAAAAAAACAAACAAAAAAGAAGAAACAAGTAACAACAACAACAACAAAAATTTAGATAATATAGTTCCATAACATATGTCATTATGTATTCAATAAAAATTTATGTTAAGGAACACGATGAAAAAAATACAGCTAAGGAAAACATCTAATGCAATAGAAAAGGAATTCTAACAGCTGGCATGTAACATGTTTTCGTAAAAATTCAGCACATTTTTTCAAATTCGAAGGCGTACCATATGTCTCAACGTTTATTTTAACACGATAAAAAAAGTCTAATGCATGTTTTCATTTCGTCTGCAAGGTATTAATTCAGTTCTTTGATTCAAACTCTTGTCTTTTTATTTCAGACACTGATGAAACATAAAAAGTTTCTTAAAAAATATACGTTTTTTTTGCTTCTCCTAATGTTAACTTTTGGCAATTTTACAAGAAAACAAATTGTTATTTTTGAAAAGAAGCAAAAACATTCAAATCACCCACCATTACTTGGATAAGAAAATGGTTAATATGTAATGAGATTTCGAAATAAATTCCAATAAAACAGAAATTAAATATGTTGTGTAACTTTAATATGTATTTAGAAACTGCCCGTTACGTTTTAACATTTTTTAACCGGAATAATATGTTTCATTGCATGTTTAATTTTCTTTGACTAGACGTTATTGCAGATTTTCGAATGAATTTTTTTTTTCAGTTGACATGATAGAATATAAAAAAGATTTTTGGACGATTGTAATTACTCGCTCTTCGATCCGATTTTATTTTATTTTCGGCTTACTTTACAAAATAATGGCAAATATATATTTGCTTTCATTACCACAGACTATTATATACTTACATCCTATTTGTTTATTATCACGTTTAACACTGTGAGGGGCAATGCAATTCCATTGCTAAATTGTTGAGATTAATGAATGACACCGGAATTTGAAAACAATTTTTTTTGTAAATAGGATAAGGCTATACTTCACACCATATAATAAGTCAACATTTTTTAAACCAAAATTCTGGTGCCAGTGTGGCCTTAAGGAATTAAAATTAAATGGTTTAATGGACATACCACCGCTCCTCAAGAAATTAATATCTAACAGGACTTAGAAAGAGATCTGACAAAAATGCTGAAATTAATTTTTAGCTGTACATAAGAATGTATTCAAAAGCTGTGCGTTAACATTCTTAATGTTAATTTTATCAAGATAAGAAAAATATACTAACTAAAGTCATGGAAAGAGAGAGAAAGAGAAAAAAAAAACAGATTTCCATCTTCTTACAAATTCTGCTTGAAATATTCATATGAAAAATCGGGCTCAAAGGATTCCGTACAAAAAAAAAAAAAAAAAAAAAAAAAAAAAAAAGAAAAAAAAAATCTTGTAACATCGCGTCGAAAGGAGGTTACAGAATTCCAACGCCACGGTCCATGCCACTGTTTTCCAGATAGGTAGAGTTGAGAGAATTGAATAGCAATCGACATATTTGCTACATTAATACTAAACTCAAATTGTGCTCTAGGGCAATGGTGTACAAACTGTTGGTTAGACCTCGTTTGGGATCGTAGGAATAATTTATGGTTCGCCGAATTCAACGAAATTTATTTAAATGAAAATCGAAAAAAAAAAAATAATAATCATCGAAGATTAACTACGTTGACAATTGAAAAGTCTACTGTGAATAAAAGGGTCACGACAAACTTTTACGCGAAATGTGGAGTTGGGAATGAAAAAAGTTTGGGCATCTCTGCTCTAGGATTATCTACCCATTAAAATTTCAACTCGCGAACTGGCCAAACATCTGATTTTGATCGTATCATATATACCCTAAGTGTATCTATATATTTATTATACTAACATTATCCGTATTATCCTAATGTAAATATGTATACACTCGTACTTTATCAAATCCAATATATATGTGCTAATGTTATTGACCATTATGCATGTATGCATATGACAGAGGATGGAATGGCCAAAAAATGGCTGCGAAAGTGCTAACTATAGTAATTCTTAGAAAATGTTGGAATGTGGAACACTGATATATGTTGGAATATTTATATACGTAATGTATGTAAACGCTCGATAAAACAACTTCAATGACAATGAAAGTTTTTCAACGGGCAGTACGGTTTTGAATAATGTTTCGAAAAATTTAGAACACTTTTTTCCTGATACGAGCTCATTCATTCGCAAGTTATGCAAGTTTTATTCCTTGATGCAGATTGAAAAATCGTCTATTAGTCAATTTTGTAAATACATTTCTTCATTGCATCCATCATTGTATCTTTCTTGTTTGAAATATGTACATCCCCCAAATATGCAATCGTTTCGCCCAAGGATCGTTTCTCCAGGGCTTTCTAAACACTGACGCTACAATTTGAGTCATCCGGTATAATCTTTAGGCATGTACGGGGCCTGATTACTAACGGGCCACTCTCCCACCAGGAAAAAGAAATAAAGAATTTTTCCTTATTCATGACAGTAATCTTGTATCAAAAGGGCGTTTAAAGAAGACGAAAATTTCTATAAATTTTTTCTGGTGAGAGAGTGCCCCGTTAGTAATCAGGCTCAGGGCATGTATATGTAAAGTATGTAAATGTGCATAATTGAGAAGCGTTTCTTGGTAGTAAATAACTCAAATGTTGCCAATATAAGTGGTTAATTTTGTTCCGCTCTAATAAAAATTAATTTTGTGAAATATTTTCTGAAGCATTAATGAAAAAAAAATACATTTATAATATATCTAGATAACATTTGTAATTATGTAATCCATAAGCAGCTATATTAAAGAACATAAATAAGAAAAAGAGTACCTAAAAAAGCATTTATCACAAAAGAAAACAAGTTGGAAATTGCACGTGAAGCGTAGCAAATAAGGTGCGTTCGTACGATAATGAAATTTTAAAAATATTACTCTCATATATCAATCTCATAAAATTTTAAATAGTGAATTACAATTAAAACGCTCGTTAAACAATGTTCTCCCTATACCATTATGTAATGGAAGACTTTTTTGTGGCTTTGTAAATCAATAACAAAATTTCTTTGCACCACAAATTATGTAAAATGTATATTATAATATGTTATTTATTGTTGCATATAAATTTTATTAAGTTCGAATGAGTGTAACACCATTAAAATGCATTTGAAACATTTTTCCCCATTGACCGTAATGTAACGGAATACTTTTGACTGTCCTTGTAATTGATCTATGCATCCGATTTTCATAAAATTTGAAATAACTCGGCAAAATTATGTAACAATTATGTATTTTAAATTTCAAACGTATAAAATACATTTGAAACTTTTTTTCTCATTGACCATAATATAATTGAATACTTTTGATTGCCCCTGTAATTGATCTATGCACCCGATTATCAATAGATTTGAAATAACTCGACAAAATTATGTAATAATTATGTATTTTAAATTTCAAATGATTAAAATGCATTTGAAAATTTTTTCCCCATTGAACGTAATGTAACGGAACACTTTTGACTGTCCTTGTAATTGATCTATGCATCCGATTTTCATAAAATTTGAAATGACTCGACAAAATTGTGTAATAATTATGTATTTTAAATTTCAACAGATTCGGTTGGGTAGTTTTTGCGTTGTTATATGCGGACAGACAGACTGACGGACTGAACGACCACTATAGGTGCTACGTATTTACATAATTACGAACGCACCTAATAATTACGAACGCACCTAAAAATGCTACATGGCACGTAACGCGTGTTCATAAAAATTCAGCATAGTCTTTCAAATTAAAAATTATACCATGTGTCACACTGTTTATTTTAACAATTAAAGTCTAAATGCATGTTTTAATATCTTGTACTAGGTATTAATTTAGTGTTTTAATTCAAAATCCTGTCTATTTATTTGAGACATTGGTGAAACATAAAAAAAATTCAATAACACTAGTACACATCTACATGTCGTTGGAGTTGCTTTGAAAGGAAGCCTTTGAAGTAAAAAAAATATTCATTGTTAACTCCATGATGATTTTTTTTAAAGCCAGTTTTTACCAGGGTTGCCAATTTAGTCTCTTTTTTATTCAGAAATTTTGAAAGAAGATTTTTTTACACTTCATGTTATAATAAAATGTCTGTCATTAACAAGCAACAGTCTCTTTATATTAGCTCATGCTTCTGTCTTTGATACGAACAAGGAAGGTACGGCCCATACGGTCAGTCTCAGAAAATTCTAAAAGAGTATTCTTCACGTGTCGATATTTATGTTTATAAAAAAATTTCGGCGGAATCCCTTTAAAACGTTCGTAAAAAAATAATAAACATTTCGTTTATTTGGCGGTTTATCACCGGTTGGTAACGAAATAAAATTAAAAAAAATAATTTTTTTTATGTCAAATACCTTTTAAGGTAAAAAATATTTCATGTTGAACTTCTATTAAAAAAAAAATTCAATTAAAAAATATTTAAATAATTTTCGTTTTGTTAGTATTAGTATGTTTTATCTGGTGTTTTATCACATACACTATACTGAAAGTTAACTATGAAATATTATTAATAATAATTGTTACGGCTTCACCATAATCATGTATATCGCGTCTCCATGACGCATTCTTTTGTAACGGCTTCACCACAACCTTGGATGCCGCGCGTCTCCTTGGCGCATTCTACTGTACTTTAGTTTTGCCGTTTTGGCAACACTGGAATATCGTTTGTTATTGTTTTGGTTTCGGCGATCTTAGCGGACCTTTCGTGTGTTTCGCTAGATCTGTATTCTTTATTCGAAATGTAAATAATGTGTGAATAGTTTGTATATAAAGAAGTTTAAGTATTATTAGTAGTATTAATTGAACCAGCGACCTAATGAGTATTAAATATACTCGCAACATTCGACAGTTCGTCACATTGGTCCGTCGAGCCGGAGGACTTTCGTTTTTAATTCGAACTTGTTCTCCTTGTTCTATTTGAATTAAAATGGCTTCGTTAATTAGCTTGAATAGGACTAGAGGCTCTTTAAAAGCCCAGTTAACAAGATTAGAAAAATCCGTAAATGAAAAAACCGATGAATTGTCTAGAATTCAAATTGAAACGAAAATCAAGAATCTTCAAAAACTGTCTACAAACATCGATATACTACGTCGCGATTATTATACAACAGCACTTGAAGATCAGGATTTATCGGAAATTGATGCTTCATTGGTCGAAATGGAAGAGCGAGTAGAACAGCTAGAAGTAAGTTTCAATCAATTATTATATTCTAATAAATTAGAAACTAAAAATTCAGAATTAAAGATAAATAACTGTAAAATAAAACTTCCTGATATACCTCTTCCGCTATTTAGTGGAAAATATGAAGACTGGAACATGTTTAAAATACAGTTTAATAATATTGTTACGAATAATTAAGAATTGACTGATGTTCAAAAATTACATTATTTGCATTCCGCTCTAAGAAATGAGGCTAAATCATTAGAAACTCCAGATGATACATTTGATTCGTTATTTAAAGCGTTAGAAAATAGATTTGAGAACAAAAGAATTGTGGTTAGTATGCATTTAAAGGCTGTATTAGATTTTGAAAAAATTGCACATGAATCATCTAAAGAATTAAGGCGTTTATTAGATGTTATAAACAAAAATATCAGGGCTCTAAATAATTTAGGATTTGAGAGAAATAACCTCTCTGACATTTTGTTTACAACTATAATTTTAGAAAAACTAGATAAGGAAACAAGAAAACAATTTGAATTGTCAATAAACACATCTGAAGTTCCTAGTTTTGACAGTTTAATGGACTTTTTAGAAAAAAGAAGCCAATCTCTCGAAAGCATAAATAGAAGTAATTTAGCTAGACCAAAAATTTCTAGTGAAATAAAATCAAAATCTCTTTTAGTAAATACAAGTTCTGAAAAACAGTGTATTATTTGTGATTCATTTCATCCCCTATATAAATGTAACAAATTCTTAAATATGAATTTTGGTGAAAGATTTGCTATCGTTAAAAAAATAAACTTTGTCTCATATGCTTTAACAAATCACATTTAGCATTTAACTGTGTTTCTAAACATTTATGTAAACATTGCAAATCCCCTCACAACACTTTATTACATAGAGATAAAGAAATCGGTTCCAGTAATGAAACTCATTTCCAAAAACCAGGTGTTGATCAGACAGTACGTCGCCCAGAATCAAGTCCGACGCCTTCAGTCTCACAAAATCTTTCTAATTGCTTATTCGCTTCAAATAAAACTGTCATCTTGTCAACTGCAGTTATTGACATAAAAACAAATAAAGGAAATTTTATCCAGGCAAGAACTCTCTTAGATTCTTGTAGCCAAATAAATTGTGTGTCGCTTGAATTTGCAAAGAAATTGGGCTTAAAGAAATCAAAGGTTTTTGCTCCAATATCGGGTTTGAATAACACAACCACAACATTAAATTATAAAATTAAAACTGTGATTTCAAATAAAAATAGAGATTTCACAAGGGAACTGGAATTTCTTGTAGTGCCAAAAATTACAGACATAACCCCACTTACACCTATTCGTATAGAAATTGTTGATATTCCTAGAAATATCCAGTTAGCAGATGCTGAATTTTATATCCCTGGGAGGATAGACCTGTTGCTCGGCGCGCAATGTTTCTTCGATTTATTAAAATCTGGTAAAATTCGCAGCTCATCTTAAAATTTGTTATTTCAAGAAACAGTGTTCGGATATGTTGCTAGCGGTGTCGTGAATAATTCCTCAGATGATTCTCAATATTGCGGTTTATTAACCAATGAAAAAATGGACGAATCCTTAAGAAAATTTTGGGAAATCGAAAATATTAATGATTCTAGTTCTTTACTTAGTAATGAAGAGAAATTTTGCGAAAATCATTTTGAAATGACTCATTATCGAACTTCTAATGGTCAGTATGTTGTTAGCATGTCTATGGAAGATGCTACACTCTTAGGAGAATCCAAAAAACTAGCCGAAAAAAGGCTCAATCAAGTTTGGCACCGATTAGATAGGGATTCGAATTTGCAACCTCTCTATTCGGAATTTATGGAAGAATACAAAAACTTAAATCATATGGAATTAGTAGAAGAATCAAAACCCGTAAAGAACCTTTATTATACACCACATCATGGGGTCTACAGGCCAGAAAAAAGTACAACACGCTTGCGAGTCGTTTTTAATGCGTCATCGCCAATGACATCTGGTTTGTCATTGAATGATATTCTTTTAAAAGGAAAAATTACTCAACAAGAATTATTCGTAATTATGATACGTTTCCGAAAACATCGATATGCATTCACAGCGGATGTAGAAAAAATGTATAGAATGGTATTAATTTATCCATCCCAACTAGACTTCCTTAGAATCTCGTGGAAGGACAATATTAACGCGCCAGTGAGAACTTACAAACTTAATACAGTTACTTATGGGACATCTAATGCTCCATATTTAGCAAGTCGTGCTCTTAAACAATTAGCTCTTGATGAGCAACCAAACTTACCTCTAGCATCGTCAGTCGTTTTAAAAGATTTTTATGTAGATGACCTTCTTTCAGGGGAATCGACTCTTGAAAAGGCGAAAAATTTAAAGTCCCAATTGATTGAACTTTTGAAGCGTGGAAATATGAAATTTCACAAATGGTGTGCAAACCACCGAGAATTACTTGAACCTAATACTATGGCTGCCACCGAGTATAATTTCGATGATCAAACAGATTGTAGTTCAGTAAAAACTTTGGGTGTTCTCTGGGAACCTTTAAGTGACTGTTTTCTGTATAAATTAAAGATTCATAACAATAAGGAATTTTATAGTAAACGAGATGTTCTCTCTTTGATTTCAAAAATCTTCGATCCCCTCGGATTAATTGGCCCTGTAGTAACAAGGGCTAAGATCTTCATGCAGAAAACGTGGCTAGCTAAGATAGATTAGAATGAGCCATTGCCAGATTCCATAGCGAAAGAATGGAGTGTTTTTGTTTCCACTCTTTCAGAATTAGAAAATTTAAAAGTTCCTAGATTTGTTTTTCGTGAAGAGCGCATAATCGTACATGGCTTCGCAGATGCCTCTTCTTTGGCATATGGAGCCGCCATATACATCCAGTATATACCAACTGAAGGTTCTCCTGATGCACATTTACTCTGTAGCATGTCTAGAGTATTCCCCATAAAAACAGTGACAATCCCTCGTCTTGAACTTTGCTCATGTCTTCTCTTAGCAAAATTAATGCATAAAGTTGTACCGTCACTTGACATTCCAGTAGAAACTGTTCTTCTCTGGAGCGACTCTACAATATCACTGGCATGGATTAGAAAATCTCCCCACCAATTGAAAACATTTGTGAGTAATAGAGTGGCTGTTATACAAGACCTCACGGACTCTTATCAGTGGCAACACGTATCATCGGAAAATAATCCTGCTGACGTCCTATCTCGAGGTCTAGATGCTAAAGAACTGACTAACTGCAAATTTTGGTTTAGTGGACCAAATTTTCTTCGGGACAAAATTCAATATGCAGAAGATTATCCAGTAAAACTGGAAAACAACACTGACTATGAGTCCGAATTTAGAACTGAAATTAACAGTAACTTTTCACTTAGAACTGAAAACTGTTTTTATAATTGTTTATTCTCCTTAACTAATAATTTTTTGAAATTAATTCGTATTACTAGTTATATTTTTAGATTTCTAAATAATTGTCAAAAGGGTAAAGAAAAAAACTGTGGTGCCTTATCTGCAAGTGAATTGAGATTTGGAGAAATTTTCCTGATTAAACAGATACAGTATTCAGCCTTCTCTGAAGAGCTTAAGCATTTGAAAAACCAGAGGAGCATTTCAGGTAACAGTAAATTAAAATTTCTAAATCCTTATATAGATTCCGATAATTTAATTAGAGTTGGAGGTCGTTTAGACAATTCTAGTCTGACCTATGAGAGAAAACACCCTATAGTGTTACCACATGATCATAAAATAAGTGAAATGATTTTTGAATATTTTCATTCCAAATTTTTCCATTTAGGGCCACAATCATTGTTACATCATGTCCGGCAAAAATATTGGGTAATAAATGGGCGATCTTTGGTCGTAAAATAGTTCACAAATGTGTAACGTGTTTTAAAAACAAACCAATAGGGGCAAATCAAATTATGGGGAATTTGCCAGCCGAACGAGTAAATCCTAGCCCGCCATTTCAAAAATGTTCTGTTGACTTTTGTGGACCCTTTATGATTAAGTATAAAAATCAGAGAAAGGGGATATATAATAAAATTTACGTCGCGATTTTTGTTTGTCTTGCCACAAAGGCAATCCATTTAGATACAATAACAGATTTAAAATCTGAATCATTTATTGCCACACTGAAACGATTTTTCGCTAGAAGAGGTAAAAGCTCAACCATAATGTCGGATAATGGGACTACCTTTGTTGGTACAAATAAAGAGTTAAAGAAATTACATGCTCTTGTATGCAAACCCGATGAAGCTTTGTCAAATTTTTTGGCTTCCGAGCCTGTCGATTGGAAATTCATCCCTCCTCGTGCACCAAATTTTGGTGGATTATGGGAGGCTGGGGTGAAATCCTTTAAACATCATCTCAAAAGAACTTTGGGCAATTCTCGAGTCACGCTCGAAGAATTTTGGACATTAATCACCGAAATCGAAGGGGTTCTAAATTCTCGTCCCTTAGTACCTTTGTCATCAGATCCAAATGAAATTGAAGTCTTGACCCCTGCCCATTTTTTGGTAGGTCGACCCATAACTTCAATTCCTGAACCGAATTTGACTAAAATTGATGATAATAAATTATCACATTGGCAAAAATTAACAAAAATGACCCAAATTTTGTGGAAAAAATGGAACACTGAATATTTAGTTAATTTACAGCAACGGAATCGGTGGTATATTGAGAAGGACAACCTAAAGGAAGGGTGTATGGTTATCCTAAAGGAGGACAATTTACCTCCTGGCAAATGGGCATTAGGTCGTGTCATTAAAGTAACATATGGATCTGATAAAAAAATTAGAGTTTTAGAAATAAAAACAGCAACAGGTATAGTTACGAGGTGTGTCTCTAAAGTTTGCCCACTTCCTTTAGAGAACTGATGAATTCTGTTATTTTGAAAGATTCAAATAATTATATTATAGTTACCATTATTATATTTGTATTGAACTGTTGTTTATGTATAACGATTTCATTTGAGATTTAAAAATATTTTAATTCGTAGCTTCATAATTTTTGTAGCTTAACTTTATAACATAGGTGTAAACTTACGTGTCTTCGTCTCTATATATTCTTGATTAATTATTATTAACTTGTTAAATTTATTAGATTGTTACATATATTGAGTGTTAATTTTGATAACTATCTTGCATACTATTCAAGTGTAATTATTGTTTGCATTATAACTTATCTATTTGCATTTGGTAAACTTATATTAAGTAATATATTATGTAATAATATTGAAGAAGTATATTGTATTTTATCGAAAATACTGTATTATTGATTGTAGAATTGAAATTTCTATTATTTGCAATTGTTTATTGTTACATTTAGTATTATTGTTGAATGTTGGCACATATCAACGGGGGCCGGTATGTTAGGGCTTCACCATAATCATGTATATCGCGTCTCCATGACGCATTCTTTTGTAACGGCTTCACCACAACCTTGGATGCCGCGCGTCTCCTTGGCGCATTCTACTGTACTTTAGTTTTGCCGTTTTGGCAACACTGGAATATCGTTTGTTATTGTTTTGGTTTCGGCAATCTTAGCAGACCTATCGTGTGTTTCGCTAGATCTGTATTCTTTATTCGAAATGTAAATAATGTGTAAATAGTTTGTATATAAAGAAGTTTAAGTATTATTAGTAGTATTAATTGAACCAGCGACCTAATGAGTATTAAATATACTCGCAACATTCGACAGTTCGTCACAATAATAAAAAAAACAATGAATAAAATCGTTTCAATCTCAAAACAAAGTCTAAATGATCATTGTCGATTAAGCTTTGTTGCTATGGAAACAAAAACTTCTTCGATATTGGAAAGTATTACTGCAGCATTCTTCATGTGGTCTTTATTTTGAAATACGCTTAAATCTATCAAAACATTTTTAATATAAGAAATTATTTTTACTGTGATAAAATTAAATAACAGCAGAAACAAGCAACATAAATAGGTACTACAAAAAGAAAATGTATGCATTAAACTCCTTAACTGTTTAAATTAAAATTCATAAATACTATTTACAGGTATTTTAAAATCTATTAATAAAGAATTTTCAGTTACATTAAAATCGTTTGCTTTTGGCGAGGAAATGTGCCGCTCGCCAAACCCAGGGACGTATTTGTCTTTTCACGCCAAATATTCCAAACTATTTAATTTTTTTTACAGAGTTTCTGCTGTAATTCCGCCGCTAATTTTAACCGATCCTTTATTATCCTTTTTTACACATAAGTAGTTTAATTAGTATGTTTTTCAAAAAATTCTCAGTATGCCTAGTATGGAGGCCTTCCTTGTAAGTCCGGCCTGACGAAGATATAGAGTATCTTCTATACCGGCACCCTTTGGTATCAGGTAGTATGCACGATTGCTTGGGCACTTATGTTTTTTCTAGGGATAGTGCGATAATTATGTATTTAATTTCACATAATAAAAGATTAGGCGAGCTCACTGAAAAGAAAAATATTTAACCAGAATAGTGATTTAATTTATTCTTCTGCGTTTTGAAGAATATGAAAATTTCATGATTTAAGTACCTCTAGCCATGTTAAGAATATACTGTGAAACCTAAGTGGCCTCAGAAACTTTAAAAAAAGTTAAGGAAAAAAATTCTTTTACCAGGACACCTGTAGTTCCAGGTTCTAAAAACTCAGGACGCCAGTGTAAAACTGATAAGATACAAACCGATAATGACCTATTTGACGCAGAGGATATGGAGTCAACTACTTCTTCGATAGAACCCAAGGAATGGTCGCTACAAGTATGCCAGAAGTATAGCCACAAGTATGGTAGATATTCAGTATTCAAATAAAAGGAAAATTCCAATGTCGAAAGAAGTCGTCAATTCTACTACTGTTTAAAATAAGGCAAAAAGGGTATGGAAACATCAAACTCGTATAAAAAAGATCTAAAAAACTTAAAACGTCCGTGAGACCAAGAATGTAGCTAATTTCAGCAAACAACTTAAGAAGCGAATACGACCCCTCCATTTCTGTAAGAGATCGATGGAATGTGGATAAAGTTATTTGCCAACTCGTTTTGCGCTAACAGGAAAATTGTTGATTTCCTTAAAGAGCAAAATTTCAATTTTACGTCTGGCTCGATAGAGAGGCATCAAAGTGCTTTTAAGAGGTATGAGAAAAAGTATATAAGTAAAAAACATTTCAAATAAATTTAAAGCTGGATTACTTGATATCTATCAGGCTAAGTAAATCAATATCAGGAAATGCGAAAAAATAGTTCCACCTTTTCCAATCCATCTTCCTAAATCTGAAACTCTAAAAAGATACTCAAGTTAACCTCTGTATTTAAAATAACAGTGCAAATTGAATAGCATAGAGAGCCACAAAAAGCTGCGCAGTACTTCAAGTGTTGCCAGTTTTATCCACGTTGCGAAAAGCTATAATATCAAACTAGATACGTTGCTTAAGAAAATACCACGTATCATAGAAATGTAAAAAAAAAAAAAAAAAAAAAAAAAAAAAAACTAATGAATATGCAGAGAACTCCTGATCCATTTTGTTGCCGAAGTGGGGAAGCCATGTTATAAAGGTTGCAATAACTATCCTGTAAAATCGAAATACTACGAATTCTACGCTGAATTTTTCCAAGGAAAAATCTAATCTAGGAAACCCAAAAGAAAGCAAAGTTCTCAAGAAGTTGCTTAGCAGCCACCAAAGATGGCACCACCAGTTCAACAGTAAATTTACGAAATCTACGAGTATAAGGATGCTTTATTACGATTCACTAAGATCCCTGCAACAACCCAAGCTGAGTTACCGATAGAATCCTTCCTTGAATTAGCTAACATTTTGAAAAAAATATATGCTGAATTTATAGAGCAACAAGATAGCAGGCGTAAGACTACCTTTTATGGGCGGGTTAGCCAATTTCTCAAAAGTAGACAGGAAAGATAATTAATTTAGAATTTAGAAAATTTTATATTTATTTTTTTTTACTTATGTAAATATAGACATTTATTGTAATCTTTCTAGATAGATTAATTTCGATTCTAGAACTGTTCAAAAAACTTAATTCTAATTTAATGTAATTTTGTATGGCGCCTTAAAAGATCCCTTTTTTAAGGTGCCTTTTTAAAAGTTTTTAAACCCCTCTTTTCTAATTTACTTTCGACCATCCAGATTGGAGTTTGCATGATTCAGTTCCAGATATTGACGACTTTTATGCAGTAGCGGCTCACCAGAAGGTACTGCACCAATTTATTCACACCATTAAAATTGTATGGTAATTTCAGTTTTCTTTAATCAACAAAATTTGTCGAATAAATAATAGAAAAGATTCTGTTAAAATTTTAGTTCAGTGGTAAGAAAAATCTGATGCAGCACTCCGTGACAAGCCGCTACTGCTTTTATGCCAGTTCCAGATTTTGCTTGCAAAGTCCAACTTTGTTTAGCTTTTCCCCTGCACCTTTCATACAATTCCATTATTTTGATGAAAAGTTAACTTTCTTTTAACCTACAGCATTGGTTTTTTGGTTCAACTAAGGCAAAAATATTCTATTCGAAATCTCTGTGATATGAATTCGGAATTTAGGAAATAATAAAAAGAAGCCAAACCGGCAACCTGATCTAAATGCTCATGAAATACTCGGGTATTGTTCAGGTGATTTGACAGTTACTGAAAAAGCATCACTTACCAGGAAAGTTCGTAATAAAAATTGATCAGTTGTCCAGTAAATTCGCAGCAGAAAACGACCGCCTACCCTTGAAAGTCGAAGCAAAAATTCCCACTTTCCCTGATTGATTTCCCAATACTTAGTATGAATGATACCTTCCCAGAATAAGTTCATTTACTATATGGCTACTTGATATAGTAACTTGAGAATATATAGGAGTGGGAAATTCGTCACTGTAAGTAAAGTCTTTTGTCGTAAGTTTGTTCTTTTTTCGTCACTGTAAGTTTTTAATTAGTATTAGTTAATAATGTAATGATCACAGCATTACGGAATATCATTTATTTGTTAGATTATTATAAAAAGAGATTGCAGAATTCAGTAATTGTTTTCTATATGTGTACAAAATGCACATACATGCTTTTTAGTGATCATGGCATTAACGAAGTGTGCTTTTGAGAATCCCATATTTGCTTTTGAGACTTCTTTATGTGCTTTTGAGATTTCTATGCAACAAGATTGATGCATTCAGTGATGTTTTATTTTTGTTTTTATGGGTGAGAATATTATATGCATATATTTTAGTGACCGCGGGATTGTCAAATTCCATGTATTTTTGAGATATTTACACAATAAAGGTTTTGAACCTAGGATAAATTTAAGTGGCTTAAATTGAATATCACCAGTATCCAAAACCGCTTTAAAAGGCTAATTCTGTCACGTGAAAAGACGACCTCGCTACAGCTAAACCTATGGAAGAAATTTTTAAAGATATATTTTTTAAATTTCAATACTTTTAAATATTTTTCTATAAATTGTATAGCCTCGCAAAAAAAAAAAAAAAAAAAAAAGAAAAAAGAAAAAAAATTGGGAAAAGCACAAAGCGGACATTTGTAAAGATTGACTTCAGCTATTCAATGCAAAAAATCATTTAAAAATATCGCAATGAAAATGAGATGTCCTTATGAATGTCTTCCATAGGATTAGTATTAGCGAATGGGTCTTTTCGCGTAACTCAGATTGATTCAAAACTTTGCTCAAATTTACAAGAGGTACCAAAGTTTATTTTTTAGCCCTCTACCCCCTAAAAAATGGTATTTTTGTCGTTTATGACGATTTAAAATCCGCTTAATTCTTATAAATTACTATTTATAAGAAACTAAATAAACTGTTTAACATATCAAGTCCAAAATAAATGACCATTCATAAATTATTTATCAGTGTGAGACTAATCTGTAATATTTTTAATAGTTGAAGAAAGCATTTTTACTAAAGATTGCTGGCCATCTATTGCTGAGGGTCATTTTAAATTTCCGATTACGGAAGATTCCTCAATTTATCTCTATCATTTATACGGACCTCATTGTGAGGACAGATAAGTATTGCCCTATAAAACATTAGATCCCCCCCCTTTTTTTTTTTTGCATTTATGTATGGTGACTTGATTTGAGGAAAGATAATACCAAGCATGCAGCACAATAACAAAATTACTTCATAATGGGCTCTTATTTATCATAAAAAACGTTAGTTAGATTTTTTTTCTTAATGTGTAAGAAATAATTCATGCATGGAAGTGTTAAAAGTGAATCTATTACTGAGAGATTTCTATTTTTCCGCCAACAATCAATGTATATATTTTAACTAGGACTTCCCTCAGAGGGATTAGTCTGAGCGATATTGCTGGGAATACACATTTAATAACTTGCGATAAGTAAAGAAAATGAGATGTTACCTTTAATTGATCATTCATTGTGATAAAATATGATGAAAATAAGCATATTGAATCATAGAATTACAAAATCTTATATGTAAAGTTGCATATACTATTTTTATAAAAGAAAGCTGCCAAGTCTCCGGCATTTTGGATACCGGTATTTTAATACAGAAAATGTTTTATTAAATTGGAACATTCTGCGGATTTAAAAAATAACTTTTCCTATAAGAAAATTCTGCTATGCAATAAGCGGGGGCTTGGCATCTCTCTATAGGAATATTTCGTAATCTACTTTTTAACCTTAAAAAAAGCAACGACCATTTTTCTTGTACAAAAATTATTAATAATTGTTCCATTTTGCATACAAGGTACTGATTATAATATTGATACATCTATGGTGATAAATTTCCAATAATTTTTCAAATCCCATTTATTTCATTAAAAATATAAATCTTTTATTCATTTAGTTTAAAATAAATGGTTTTTAACTAATTTCATAATACTTTTGAAATATCACTTTTCATTGGCCATTTTTTAAAAGCATTTAGAAAATGGTTGTTGTTTTCAGTCAAATATAGATTTTGGTCTGTCCGCATTTTATTTTATTATTATTATTATTTATAAATGGTGGAGAAATATTCATACTTAATCCATAACGTACATAATACATGACTCTTTTATTACATAAGTCACCTATTTATTATCATAAAAATTATGTTTTTACTGATTTTTATTAATTCAATAGGAAAAATTTTATGCTTTGCGCAATAGATGTCTGCATTTCAATTAGTTATTTATTTTAACAAAACTCTTTGTATTTAGAAGAATTTTTATTTAAATAGGAAATCCAAATGTTGCTGTTAATAAAGAAGAAAGTTACAAAAGAAGTAGACGCATACTATCAAATATGGAAAAACGACGAAACCAAAAAAGACGTCGTATGAAATATCATCTTTTAAAGCAAAAAAAACGAGGTCTGATTATCGAGCTTACTGATTACAAAATGTGCATTACAATTAAAAAAAAAAAAAAAAAAAAAAAAAAAAAAAAAAAAAAAAAAAAAAAAAAAAAAATGATTTTTTTTTTTTTTTTTTTTTTTTTTTTTGCTTCGAAAAGTGCGCTATGTTACAAAAAGATATAAGCGACTATGAAAACACACTCGGTAAACGTTCATGCTCAGTTTTACAAATAAATATGGCACATATATGCCCTATACACACCGAGGTACCTAATTGGTGCCAAAATGGCGTTCAGTTGCCTAACATGCTGGTTATCATATAAATGTTATAATAAATTGTTTGTTCTAAAAATATTATCATTTATTGATTGTTCTTTCTTCTTTTTTTTTAATAACAGAAAATGTTTCGTTTATTCCTTTTTTTTTCATTTTGAAATAAATAAATAACGTGTTATTATAGCATGCTATGTGTATCTGGTAATCAAAACGATGTTTTCGGCTAATTGGCATAAAAAATCTCGCGTAACCCGGTGCTTATATCTCTAGTATATTATCTCAAGTATTTTATTTATGTATACTATAATTGTTTTTACATACCACTTACTTCTTCTTGTATATAAAAATAGGTAAGTGGCTCCTTTATGCAGTATAAATTGTATAAATCTTTAAAAAATAGCACCCGTTGCCCCTTTTTGGATCGAATTAAAAAAATCAATGTCTAATTCCAGTATGAAAAATGGGAAAAGATGTCACATATGCACCAGGTACATAATTGGCGTCAAAATGGCATTATTTTACCTGAGATGGTAACCCGGATTTATTTATTTATTATTTGTTTATTTACTCATAAAATGTTTATTTGCTTTCATTTCCTTTTTTTAATTAAGGTACCCTGGGGTAATAACGCCAGGCGGGGTAATAACGCAAAGTGCTTATATTTTGCTTAATTATGAAATAATCAGGTAAATGACACCCATGTGCTCTGCGCAGAAGGGTTTTGAGTCATATAAAACGTAAAAAACAGCTTGAAGTTAATCTGTTTCATTTTTAGGTCTTATTGTTTTCAAAGCAACTAAAATTAACGCTTGATCTAAAATTTACGAGATAAGTTTTGTAATGTGAAGACTATTTTTTTTATCTGGAAATACTTTGTTAATTACATAAATTTGTAGTACATTTCATGGATTTTCAGAATGTTGTTGAAGATTTTGGATATCTTCTCGAGATAATTTGTAATTTAAAATGTACAGCGCAATAACTATAACGGGGTAATAACGCCAATCCTTGGTATTAATATCCGGGTTGATTCCCTACTGTGGCCGAGCTTCATTCTAAATACTGATTCAAATAAACACAGTTAAAACTGTGCAATGTTTCTAATAATTCTACTTAAGCGGTCCTTTTTAAGCAAAAAAGAAGCTCACGGTCTGTATTCTTTTGCCTCATCCCTCCCCCACAGACATCACACCCTTATTTTTCTTACACTTTCACAAAAAATTGAAAATTTTCAATAGCTTAGAATGCAATTTGTCAATTTTTAAGTTTGTAGAGTTTGTATTTTTAGAATTGGGCTATCTACATGCAATTATTCCATCTTATTTCATAGTTTTGTTTGCATGGCGTTATTACCCATATAGATGGGTAATAACGCCAAATAGCATTGGTCAAGAAATCACGCCATTACTTTTTATGAATGCATATCTATTAAATTATTTTTTTTACATAGATAGTCAATGAGTTGCTGTATAAAATCATATCTTTGTTTGAAAAATACAATCTAAAACTAAGCCGTGAAAATTGGTAGAACCTTAACGTGGCGTTATTACCCCAGGGTACCTTATATAAAATATTTCTTTTTATAGTTATTAATTATTATTATTATTTTATTTACTGTAAGTTCTTTTTTAAAATAGAAAATAATTTAAAAATGTGTATGTAAGCGTTTTTTGAAAACGGAGTTTTCGCCAAATGGGCTTTGAAAAAAAATTGCACCAAATCTGATGCGCTTGTGGTATTCCGTGCCGAAAAATTAGTGACCAGAATTGACTTCCACACACAAACAAAATATAAGTTAAAAGAAAACATGCAATAAAAATAAATATAAAGGGAAAATGATGTCATAAAAGAAACTTTTTATTTAAAAACGTAATTGTTTCTAATTTTCACACGCGAAATATATAAAACATTTTTTTAGCGATCAAAAAATGCTATTAAGAGATTATCACAAAATCTCAAAATCAAAGTTTTTATGACATTTTTTTTTAATTTAAAAAAAATAACAGTTTTATTTTCCTGCATGATTAAATTTTAAAATGTTTTATTGCATTCAATATTTCTGAGTGCGTAAATGATTACTATTTACTCCATGTACTGATTCGGTTATCTACGAAAATATCCAGCCGGTGAAAATCACGCGCACCAAATTTCTGTGACGTATGCAAATAAATTGTGCTTTTGTATCAGTTTTTATAATATAACTTTTAAACTATTTGGAATTAATTTTTAAAAGTAGGTGCATTCACCAGATTACCTTCATAGATACCTTCTGGTACAAACAGAATCGAAATCCGACAAGTACTTTTTGAGATTTGCTTGACGAATGAATTTTTTTGACTTTTAAATCGTTACGTACTCTAAGTATAAGACTTCGCTACGCTCAGACAATAAATGAATACTTTTAATGAAATTTTTTTCAATAACTGTTTAAAAATTTATGCGCGTAAAGAATATAAAAAGTCTATGGAGATATTTTTTTTGGCTTGTTAACAGTTAAACAGAATGAAGGATAAAAGTGAGTGAACATTGATTGATTTTTATACCTTAGTTTGAGCATTGTAAAGTTCAAATAAGCGGAACGCTATATATCAGTAATATTTGTAGATTAAAAAAAAAAAAAAAAAAAAAAAAAAAAATTCACAGAAATTCTCCATACTTTAATCTTTTATCAAAATAATGTCGCCGTTTACTTGTTATTGAATTTTTAAACAGTTAGTCTATTTTAAACTACTTTGTATTTAGTTTTATAGATACGTAATAAGCAGCATTTATCAAAAATAAAATATCTAACATTTATTCCTACTTTTACTTAGAATACTTTTTATGGTGAATAAAATACAATATAATGATACCGGAAAGAAAAAAAGATATCTTTACATAATAAAGGCACGACTGTACATGTACATTATACCTTACAACTCTCACGAAGTGTTTAATTTAATATAGTGAAAACGTGGAAAATATATTTCTATTCTGTTAGTAAAACTTAGCAAAATACTTTCACTCACGCTAGATCTTTTAGTAGGAGGAAAAAAGAACAATAACCATAACTTTTCTCCGGAACTTTTCCCCTTTTCCTTTCAAACTTTTTTGCTGTTTAATCTTTTCTTTGAAAATGTAAATACGGTAGGAGAAGAAATATGCTTTTCATATAAAGTTCCAAAGCTGGAAACTTTCACAAGAGCAAAATTTCAAAAAGTCCTTTCTTTAGCATAATAATTAAATTTTATTATTCTTTTCTTTGAAATAAGTCAGAGGAACAATAGAAAATCTCTGATTTTAAACCAGTTTTCAATGAAAAAATTTGTGGAATCGTGGGAAAAAAAAAAAAAAAATGCTGCGTTCTTAAATTTTGACTTTTAATTTGTAATGTTAAGTTTAACTCTAGAAATTGGTTAAATTTAATTTTTTTCGAGGAATATTATTATCTCTAAAAACTTTTGAGTAACTAAATTATAACTGTAACAGTCCTGTACAGTACAGTTGTGGAAAAAAAAAATTAAAAACTGGTACAGATGATTGGAAATAAAGTCTGCTTTTAAAAAATGTATATAAAATTTGCTTACGAAGCCATCTACATAATAATACGAATCCTAACTTTGATTTTTTTTTCAATGGCAGTACCCAATTTTCATAGCATAAGAGAAACGTCACAACCTTCAATTAGCCTAAAAACAAATTTTCATGCAATTCATATAATAGTGTTTCGACAAATTAATTATTTTAAAATTTAATTATTTAAATTGAAGTTTCACCCCAACAGTGGCTGAGAAATTCTGCCTCTGAAACTAATGGACGGCAGGTGCTGGGTTCGAACCCAATCGCGGCCGTCGGCCTAACTGTTCGGAGTTTTCCTTGGTTTTTTTCGAACTTTGGATTTCCTTGCGTAAACACGGGTTAGGTTCCCTTAAAAAGACCCCCCCCCCCGAGGGTATCTTCTCCTTAGGGCCTATATCCCAAGTGTTGATAATTGGCCATCATAAGTACAAACAAACAAACAAACAACATAAATTTTTATGTACTTAAGAAGAAGACGTTACAAAGTTACGTACTGAATTGTTGACCGCGAGAGCCCTTTTTTTGATCAAGGAATCTTAGGCGCTACTCAAACAATCATTGAAGACTGCTATTTACAGGATAGCATAAAAAGTTTCAAAATATCCGGTCACTTCTATCGCAGACTTCCGCTTAAACCATCATTTTGCCGCTTTTTAAGCATAATTTGAAAATCGAAGAAAAATTTGAAATTATGGATTTCCATGAAGTTCAATAAATCTAAATAAATTTAAATCCATCCAAAACAAATTGTAGGTTTTAATTTACAATTTTTTGAATATCATAATTCATAACTCATATTATAAAATCATAAATACAATGTATTTGTATTTGGGTATTTCAGTATTATTGCTGCATAAAAAATTAGCACATTAAAAATATAATTTATAGAGTTATCAATAAAATAATGAAAATGTAATTTAACAGTAGCATCACAAAATTTTGTATGTTTATATTTCAAAAAAATATCATTCAAATAACTTGAAATTTGGTGTCTGGGCAAAAGTTGAGCGGAAGATTTGAAACATCTTGTTAAAATTGGATATTGTCAGAGTTCTCGCTACCGTTCACCATTTCACCAAATCGCGACAAAACACTCCATTTGTTGAGTAAAACAATTATAGGACTCGCCAAGTTGCAAATGCTCACTTTCAGCTCTTTATATGTACGTGCGCCTGTACAGTCGAGATTCTGATCCGCGTGGCTGAACGATTAATATTCATTCGCATATTCAGTCGCACCGAGTCATTTACGTAGCGCTATTTATAGGGATACTAACTCAACATCAATTCATTTTCGACACTTAAAGAATTATTCTGTCGGTATTTCTCTATTGTCAGTATATCATTATCTATCTGCAAGCTAGAGTTGTAAAATATAGACGGCTAAATATCATATAAACGTGCATTTTGGAATTTTTTTTTTTCAAATTGAGTTTCAATTTTTTAAAAAATAAGTCCGCATATGTCTATCTTAGACGTTCTGAGTTTGGCAGAGATCAATCATAAATTCTAAAAATTTTATTAAAATTTTCAATAAAAGTAATTAATTTTTTTTTTAAATTTTCAATAAAACGTCACGAAAATGACGGATCGCCCATAATTCGTTCTATTATTAAAAGCATGCTTTCGTTAAGCCTACATTGGCACGTTTCCTTCTTCTGATTCGTATTCTATATTAAAATAAAACTATATTTTAAATTTTAAAATAATATTCTGTATTTTTTAAGCATCTCGAAAATGACGAGCAATAAACATACGCACAGCATATAAACAATAAAAATAATGTTGCCACTTATCAATTTTTTATTTCTTCAAACTTTTTCTGCCGCAAGTGTTTGATGTAGGTTTCCAATCACCAAAATACTTTTATAATGAATACTAGTGCCATCCTTTGACCGTTTATGAAGTTATTTTCGCGTGTCACGAAAATGATGCATCGGCTTGCATAAATACAATTTAATTACTCATGCATGATAATGAACTTAATATTAATTTAAAAATATTTTCCTTTAAAAACAAAATTTTTTTTACAATAATTAGCAATTTTAATAAATATTATTTCATTTTTGTTAGTAGAAAAGATACTTTATATGTAGACATTTGGTTCTAAATACTGCCACAAAAATGACATTTTTAAGGTTTAAAATTTTCTAAAAAATAATGAAAATGCAATAAAATCATATTTTTTGATTTATTGATTTTTAAAGCAATAGTTCTAAAGAATAATAATAAAATTTTACATTTTATTTGCTTAAAATTAATAATAAAGGTCTAAAACACTAAAATGCACGTTTATGTGATATTCAGCCAGACGTGCACGCGAATGCAGCACACAGAAAAATTTATGGACTTTGCAGAAAATTTTAGGAAATAAACAATTTTTATTTTTTGTAAAATTTTTTTGTATCAAAAAATTAAAAATATTCTCCCAATTTTATGTACTAATTATTTACTATTAGCGCAGAATTAAAAGCAGTGGCCGATTTTCGAATTTTCGAAAATTTAAGGTATTTGATACCAAAAATTAAAAAAAATCACCAGTTTGAAATTTCGAACAGAAAAAATCGCTAGTTTTGACAAACGGTCAATCAATTTCGTCAATAGTTCGCAGAAAAAAAATCTCCAATTGTATCAAATTATTAAAAAAAAAATCACGAATTTAGCTAAAGTTTCGCGATAAAAGCGCAAAATATCGTCGAAAGATCACGGAAAAACGCAAATTTTGTCAAAGGATAGCGATCCCCCCCCATACACACAAATTTCGTCAAAGGATCGTGAGAAAAATACGAATTCCGTCAAAAAACCTCGAAAAAAAATCGCGAATTTCAATAAAGAATCGCATAAAAAACGCACATTTCAACAAAAAATCGCTTAAAAAACACGCGTTTTAACAAAGGACCGCGTAAAAAACTCTTTCTACAAAGGATTGCACGAAAAAGGTGAATTTTGACAAAAACCGCTTAAAAATGTGAATTTGGGACAAAGACCGCGTAAAAAGCACGAATTTCGTCCAAAGATTACACAAAAAACACAAATTCCATCAGAGAATCGCGCAAAAAACGCAAATTTTGTCTATGAATCGCGTAAAAAATGTAAATTTCGTCCATAAATTGCTTAAAAAACGTGAATTTCATCTATGAATTGCTTAAAATACGCGAATTTTGTCCACGAATTACGTAAGAAAACGCAAAATTCGTCGAGAGATTGCTCAAAAAACATGAATTTCGTCCATGAATTGCTAAAAACTCCACATTTCGTTCATGTCAAAATAATATAACGCGAAATTTTACGAAACGTTAAATAATTTTCAGAAGGTTTTTGACCCAATATTTGCGTGCGCAGAAATTTTTTGGTTTTATACAAGCCTGATGTGGGCACACGTCGGTAAAAACACAAACAAAATTACTCGCATCAAGTGACTAACAGAGAAAAGTTTTTCTGGAATGCAATGCAGTTCGAAATTAGCCATTTAGCATGCATTAGTTATATGTAAAGTATCATTGGTTGGTTAAATTTTTTCTAAAGGTCAAGAGTCAAAATTTCATAGCAGTTTTTAATTTTAATTTAGGCTGCTAAAAGAATGTCTTAAACATTTATGTATTTAGGTTACCTTTGAATGTACTTATTTTTGAGAATTTCTATAGCGTATGATGGAATTTCTATTTTATAAGTAATAACAAAAAAAAAAAAAAAAAAAAAAAAAAAAAAAAAGAATATTTTAGAGTATTTTGAAAAAAGAGGATATAAAAAAGGGGTTAAAGATAAATTTTTCAGTTTTTCAAGACGAATCAGTTTTGCTCACATTTCTTTTCATTTAGCTATTTTTTTTTCCTCATTCGCGAAATTGCTAATGTTAGCCCAAAGCCAACGAGAAACCTGGGCATTGCCATTGAAAAAAATTCAGTTCGGGTTCGTTTTAATATGTAGAAGGTCCCATAAGCAAATTTTATATACATCATTTAAAAGTAGTCTTTATTTTCAATTGTACGGTATCAGTAGTTTTCTTCTACGATAATTCGTTGAGGAGATAGTAGGGAAAGGTTACTTTTTCTTTTCCACGACTGTTCAATGCGTTTGTATGTACACTGGTGTCCAAAATTTAAGCATAATTGGTAATTAAGTAATTATTTTTAAGTAATGAAAGAAATATGAATCGGAATGTGCTGAAACTCCAGGTGTGTAAACAAAATAGTACGCGTCACATATTTTCGCGAAGAGTTTTCCCCGAAATCGAACAGGGGACCGTCAACAAATTGAAAAAGAACGAAGATCTTTTAGATAACCCTGTCAAAACTAATGTAGCAAAAGCGTTCAAACTGCACATTATGATTAAGTGGCTTATTGTAATGTACTGTGTTAATTTTTACAAGGATAGCATGTATACTCGTAGAGAAATTAAGGTTTTTATAAAAACAGTCCTAAATTTTTCCAAGTTTTTTGCTTATAATTTGCAGAGTTCTTATTATAAAATAATGTTCTTTTCTGAAAATAAAGACAAACATCATTGTACACAATACCCTGTCATCAGAATTTAAAAATAATAAAAATTGTATGAAAAATGAGTATGTTTAGTAAATAATATTTCATTGCGCATGCGTCAACGATATCAAAATGTCATTTGCATATTGTGTTAGCTAAATGTATAGAGCAACTTCTATAAAAGTTTCATAAACATAGCTTGAAAATTCTGAAAATGGGCGCTTATAGAATCAACTCAAAATCCGTTATTCCTAAAGGAAGCAAAAAAAAACAGGGGTTTTACCTAAATATAGTTGTACGTGCAATATTGTGTAGGCACTAAACAATGGAATATGGATACAGCCCCTCATCTTTTTGCTTCATTTAGGGAATAAAGGATTTTGATCTCATTCTATCAACGATAATTTTCAGAATTTTTAAGCTATGTTTTTAAGACTTTCACAAAAGTTTCTCTATACATTTAACTAACCAAATATGCAAATGAAATTTTAATAGCGTTCACGCATGCGCAGTAAAAAATTATTTAGTAAACCTGCTCATTTGTCATACAATTTTTATTACTTTTTAATTCTGATGACAGGGTATTGTGTACAATGATGTTTGTCATTTTTTCAAAAAAGAACACTATTTTATATTAAGAACTCTGCAAATTATAAGCAAAAAACTTAGGACTGTTTTTATAAAAACCTTAATTTCTCTACGAGTATACATGCTATCCTTGTAAAAATTAACACAGTACATTACAATAAGCCACTTAATCATAATGTGCAGTTTGAACGCTTTTGCTACATTAGTTTTGACAGGGTTATCCAAAAGATCTTCGTTCCTTTTCAATTTGTTGACGGTCCCCTGTTCGATTTCGGGAAAAACTCTTCGCGAAAATATGTGACGCGACTATTTTGTTTACACACGTGGAGTTTCAGCACATTCCGATTCATATTTCTTTCATTACTTAAAAATAATTACTTAATTACCAATTATGCTTAAATTTTGGACACCAGTGTATATAGTATAATACCTATTTAATGTATGCCTACATCAAGAACACCCCGATTTTCTAAATTTGTTTATTTCAAACGGCCTGTCCTGCTTTCCATTTCAATATAATCAGAATACATCAATAATTGATTTGTCTACCTGTGTGTTTTCTTTCCTTTGTTTGCTTTATATCTTCTAACTTCCGTAAAATTTGATCAATCACCGAAAATATTAATAGTCATAGGTCGAACTTTACATTCACAATTAACATTCTTTGTATCGTAAATAGTTTTTTTTTATTTTTTTTTTGCAGGAACACTTCAAAAAATTTATTCTATTATCGACTACTTCTCTCTAAAACTAAAAAGGAGTGAAAAGCTCACTCTTTAACAGGCATTTTCACGCTTTTTGGAGTGAATTTTATAAAAATACACTCCTTAAAAAGTAAAATTTTACACTACCCAGAAAGAAGTGAGATATTTCATTTCATTGTCGAATTTGTCATTTCATTTCATTGTCATTATAAAATAATGGGAATTTTTTATGATGTATGACAAGATTTTTGAGAAATTTTTAAATCTAATAATGCATTTAATTCATCTATTGTATCTTATTGATTAATAGTACAATTATAAAATACTAATTATTATTTTTAATGCTTTTCAAATTGGTATATATTTTTTAAATTGTATGTTAGCATTTTTTTTTTGTTTATGATTTTAATGAAACATTTAATTATAGACATTCTGAATACGTTATTAAATTATCTTTTATCGTAAACTTTTTTATATAGATGTAACTATTGGCACTGAAAAAAGAAATAATATTTAAGAACTGAAATAAAATTCTTTTTATGCCTGATGTTTATAGATAAAACTGTTTTAGTAGATATTTTTAAAAGTTCTTAGTATCAGTTATATTAGATGGAATATATTTTTAAACAAAGAAAAAATAAATCCTTTTTATACCAATAAAGTATTTTCAACAATAGAAACAGTATATATACAGTTATTTATTTTATATTTCCTAGATTAGTATTTTCCTTTAAATGTGCGGAATCTATTTAGATCGTATGCATAAAATAAAATACATACGGGAATAAAAAAATAAATTAAATATGACTTGTGTCATTTATAAACACAAGTTGTATTAATATCTGTTTTTCAGCAATAAAATTTGAATTACACATAAAAAAGAACATAACGTACATCAAAGGAATTATTAAATTAGTAAAAACAACTTTATGGGTATCTGAAAAAATAATTTTGTCTGGTGACTATTTCGGTTAATTACTTGTCCTTATGGACATTTTAAGCTATAATATATTTATGGGACTACCATTGAAAGCAAACACAAGGAAAAAGTAAGGGTAAAATATTTTAGTTTATTTCTATCAATAATTTAGTTTAATTCATATGTAACTTTAAATTAGTTTTTGCTAAATAATTCAATTAATGTTATAAACTATGAATTATAGAAATATTGTCAATAAAGTATTTTATACCAATCGTTATCACGCTTGTATTTATTTTCATTGCATGCTCTTAAACATGCGATTCTTTTAAAATTTTCATAAACCAACATAAAAAAAAGGAATTCGCTGCATAAAAAATGAACAACCATTCCTAAGAAAGAGTGACTATTCACTCATACCAAGAGTGAAAAAACGCACTCCTTTAGCAAGAGTGAATAAACACTCCTCCGAAAGAGTGATTACTCAACACTGTTTAGAGTGAAAATTCACTTCGCAGGAGTAAGTATTCACTCTTTCAAAAAGTCAGCAATTCCACTTTCGTTCAGAGTGAATAGCACTCTAAAAAGGATAGGCATATTTTGACTTTGCGATAAAGTGACTATTCGTTCCTTTTTATTTAAAGTGTTCGAGTCAAATGAGCGATATTCCAATAACGGGATTTAAGTGAATGTGAGTGGCAAAAAAGTAATAAAAGATTATTCAGTTTATACGTATAATTATTCTCAGGATATTTTCAATTATACTTTTTTCGAATCAAAAGCGATGCAAAAAATCGTTTGTGATAAACAGAGATTATCTATTTTGTCATTACCACGTGGTAATATGGGATCACTTATAAAAACATTTAAAAATACTTTGTCGACATCTCCGTCAAAAATAAATAAATATATTTATAAATATTTATCATTTTTTTTGGCAATCCCAGTTAAAAAAATAAATTAATAAAATATTCTAATCTTTGTTATGACATTATGTTGAAAATCAAAAGATGGGTAAAATTTCTAATCTTTCTTATGACATACATCGAGCATCAAACTGTATAATATGAAAGTTTTGTGTCCATCAATTTTTTAGTAACAATTGGCAGCTAATCTACTTAAAATAAAAAAAAAGTTATTTTGTTTATTTCTTTGTGAATATTATTATAATTGTTATTAAAAAATAATGAATAACTCTTTACTGCTTGACTTGATTTGCATTATCATGAGAAAAAATAATGTTTCTTTTAATATTTCTTTCACGAAAAGAATGTGGAATTCTTTATAATAAGCAATGATATCTGTCTTGTTATTAGAACAAAGTGATAATGATGATCAAAGAAAAAAAAAAGAGCTCAATAATTCTTTTGTCGACATCATTGTTGAAAGAAAAAAATATATCGCTTCGATTTTCGATCCCACAGTTAGTTAAAAAAGGATTAAAAAATCGGAAGAATTTCTAATTTCTCTCATGGCACGTGTTGCTCCTCAAACTGTCAAACAGAAAAGAAATTGATGTAACTTTGATGTCCATTTTCTAGTAACATTTGATGGGTAATTTTCTCTTAAACTTTTGTTCATTCCTTTGTATTATGATAGTTGTATTTGAAACAAATATATTAATTTTAGAGCCTCTGATGTAATTGATTTGATTTCTATTATTTTGAAAAAAAAGTTATACTCTTAAAATGGCGCAAACGAACAGGAAAAAATAATTAAAATTGAGAATTTAAATGTGACATTTTTAATCCAGGATGTAATGGCATTTGACAACGAATTTGTTATCAAATTGTGAGTAAAATGGGTTTGTTAAAAATGTGATTTCACATCGCCACTGTGTTCTGCACGTGAAAAGGCAGCAGTAATGGGTGGCCGTACGTGAAATATGTATTGTAACAAATAAAAATATTTTGTAACATATTAAAGATATCCGTTATATTATGGTTTATGAGGAAAATTTATTTGCGCTACATTTTTAGGGTTCCGTACTAATAAAGCGAAAACGGAACCATTATAAGATCATTCCTGCGTGTCTGTCTTTCTGTCTGTAACAGCCATCTTACTCATAAACTATGAAACGTGAAAAGCGCAAATTGGGGGAAGTAATAAAGACTATTGACCCACATATTTACAGATTTATTAAACGTTTACAAATATATTTAGGCGGGGAGTAAGGGGCTAATTAAGTTACTTTGTAGTCGAGTTAGGCCGGCAGTGAAAGGAGAGTGGGAAAATTTTTATTATTTTTTTTCATTTATTATTTTTTCTATTTATTTTTTATGCAGTTTTTTTGCAGTTTATATTTAACTAGTATTATTTCTTTTGTATTTTATTATTTATTATTATTAATTTTTATTTATTTATTTATTCTTGACAGCTCGCCTCTTTAATTGGTGCAGTAGGACTCTGTCCGTACAAAATACCGGACCCGCTCTAGTGGGGCAACCCACGGAGCCAGATTTTCTCGGTGGGGTACGGTAGAAAGGTGAGTTCTTGTCTCTCCCTCTCTGCAACGCTCCCGTTTGCCTTGCTATTTGGCGCAAAAATTTTCTTCCATCAGCGGCACGACTTAGCTTTTCGGCCATTCTCTGTTTTTTTCTTTTTTTTTAATCCCCTCAAAATTGCCCCAACTTTCAGCTAAGTTCAGTACCATCGTTTAGGCCCAAAAACATCGAGTCCCATTTCATCTGGTATGATGAGTACAAGGTGTGCGGCAACAAATCACATAGTTAACCCAATGTGCAATAAACCACAAAGATTACCAACAAAGCATTTAACCTAAACAGCCGACCCGGGTACTTATCTTAGTGGTTCGCCACTTTGCCGGCTAAAATTACATCATGTAAGCTAATGGCCCCTGGTGCATGTAAAATCCGTCGTGGGTGCAAAGTCCACCAAGTTACCTGTGAATTATACCTCTGGAGGTGCCTTGCCAGGTGAAGGTCTCGTCATCTCATCAAGGCTCTAAATTACGAGACCATCTTGCGAAACCATTTGCAGTTCAAACAGCTGGATGTGCCATTAAATAACAGGCGAAACAAAGTATGCTCAACGACAAGCAAATACTGAAGAAATGATGGCATGCGAAGCAAAGAAATCAGGTTTATTGCCGCTACGCGGCAATTAGGCGGTCGTCCGCCCCGATACCAGGTATCTACTAGCCCGTTAAACTGAGATCTATCGGCAGGTAGGGGCATGGTCATCGGTTAGAAAGAAAGAAAATTACTTGAAGAAAAAAAAAAACATTTCTTTGTGTATCGTGTGCTTTATCAAATGAAAGCTTTCGTTACGGTGAACTTAATTTTAGGTATTATATTTTTTAGAGATAATCATTGAAAATATCGTGCAAAAATATGTCTTCCCATCTAAATTAGAATCTACTGAAACTGAAATTATGAAAAAAAAAATTAGAGGTTATAAATATTACTTTAAACCTTGCAGGAAAACTATAGCGATTACTCCAGGTCGCATATTTCTGGCGAAAAGCACAGTTTTCTGTTACACACATATTTGCAGTTGTGGGTATTGAGCAAAGGTGTTGAGGAGCGTTGGAGGTACATATCATAGCAGAAGTATAAAAACATTGTTATTAATGATTTTTGAAAAAATTCGTCGCTAATTATACGAGATATTATTTCTTTAAGAAAGGGATGGTTTGAATATAAATATTGACGGAGGCGCATACTCTGCATAGTATCGGCTTTTAAAACCTAGATAACAAGTTTTAATAATATATTTGTATAATGCAATATCTAGTAGCAGTATAAAAGCCGTAAACTTCATACTGTTTCAACCATACTAAATTTAATTAGAATTAATCACATAAATCAGGGTTCATATGCATAAGAAAAAAAAATATCCATTTTAGTACCAGGAGTTTTTTTTTTCAAATATTATTTGACTTATTAAATGCAAAACGTTCCTCACTTCAGATATAGCAACCACAGCGTTACGGAATTTTTGGTATTAAAATGTCTAATTTTAATTTAATTCCTTATTCATGCGAATCCTTCATAAATACTGAAAGGTTTAAAAATAGTTTGCATTGAGTGTGTGTCTCATTACGAGCTCTTGTGTATTTAAAATTTAATAAAAAAATTATCGGAAAAAACCCCGCTACACACCAAAGCGGCTTTGCAAATTAGCGAATTCCTTTCTACGCAAGATCCTTTAGCACAATGCCAAGTTTAAACATTGAACAAGGGTTTTGTGTTATTTATATTGAAAAAAAAGGTTATTACGACTCTGAATTTAGTTTTATGGAAAGCCAAATGAAGTTTAAATATGCAGTATCTTTTATTCTCATCACCAAGTTAATTTCCGTATAATTAGATAAGGATAAGTTTAAAAAATTATAGTTATACAGAATAGCAATATTTGATATCTTTAAGCTTCACATCTCTTTAAATTTTTATAGTATACCAATTCATATTTTACTAGCATATTCAGCTATAACCAACACTATTTTGTATATATTTTTTACAAAATCGTATTAATCTTTCCGCAAATATTTTCTTTTAATAATGCATTTAACTCCTTTGCGATGAGCGCATTTTGCATAACTTTTAATCTATAACCACCGATTTTTCGAAACAGAAAATATTTTGTACACAAATTGCGAAAATGTTCCAATTAAATAAGATAAACTTTACAATAAAAAATAACTGGTGAGAATAATGAAAAATTCTGAGAATTTTAAGTGGCATGTATACCAGTCATTCGTCCACAAAGGGTTAATAATACATATGTTTACCGTACGGAACCCTTTAAGCGCGAGTAATATCCGCACTTGACCGTTTATTTTTATGTTAATAATACTTCCACGGACGGCTCAACGCCATTATGGGGACATAACATAACCAGTTAGTGAGGCTGAACGTAAAATGTACCAGTGGACTAATGAAATTTATTTTTAAATTGTGTGTATCATAGAATAATATATACTATAGATATTAAAATGTATGAAAATTACCATCTACTTTCATATCTAATGAGCCTAATTTATTTTAATTTAGAAAAAAAAATTATCCTTTACATTTCCTTTACATTTACATACATCCTTTACATCCTTTTATTTTTTGCGCCTATGATCATTTTTTGAATTATCAAATCTATTCTTTCCCCCAAAATTATATTAACTTTGCTTGTAATAAATACAGTTAATACTTGCTTATTTCTCACGAAGAAACATTTAAAATGAAATCTAGAGCATTATAAAGCTATTAGTTAAATATTTTTATTTTATGCAGATGAAAGATAATTTCAAATTTTATAGAGATTCTTAGCCCCTAACAAGACTTTAATGGACGCGAGGAACGGCAGGTTTTTCCAAAGGTTGCGCCGGTAATGGATATTTTAAATGTAATGGGATTGATACACATAACAGAGATGGACTACAAAATTCTTAGAATTAAAAAAAAATGCAATTTAACAAATTAAAATTCCGAAAAAAAAAGACCATTTAGAAAATGAAATTTTTAAAGACTAAAATTTTAGACTTATAAAAGAATTCTTTAAAAAAAATAATAATGATAAACATAATTTTTATGATGATCAAAACGTGGATGCGTAATAATAGAATCATATATTACGTACGCCATGAAATAAAGATTAATAATTCATAGACCAGTCATAAACAAATATTAAATGAAATTTCAGTTTTACTATTTTAGGTACTGCAAATATTTTAAATTGTAAACATTGCACATTTTCAATTTTTTCATCGTCGTATAGGAAAAAATATACTTTTAAATGCAATTTGTTTGAAAGCTGTATCTCAATTTGTTTCTGAATTATTAATTTTTTTGTCATTTTTCTTTTCTTTTGTTATCGGGACAGTAAAAGTATTCAATTTCTGGCTATTAAACATGGACCAATCAGAAAGCGAATAAAGTACGGACATCCCAAGATATCTTTAGAGCGAAAACAACAACTATTTTCCAAATGGTTAATAAATGGTATTTATAGCACGTTTACAGGGACGCAGCACAAACAAAATTCATTGGATTCTGATCTACAGGAAAAAAACGATTGCAGTGTATTTTAACGATATGATACTTCAAACGTAGTGAATTTTAAATGGATTAATGAGGTATAATACAGCATGTTTTCTATAGATTATAGAGTGCGTAGAATCTATCATTCATTAACTGAAATGCCTCAACATATACGGTTAAAGGACTGAATATGATCGATAAATGTTGGAAGTGTGCTTTCTGCCATTGAATGCATATTATAATTTATCCCATTTTAAGTGGTGTCTATAAATTCTATAGATCATATACAACAAAATGTAAAAAAAAAAAAAAAAAAAAAAAAAAAAAAATGTTAAAAAAGTGAATGTGAATCATAACTACTGCAAGCGTGCTTTCGGCAGTAAAAAGCAATTTAAATTTTATCTGATTTTAAATGTACTTGTTGGTGTATATAAATTATATTGATCACATATAGGATAGCACGAAAAAAAATAGAACACGTTAAGAGATTTGAATAGCAATTGCTGAAAATGGTTTATTTACTGATTTATTTGTAATTAAATTGTTTATTAAGACATTTTATTACATGAAAAAGAAACTTTTAAAATAATCTGTTGTTATTGAAAAATGTTTATCAATCAATGCATAATGCATTATTATTATTATTTTGTTTTATTTTAGAGGTTTTTAAGGAGCGATGGTGATGGGCGATCTACAGATAAAAAAAAACAATAAAGTTTCGCATTGTTAAGAGGGAGATGGGAACTGTTTTAGTTTGAAGATTTGAATTTCATTGTTCGTAACATAAATGGAAAAGATGCAGTTTATTTATCCAAAGAAGCCTTATATATATCACTTAAAAGCCACTTACATAAGCGTAAGCCCATTACATAAATTCCGTTCAAATCAATAATATTCATAACCAAAAACGGTTATCTTAACACTTTACCGACCGGCAGCGGTGCGAACATTCTATGCCCTTTCACCGCCCGATCAGTCGGAGATCGTCCGAAACACCGGCTTGGTTTCGGCTTAGACTGACGCGCGGGAATATATGCGCTTTTCTTAAACTCTTTCCATTCATTTCTAAGGGCTAAAGCTTATAAAAAAGCACCGATTATCTGAATAAAGAATGCTTGCTGCTTGCTGCTATCTACTTGTCAATCTAACCTAACCATATCTAACAGAAAGATCAAAAGTCGATTAATCGACGACCGGTCGGTAAGCGCTGGGGAGCGAACGTCGATTAATCGATGGCCGGTGGGTAATGTGTTAAATTAAAAATCTTTACTGTTTATAAATAGGAATACTTAAGAAAATTTTCCTTTAACGTTTGATTATCATTATATATGTTTTTGAAAACAAAATTCAATATTTAGCTTAGCGATGCAGATGAATAGGTGCAATTTGTATCACTTGATACATTTAATTATTTCCCCTGATTTGTGGGAAGACTCCTTTTGTGTAGGTATGTACTGTTAATTATAGTCGGAATTGTCTATCCCAAAATTGTCTATATCATAAATGTTAATACTTCAAAATTCGCTATCATAGGGCCAAAATTAAATAACAATCTCTGCCCCTCACGAGAATTCTAAAAATATAGATTTTCCGAAATGTATACAGTTAAAAAAAGAGATATAGGCATCGTAATTTTCAAACAAATAATTGAGTTTCACCACTACACTCTTGGATATCTGCAACTAAAATTCCCAATCCAAAGAGCATAAAAGCAACACCTGTTCGGCGGTATGCACACAAACGTAATAATCTTGATGATTCAATTTTGTAAGCAAAATTATAATTTAACAAATTACAAAGACTATTTGGAAAATGATATTTTCAAAGATTAAAATTTTAAAGACTTATAAATAAATTTTATATTTAAATTATTATTAATAATAAACATAATTTTTAAGATGATTATAACTAGTCATATATTACGTACGCTGTGTATTAAACATTAATATTCTTAAACCAATCATAAAAAACAACAACAACAGTAGATTAAAGATAGAAAATTTTAACTGTTTAATGTGCAATTTTATTTGTTGGAGTTAATCAGACTGAGTTCCGAATGCCTCATATTACATACGACATGGATTAAGCATTAATATTCCTGGACCCTTCACAAACAAATTTCGAATGAAATTTCAGTTTTACAATTTTCGGAATTGCAATTTTTCAACTTATAAATGTCACACATTTTAAATTTTTACACCGCTGCGTAGAGAAAAAAATGCACTTTCAATAAAAATTTGTTTGAAATCTCTATCACAATCTGTTTTTAAATCATTAATTGTTTTAAAGTTTTTATTACTCTTTTTGTCATTGTGGCAGCAGAAGTATTCCATTTTTGGATATTTAACTTGGAGTAATGAGAAAACGAATAAAATAAAAAAACAGAAGTATTCCATTTTTGGACATTAAACTTGACCAACGTGGAAACGAATAAAATTAAATAAGTTGCGGAATTCAACCAATAAAAAGATTGATATACTTTAGATTTCCCATTTCTCTTCCGAGAACCACTGTTTTTTCCAAATAGTTAATAAGGATCTATATATCTGAAAGTGTAACAGAATTTAAAGTTTCATTAAATTTCGCGCATTAGTTTTTGAGATATAACTGTCCCCGAAATCCTAAAAAATACAACATCGGAGCGCCACCTGCTATGATATTTACATGAAAAGCTAATGAGCACCAACTTACTTCAAGTTCTGACAGAATGTGAAGTATGATGAAATTCCATGCCTTAGCTCTTAACCCATTAGTGCCTAGCGTCACTTTTAAGGGACGCTTCAAAAGGTGCATGTAGCACTGTTTTTGACACCGGTAAAAAAGAACAGCAATCTTTATTTTATTTAATTGAAACATTTTCGTAATTAATGAACTAAACTTAATTCTTTTAAAAAATAGTGGTGGCAACCGAATAAAATTTGCGCAAAAGGTGGTGGGCACGAATGGGTTAAGATATGACTTTTGCTAAAATCATGTAAATCTTAAAACATGCAGCGTAACAGTGACCTTTTTAGGCGATTTACACCAAAACCTAATCAACAACAAATTATGTCAACATCTAACTGGATCTGAAGTTTCATGAAAATCCGTACTTGAGATAGAATGATTGACTATATAGACCGCACAGACCACCCTTCCAAAATACATTTATGTAAAGTATTAATTACTATTAATATTACTTATCGAGTGTTACCTGCCATATTTTTATGCTACGATTTTCGGGTGAGGTAATAGTTGGTATCCTTTCTTTGTTTTTTCATGACTATAACTTGCTACATGTATTAGTTTTATTATTAAGCATGTATTTGTCTTTTATTGTCAAACTAAATCTATACATTTATTCTACAAGCAGTTAGTTTTTTTTACCCAATGATTGGTATTTAAAAAAATTACATTTCACATGGCTTCTTATAAAGTTACCTTTACATATAACACATTTTTTACTAAATAGAGCAACTTTCCAACTTTGTAATTGACTTTTTTGTCTGCATGTCGCACCGTTTCAGAGATAGAAATTCTGATTTTCAGATTGCTTCTAAGGGATGTGCGAATATTTCATCGTACAACTCATACCCCATACCCGTTTTGTTATACTTTAGTTAGATATTACTTTGTGGCTGTAGCTAACTTGGTTCAGCAACAATTTGAGGCAAACAGAAAGTAATTAATGACTTTGTATGAAACGTTTTTCTGCCGATTGAAATTTATCGTCGTCCCACACATCTCTCGATTATACTTATAGTTTGGCTACTTTACAAAGAAACAAATGCATTACTCATGAATAGATTTTATTATAGATGGTGTTCTGGGATTATTGGGACAAACTTTAAAGGCAGATAGGGGACATCATAAGGATTCAGATTTGCATAGCAATTTATGGTCAGAAATACTTTACTGCCATGATAATAACAACACAAAACACAACATAGACAGGACAAGAATAAGAGAAGAAAACACGTCTATTATGCTAAGTACAGCAAACTAAGATAAAAGAATATTAAAGAGAGAACTAGTGTCCTTAAATTATGTGTTCAAAATTACGACCCGAGTCGTGATACATGGAAGTGTATTTCCTGCGCATGGAAGATCTAATGTTCTTGAAAATACTGGGAGTGTCCCGGGCTTCTCGAGCAGCTACCATGATGAATGTAAAAAGTTCCTCAGCATTTTCCAGCATTGTCCCGGCATTTTTACAGCACGAATAATAATAAATCTGTTTTTTCTCCCTATTCGCGTCCTTTCTTTCTTGCACTTTTTGTCGTCACTACCGCGCCGGGAAAGTGTTTCCGACCAATGGTTTGTATGCAAATCTGAATCCTTGTGATGTTCCTACCTCACATTAAAGTTTGTTCCAATAATCTTGGGACACCCTGCATTTGAAGATACTATAACATTAAAAAATGTATTTACCTATTCAGAGTTATTTTTATTTGTCTATGTTTTTACTTTCTGGTAAGTGCAAAAATATTACTGCTTTCCATTTTATCAAACAAAATATAGTAATAAGACTATATTATTATTTATAAGTATGTGTGCATAAGCTACAAATTCTTTTTATCTTAATTTTATGTATAAGTTATTTTAAATTATCTGATATTTACTTTTGATGATACAAATGGATAACGTAATTATGTGATAAGCATTTGTGTAAATAAGAATATAAATAAGAATAAGAGTTAAGAAACTATCCATCAGAAAAGAAAATACGAGGGCAATTCGGAAAGTAACCCCCGTTTATGAATAATAATAAAGAAAACTAATGAAAGGAAGCATGTTTTATTATTTACGTATGAAAGACATGTTCTTCAGCTACTTCTCAACATAGTTGCCGTATTAATTAAAACAATTATCATAACGGTAAATCAGCTTTGAAATTTCATCGTCACAGACTTCTGCCGCCGGCCTATTCAAATGTGATTATTTTTAAATTCAGCTCGCACCACTCTTTCAATCCAAAGAATTTTAACATATTCTTTTATTCATATTGACAAATTCCGAATTGCTCTCGTAATATTTTACTTGGCCCACTATTTTTTAAAACATTTTTGGTAGTACATTTACAAGCGAATTATATATAAAAGTATGTTAAAATACTTCTGATTGAAAGAGTGGTGCGAGTTGAATTTAAAAATAATCGCAGTTGAATAGGCCGGCGGCAGAAGTCTGTGACGATGGAATTTCAAAGCTGATTTAATGTTATGATAATTGTTTTAATTAATACGGCAACTATGTTGAGAAGTAGCTGAAGAATGTGTCTTTCATACGTAAGTAATAAAACATGTTTCCTTTCATTAGTTTTTTTTAAATTCATAAACGGAGGTTACTTTCCGAATTGCCTCGTAGTTTGCAGCAGCTGGTATATACGTGTTCGTAAAAATTCAGCACAATGTTTCAAATTATAGGAGCTATATCATGTGTCTCAGCGTTTAGTTTAAAGGATAAACTAAATGCATGTTTTCTTTTCTTCTGCAAGGTATTAATTCAGTTCTTTTAATCAACATCTTCTCTTTATTATTTCAGATGAAACATAATGGCCGTGATTCAGATAACCTTTTTGCTGTTCAGCGAAACGAGATTGACCAATCAGAAGCCAGCATTTTTGCAAACTTTTCGCTGTTTGAAAAAAAAACATTAGGCCTTTTTCTTGATCAATCCTTAGTTGTCAACCTCCCAATTTTTTTGATACCAATATTTTTTATCCAGAAATATTTGCTTAATATAATCGCACAGTTTATGCAGTTGAATAAAGCGAAAATTTCTGGAAGATTTTACTGGTGTCAAAAAAAAAAAAAAAAAAAAAAAAAAAAAAAAAATCGGGAGGTTGTCAACTATGAATCTCATTTTGTTAAACAGCGGAAAATATATCTGGATCTGGCCGAAAAGTCGCTTTGTTAAAGAAACATAATATTAAAAGTCAAATCGATTTGTATCAATCGCATTTTGATAAGACAATTTTTTGCATTAGTTAGCGGGATATATATATATATATTTTTTTTTTTTTTTTAAATCCATGGCTGTGCAATTTATTGCAGTAAGAAAATCAAGTTAAGTAGTAAAGTCAAGTTAAGTTTAATGTATCCTTAATGTGTGCTTAAATTTGCTTAATGCACGTAATGCATGCTGTTTACAAAAATGTACCTTTTTCAAGTTGCTTTGTTAATGAAACATAATAAGTCGATTATTGTCAAATCGATTTGCAGCAGTCACATTTGTATAAGATGATTTTTTGGTTTTGTTAATAGAGAGATATTCTTTCTTTTTTTCCCCCATGGATGCACAATTTATTACGGTTAGAAAATCAAGTTAAGTATCCTTAATGTATTCTTAATGAATTGACAAGTATGTTTAAAGCCTGTAATGTATGCTGTTTGAAAATATGCACTCTTTTCACTGGCAAATCTATCTGGATCTGTTCAATAAGTCGCTTTGTTAATGAAATATAATAAGTTGATTATTAAAAGTCAAATTGATTTCATCAGTTACTTTTTGATAAGATGATTTTTTGGGTTTGTTATTATAGGAATATCCTCTCTTTTTTCAATACAATTTATTTCAATAAGAATATCAAGTTAAGTAAGCGATTCATCATGGATAGAAATGCACATGGATACTTGATTTTCTGATTAAAATAAATTTTAATCTTCATTACATGTTTTTAGTTTTGTTAGCAAAAATGCATTTGCTTTTTAATGCCACAAATGCATTAGCGACGAGGATAACAAAAAAGATAGTCTGCTGCGGTACCTTTCGTCTTAGACCGCTAATGTCACGCGGGTCTCTTTTTCGTTCACTTGCATTGATGGATTTGAGCATCACGTGACTCTGGCAATCTAAAAAAAGAGATACGTGTATCTCATCGTGGTAGCCTGTCTTTTTCGTTAGTCTCGCACCAGGGATTAATAACGTACTTAATCTGGTGATTGATTATCGAAAAAATAACATCTTATGACTAAAAAATACGTGCAAGGCTTCATTTAATAGTAAATCAAGGACGATTGTAATTATTGGAAGTGAAATTTTTTGCTATTTCTGGTATTTCTGGAATAGCCTGGATAACTTAAATGTTGTGAAATTAGGGGAGCTGTAACCACTACCATATGATAATCGTTTACTGCATAGTCGTTTTATTATTGGTATTCAATTTTCCCACAATTCTTAATTATTCGGAATTTTTTTAATTTCTTACTAGCTTAATTTGTCACTTGCTTATTTTTTAATTCATTGAATTTACATGTTTATTATATTATTATATATTATTATATTTAAGTGGAATTATGATATTATTTATCTGAATTATCGTTATAAAAATATCGTGAATCAGGCTGAAAAATTCTTTTAACATTTAATCGAAACGTGGTACCAAAAAAGTTCCCACAACTTAAGATTCTGAAATATTATTCCAACTTTTGGTGCACCGGGTAATCCAAAACAATGCGAAAGTTCCATGAGTTCTAAAATGTTAAACTCTAATCTTATAAATTGTTAAAGAAAAAGAACTGGTAAATTTTGAAAATAAATAGGTAAAATATTTAATTATAAAATGCCTGCAGTTATTGTTTTTAAACAAAAGTTAATCATATGGCGATCTCTGTTTCCAAGCCTGTTGCGAAATTCGAATGCACTGAAAAAAAAAAAAAAAATTACGGTAAAAACTGCTGGCAGCAATGTTGGAAGCAGTTTAAAAATTGCATTACAATTTTAACGGATTTTTTTTTAGATACCTCTTGATTGATAGCCATTGTTTTAATCACTAGAGGCTAGCGGCCTGATATCATCGTATTCTTAGCAGCACATTGAGAGCGCATAGAACTATTTATGATTAGCTGTTACTATTGTCCTAAAATACATGGAAAGTTTAACAATTATTAAAGTTTCACCAGAATCGGGATTTAAAAAAAATGAATTGTACTACGTTTTGGTGCTTCTTTTTTTCTTGAATCATCAAATGGTTCAACGTTTAATAAAAATTCATTTTTTCAACTTAAACTATTTAATAACTGATGTATAAAGTTTAACTGGTATTGTCTTTTCAACATAGTCGCAAGTTTTGAAAAATGAATTGAACCATGTTTTGGTGTTTCTTCTTTTCTTAAACCCGAAATGGTTCAGTTTTGAATGGAATGTTTTTTTTTGCACTGAGCTGTGAGTAAATTTTAGCATAAACTATTTAATAATTGAGGCAGAAAGTTTAACTGTTATTAACTCTTTAACATAATCGGAATTTTTGAAAAATAAAGTGAATCATGTTTTGAAGCCTCTTCTTCTTTTTTAAAACATCAAATAGTTCAGTGTTAAATTGAACTTTTTGCACAGAACTATAAATAAATTTCAATATAAACGTATTAATAACTAACGAGGTAAATATAACTAAAAAGCTATGACTGAAAGTACTTTTATTAAAAGGAAAGCTTTCATCTATAAATTAGCTCTTTATAATCAGTAATTTTTTTTTTTATAAATGTTCTTATTTTTTAAAAATAAGTACTATTCTTAATACATATTAATTGAACTTTATAAATATAATAAACAATAATAATAATTTTACTAAAATTATATAGTATATATATTTGTTATTTTGTTTTAATAATTTTTTTTATATTATTTAATATTTTTTCAAACTAATGTCTTGTCTCTTCAAGTTTTGTTAATATAGCGTTGTTAATTTTTGTAAACAATGCAATTTTATTCTATTAAAAAATAAAATTCGTCTCAAAATCTAATTTTGCGAAAGCTAATGTGAAAATAATTAGATTTTGTTTCCGATGTTGACACAGACAAGAATAATGAAAGTAGGTTAACATGTTTTATTTATGTTTTTAATAATTAGTTTGTTGTTAAAAGATTTTATCGCGTGTAAAATTATCTAATACTTTGCATGAAGAATTGTAATTATAATCATTTAGGTAACTTTAAACTCAGCTGGTATGCAAAAAATTTAATCTTATTTTCACGGAAACTGATCTTTGAAATTAATTTAAAGCTTATTTATAAAATACTGTGTGTTGAAATATGAATCATGAAATTTATTTCATTATGGTTCACTTTAAGGATAATATTAAGGAAAAATGTGGAGGTAATATTAATGTATTTTTAAGTTAAGTATTTTTATGAGTGTATATTAATTTTTTGTACATTTTACATTAGATTTTTTTTTACTAATGAAATACTACTTTAACGGTCAAATGGCAAAATGGCTCTTTTCACTCACAGAAATTATTATTTTTACTACTATGAGATTAAACTCATTGCACATAAAAATGCATTTTATTAATAGATTTGAAATATATCATGTACAGCATGATAAGCATTGAAGTTTTATCCTAAAGCCCTAAAATAAAACGAATTAAAAATGGATTATTTGTATCCGAGTTTATTACAGATATAGTTAATATTTACGTATGTATTACGTATAGTTAATATGTACGTTCAGTTAGTTTTTCAATTTTTATTTTACATATTGCGTAGAGTTCATTTACTTAAGAATTTTGCCTGATCCAAACTCAGTATCAACAAAATGAAAAAAATATGAAATCTTAACATCTTTATGAGGAAAAAGGAGTGTTTTAAAAAGTAGTATGTCATTTTCTGTATTTTGGGGTAGCATGACCATAACGGTTTTTTACGCAACTAATCTCTATGTAAAAAAAATAATAGGCATCCAAAATTCAACCGTTCAAACAATGTAAATGATCCTGTTGCCACCATTTTGAAGAAATTTCATAATTTTTTTAAAAATTAAAGTGTGAAAATAGGGATGTTTAAAAAAAAAAGCTAGTATATTATGAAGTAAAAAAAGTAACTATATGTTGATGAGTATGCTGGCGTTATATCAACGTTGGCAACAATGTAAGAAATCCATTTCTGTTTTCGAAAACTCAATTTCTTTCCCCATCAATCAAATGTTATTATTTTTAAAAGAAAAAGAAGGCATATTTAAAAAAAATAATAGAATCATTTTCCAAGACTTTCATACCAATAGCATTGATTTTAAAATAATTAATTTATAAAAAGCTTTTACATGAAATTATTAGAGATGGTTTAAAAATAAACGCACTAAAAAGTTTCATCATGATGTGTGTGATTATATTTACTTAGCATTTGTTAAACAATATTATAAAAAATGTTATTACAAATTAATTTTCATCCGGGAGGAAGATTGAACAACAACTTGTATGCATACTACTATAATAAATGAAAATGCGTCAGATATGAGAGGTAAAAAATATTTAAATTCAAATAAAATACTTCCGCTTCATACTTGCTCTAAAATACATTGATTGCCCAAAAGAATAAATGAGAACAAAGATTAAGGATGCTTAAATACGTTGCTTAAAATTAACGATGTAAAAAACACTGTTTCATTAATATCAGAGAGAGACAAAAGTTTCTTTATGGTTTTTTTCAAACCTTTACCTCAAAACTATTTTACTGAAGAAATACTTTCATAATATTTCGCTATTTTATTTTAAACTATGAAATGTTAGATAAATATATAAAAAAATATATAAATATACATATATATTATATATTTATATATATATAAACATATAATATATATATATATATATATATATATATATATATATATATATATATATATATATATATATAAAATATGCTATTATATATTTATATATATATAAATATATAAAATAAATAAATAAATAAATAAATAAATATGTATAAAGAAATATATAAAAAATACCGAGAAATACCCAAATAAATTTAATTATTGAGACATTTAAAAGAAATGCCTTCACAAAACATACATGATATAAAAATATAAGCTAGAAAAATATTGATTGCCTTACAGCAGAAAATGAACAATTTCACTTTTGCTAAACATTGATAAATAGTCTTCAAGATCTAGACAAGGAAATGTTTTTATTCAGAGTATCCGAAATAAAGCAGTGTATGATTACTGAAATGATTTATGGTCTCTTTTGGCAATATTTTCACTGCTATTCTCCAAGCAAAAACTGTACTCTAATTTTATTTCCCTGTCAAGCAAAAATGATGTGATTAATCATCCTTGACATCCGAGGGCGTCATCAAATTTGGGAACTATAGTTCAGATAGTTCGTTGTTGTTTAAGAAAAATAGTTTTGAAATTTTCATAAGGGTAGGGATCAATATGTACCTGAGCGAACCGGAATGATATTCCGGTTCGTGAAAATATGAAAAATATTATTCGCGTTTTGTGAAATTATGACAAATATTGAGAAGACTTCCATAAACTGGTCCGGTTTCAATGCTGGTGTCATACCGATGTTGAAAAAAAGTAAGCAATCCACATTTCTGTTTTCGAAAACTTAAATTTGTCTCCCCAGCAATTAAATTCTAATATTTTGGAAATTAAAAAAAGACACATTTTACTGCATAAAAATAATTTACAGCAACTTCAAAATAATAGCATCTTTTTCTAAGACTTAAATAACCATAGTATTGATATTAAAGTAAATAATTTATAAAAAGCTTTTACATGAAATTTTCAAATATAGTTTTAAAAAGAATCTACTAAAATTTTCACCATGATGTGCATGATTATATTTACCTAGCACCTTTTAAAGAATATTATAAAAAGTGTTATTACAAATTAATTTTCATCCCAGAGGAAAAGCGAGTAACAACAGGTATGTATATAAACACTAGATGAAAATAATAATAGATGAAATTGAGTCAAATATGACAGGTAAAAAATATTTAAATTCTAATAAATTATTTACTCTAAAATATATTGATTGCTCAAAAGAATAAATGAGAACGCACATTATGGATGTTTTAATACACTGATTTAAATTAACAATGTAAAAAACATGGTTTCATTAATAACAAAGTAAGGCAAAAGTTTCTATGCGGTTTTTTTCAAACCTTTATCACAAAACTATTTTACTGAAGAAATACTTTCATAATATTTCTTAATATTATTTTAAATTATTAAATGTTAAAAAGGTACAGAAAAGTGCTTGAAGAAATTAAATTATTGAGACATATCTTTAAAAAAATGACTTCACAAAAGATATATGATATAAAAATATATGCTAGAAAAATAGGAATTGCCTTATAGCAGAAAATGAACAGTTTCCCTTTTGCTGAACATTGATAAATAGTCTTCAAGATTTAGGCAAAGGAAAGTTTCTACACAGAGTATCCGAAATAAAGCAGGGTATGATTACTGAAATGATTTATGGTCTCTTTTGGCAATATTTTCACTGTTATTCACCAAGCTAAAACTATACTCGAATTTTATTTTCATGCCATGCAAAAATGATGTGATTAATCATCCTTGACATTCGAGTGCATCATAAAATTTGGGGACTGTAGTTCAGCTAGTTCTCAGTTGTTTAAGAAAAACTTTTGAAATTTTCATAAGGGAAGGGCTCAAAATGTACCAGAGCACCGGAATGATATTCCGGTTCGCAAAACTATGATATATGAGGAGTCCAGAAGCCAAGGGGTATAAGTGACAAAATTGAAAAAAATGAGTTAAGTGCACAGACTATCTGGAAATAAGTCTATTTATTTGTAGGTAAGAAGTTATGAGTGGTTCTTTAATTATATACTGTGTTTTAGGGGTCTGTTACTTAACTTCTTTCCCAAAAGTGTGAAACGCTTGGAGGCCAAAGGGTATAGGTGCAATTGCATCCATTAACGTCTACAGCAGAAGTGCGACCAACGGCATACAAGGCTATTTGCTTTGTTATACATTAAATAAATGCATTTTAACTGTTAGCATGTGAGAAAATCATGCTTTAAGTGTAGATTTTGAAACACTTTCCAACACTCTCTGAAATCTTTAAGACATTCGCTGCCGATCACCCGCCAACATTAAGGGACCACTCACGAGCCAGCGCGTGATGTGGGATAGTGTCTCAATAGCCAGTCACGCACTGGCACGGGGAAATCTTTCACTGTTTCTTTGTTGTAAAAAGTAAATCGGCTTCTGGGAAAAACCCACTTCTACAGTGCGGCATTAACTATCATCACATCTTCACGTAAGCGGGAGCGAACGTGTTAAAAATCTTTGCTATTTAGGGTAATAGAGTGTTAATGTCCATAACCAAGTATGTATTCTAATAATTTTGAACAGCCCTAGGTTTTATCTGTCGGTTGCTATGCACTACTTAATGGGGAAATTTAGGTTAGCAAGAAAACGCATAACAGTTTGAAATTTCTGTTTCAGCAGTTTTTACTAATAGATGGAAACACACTTGTATACTTTTGTTTATCCTGTAGTTTACCTTGAACCTTTATTTTACGCCAGTATATAGCTAAAATTTAGTTAAAACTAAAATACTCTTAAGACTACTGAAATCACATTTCCAGAAATTATCATAAATAGATGACAATGCATAAAATTTTGTGCATGACCCTGTATATCATTTTATCAATGTTTTGCTAGCATTTCTTAGCAAACTGAATGTAGTTCAGCATAGAAATATATTACTTATTTAAAAGCAATCTTTAAGTAAATTACGCTCATATTCAGTAACCTTTACGAAATCTTTTGTATAGCTGTGTATATGAACTATAGAATTTATATGAACGTATGCATATATATTAATATGTATAAATTTAGTGAAATTTACAAGCGCAAATCATAATTAAAAATGCATTTCGTCCATCCATCAATCATCATCGATAATATACAGTACTTCGGATAGAATATACTATTTGAAAGCTTTTTTGTGTCCCTGTAAATACTGAGTACTTCGTATTATGCGCGAAATAACTTATATTAAGCGTCTGCAATGTATATCAATTTTATTATACATGAAAATTGTAATATAATTGAAATATATTGTAAAAAATTCCCTCTTTATCATTAGGTAATGTAAATCTTTTGTGTAGCCCTGTAAATAAAACATATCTATTCTTTTCACCACATATTTTACAGAATGTTTATTTTAATGCAATTCGTAAATGCATATAAATTTTAATGTGTTTGACAGGTTGTGACTTCTTTAAAATTCATTTGAAGCAATTTTTCCCATAACCCATAATTTAACGAAAAACTTTTGATTGTCCCTGTAAATAAACTAATCGTGTTAGAAACTTCATTTGCAATAGGTTTGTGTTGAGGTAAATGTGAATAATTCCCAAAAATTTCAGGGCAATCCGAGTATATTTACGATAGTTAAGGCACGGACAGGGAAACTAAAATCACATTTACTTTTCAATTTTATTGGAAAGTGTTAAAAAATATAAAATTTCAATGTTTCAAAATTTATAATAAAATTTTAAAACTTATATTAGAACAAAATAATTTCCTTTCATTCATTTACATCAACATCGTTCATTTTTTTTTTTTTTTTTTGTAAATTCATTTTTTATTTCACAATTTTTCCGTTTTTAGAATTTATATTCAAACAAGATTTTGTCCTTTCATTTATGTGTATCAACATTGTTCTTAATTTTTTCATAAATACAATTTTCTATTTCATAATTTTTGCATTTTTTGTGCTCATTCGGCAATTGTACCTTTAGCTTCCAAGAACTTTTCATTACTGTTTGGAAGCCAAGGGATACAAGTGCCGAATGATGATAAACATTGCTTACAAGGAAGGTCTCCATACGGGCATACTCAGAAAAATCTGAAAAAATTACAAAATGATCTTCTCATATAGTTATATATGTTTATAAAAAAAATTTCGGCGGAACCCCCTTATAACGTCCGAAAAAAAAATCGTTTATTTGGCGATTTATCACAGGTTGGCGAAAAAACGAAATTTTGAAAAATACGCTTTTACGCTTCGAATAATTTTTAAAGAAAAAACTTTCTATGTTCAATTTATTTAAATAAGTTTAGTTTAAGTAATTTTAGTTTTGCATTTTTACTTTACTTTAAGTGTAATTTTGTCATATACGTTTATATGCACTTATAACAAAATGAAATTAATATATTTTATCATTTAAAACACAATTTAAATTGATTAAAATTGTTCCAAATTGAAACATACACTGTTAAAAATCTGCTGCATTTTGTTGCAACGCACTCCCTTGCTTGCATAGAAAACGGTTACTTGGCCGTGAAATGGAGCTTTCTCATTGGTTGGAATAGAGACATTATATACAAGCGGTAGAGTGCGTTGCAGCAAAATGCAGCAGATTTTTAACAGTGTTGCACAAGCTGCAACACCGCAAAAAATCTGTACCATTTTCTGCAGTGTCTCTCCACCGCTTTTATAGAAAACGGTCAATTCACCGTGCTATGGAGCATTCTCATTGGTCAGAAGAGAGATATTCTATAAAAGTAGTGGAGTGACGTTGCAGTAAATGATGCAGATTTTTAACAGTGAAGTCAATTAAAATCAATTTTCAGATTCGTTAAAATCGTCTGCTTTTGGCAAGGAAATGCACTGCTCGCCAAATCCCGCGTCGCTTTCAGCTTTTCACGCCAATTATTCCAAACTATTTTATTTTTTTACATATCTAATAATGTAATTCCGCCGCTAATTTTCACTGATCCTTTATTACCTACATGAGTAGTTTAATTCGTATTTTTTTCAAAAAATTCTGAGTATGCCCCCAATGGAGACCTTCCTTGTTAGTTATAAATAAAAAGAAAAATTGTATTCCACATTTTTTAGGTGAGTTCGTAATTATGTAAATACGTAGCACCTATTGTTGTCGCTCAGTCCGTCTGTCTGTCCGCATATAACAACGCAAAAACTATCCAACCGAATCGTTTGAAATTTAAAATATATAATTATTACATAATTTTGTCGAGTCATTTCAAATTTTATGAAAATCGGATGGATAGATCAATTACAGGGACAATCAAAAGGATTCCGTTACATTACGTCAACGGGGAAAAAAGTTTCAAATGCATTTTAATCGTTTGAAATTTAAAACGTATATTTATTACATAATTTTGTCAAGTCATTTCAAATGTTATGAAAATCGAATGCATAGATCAGTTACAGGGACAATCAAAAGTATTCCGTTACATTACAATCAATGGGAAAAAAAGTTTCAAATGCATTTTAATCGTTTGAAATTTAAAACGTTTAATTATTACATAATTTTGTCGAGTCATTTCAAATGTTATGAAAATCGGATGCATAGATCAGTTACAGGGACAATCAAAAGTATTCCGTTACATTACGATCAATGGGAAAAAATGTTTCAAATGCATTTTAATGGTGTTACACTCATTTGAACATAATATAATTGACATGAATCTATGATGTATGTACTAAAATCTACATTCTGTACAATCTGGGATGCAGAGAATATTTATTATTAAATTACAGGGCCACACAAATGTGTTCCACTAAATAATGTTATACGGGGAAACATTGTTTGGGGCGTGTTTTAATTATATTAACCTACTTCACATTTTATGAATAAGATATACGTTAATGAAGTATAATAAAAATTACTCCCTGCATATTTACAGGAACACAAAGATTTCGACCACTATACTGTATCCAAAGTACGCTCTACTATATCAGCAAGATCTGAATTTTTTAAAACTTATAGTACGAACGCACCTCATTTGCTACGCTTCACGTGCAATTTCCAACTTGTTAAAACTGTTATTGAAATAAGAGTTCAAAGATCATTAATATATAAGCAAAAGTTTCATATCTCAATTCATTCAATTACATTTGATTTGGAATTGGATCTATTTTGCAATTGGAATTGGATTGGAATTGCTTTTGGAATTGGATTTATTTTGCAATTGGATCTTTTATTGTTATTATTATTTAGACATGTAACGCGAAAAGAATATTTTCTTTTGATTTTATTTTGAACTCAATTTATTTGATTTTACTTTGAACTCAATTTATTCGAAATCTAAATTTTATCATTTGTACCCCTTGGCTTCTGGCTTCTCATATATTATTTCGCTTCGTGAAATTATGATAAATATCGCTCTGGTTCCCATAATTATTAAAGCATGGTGTTATACAGGGTGAGCATAAATTATTGAGCGCATTTCGAAGTTCTATAAAACAAAAACAAATGAATGTAATAAGCGCTATTGTTGTTCAAATGCGAAAGCGATTTAAACAGTTTGTTTTTTAGTCGCAAGTTTTCTTCCAGCAAGATGGTGCACCACCACATTGGGGTTCCATTGTTAAAGACTACCTGCAGAAAGCATTTTCCAGCAATGGCGGATCTAAGGGGGGGGGGGGGGGGCGATGGGGCGATCGCCCCCCCCTTGAGCCCTGTAAAGGGTCTGAAAAAGATGCCCGCACGGAAAAAGGATTGGACCTAAACTCGAGACCAGCGCGGCCCGACCCGGGCCGCGCCGGTCTCGAGTTTAAGTCCGAGTTTAAGCGCCGGGGCCGCGCCATTTTTAAGTCACGGAACTGACTCAGGTCTTTACACTCTCAGAACCGGGAAGGATCGAGTCTTACTTTTTCCTGTAGAGCGGGATCGAGCCACACTTTTCTTTTCAGGGCGGGCTTGGCGTGGATTTCGTTCTTCCTTGAGGTAAACGCTCGGTCTAAGATCGAACCAGACCATAAGGGAGGAGAAGCAATGGCGGATCTAGGGGGGGGGGGAAGGGCGATCGCCCCCCTTAGATCCGCCATTGGCGGATTCAAGGAAAATGCGCCTTGACATTTTTCAAGGCGAAAGGGCGATCTCCCCCCCCCCCCCTTGGGCTAATAAAAGTTTCCTAAAAAGACATGCATCCTCGCAGGAAATGAATTGAAGCCTTACTCGAGTCCGGGGCGGGCCGCGACTTTTTAATTTCGCGAGGCTCGGGCTGGGTAAGGTCTTCTCTCTTTCAGGACCGGGCAGTATCGTGATCATTATTTTTCTGCAGATTTGGGTCGGGCCCAATGGCGGGTCTGAGGGGGCGATCGTCTTCACTTCTTGGGCAATAAACGTTTCCCAAAAATACATGCATCCTTGTAAGAAATGAGTCAGATCCTAACTCGAATTCAGCGCCCCCCCCCCCCCGGGCCGCGCCTTTTTAAGTTCGCGAGGTTCGGACTGTGTCTGGTCTTACCGCATTCAGAACTCGGCCGTCATTTATTTGATATTATCATGATCATTATTTTTCTGCTGATTTGGATTGGGTCTGACTTATTTTTCTTCCAGATCGAGTCTGGCCTGGAGTCATTCTTCTTAGATGTCTGCATTAGAGATGACACAGGTTCAGACTTAGCCCGTGTCCGATACGAGATCGTGCTCTGTTTTTATGCTGGTCTACTGATTCGGACTCATTTTTTCTGAAATCTGAAAATTTTATTTATCGATGAATAGGAAAATGTAAAAAACTTTTTTTCCTTTTAAAAATTAGTACTTATTCCTTTTCAAATCAATGTCTTGCTATTTTGATAAAAATGAAAAAGATGTACAATTTATTTTTTTATTTTGGTATTTGAATGCTATTAAAGAAACAAAACAAAACAAAACAAAACAAACAATTAGTCATATCTACATCTGTAAATTTATGTTCAAGCGTTGCCGATGACCGCCGATCTGGCGCCTACGAAAAAAGGCGGGAATAATGAATTTTGTTTAGTTCGATTTTTGTTTGTGACAGAGATTATTTTGCAATTGGATCTTTTATTATTATTATTATTATTTAGACATGTAACGCGAAAAGAATATTTTCTTTTGATTTTATTTTGCGGTTACCGAATAATTTAAATTTCTAGTGTATGCAACGTATACAAGTCGTAATCGCTTTTCATATAGAAATAACTGTAGTAATTATCATTTCTTTTCTTATCTCTGCTGATGCCGTAGCGGTAAGTAAATGTATTTACAGTAGAACCCCGATAATTCGGATTAATTGGGACCGGACCCAATCCGGATTATCGAAAATCCGGATTATCCGGAGAATTAGAAAAAAATGAAATAAAATTAAACATACCTAGAGAAAATCACCTTTATGTTAAAATTATTGAATATTTACAGACAGCAATAATGTTTCCTTTGCTTAATTCTTCCGAAAATATTTCAGAAAATGTTTCTTTTAAATTCAGAATACGACGATGAAACAAGTTAATGTTATAGAAATTAGCCAATCACTTCTCAAACTTAAAAAAAAAAAAGACCAAACCGATCCGGATTATCCGGAGATCCGGATTAACGGGGTCCGAATTTGCGGGGTTCTACTGTACCATATTCTTGCGATCAAGTAGTGTTTCCTCTGTTCCTAAAAAAGTGTTGAACTTTAAAATTTTTAATTTGAGGTTATTTTTTGGGTCATGCTATAACGAAGGCTTGTTATGAAGAATGAAATGGTTATAGTTTAAAATGTGCATTTTTCACAGAAAATTTAAAAATGTTGTTCAATTTGACAGATAATAGACAGTATTTTCTACAGGTTCCATGCATTTATTCATGAAACACACTTCATTAACATGTCCATTGTCCATAATATTTTTTTACCAAAACAGAGACAACATGAGAATCCTTTTATGCGTAAAGTATATTTTTATTTTACATCAAACTGTTCTTTTGATAAAATTAAATTTAATTTTTCGTTTAACAGCCTTTTTTTAATATAAAAAATAGCTTTAAAATTATAATTACTTTTGGAAGATTTTTTATAAGTATTATGCAATTTTTTCTACTGTATAATTTCATTATCGGGTTTTGCTCTTGATGCCGCAAAATGTTTCTGCCTCAGGCGGGACCGGGCTGTGGAATAATAGCCGAAATTTATCTCTAGTCGGCACTGACCAAAATTTCCCTGGTCGGGGTTCGGCTCGGAATGAAAGTTAAATTTCGGTCCGTGTCCGACCCAGCCTAGACGTATGCATGTGCCCGGGCCTGTCCGAGTCGGCGAAATGGTTCCGAATTTTCAAACGGGCCAGCAAAATTAGAATAATTTTTCCAACAGGCCGGGCCAATATACAAAACAAACGGGACGAGCCGGCAAAAAAATTGAAGGGCCATATGGGCTGAGCCCATAAAAAAAAAAAAAAAAAAAAAAAAAAAAAAAAAAAAAAAAATTGCGGGTTCATTGGTTCTTTGTAAAGATTTAAACAGGAACGTTATGAGCTATTTTCAATTATATGGGTTATGAGAATAAGTATAAATGTGCGTCATCAGTCGAAACTAGTTTGGCAACATCAATACAGAAATCTAACTTTTACAGTGTAGAGATCAGCATCGGAGAATTATATTGTGTGTAACCCGGGTTTAATATATATATATATATTTAGCAGGCTCGTACCGGCCCGAGATCAGGCTTGCATTGTTTTTAGCTCACAGGCTATCATAGCCTGAGAGCTTATGTGCCCGTCCGTTCTGTATGTATGTGCGTATGTGCGTAACGCGATAACTCATGATAAAAATATCGGATCCACTTGAAATTTTGTATATAGGTATATCCTGATAAGGCGCTTCCCTGATTAGTTTTTGGAGTTCATTCGATATGTATAAGAGGGGGAACGGGGGGCTCATGCCCCCCGTTAGTTGATATAAATGGGATTTTCATGCAGAATTAAGTTTTCAAAATTTAGATTAGGATCATTCTGATGAGGCGATTCCGTGACTGTTATTAGGTGTTCATTGAATAAGTATAAATAGGGGGAACAGGGGTTCTAATCCCCCCCCCCCGTTAGTTGATATAAATGGGATTTTCATGCAGAATTAAGTTTTCGTTCAAAATTTAGATTAGGATCATTCTGATGAGGCGATTCCGTGGCTGTTATTAGGTGTTCATTGAATAAGTATAAATAGGGGGAACAGGGGTTCTAATGCCCCCCCCCGTTAGTTGATATAAATGGGATTTTCATGCAGAATTAAGTTTTCGTTCAAAATTTAGATTAGGATCATTCTGATGAGGCGATTCCGTGACTGCTATTAGGTGTTCATTGAATAAGTATAAATAGGGGCAACAGGGGTTCTAATGCCTCCCCCCCCTCTTAATTTATATAAATAGGTTTTTCAAGCAGAATTTTCAGATTTCGTTCAAATCTCTGAATCGTTTTGGAAGTTTAATGGTTAAGTATAAAAGAAGGGGATAACTCCTTTTAAATTATATAAATGCTAAATGGGTTTTTATTAAGAATTATCTAATTTGCTCTGAATTTTGGATATAGATTTTTTATATGATAAAGCATGTCTTTGATAGTATAGGAGGTTCAATGATTAAGTATAAAAAAAGAGGAAAGGGGAGAGCTGTTTCCCCTTCTTAATTTTTTTTTCGAACGGAATTAACCTTTGAAAATATAAGGCTTTAATGTACAATTAGTATTTGTAGCCTGTGAGCTCAATGCCATCAGTTTAACTGGGCAGTATTCTTTTTATTTTACATATAGACGAGCCGGGCTGGAACTAGACTTAATTGTTCTCAAGATGTGTAGGACAGACAATATGCAGTGCCGTGCGAAAGGGGGGGGGGGGCGAAGGATGCGGTCGGCTCGGGCGTGGAAATTTAGGGGGCGCCAAATTTATACTACCAGCGCAATTTTTGGCCTGTTACAAGAAAAAGTTGGGTCGGAGGGGGGGGAGAGGGGGGGCGCCACATTTTGCTTTGCCCCGAGCGCAGTTTTCTCTTCGCACGTCAAATGATTGCGGATTTTTCTGTCTTCCAGAAATTCTATTCAAAACGATAATTTTCACAGTATTTTCTTAAACTGCTTATCAAAAAATGGATTACGCCATACTTTCTGAATAAAAACACCTGCTAATCCTGCTAATGTGATCCACAACAAACATTAGTTAACCCGACCAGCAGCAAAAGAAAAAAGTCAACCGGACCCAAACCCGACCCACAGCAAAAACTAGAAGTCAACCGGACCCAGACCCGACCTACATCAAAAACTAGGAGTCAACCGGACCCAGACCCGACCCACAGCAAAAACTAGAAGTCAGCCGGACCCAGACCCGACCCGCAGCGAAAAATAAAAGTAACGTGACCCGCAGTGAAAAAATTAGCCCCGACCCACGCATTAAAGTCGAGTCTCCAAATTTCTAAAATCGCCCCCCCCCCCCCTTGAGGACTCTCCAGATCCGCCCTTGTTTTCCAGACGATGGACTGGTAGATGTGGACCGATTTCATGGTTCTCGGTTACCCGAGATAACTTGTTTCTTTCCGGGATTTGTCTAAGACCGGGTGTACGCAATAAATTTTCGCGATATTGAGGAACTAAAACCACAAATCACTGAGTGCATCGATCAATAACAGCTGAGATACTTCGCAACATACAGAGTTGATATTTTATGTGTGACACATGGGGCTCATGTACAACGTCCTGCATATGTAAAATAAAACTGTTTGAAATATACTTGTAAATAAAATGTTACACAGGTTAGTAGAATAATTTGTTTTGATTTTATAGAAATTTTAAATGCGTTCAATAATTTATGCTCATTCTATATTTCCTAAAAAACATTAATGTTTCAGTTACGGTGAAGGTTCGTCCGAAAAATGTATAGAACGTGCAGTGATGCACTTAACATCACAGCGATAAGTCACCTCTAATACATATGGCCATCATGCGATTGCGACAATGACTTCTTCAAGTGAACGATTTACGAGACAGATGACTATTAACCTTTTATCTACCGCATTATGAATTCATGAAAATTTTACATTCTAAAGCATTTTACGTAAATTGTTCAAACTAAACTAAAAGATTTACATAATCATTTAATAAATTTTTGAAGGATTTAGAAGGATTAATTAAATTTGAATTTACAGGGATCTTGTGCTATATTTATAACCCCACTCAAATCTTTTATTTTAAATTGTTTTTTTAGTATTTTGTAGAATTATAAAATGTACAAGTATGATGTTCTTACCGTATAAATATAGAAACATTTCCGCATTGAAAAACTCCCATCTGCCTCCCTCAGCGCCAAGAAAGCTGAAAAGATGCCAAGGCAAAAGCATTAATCCTTTTCAAAATATTTTTCTTTTGTGTAACCAATAATGCTTTTGGAAAAAGATGAAATAATGTATCTGTAACTCATTCTAAACAGTATTACAACTAATTGAGGAATTGAAAGAATTTTATAATAAGTAATTTTTATGGTACTTATAAATACCGTCTGTAGATAAAGGGTTGAATTTTAGAGACTGAATAAATATGACAGGCCACACATCCAAGATTTTTAATTTTGATCTTTTGAGAAAATGAAGACGGAAGCAGACTTAAATTATATTTGGGTCAATCCATTTCAAGTGGTTCAGAAAATATTTTTTTGGTCGCGCGACCATTTAAAAAAAAATCTGAAATTTTTTGTACAACAACTCTAACATGATGGAAGTTCAAAATGACCATTATTTTAATTTTACTATTTTTTGTTTGTGCATGGTGACCATCTTTGTTTCATCGTATGCAGCGATTTTCTCAGGTACTAGGATACACAAAATTGTAAATATCTCGTCTTTTATTTTCTCAATTGAAATGGGGTTTGCAGAATTTTGTTCAGAATAAAGTAGGCTAAATGTACGGTGGTAGAATAATTTTGAAAAATAAATTTTTACAGGTAAAATTTTAGCAAAAATTTAAGATTTTTTCCAAAATCTATCCGTTTGCAAGAGAAAATTTTTCATGAAAGGAAAACTGTCAACCTTACACAATTTTTTCTACAAATAAGTCAAAAACGCGTGTACTCATACATCAAGTCCCAGATCTGGGAGTTGATTTTTCTTTGCGACAGAAATTCCGAAATTCGTCAAAATTTTCAAAAATCGCACTTTTTGGGCTTTGATATCTCTGGTGGGGCACGAGATAAAAATCTGAAATTATGAAAAGCATTGTGTAGTAATGTTATTTACAAAAAATTTCAAGAAAGAGATTTGACTACAAGCTGAGGTATGGCATGGTAAATATGTAAAAACAATACTTCTAAACTATTGTAACCAACTATGTGTTTGTTCATACCTACAAAATGTTAAACTAATGGTTGATGATGCAAAGTTACAAAGATCATCTTCAAGTTCTGTTTAAATCGTGATTTAAATAATTCAGATTGTATGCTAAGCCAATGCAATTTGTCCAGATGAACAAAACCTACTAGAAATACTATTCGTCCATTTCAATGGCCCCGAAAATATTTTGGTTGATTGACCGTCTTTAAAAAATCTGAAATTTTTTTGTACAACAACCCTAATATGAAGGAATTTCAAAGTGACTATTATTTTAATTTTAATATTTTTCGTTTGAGCATGGTGGCCATCTTTGTTTCATAGTGCGCAGCTATTTCCTATAATTGAAGTTTGATATCTCTTGTGTGGCGCGAGATAAAAATCTGGAATTCTGGCTTTTGATAGTATTTTATGGTATTGTTATGCACAAAAAATTTCAAGAAGGAGATTTGACTATAAGCTGAGATATGACAGGGACAATATGTGAAAACAATACTGCCAAACTATTGTAACCTACTATGTAATTGTTCATACCTCCAAAATTTTAAATTAATGATTTATGGTACAAAGTTAAATGTTAATTACAAATATCTTCTTCAAATGCTTGTATGTGATTTAAACAATTCAGAATGTATGATAAGCACTATTTGTCCAGATGAACAAAACCTACTAGAAACCTACTAGAAATACATTTCATTGGCCTCGAAAATATTTTGGTTGATTGACCGTTTTTAAAAATTCTGAAATTATTTTAACAACAACCCTAATATGAGGGAAGTTCAAAATGATTATTATTTTAATTTTAATATTTTCCGTTTGAACATGGTGACCATCTTTGTTACATCGTGTGCAGCTATTTCCTCACATTGAAGTTTGATATCTCTTGTGTGGCGCGATATAAAAATCTGGAATTCTGGCTTTTGATAGTATTTTATGGTAGTGTTATGCACAAAAAATTTAAAGGATATTTGACTATAAGCTGAGATACGGTGATTAAAAAATGTTAAGAAATGCTATTATGAGTACATTAGGAGAAATGAGATTAGTATCTTTTATTACAATATTTACGCAGAAAATATCGTTTGTTGAAAACAGTTTAATAATAAATGTTTAATTTACAAAGATACTATATATGCTCAACAAAGACCTTAACACCATTTACGAGAGATGTTATGAGTTCGACCAGTTACTGTTGTCAGTCCATCAGGTGAAAAATAATAAAATTTAAAAATTTTATTTGAAGCCACCCAAGTCTTGTCATCTCTTGTTAACTTGAGTGAAATTATCTTGGTTTAATAATTGAAACCATGTCAACTCAATTAGTTGCAATCCATTGTCTATAATTTACTTTTTATGAAATGTGTTCTGAGTAAAATTAATGCAATAGCATTTCTAGTAGGTTTGTTCATCTGGACAAATAGTGTATTGGCTTAGCATACATTCTGAATTGTTTAAATCACACAGAAGCATTTGAAGAAGATATTTGTAATTAACATTTAACTTTGTACCATAAATCATTGATTTAAAATGATGGAGGTATGAACAATTACATAGTATGTTACAATAGTTTGGCAATATTGTTTTCACATATTGTCCATATCATATCTCAGCTTGTAGTCAAATCTCCTTCTTGAAATTTTTAGTACATAACACTACTACACAATACTATCAAAGGCCAGAATTTCAGATTTTTATCTCGTGCCCCACCAGAGATATCAAAGCCTAAAAAGTGTGATTTTTGAAATTTTTGTCGAATTTCGGAATTTTTTTCGCAAAGAGAAATCAACTCCCAGATCTGGTACTTGATGTATTAGTACACGCACTTTTGATCTATTTGTAGAAAAAATTGCGTAAGGTTGACAGTTTTCCTTGCATGAAAAATTTCCTCTCGCAAACGGAAAGATTTTGGAAAAAATCTTAATTTTGTGCTAAAATTTCACCTGTAAAAATTTCTTTTTAAAAATTATTCTACCATCGTACATTTAGCCTATTTTATTCTGAACAAAATCCTGCAAATCCCATTTCAATTTGGAAAATAAAAGACGAGGTATTTACAATTTTGTGTATCCTAGTATCTGAGAAAATTGCTGCACACAATGAAACAAAGATGGCCGCCATGCACACACACACACACACACACACACATACACACAAAAAAAAAAAAAAAAAAAAAAAAAAAGTAAAATTAAAATAGTGGTCATTTTGAACTTCCATCGTGTTAGGGTTGTTGTACAAAAAATTTCAGATTTTTTAAAAATGGTCGAGCGACCAGTGCTGGACCACTTAAAATGGATTGACCCACTTACTATGACATTTGGTAGAACTGTTATTTTTTTTTTTATTGTTATTTAAAATCTTAAGGCGACAGTCGGCATGCAAAATCACGAAATTTGACAAAGAAATATTTTTTTTCTTTTCGAGAATTATGAAACGAAATGCTTAAATCTGTCTGGTGTAAAAAGAAATTTTCAATTCTGAAGCTTCTTCGTAGTGGTGGGTATAAGCTTTTATATTTGTAAAATCTATATGTATATTTATACAGTTTCTTTTTTACTTAAAAGGCTGTTTTCTCAGAATCGAAAATTTTGCGTAATTCTAATCTTTGAAGCGAATTACTAATTAACAGATTCTTTTAAAATTTATACTTTATATTATGTGTACAGTAATAAATAGATGTTAGCATAAAATGTTGCGTTTCAGGAATATTTCAATGTTGAAATTTATGTGAATATTAAAATATATAGCTACATTTTGGGAAAATGAAGCATATGAGCATATAAAAACTTCTTGAACACACCATAAAAAATCGAATTCGCTAGGTCTTTCGAAAGAAGTGAGATTTTCTTAATCAGGCACAAAGAAGACGTGCGTCTACTATGAAATTAGCGGCACGACTCTGGAAAAATGAAGCATAATTATCAAAATATTTTCTTTTTGCTTATATATTCGGTTAATTTTCACAATTGATGCCAACTTCAATTGTAATATATAAAACGTATCTCATAAATAAATATTGTCGTATTTATGCAAAAAAATACGCATAGAACGATTAAAAATTAAAATTTTTTTAATTTTTTTTCGTTATTTTAAAAATTTAAAAGTTGAATAATTTTAAAACTTTTTATTATTTTATCACCAAATTCTGAATGTAACTGTTTGAGCTTTGCCTTTAATAGGTCTTCTAATTTTCAAATGAATCCATTGAAAATAGAGGAATTTGATGCTTAAGAGCCCACAATAGTCACAGAAAAATTACTTAAAAAGACCCGGATGACCATGTGAAGTCTATGGGAGCGTTCTTTTCTATTATCTCGTTCAAATTTTAATATTTTGACATGATTTTTTTTGCATAAAATAGTTCAGGACGATCCACAACCGGGCTAGTTTTTACTTTTTCGATTTTGGTTTTAGATTTTTTTTAAAAAATTACTTTAATTTTCAAAACCGGTTTAAACCGGTTTTGAAACTGAAACTATCATAATATAAAAAATATATAACCAAAATCGAAAAAGTGAAAACTAGCCCGGTTGTGGATCGTCCTGAACTATTTTATGCAAAAAAAATCATGTCAAAATATTAAAATTTGAACGAGATATTAGAAAAGAACGCTCCCATAGACTTTACATGGTCATCCGGGTCTTTTTCTGTAATTTTCCTGTGACTATTGTGGGCTCTTAATATCCACTGTCCCTTTAAATACGTTCCATGTCGTAGATATTTCTATTTCGAGTCCTGAAAAGGGGGATAAATTCATGAGACAATAAAACCTTAAAAAGTAATAAATTTTAAAATTATGAAAAGTTTAAATAGTTTCTTTATAAAATTTAGTCACCCCATGCAAAAAAATTCTCTTTATATTATTGTCGTCTGTGAATGTTAAGTAGATTTATTTTATCGGAATGACGACATAGTAGAGGGAGAAAAATTTGAATGGTGGGGGGGAAATTTTGGATAAAATGGGAGTTGGCGAGACTGCCGCTATCGCCAAGCTGGTATCTGTTTAGCCACCAAATTTGTTAAAATGAATTCGCCCAAGTAAGCATAATCAAATTCCTTAATGTGAATTGTTATAGTTTGGATAAAAGTTTGCTTGTTTCCTGTATGTATGTCGGTACACTAATATATAAATATGCTCTAGCGTTAAGTAATGTGTAAAAATGTATTAAATTTCCAAGCAGTTATTTTAAAACTGAAAATACTCTAACAATTGCATTCCAGAATGTTCTTTTAAAATACAAAAATAGTGCAATTTTTTGGGGGGATAAACATCACTTACACAAAGCATATTTTTATTTCTAATGCAAAACAATAATCTTAAAGGACTCACACAATAGCAGTATGATAACATAAATATTTAATATCAATTTATTAAAAATTAAATGTTAATTTTAAGGGAATTGTTTAGTAAAAAGTCACATCTTTTTAAAAATTTGTTATATCGTTCTAAAGTCAATAGAAAATACAGTTCTCCTTTAATATCATTAACCGCATTATCAGAGTATCAGAAAAAAAAAGTTATTGCTTGCACTTTCTAAAAGTTTAGATTATTATCTTTAGCGATTTCCATGGAAAATAAAAATGTGGCAAATAAAAATTAATATACTATATCAAAACTGCAAGTTCTTTATTATCGAAACGGAGCTGTTTGACTTTTGTTGTGTGTTGATAAATAGCTTTCAAAACCTAGACAAAGAACAGTGTCTCTACAGAGTACCTAGAATAAAGTAGGATGTGATTAATGATATAATTTATGGATTCGTTGTTAATGTTATTAGATATGATTCATTATGAAGAAATTCGTGTTTGAATTTTATTTCATTTTTATGCTATTATCTTTTATGAGCGATGAACAATGAGTGGAAATGTATCTAACTGCAGAAATAAAATTTTGAAAAGTGAAAAGACTTTATGACTATCCTCTTGTGTGATGTTTATATTCACCAAAGGCAAAAATAATGCAATATCGTTATCCATTAACATCATTTACATAACGAAGAGGTAGCTGGGTAAAATTTTCGGTCTTTTTTAAAACGTAAAAAAAGTACTAGCGTTCAATTTATTGTTCTGACATTGAATGCACTAAAAAAAGAATACTTTCTTCATTTTACTAAGTATTTGTTTCGCAAATAATTTACATCACATTTCGTCCAGATAGAGTAAAAATTCAAATAAAGTGAAGGGGCAGATTTTCCTACAGCACATGGGGCATCTCTAACATGTTTCTCGTTGGAAACATGCCCCTTCCTAAATCAACTTGTCTTATTGTATCAAATTGTATTTATTGTGTAGTAAACCGTCCAAATAACCATATATACTACGATTAAGTTTTTTCATAATCAGTACTGTTAATATAAAAAACAAGATACACTCAAAAACATAATAAAATGTAAATTATTTTTTTTAAAATGGCTTCATTCAATTAATCAATTTTATGTCAATTATATCCTTGTAGTCATAAACTACAACACTGAGTTCGCAGTGTGTATGAAATTTTCAAAAAGAAAATTAATAGCGCTTTGAGCATCTCACTTGCTTTAACACCAGTCAGTTTATGGAAGTTTTTGAACATTCAGGAATTTTCTCAATGAATCCTGGAATATTTACACAGATTTTATGTCATCCTACTTTTCTGACAACCTAGCTCTTGCCTCACCAAATCTTGAAAGCACCAGCAACCCTGGACAGATTTAACCTTTTATCTACTGAATTGTGAATTCATGAAAATTTTACATTCTAAAGCATCTCACGTAAATTGTTTAAACTAAATCAAAAGATTCATATATTCATTAAAATTTTTTTGTGGGATTTTAGAAGGATTGAAGAATTTAGAAGGATTAATTAAATTAGAATTTACAGCGATTTTGTGCAATATTTATAACCCCACTCATTTTTTTTTATTTTAAATTGTTTTCTTAGTATTTTGTATAATGATAAAATGTACAAATATGAAGTTATTACAATATAAATATAGAAATATTTCCAATTTGAAAAATCCCCACCCCCCTCCATCAGCGGCAAGAAAGTTGAAAAGATTCAAAGGCAAAAGAAATCATCATTTTAAAAATATGTTTGTTTTGTGTAACCAATAATGCTTTAGGAACAAAATAAAGTAAAGTATCTATAATTCATTCTAAACAGTACAACAACTAATTGACGTATTAAAAGAATTTTATGTGTTATTTTTATGGTACTTATAAGTATCGTCGGTAGATAAAGGGTTAAGTTCTACTCAAACTTTTCCTGCTGCTTATAAAGAAGATGTGCCATCTAGATTCAAACAAACATTGCCTACACAAGAAGAAGTTAAGCCTTGGAGGAAACATACTTGGTAAGAAACATTGGAAGTTATCTGTACTGACCGATTCTTTTGTTAAAAACCAACTGAAATTGAAAAAGAAAAAAAAGAAAAAGATTTATTTAAAATAAAGAAAACTTCAAAAGAAATCAGATGAATAAGGTGAGAAAAAACTTAATCCTATCCCAGCCTGGCCGGCTTTGGGATATTTGTCTTGAAATGTAAAATGCATTAAAACTGCTTTTTATATTCCTGTGCATTTAATTTACAAAAAGAAAAAATATATATTTGTTAATTAGAAAGCAAGATTTATTACTTGTGTATTATCTTTTAAATTATGGACGGAAAATTCACCCCTGCACATCTTTAATAGGTTGGAAAACCTGCTACGCATATGGGACATTTTCCAAAGTAGCACGTTTAGAATTAACCATTTTCTATGAAAAACTATATTTAGTTTTTTGAAAAATAAGTGTATCAGTTTGTAGAGAAAGGTCTAGGCATAGGGAATACAATCATACCCTGTAGATTTCAAAATAAATAAAAATAAAAAATACAAAAACAAAATTGTAAAAAGAAGGAAAACATGCCCCGGTCTCCCCTAATATATAATTTTAGATTGTCATCTAAAAATATAAAAAAAGATGCAATCAGGTTTCAAATAAAGTTTTGAAGTCTATTATCGACGGTACTTTCGTATTAGCAGCATCTCCAGAGTTAAAAATGGAGGATATATACCTGCAACAGCCTCTGTTTCTGATAATTTGGAATTTTTAAGCGCATATTTCAATACTCTTTTATTTTATTTATATTTTTTATTTATTTGTAGACGAAGTTTTAATTTTTGTATGAAATATTACCCGCATACAAATGTTGGACCTTTCTGTATTACTTTATACGCAAACAGGTTGATCTTCAGTAGCATGTGGTTCCATTCATTAAGTTCATCTGTATATAATGGAGATAGATTTAAGAAAAAAATACAATTGATAATTATTTTTAAAATTATAAAAAGCCCAGCAAATTGAGTATTTTTTTCAAACAAATTGCATTTGAAAGAACATTCCCTCCCTCCCATTCGACGGTGCGAAATAGAAATTATGTGACGTTTAGAAAAAAAAGAAAATTAAGTTTCATGGGGCAATTCGGCCATGATTTTACAATGTCACTCTGAAGATTCTGTTAATTCAGCTTCCAAAAGCCTATGTTCACTTGTATTAATGTCCGAACTTTTGTAAGTGTGGTTAGTAAGGTCTATTTCTGCAAGTGAAATATTTTCAAAATTACATTTTTATAAAAAAATAAACATTAAAAAAAAATATTGCAATATTAGTAATGTATTACATAACTTCCTTTACTGCAAGCAAAAAACAACGGAAAAATTAATTACCGGTAATAATAGACACTTCAAAAATGTGTTAATAACTTTTGAGGTAACTGGATACTACATGGTGCAATTACCCCTGACACATGTCCCAGTTACCACATTCTTGAAAAATTTATCGGGTAACTGGAAAACCGGTTTTATATTTTATATGTGATGTAAATATGTACAGATACCTAATAACAATAATGCATTTCTATGACTAGTTTTTTAAAAAAGTGATTGTTTAATTAAAAAAAAAACTTACTGTATTTTAAAAATAAAACCGAAGAAGTTCATCCAAATTAACTTTTTTTTTTTTTTTTTTTTTTTTTAAAGAGCCTCAATTTTCGGTAACCTATCGACAGAGCTATGATTGAGTCAGTACGCGTTGTTTTAAAAAGTAGAGATAGGGGTGAAATGTTTACAAAAGCTAAAACATGAAAGTCATCTATGGTATTTTTATAAAATAATCTATGGCCCAGTTACCTCGGGAGTCAACCCAGCTTACCTGAGTTACCCAGCTTATACTATAGTAAAAACAAAATTTATGAGTGCTGAGTTTCGACAGTCAGTACGATGTCAACATTACTGATGAAGATGTTTTTGCTATTTAACCCTTTATCTACCGACGGTACTTATATGTACCATTGATTATAATTATTATAAAATTCTTTTAACACATCAGTTAGTTGTAATGCTGCTTAAAACGAGTTACAGATACATTATTTTATTTTGTTACAAAAGCATTATTGGTTACACAAAACAAAAATATTTTAAAAGGATGATTTATTTTGTCTTTGCATCTTTTCAGCTTTCTTGACGCTGAGGGAGGGTGACAGAGATTTTTCAATGCGGAAATATTTCTATATTTATATTGTAAGAACATCATATTTGCACATTTCATAATTCTACAAAATGCTAAGAAAATTTAAAATAAAAGATTTGAGTGGGATTATAAATATTGCACAAAATCCCTGTAAATTCAGATTTAATTAATCCTTCTAAATCATTTAATCATTCTAAAGCCCTTCAAAAATTTATTAAATGATTATGTAAAACTTTTAACTTAGTTTAAACAATTTACGCAACATGCTTTCGAATGTAAACTTCCATGAATTCATAATTCGGTAGATAAAGGGTTAATAGTAGAAAGCCTATAGTCAAAGTCAACATTAGAAAACGCTAATCTAACCTAATTATTCTAATAATTTGCTATTGAGTGTCTAAACATTTAATGTTTATTTTTATTGTCATTTTACTATGAGGAAATATCCATTATTTAAGTTGTTACAACATTTTTCAAAACGAAAGGAAATAAATCCTGAACAATTTCATGTTTTATCGATTCAATTTTCATATGTGGGTATAAAAATGAATTGGCATAAATAATCTATTCTTATTGTATTGTTTATTTTGAAAAGAAGTTAATGGAAAGCGTTTTTCTTCTACATAAAATAACAATTTGGACCTTCAATTGTATGACCCCCATAACTCATAAGCTATTGCACTTATGTGACAATAATATTGTCACATGAGATAAATAAAAGGTTGTATTTTCCCGAATTCCATTTTTTTGTTATACGCGATAAAAAGTAAATTAGCTTTATTTTCAGAACCGAAATAGCTGACTTTTATTAAATGCTGACAAACTGCCTTCAAAATCTAAACAGAAAATATATCTTCTGGAAAATTAAAAATAAAAGTGGACATGATGATTAATGAAATGGTTTAACTTTATTTGACAATGCTAACGCTATTATTCATTCAGATGAATACTGCGCTCCTATTTTCATGTCGTGCAAATAGTTTTTTTTTCACATAATGGTCGTGTATGAACATTGAGTAATGTATGAAAATATATCAAAGTGGAGAAATAATTGTGTGAATGTTGGAAAGATTTTGACATTGATTCTCTTCTATGATTTGTATTTCTTCTATATATAACCACACATCAAATGTTTTGGATAGACATTATGTACAAAATGAGATATATCTATTTTTCAGGCTATAATTCAAATCGGAGCCTGAACAGATTGGCAAAAGTATCATGAGGAAATTTGGTGAATATTTTCAGAAACAAAAGTTATTTATATTAATCAAAGAAAAAAAATATATATTACGCTAACGTATGTGGCACAAAAATCGCTATTATTTGTTACTGTTTAATGGCAACACCCAAACAAAACCTCAGAAAATTGAAGAAAATTGTTTCGCTGCAATTATAAAGCTTCAAAATATCATTATTTTTGTTTGTCTGTTCTTTTTATTTAAAAATAAATAAATAAAATTCATGTATTTAATGCTTCAGTTTAAAGTTATGCATTATAAATGAAATGAGTGAAAGGATAATAGGGAAGAGTTCCATATTTTTGGTTTTTTGGCGAACTTTTTTTGGCATTAAATAAAATGATGTGATTAGCTTTACGGTAGCTTTTTTACGTCTGGAATGTATTTTAGCCATTTCTTTTTTTGTATTTTTTTTGCATTTTAGCATATTTTTTTCGAAAAAATTTATAGCTTTTACTTAAATTTGACATTTATAATAAATATATGAAATATATCGAATTAAAAAATACATTGTATATAAGTGTATTGTATTTGTTTATAGTTCTATTTATTATGCATTTATGCATGTCTATCGCTATGTATGATTACTTATTAAATATAAATATATCTAAAATATATATATATATATATATATAAATATTTATATACATATCGCATATTTTTTTAACATGTGACATATATAACGTTTATTAAATAAAAATATGTTTTTAAATTATTTAAAAATCATGTTTTTTTTTCACCATCTTGAGAAATTTGATGTTGCAAAAATGGTTTTTTGTCGCCAATTTCGATTTTTTCGCCATTCGCGTCAACCAGAACATGATATAAAACTCTTCCCGGATTATGTATTAAATGAAATTAATGAAATATGAAAAATGCCACGGGAACAATGTTTGACACACGGCCAGCATAAAAATACCCAGTTCTTGATTTTTCTAGCAGTCTTCTGATTTGGCAGAGAATTCAACAAGTAAATTAAATTATGAACAAAAGTGATATGATACAATGGTCATATGATACAATGATACAATGAATGGACATATGATACAATGGTCTGCACACGTTTAAGGGAGACCAAACTTGTTGCCATTTGCGGCTAGTTATTTGTATTACTTCAAAATAACATCTGTCATTTGGTAACGCTTGTAGGATCTTTGAAAACTGAGGGCTTAGCTTATTTTCGTTATCGTATGCAAATCATCCTCATGATGACATTGGTTTCAATACCTGAATTCGAAAATTATTCCCTTTCAAGGGAAAACAAGTCTGGGTGCAGTCCTGTAAGAAATGTTCGAGCTTTAAGATGTCAACTGAGACACCCCAAAAGACCCGGATGATAATGTTAAGTCTATGGGAGGGGAAGGGATTTTTTTAAAAATATCTCGCTAAAAAAATAATATTTTTACATGATTTTTTTTTGCATAAGATAGCTGAGGGCAATCTAAAATCAGGCTAGATTTTACCTTTAAAACAACATAAATATTAAGATCCGGGCTAGATTTTACCTTTATAAAAAATATAACAAAAAGTTATATTTTTTTAATAATATGATAGTTTTAATTTCAGTACCGGTTCCAACCAATTCCGAAATTTAAAGTAACTTTTTAAGAAAAAGTTAGAACCAAAATCTAAAAAGTTAAGACTAGCCCGGCTGTAACTGGTCCTCAGCTATGCAAAAAAAAAAAAAAAAAAAAAAAAAAAAAAGTACAAATATTACAATTTGAACGAAATATTTGAAAATGACGCGTCCATAGACTTAACATTATCATCCGGGTCTCTTTCAGAGACTTGTGTGGGCTCTCAAGACCCATTTTCTTGCAAACTATCCTATCGCCGCCAAGGATTGGGGAGGGGGAATCTCTCCCTCCAATGTTTGTGTCTTGGGAAATATGAGCTTAGAGTTGCGAAATTCTAGATTTTTGAAAGTTTTTTTTCCTTTTAAAATATACGCGTAAAATAAATATGATTTTTTTAAAATTATTTTGGAGATTTCTTTTGTGAGAGCTGTAACTGTAAACAAGTTAAATAATGAAAAGAAATATAAAAAGAAAGCAGCCAGATTCTATATCACATTTTTTTTCTGTCCTATGAAAATATCATGAATCTACCAGACCTTAATTTCTTTACTCCTGTCCATCAATCGCCGATTGTAATTCATACAGTTTATTTTCTCAAAAACTTTGTTCCTTATTGGAACAATTTCACGAATACGATGTCTCTTTCCCCTTCATTTTGATCTAAAAAAACATTAAAATAAATTCAAATGGAAAAATATAGTTAATTTTTATTAAAAAAGAAACAAAACGATATTTTATTTTCTTTCTATGCATGAATAAACAAAATTTACAGTTTACAGAAAGAATTAGCCCGAGCTTCCTTAATTAGTACTGCAAAATAAATAAATAAAAATAAAAACGAAAGCAAAAAAAAAACCAAGTTGGAAATTGCACGTGAACGTAGCAAATGAGGTGCGTTCGTACGATAACGAAGTTTTAAAAATAATCAGATCTTGCTGGATATAGTAGAGCGTGCTCCGGATACAGTATAGTAGTCGAAATCTTTACGTTTCTGTAAATATGCAGGAAGTAATTTTTATTACACCTCAGCAACGTATATCTTATTCATAAAATGTGAAATAGTTGAATATAATTAAAACACGTAACAAACGATGTTTCCCCGTATATAGCATTATATAGTGGAATACTTTTGTGTGGCCCTGTAATTTAATAATAAAAATTCTTTGCATCACAGATTGTACAGAATGCATATTTCAGTATATATTTCATAGATTCATGCCAATTCTATTATGTTCGAATGAGTGTAACATCATTAAAATGCATTTGAAACTTTTCCCCCATTGACCGTAATGTAATGGAATACCTTTGATTGTTCCTGTAATTGATCTATGCATCCGATTTTCATAACATTTGAAATGACTCGACAAAATTACGCAATAATTATATGTTTTAAATTTCAAACGATTAAAATGCATTTAAAACTTTTTTCCCTACTGACCATAATGTAACGGAATCCTTTTGAATGTCCCTGTAATTGATCTATCCATCCGATTTTCATAAAATTTGAAATGACTCGACAAAATTATGTTATAATTATGTATTTTAAATTTCAAACGATTCGGTTGGGTAGTTTTTGCGTTGTTATATGCGGACAGACGGACGGACAGACAGACAGACAGACGGACAGACAGACAGACGGACGGACTGAGCGACAACAATAGGTGCTACGTATTTACATAATTACGAACGCACCTAAAAAGAGTGAAAAAAAAAATCCATAACTTCGTCAATTCTTAAGATATAAAATCTGATTAAATTTATTTTACATCTTCTCAATAATATCTATAACTTTTACACTAAATTCATTTTTGATTTTAAACGCATCCAAATGACAAGTTCTTTTATTTGGGAACTATATAATGTATATTAGCCAGTTTTTTCATAAAGATAGAACTTATTTCAAAAAATGCTGTCTAAACAGCTATTTTGAGCCAAATTTCCTGAAGCGATCGTTATTGAAAAATTGAGGAAGTGCTCAAATAACAAACTGTTTAATTTCTAACTAATTTTTGAATCCATTTTTGCTCTCAAACACATACGATGACAAGTTTCCTTACTTAAGAACTTATGATGTGACGAATTGGCCAGTTTTTTGATAAAGGCAAAATATATTTTTAAAAATGCTGTTAAAATAGGCATTTTGAACAGAATTTTTAGAAGCGATCGTGATTGAAAAATTGAAGAAGTATTCAAATAACAAATTGCTAATTTACAGACTCATTTTTAAATTCATTTTTGTTCTCAAACGCATCCAATTGACAGGTTCTCTTATTTAGGAACTGTATAATGGGCCGTAATTGTCAGTTTTTTTTATAAAAGCAGAATGCATTTCAAAAATATGCCATAAAAATGGGCATTTTGAACAGAATTTCTTTAAGCCCACGTGATTGAAGAATAGAGAATTTATTCAAGTAACAAATTGTTTATTTTCTGACTCATTTTTAAATTCAATTTTGCTTTTAATCGCATTCAGTTGACAGTTTCTTTTATTTGAGAACTATATAATGTGCCATATTGGACGATTTTTTCCCTAAAGTCGGAATATATTTCAAAAAAATACTATCAAAGTGGACATTTTGAGCTGAATTTTGCTTTAATATGATTCTGATAAAACCAGCTGTTACAAAAAAAAAAAAAATTAAATTATTCAAAAGCGGCTAAATAAAATTGTTAAACTGGGTTTATCTTTAATCATATTTTATTTTATGTTGTACAGCTTTTATCTCCGAAATCTGTCTCCACCAAAAGGTCAAACCGACAGAGATTTTTTTATATTGAAATTTTTTTAATAATTCACAGTATATAATTTTAACTTTAAGGAATAAAAACTGCTCATTAACGTTTAAAAAATGATAAACTCACCACAATGCTCTGAACGGCAAATTGTTAAAATATAAGGAATGCCATTTCGCTGGAATTTTTGCTCTTCTATACATTAGTAGACGTATATTAATATAAAATGTACTATTTCATGCAGAGTCTTATTAGTTTTTTAATTATTAACCACCACATTTTTCAAAATAAAATTTCCGCTTAGCTTTGCACGTATAATATAAATACACTTCGAAAATAATAATTTTAATACAGTGTTCACAATTCCATAAAAAATTATAAGATGCTATGAGCCCTGTTTACGCAAAAATGATTTTAATTGAAGTGGAAATTTTCAAAGAAGATTAACTGTTTTCTCTAAACATTTTTTTATCATTATCTTTGGATTTTTAGAAAAGAAAGATTATTTGTATAAGGGATGAATACAGTGCAAACTTTTATTAAAGTATTTAAGAATACATTCCATGAATATCGATGAGTTTCGGTACACTAAGAAATAAAAATAGTAGATAAATTTCTTTTCCTATTTCCTGATATCTCCAGGGAAATAGAAAAGATTTTATAGAGATTATATAAATGCAGAATACTCCTGAATGTTTCTAAACGGCAGAATTTTATGTATCTTATAGTCTGAAACGATTTAGGATACGCTGGTGTAACTATATTTCAGGTAATCTGCGACAACCATTTTGGTATTAAAAAGTTTTCGTATTTGGTGATAGTATTTGCTGGTCAGATATTCTTATTTTTTTATTTCAAGGGATTTGTAAATGATGTTCTCTTTTAAAACAGAGAAAATTAGTGCCCTTTTGGAAATCGCGGGTTCCGAAAGGAAATTTACGAGAAAAGCTCAACGTGTTGGCTAGAAAAAAGATTTTTAGTTTTTTGATTCTATAAATTCGCAGACCCTATCTGGATGCTTTTGTAGAAGAATTTTAAATATATATATTTTCTAATTTTAGCAATTTTATGTAGACAATAATTAAAAAAAACCTTTTATAGCGTATACTTAAAAATATTTTGCTCTCAAATTGGTGATTCCTCTTTGCGCTGAAAGTTTTTGAATAATTCACTATATATAATTTTAAATTTAAGGAATATAAATTATGCATTAAAGATTAAAAGATGAGAAATTGTACCACCATGCACCAACACAAATTGTTAAAATAGAAAAAATGCCATTTTACTGAATTTTTTGCTCTTCTATATGCATAGTTAGATGTATATAATTATAAAATGTGCTATTTTATACAGGGTCTCATGTGTTTTTAATTATTGATCACCGATATTTTCATAATACGATTTTCCCCTATCTTCGCTCGTATTAAATACTTCAAATGAAATATACTTCGACAATAATAATTACGTAAAAAATATATATAATGCTACAAGTCCTGTTTACATGAAAAATATTTTACAGGAAATGGAATTTTTCAAAAAATTTAAACTGTTTACTCTAAACTTTTTTTTATGATAATCTTTGAATTTTCAAAAAAGTAAGATTATTTGAATAAAAGATGAATGTAGTGCAAACTTTTATTAGAGTATTTTGGAATACATTCTATCAATAACGATGAGTTTTTGGTACACTGTGAAATGAAAATAGTAGATAAATTTCTTTTTCTATTTCCTGGTATCTCAAGGGAAATAGACAAGATTTTTATAGAGGTTATATAAATACGAAATACTCCTGAATGTTTTTAAACGGCCGAACTTTATGCATCTTATAGTCTGAGAAGATTTAGGTTTTCTCTTGGGGCTTAAAGTTTTAGGATTTCAAATAACTATATTTCTGGTAATCTTGAACAACCATTTTGGTATTAAAAAGTTTTCGTATAAGGTGATTTTATTTAGGGGGCAGGTATTTTCATTTTTTACTTATTAAATATATCTTGCTTTCGCTGCTGAGCAGATGAAACCTTTTTGAGATTTTTAGTAGATATTTAATGCATACATTTTTTGGGATTTTTCTTTATCCCATTTTAATATGTAGGATATCTTTTTTAGTTGCGTTCGTAATTATGTAAGTACGTAGCACCTATTGAGCTCGCTCAGTCCGTCCGTCTGTCTGTCCGTCCGTCCGTCTGTCTGTCTGTCCGCGTATAACAACACAAAAACTACCCAACCGAATCGTTTGAAATTTAAAATATATAATTATTACATAATTTTGTCGAGTCATTTCAAATTTTATGAAAATCGGATGGATAGATCAATTACAGGGACAATCAAAAGTATTCCGTTACATTACGGTCAATGGGGAAAAAAGTTTCAAATGCATTTTAATCGTTTGAAATTTAAAACGTGTATTTATTACATAATTTTGTCGCGTCATTTCAAATGTTATAAAAATCGGATGCATAGATCAATTACAGGGACAATTAAAAGTATTCCGTTACATTACGATCAATGGCAAAAAAAGTTTCAAATGCATTTTAATGGTGTTACACTCATTTGAACATAATAGAATTGACATGAATCTATGAAATATGTACTAAAATATACATTCTGTACAATCTGGGATGCAAAGAATATTTATTATTAAATTACAGGGCCACACAAATGTATTCCACTAAATTATGTTATACGGGGAAACATTGTTTGGGGCGTGTTTTAATTATATTAAACTACTTCACATTTTATGAATAAGATATACGTTAGTGAAGTATAATAAAAATTACTCCCTGCATATTTACAGGAACACAAAGATTTCGACCACTATACTGTATCCAAAGTACGCTCTACTATACAAGCAAGATCTGAATATTTTAAAACTTCGTTATAGTACGAACGCCCCTCATTTGTTACGCTTCACGTGCAATTTCCAACTTGTTTCTATATCGGAATAGTTTTAAGTTCCAAGTCCCAGGAAACAAAGAAAAAAATATTTTTACGATAAAAATATCGCTATGAAATAGAAACAAGAAAAATACGCCGTGCAGGGTCTTTCAAAAAACACAAAATAAATTGAAACTCAATAATTTTTTAAATATAGATAGTAGCACGATATGTTTTTACATAAATATATGAAAATACATTTTATGTAAACAATATGTAAAAAATATTTTTTATAGCGTACATTTAAAAATACTTTTCTTTGAAATCGAGGATTCCTTTTTGCACTGAAATTTTTTTACTAATTAACCATTTATAATTTTAAAACTAAGGAATACAAATTGAGAGTTTCACGATTAAACAATGGAAAATTTTACAACCATGCGCCGACGATAAATGATTAAAATATAAGAATTGCTATTTCACTGGAATTTTAGCTCTTCTATACATTGGTAAAAGTGTATTATTATAATGTAGAGTCTTATATTTTTTAAATTATTGATCACCACTATTTTTAAAATAAAATTTCCATCCAGCTTTGCAAGTATTAAATAAATATGCTTCGAAAATAATAATTTCACTACAGTGTTCACAATTGCATAAAAAATATATGATGCTACGATCCCTGTTTTCCTAATAATGATTTTACCTAATATGTTTTTAATTCTTTTTACGTGGAAGTGGAAATTGTCAAAGAAGTTAAACTGTTTACCCTAAAACTTTTTTTCATAATCTTTGGATGTTTAAAAAAGAAAGATTAACTGAATGAGGGATGAATACTGTGTTTTAATTAAAGTAAATTTTATTAAAGTATTTTGGAATCCATTCTCTCAATAACGATGAGTTTTGGTACACTGTGAAATGAAAATCGTAGATAAAATTCTTTTTCTATTTCCTGATACCTCAAGGGAAATAGAAAATATTTTATAGAATTTATATAAATGCGAAATACTCCTGGATGCTTTTAAATGGCAGAATTCTATGCATCTTATATTCTGAAAAAAAAAAAAAAAAAAAAAAAAAATAAAAATAGGGTTTAAAGTTTTAGGATTTAACGCGATGAAGTAACTATATTTCTAGTAATCTGCGACAGCCATTTTGGTATTAAAAAGTTTTCGTATAGGTTGATTTTATTTACGTGTCAGATATTTTTATTTTTTACTTATAAAATATATCTTGCTGTCACTGCTGAGCAGATAAAACCTTTTTGAGATTTTTAGTAGATTTCTAATGTATTTGACTTTTGTTCTTCTTTTAATAAGAGAATATCTCTTTTTATATGATCGAAATGGATTTAAAATATCAAATCCCCCCCCCCCCCCCCAAAAAAAAAAAAAATGAATATGAATGAAATTTTAAAGTGTGCACTTAAAAATATTTTGTATTGATTTCGATGATTCTTTTCTGCATTGAAATTTTTTAATAATTCACTGTATATAATTTTAGGGAATACAAACTGCAAATTAACGTTTAAAAAAATGAGAAATTTTACCAATATGCGCTGACGAGAATTAGTTAAAATAGACGAAATACCTTTTCTCAGAAAATTTTGCTCTTCTATGCTTCTTCTGTTATAAGATGTATATTAATATAAAATGTGCTATTTTATGCAGTCTTGCAGTGTTTTAATTATTGATCACCACTATTTTCAAAATAAAATTTCCACTCGGCTTTGCACGTATTAAATAAATATACTTTTAAAAGAATAATTTTAATACAGTGTTCGTGATTTCATGAAAAATATATGATGCTACGTGCTCTAATTAAGCGAAAATGGTTTTATTTGAAGTTTAAATTTTTAAAGAAGTTAAACTGTTTACTTTAAACTTTTTTATCATAATATTTGGTTTCTTTTTGAAAAAAAGATTATTTGAATAAAAGATGAATACTGTGCAAACTTTTATGAAAGTATTTTGGAACCCATTCTATCAATAACGACGAGTTTAGGTACACCGTGAAATAAAAAATCGATAAATTTCTTTTTCTATTTCTTGATATCTCAAGGTAAATAGAAAAGATTTTATAGAAGTTATATAAATGCGAAATACTCCTGAATGTTTTTAAACGGCAGAATTTTATGCATCTTATACACTGTAAAAAAAATCTGTAATACTACTAGAAAATCTCTAGGCAACTGGGATTCCATAAACTTTTCTAGTAACCAATACAGCTTTTTCTCAAGTAACACTACAGCATTAAACTTAGTAAACAGCACAAATACTTTCTTAGTGAGCGTACTAAGAAATCATTAGTAGACATTACAGGTGCTTTTTTAGTTGGAATACTAAGAAATGATTAGTAGTATTACAGATACTTCTCTTGTACCTTCACTAAGAAATGGTTAGTAGTATTACAGATATTTCTCTTGTATCTTCACTAAAAAAATCTTAGTAGCCGTTACAGGTCCTTTTTAAGTATGTTTACCAATAAATGGCTAGTAGTTTTACAGATACTTCTTTTGTATCGTTACTAAGAAATTCTTAGTAGCCATTACAGGTATTTATTTAGTGTATGGTTAGTAATATCACTAACCATTTCTTAGTGAAGGTACAAGAGAAGTATCTGTAATACTATTAATGATTTCTTAGTATGTTCACTAAGGAAATCTGTGTGCTGTTTACTAAGTTTAATGCAGTAGTGTTACTTAAGAAGAAACTGTATAGGTTACTAGAAAAGTTTATGGAATCCCAGTTGCTTAGAAATTTTCTAGTAGTACTACAGATGTTTATTAAGAAATGGTTAGTACAATTATAGATACTTATTTTGTATCTTAACTAATAAACTGTTAGCAGCAGTTACAGGTCTTTTTTAGCATGTATACTATGAAACCTTTAATAGAATTACAAAAACTTTTGTATATTTTCATATTAGAGCATTTATAAGAAAACATATGTAATGCTTCTAAGAAACTGTAGTAATGTTACAGCTACTTTTCTCATAATTTACACTAGAATTTTAAAGAGGCAAGCTAATACCAGTTTGGGAAATTTGAAAGAATAAGAAATATCTAATAATTACTAAGCCAAATACTCTGGCAACAATTTTCTGTATGCCTTTTATATTTTATGCTACAAAATTTGCTAAATAATTTCAACTTTTCTTTTTTCATTACATATAGAGGCACCCTTTAATATAACTTCCATTTTTTTCCCCTGTTAAACTTTCAATATAAAGATTTAAATCTATAATAAGTGCATCTGTATTTAGTATACAAATATATTAATATTAATTATATTCATCTCTTATCCATTTATCTCTGTTATTTATATTACTCTATATCTTTTCCGACTATAGTCGGAAAAGATTTAGAGCTTAAAGTTTTAGGATTTAGCGCGATGAATTCCTTATATTTCAGGTAAGCTGCGACAACCATTTTGGTATTAAAAAGTTTTATATAGGGTATAGAGTGATTTTATTTGCGTGACAAATATTTTTATTTTTTACTTATGAAATATATGTTGCTGTTGCTGCTGAGCCGATAAAACCTTTTTTAGATTTTTAATATATTTTTAATGTATTCAACGAACACTTTTTTGGGAATTCTTCTTTATCCAATTTTAATATGTAGGATATTTCTTTTTCTATGATCGGAAGAGTTTAAAGTTCCAAGCCCCAGAAAAAAATGAAAAAATATGTTTTTAAGATAAAAATATCGCTATGAAATAAAAACAAGTAAAATACGATGCATAGGATCATTAAAAAAATACAAAAGTAAAATCCATCGTTTGTGCAAAATCTTCCAATTTGCCTGTGAATTATACCACTGGAGGTTCCTTGTCAGGTGAAGGTCTCATCACGTGACCAGGTTCTAAATAATGATATCGACTTGAGTAGCAATGTGCAGGTGCCAAACAACAAGATCAAAATATTAAGTAACCGGCATAACAAAATTCAGAAAAATAGTTATCTGAATTTGCGTGCATCACATGCAGTACGTAAAATACGTGTCACATGCAGAGATGCTAAAAGATTTCGTAAAATTTTCCGACTTTGGGTGGGAATTGCAATAATTGTGTTTTGAAATGCGTTATGCGTTTTAAAATAGTTCAGTGAGACATATTTCAACTTATGAAACAATAAAGCTCTGCTTCATTATTATAAATGTGTTGCAATGTGTTTTATAATCTATGCTTATCACACATTTTTTAAAGGGAAACCTACTTCGAAAGAGAAGATTTTATGGTTTTTCATGTTTTCCGATTGATGGTTTATAAAGACTTCTTTTTCACTTTTTAGCTCACAGGCTATCATAGCCTGAGAGCTTACGTGCCAGGCCGTTCTGTATGTATGTACGTTTGTTCGTGCGTGCGTAACGCGATAACTCATGATAAAATATCCTATCCACTTGAAATTTTGTATATAGGTATATCCTGATAAGGCGCTTCCCTGAAATAGTTTTTGGAGTTCATTCGATATGTATAAGAGGGGGGACGGGGGGTCATGCCCCTCCTCTTAATTGATATAAATGGGTTTTTCATGCAGAAATATTAGTTTTTGCTCAAAATTTACACATAGGATCATTCTGATGAAGTGCTTCCGTGATTGGTATTAGATGTTCATTGGATAAATATAAACAAGGGAAATGGGCGTTCTAATGCCCCTCCTCCTAATTTATATAAATGGGTTTTTCATGCAGAATTGTCAGATTTCGTTCAAATCTCTGAATAGTTTTGGAAGTTTAATGGTTATGTACATAAAAGAGGGGACTAACCCCTCTTAAATTATATAAAAGGGTTTTTATTAAGAATTTTCCGATTTGCTCTGAATTTTGGATATGGATTTTTTATATGATAAAGCATCTCCCTGATCAGTTTAGAGGGTTCAATGATTAAGTACAAAAAGGGGAAAGGGGGAGATGTTCCCCCCTCTTTAATTTTTTTTTCGAACGGAATTAATCCTTGAAAATATAAGACTGTAATGTACAATTAGTATGCGTAGCCTGTGAGCTCAATGCCATCAGTTTAACTGGGCAATATTCTTTTTATTTCTTATCAGTTTTTGAATAAACTTTATGAATTTAAAAATTTTTAAAACTTCATATAAAATATAGCGTTGCTTTTAGAGATATTTTGAAAACTAAGAAAAAAATAGACATGCTTAAAGAAAGAACGCTGGAAAAAGAAATTAAAAGTATTAATTTCCTAATGAGATATTTTTAATATAAAACGTCCTTAGACTTAACATTATGGAGAAGAATTCGGAAAATGTGTGACCAGCAGCCTTAAGGGTACAAGGGACCTTTGAAATCATTTTTTTTTATATTTTTAAAATTGCACTGTAAATATTATTTAAGGGTATAGCATTGCATTATAACATATATTTATCACAAAAAATGTAATTTTTTTTTGAAAAAAATAGGGAAATTTTTGTAATATTTTAGATTTAACGAAAAATTTTCAAAATGCTCCATGCGCATTATTTTTTCTCTGAATGCTTTGAAATTTTTTATAGTTATTTCTCACAATATATATCATAAATCTGTGCATGGTTTTTTGAAAATAAAAATAATTGTAAAAGTTATAGGTAGTTAATTGTAAAAATAGGTTCAAAAATGCTCAAAATTTCAGAAAAATTGAGAAAATATTTTTTTTCTTACCTTTATATTCAGATATATAAAATTCAATGCACAGTTTTGATCATATATATAAATCAAACTTGTGTAAATATTATTGGAGACTTTTATTGATATGGAATGCGCATGGGACATTTTGAAAATTCCCGTTAAATCAAAAATATTACAAAAAATTCCCCATTTTTTTCAAAAAAAATTCTTTTTACATTATTTGTGATAAATATATGCTATAGTGCACATAATATACCCTTTGAATAATATTTAAAGTGCAATTTTAAAAATATAAAAAAAAGGATTTCAAAGGTCCCTTGTCCCCTTAAGAACAGAATATCTCAAATACTGTACATTCCCCAGCATATATTAACAAAATACAACAAGGAAAAATGAAGTTGCTTTTGCACAATCATCGAAAAAAACCCTTAGTTTTATAAATGAGTTTGTGCATTTTCTTTCTTGCATATTATGAAAAAATATACAATTTCCCTAACAATGCTTTAAAAAAAAATCAATTAAATAACGTAATTAAATAATAGTAATACTAAACCTCTTTTTCCTTAGAAAAAGTTCTTAAAATATCTAATCAAAAGTCTACAATAAATGCCTAATGTATCTAATCTTCCATAATCAGGTTTATACCTAATGTTGGTGACGAAATTGCTAAGATATCTTTAAAATTACCGAATTACGTGCTTAACTATTTTTTTGGCAGATTGATTTAGCTGTATCTTATGCCGCTACCTAAAGCTGCAGATCATATATGTCTAAGTGATTTAAAACTTTCGATCCCCCCTTAACCCTCCCCTTGAATCACTGAAATACGCATTTAACTATTTTTTTAGTAGATTTACTATGCTGAATTTCATGCTCCTCTCTAAAATTGCCACTGAGACATGGTGAAATACACTAACATTTTCGAGCCCCATTTAAGCTCCTTAATGATTTAATTTCTAAAATTGCTAAAATACGCATTTTGCTATTTTTTGTAAGATTTGTTATGCTGCATTTCAATCTCTTGCCTAAAGCTCCTGCTGAGGTATGGTGAAATGACCTACTGCATTTTTACCCCTCCATTATCATCCTCAGAAGGTAAATTGTCAAAAATTCTTTCTTATTTCTTGGTTAGGTCATAACAGCAATCTACTGTCCAAATTTCACGATCTTGGACTTAAGGCTCAAACACATTTGACCACTTCTTGAAGTTCAGTGTCGGCTTGTTTGTTGTGGCGACGCGGTGTTTTTTGCCTTAACGAGCTTTGCTGGAAAGGGACGGTTGTCCGGCAAAAGAAAATCTTTCTGTCAAGTAGAGGGGATTGCTAATCTCCCGATTCTTTTGTTAATTTTCCTCGTTTCTATTATGAAGAAACCGCAAATGGGTCCTATACAAAAGACTCCCCCCCCACACTTTTTCTAAGAATTCAGTTGAAGGGAAGAGTATTGTAATATGAACGGAACCTGAGTTGTCTCAACTATGTGTTAACGAGTCAGTCAGTCAGTCATCCAGTCAAGAGTTGCCTCTTCTTATTATATTAGTGTAGACAAATGGAGACTCTGAAGTCGGGAACACAGAATGCGAGCGATAACTGTTTGCGTATTGCTATAGTATTGATAATGTACAAATACATAAAAGCTATAAAGTACAATACTCAGGGGGTTGGGGTTGATGAAATGAGGCTTAAAGTTTAAGAAACAGTTTATAATGGAATATATTACTTTGGCATCGACTCCGCAGAATGGATAGGAGAGCGACGGTTCTAAATTTTTCTCTGAGTTCGAATCTCAGTCAGACTTATTTTTTGCAGAAATTTTTTTTAATCAACTGTTTTCAAGCCACAGTTGAAAATTTATGTATAAACATTGAAATTTACGAAAAATGTAAATAAAATGTATGTGTAATAAACTTTTAGTATTGTTTTTCTAAAATTCTTTTGAAATTAATTTAAATGTTAAATTTTGTCTATATATATTTCTATTTGTGTAAATAAACATGATGTTTTTGTTAAAATGATTTTTTTTTATTTAGCATACAAATTGTGCAACAGAATGCTAAATATCGCTATTTAATTATTTATTTATTGTAACTATCAATATTTTTTAATGAAAAATAAATGAAATATTTATTAACAAAAAAAAAAAAAAAAAAAAAAAAAGAAGAAAAACAGTAAAAGAAAAAAAATGTAGTTAATATTTGTTGCTGCCAAGTAGTAGTTCCAGTAAAAGTATTGTTTACCATCTTGTGTCACGGATATAAATAAATTTATTTCTCAAAATGTACCTTACGAGTGTTATTACAAAGTTAATTAAACCCTACGCTAGTGAAATGTCGCTATCAAATTAACGTAAATTATCTTATATAATTACGGTAATTGCTCTGTGTTCAAAACTTTTAACATCTTATATTGAATTAACTCTGAGCTTTCGAGAAAGTTTTAAATTGCAATCAATCATTGTCTTTTAGCACAGCTGGTATGAAATTAAAAGTAATTAAAGCATAATAAGGCTGTTCTGAAAAATAGTTCGAGACGCGTATAATGAATGCTTTTGCGTTAAAATGTAAGTCAAGAGTTTCAAATTCTCGTTTTATGAAAGGAGATTAAAATTGAAATAAACAAGAAATGTGTATGTAATGTCGAATCACAAATAAATTTTCTTAATTTTTTATTTTCTCTAAATTTTAGTTAAAGCCAACTTTTAATTACTTATTTATTTTATCCTAATATTTATTCCAATTTCCATTATAATTGTCCTCCAAAAGAAAGGAAAGAAAAGATATTTAATGGATGCCTTTATCGTTAAAAGGGATCTAATCGATAAGATTCATTTACATGATTATTTATCCTTGCTAAAGAAAAAAAAAGTTGAAAATTATCCGTCAAACGTGGCAAATGAGGTGTATATGTAAAATGAGGTGTTTGTACTATAAATATTTTTATAAATATTTAGATTTTGATGTAAAAGCTGTTCATTTCTTATGCAAAAATGCACGAATACAAAATATGATACGATTATATATCAATCACAGACATATACCATTTACAGAGCAATACAATTATATTAACGCAGGTTAGAGTATGGACAGACAAGCCGAATTCATAAACATTTTCAGCTATGTTGTAAAACGTTAAAACGCCTAATAGGTTGCAATTTCACTTTCAGAAATTTTACCCGATAGACGGTAGCATATTTTAATTTTTTTTTTCACAGCCGTGTATTTTGTCTACTATTTTTATAAGTGTATATATGCAACTATTTAGATAAAATTTAATTAAGACTAAAACACGCTTATATCTAGTGAAATCAACCTTCTAGAGATTATATACGGACTGAACGATGAATATAGCTGCTACATATTAACATGCAGATCAAATACAGGTCTGTTCAAAATTATCGAAATGCATATTTGGCTATGGAAAGTAACGTCTTATTTATCTAAATAGCGAAGTTTTGTTAAAGATTTTAGGAAGTGTTGGAAAGTGTTTCATAATCTATGTTTAACGCATGATTTTTCTTATTTGTTTATAATAGAGGTTCTTTTCCGACAAAAAGGTGGTGTTCAAAATGTTCATTTAAAAATTTTAAATAATAAAAACTAAAAAAGAATCTCTATGAAATAATAATAAAACAACAAAAACAGGAACAGCAATAATCACTTAACACCTATAAAACATACAAATTTCTCTTACAATTGCAACTCTTTGATTGCTGATTGTACTTTAAAAAAATCCGAAATTAGCTAAGCTTTTATAGAACGTATGTACATTCAAATTAAATGTTTTCATAATCATAATTTTTTTGAATTTTGGATAACATTGCTTTTTAAATAAACCAAAATAATAGTTGTTTTGCCACTAATAAAAACAAATACGAGAGCTAATGAGAACGTTTCTTTGTTGAAAGCAATCTAATATAAAAACATTTACTATAGCTTAAAATCAGCAGGTATCAAAAAATAATGTTTCATCGGAATTATGTTAATATTCAATCGTAATAGAAAACTTATTTATTGAAAAACATATTTCTGTTATACAATTTCAAATTGAAATTCTATTTCCTATTAAATTAATCCCCTCCTAAACTTCCCTACTGAATGATTTCAAATTCAATGTTCTGGTTTGAAATGTCAGCAAATAAATTCAAACGCAGTGTAGCATGCGTAATGAATGCATTAAACTACAGCTGTTAGACGACATTGTCTGAAAACAGTGAAAGTAATTATTGAATGCGCATGAAATATATTTATTTGGAGAAATGTTTAGCTAATACATGCTTCAAATCTATTTTTTATAATAGAATAATGCATCTTTTACTGTACAGGTGAATAAATATGAGGACTTTCATTTCGCGCATAAAATTTTCTAAATCTGTTATGTAACGAGAAATAATAACGACTTTAGTAGTATAATAGAAAAGCCAATAATTGTTTTTATGTAGTATAATTGATATTGTATTGATGTTTTACATTGTATTATATGCAGTATGTTGTGTTAATAATTATACTATGTATCATACAAAGAATAAATGTATACATTGGGGAAAGATTAGTAAAGTGGCCAGTGAGGGCAAGTTGACCATTTCGGTTTTTTTTCCGCTATACAGTACTGCGCCATATAAGGAACTGGGAGAAACAATTGCTAGAGGTGCTGGTACTATTGTCTGAGAATTTGAAAAGCAAAACTACAATTTCTATTTCTGATCTCATTTTATCGTTTTTTCGCATTTTCGATTTTAGGCAAGTGATGCAATTTCTTGATTATAGTTAACATCTAGTGAAAGATATGAACAATAAACACACGAATTAAGATGCGTATATGAAAGCATAACAAATTACCTCAGTTTTAAAGTACTTTCTTCCATTTAGTAGGAAGAAATTAGATCAAAACAGCTAATTTTAGTTTTTTTTAATTGACCGAAAATAGCACGTTGAGAGCGGGTGCCTCTTCTGATCATAAATGACGTCATGCTGACGAGTAGGATTTCAGCGATATATTTGTAATTAACAGCAAAACAGCAGCGGTCCATTTAAGAAGCCAATCAACTCGCTCAAAAATCCCCGGATGATAATGTTAAATTTATAGGGGCGTTATTGGGGGCGATAGCTGAAGACGATCTACAACAGGGCTGGTTTTTACTTTTTCAATTTTAGTTCCGAATTAAAAAAAATACTTTAAATTTCGAAACCGGTTCTGAAATTGAAACTATCATAATAAAAAAAAATAACCTATAAGCCCAGCTTTAGATCGTCCTCAACTACCCTGTGCAAAAAAAAAAAAAATCATGTAAATACATTAAAAGTTGACGAAGATATTTGAAAATAACGCCTCCATAGACTTAACATTATCATCGGGTCTTTTTGAGCGAATTCAAGTATGGTTACTCTCCCATAATAAACAACATTAAAAAATCAAAATTTCTCAATGCGTATATTTATTTATTTTCTAAGATAGAGAAAAACAATCCAATTTATGAATTTAAAATATGAAAGGAAAAATAAATTAAAGTGCCAACATTAATCTTGAAATATAAAGAAACACATTACAAATTTTCAAAGTTCATTTCTTTTTCAAACCACATATTGTAGAATTTTCTATCGATATTTTTCTTATCACTTACACGGAAAAGCAATTTCAAGTTACATGTTTTCAACCTATCACAGAAATTAAGATAAAATATAGTTATTTTTTATTTTTGACAGAAAACTGAAAGAAAAGAAAAGGGAATGATTTTCCTTTAAATTTCTCTTTTGTTCTCTTTCAACGTGTCATGAATTTTCATTTTCCACAATTTTTTCTTCTTTTTACTTTTATCTGTATTTACAAGAAGAAAGTATTGGATTCCAGAAAATTAGTGAAATCCGGTTTTCGACGGGTTTGCACTTTTTAAGGGTCAGGGAACGCGAAAAACATATTTTTACAAACTGTCTGTCTGTATGTGACAAAAATTTTGTGGGCGCTCTATCTCAAGAACTAATGCACGGAATTTAATAAAACTTTAGGTTCTGTGACATCTTCATGTAAACTAGATTTGATTAGTTTTTGATGGATATCGCTTAATAGATGGCGCTACCATGCTGCATTATTCACAGTTTCCGAGGAAAACAACTATTTTCCAAATAGTTAAAAAAACATAATTGTAATTTAACAAATCACAACGACTGTTTGGAAAATGATATTTTCAAAGACGAAAATTTCAAAGATTTATAAATAAATTCTATATTTAAATTAATAATAATAATGAACATCATTTTTAGGATGACAATAAACGTGTCCTATATTACGTATGCCATGCATTAAATGTTATATTCCTAGACCAATGATGAAAAACAGTTGTTTATAGATATACTACTTTAACTGTTTAAAATGTGTACTTTTGTTATGGAGTTAATCAGACTGACTTCTGAACGTCTCCTACTACGTACGACATGGATTAAACATTCATATTCCTGGATCCATCATGAACGAATTTTAAATAAAATTTCAGTTTTACAATTTTTAGAACTGTAAATTTTAAAACTTCTAAAAATCGCACATTTGAAATTTTTACACCGTTGCCCAGAGAAAAAAACGCACTTTTAAATGAAATTTGTTTGAAATCTTTATCATAATTTGTTTTCAAATTATTATTTTTTTAAAAGTTTTTATTAATTTATTTGTCATTGTGGCAACAGAAGTGTTCCATTTTTGGACATTAAACATGGATCGCTCAGAAAACGAATAAAATAAAATAAGTTGCGGAATTCAATCAGTAAAAAGGTTCAGATATATTTCAGATTTCCCAGTTCTTTACCGACGACAACAACTATTTTCCAAATAGATAAAAAAAATAGCAAAATTGTTAATTCATATCTGAAACACAAAGGAAATTAACTTTCACAGTTCATTTCATTCTCCAACAGCAGATTGTAGCATTTTTATCTGTATTCATGGAAAAGTAATTTAAAGTTACTTATTTTAAACTAATGGTTTAAGTTAAAGTAAAATATATGGTTATCTTTTATTATTTCATACATAAAAGAATGAAATAAAGTGTTTTTTTTACTTAAATATATCTTTTTGATGCTTTCTTTTGGCGTGTCAGTTCTTTTTGCTGATAAATCAGTTTTCGTGCTGCGTATTTTGATTTTTCTTCTGTGACATGGCCTTATGCCGACTTGCTTATGAATGTTTCATAAAAGCAAAAGCGAGTTTTTTTTTTTTCATTCAAGTGATTTGTAAAGAACACTTTGCACATTTTATTCTTTTAAGCTTTCTTTCTTTTCTCTTCAGTGCAAATATAAAGAGCCTTATTTACATTTTCATATAAGAAAATTTTTACAAAATTTTCTGTATCTAGAAAATTTGTTTTATATAGGCTATATTTCAGGAAGATTTGGAATAACAATAGAAAATTTCTTTAGTGGAACTAGTTCATGTACACGTAGTATGGTTCTTGTTTTCAGTTTTTTTAAACGAATGAAAATGCATTAGATGGTTTAGAATTTTATACCTTTGTTAAGAGCTTACACTAACTGTGCGAATCAGTAGTGTTAGCGAACTAACACTATTGATTGAAAAAGACCCGGATAATAATTTAAAGTCTATGGGGTTCTTTTCAAATATCTCACTTAAATTTTAATATTTTGACATGACTTTTTTTTGTATAGGATAGCTAAGGACAATCCTGGAAACGGCCTAGTTTTTACTTTTTTGATTTTGGTTGCATTCTTTTTATATTAGGATAGTTTCAGTTTCATAACCGGTTCTGCAAGTTAAAGTATTTTTTTTTAAATGTGACACCAAAATCGAAAAAGTAAAAACTAGGCCGGTTGTGGATTGTCCTCAGCTATCCTATACAAAAAAAAAAAAAAAAAAAAAAAAAAAAAAAAAAATCGCGTCAAGATATTAAAATTTGAGTGAGATATTTGAAAAGAACACCCGCATAGATTTTCGATTATCATCCGGGTCTTCTTTAGTCAGTAGTGTGCGTCTTACTTTTCTCTTCACATTAAACTGCTGTTTTAAAATTATAGTTGTTAAAAAAATCTATGAAAGTAATTGAATTAGCATATATCTATCACTATAGATTAATAGTTTTCGTAATTAACGAATACAACTTAATTACTTTAATTCCGAATTAACTGCAGTTTCTTTTAATCTAGAAAGCACTTTTAACAAAAAAAAATTGGCAAATACTGTTAATTTAAATGAAATAAAAATGAAATTCTACTGTATTTGTGAGGAAAAAAACTAATATGTTAACAAAAATCTTAACAGTTCTTCAGCTAATCAACCCTTTGTCATTCGGCAACTCTAAATTAGGTATGGAATTTTTTAGTTTGAAAAATAGATATAGTGTCGGACAAAAGTTTAGTACTACCAACAAAAACATTAAAGCTATTACTTCAGTGAAAAAAATATATTACAAAATTCTACATATGACATTATCCAATTTTTAATTTGTTTTAAATTGTAATAATATAGATATTTTTGTTAAAGATTTTTTTTACGGGTAGATAAACGTTTAGATCAGTATTTTTAATATTCAACTTACACATCTAAATGATCTGCACATTAATTTGCAGTAATTTGTTTGTTTCGCCACTGTACGGATGACTTACAAAAGACGACTCGGAATGATTTGGCCAGGACTTTGCATGTCGAAATGTGTGTTTATCTGCATGTTTCCAAAATGGATGCTTTCAATTAAACAAATGAATTAAGCTGGTTTCTTTTGGAATAAATTTGACGAGTCAAGTTTTTTCACAAATTTTCTATGGTATTTAAATGAAGACTTTAATTGGAAAGATCAAAATTTTAATGTTGTTTGTAGATAATCAATCTAAAGTTGAACACAATCGTGTGAATAGAAGCGCTATTGTGAAGCAACACCAGCTTCCGATTTGTAAGTTCATCTTTAACTGGAACAAAGTTTTTATCAAAAAATCTTGATAATCAAAGTAATTCATCTCTGGCTTGGTGAAAACCAGATTTGTATTTCCTTATGAATTTAAACCTTTCAAAATAATCACTGAGCCACCACCTGGTATGTTTTTGAAAGCAGATATGGCTCATATTGTAAATTATGCCAGTAATATCTTAAACTCATCTGGTCCATTAAAGTTCTTTTTTTTCATTAGTAAAAACCAATTTTTGTCATCGATTGAATTTCAAGCCATTGGACAATGTGAATTTTGATCTAGTATTAATTTGATGCTTTTGTATTTTTAGTTTGGATTTGAATTCAGCATAATTCAAGCTTTCGGCACCTTTTAGCATGTTTCTAATAGTTCCGGACGTTATTGAGAGTTCTAGAGCAGGTGTTATAGTACAAGAACAGGCACTAGCTTGAAACGCTCTCCCAATAACGCTCTATTTACTTCGGGCTGAAAGATCAGGTGGTCACCCTCCTATTTTATTTCTCCTTTAATTCATTGGACCATAAAGAAATTTATGCACAGCAATTACTATTATTATTTTTATTTTTAGGACAATTTGCCTTTCATTCAGCCCATGCCTACGACGGCGACGACTGCTATTTTTAAACGATTTCAAGGTATAGATTATAATTTCGACCTATATGTTCACTCAAAAATTCTTTAAATATGAATTGATTTTGATAATTCTTTTTTTGTTTGAAAGTATAAGATACACATGTGGTCCGATTTTTATTTCATTAAGTTCTGATGATTAGAATTTTTTTAGATAAAAAATGTAAATTTGATAAAAAAAATAATGATTTGACGCAAATCATCTTTCATTGTTGCAACTGTTTTCAAATCCTAAGCATATTAAAACTATGCATTCATATGCGTTAGCGCCAAGTTGTCGCCAAGCTTGATTTTTTAAAAAAAGTCGGTTAGTATTTTTTTTTAAAAAGCATATTTTATTGAATTAGCATGTTGGTTTAGTATTCAGCGGTTATGACTACTCCAAGCGTTTTTTAAGCTACCATAAGCGACTATTTTTCAATTTCATTTCGCACCACTTTTTCAAAACAAAATACTTTCGCATACACTTTGCCAACACATGCAAGAGGGGGTGTGGAATATACCATAAAATTATTATTTAAAAATAATGGTGTGAATAGAATATAAAAATAGTCACCTGTGGTAGACCTGATATTACACAATTCTGTGATTAAAATTCCATTTAAATGTTAAGATTAGCCATAAAATATCGTGATTAAACGCTGTTATTGAAATGTCCTATGCCAATAGTTGATAAAATTTGAAGAAACTGTACATCTTTGGAGCATATTATTCATTGCACAATGCGTATCAAATATGTAAGTTTTTCACATAAGACAAAATTTCAAAATAAAATTTTGTTATTGACAGAAAGTTAAGGTACTTATGTATTAACGCCACCGCAGCAGAAGTTGTGCTAATGCGCCAATAAAGAGCAATCTTGTTTTTTGAACGCACGCAAAATAATGCTGTCAAAAAATAAGCATAAAGAAGCACTAAAAAAGCTTTAAAGCACTAAAAAATCGCGTTGTAATGAGAAAAAAAAGCACTAAAATGTAAGAACAAGAAGATTGCTCTTTTTTGATGCATTAGCGCAACTACTACTGCGATGGCGTTAATACATAAGTACTGAAGTTAATTTCTTTTCCACATGGCCCATAAATTGTAGTTTTAAGAAGATATTTATTTTTTAGTCTTTGAAATTGATCTAAAATAATAGAATTTTTCAAATGAACAAAAATGAGTCTTCAAAAGTTTAAGCACAGTAGTACTTTAGTTTTAGTAGAATATATGTGAGAATATATGTGATTTAGTAGAATATATGTGATAGTTTCTTAATAGTTTTCAGTGTTTTTACGACAACGGATGAATGCTAAAGCTATATGAACATTGAAAGAAATAGCCTTCCATAAAGTTACACAATCACCATCATGTTGTTAAATAAACATTATCCTAAGATCTTTGCGGTGTTTATGCCATCAGTACTTAAAACCATCAGGGCCATCGAAATTTCATTTATTTTCATTACTCAATATGAAAATCAGGTATTTATCACCAAATGACATATGCTCACTGGCTCATTGAAATCTATGGTGTCGTTTCAGACATAGTAATCGAGCCATTTTACGCTTTTGACATATTCCGATTTGAAAACTCTACTATGAACAGTTGTTTTTTTTAATTTGACCTCCAACTGCAAGTTCCATTTACAAAAGAGTGTAATTATCAGTTGGAGCCAAGTTTCGGATGCGGAAATTTTCATGCAAAGTTGTCAGCTATGTTCTTCCTGAACGGAATTTTAATTTGAAATCATTACCACGAGCCAAAATGTGAGAAATACTTCGTTTTGATCTTTTTAATGCACTTTCTATGTTTGTGAAACAGACTTGTTTTGCTCTCATGCTCTAGATATTTATTACCTCCACTTTAGAAAATTCTTTCGACTTAAGCATTTTGTACCAACTCAAAAACAACAACTGACTGCTTCTTATACACCCAGAAATCATCTGCGTACACAACCGCTCGTAAAATTTGCATAAAAATAATTTCCTGCTTAAAATTTTGACACAATAATATTTGTTCGTTTCTTAAACACCATGGTTTGAAATAAAATTTAAAATACAATTTTATTGGATATGGTGTTAAAACTGCTGTTATTAACATAAACAAGACAGATATCGAAATAATGTGAATAGTTTAAATTTTATTTTAAAAATGTTATTGTGCTTAATGTTGTTCTCAACTGCTTTGCTCAACAAACACAAAACATTTTGACACATTCACAAATTCCTTTTTTAAGAGAAAGATACAAAATTGGAAAGGCTTGACTATGGAAGCGATTTCGAATTAAACTCAGTCTTCCATTTTAAGATCATTAAATTATCTAATGATTTATGAACTATTTCGATCACGTGATCATGCGAGTTTTTACCTTTTGTTGACTAGTTTTTCTGCTTTCGTCCTTAAATGCGTTCAAAACGTTATTTTCGACATATATTTCCTGAAATATCTATTGCGCATTTTAAAAAACACAAAAATGAGTGCGATTAGATAGTGTCTGAATAACAGCACCTGTTAATTTCATGCATATCCGAACAGAAATGAACTAAGATTAACGTCACAAAGTTGCCGTTTTTTATTTAAGAACACCCTTAAACTATTGATACACACTGTATTCACTTATTAAACTGATAACAAAAACATTTTTGTTAATCAAATATATATTTATATCCGTTTAATTTCTTACTTGACGTTTTCTACTAGAATTCAAATGTGCCCTCTATTGACACAGTTTAAACTACCTGAAAAAAAAAATTGTGCACCGATTGCTTAAAACCGAAATTTTTCCTGTACAGTCATGGACAGAAAGAGTTGATAGGTTTTTTTTAAAACTCTTTGCATTCGCAGTTACTAAAATTAAAATTGGGGCATTAAAAACTGCAAAAAATAATCCTAAAAAGTATATTTTTGGTACAGATGCTTTAAGTATTTATAAATTTTCACGCGATGGAAATCGACAATTTTTTTTTCGGTATCATAGTTATTTTTTTATTTGGCATTTTTATTTCTTTTCTCGCTACAGTAGATTTTGCGTAATATCGTTTACTCTATGTCACTGCAATGCCTTAAAAAAAAAAAAAAAAAAAAAAAATGCAATATCATTTTTTTCAAGATTTGTTTCACGGTACTACATTCTAAATTTAGCCTCACGGGCTTATGCAGAGAGTACTTTTCCATTTAGCTTCAACGTAAGTCTGATTTAAAAATGGTTTATTATGACTCCATAACCAGTGTTCTCGCTCTCGCTCGCCAATGCACCAAATTGCGACTAAATTCTTCATTTGGCGAGTAAACAAGCGATTAGATTCGCCAAATTGCTAGTGCTCAGTTTTTGCCTTTTCTTTTTTCCTTTTTTGTTTTCCATACATATGCATATATATTTAATGTATACATATTTTTTATATTTGTAGCGGATAGTTGAAATTAGATTAATAACAATCGTTATCACAGTTATAAAAATTTGGGTCATTTTAGAACATATTGAAAAAAAGGAAATACATTAAAGAATTAAAAGCCCCCCCCCTTTTTTTGTGCTACACAGCGAATTTATTTTGCTACTACTTCTTTCATTTGGCGAACGTTTTTTATTTTTAATTAGCGAAATTACTAATGTTTGTCAAATGTCAGCGAGAACACTGTCCATAACTATTTTGCATTCATTGTCGCAGGATAATTATGTAAATGGATTTTTTTATAATTATCTAGCGACATGGAGTTATTAATGAAGTTATTATAGGCAACCATTATCATACGCTGAAACAGATTTAGTTAAAATAAGGAAAAGTATTTTAAAAATTTCGTTTGGATATGCAAGTTTGTGATAAAATTCAAAAATCCCTTTTGCTCCTTGAAGAAAAAATTTCCATTATGCAAAAAAGCAGAAATGTCTTTTGTCAAAATGAAGAATAGCACACAGGATATGGAAATTGTAAATGATTTCAGATTTTTTTTATCACCCTTTTTGATGTCATCAATCAGAATATTTCCATATTTCAAATTTCCAGAGAGATTTTTGAACGAAAATCAAGAAGTACGCATTAGATATCAGAATATTTTCTACTGTTATTAAGTGTTAAAGGAAATGAAAAATGTATTAAAAAATACTTAATCTAACTTTAAAGTATAGTATATATATATGAAAATAAATTAATGTAAAGAAAGGTAATGTAATGTAATGTTAAAATAAAATTCATCGACAAGTCGATGGATTTTATTTATCCTCTCAAATATTAAATATTTAAAATTTAAGTTTTTTTAACATGATTTTTATAGATGGTTTGCTGCGTAGTAAACCATTATTATCCTGTCGTATTTTATACTTCGAATTTTTATCGAAAAATACTTATCAATTTATTTTGTAATTAAAATGTATAAGTCATAAGATAAAATTGTAATTATTAAAGTAGCCTGCGAAATTTGTGTTTTTTAAATTTTAGTAATTTATTTTTATGTATTTTTTATCGCTGAATCCGAGAAAGATCTTCAGTTTTTAACACTTTCCAATAAAATTAAAAAAGTCTTTATGACTTCGGTTTGTCTGTCTGTCCACACTCTAACCCTCGTAAATATACTAGGATTGCTTTGAAATTTTTGGAAGTTATAGACGTTTACCCTAGAACGAATCCTATCTCAAATGAAGCTTCTAGCATGCTTAGTTTATTTATAGGGTAAAGTTTATTTATAGGGTTTATTTATAGGGTCAAAAGTATCCCATTACATTACGGCAAATGGAAAAAAATAATTTCAAATGAATTTTAAAATTGTCACACCCTTTCAAATATAATTAAATTTATATACATTGACGAAATGCACTTAAATATGTATTCTGTAGAATATGCGGTGCAAAGAATAGTTATTATTCATTTATAGGGCCACAGAAAGGAATTCTGTACATAAAGGTGTTAAAGAATTGTTTGCGGTGTAGTTTAATGATATTAAATTATATAATGTATAATGAAATTGATATACGTCGCTGAGGTTTAATATATGTCTTTTCATATATAAAACAAAGTGCATAGTATTTACAGGAACACTAAAATAATTTGAAATGTTATATTCTATCCAGTATATTATTAGAGAGCAGAATTCAATGTCTTGATCACTCAGAACGAGTATTTCGGAATTATACGACTCGTAAGTTGCTCATGGCATATCATTGTTAGTATTTCTGTAAATATCGGTAAAACCATCAGTATACGCCATGACGTTGCACGTCCATGCATTATCAAAGAAAAGGATGCCGGAGACTTCCCTGTTTGGTAAAGTAAAATCGAAATCACATTTAACTTTGAAATTTACGATTTGAATAAAAAAAAAAAAAAAAAAAAAAAAAAAAAAAAAAAAAACTTGATGCGATGGTGAAAATGGATGGTAAAAAAGATAACAGCTGTTTGCTTAATAATGGTTGGCACACTAAACATTTATAGCCCAACTGACTTCTTATGTAACACATGGTTAATGAAATTGCAATGCTATGTGGTATTTATCGCATGAAGGCTATATATTTTTAAAAAAATAACCGCATCTCCGAGAAACTTTCTGTGTAAACAGAATCATATCTTCCACAGTTTGTGAACTGGTACTATTTCATATTTTTTCAAACTTTTGATTTATCCTGTATAATCCTCTGTTGTATATTCAGAAATTTCTACTATGCTCATTCACTCATTCTACATCAGCTCTAATTCAAACGATCCACTTGACGAACCTTTAGATAAAGAGAACTCCACTTAAAAACTTTTACCCCAAATACAAAAAACTAAGTTTTATATATTTAAGATTTTCTTTCACTTTAAAACAACACGTTTAACACAATTTTTCACTAACTACTTTCTGTAATACTTTTTGTTAAAAAGCATATTATAAAAAAAGGTGTTTTTTGTCTTGAAGTTGCTACTGCACTAAAATAGCAATTTAAGAAGAAAAGTTTTTTAAAACTTTTTATGATTTACTCATGCGTAAAATTAGCAAGCTAATAAAAAAAATAAAAGTTTAAATCGAGAAAAGTTTAATACTTAAAAAAAAAAAAAACTTTTTACATATGATGTAACGTTTAAAAAAGTCGTTATCATGATACACTTACAGTGAGATAAGTAACATCTTATAAACTCTTTTTAAATATTAAAAAAAGTAACTTTTGAAATATTTTATTATTTCAGTTAAATATAAACTAACTAAATGAAATAGATAAGGTTTTCTATTTTTATTATTATGCTAAGATTTCATTTTGGCAGGTTTTATTCTCGCATTAGATTGGTTAAAATTTATAAATCATTTTTAATTATTAACCTTATATACTATTAAAACTAGTCGTTGGGGACCGCCGTAATAGGGAAGACCGGAGCACGTTGGCCCGGTATTTTTTATGTTATTTTTTCAATACCTAATTTTGTTTATTTTCAGATGTAGTATTTTTTTTTACAATACCCAGTACATTTAACTAGTGAGGAAAACACTTATTTTTAGTTAATATGAAATTTTAAGAACTTTGTGAATTTATTTATGGTGTGTTGTCATGTGGGCCAACCTACCCCATGCACGGGGTAGGTTGGCCCATTGAGTGGGATACGTTGGCCCGCAATGCTCTTTTTTTAAGTTTATTTAGAAGTTAAATAAAATTTATAATAGTGAATAGGAACTTTAATGCATGTATACAGAAATATTATTTGCAAATTAAGTTTACAAATCAAAGGGATCATTGCAGTGAATGCATTAAAAATATAATCCATTAATCTCTTTTCGAACACATTTCATATGAGCTCAACGTTTGCAAATCACGCACTGGATCCATTCTTCCCCAGGCATATTTTCATTAAACTCCTTCAGACAACGTAGGCAGATATTGTCTTCATCTTTCTCATCGTCACTTACTTTTATAGATTTCTTCTTCCTCTTTTGACGGTTCAGACCACTATGTCCAGGCTGTGAGTGATCAAAAGGAAACAAATTCTTTTTTCACAAATTGCTTTCCTTTGCGTTTTTTGGTCTGATTTCTTCTTTTAATATCATTTTTAATTCTGGCACTATTTCTTTCTTCTGTTGCCATTTGTTGATGTTCAAGAGCTAATTTGAGGGGATGTCTGCGAGGACTGCAGAAGTTCTTTTCATTCTGTTCGAAGCATTTGTCTTCCTTGGCTCTGCCTTTTCGAATGGTCTAATGTCCTCAGGTGTTGGAGTTGTCTTGCATGAAGCAGGAGAAGATGCGGTAGGCAAATCTATGAAAATAGGCCTACCCATAATTACCTGGGTTTCACTAGAAGCTTCATCAATTCCTTTGTCGTGCGTGCTTGAAGGCTCTGGTCTATCACTGGCATGAAATTAGAGTGAGTAAAAACATTCCTATTGAAAGGACATTTTCCACTTATCTGAAAACCTGATGTTATATTAACTGGATTTATTGCATTGGGAAGGGCAGTTTTCACAATTTCCGGAATATGGTAGATGGTCATAGGGAGTCTATTAGTTGTCACCCAACCATCACAGGCTGAATTAACATATTTTTTAAATGGGGCATAAACTGTGGGGTCCAATGGCTGTTGCTTATGGCTACAATAGGCTGGGAAAGACCGGGCCAACATACCCCAAATTAAGTGGGCCAACTTGCCACCTCGCCATGTTTGAAATACTTTTGCTATTCTACACATATCTTAACAATATTTAATATGTATTGTTATATCAAAAGAATCGTTATAAATTGATTTTTCAAAATACTACTCACTTTTGTTCTTGTGAAGTATCTCTTGAGAGCATTAACACTTTCTGCACACTAACGAAAATTTGCTTCGAGATAGACGAAAGTGAAAAATCAACGTTGTTCTTAGTTTGCTTTTGTTAAGAGACTGAAACTAGTGGAACTGTAGGGGAACAGGTTTTCTAATATGTTTATGGACTTGTGGCGACATCTGGTGACTAGTTTGAAAATTAAAGCAAATTTTCAAACATTTTGCCCCGGTCTCCCCTACTTACCCATCATAGATATGCATACCATAACATATGAAAATAAAACATGTGGAAACTATTTATAGAATGCATCGCAAATCCATAATATAAATAAGCAGTTGCAGATCTTTCAAGTGATGTGTCACACGACTGGTGTTGTAAAAAAATTAAAAATGTGCCCCCTGAAGGGCAGAGTGGGGGGGGGGTGACACACAAGAAATTCATAATATGAATAAGCAGTTGCAGACCTCTCAAAAGATGTGTCACACAACTGGTGTTGTAAAGAAATTAAAAATGTGCCCCCCTGGGGGCAGAGTGGGTGGTTGACACACAAGACATCCATAATATGCATAAGCAGTTGCAGACCTTTCAAATGATGTGTCACACAACTGGTGTTGTAAAGAAATTAAAAATATGCCCCTCCCTGGGGGGAGCAGAGTGTGGGGGTGACACAGAAGACATCCATAATATGAATAAGCCGTTGCAGACCTTTCAAATGATGTGCACACGACTGGTGTTGTAAAGAAATTAAAAATATGCCCCCCCTGGGGGGAGCAGAGTGTGGGGGTGACACAGAAGACATCCATAATATGAATAAGCAGTTGCAGACCTCTCAAATCATGTGTCACACGACTGGTGTTGCAAAGAAATTAAAAATTTGGCGAAATATTACAGTTATCGCCAAGTTGGCGTCACTTTTGGCGACTAATTTTGGTTGCCAAATCTGGCGATATATCGCCAAGTTGGCGACAAACTTGGCGATTGTTGGCGATGGTAACCTTTCCCTCTTTATGGTAACCCATACGGTGATGCATAGACGGAGCCCTTTCCTGATTGGTCTATTCGACTCATGGAAGGAGTAGTCCGCCCGGATGCGTTATTTCCGGAAATCTTACACATTAGCATCATTCTAGGAGTCATTCCTTTTAAGGCTAGTTTTTTTTTACTATAGAAGGATAGTAATGCTTTATTAATGAATTGCTCACGAAGCATGCAAAGCGTTCAAATTAAGACTCTGTTTTAAAATGTAAATCATTAAAATGAACGAATCGCACTAATAAAATTAATTTAATTAAAATAATAGATTTTTTCAAAATTTTATGATTTGTCATGTGGCACGAGGTATTCAGCTGTAAATGCACAAAATTTGAAGTCTTTGACTTATACATGTTTTGTGTACGGATTCTGTAATAAACGGACAGACAGAGAAAAGAGACGAATAGAATTTCATCAGGTGAATGAAACCCTAAAAATATTAATTATTTATAAAAAAAAATTCTTCTTTCAAATTCCATTATTTTCTTCGACAAAATAGCACACTGTGTATTATATATTAAATAGTCATATATTTTCTGTTCCCCTTTTAAAAACAGAGTGCGCATTATAAAAGAGAAAATACCAATGTTGAATTCAGGGGGTGGTCCGGGGGATATCCCACCCGTAAAATCTGAAATTTTCGGTTTTCAATGGTCAAAAAGGGCAATTTCCTCCCGGAACTCTATAATGTCCCTCCGGAACTACAAAAGTCCCTTCCAGAGTAAAGTGTCTGAATTCTACACTGGTAAATACTTTGCGCAAATTAAAATAGCAAATAAAGCCTTTGTGCAAAAATGTATAAAGATAGAAACCAACATTTAGAAATACATAAATAATGCATGAAAAAGTAGCAAACAGCCGTTTCGAAACTACTTTCGAAATTCTCCATCAGTGAAAGATACAGCATGCTAAAAAAATCAAAGCTAGGCAAAGCGACGGGAAGCTTAAGCTTATATACCAGTTAGGAACAGAACGCGCCAAAAAACAACCAATGTGAAGAAAGCGCAAGAACAACTGGGTGGACAAATAGAGACATCAACCGAAGAGTGAACAAACTAAAAGAGAAAATAAGAATTAAAGACTTCCAAATTCTTGGAAAATAAGCAATACTAGATAAGTCATTGAGAATGGAATGATAATTTTTAATGATGTGTCAACTTTCCCAAAAATTAAGATCAAGGTTAGAAGGACACTTTTGGATAATGGTGGTTGAGGAAAAGTTGAACCTATCTTATAAAGAACCAAAAATATTGAGCAATTAGAAGAACGTTTAACCTCTTGATTTTTGATGTATCTTTTATTCTTCTTTAAACGAAATCTATGAGCATGTTTAGTCTGGTCAATATAAACAAGTTGGAAATTGCACGTGAAGCGTAGCAAATTAGGTGCGTTCGGACGATAACGAAGTTTTAAAAATATTACGTTCATATATCAATCTCATAACATTGTAAATAGTGAACTACAATTAAAACGCTCATCAAACAATGTTCTCCCTATACCATTATGTAATGGAATACTTTTGTGTGGCCTTGTAAATCAATAACAAATGTTCTTTGCACCACAAATTATGTAAGATGTATATTATAATATGTACTTTATAGTTGCATATAAATTTTATTAAGTTCGCATGAGTGTAACACGATTAAAATGCATTTGAAACATTTTTCCCCATTGACCGTAATGTAATGGAATACTTTTGATTGTCCCTGTAATTGATCTATGCATCCGATTTTCATAAAATTTGTAATAACTCGAAAATATTATGCAATAATTATGTATTTTAAATTTCAAACGTATAGAATATATTTGAAACTTTTTCCCCATTGACCATAATGTAATTGAATACTTTTGATTGTCCCTGTAATTGATCTATGCACACGATAATCAAAAAATTTGAAATAACTCGACAGAATTATGTAATAATTGCGTATTTTAAATTTCAAACGATTAAAATGCATTTGAAACATTTTTTCCCATTGACTGTAATGTAATGGAATACTTTTGATTGTCCCTGTAATTGATCTATTCGTCCGAGTTTCATAAAATTTGAAATAACTCAAAAAAATTATGTAATAATTATGTATTTTAAATTTCAAACGTATAGAATATATTTGAAACTTTTTCCCCATTGACCATAATGTAATTGAATACTTTTGATTGCCCCTGTAATTGATCTATGCACACGATTATCAAAAAATTTGAAATAACACGACAGAATTATGTAATAATTGCGTATTTTAAATTTCAAACGATTAAAATGCATTTGAAACTTTTTTCCCCATTGACCGTAATGTAATGGAATACTTTTGATCGTCCCTGTAATTGATCTATCCATCCGATTCTCATAAAATTTGAAATGACTCGACAAAAATATCTAATATTTATGTATTTTAAATTTCAAACGATTCGGTTGGGTAGTTTTTGCGTTGTTATATGCGGACAGACGGACGGACGGACAGACGGACGGACGGACAGACGGACGGACAGACGGACGGACTGAACGACAACTATAGGTGCTACGTATTATATAATTACGAACGCACCTAAAAAGACCGCATTGACAGAAAAATTGGTAAATACCCAAGTTATCTAAGAGAACAATAGGGTGTTTGAAATATTTATAGACTATTAACTATTCACAGACATATTTAGGTAAAATATAGAAATATAATAAGTCAAGTGAAAAAAAAAAAAAACTTTTTTTTAGTATATCGTATGAAAGCTTTCGAATGTCGAACAACAACAACAACAATAAAACAATTTTTTTTATTTTAGATATTATAATTTCAGATATATCGTTGAAAATGCAATGAAGAAATATGTATTCCACCTCTTTCCGAATCTAGGGAAACTAAAGTTATAAAAAAAATTAGGGATAGTAGAATTTAATTTAAACCTTGCAGGAAAACTATAGCGGTTATTAATTATAAATAAAAGTTTTCATATACGTCCATTAAAAACATTTCAAAAATAAGCATTAAAATATTTAATTGCTATAAAGGACGTTAAATACTAATAAAAAAACCCATTATACGTTAAATACTAATAAAAATAATAATAAAATCAAATAGAAAACATAGATATTTTGTTTAATGAAAGTAGATTAATTTATAGGTCAGATTTTTATTTGCAACTTTTTATTAGAGAGAGTATTGAAATTTACGTCAGAAGCTCAATGGTCTGCAATGACTCCTTGTCATTTCAAATCCCAAATATTTGGATTGAATTGTTAAATAATTTAAAAATTAAGCAACGTGATACATAATTAAAATATAACGCGCGTGATTTTTATTATTAAAAATTTTAAAATTTCATTTGTAATAGTTTTTTGTCATTTTCCATCTTTGTGTTTATTTGTATTTTCTTTTTCTTTTTCTGATGATGAATGAGTAAATTCAATCGAAACATGTAAAAATTATTAAGATCTTTTAATGGTTTTATTAGTATTTAACGTCCTTTATAGCAATTAAATATTTTAATGCATATTTTTGAAATATAGCGGTTATTCTATGTCAGAAAGATTTTGAGAAATTCAAAGTTTTCCGTTAGACACAAATTTCGATTTTTGGGAGTTCAGCAAAGGAGTTGAGATCCCTATCGTTGCAGAAGTATAAATCAATTGTTGATAATAATTTTAAAAAATCGTTGTTAATTAGCCGAGCTATTAATCCTTAAAGACATGAACGGTTTAGACACACATAAAGGCACGGGCGGTATATTCTATGTGCCATCAGATTTTAAAGCACAGATAACAACTTTTAATGATATATTTCTGCAATGCAATGTCTAATAATAATACAAAAGCAATATCCGTCAAACGGTCAAAAACAGGCTAATTTATAATTAATTATATATTTCTATGATATTCGGGACTATTTTTCATTAAGAGGGGATATCAATTAAAACCTTATCTTTATAGGTTAATTAAAAATCTATCTGTAAAAATGCTACAGGGAGCAATTTGGTGTTGCAAAATTTGCGCCCTCTTTTCGAAGCGCACCAAGTTTAAACTTTGAAGAATCATACATTGTGAAAAAAGATTATTACTATGCTGAATTTGGGTTATATCAAAAAACTTTTAAATATCTACAATTTTTATTGGCAGCACTTTATCAAATTCATCATCAACAGGTTAGGATAAGAAAAAAGATGTATACATAATAGCAACGTTTGATTTCAGTTAGGTTTTATATCTCTCTGAATTTTTAAGGTACATCGATACATTCTTTTTTAGTGTATATAAAACTATAACCAAGCCTACGTTGCATAGTTTTTTTTTACAAAGTCCTATTATTCTTTTCGAAACGATTTTTGTAGTAAGTCACTGTATACAGTCACTAATTAATATATTTATAATACGGAACCCTACGTACACATGTAATATTTGCTGTTGACCTTTTATTTATTCTTATGATTTTCGAGTTTATTTAAAAACTTTTTTTACCTTACATTTTCGAAACATACATTTACTGTTAAAATTATATAAACATTATAAATCGACAATTTTAGTCTAAAATAAATACAATTGATTCAATTATAGAAAATTGAGTTAAAAAATATCGTTTTATTTTCATAATTTTTCTTGACATTGCAGTCTTATTTGACTTTTGTCTTGTTATTTTAGACTTAAAATAAAAATGTTTAATCCTTCTTAAAATCTTTTCTGTTTTGACCGAATTTAAAAGACTAAGGAATTAGAATAGTAGGAGTTGCATAATAAAAAGAAAAAATAACTACGATAAGATTAGCTATGATATATTTTTAAGACAACGTTAAAATAAACCCCGCATTTTTATATACTCCTTTTAAATCTCGTAAAAATAAGGTATTAAAGAGAAACAAAAGTAATTTTCTTACAATCTTATTTAGAAAAAAGGTTATTCACATTTTTTCGATAGCTATATCAATAAAGATTGAGAAAAAAACTTTGAGATTTTTTTCTTTTGTCAGTATTTTAAAGCACTTAACATAAAAATTTCATAAAGTGTCCGTATTGGTAATCTTAATTTAATTATATTCTTCCCATTATGCAAAACCTCTTAGCTGAAAGTTAGGTCCTTTTTCTTTTATATTACTAGGGGGGATCCAGCCCCCTGCTCGCTACGCTCGCCAACCCCCCGCGTAATCGCTTCGCGATTCCAAATTATAGGCTACCCCTGCTTGCTGCGCTCGTCAATACCCCATGGTATGAATAAGCAGTTGCAGACCTTTCAAATGATGTGTCACACGATTGGTGTTGTAAAGAAATTAAAAATTTACCCCCTGGGGGGGCAGAGTGGGGGATGACACACAAGACATCCATTAAGCAGTTGCAGATCTTTCAAATGATGTGTCACACGACTGGTGTTGAAAATAAAATAAAAATGTGCCGCCCTCAGGGGGGCAGAGTGGGGGGGATGACACAGAAGACATCCATAGTTTGAATAAGCAGTTGCAGAACTTTCAAATGATGTGTCACACGACTGGTGTTGTAAAGAAATTAAAAATGTGGCCCCCTGGGGGGACAGAGTGGGGGTGACACAGAAGACATTCATAATATGGATAAGCAGTTGCAGTCCTCTCAAATGATGTGTCACACGACTTGTGTTGTAAACAAATTAAAAATGTGCCCCTCTTGGGGGGCAGAGGGGGGGGTGGTGACACACAAGACATCCATAATATGAATAAGCAGTTGCAGACATTTCAAATGATGTGCCACACGACTGGTGTTGTAAAGAAATTAAAAATGTGCCCCCCCTGGGGGGCAGAGGGGGGGGGTGACACACAAGTCATCCATAATATGAATAAGCAGTTGCAGACCTTTTAAATGATGTGTCACACGACTGGTGTTGTAAAGAAATTAAAAATGTGCCCCTCTCGGGGGGCTGAGTGGGGGGTGACACACAAGACATTCATAATATGAATGAGCAGTGGCAGACCTTTCAAATGATGCGTCACACGACTGGTGTCGTAAAGAAATTAAAAATGTGCCCCCCTGGGGGGCAGAGTGGGGGGATGACACACAAGACATCCATAATATGAATAAGCAGTTGCAGATCTTTCAAATGATATGTCACACGACTGGTGTTCTAAAGAAATTAAAAATGTGCCCCCCCTGGGGGGTCAGAGTGGGGGTGATATACAAGACATCCATAATAAGAATAAGCAGTTGCAGAACATTCATATGATGTGTCACACGACTGGTGTTGTAAAGAAATTAAAAATGTGGCCCCCCTAGGGGGGACAGAGTGGGGGTTGACACACAAGACACCCATAATATGAATAAGCAGTTGCAGACCTCTCAAATGATGTGTCACACGACTGGTGTTATAAAGAAATATGTGCCCCCCTGGGGTGGCATATATTTCTTCTCTCACATAATAGGAAAAGGCAGTTTCAGACCTTTCTAAAGATATGCAACACGAGTGCTGTGGATAAAAATTTAAAAAGTTCCCCTTTGGGGGGGGGGGAAGTGGGGTGCGGCGCCCCAAACATGCATAGTTAGAATGAGCAGTTACAGTTATATTAAACTGTAACCGGCTCTGCCCCCCTGCTCGCTACGCTCGCCAACCCCCCGCGTAATCGCTTCCCGATTCCGTTGGGTATTGCTTTGCAATCCCGATTGGAATCGCTGCTCGATGCATAGACGGAGCCCTTCGACTCATGGAAGAAGTGGTCTAACCGGATTTGTTACTTCCGGAAATCTTACACATCAGCATCATTTCAGGAGTCATTCCTTTTAAGGCTAGTTTTTTTTTACTATAGAAGGATTTAGGTCAAAATAAAATGACATAAAAGCCCTTTATTCAAGAGGACTTTCATTTAAAAATTCGACAATTGTACTTTTCATAAGATTTTTTTTATCATGAAGTTTTAAATTGGCTTCTAACCACATAAAAATATTTAAATTCTTTGCAATTTAAAATAAATTTTCAAAAATACAAATAATTTAATCTTGATATCAATTGAACTTTATACCTAAATACTTTTAATGCTATCTTCTAGTTTTCCCGTATTGCCTTTGGTCATTTTCTTGAAAATTTTATTAGTTAAAGATTAAAATAATAATATATGACATGAAAACATCCTACCATTTAAAGAAACTAGGAGGTACAAATCCTCTAACAACACAGAAAACATTTTAAAGAAAAATATCAATAATCTATATAAATTTAATTTTTAATAAATTTATATTTTGGAAATTTTTTTGTAGAAAATTTATCACTCATAGCATTCAATAAGTTTTCAAAATAAATTTAATTTCTTAAAAGGCGCACAGTCTTCTGAGTGAAAAAGTGTCAAAATCCGGACTCGAATCCGGGGTCATCGGTATTCTATCAACTGAAACACTTGGAACGATACCCACAGGGGCGTGCGAAGAGAAAACTGCACCCGAGGTGGTAAAGATTCAATTTGGCACCCATCCCCCAATTTTTTCTTGTGACAGGCCAAAAATGAGGTTGGTAGCATAAATTTGGTGTCCCTTAAATTTCAGCGCCCGGAGCGACTGCCCCTTTCGCTCGGCACCTGATACCCAGTCTAGCACTTCTTACTATCACATGTTAGCAAAGAACGATTTTGACCAACTTTAACATTAAATATATCTTAAAATAATTATTCGATTTAAAAGATGTCTATATCAGCTTATTTATCTAACATATTTCTATAACACCACCAATTTTCATATTTTTTTGCGCATTTGTTTTTTAAAAATATTAACGGAGAAACACCCTAAGTCACAAAAAATTCATTGTCGGTCGGCGGCAGTGGCAACGTTAGTTCCTTTAATTTTAGAATAGAGCGATTTAGTTTTCATGCGACAATACTTGGCACAATATTTTTTTAGTGTCTTGAATAGCACATACAAAACGAAAATTGTCAAGAAGAGAAACCTTTTTTCTTCCAACACTTACTTTTACACATGCCAGATTTCATGCACCAAAAATAGGTACAGTAAGACTTATTTCTTTAAGCCTGGCAGAAATGATGGCGTTCAGAAAGAGAATCTTTATTATATTTTTACAAATTCAGATTTCATGCAATAATACTAAGTCAATAAGTTTTCGAACTCTTCAGTAGTTCATCAAAACTAAAGTTGTCGGGTAGAGAAGCATTTTTTCCAACACCAAACTTTTACAGATGCCAGATGCATCATGAACAGGTACTGTAGAACTTAAGCACCTAACATAGATACATTAAGACTTTTTAGCAGCTTGGCCGAAATGCTGGCTTATAGAAAGAGAATCATTAGTCTACTTTTACAAATTCTCTACAATAATTCTCTTATAATCTCTTATACAGTAATTCTAGGTATAATAAGCTTTTGGCTTCTTCAGTAGTTCAATAGAACGAGGCTGTATGTAAGAGAAGCATTTTTTTCAATTTTTTACTGATGCCATATTTTATGTATCAAACATAAATACAGTAAGACTAACTTCTCTAACAGCCTTGCTGAAATGGTGGATTTCAGAAAGAGAAACGCTATTACAAATATACTTTTAGAAATTCAAATTTCATGCAATATTTCTAGATACAAGTTTTTGGATTCTTCAATAGTTTAACAGAAAGAAGGTTGCCAGATAGAAAAGCATTTTTTTTTCCAACACCTAAACTTTTACAGATGCCAAATTTCAAACACCTAACATAGATACAGTAGAATTTACTTCTCTAGTAGCTTGGCAGAAACGCTGGTTATCAGAAAGAGAAAAATTATTGCTAGTATACATTTACAAATTTATATTTCATGCAACAATCCTAGGTACAATAAGCTTTTGGATTCTTCAGTAGTAAAACGATGGTTGTGAGGAAGAGAAACGTTTTTTTCCAGCTCTTATGCTTTAACAGGTGTGGACTTCATACATAAAACCTAGATACAGTAAAATTAGGTTAACGCTTATTTTCGAAAAATGCATTATATTTAACTTATTATTTCTCCTTTTTTTAAATTCGACGTTTTTTATTGATTTACTTAAGGTTGCGTTTCAAATTATTATAATTTAAAAAGCAAAGAAAATATGAATATCGATTAATGAAATGTCTGTTAAGATTGATGTTCTTTTAATTGCAAACTTAACACTTTTTGGAAAAATCAAGCATTACATATATTTTTAATTTTATGTGCACTTTAAACCTTCATTATACCATGCTTTTTAAAATATACAAATGTATGTTATTCAATCTATAATTGGAATTGCCTTGTGATTTTAATTTTTTAATATTTGTCATTCTTTATGAAAATTTAAGCCATAGAAAATTAATTTAACAGCTTTCTTAATTCAGTGTGTAATTTTTAAACTAAACTCGATTTAATTTTAAATACTAATTTTACTAAGACTTTAATAGCATAGATTCCATACCTCGCATGTTTAAAGCTCATAATTGACTGTAATTAAAATGTCTCTTATAATCTGTTAAGTAATTCCACATGAGATGCAAAGTTTTAATACTAAGTTAATTACTGAAAACATAACAAAGACACACGCGTTCTGGCTACAACATATTTCACTGCTGACACTAGAGGCAATATTTAATTAATTTTGTTATAACCTTCACAAATTAGATTATGAGCTATAATGTCATATTTTTGATTAAACAGATTTTCATTGTTTACAAAATAGTAATGATGTTTTCTTATTATAAGCTGACATTGCAAGCTAATCTCCTTTATGTTCATATTTAAAGATGAATATACAGTCGGCTCTTGTTAATTTGAACTCGTCGGGACCACAAGAAATGTTCGAATTATGGAAAGTATGAAATGAAAACATGCTTAATATGGTACTATTACAAAGGAATTAATATTATAATATTTTTTTTCTTTCGTCTGTTATCATTAGAATGTGACTTAATATTAAATTAGAATGTATAAATACATAAACTAACTAAAAGATTATAAACAATCTCAATGGAAGAAAAATTTGAAGCGTCACTTATGGACACACGGGACACTAAGAAAATGGATATCAAATGCATGGGATTATATGTATACTCGTTCGGTACAATTTTCACAAAAATCAAAGGAAGAAAGTTATTCAAATGATCTGAAATCAGAGAGAAAGAAAAGAAAAAAGAAAAAATCGGAATTCTTGTTAGTTCGAATTAAACGAAATCAAGAGAAAATGAGTTCGAATTAAGGAAAATTTAAACGTTATTCTGTCATTGAAAATTTCGGGACTTCATGTTTAGTTCGAATTATCCGATTTCGAATTATCGAGAGTCGACTGTAATTTGTTTTATTTTAAATATGACATGCCTATTTCTCATATAGTAAAGCCAACAATCACATTCTATATAATTAGAAAACTGGTCATTAGTTATTAGAGATACCGTTTTTCTTTTACTCTTCGGGTTTGTATTATTACTTGGATAGTTTGTGTGTTTAACCCCATCGATCCCTGGGTCCCCATTCGGGGATCCCTGTTCTTTTACTTATAAAACCTAAAATGTTTGATTTCTTTACATTTTTACATGATTTCTTAACGGTTGAATGTTTTTGGCGTTGAAAGCAAATGAATAAAGGCATGCGTCCAAGCTGAATCCCTCATAAAATAATGTTCTTTTCATCTGAATTTTCAAAATGTCTAAAAATGGCAAGAAAGTGAAATTTTTCATAAGTATTTAACTTAAATTTTTTTCAATAAATTTGTTTATGGATTTGTAGATTATTGTTTAAAACTTCATTGTTTAAAATTTGTGACTGCGTTAATTTAGGTTAATGGCTATTAAATTGATGTTTTAAGTGGGCTTATAGTTTTTGATGCATATTTTTGACCCTAAATTACTAAGCGCGGAAAGGATTAATTTCAGAAAAGATATTTAAATAACAGGCAAATAACAGGTTAATAGCAAACATTCTATATTTAAATAAAGTGAAATTTATCATTGAAATTTTCTGGTGTAGATTTAGTTTTTCTGAACTACGGAATTTCTAGAATGTATTTTACCCATGGGAATGAAAGGGTTAAAAAAAGCTTACATAGGAAGCCTTCAAACATAGAAAAGACAATTAACACAAAAAATGTAGCCAATAGCGTATGTAGATAGAAGTCCGTAATATTATAAAAAAAAATTCCATTTCGAACCTTCTTTCTAATATAGTATATTTTGTCGCTTGCGATTTACGTTTAGTGTTTTTTATGACGTCTGTAAAAGAATTTAGATTAAAACTATTAGACTAATGGAGTAAATTTTATCAGTGGCAATTTTTTGAAATTTTAGCAATTTTTTTAGCTACTTTCGGTGTTTTTGCGAGAATTTTTTTTACATTATTAAAAAGAATTTAGTTTCGCAGTTTTCGCTTACAGTAAATTTTGTCCTCGAATTTCGGAATTTGTTTCGAAATTTTGTGTTTTTCCATCACTATATATTTTTATATTAAAAAAAGAATTGCGATTACAATAATGTAGCGCACTGAAGTAAATTTTCTTCTCTGAAATTTTTTGAATTTTCAGCAATTCTTTATATTATTTTCACTGCGATTTTTAGAGCTTTTTGCGTTCTACGAAGATTTTTTTTACATTCTTAAATTGAATTCAATTTTAAATTTTAGTCTAATGTGCCAAATTTCGTCCTCTGTGATTTATGAGTTTTTTGCGATTTTTAATGAGATTTTTTAACGAGATTTCTATCAGTTTTCGGATATGCATTAATTATTTGACATTCATTTTAAAAGGGATTCATTTCAAACTTCTAATTTTTTTGTTAATTTATTAATTTTTTGCCCTACTCTATTTTTAGGTGCGTCCGTACTTATGTAAATACGTAGCACCTATAGTTGTCGTTCAGTCCGTCCGTCTGTTCGTCCGCATATAACAACGCAAAAACTACCCAACCGAATTGTTTGAAATTAAAAATCTGTAATTATTACATAATTCTGTCGAGTCATTTTAAACTTTATGAAAATCGGGTGCATAGATCAATTACAGGGAAAATCAAAAGTATTCCGTTACATTACGGTCAATAGGAAAAAAAAGTTTCAAATGCATGTTAATCGTTTGAAATTTAAAATATGTAATTATTACATAATTTTGTTGAGTCATTTAAAAGTTATGAAAATCGGATGCATAGATCAATTACAGGGACAATAAAAAGTATTCCGTTACATTACAGTCAATGGGGAAAAAGTTTCAAATGCATTTTAATGGTGTTACACTCATTCGAACATAACAAATTTGATATGAATCTATAAAGTATGCATTATAATATATATTTTGCACAAACTGTGGTGCGAAGAACGTTTGTTATTGACTTACAAGGCCACACAAAAATATTCCATTCCATAATGGTACACGGAGAACATTGTTTGGTGCGCGTTTTAATTATATTAAACTATTTCACATTTTATGAATATGATACATGTTGCTGAGTTGTAATAAGAGTCACTATTCCTGTATATTTACAGGAACACAAAAAAGATTTCAACCACTACACTGTATCCTACACTGTATACTGTCTATTATAACAGCAAGATCTGCATATTTTTAAAACTTCGTTATCTTACGAACGCACCTCATTTGCTACGCTTTACGTACAATTTCCAACTTGGGTAGTTTCTAATGAATGGATTTCTTATGGATTTTTAGCGTTCAAGATGTTTTTCTTTACATTCGTGACATAACTATTGCACTGTTTTATCACATTGTAGTAAATTTTGTTCTCTCCATTTTCTAAATATTTAGGAATTTTCAATGCGCTTTTCAATTCGATTTTCAAGTTTTCTTTATTTTTTTTTCATTCCGCGGCTAAATACAGTATAGAGAGAGCAGTACACAGTGAGACGAAAAATATGATTTCTTAACACATAGTGTCTATTTTTATTTTTTTGAAAATTTTTTGCTACATCTTAAAACAGCACACATTATTGTATTAATATATAAAGGGTTTTAAAAAGTTATTTCTAGATGTATGATAACGGATTATCGGAAATCATCTCAACGTGTAACATTTGCCATATACAGTGAGATATTTAATATAGTTTCATAAATCATACTTTTTACATTCTATCCATAATTTTATTCTGTGTAATAATGTCTTAACAACTGCTTAAAATCTTGCTTATCAATTGTAGTTTAATCTGATATTTTTTTGGGGTCGAGAAGTTTTGATAGAGCAACAGTAAAATTGAAAGAATTTTTCAGTAGTTACAGCTACACATACTAATAAAACCTCATTTCGAACTTAACTGAACACATATGGTGGATTGTGGCAAGTAAACAATATAATTATCCCTCTTAAATAAAGGCCTAAGAGTTTGCCGAAGAATGGCAATGTCTAGTTAAACGTAAACTCAAATGTCCGAAGGAAAACGGAAACCATAGATATCCTGATACTTGCTTTGTTATCATAAATTATAGTTCTGGCAGTAGCATTGTAATATCCGATTCATTAACAGACGCCATGCCTGGAACATAAAGTGCGAAGCCTGCTGCTTTCATACTCTTGCGAAGATAATGCACTTCAAAATCAGCATCTTCACCCTCACACATTAAGATTTTTCCTACATAGAACACACTGTTCGGAAACAGCACAAGAACATAAACATGAACGACAGGCTTCCGCTCTAGTTCCTGAAACCTAATTGATCCTCGTCGTCAGAAGAATTGTCTAGAACCATGGATGTATCTTCATCTGAGGACGAACTACTCTGCAGCCGTCTGATGAGTTTTTGAAAATTTCGGAAACAAAGTTATGGTTTTTGACTTTCCTTTCTTCTTTTTACTCGAAGGGTTTCGTTTGCCTGGATGAGCATTGCGTTACTTTGCGATGCCGCTTATCAGTTCTAATTAACATTTCTAGATTTTAAAAATACATTTATTTTGCTGGTGCTCATTGGCAAACATTGTGTTACCTTCATGGAAATTTTAAGCTTCGTACGTTTAGTAGATTTCCCTAGCCATCGCACACGCACACACACACACAGACACACATGCATACAAACACAGAGAACGAGAGAGAAAGAAAGCGAAATTTTCTTTTATTAATAAATAACTTTTTTTAACATCATGACTACATAATAACTACTCGTCTCACTGTGTATCCCTACTATGAGTCTCATTGTGTACACAGTGAGATACGTCTCACTGTGTACACAATGTACACTGTGTACCATATCTATGAGTCTCGCTGTGTACTTACGTTTCGTTGTAACAAGATGGATGACTTTCATCGCTTTAAAAAGTTTTGTGTTGTTTTGCCGAAATAGTCTACTATTAGATATAGCTAGATTTAGTTAAGTAAATATCTGAATAATGAAATCAATTAACTCTAAAGCAGACATTTATGTTATTTTAATCAATATAAAATAAAGAATTATTTACTATTTTGTCGGACAAGTAACTGAAGTACCGAAACCACATCCATGCGTTGCATAAGATAAGGTGGAAATGTGTGAGTGCCAGCTAGAAAAAAAAGTTGCAATTATATGTCAAACTGATTGCTGTCTCACTGTGTACTACTCTCCCTTATCTATCTATTTATCTGTCTCTCTCTCTCTCTCTCTCTCTCTCTCTATATATATATATATATATATATATATATATATATATATATATATATACAGGGTGATTCAAAAAAGATGGGGAAAATTTTAAGAGGAGATAGTACACACCAAAAGAAACATTTTGTATCAAAAAATGCATGGTCGAAACGTAAAAAAGTTAGAGGGTGCCAAAAGTTATGTTCTTTTACGAGGCAAAAACACACAATGAACGATTAAGTTAAGTTACGAAAACAAATTTAAGGGTATTTGATAACAATAAGTGCTCAAAACAGAAAGCTGCATTCCTGTTGCGAGTTACCACGCTGCGAGTAATAATTGCATGTTATGGGAAGAAGAAGAGCTGGTATTCAAATTTTCGTTACATTTCATAGATAAAAGCCCCTGATACGAGAGTGCAATTGTCAATCTCTGTAGTAACGCATCTGAAGATGTTGCCCTTCTCTAATAAGGAAAAAGCCGATATGCATTCTGTTTACGGAGCTGCAAATGGAAGTAGCGTAGAAGCTCAACGGTTGTACGGAGAGCGATTTCCCAACAGGCGGTTGCGCAATCCGAAAACATTTGAACGCTTGCATCGACAGTTGTGCGAGACGGGTTCCTTTCTTGCATCCCGGTTAGATGCAGGTCGTCCAAAGAGGGATGTGATGGTGGAAGAAGTCATTTTGGATATAGTGGCTGATGAGCCAAGTACAAGTACACGAGCAGTGAGTAGAGGATTACAGATATCGCAATCCAGAACATGGCGAGTACTGTATGATGAACGTTTGCACACTTATCATGTTCAACGAGTCCAGGTACTGAGGCAAAGCGATTATCCTCGTCGTGTGGAGTTTGCCCGCTGGTTTCTGCAGCAGAATGCTGTAAACCCAAATTTTATTTCAAGAGTTCTTTTCACGGATGAATTTACCTTCACGCGTGGTGGTGCATTTAACATCCACAATCAGCATGTATGGGCAAAGTAAATCGACATGCCACTTATCCCCATTCGCATCAGCAACGTTTTTCTATCAATGTTTGGGCAGGAATAATCGGCGACCACTTACTTGGCCCTTATCTTCTGCCAAAACACCTTGATGGGAATGACTACTTCGTGTTTCTGCAACAGGTGCTACTAGACATGTTGAACTAAGTTCGTCCACACATCCGGCAGGTAATGTGGCTTCAACAAGATGGAGCACCAGCTCATAACGTACGAGCAGTGAGAAACTTTTTTCACGTAATCTTTCCAAACAAATGGAATGGGCGATGTGCTCCTGTAGCTTGGCTACCGCGCTCGGCAGATCTTTCATGGCTCGATTTTTTTTGTGGGGACAGCTAAAGGCTCTTGTGCATGAGACTCCCATTGAATCTGAAGAAGAACTTGTCGCCAAGCTTTCGGCTGCTGTAGGGGAAGTTCGCGATATGCCTAGTGTGTTTCAGAAAATTCGCCAATCTGTTCTTCGCCGTTGTACTGCGTGCATAACAGCTGCCGGTCAATGTTTTGAGCTCTTATTGTAATCAAATGTCATTAAATTTGTTTACGTAACTTAACTTAATCGTTCATTGTGTCTTTTTGCCTTTTTTTACTTTTAATTTCCGACCATGCATTCTTTGATATAAAATGTTTGTTTGGGTGTGTACTATTACCTCTTAAAATTTTCCCCATCTTTTTTGAATCACCCTGTATGTATATATATATATATATGAATGGAACGGCAAATATTTAGCTAGCCCCTTTAGTGGGGTTACAAATGATAGCAAATACAAGTCGGTCATCTTTTATCCAGTATTGAATTACGTTAAAGATTATTTTCTGTCATACATTTGTAATTTAAAAAATATTTTACGATGTTTTTTTTTCTTTGGCAATTAATTGTGTAATTTTTTCATTATCTACTTATAATTGGTATTTTTTAGCTCGCAATTCTTTAATGAATATGTACGCCATCAGTATATTAAAAAACTGCATACAGCAACTGTTTACTTTACTTTATCTCAACTATGTAATCATTTTACGTATTTTCTATTTTTAAAGTAATAGGGTAGTGACTTTTATTTTGAAATGTTGCTTGCAATTAAGCGTCTTAATCGGATTTTTCTGTCACGCAATCTTTGAAATCAAGAGTTGATTATATTACTAGTTGTTAGTAGTTTGTTAATATCATTATTTATATGGTATTTTTTTGAATAAAATTACATTTATTTTGCTTGAATAATGCTCAAAAATCGAATCTTGTGGAGAATTCTTTATTGAATTTGAACATAAAAAAATTAAATACGATCTTTTCCACGCAATTAAATTAACTGATACATTTTTTAAATGCATTTCAAAAACTTTTCTTCTGATTTCTTTTATTTTTAATCGCCAAATAATACCGAAATTTTTTCAGAAGCTTGCACTTTCTAACAAATTTCTAAAAGTTCTGTTTCCATTAAATTTAATCAAAAAAAAAAAAAAAAAATAAATAAAAAAAATAATCACTTTAAAAATTTATAATCTCCAAGATTTAATTTACTTTAACTTTGTTTTGATAGCATTATAAAATTACATTATAGAGAAGATTTTTATAAGCTATTATTTACTAAAGTTTTTATTATGTCTCAAAATTTAATTACAGTGTAAACAAACATCTTAATTTTGTTAAAAGGATCTTTCTACTTGTATGTCAAGAATTTTTCATGATATTTTTCGATGTATTCCGTACTTTAATTTTTAAGCTTGTGTAGATGAAAAATTACTCAGCCATATAAATGTTTTAGTATTTTTTTTCCCACAAAAATATTTAGCGTTAAAGAAGCTGTTCATGTTGACACTTTTGTAATGATGCAAACAGTAAAAATTGCTTTTTAACATGTGTACTTATTTGAAACAGGTATTTTTGAAAGGAATAAATATCAACTTAGTTATATTTTCGTAACTTCTCTCTATATATATATCTTATCTTTGTAATGCTGTAACTATCATATTTATGAATCAATTTATATGTAACTTGGTTTGTCCATAATACATACCGACCGAGTTTGTTGGCAAGCATCATCCACCATCTTGCTTCAAAATGGCGACTATATAAATTAAAAAAATTAAAATTCTACATTAGGTACAAAAAGTAAGAAATTAAAAACGATTTCCTTTTAGGTGTAAACGATTTCCTTTTCGAGATACAAAGATTCCATAGCATTTTTTGTTTCGTCAATATCTTAAAAAAGAGCCGTGTTATAGCACTTTGAATCTCTAGTGCGGCTAACATTTTGAAACGATCAAATTTTTTGCCACGCAATAATACATATTTATGAACCGATTTGGATGTAATTTGGCGTATACATAGTACATACCAATGCGTCGACCGAGTTCGTTGTTCAACTTCATCCCCTTATTCGTTTCAAAATGGGAGCCATTTAATTTTTTTTTTTTTTACAAAAAAAGCAATTTGTAATGAAATTGAACGTGGAAACGTGTGAAATTGAAATTGAAAAAAGTTTTTTTTAAGTGTTCAACCTTGATACAAGGATTTTGGAAACTTTTTTTTTTTTGTCTTTATCTTAAAAATAGCTGAGAAATAGCAGTTTGAATTTCTAATGTGGGTGAAATTTTGAGAAATCTATTTGCTTGCGACAGCACTCGTATATATCAACCGATTTCGGTGTGAGTGAGTATGTGCACAGGCATTACTAAGAAATTGACAGTGGTTTGTTTCACCATTATGGTGTTTTAAAATGGCAGGCATTTTAAGATATCGCCAAATTTGGCGATCGAATATAAATTAAATAAAATCAGCTTACGTATAAAGCTGATTAATTTCGCGAAATTCCCTCTCATATTCAATATTGACAAAAACTAGTAGTGAATCTTCTATAATCGTGTTCCACTAGTTTGAGCTTCGTATGTGTTTATTGTTGAAATTTGAGAATTTATAAGTCCCGTATGAGGGCATCGTGAACTCTCTTTTGTTGAAATGTGAAGTGAACTGAGTAGAGAAAAAAAATGTTTTTGCTTTAGAGTGTGTGAAAAAGAATGGCGACCAGAGTGTTCGCTGCTTATGGTGTGTGATTGAAATTTAAAGATACAGTCCTAACGTTTATTATTTAAAACTGTGTTTAGTGTGCTTTAATTAGTAAACTATTGTATGTTTGAATAATATAATTCGATTTCTTTAAGTAAGGAATATGAAAAATAACCCTTCCTCACGGCAGTGGTCGGAAGGACTTTTGTAACAAGAATTGTTCGGCATCTCATATTGCTGATGGGAATCTTTTATTGTTAATCACATTCAATCTAAGCTACATTATCACCATTAGTGCTCATGTGAACTAGAGATGAACTAGATGCCAGAACCGTAACTATATGGGAGTAGGAAGGGCTCAATCGTCCCACATCCTAACAATCTCTAGCAATACTTTTTACTCTCGTAATATTATAATAAACTTTAAAACTTTTAATTGCAAACACGCTTTAAAATTGTAGAAATACAGAAACACATCTGAAATCCGTAAAAGATAAAACATATTTTAAGTACAGTGTTTTATTATAGAACGTAAGAATTAGCAATATAAAAATTTTTTAGAGACACTCTGTGGAGGGATGTGATTGACATCACACATTCCCCCTAGCTTGTTATTGCCCTACGATATTCATGTATTTAAATAATGATACATCCAAAGAAAAAACTGCTTATCTTACGATGACCACTTTATAATCGTCAAATAATTCCGTGCATTTTAACAATAAATTTGAAATATTTAAAATTTCGTGAATATTGGTCAATTTTTATGAAATTTAAAGCCATTAAAGTTAAAAAAAAACACATACGCAGGCCAACATACCGGTTTTGCATCGAGATAAAAATTATACAGACCATTTCATGAGCGCATTCTTAGCAGCAACAGCAAAATCTGAAAAAAAAAAAAAAAAAAAAAAAAAAAAAAAATCGAAATAGAAACATCTCATAAAACTAGCCTTTGTTTGAAAATTGGCTATTAAGTAATGATAAATGCTGTGAAAAAGTGTTGTGGTATATTACTGCGAAAAATGAAGGTCAGTGTCTCTGGTATTGAAACGTTTACCATCCATTCATTTTTAGGTGCATTCGTAATTATGTAAATACGTAGTACCTATAGTCGTCATTCAGTCCATCTTTCTGTCCGTCTGTCCGCATATAACAACGGAAAAACTACCAAAAGGAATAATTTGAAAGGTAAAATATGTAATTATTGCATAATTTTATCGAGTCATTTCAAATTTTATGAAAATCGGATGTATAGTTCAATTACAGGGAAAATCAAAAGTATTACGTTAAATTACGGTCGATGAAAAGTTATTTCAAGTGCATTTTAATGATGTTACACTCATTTCGAATATAATAAAATTCATATGCATGTATGAAATATATACCATAATATATACATTCTGTACCATCAGTAGCGCAAGGAATACTTTTTATTAATTTACAGGGCCACACAACAGTATTCAATTACTTAGGGGATCAATTTGTTTGAGGTGAGTTTTAATTATATAAAATTGTGTTCAAATTTTATGAAATTGATATACGATGATGAAATTTACTACAGGTTAATTCCTGTATAATAGAAACACATAGTATTTACAGGGAAGCACAAATGATTTCGGATACTGTACTCTATTCGAAGTACTGTGTATTTTATAAACTTCATTGTAGCACGAACGCACTTTATTTGCTACGTTTTACGTGCTATTTCCGACTTCTAACAAATATTACGATTATCCAAGTATTTAAATTTTATTTTCAAGCATATTTACTTAAGTCATTTTACAATAAAGAGGATAGCTGAAAATAATCTTTTATTAAATTTTATTTACTTATATGTTTATTACATACTTTTCAGATAAAAAGGCAGAATACAATCTTATTTGTTTATATATTTAATATATACTCAACAGAAAAAAAGGTAAAATCTTATATGAAATATATCACAAGAATTCTATTAACGTTTTATTTCTCTCAAGTCACTCCAAATAAGACACGGGAAAGACGAGAAATAAATATATTCTGTACAAATCTTTGTACATGACATGTTGCAGGAAATTAAAACTTGTTGAAGTACACAAAAACATCTGTCTAAGCAAAACTTGTAGAGAGAATTCTGCAGGAAAAAGAAAGAAAAGAGGAAATCAAATGTCTGAATGGTGGCACAAAAAAGTAAATGGATTGTAATGAAATAAAATATAAAAGGAGAACAAAGCGTGAAAATTGGAGAAAAAATTAAATATGTGATAAGAAATATAAGTTTCAACAATCAATTTCTTATCAGTTACATTGTAAATAACTCTGTTTAAACGTTATTGCAAATTAATTTAATAAAATATTGGATAAGCGTCTAAGAAAAATGTCACTTTTAAATAAACCCAAGCAACGAATAGAAATAAAATCGTTTTGATTGTATGGTGATTTATATTAATAGACTCGGAGATGGGCAGCCCAGACAATCTCCTTATTGAGTTCACGACTGAAATCGAAGAATTATTTAAAGCTCGATTCTCATGTTTAACCCTTTCGGGTCAGAATTTTTTTTCAGTTTTTAGAAAAAATTACTTTTACGCTGATAACATTAATGGTAGCTATCCAAATAGAATAATTAGTGTTTAAGGGTGTATTTCGATTCAAACTGCTTATTTTCCGATTTATTTTTTAATTCATCTTTACTCTCAAATGTACCAAACTTACAAAGTCTCTTATTTGGAAAGTACACAAGGTGCCGTGATTGTCGATACTTCGATAAATGCAGAAAATATTGTAAAAAAAGCAATCAAAAACGGCATTTCGAACCGATTTTTCCGAAGGCGGCGATCTGGGAACGAAAAAGAGGGTCATGCCGATAAGGTAATTGTTTAAAAATCACATTCTAATGAATTGAGGGTAAAATGACATCACACGGCACTTCACACCTCCCTTCAAGAATCTCCTCAGCAAGTTTCATGTTTATGATTTTAAAAATGTGTCTGAAATTGCATCGGAAAATTTCGAGCTGTTGAAGGTGGAAAAGCGTTTTTTCGAATACATCCTTAATGAATATTTCATTGTCTGGAAGATAACGATTGTTGTTGTTTTCCATACTATTTAAGTAATATTCATATGGCAATAGGCGAAGGAAGAATTTTTGGAGATGTTTAGAAAGTATTGTATTACAATAAAATTTAACTTACATTGGAACTTTCTAATATTTTTTACTCTTTATTATACAGGATTCTTTCAGGAAAGTAACATTTAGCTTAAATTTATAGAGTGAAATATATGTTTAAAATAAAAGAATCGCATACGCGCAAAGAGAATAAAGCAAATAATAATAATTATTATTATCACTAAATGTCTAAACATAAATAAAGTCCTATAATAAATATATAGACATATACTAACATTACTACATGTAAATAGTAGTAAAAGTTTTTTTTTAAACAAAAGAATTCCCCATTAAAAGACATGTACTATTAATAGTACACCAGACCCGACGGAGTTAAATGCAATTGATCTGCCAAGTTAAATTAAAAACTGGTTATATGGTGGAATACACCTGAAAATCTGATAACAGTGGATGATTCGTAGGTTTATCATTGTGTTTTCTTGCTCCCAGTAAACCACGTTTTCATACCTTTGGGTACAAGATAACACAATGGTACACCTAAAAGTCAACCGCTCAAATAGAGTTTTCTGATGTTTTTCATCAAGATATGACTTGGCAGATCGATTGCGTTCTAACATGCGAATCGAGTTTTAACTTATTCCGGAATTTCAGCCACGAACTCAATAATATGATTGTATTTGCGGAAGTTTTTTTTTTTTTTTTAATTTTAAGTGTCACTTATCGCCAGAGTTTGGTGTTGTTTTAACTGAATGAATAGTATTAACTGATACAATTGTGAAATTAGCCCCTTTCGGCACAAATCAATATATAGAGAACCACTCTAATTATTGAAATAAATTAAAACAAAAATGATTCAAATGAATGAATGATTCAAATGAATGAATGATTTAAATGAAGGAATCAAGATTTTAATTTAATTATGATGTTTTACTAAAATGAGAGTTCAAATGGCCCAAAGGAAAATTAAAAGGAAATATGCAAGTTCATTGTGTATGTAGGGTACATACCAGAAAATATCAAATTTTAGCTGAAAATTTGATTTTTTTCTATTATTATTTTTGCATTATTAGACCAATATATAAATTTCTAATATTTTTTTTATGACGAAAGAAAAAAAATTACAGTGAAGGGTTAAAAACAGAAGAAAAGAGATCTGATGTATCAGAAAAAATTCCTGGGTCAAATAATTTGCCTCTTTTAGGAATATCAGTATAGAATTATACTTGAATAGCTATGTATGCTCAATAGGTTATTTTAAAGTGTTGCAGAACCTTGAAAATATCCGAAGGTTATTTTGAATGCCATTGGTTATTTAGATATCCAGTAGGTGAATTCCAAGCGTAACGGAGGGGAAATTGCACAAATATTTTACCATTTAAATACATACTAAATTTTCCAAAGTTTAAAATTTTACAAGACTATGTTAATTTATGGAGCAGTGCTTAGTTAATTCATTATAAACGATGAAAAACTTTAATTATTTAGTGATAAATTAATTAAAATGGCATGTAACAGAGGGGACAAAAAAAGCCTTCACATTTTTGACATGCATTACAATTTATATAAAACTCTGCGATTTGGAAATTGCAAAAAAGAAATTAAATGTATTTTTTAAATAAAGACATATCAAGATAAAATAATTACCTGTCAGATTGTTTAAATTGAAAACACATTTTATTTAAATGAAATTAATAGAACGTAACAAAGGGGACATCTTACAATTCAGTGATCATATTTTCAAAACAATATCATTATTGAAGGTGACATTTCGATTATTTAATGTAGAAATTGGTAATACTTGTTTAATAAAGTAAATAAGCTACATCTTTATAATTATATTTAAATGTTTTCAGTTCACTAGACTAACTTAAAAATACAACATGAACATTGTCAGTTTCATTGTCAATTTCAATTATTTGGGCAAATAATTTCACCATCCTATTCTTTCCTTGAACTCTAACAATTGTAAAATTGCCAACATTAACATCAGGAGTCAACAAATTGTTATTTTGTCTAGATTTATCCAAATCATCTTTGAAGCAAAACTGTACACTAGAGATGGGAAATATAGTTATTTTTGGTTAACAGGTTACATCGTTCCACACATTCACAGGTAACAGGTTTCAACAACCTGTTATTTTTGTAACGTATAACTAATCGATGAGACTATGCTGTCAACAAACATTTTAATTAGAAGGCTGTTAATTAAGGTATCTTGAATAATTTTGATACATAAGTATAGACGCTGTTTTAGTTCAGATAAACCTGCGCCTTTAAAATCAACATATAGTTAAAATTTTAATTTTTGCAAGACACAAACTTAGTTAGTTGTGATACTTTACATTTCACGTATCATTATCATTTTCTTGCACTAAGAATGCCTTTTTCCTCGTTGAAAATTTATACGTATCATAACTCAGTAAATTTTGCCCGTAGAACTTTTTTTTTTTTTTTTTTTTTGTTGATTTATTTGTTAAAACACATAAAAACTTTTTCTAAATAAAAGTTATAGGAAACTTACTGAACACTGTATAAAATATATAGTTTCTTAACAATTTAAAAAATAATTATTTTAATGTAAATTAATATTTATATGATGCAGAAGAAAGTTTAAAGCATTTTTGCAATTGTTACAATGACTCCAAAACTGACGGTTTAGAAATTAATTTTTCCTAAACGATCAGAAATATCCTCCATAAAAACAACACCGTTTTAACAATGCAATTTGTAAAAAAAAAAAATGATCTTTATTCGTTAGCACCTTGATTTGAAGTTCAAATTTTGACATCCCCGAATCATTATCTGTCGACGCATATTCAAAGCTTATCCCACAAGAACACGAAACATTACTTGCATATTTTTAATCAAATGTCATTTATTCCACAAATTTCGTATGTGCAAGTACGTATTTAAAATCCCCTCCCCAAAACTTGTGACAGGCCAAAAGATGACGTTGGTAGTATAAAACTGGCGTCCTATAAATTTCCGTGTCCGTCGGGACTGCCTACCTTCGCCCCCCCCCCCCCCTCCCATCCCTTTTCGAATGGCTGTGTCCTCACCAGGCTATTTTTTTTTCAGGAAAATACAATTACAAAAGTAATGTTTTCCAGTTCGTATTTTCTAACGACGCAATATTGACAAAATAATAATGATAAAAAAACAGTAATAAATATTTTATTAAATAAAAACCATAGCGCCAGAATACCCTCCCCCTTCCCCAAATACCATGAGTACATAGTAATATCCCTTTTAAGTAAATATTCAAACTCAAAGATTGCCACCGTTTTACCCATCTAACTACATCAACGAAAGATTATGTCCCGTGCCTGAGAGATAAAACAGCTTTCTATCAACAATTAAATAAGTAAATCTCTTTAATTCCATTTTTCAAACAGAGATTCCTTCCCATTAAAAATATGACCAAAGATGGCCGACATTATATCCTTGCTTTTTAATAATCTGCAAGCGTCACTAACTAACATCACGTACTCTAGAATTAAAACACATTTTCCCCCCATTTCATTTTCAGTATTCTAACCAGTTTTCATTATTCCAGCTGTTTTTTTCAGTAAATGTTGTTTTCGTTATTCTAAAAACTGATTCTATTGCTTTAATCTTTGTAACTGTGAGCGTTATAAAAAATTCAAACGATAAAATATATTCTGTGAAGAATCGAAGCCAGATCTTTTAAATATTCATAGAATAATCAACAACGAATAGCTTTTGAGAGATTTTATCACGTGAACTTTTGAGATAGCAAAAGGATAAGGTTTCCTATGATTGGCTTTCTTGATTATACCAAAAATATTTTTAATGTCTTGGACAATGCAAAAGGAAAATGGTTCCTATGATTGACTTCCTTGATTAGACCAAAAGGATTTTTAATGTCTTTGAATCGTAGATCGACAGTGACGCGTCAAAAAGAAAGTTTCATAGGTTTTTTTTTTTTTTTTTTTTGTGCGTCGGAAATTTTTTTTTTCTTTCTCTGTCTCAAAAGCGTTTTAATGCAGTTGGGGATTTTACAGTAATAGAAGTTCTTTGCTTCAAAATTCAAATAGATTTATAAGTTGAAATTTTTTTTTATATAACTTAACTTTTATTAATTTATAAATATATATTCCTAAAATGATTTTCAGCCTTACTATTTGTTTCTTCTTTTTAAAATGCTTATCATACAAGGCGTTCCAAAATTAACAGGGACTTTTTGGTAGTCTGTTATTGAATAATAAGTTTTTGGTTAATATTACGAATATTTATCCTGTTATGTTAAATAATGCCCATCTCTACTGTACACCTTCTTCAACAGACATAGATGAATAAGAAATGTGATATTTTTGTAGGACTCTCCCACAATGAATTCGCCTCAAATTTGGTATAGATTTTATGTTTGAAACTCTTTCATTAAACGCAGCAATGCCCCTTCCTACATCCTCTTTTGCACAATAAATAATTTCTACTCCATTGCAAATGGTATTTGCACATTCAGCAAATAATTTAGCATCAGATGGCGAAGGAGTCCATTTTTCCGACATAATTCCTCGGTACACAGCCCTCTTCACAGTACCTCCCACTCCATCAACTGCACCCTTTCCATGACTAGTAGCAAAGTAATGCCAATTGACTTTAAAGGGTGAGAAAGTAACATTGCAAAGAGTGTATTTCTCTTTGAATTGAGATGATGGCCCATCACTAAAAATGCCAATCTCTTTAAACACAGGGGATTCCTTTTTTAACTTATCAAAGAGGATTTCATTGAAAGTGTGGATTGCATATTTGTCATGCTGCATATAATCACTGGCTATGACAAAACTCCTAATTTCTTTTTCTTCCAAGAGATTGCCTTTTGGGAGCCAAGCAATAGCAGTATACAGGGAACACTGTTTGTGAGTCCAATGTGCTGATTGTATCACATTTTGTGTGACAAGAGTAAAGTTTTCGCTAAAATCTACTTGTAACACTCACTTGGCTAGATTTTGTCTAAGCTGCTTAAAATAATTAGATTGTGTTGACTTTCTAATCTGGCTGGTTATGAGCTAATCAATCAGATTTGTTAACAACCATGTGTAACAGAGGGGACATTTAGCTCTGTCTCCTCTGTTACATCCCCTCTGTTACGCATGTATTTAAAAAAAAAAATTGAATATATTTTCAAAATTATTATATAATATGATTACACAAATGATAATTATTGTAAACAATTTTTATTATATTTAAAACTTTTTTACATAATGAATAAAATAAACTTAAAAAAAACTGTTACAGAGGGGACAAATAATAATTGTAAATAACTTTATTTTAAAGAAATAAGAAAAAGTTTGTACATGAAGATTAATACTGTAAAATTATGATTAGGAACCTTTTAACTTATTATATAAATGAAAAAATATACATAATCGCCATATTTTTAATGAACAATTGATCTTTTAAAAAGTCATATTTTTAACATTGCAAATCTAAATAATCAAATACCTATTATTTATCATAAATTTTAAATATAACCATGCATATTTTTAATAAATAACTATTAAATCCATTAACTGTAATAAATTGCCTTTAAGATGACACCAAATACTTGAAGATAACATAAAGTTGAAAAATTCACTACTGGTTTCAGTTGGCATGGAATTCCTCAGTGAGTATTGCTTGATATTTTTATTTTTGATTCACAACTAAATAGCATGGAATAAGCTAAGTATTTCACATTTTGTAATTATACGTGCTTGTAAGTGTAATTAATATAATAAATGTTAAAATAAATAAGGTATTTTTTCAATTATCACTGAAATGCATTTACATAAAACATGTGAACATAATAATGTATTAACATAAAACATAATAGTTTATATATAAAACATATGTAAACTATTTACAAAATCCATTGCTATTGCAAAACAAAATTTAAACGTATATTTAAATATTTTTATTGCTTAGTAATTCCCTATTACTAAATTGCGGTAACTACTATAACATCCCGATGACCAATTATGTAAATCGCCAAATTATTCATTAAATTATGGAAATTGGGATAATTTTTATTTTAAATAACGAAGAAACAAATAAATTAGTAAAAGATTAATAAAAATACTATAAAACGTCGAATTAAAAATCACTTGATGACGTAACAGACACGGGTAACGTGTTTAATGTAATGTGAGTGTGACATTCAAGATAAGCCATTATTAGCACTTAATCTTATAGTTTTGCGATAGTTTTTTTGGTCGACGTGGGATAATCAAGTAGTACCGAATTGCGTAAGAGAAACATGCTTGTAGTTTCAAAAAGTATAATCATATTAACTAACAGTTTACTATGTCATAATAAGAGTCTTATTTTAAATTAAAATATATATTTAAAATGAAATTTGAATAAAATACAGGGACATAAAAAAATCGAAGAGTGTGGAGAAATATGATTACAAATATCTCGGCGATTAATTAACCGATCGACTATTTTCTTTATGCAAAAATTATGTTTTCTATTGTCTGTTATATTCACTTGTTAAAATAAACAATTTCGAAATGTTTTACATACCTTTCATCAGAATAAATATTTCGGGAGTTCGAAAAAAAAAAAAAAAAAAAAACTTCCAGATAATTCTGGTCACTGATATTTAATAGGCTTCTTTCCCTTATTGCATTCTAAGAGAACACCAAATTTCATGTCTCTATCTCAATTTTTTTCGGAAGATAGCGCGTTTACAGACACACACACAGACGGAAGGCAATTTTCCCCCCTAGAAATATGTTTTTCAAAATGTCCAGTGTCTGTAAATCCATCAAGTTTTTTTTTTTTTTTTTTTTTTTTTTTTGAATTTCAAAACCATTTTAAGACTATATTACGTATGATGGGTAAGAAAAAAATAACAAAGACAAAAAAAATTTTGGTATTATGTCATAACTTGCAAAATAAATAAAAAAAGCTCAGCACAACTTCAAAAAAGGGTGAATTTGGTCCACAGACTGAAAGGAATATTTATCTTCTTTACCAGATTATTATTCATTATTCTTTAAAAATTTCATGAGTGCAAAATGAATTTTTCTTTGATATTAACTTTTAATTATTTAATCATTTGAAGAAGTGATTAATGACAAAATCGATCATTATTTATCGAAAAAAAAAACTGGACAGGGTTTTAAAGAGATCACTTTGAGTGGTTATTAATTTTCTCATAAAGTTTAGGTGATTTTGCATTAAGGAATAAGACGAATTACCTATCGTCAATTTTCATATCAGTAGCTAATGATATTTTTATAATATTAGGTTTTAAACTAAATTCTTAAAACATTATTCATAATTTGCTTTTATGTTTTTATTTTATAGAATGGGTTATCTTTATATTATTTATAACAAATCCTTTTAAAAGGCTGAAGAAGAAATTAAAAAAAGATTTTTATACTTCATTTTTAATAGATTTAATGTATATTCGACGTTGCCGTACATAAACGCCCATTGACGTATTATAAACGTATAATTCGCTTCATTATGCTTCATACGTTATCTGCTTCATTTAGGCAAGGTATGCCTGATACTCAATAAAACAAGGAATATTATTATAATAGTGGTACGTTTTTTGAATGAAAAATAATCTCAAATTGGTACAACTGGTTTCTCAACTATATGTGCCTTGATATACCAATCTCGAAAGTGACAAACAAGGTTTACAAAATCCACTCGACCAATTAAACTTCTCACTACAATCACTTGAAGTAGACAAACATCACTCATATGGAGATAAATGCCGACCACATGCACCATGCTCTTCTAGAAGGTCTAAGAAATTAGCAAGCTAAGAGTTATATGAAACAAAGAAACAACAATGTAAATACATCATTAATAAAGCTAAAATAAAAACTAAATGAGTTTGTCAAATGATTCAATGGTGACGCAAATTTCCTGTGAAATGTTTTGTAAACTTGAAAGAATACCATCACTATACAGGCTGCATCAGGAATGATCGTTCAAATTTAGTAAGGAGATAAAAGATAACAAAAGAAGACAACATCACATAGGAAAATATTGCTGAAACCAACGTATGGCATTGTAGAGGGTCCTATGTATCCACAACTTCTGGTTGCATGCAGAACATTTTGAGACATCCAACTGGTCGTCATTTGACAAAGTGATTTTTTCAGAAGCAATATGAAGTGTTATACGTTAAATAAATATGCATATATGCACCTAACTTACGGTGCAGAAAGGGGAAGGTTGTCGGAGAGCTGCGCAAATGTATGTTGAGCGTACACTGTAAACAAATTGTAAATTTACGGTACTTTACCGTGAATTATCCAGTAAATTTCTGGAATATGTCACTTTTTTCACATAAAGGGCCACCTCCCGTATTTTTTTGTGTTTTACGGGCAAAAACCGTTAATGTAATGGCTAAGTCCGTTGATATAGGAATAAAATCCATTTTTATGGATATTGTCTGGTAGTTCTAATGCATAAATCGCTGCTGCAGCTTTTTTGGAATTTGAGCTCAGCTTGCGAAAATCTCTATACCAAATGTCAGCCAATGTTCAACAACAACTGCGCGAAACTGAGTTGGTTACCAGTACCTGTCATCAAAGAAGAGGCAATCTAACTGTACGGACAGTTCTAATCGAAGAAGCTATGTTATAATCTACTGAAGAGCAACCAAGTTTCAGAACACGAGGTATTGCATGCCGGTTTGCTATTTTGCTCTTAACAGTGTGGCGGATACTGAACGAGGAATGTTTGCATTCTTTGCTACGCAGTTGTTGATGAACACATGCAAACATTTGATGCTAAGGTTTGCGCAGTGTAATGTCAGTGTAATGTTCTGCATACATTTGCACAGCTCTGTGATGTCTTTTCCCTTCGAAATGTACGTAGATGGATATCAACGTTTTTATTTAGCTAATAAGGATTTATGTTACTTCTGCAAAGCCACCTTTTCTAATAACGACAGGCTGGACTTATCAGAAAAATCTAAGCATGATCAGAAGTTGTAGATACACAACTCCGTTTACAATGTCAAGCGTTCGTTTGCACTCACTCTTTTCTATTTAAGATTGCCATCTTTAGCTATTTTCTATCTACGCAGAAAATTTAAACGATAAATCCCGATACACCAAGTATACTACACATACAATGAAGCATGTTATATTCTAACTGGTGACGTCCTAATAATGCTGCCATTACTTATTTATTTAAGAATGCTAGTATATTCAGTGATTTTTTTAAGACTAGGATTAGTATGTTTGCATGACTATAAAATCAAAATAGTTAAATTATAAGTAAACAAATGCAAATTAGAAGTTTGTCACTGACAAACTCCTTTAAAAATTTTCTTTCGAACTCCCTGCTTAATTTCTTAAAATATTTCATTAAACAAATAATATATCGTTTGATGTAAATAGTTATAAATCGGAAATTCTATCTAGACTATTTTTTTTTCTTAAAACTTTAACTATATCTGAACATTGTCGCATTAGTACCTGTAAATATGCTCATGGTTTTTATACTCTTCCATCTTTTCTGTCTACTCTCTTATTCTTTCAACTCATGTTTTCCTCTATATCATTTTCACTTGTTTTTGTCGATCTAAAGTTTTGTCATTAATCACCTATGTTAGTGTTTTTTATTACATTTTCTTCAGTCTTACCTTAGATGTATAGGAAAAAATAAAAAATAATAAAAGGAACAACCAATGATAAAAATGTTGGTTGTAGTTTGGTATTTCTTTAACCGGGCAGAAATTACTAGTATTCCTTAAAAAAACAAAAAAAAAAAACACACATTTTCATGTTTATTATTAACATTTCTAGAAAGAATATACTGAAAGAACAACTACGTGTTCACTGGTTTTAGATGAAAGTTAAAAATTAAAACAAAGCTTTGTGGACACTTTAAAATAAAATACAATTTAAATATGACAATATATTAGCTCAATAATTTCATTACAATTCATTTAAAGCAGTCTATCTTTTTTTAAGTTTTAGATATGAAGATAATGTTCTTTTGTTAGGAAAAATAAAAAGTAGGTCTAATCTTTCTTTATTTTTTTATTTAATAAAACCTTTTTAGAAAAGGTGTCACGAAAAGTTGTTTCTTAATCAATAATGTATATGAAGACTGGCTAACATTTTAATTTGTGCTTGTCAATGTACGTAATAAAATTTTACAACTTACTTAAGTTAATTTCTTATAAAGGTAACAGGATATTTCTGTTTAGAGAAATTATAGTCAGTTCAGGATGGACAATAAACTGTCACACGACATTAAACTTTCGTTATAACTAAATTAAAAAGTATGCAAAAAACTGTTGAATGGAAAATAAACATGGAGTAATTAACAGAATATATATATGCGCTTTGGAATTTTTCTTCCTTTTTGAATTTCTTTAGAAATTTCAATCTTTCTTCAGATTTCTTTTATGCAAAAAGTTTATCATGTACCAGAATCTCATCACGTATTTTACTAAGGGCTCTTAAACGTGTCAAGTTAGGGATAGTATTTCGTTTGTTCAGTCAATATGTAACCTCATTCAGAATCAGATTTTAAATAGGAAAATCAAGAGACTATTCATAAAACATCAGAAAAATTGTCTTTACAAAAGTCTTGGACAATTTTTCATCAAACATATTTGTGCCTCATATAGCAATTCTCACCAAACGTTCTTTAAACGATGGGCCGTGAGATTTTCTCGAAAGTCTCAGTTTTGTAGTACTCAGCTATAATTTTAGTATTATTTTCAACAAAAACAATAAGTTAATTTATTTTCTATTACACAATGCTCTTCCAAAAAATCAGAGAAGCGGCATTTTGGTGTTTGGAGACATAAAATTGATCCCCAGAAATATCCTGTTTACTGTTAAAAATCTGTAGCTTTTGATGCATAGTCACCCCACCGCTTTTATAAAATATGTCTGTTCTGACCAATACATAATATAGGTAAGTAAACGTTTTCTATAAAAGCGGTGGAATGAACATGCAGAAAAAGCTTCTGATTTTTAACTGTGTAGTGATTCTGATCATATTTGATTCCCTTTGCAAATTAAGAAGTTTTTAAAAAGAACTAATATTTCATCTGCGAAAATGAACTTAATCCTTGCCCACGCAAGGATATCCATTTCTCTCTTTCTTAATTTCAATTTAGAATTCAAAGAAATGAGAGACTTTTACTTAAAAAATGCGACCAATATAATATTTTAATTTATTTTTAACTGCTCCTTTACTACCATTCTGTTTCTGGATTAATTATCTCAATGGCTTTTGCATACACATCTTAAATTTGTCTTATAATCCCTTTGGAACAGTTAGCGGTGCGAACAAAAAGTTTCCTCTCTGATCTAACTCGGCCATTATTCGTACCAGTTTCCTTACATCTTCTTATGGTATGGTAGATGAAATCTCTTTTGTTCTTGGGTGCTTCATTAGAAAAAAAAAAAAAAAAAAAAAAAAAAAGAAAGAAAAAGAATACATTTCTGCATTTACACTTAAGTTATTTTATATTCCCATTGTTCTGTTTCATTGTTTATGAAAAAGAAATAAGGAAGAATATTGCCCGGTTAAACTGATGGCATTGAGCTCACAGGCTATTCATACTAATTGTGCATTACAGCATTATATTTTCAAGGGTTAATTCCGTTCGAAAAATCAGAATTCAGAAGTTTGCATGAAAAACCTATTTATCTCATTTAAGGGGAGGGGCATGAGCCGCCCGTTCCCCCTCTTTATACTTATTCAATGATGACCTAATACTAATCACGGAGGTGCCTTATCAGAATGATCCTATATCTAAATTTTAAATGACAACTGATATTTTCGCATGAAAAATCCATATATAAATTAAGGGGAGGGGCATGAGCTTCCGTACCCCCTGTTATACATATCGAATGAACTCCAAAAACTAATCAGGGAAGCACCTTATCAGAACCTATATACAGAATTTCAAGTGAATCGGATAATTTTATCATGAGTTATTGCGTTACGCACATACAGAACTGACGGGCACGGCACATAAGCTCCCAGGCTTTGATAGCCTGTGAGCTAAAGATGTACTATTACGAAATGTACTAAACATTACTATACAGTAAAATGTCAGATGACATTTTAAAATAAGAGAAAATTTATATTCATTAAAATAAACTATCCTAACTTGAAAAATGGTGTGATAATGTACAATAGATGTCAAATTTTTTTTTATTTAAATGAGTAAAATGTCCGCCTACTATTTGTATTCCTTTTTTATTCAATAAAAAAAAAAAAAAAAAAAAAAAAAAAAAAAAAAAAAAATGCAACACTAAAAGTTTTGTTGTTATGAATAATGGATATTAGTTAGAAATCTTTTTGTCTCTGTTTGTTCGTGTATGTCATAAAATTTTGCAGTTTAATTTAGCTTATTTCTTTTCATTCGAACCTTTTAATTTTTTTTGTTTACTGAAGTTATACTTATGTAGAAGTCTAATTTCTTCATTAAAAATCATAACGTAAAAATGAATAAAATAAAATTTTATAACTTTTCACTTTAGTGAAGTTTTTTTTATAATTTGTAATGTATTTTTTTTCTTTTTAACTTTTTAAACGTCATTTTAGACGTCATAATTAAAAATCGACCCACAGTATTAAAAGAGTATTTAAAAACAGTTTTTAAAGCTGAATCGGAAACTGAATTTCGGTAATTTCCGACTTTCGGCCAAAAACGAAAGCGACAAAAAATGTTATTTAGTAACATATATAACATACATAAATATACATAATTATTAATGAATTATACGCATTTATTAAATATATACAATTATTAATTAATTATATGTGTGACTCAAGTTGGCTGTCTGTGCGTCTGATCAAAATTTTTTAGTCTCGTTTAAAATATAATGTAATTAATTCATTAACGACATAGAAGGTTTTTCTAATTATACAAATTTTATTTAATTAAAAAATATTTTAAGTATACATACCACGATTTAATTTTTGTAATGATTTTTATAAATTATATTTTTATGTAATTATCTTCACTCTATCTTTTTATACTATGTGACTAGAACTTTATCAAAGAGTATTCAAAATACTTCTGCGCTTTCAAAAAAAAAAAAAAAAAGTTACGTTTTCAGTTTTTAATGAGTATGAAAAACGCGCAAATAAAATTTAGTCCTACATGCATTATTTGCTTTATAATTTGCACTCACATCTGGAATAAATCATGACTTATATTTATAAGTAATCAAATACATCACAATAAATAAAGAGCGTCTCATCCGATCTGATTATGCTCAGATCGATGAACAATGTTGAAAATTTCTGAAAGAAGAAAAAAGATTTTTGGAATACAGATAGTTTCGGTGAATTTCGGTCTGGATGAATCTCAAGAGTATTTTCGCTGGAAACGAATTTTTGACAAAACTCAAATTTTGGACTGAAAAGGAAGGGATCGCATTTCTGTCGCGGCAATGCGATTTTCTCTCAGAAGATTTCATATTTTGTGTTTTCAATTATTAAAAATGTGTATTTACATCCAGAATTCTATAATGTCCCTCTCCTGGATCACAGAATTCCCTCTAGAAAAATGCCTGAATTCTACACTGAAAGGTTCTATCTTCATTATCTGTTTGTTTACAAAAGAAATAACAGCATAGAAGTGAAACTGCTTTATTAAAACTTATGACATTTAGTTATTGTTAAAATTATGTACGAAAATACGAATTGAATATGGAGTACGATCTTGATATAACAAGTGACTTACGATTCTATGTTTAATTAGAAAATTTATTTCTCTTGATGTATGCTATTACCCCTTTAAATTTCTCGCCAGACTGAAACAAAATACATCCAGTATCTTTGGTATTGATGTATACTGAAAAAATCTTATCATTTAGGAGTACTTTAATTTTTTCCCTTCTTTATTCTGAATAAAAACCTTTTTATTACACTGCATTTGTCGTATTCAGTTGCACGAATAGAAAATATCTTATAAAAATTCTCCATATAAACAGTCTTTTCAAAAATTTTTGCAAGTAATCTCATTTAAAAAGCTTTACTAATGCAATCATACGAATGTTGTAGGTAATCTCTAAGTATGATTTCACTTAAAACTCTAAAAAATATTTTAGATTCTATCATATGAAAAATACAGAACGACGAATAAAAGTAATAAAAATGGATAAAATCCTTTTAAAATATAAAATATTTCTAGGAAAATAAACAGAATTTATATGCACAAGGATAAAGCGATTGCATACGATAAAAAAGAACTTATTTTCGAACACTTGCAAACGTCAAAATTTTATGAACCGTTTTACCTGAAAAATTTATAAATAATTAGTTAAATTTCTGCTACTATAAAATGGTTCATATTAAATAAGTAACACTGTGAAGATTCTTTAGATGACAAAGAAATAGAGAAATCTAAGAATAATATGCAGATACATTAAAAGACACATTGGTCCTAGTTACACAAAATTTACGACAGTTGATAAGATTTTTCCAAGTAAAATATTTTCAAAAAATGTTTCCTTTTATCTAACATAGGTAATATAAAATTTATATTACAGAGCTTACCAATAAATTTATTTTTATATTTGATTTACTATAATTGATATCATTTTATAGAAAAATTTATGCTATATTCCAATGAACAAATAGTGCTTTAAATAGTCAAAATAATTAATAAAAAGAATATTGCCCAGTTAAACTGATGGCATTGAGATCACAGGCTACGCATACTAATTGTACATTACAGCCTTGTATTTTCGTTAATTCCGTTCGAAAAAAAAAAAAAATTAAGAAGGGGAAACAGCTCTCCCCTTTCTCCTTTTTTATACTTAATCATTGAACTTCCTAAACTATCAAGTACATGCTTTATCATATTAAAAAAGCTCTATCCAAAATTCAGAGCAAATCGGATAGTTCTTAATAAAAACCCATTTAACATTTATATAATTTAAGAGGAGTTATTCCCCTCTTTTATACTTAACCATTAAACTTCCAAAACTATTCAGAGATTTGAACGAAATCTGACAATTCTGATTGAAAAATCCATTTATGCAAGTTAAGGGGAGGGGCATTAGAACCCCCGTTCCCCCTGTTTATACTTATTCAATGAACACCTAATAACAGCCGCGGACTCGCCTCATCAGAATGATCCTATATCTAAATTTTGAACGATAACTGTTAATTCTGCATGAAAATCCCGTTTATATCAATTCAGGGGAGGGGCATGAGCCCCCCGTTCCCCCTGTTTATACTTATTCAATGAAAACCTAATAACAGCCACGGTATCGCCTCATCCGAATGATCCTATATCTAAATTTTGAACGAAGACTGTTAATTCTGCATGAAAATCCCGTTTATATCAATTAAGGGGGGGCATGAGCCCCCGTTCCCCCTGTTTATGCTTATTCAATGAACACATAATAACAGTCACGGAATCGCTTCATCAGAATGATCCTATATCTAAATTTTGGACAAAAACTGTTAATTCTGCATGAAAAACCCGTTTATATCAATTAAGGGGAGGGGCATGAGCCCCCCGTTCCCCCTGTTTATACTTATTCAATGAACACCTAATAACAGCCACGGTACCGTCTCATCCGAATGATCATATATCTAAATTTTGAACGAAAACTGTTAATTCTGCATGAAAATCCCGTTCATATCAATTAAGGGGGGGGGGCATGAGCCCTCCGTTCCCCCTGTTTATACTTATTCAATGAACACATAATAACAGTCACGGAATCGTCTCATCAGAATGATCCTATATCTAAATTTTGGACAAAAACTGTTAATTCTGCATGAAAAACCCATTTATATCCATTAAGGGGAGGGGCATGAGCCCCCCGTTCCCCCTCTTATACATATCGAATGAACTCCAAAAACTAATCAGGGAAGCGCCTTATCAGGATATACCTATATACAAATTTTCAAGTGGATCCGATATTTTTATCATGAGTTATCGCGTTACGCACGAACGCACATACATACAGAACGGACGGGCACATAAGTTCTCAGGCTATGATAGCCTGTGAGCTAAAAAACGATGTCAGTAGTGGAGAAATATAAGGCTATGATAAAAAATAATTAATCCACAGATAAATGTAAGACGTGCGTGAAAGATTCATGTCATTACTTACAAGGGAACATTTATTTGTGTTGCTCGCACCTAGTGTTGAGACTTGGTGCATTTTAGAGCCTTATATTAGGAGTTTGACAATCGAAAAAAATGTTTGTTAAAGTCTATTTTTTATTTTGTAGCAACATAATTTTCTGAAAATGCTATTTTTCAAACCACTTAATAGATTTTTAACATTTTTTTTTTTTTTTTTTTTTTTTTTTTTTTAAGAAAAGCATTCAAAAATATCAATTAGTTAAGAATAAATATAAAATATTGGAAAAAAAACTTTAAAAATTCCTTCAAAAATTTGCGAATTTGGTTTTGAATAATTAGGGCATTATATTCACATTTTTAGCGGGAAAAAAGTTGGCGTATTTAGTCGAGTCTTCCGGCAATACTAACCGAATGTCAAAATCCCAAAATAAGGCAAATAAAAAATTCGCGGCGTCATATTTGGCGACTTAACTTTATTTTGGCGTGAAATAAATAAACAAAAATCTAATAATACAAAATTTAAAGTATAAAAAATGAATAAAATATGATTTTAACAGAGAATTTTTGCCGGTTCTCTAACTTTTATGTATAGGGTTACATACCACGTTTCGATGCTAGGGCGTGCAATACCAAAAAAGGTTTCCTTGGTTATATCGGGAGGTGGTGGCTTACACAATCATGAGTTCTTTTATCGAGTATTACCACGAGTTAATTATTAGGTTGAATTTCGGTCTGACAAATTTCCACAATATTTTCGTCAGAAACGATTTTTGATAAAAGTGAAATTTTGAGCCGAAAGTAAAACCGAACGTCTTTAGAAACTTTCTTTAGAAGAAACCGATCAATCTATAGTCATAGTCTTCCGCTATATTCATAGCAAATTCATCGAAATATGTTTTTAAATCTTACGTAACAACAGTTTCTTGAAAGGATCAATAATCATTTTTTAACGACAAACGTTAAAATCAATTAAAAATTTTGAAATCTAGTGTTATTAGTAAACATGTTCTCTTAAACACATTTTTTCTGTAAATTTTTTAGTTTAAACAAACTCTGGATGAAATTCCGGAATTAGTTAAAACTCGATTCGTATATCAAAACGCAATTGGTCTTCCAAAATATCTTAGTGGAAAACACCTGAAAATCCGATTTTAGCAGTTGATTTGTAGGTTTACCATTGTGTTTCTCTCCATCCAAATTAAAACATGGCAGATAGAGAGCAGGAAACAGAATGGAAAACATACGAAGGTGGTTCAATAATTATTTTCCTTGTATATAAAATATTTGTGCTGCGATGGGTTGATATGGAATATCGAAACGTATTGTAGACGCCTTAATGCTCAGTTTCAGAACTGTAACTGCTATAGTTAATTTAAAGCCAATTTTTCAAAAAACGCGTGTTATACTTTTTACATAACTAAATAGGGAATTTTTTAGCTGCATAATAAATTTAGATTTCTAAACTTCTATTCTAATATGCTTCACTATCTTTAATACTTATTAGATGCTAGCTTTTTGTATATGATTTTATATTTATACTTTATTCGCACTACTATATTTTGAGAATAACGTTTTAGTATATTATTCCTGCATGAACTGTCAAAATATAATTAAAAATATTTTATAGAAAAGTAGTGTTATTCGAATAAAATTTGTGTAAGATATGAAGATTCTAATATTACACTTGGGTGAGACATTGGGCGATAAGTTTAATCCTTTTTATTTAAAAAATAAAAAACAAAAATTAGCATTTTTATTACCTATGTTTAGCGGCTCGATGCTGAAAATTTTCTACAAAATGCCGTTCCGTTTCTGCGACAATGTTGCCGTGTCGCCATGTTTCTGCTACAGGGGGAAAAACTATTGATCTAGCCTACTTTGATTAATTGACTGAAGCAAATTCAAAGTTGGTATAGTAGTGAACTAATAATATTGAAGTTCGAACATGTGTAAAAACTGTTTGAAATATTAAGATATATGAGATAGAAAATTGATTTCGTATTGGAATATGTAACTAGTTAATAATTTAGTCGGTCCTCGAAAAGAAGCAATATGTTAAAGGGAAATAAATTAAATTTTAATCTAAAAATACATAAAAGACACATTTTTTTGTCATTAACGCATGTCGTTTACTTCGAAATTTTATAACATTTGGGTAAGTGTGATCGCAGATAGCATAGAGGGTTTCGTTTAATATCTCCTTCAAAATACTTTATTATTAAATTAAGAAACGAAAAATGGCAATAGAAAATTAATCATTCCTTGCATAAACGGCAGCGTCATTATATTTAGGGAATGCGCTTCCTGGAAATTATCCACTGTCCCATTTCAAATTTAGGAATGCAAGTAAATAAAATTAATAAAAGCAAAATAATGGAAGGCTTAGCATAAATTTAAAGAAGATCAAACTGATTACCAGAGGCCGGCTAGTGATTTGAACGAATAGGAATTACGTGAAAATGGATAATAAAATGATGTGATATGATGAAATAAAAACAAATAGGCGTGTTTTTCACGCGATTTATTTAATCCATTAATTCATAATACCTACATAATAATTTTTATATCTATTTAAATATGCGTGCAACAATTAAAAGAAAAAAAAAACAACAAAAAATAAACTCATGATATTAATATATATATATATATATATACATACCGGGTGTCTCAAAAATGACTGATGGATTTTAAAATTCAATAACTTGCAAACGGTGACAGCTATTAAAAAAATTTTTGCAGGAGGGTTATGTATAATGTCAGGAGTTTTCTTACCGTAATTTTTCATTTTAGTTCGAATCTCAAACAATAGGTGGCGCTGACGGCGATTGAAGGCCAGGTCGACGCTTCACTCAGCATTGATCACCTGGCCTTCAATCGCCATCAGCGCCATCTATTTTTTGAGATGCGAACTAAAATAAAAAATTAAGGTAAAAAAAACTCTTGACATTATACATAACCCTTCTGCAAAATTTTTTTAAATAGCTGTCACCGTTTGCAAGTTATTGAATTTTAAAATCCATCAGTCATTTTTGGGACACCCGGTATATATATATAATTCCCTTTATAATAATATATATTTAATTCCCTTTTTTTAAAAGTGTACAACATGAGAATGATTTTAGATACCTCTTCAAAAAGTTCTACAACACAAAGTAATACAATTTAGCAGTCTATGAAATTTATTACTCTTGTAAGTAGGCTTGACTAGATTTTTTAAAGATTTTTTTAAAGAAACATTAGATTAGCGTTAATACTCTTCAAAATACTTTAGGCTTCTTCGGTTTCATATAATTATGCAGTTTTAAAAATTGATCTTTAAAAAAAATTATGATCAAAAACGTCGAAAAAAAAATTGTGCTCATTTAATGAAAAATTGTTAATTTTTTTTTCATATGCAGTCTGAACTATAAACATATAAATTTGTATTGTCAAAATGTCATTTATTTTCTGTTATTGTATACTAAAGTTCTAAAATATATTTTAAATTCATCGCTTATAACGTTTTTTTTCTCAAACAGGCATAAAACTATATATTTTTCTTAAAATTCTTCAAATTTTAAAAACGAAATAAAATATAATTCTTTACACGACATATAACAAAAATAAAATTTACGAAGAAAAAAGCAAGTTAGATAAAATGTCAATTTTACCGGGAGCAGTATAGCGTATAAATAGACACAATAATTTGTACTGGAAATTTTTGCATAATGAAAGAAATCAAACAAAATATTTTCCGCGTAAAATATTGCGAATATAAAATTCACGTTTTTTTCATATCGCCATTGGCATATAAGTAAGATTACTTCAGATTCTATTGTAATAAAATTGATAAAAAAGAGATAACAAGCTGAATAATAATAACATTAGAAAATATTTCTTTTTTCCCTATATATTCCACAGCCTCACCCAACCATATTAAAATCCTTTGGGAAATAAACAACGAATTCGTTATTGTAACTTTATGAAATAGAATACGACTTCTAGTCTCTTTCTATTCTATTCTTCTTCTGTTGGGCTACATAATATAAAAACATTTATATATTTTTATTTTATACATTTCGTTTTCTTTCTTTTTTTTTTTCAACTGATGTTGCTTTACACTTGAAAGATTTTAAAACATTTGTTCGAAAAAGCAAGTTATAAAGATTATATTAAAAACTAAAGATAAATGAAAACATTGAATTATGCTGTATTATTTTAGTTTAAGAATGAAGCAGGATGGCAGAGTGTATTTTCTAACAAGAAAGAAAAAATCAAGCATTGTGTCAAGCATAAATTATGAAACCCTTTCCAACGCATGCAGAATAATGTAGCAAAACTGCACCGTTTAAAAAAAAATTAAAATATTAAATCTCATTTCACCCTATGGAAATGTATAACGCATGCCAAAACCAAATTTCACCTGTTTCCACCAACAATCGGAAAATTATCTGATTTTTTTTAATAGCCTTGTATATAATATAGAGATTTGCATCTATTAGCAACATGCATTCCAAAATTTAGTTCATTTAAGAGATGTACATTTTTCAATTGAAAATTCCCCTTCATCAATTTTCTTTAATAAAGAGAATGATATGCAAATACTTTTTTGCAATCCTGTATATGAGGTATAGAATTTATATATAAAATGTAATGTGCAAAAATAAATAAATAAATAAATAAATAAATAAATAAATAAAAAATAGATAAATTTGAAAGTGCGTTCCGAATTTTAAAACGTACTCTTTAGCAATTATTACACAAAACAGATTTCTTCTCTGTGTTCCCGTAAATTAATAAAAAATGTATGACTATTATAATGACCATATAATGACTATATACTATAATGTAATTGAATTCTTTTGAATGCCCCTGTTAAATGAAACGTTAATAATACACACTAATAAGCTTTATCAATTGCAAGAAAATCCAAGTATATTTACGGGAGTTAGAGCGTGGACAGACAAACCGAATGCACAAGCACTTTTCAACTTTGCTGTAAAGTACTAAAATAGGAAGTTTCTTTGCTACCCTATAAAAATGGTAATACAGTTTAAACATGTTAATATGAACGCGTTTACCGCGAATTACTTTTAGTACGAATTCTTTCCAATTTAGGTTGTTCCATCAAATTGTACAGGCATTTACTGAGATTTTAATCCTTTTGGCAAGAACACGATTAATGCTAAATATTGTTTATCACGAACTGAAAAAGATAGACCGTTGAAATGTTTCCTACTTATTTCATGAACGAAGCAAGCTTTCCAAAACTTTTGTATGGAATTGTACTGAGTTCTATTTTTTTTTAACTCCAAGTTTTAGAAAGAATGTTAGTCTCGGAAGCTTATTTTGTCATGATAGCCGCCGAAGAGCGATTGTAAAATTGTCAGGCATTTGCTGCTTCTACCCATTCAAAAGATAAAATTCTATTGTAAGAAATCCATTGAGGGATGAAATAGAAGTACTTAGGAGCCCAATCTACTGATTGAAAAAAACCCCGGATGATAATGTTAAGTCTTGGGGGGGGGGGGCGTTCTTTTCAAATATCTCGCTCATTTTTTAACATTTTTACATGATTTTTTTTGCATAGAATGTAATGTGCAAATTTACATTCTACAACAAATTTGTGTGTGTGATTTTGGTTCTATATTTTTTATATTATGATAGTCTCAATTTCAGAACCGGTTCAAACCGGTTTTGAAAGTTAAAGTAATTTAAAAAAAAAAAAATCTCAAATCAAAATTGAAAAAGTAAAAACTAGCCCGTTTGTAGATCGTCCTTTGCTATTCTATGCCAAAAAGATTATGCAAAAATGTTAAAAATTGAGGGAGATATTGAAAAAAAAAACCACCCCCATAGACTTAACATTATCATCCGGGTCTTTTTAAATCAATAGTGTGTGCTCTTAAAGATAATTAGTTTTTTTTAAAAAGCCTTTTAAGTAAATGCTAATTAAACTATCAGATCACTGTGCTTGTGATGACTTTGATTCTATTGCACAAAAATAAATCATGATGGCTGTCCAGAACTTTGGGGATTTCCTCGGATGTAACGTAAATACCAACCAGTTCCCCTTGAAAAGACTTCCACGAGAGATATCCCACTAGTAGCTTTACATTCTTGACGAATCGATCTTAGGAAACAAAATCAATACCAGCAACACAGTAAATTTTGTAGGTTCGTCTTCATATTTATAATATTTATATGGAATATAATATATTTTTGAAGTATGGATAACACAAACTATTTTTAACATGAGCAAAATAAATAAATAAATAAATAAATAAATAAAACCGTGAATGTTTGCGTTAACGAGGTTTGACTGTGTTACGAACGTCTTTTTTATGTCAAGACATGTATTATTTGTTTTGAAAAATGAAACACAAACTTGCAGACTTTAAGCTAAATGATCATATTTATCATTTTCATATAGATGCAAACATTTGATATATATATTCAAAGTGATTTAATAAGTTGTATCATAAAGTCTTTTTTCCCAAATACAACAAATATAAAAGAAAAAGTAAATTCTAAAAAGAATCAATCAAATCGGTCCATCTAACAAACCAAAGAAAAAAAAAAACCTAATTTTTTCTTTTTTTTCTAAAAAAATATCCAAAAGCAAACATAAGACCACTTACATACTTACAGCTGTCATTTTCACATTTTTAAAGTGTCCAAATAAACAAGCGTGAAATACCTGCAATCATAGAAACCAAGCATTGCAGAAAAATAGATGGTCTGTAGTAATAAGACTGATTCCATAAAATTCATTTATTTGAAGATAATTATACGAACATTTATTATTTCCCCAAAAAGCATCCTTCTTTATTAATGCACAATTATCAATAACTCTGCTACCTATTTATGCCCCCCTAGAAGTCTTCAACTGGAATACTGTACAGGGCAAGCATTACGTTTTTCTACATGTTCTCTAGATTGTCAAAACGATAACCTTTTATATAAATTTTAATTGAGGAAATAGAAGCAAATCAGGCGATGACAGATTGGTGCTATACGCCGTTTGGGAAACAGTTGAGATTCTCTGTTTTGCAAGAAACTAGGTCAGTTTGAAAAACCCGCTTACTACAAATTTTCCACATTTGAAGTTGTACCACGACAATTTGATTCACAAACCCTTTTTTAAGTCCCAACATCTCCGCATTCAATCGGACCTCATCCGACGATCAGACACCAAAAGCACTTAAAATTTAGCCACATGTCTGAAGTTCGAGACCGTGGATATGCAGCCCGTAGATGCACGTCTAGCTCGTTATTCGTCATCAATGTCCTCTTTTCAGTCTTTGAATAGGCTTTGCATTACTTAAACATTTGCTAATTGAACAAAAAATCATTACCGAAGCCTTCTTGTTACATGGGAAGACTTTCAGTACCCAATATGTTTATTTTTTACGCAAAGCGTTATGGCATATCTCTGCTTCAAAGTTTACTTCATTTTGAAAAACTCACGCCACTTTTAAATAATTGTGTCTGTGTCATGAGTGATTCAGGAAGTCAGGTGATGACAGATTTAGGCTGTACGTTGTTTGGGAAAGCGTTGAGACATCCTATTTTGTGAGGAACTAGGTCAGTTTGAAAAACCTGCTTGTCAGAAATTTGCCGCGTTTGAAGTTTTTCCGTGACAATTTGATTCACAAACCATTTTTTATGTTCCAATATCTCCGCAATATTTCTGACATTCATCCAACGATCAGAGACATTTTAGCCACATTGTCTGAAATTCGAGAACGTGGGTACTCAGCGTGTCGATGGACGTCTAGTGCGTTATTCGTCATCGATCTCTTCCGTCTTTGAAGGCTTTGTGTTACCTAAGCATTTGAGAATTGGAAAAGCAATCATTACCACAGACTTCTTGTAACAAAAAAGCCTTCAGTACCCAATTTGTTCAGTTTTACACAAAAAGTTATGGCATATCTCTGCTCCAAAGTTTGCTTTATTCTGAAAATCTAACGCCACTTTTAAATACGTATCTGTGTCATGAGTGAATTACTTCATGAATTCCTTATATAAAGGGTAATTTTGAGAGGCTTAAAGCTAAATTAAAAAAGTTTAAAATAGAATTAATTGCTAAGCCACCTCCTAAGTTAAAACATCTTCTATACAGAGCTTTTGATCCGGTTCCACAAGATGATCTAGCAGGGGTATATGAAATTCCTTATGAGAATGAAGAGGGGGATATTAATTTTTATATCGGTATGACAGGTAGAAAGTTTGGGGTTAGAAAGAAAGAGCATGAATGTGACATAAAATTTGGTAGGGATAAGACTGCGTTATCAAGATTGTTTTTAAAGAGGGGGGTTAAAATTTGTTTTAAAGATAGTAGATTAGTGTTCATTTCCAGTTTATTCCGAAAATTAATCATCCGTGAATCCATAGAGATATATTCTAGGAGGGATAGAGTTTGTAATGATTCTTATTCTTATGACATTCCGAGTTTGTGGTTAGAATTACTTAATAAATATTTAAAGGATGAGTCTAATAGGAGGAACCGCGATGGCATTGGCTATTCACGATCATAGAGGGCGCAATATTTTATGTTTTGGGGGTTTTAAATTACCTTTATATCCAGAGTCATTTAGTTTTTCTACTTTTTTAATTTTAATTTTATACTTTTTAAATTTAATATATGGTCAAAATTTATTATATTTATATGCCGCGTTGGCAATGGCTATATTCACGATCATAGCGGGCGCAATGTTTTGTTTTGATTTTTAAATTATATTTATATCCAGTGTCATTTAATTTTCTACTGATTTTATATGTTATGAATACGGTTCTTATTAATGAACCGAAACATGTCAACTCTTTAATTTAATTTTTATTTGTGACACCTTCTAAGTAAATAAATATGAAATGTTTTTATACGTGAATAAAAAAAAAAGGTGAAGTGATTTTGTTTTAGTTTTTGAAAAAACGAAAGCTAACAACAGTTTTAACATTGAATTACAAATGATTTCAGTTAGAATCTGTAGCTGACATGCCCTACCACGCGTATTTCAAACTGCATGCTTTAGGCCTTTTGTTTGGTGCGAAAGATTCAGTATCATTACTTAATAGACAGACCATGTAAAACGGAGAGTTTGGAGAATTAAATTAAGCAGGTGTTTAATTTGAGAGTAACTATAACATTGTAAACGAATTTTAAACTTATACATACTGAAAAAAAGCTGCAGCAGAGATTCCAGACAATCACCGTAAAAAAAGGCTTTATACCTATATCAACGGACTTTGCCATTACATTAACAGTTTTTGCCCGTAAAACTCAAAAATTCCGAAAGTTGACCGTTTATATGAAAAAAGTGACATGTTGCGTAAATTTACTGGATAATTCAAGGTAAAGTACCGCAAATTTACAATTTTTTAAAAGTGTACAGAGTTTTTAAACATTGATTATTTAGACACTTAATTACTGAAATAATTACTTAAACTACATGCTTTTATAAAATTTAGTTTAAAAAAAGAAGTTGCTTTTTCTTATTAACAAAATACTGTTAATAAACTCTAAATTAACAAGATGCGCTTAAAGATCGATGCGTAGCAAAAAGAAGTAACTGTATTCCGAATATGTATAATTAAATCAAATTAAAGAATTTAACAACGTTATTATTAGGATTAACAAGAGTGTATCGCGATTACATGTTAAACAAATAGACCCAGATAATAAGGATTATATTTTAGTTACATTTAATTAAAATGTATAACATTTTTCTAGAGTACCGATATATAATTTATGTGAAAGGAATTAAGGGATAGTCAAATATGAATGGATGCTATTTAAATAGCAGAATAGGTTTCCGTTCCTTTTTAGTTTATTGTAATGTAATTAAAAAAACAGTTATTACCATAAAATATCAAACGATAATTTTAAAAATAAATCGATTAAAATTCAGAGAACAATGATACTTAATTGAGTTTATTTAAATAAAAATTAATGGGAATTAAAATTGTACAGATGAAACTAATTTTTCCCATAATCTCTTAATATGTAACAATAAATATCATCAGCCATTTTTTGAAGTTTTTTTCTTGTGATTGTTGCACGCAAGTTTAAATAGATATAAAAATTATTTCTCTTTTACGCTTTAAAAAGAAATGGAGTATTTCTGTTGCCACAATTACAAAATTGGCATTAAAAACTACAAAATAAATAAATAAATAAATAAATATCTCTAAAATAAATCGAGATACAACTTTTAAACACATTGCATTTAAAAGTACATTTTGTTTCCTATATGATGGTGTAAAAATGGAAAATGTGCGATATTTATAAGTTTAAAAATTTGTAATAGCGTAAATTTCAAAATTTAAATTTCATTTCTTGTAATTGTTGCACGCAAGTTTAAATAAAATTATTATGTATGTAACATAAATTAATGGATTAAATAAATTACGTGTAAAACATTTTTATTTGCTTTTATTTCATCATATTACATCAGAATTATCCTTTATTTTGACATACGAAGTGAATTTTTTTTTATTTATTGAATTCCTATTCATTTAAATTACTAGCCGTCTCTGGTGACCGGTTTGATCTCCCTTAAATTTATGCTATGCTTTGTAACATTTTACTTTTATACATAATTTTATTTACTTGCGTACCTTCACTAAATCTGTAGATACTGATGGAGAAATCAACAAATCTATGCGATCAAAGCAGCATTTAAGGGAAGAATTCAGTATTCTGTTCTGGTTGGCGCGATTAGTGAATAAATCCGAAATGGCGCCAAAAAACCAGTTTTCGTTTGTTAATTTAAGGATAAAATGGTTTGAAGAAGATGTTATACGAAACCCTCTGTGCGATCTGCGATCACACTTACCCACTTGTTTGAATTTTGATGAAATGTATGTTCATATTTGACATTATTTTCCATTTTAGTTATTTTATTCCAATTTATTTCTCAGTTTAGTTATTAGTTTAATTACTAAAAGAACTACTGAACCAATTTCTATGAAACGGAAGGGGTGCTAATTCGAGAGCAAGCTCTTTCATTTAACACAAAAATCAAATTAATCGGTTGGATAGTTTCGGAGTAATCGGTGAACATACATAAAAAAAAAAGAAAGAAATACGCGTTAAATTGATAACTTCCTCCTCCTTTCTTGAAGTCAGTTAAAAATGCAACTTATAGCGGCTATTGTTAAAGATACATGTTTAAAGATACATAAAGATAATGATTTTATAGTCTAAAATTTTAATTTTAAAATTATGAATAGTAATGGATTGTTTTATTGTAAAAATAAGAAGTTTTTTTCTGATTCGATAAAATGTAGCACTTTTTTCAAAAAATTCAAGACACGTATTCTATTTTGTGTAAAATAAAAAATAAACTTTCAGATGGATACCACGAGGATTCATAAAGTTTACCGTTTTCATAAATATGCAAATTCTTTCATATCTAAAAAAAATTTTTAAGAGGTAAAATTCTATTTCTTCCAATATGGATATGTTGTACGGTCAGAAGTGCAGTTTAGGACAGTTTGGACGTCTTCCTAAGAAATAAAAAAGTGGTTTCTATTTTCTTATTTTTTAATTTAATTTAAACAAGTCCATCGTAGTTAGAATTTGCCTGGTGTGCAGAACATAGATGAATATCTTTTAGTTGTGTTATACGTTTTTGCCTTGAATTAAATTTTAGTTTAATGTGAGGCGTGTATCAAAAAAATCTCTTTATAATATGCAAGAAAATTCCATTATATTTCTATGTATTTTCGAAAGTTGTTAAAGATGAATTTAAAATCACATTGTGCTTTTATAAGTTAGCGAAATTTTTACACACTACATAGTGTACTCATATATGCAGAACTATGAACACTCGACAGGGATCCACAAAAGAGCTCCAGTGCTTTTCCGATTTTGGACGATAATTGTTTAATTCTGGTTTTTAAATCTGTTAAGCATTTTCTAAATTGTTTGCTTGGGTATTTCTTTGTCTCTTAACTTTTGCAATGTTCCGTTAGAATATTCTGGAAGTATCAAAAAGTGTTTCAAGATTTATGCTTGACACATGATTTTTGTTTCGTGTTAATTATGTTCTGTAGCCTTTCTTCGAGAAACTTTTTTAGCCCAGTATTTTGCAAGCAGCTCACAAAATGCGGAGCCTTTGCTAATATCCATATGTTCGATATCAGCGCTGCTTGGATGTTTTGATGCATAACGTTTACAGGTTTTTTTTTTAACTATTAGGAAAAAAGTTGTTGTCCTCGGTAGAGAATTGAAAAATCTGAAGTATATCTGAAAATTTTTAATGGTTAAATACCTTATTTTATTTTATTTTATTCGTTTTCTGATTGGTCCATGTTTAATGTCCAAAAATGCAATTCTTCTGTTGCAACAATGTCAAAAAATGTATCAAAAAACTACAAAAAAATTAATAACTTAAAAACTAATTGAGATACAGTTTTCAAAAAATTGCATTTAAAAGTAAATCTTTTCTTTATACGACGGTGTAAAAATTGAAAATGTGCCATGTTTAGAAGTTTAAAAAATTTCAGTAATGAAAATTGTAAAACTAAAATTTCATTTAAAATTTGAATATGATTGGTACAGGAATATTAATTTTTAATCCATGGTGTACGTAATATAGGACTCTGTTATTACGCAAACCACGTTTTGATCATCTTATAAATGATGATTATTATTATTGTTATTTTTTAAATGTAGAATTTATTTATAAGACTTAAAAATTTTAGTCTTTGAAAATAGAATTTTTCAAATTGTTGTTGTAATTTGCTAAATTAAATTTTTTTTTGTTTGTATACGAAAATGATAATTTCGACCATTTTTTTTTCAAAAAAAAAAAAAAATGAAGGCATCCTTATATCTATATATATATATATATATATATATATATATATATATATATATATATATATATATATATATATATATATATATATATATATATGTATATACTTTTATAAATACATCCAAAGTTATTCAGACAATACCATTAAATAAACCAATGAAACCAGTATTTTTACAATCATCTTAATTGAAAACAGTTGAAGTTTGAAGTGAAATAGAAGGCAGATTACCAAAATAATGAAAGATAAATGGATAAAAAGACAGTAGAAGGCTTTTCTATTAAGCTACTTCTTCAGGGGTGTATAGTTTAACAAAAAAGCAAAAACATCCGACCAGTTTCTGTTATGAGTCGTGCTAAAAGCTAAGAATTCGACTCACAATACACCCGACTGGCTGGAAGCTATTCACACGACAAATTAGTAGATAGATACTCATATATATATATATATATATATACATATATATATATATAGATGTATATATAAATACAATCACCAAATCTTTCTTTTCTTAACTCAATGAGGTAAGATTGTTGTAAATGGTTGAGAGGGAGAAGTGTCACTGTATTTCTTAATAATATTATGTATCGATTCTTCGCACAGGTCGGTAAAAATACCGCAGATATAGAAAAAGAAAAGGTCTTATTGTTTTTTATTAATAACGTTATTTTATTACATTGGATTAATTTTCTGTAATTAAATCCGCTTCAGTTTTCACATTCAGGATTACAATGTAATTTTGAAGGGATTATGAATGCCATTCAAGGTTTTTAGAAACATATTTGTGCCTAACCATATTTGCTCAAATATGCCATTTAGCTATAAACTTTAACATAGAAAATTAATTGAAAGATCATCTTAACTATAAATTATCGCAACTTTGTTATACAATGATTACTGACACCTAAAAAATAAATTTCCTTTTAATATTACAGTTACCTTTTTTTGCATTATATATTATTATTTATGGCATAAAGACAGTTTTGATTATGTGTAAAAAACAGAAAAAGAAAACTAATTAATTCTGTTGGGAATTTTAGCAATTTCGATTATCACAGTGTGTAACTTTTTTATGCTATAAAACGACCCTTTTTCCATTTTGTTTGAAAAATAAGCGATATTATTTAAAATTCTACTGTAATAAAACTTAAAAAGTAGAGAAACTAAGCTTTAAAAAAAAAAAAAAAAAAAAAAAAAAAAAAAAAAACGCATCAAAAATATTTCTTTTTATTTACGGGAATCCCGGGCCACATTTTAAAACAATTTTTTATTTTTTATTTAAAATTTTGAAATTTTTTGTGATGGTTAACCGTATTATTTGTTAGCAAAATCACACAATAAAACTTATTATAATTTTTTAAAGTTTGAAATTTAAATTTGATAAAATATTGAGGTAATTTAAAATCGTTATAAATTGAAATGTTATTTACAGAATTTATTTTTTTTTATTTAAACAAACAAAAATATGTAAATTTTCATTTTCATTGAGCATTTTGAAAAACACTATTTTAGATAAAAATTAAAAATATTTAAATTAAAAATTTGGAAAAAAATGATGTAATTAAAGATAAATCGTATTTTCAAAAGTAAATATTTTTTCGAATTTGTTGAATCAAAATTAAAGTTAAGCAACTGAAAAACAAATGTTTCAAGTTTTGATCATTTATCTTTAACGGTTTTTGATTTGTATCAATTTAAATAAAAGACTTGGTGAAAAAAACCCCATCATGCAGAAAAACGCATTTTCACAAGAAGTCATTTCCATGACAACCATTGCTTGAAAGCTAGATTTTGAAAACAAACTAAAACGAAAAAGAAAATATATTTCCTGTTCAAAGTGAGATAGAAAGATGATTTAAATGTCCTTTTAAGCAGAGAAAAAACCAAAAGTTTTTAAGGATTTTTTTAATAGGAAATTTGATGATTTTTTAATTTCAGACCCCTTTAAGTATCAGGGATTCATCATATTAACAGCTTCTAATGTAGTATAGGAATAAAGATATGAAATTGTCATAAACTTATTCTCTTTTCATTTAAAAAAGCTGGAGGACTAGAATATGATGAGTGTTTTTTTCCATTTTTAAACAACAACAACAATAAAAAAGTCACAATAAGAAAAAAAAATTACAATGACCGCAATAAAAAGTTAAATATACGAAAAAAAGTTGATGTTTTATTTGAAGAATTCGTGTACAAAACAAGCTAACGAAAAAAAAATGCAAATCGTAGGATATTCAAGATTTGAAAATTTTAAATAAAACTAAAATTTAATTTTTTGTATTTTCTTATTCTAAAACAAGTGATTTGTTAAGACTATACCGTCAGTTAATTTATAAACAAAATTTTGGTCTGATAGCTTTTATGTTACTTGACGCCAAGTTTAAAGATTTTTCGTTTCTAAAGTTCATATATAAGTCGTGGTGTTTATTATTATGACATATATCATTAAGAAATATACAGGAGGTTTCAAAATTATGTATCAGAAATATGAAATCAGGTAGAGGAGGCCTAAATAAGCATATTTCGTACAGGAAAGTGTAAAGTGCTAAAAATTCAGCTTTGAGGGAGTACTATTGAGATCGGTGGATGAAAACATTTTGCTGACTTGAATCGCAATTTTCCGCATGAATTTCGAGCAAAATTCATCGATATACCAGTGTGGAGCTAAACGACATGAAATTTATATATGGAGTTGCGCAATTAAATGGCTCCCACCCAGTGCCAGTTCAACCAGGGCCCGATTAACCTCTGAAGACATGGGAAGCACAGAGTCGTTTCAGGGCGTCCTTTCAGTTTAGAAATGTTTTATAAACTCGACATACCTGGAAACTCACTGGTGCTGCATATATTATTGCGAAGCATGGCTCAGTTCAATTTGCATGTATTTCATTAAAGAACTTTTTTTATATTTCGCTATATATACATGTGTGCACAGTAATTGGATAAATAAATAAAAGAATGGAAAAATGAGCGAGCGAGTATTAGCGTAAAAACGTAAAAGTTGGATAAAAAGTTTGAATTTGGCATGCATAAAATATTAATATTTTGAAATAGTTCTTCCCATTTTAGCAATAGTTTAAATTAGTAATATTTTAAAGTGTGCATACAAACCAAATCTAAAAAGTATTCATATTCAATGTTTAAAATAAACACAAACTGACATCACAATTAATTCAATGAAAAAATTGTGGCCCTCTGTTTTATCAATTTTGGGCCCCTTCAAAATTTTATAAGGGAAGCACGCGCTTCTCGTGCCTATTCGGAAATCAGGGCCTGAGTTCAACAGATCTCGAGTCGAAGAACTATCCCTTCCGGTGCATAGTGCTACTTCTTTCTCTGTAGAAATTCTACAATGTCTTCCAGTGCCCGTATCACGCTTCGAAGCATAAAACAACCAACTCGCGCACAATATCCCATAAAGACACTCAAATGTTTAGCGATCTGATATACTCCTACCCGGGTGTCCTTCTATTTACATTCTTTGAGCAGCCATTCGATTTCCTTATGCAGCCCCATACATGAAATGGGGCAACGCCACATTGGTCTAATGGTACATATTGCTTGAAATCCGGGCTGAGAATGACGATTCAAGTCAGCGAAATTATTCACTGAACTTAACAGCATCCTCTACTACTTAAACGTTGCATTTCCAAACCCACATTCCTATACGAAAGCAGCTTACTTAGATCCTCTCACTCTGTGTTTACATTTCTGAGATATAATTTCGAAACACTCTGAATATTTTTAAATTTATGTCAGGATGTTGTTAAAAATTTTTGCATTAAAACCTCAAGAGAAATTAAAAAATATTAGACATCACGTTTACAACTCATCACTTTACATTTTAATGTTAAAATAATGCTACGTGATAGAATATATTGTTTTCAGAATAAGATGTTTTTCTCTTAAATCTTATATAAATGTTAAATCGACGCATTTCCTTTCCAAAATTTAAGGCACGTATAAGTATTGTATCTCTTATAAGGTGCAAAATAAACTGGCAGATAACAGTAGGAATGATATAAGGTTTAAAGTTTTCATAAACATGCAAATTTTCGAAATTGATATGCAGAGCGGTTTGCGTATTCATTGTTTACATTTTTATTCTTATTTAGGTAAAATTGGAATTTTAATATAGAATTTTTTACTCACTTCCTGATATGCTAAAATTATTATTAAATATATATATATATATATATATATATATACAGGTGTGTGTTTTAATGGGAATAAAACATTCTAATATTTTTAGAACTTTAAACATGAATTTATAAATAAATTTTTAGTTTCCGCAAAATTTCTTTTAAGTTATAAACTGGATGCATTAAGGAGTGCCAGTCCAAGTTCACAAAAAAAGAGTAATGCAAACAGTTTTTGATAAGCGCATGCGTGAGTGCTTCTTTGTTAGTGATTTCCTTCAGGCCCAACACTAGTCACTGAGAAAGACCCGGATGATAAACGTAAGTCTATGGGGGCGTTCTTTTCAAATATCTCGCTCAAATTTTAATATTTTACATGGTTCTTTTTGCATAGGATAGCTGAAGACGATCCACAACCGGCCTAATTTTTCCTTTTTCAATTTTGGTTTCAGATTAAAAAAAAACTTTAAATTTCAAAATCTATTTAAACCGGTTCTGAAATTGAAACTATCCTAATATAAAAAATATGTGAACAAAATTGAAAAAGGAAAAACTAGGTCGGTTGTAGATCATCCTCAGCTATCCTATGCAAAAAAATCATGTAAAAATATTAAAATTTAAGCGAGAATTTGAAAAGAACGCTCCTATAGACTTAACATTATCATCCGGGTTCTTTTTCAGTAACTATTGTGGGGCTTTAAGTGCCACACATGCAAAATGGCGACTGCTGAGCATAAAGCGTTTTAGCTGGACTGAAGGTTTAAAAGCTGTTAGAGCCATTCTATTTTTTAAAATCTTCCACTGCTACCTAATGATTTGACGCAGTTGAGAACACAGAATTGCAAAGAATCAAATGGCTTCCATAACTCCAATCTTACTAACCGTTTCGCCGATTTGACCATCTGTCATAAGGGCTACGGGTTTTTGCCAATCATGATTTGCCATGCACGAGTCTTCATATTTCAATTATGATTTATTATTAGCACCAATAAATTTTTATTTTAAATTTTATATTATTTAACCCGAGAATTTTTCTGATTCATTTAGGCAACAATTTCTCTTTTTGAAAAACTTGTGATAAAAGATTAAAAATTATGTAAAAGATTTAAAGAAAGTAGACGTTATTTGAAAGTTTTTTCAAAATTATTTATCAGTAAAGTGGCTGACTGAATTGTGGAACGAATTGAAGTTTAGGTTTGGACAGCTATCGAACATTTAGATGTAAAACTAGTTTACATTCAATTTAATGTATGATTTCTTGTAAATATGTCTAACTCAGCCATACCCAACCTGCGCCCCCCGGGCCACATATGTCCCGGCAGCCTTTAATACGCGATCCGAGACAAATAAGCCTTAATCCACATTTATAAAGTTAATCGATGCTTAATGAAAGGTTTTTAAGACCTTTGCTGTTCCTTTGTATATTTACATGGGAATAAAAAACACGCCGGCTATTTACAGCTGTTAATTTAAAATTACATTAAACCGTCTTTAACGACATTTTTTTAGTCAAAAGTTCTTTTTGTATGTAATTATATTAGTTACATAGTAGTGTATATACATATTTATTTATTGAACAGTAATGAAACTTTATTTCAAATTAGTTAAATTTGCATCATATATTTCTACATTAAAAAAGTTTTTCCATTGAAAAAGTCTTATTCATTAAAGAAAATAAATCTGCTGATTACTTTATTTTTAACTTGCAAATGCTGCACTGTTATGTCAATACGTTTTTTACTTATTGTATCACTAGTAATCCTTATTCCAATTAGCTCGAACAAAATAACAACAAAAAGTTCCAAACCTTTATTTATAAGCAACGTTATTCGTAGCATATTTTACATATTTTTCAATAGAAATCACTTTTAAGTGCACTGTTTGGAATTGTTGGCTTTAAAAGTTTTTAGTAGTATTTTTTTTACGCATCAAACATTCAATTCAAATGATCATAATAATTTTACCATACTGCTTTGTCATACTACTTTTATTAGCTTAATATTTTAATTACTTTTTTTAAGTGATCATATACAGGGTGAGTTATAAATATTGAAACAATAGGCAATCTCCTTAAATATTGTCTCTAGACCCATACTTCCAATTGCAAAAATTCATAAAAAAGGTGAAATTTCTGATAAGATAAGTTGCAACTCCATGAGGGAGGGGGGGGGGGTCTATTTGAAAAAATACGAAAATTAAATTTTTATACGGCCCCCGTAGAACAAAATTCCCAGTTAGGAAATTATTCCTTATCCATTCCTAAATTGAACCAAAAGAAAAAAAAATCATCTCCGTATTTGAAAACCTGACAGAGATATTAAAATCCAAAATTCGTGACTTACACCACTTTACCATGTCTGTAAACGAAGAATTTTTGACTCAGTTTCAAAGCAAATGAGGGATTGTCCACAAATTATTCGTATTAAATGTCGGTTTAAGACCTTGCCTCTTATTTGGACATAACAAAGCAGTGTATTGATTTAAATCAAAACTTGTTTTCAAAATATGTTGATCGTTAGCACTGGAGGTCTGCATTGATCGGAATATCTAAGTCCGGTCCCAAACCGACGCACAGGGAAAAAATTTCAGCCTGGCATGGAAAAATGTTAAAATCATAATCCGGACCAGCTTTGAAAAAAAGTTTAAATCATAGCCCGGCTCAGCCGTGAATTTCTACATATTTTTTTACTTCAGAGTAGTTAAAAATTGTTTCGCGGGGAAGAGTTCTGACAAAAAATACTTATTATAGCTTTTCGTTTTTTTTATTTATACTTTTTATTATTAAAGAAGCGCCAAAAGCTTGATACATTTTTTTTATCAATGAATCTCTGTTTATATCTAAATGTTTCACTTATATTTTAACATCGCTAATCCATATCCCGTAGAGACTTTGAAAAATTTTATACTGTAAAACCGTTTAAGACGGAATCACATAGGCAAGAAAAAGTGCGTAATAGACAAATGCCCTTCCTAGGAGGGTTAAATAAAGTTTATTTTTCCTCAGGTATTATTGCATTTTGCATGAATTAACATATTTTCTGTTTAAGACAGAATCCCGTCATAGGCAGATTTTTTTCTTTAGTATTATTGTGTTTAATTTTTTAGCATTTAAATATGTTATTCTTAAAAAAATTTAAAGATTTTTTTTTTGGTAAAATAAAATCGATTTTAAAATCTATGTGGTTTTTGTAAAATTTTTGATTGAACCAAATTTTACTTATTTCATGCACGTATTAGGTCAGTCAGAGACAGTGATTTTAATACGGATTGTTTGAGACCGAGATTGAAAATTTCGTCCAGTGCAGACCTTAATAAAAGTTAAAAATTGTTAAAGAAAAAAAAGTACAAACTAGAAACATCTCATTTTTAATTATTTTACATTAGTTTTGTTTCGGGCAAAATTGAGAAATTATTTACTTTTGAAAATAATTTTTTTTAAGTTATATTATTTTATCAATAAATATTTTTAATAGTTCTAAAATTAATTTTGAAAAACAAATACTCCGAATCAAAACTAAAATTATATTTTCATCTTTAATTAAATGAAAAGAAATTGAAATAAGTTAACTAATGTTTGGAGTTATGACGATTTTTAATTATCCCATTTAATCCAGTACTAATCATATGAAATTTTTATAAATTTTATGATAAATTTTAGGATGTGATTGTCTTTATATGTTATATCAAATTATATGGCTAACCATCACGAAAAAAAAAAATCAAAATTCTAACTCAAAAGATAGATTTTTTACACGTTTCCTAGAACTGTTAAAGTAACATTATCGTTTGAATTGAGGGCATTTCAATTTGTGTGTAATCCCTTAAAACCTGATGAATTATTCAAACGGCTATAACTCTGCGAGTTTTGAAGATATGAAGATGCAACTTTTTGTGTATTATTCACGATGGGATAAGAAAAGTTTTCTTAATTGGAATTTTTATCCTACGGGGACCGTATAAAAAGTTAATTTTAGTACTTTTTCAAATAAACCCCCCATGGAGTTGCAACTTATCTTATCAAAAAGTTTACCTTTTTTATGAATTTTTGCAATTGAAAGTATGGGTCTAGGGGCAATATTTAAGGAGATAGCCTATTGTTTCGATATTTATGACTCACCCTGTATATGTGTTGCGGCACCTTTAATGTCTCAAACATATATTTGCTTCTCACCAATTAAAAAGATCGTGTATGGGTCAACTAATTTAAACTGTTGTTATATAGCACTGACCTTGAAACATTCTCTTGTGGATACCCTGCATAACTCTCACATTGACTTCTCAATTGAATAAAAAAGTTTGTTTTCAATTATATTGTAACAAGTTGATAAAACAGAGAAAGGAAGCTAAAAATAATAACAAAAAAGTACTGCTCTTTTTTTAAGTCTTTATCGAAGCAAATAAAGTACATAAATATAATTTTATGAAAGAGACACGACTTTTGAAGCACTGCAGGGTATTAAAAAATAATTTTCTTTATATCTATCCTATTTTTTAATGTGATGTTGCTTCGTATTTTTTAAATTCTTTTACAATTTTTAATACAAAATGCAAATTTTAAAGATTCATGAAAAGATTCATTCTACACTGCTCAAAACAATTAAAGGATATTTGAAGTTTTATGTAAAATAAAGATATAAACGAAATTTTTTTTTGCCGAAAATAGAAGAAGAGAATCACAAATGCAAATTTTTCTGGTTTTCAAACTGTGAAGTATGCAAATTTTGAGTTCGACGTCAAAAACGTCGCTTCAGCGGCAGCGAATGAAATTTGACTTTCAACTGGATAAAAGAGAATGAAGACAAGGATGATCGACATTCAGTGATTGCTTTGTTTCGATGAGTACGATGTCTCAGCGAAGTCATTTGACAGATTCAGAAGCTTGGAGAATTGTTGGTAGGTTAGAAGGGGGCCAAACTCAAACCGAAGTAGCGCAAGCCATTGGAGTGTCACAAAGTGTCATTTCCAGGATCTGGAACCGTTTTTTGGAGAGTGGATGTGCAGGCCGAAGACCAGGGCAAGGTCGTAGACGGGCAACAACGCCCAATGAAGATCGGTATTTAGCGTTAACATCTCGGAGACACCGAAACATGAACGCTACTCCCCTCCAACAACACCTTCGCTCGGCTACAGGCACCACGATTTCAACTCAGACTGTCCGAAACCGGCTCCATGCTGTAGGCCTGTATGATCGTTGACCGATGGTATGTGTTAGATTAACATCAAGGCATCGTCGCGACCGCAGGGAGTGGGCAACCGAGCATGTCAACTGGAGGAGAAATGAATGGAGCAATATTCTGTTTTCTGACGAGTCCCGTTTTTCTGTGCATCTGGATAATAGGCGTATTTTTATCAGGAGGGACCGTGGCAGTAGGAATAATCCTGCGTTCGTGCACGAAAGTGTCAGATTTGGCGGTGGAGGAGTGTTGGTGTATGGTGGCATCTCCATTGACGGACGCACTGACCTCTACATCATTCGAGATGGAGCTCTGACTGGTCGCCGATATTGGGATGAGATCCTCAGACCTATTGTAGTCCCTTACGCTGCAGCAATCGGAGATAACTTCATTTTAATGGACGATAACTGCAGACCACATCGTGCAAACCTGGTGGAGGATTTCCTTTTCGAGGAAGGAATCGTTCGAATGGAATGGCCAGCGTGTTCTCCGGACATGAAGCCAATCGAGCACGTTTGGGACGCTCTAGGAAGACGAGTTTCTGGCCGCCAACAGCCCCCACAATCTCTCCAAGAACTGGAAAGAGCTCTTCTGGAAGAGTGGGGCAGAATACCCCAACTCGTCATTAATAGCCTGATTGAGTCCATGCCTCAAAGGTGTTCAACGTTGCTGGCTGCCCGTGGAATCCATACCCCGTACTGAAAATGATTTTCTTTGAAGAAAACACCTTTTCTTATTCTTTTTTTCTCATATGCACAAATTGTGTTTTTTTCCTTTTGTACAAAAATGCGCAATAAAATGCATTTTTTTCTGCCAAACATGTGTAATTTATTCTCATATAACTTACTATGTCTGTGGATTATGTATCAATCAGCTAAAAAGTTTCCCAGATACAAAATCCACCTAAAACTGCAATATCCTTTAATTGTTTTGAGCAGTGTATTTCCCATATAAAAAAAAGGTTTAAAAAAAAACTGCGCTATAAAATATGTTTTGTTTGATTGTAATTTAAATTCTAAAGAAAAAAATAGAGATAATAATACAATGTGCAATGTAATATACAAAAATGAACAATAATAATGATAATATACAATATTTTTTTTAAAAATTCAGGATACGTAAACTGCATATTTAATATTTCAGATCTTATCTCACTTCTTTATGCGATGTTATTTCTTAATTTATATTATTGTTATTATTTTAAAATTTTTAATACAGAAAGCAAATTTTAAAGTCCCGATGAAAAATTAATTTTATACCCAATATTTGAATTTAAAAATGAAACTGCGCAATGGATGCATTTTATACACACATTTTTTTTTCTATCTTAAATTCTATATAAAAAAGTTGATAATAATACATACTATTTTTTCTAAAAACAGATGTAAAATGCATTTTTAATATTTCATAAAACTTCAGATCATATTGCTTTTTAAAACAATTTCTTATCACCTTTCTAAAACACTCATTGTTTTAGTAAACAAATTATACCGTAAAATATGCAATTTCAGCATCTTTTACAATTTTTAATACAAAAAGCAAACTTTACAGATTCATTAAAATATTCGTTTCATATTCATTATTTTATTTTTAAAATGAAATATTGAATATGAGATAGAAACTATTTCGTTTATTATTAGTATTACTTTTTGGAACTTAAATCTATAAAAAAGTATTGATAATTCATAATGTTTTTTTTTTCTAAAAATTCAAGATACATAACATATTTCCTCGATTTTTTTGCAAATATCAAGGGGTTTGATAAAGGCAATTTATTCTTTTCACACACATGCAAATTTTTGACATTTATATGCAATGCTTTTCAAACGAAGAATAAACAATCGAGCTGTCTCGATAACCTACGGAATTTATCTTCTGTCAGTGAATTGCAAGAGTGACAAGATTGTCTGGAAAAAGTTACAAATTCTTTTCTGTTGACATAAAAGACCATTGTAAAATGATATTTTGTGAGAGAGTTCTTGATTCCTGTAAATAGAATTCTGATTTCACAAGTAAATGTGACAACTTGTAGACAAAGAATCTAGGTGGTTTAAGCGGGTTCAGGCCACATTTTTAAAACAATTTTTATTTAAAGAGTTAAAATTTTGATTTTTCTTGTGATGGTTAAAATTATCATTTGTAAAGAAAATCATATGATAAAACTGCTCATAATTTTTCTAAAATTTTTTCAAATTTAAAATTATTAACAAAGTAGGATAATTTAAAATCCTTATAACTCAAAATAATATTTGTAGAATTTTGATTTTTTTTTTTACATTTAAATAAAAAGAAATATCAAAATTTTTATTTTGATTCAGCATTTTTAAAATATTAATTAAAAAAAAATAAAACTATTTAAAGAAAAAAATTACAAAATATGATATAACTTTTAATAAGAAAAAATTATATTTTCAAAAGTAAACATTTTTTCAAATTTGCCGAATCAAAATTAAAGTGAAATAACGAAAAAGACATGTTCCAAACTTGAAGCATTTATCTTTAATGGTTCTTGACTTATAACGATTTTAATATGAGAAATTGTGAAAAAAGCATTATGATGAAAAATGAATTTTTGCAAGAAGTCATCTCATGACAAATATTTCTTGAAAACAAACATAAACAAAAAATTAATAATTCCACGTTTAATTAATATAGAAAAACGATTTCAACATCATTTTAAGGATAAAGAACATAGAAATTTTTAATGAAATAAATTTTCATTTAGAAAATTTGAAGTTTTTTGTGTCTCGGATTTCTCAATAAATGCTAAATTATTTTCAATGGTCAGTCGATAATTAATTTTGGTAGTTTATGTAATTATCAAAATTTTATATACATTCAATTTTCTAAGTTTTATGAAAGAATGGAAACAAAATATCAAAATATGATGCATTATTGTATATAATATGATTAAATAGTAGAATATATTACTTATGAAATAAAGAATAATTGGAGAAAGCAATTTAGGAACAATAAAATTTTACAAAATGTATACATATATAAATACAAACGCAGAAATATGTATTAATGCATGCATATGTACACATTGTGTATTCTTATCATTGACCCAAACTACTTTCTATAGCATTAGTTTTTGAGAGTTACAAGATGTCTATAATAGAAAATGAGAGTGCCCCGTTCTGTTTGGATGCCTGTTGTTAGAACGCCTTGTGAAATAAAATCATATTCTCCATAACCATTAGAATTGAGCTGAAAGAGCATCAGAATTTTGTTATAAAGCAGGAATTAGAGAAATATAATAGCTAAACATGGTTGGAAATTCAATCATCATTTTAATTATAAAGAAGCTAAAATTATTCAAAAATGTAATTCAGTTTTGGATCGAAGTTTTTACGAGGCTTACAACATTCATAAACATATTTACTTAGTTAACGATATGACCAGCATCCCTCCTCTTTCGCCACTATCTAAGGATCATTCGCAATACTTTTTTTAGCACTTTCCAACAAAGTTTCACCGGCGATGGGTATGGAGAAACAGTGCTTTTAACCCCGAGTTATCTCGGGGCAGACGGTTAAGTGGTTAAAATGATTATGTTTTCGATTTGTCTGTCCGCCTTTCCGCGTACTAAGTCTCGTAAATATACTCGGATTGCCCTGTAATGTTCAGACGTTAATGACCTTTATCTTAGCATGAAACCTATTGAAAATGAAGTTTCTATCATGATTAGTTTATTTACAGGGACAGACAAAAGTTTTTCATTACATTATTACCTATGGGGAAAAATAATTTCAAATGAATTTTAAAGATGTTACACTTTGTCAAGCACATTTAAATTTATATGCATCTATGAAGCACACTAAAATATGAATTTTGTAAAATATGTGCTGAAAAGAATAGATATTACTCATTTACAAGGCCAAACAAAGTAATTCCATTACATAATAATAAGGGGGGAATTGTTTGCGATATATTTTTGGCAGTTTTATTTATTTGAAGTGTATAGCATTTACAGGGACATACGAAAGTTTCAAATAGCATATTCTATCCAAAATACTGTACATTTTGGATGGTAGCTGTTGGATGGATGAACTGCCATTATGATATGCGCTTTTAAGTTTCACGAATTGTATGCATATTATGTGGTGAGTATAAATACTAACACTTACACAAATTAGGGTTACACAAAAAATCTCGGAAAGGTTACTTAATATGAGCGTAATTTACTTAAAGGTGTTTTTTTAAAAATAAGTTGTGCACTTTTACATTGAATTGCATTCAGTTTACTAAGAAAGATTAGTAGAATACAGATAAAAGGATATACAGTATCACGCAAAAAGCTAGATACTTGCTTGAATTTGGATGATAATTTCTGGAATTTTGAGTAGTTTAAAGAGTATTTTCGTTTGAACTAAATTTTAGCAAAATAATTTCGTTTATGAGGTATTAGGTAAACTACAGGGCTGAATAAAAGTATTCAAGTATGTTTCCATCTATAAGTACAAATTGCTGAAAGGAAAAGTTCAATTAGTTGGGAGTTTTCTTGCTGCATTAAATTTTCCCCACTATATAGTCTATGTATATCGACGGACAGATCAAATACAGGGCTGTTCAAAAGTATTGGAATGCATATTTGGCTATGGACATGGACAGTAACACCTAATTATCTTAAATAACGAAGTTTTTTTTTTTAAGATTTCAAGAAGTGTTGGAACGTGTTTCATGATCTATGATTAACACATGATTTTTCTTTCTTGTTTCATCTATTTACGGTCAATTGCGTCATTCCTTTAGGATATAAAAACTCCTGTTTTCACCAGTTCAATCAATTCATTCAGCCAGTACTCGAGGCTATAGTTGAGGGCTTCTTTTGAATCTATTTCACATTTCACTCATTTTTCTATGAAGAAGGAGATCAGTGTATCCTTTAAACGGCAGTATGCATTAATTTTAGGAGCTTTACTTCTAAGTATTTGCGAGTTATAACATTGTTTAATATTTTTTACTTTATGTACTACTATTCGCATAAAGTTTTTGATTCATGCTATCTTATTCTCCTTTTTTGTAGTTTTTTGTCAGTAAATTTTATAGTTCATATTAATTATAAAATATCACTGTTATTTATGCTAATTAAGCTCAGTATAAAGGTGAACAGCTGTATTTATTGCCTTGTTAGTCAGTTTTTCTTTATACTAGTTTGTTAATGAGAGAATAACTTAAGTTTTTTAAAATACTGTGTCCGGTAATATGGGATATCAGCTAGATAAATGTTTCAAGACAAATCTAAAGAAGACAATCAACCATTCCATTCCGACGTATTATTTGAGATTTTTTTTAACCAGATTGTATACCAAATGAGGACTATGCATGCTGTGTGAATATTTCGCAATAGTAAATACTCAGAGGATGGAAGGGAGAAGGAGTATGGCTGATGTTGACTCATGTAAATTGTGGTGGTGCCGAAACAAGAAAATAAATATATGTCTTTGTAAAAATTAATACATTTTCTGAAAGAATATAATGATGAAAGATAATGTACTAAATATTTAGTTAGTATATTATTTTGGCTATTGTAATAAATCGTGTTTTTTTTTCTTTTACCAGTTTAATATTACTTATAACCCAATTCCGTATTGCCTCCGTATTCCGTATTGCTCGTCATTAGCTAAAAAAAGTAACTTTTTTTAAAGCTAAATATTAGTATGTTCAAATGCATTAAAAATGTATTAAGAAATAATTAAAATTTGTTCTTTATTAACATTTAATGTACCAAAAGTTTTTTATGTTGGTATACAAATAAAAATGTAAATGGTATTCCATATTATTCAAATTTTTCTACACATGATTGCAAACATAATGGTATGAAATTTTGTTTTTCAGCGTATGAAACTCCATTTGCATCAAAATTGATATCTCGGAAAAAGAATACAGCATGTTCAGCATTTATTATTACTATTTTTTTTTTTGCAAACGCAAAATCATGTCTGCTAACATCCGAGTAAATTTTTTTGAAATCGGTATTGTTGAGTCTCAAAGGTTAAACATTTAATGCTTTAAATTCTTAAGGTTTTTTATGTTTTAAATTCTTTTGTTTATCACTGCTATTTCGTACGAAGAAAAGTTTCGTACAAAGAAAAACTATTAAAGAACATTTTACTGTAACAGTTTTTAGAATTGCTTTGTTGAATTTTGTATGTTATTGCTTCCAGTATACCTTTTTATTTTTTTATCTTGAAAACAATAAAAAGAAATGTGCTTAAATAATAATAATAATAATAATGAACATTGAAATAAAAGGTCAATGTCTCATAATAAGCATTAAGAAAAAAAAAGTTTGGGGAAATGTTAGAAATTTTTTATGTTATTTCACGGATATACTATGTTATTCACTGGATGATGTTTCCAATGTGATATGCATCAATGAACATATATCTTGATGTTTATCATAATATATAGATATGATAATATACGATACAATGTCTATCCTATCGTAGTACCCGATATCTATTTTCAAAATATCACGATGTTTGATAATTTTGGTATTTTAATATATTTGATATTTATTTTCAAATTATCACGAAAAAGTATCACAAAAGTATCTATTGCTAAAAGTTCTTTTGATGTAAGATTTAAAAAAAAAAATCTATTTTTAATTATAATTGTGTCGAAATTCTGCAGTATGTAATAAAATTTAGAGTACAGTGAATTGTTATAATTTAACTTTATTGTATTCTGTATAAGTACGCTTATCATGTTTAAAATATTGTTTAATTGTTAGAATAAAAAATAAATTTCTTCCTGGTTTTTTTTTTTCGGGGGAAGGAGGATGAAAGAGTACGGTGTCAGTCGATTCCATAATTCTCCTCAATATATCATGTTTTGTTGCATATAGTATGCGCTATGAACCGAATGTTTTTCAAAAAACTAGCCCATAGTACCATAGCTTGCTGAAATAGAAATAAAAGCTTTGAACAGGGTCCATCTATCACAAAGTTTTTATTTTATTTTTTATTTTTTTAAGAGATTAAAAAAGTTTTTCAATATAAAAAGCAAATTTATTTTTCCTTGATTTTCTAAGAACAAAACAACAGACAAATAACAATAAAAAAAAATAAAATTGTAATTTAACAAATTAGAACGACTATTTGGAAAATAATATTTTAAAACTAAAATTTTAGACTTATAAAGAAATTTTACATTTAAATAATAATAATAATAAACATCTTTTTTATGATGATCAAAACGTAGTTTACGTAATAACATAGTCCTATTTTACGTACGCCATGTATTAAAAATTAATATTCCTGTAATAATTATATTCAAATTTTAAATAAAATTTTACTTTTGCAATTTTCGGTACTGCAAATTTTTAAACTTCTAAACATCACACATTTACAAGTTTTACGTCGTCGTATAGAGAAAAAAATGTACTTTAAAATGCAATTTGTTTGAAAGCTGTATCTTAATTTGTTTTAAGTTATTAATTTTTTGTGGTTTTTTTAATACTTTTTTGTCATCGTGGCAAAGGAAGTGTTTCATTTCTGGACATTACACATGAATCAATCAAAAAACGAACAAAATAGAAAACACAATTATTCCATTTTGGACAATAAACGTTGACCAATCAGAAAACGAATTAAATGAAATAAGTTGCGGAATTTAACCAATATTCAGATATGCTTCAGGTTTCTTAGTTCTTTACCGAGGGCAATATAACTATTTTCCAAATAGTTAATAACAATAACTAAACAACACATCGTGAAAAATTACTTTCTAATACCTCATGTTTAGAAATTATCAAACGCTAAAGAAAATGCATCTAGTTAATAAATTTTGAATCGTGCTAAACGAAGATAAATTTCTACCTAAATTTTCCTTCTTTCATGATAATAACAAATAATCTACATACGTATTATTCAGCTTAATAATTTATTTACCATTCTTTGGACTAAATTTAGATCAATTTATCAGCGATTTTCCGGCCAGATATATTTATGAATACTTTAATAAATACGCTTTTAAACAATTCATTAGAGAATATTTACTTTGAGTTGCGTAAAAGATAAATCATACTAGTTGAAAATCTAATCAGAAACTATATTTAGGCGCACTAATTTTTATCAAATTCTCTGACACTCAAGGAACGAGATTACGAACTTATATACATGAATTGATTTTTCATTAGTGTTTACTTAACTGAAAGTTATTATTGCTCTATGAATTTTCGGGCATCATTTATTATTGAATATATTAAACCTGTTATGTGATATAAAGCGGTGTGTGAAAAATTTTGGCTATTAAAATTGTTGAATAATCTAAATAGTTAATTGAATATTTTATAGTTATTATGTGAATTGAATATATTAATAACTTTTCGTTGCCTACATTATTTATATTCATATATTAAAAGCATGATGCATTGTTCATATAGGTATGCAATTATCACTAAATATTTTTTAAGTCCACAAAAAATGAAAATAAATTCAACCATTAAACATTCATATAAAATATAGTTTAAATTATAATTAATAAACGTTCTGTTCACCTTGATTATTAAATAAAAATGTGAGATATTAAAATTATGATAAGGTACCCTGGGATAATAACGCCAGACCGGGTAATAACGCCAAGTGCTAATATTTTTCATAATTATGAAATAATCTGGTAAATGACACCCATGTGTTCTGCGCAGAAGGGTTTTGAGTCATATAAATCGCAAAAAACAGCTTCAAGTTAATTTGTTTCATTTTTAGGTCTTATTGTTTTTACAAGCAGCTAAAATTAACGCTTGATCTAAAATTTGCGAGATACGTTTTGTGATGTGAAGACTATTTTTTTTATCCGGAAATACTTTGTTAATTACATAAATTTGAAGTACATTTCACGGCCTTTCAAAATGTTGTTCAAGATTTTGGATATCTTCTCGAGATAATTTGTAATTTAAAATGTACAGCGCAATAACTATAACGGGGTAATAGCGCCAATCCTTGCAATTTTTACCCCGGTTGATTCCCTACAGTTGCCGAGCTACATCCTAAATACTGATTCAAATAAACACAGTTAAAACGGTGCAATGTTTCTAATAATTCTATTTAAACGGTCCTTTTTAAGCATAGAGAAGCTCACTGTCTGATATTCTTTTGCCTCGTATCTCCCCACACACACCACACCTTTATTTTTCTTATACTTTCACAAAAAAATGAACATTTTCAATAGCTTAGGATGCAATTTGTCAATTTCTAGAGCTGAGAGTTTGTATTTTTAGAATTGGGCAATCTACATGCAATTATTCCAACTTATTTCATAGTTTTGTTTGCATGGCGTTATTACCCATATAGGTGGGTAATAACGCCAAATAGCATTGGTCAAGAAATCACGCGATTACATTTTATGTATTCATATCTGTTAAATTATTTTTTTATATAGATAGTTAATGAGTTGCTGTATCAAATCATATATTTGTTTGAAAAATACAAACTAAAACTGAGCCGTGAAAATTGCTAGAACCTTAACGTGGCGTTATTACCCCAGGGTACCTTATATTATTTATTTAAATGGCACAAAAATATACATAATAATTGACTACTTAGATCGCCCCTCCTGATTGTTGTATTAAAGTTGAAAGCGCTTGGAGTTTTTAACGCCTTCTCATAATATTTTATGCTATAAAGTAATGCTTTTTCTGCTATTTAATTATGTACATTTTAGCACCTCTTAAGTAAATTGGAATTCAGAATTTTAATATCTGATGTATGTATATATTAAAACTACAAAACGGGGAGATGAAATATTTAAGGAAAACTGTATATTTTCAATTGGAAATAAGTTATCATGGAAATTTGATTGCATATAATCATAAAATATACGTAATTAAGTAATAAAAGCTGTCATTTTTTCTTAAAAACGAAGCGCCACAGAATTTGCTTTTTAAATCTAATCAGAATCAATTTTTCAAATTCTGTATGCTGAAATTTAGGATTTCATTTGTTTAATAACTAACGTTACAAAAAATAGAATCTGCAATAGACAGACAGTTAACTGCTGTTAAATAGCTCAACAAATCGCAGTCAGAAAAAAATTAGTTACATACGTGGTTATAAATGGTACAAAAAATTGCAGTAGACGAATCCTTCAGTGTGCAATGGAAACTTGGTAATGATTTTATATAAACAGATAAAAAAAAAAAAAAACGATCTGTGCTAGGTTTTGAGTATACTTAAAATAATTGATAAAAAATCCGGAACGTAAAATTTATTGGGTAATTATAAAAGATCGCGTCCGATTTCTCAGATGGATGTAAGATTACAATTTTGACTGTTTTTTATATTCCTTTTATAATTTCACTACTAATTGATAGTTATCTGAATGTGTCGTGAGTGAACATAGTGTTAAATTTTTATTTTCAAACTAATTTGCGGGAGAAATTAATATTCAAAATGGAAAAATTAAAAGTTAGATTTTCGTTATGTTTTAAGAGTTTATAGCAGGATTGAGTATTGGACGTGCTACAGAAAATATTCCAGACGTTTATTTGGATCATGCTCTTACTCTTCCGGAGTTTAAAAAGTGGTTTTGCCGATTTCGAAACGGTAATTTTAATCTAAACGCTCTATCTAATTCATCCTGCGAGACCTTCTGGAATTGATAACGATTTAATCCACGATTTAGCGCGATCAAATGAAGAAGTTGCTGAGAAACTAAATGTTGACAATTCGATTCCATTGCACCATTTAAAACACCTTGGGTAGACTTGGAATCTCAATGCATCGGAAATCAAATCGGCCACGAACTTTTAGAATTACTCAATAGGCTGTCAGCACTATGGACAAAATAAAATTAAGTAAGGAATATAAATAGCAAAATCAAATTGAGCAGCATGTATTATTGGTTGCACGAAAGGTAAGATGGGAGTTTTGTTTGTTGTTTAATATGTTAAAAATAATTTATGCTTTCTAGGTATCTCAAGAAATATTTTAAAACTTTTAGGATTTTTTTTCTGACAAAACTGATTTTTCAAACCTTGAAAAATATTGTCATAGTATTATAAATGAATTCAAAATAATTTGAAATTATTATTTTTTATATCCTTTAATTTTTATTTTAAAAATGAGTACTGAAAATGCCGCTAAATTATTAACTGCTTTGCTAATATGATCACGTGCACTAATGGAATGCACTAATGCACTAAAGAAATGGCACTAAACAACATCACAGCCTTTCGATGGATTTTTTCCACTATCATCAGTGGCTTTTGAATTAAAATAATTACTTTTTATGTTTTAACAATATACTTCATTTTAAAATTCTAATAATATAGCATTCAATGTACTTAGATGAGGTATCAGATATTTAAATATAACCTTTTTTGGTAAAAGTTTACCTGTGTATGACTGAATGTGTAATACACTGATGGAAATTGATTTACGAAAACATGGTTTTTTGACAAAAACCTCTATAATATTCATTAAAAATGAATGAAATTTCATGGGATATAAATAGTACGTATAACAATTCTGCTACAAAAATAAATTTTCGCACATAATAGTAAACATAAACAAAAAGTCAAAAACTGAATTTTCGTAATATGCGACCATGGAAATTTATTTATTAAATATCGCATTTCATTCATTATTCCGAAGCAACGTGACAAAAATTTGCATAAAACAAAGCAACGGGACCTGCAAAGTAGGCACAAAAAGCATTGTACAGTGAAAACAATACGTTTCAGTTACAATTTTCGCGATGGATAAACGAAAGATTTTGTCTGAGGAAGAAAGAGATAAAATCGACGCATATTTAAAATGTAGAAAGTCTATCCCTGAAATTAGTAAATTAGTTAAAAGATCCATTTGTGTGATACATAACTATAGAAAAGATCCAGCAAAATATGGCAAAAATTCTAACAAAAAAGGTAATCCACGTTTAAGCAAGAGACAGAAAAGGGAGATTCTTCAACTTGCATCGAAAGCTGGTCACAGTCCAAAGCAGATTTCTGCAGATCTGTCACTGCCTATTACTTCTCGAAGAGTTAGGTAAATTTTAAAATCTTCACGGAGCTTAAGATGGTGTATAATGAAGCCTTGTCCAAACTTACTTCTGAGTCTCAAGCAAATACGTTTGCAGTATTATGAGAAGTACATGGAAATGGGTGACAATTGGAAGAAAGCCATTTTCTCTGACAAAAAAAATTTAATTTGGATGGCCCAGATGTTTTGAGATATTATTGGGGAGATCTCTAAAAAAATCGAAATCTACATTCAGCAGAAATTTTGGTGGCGGATAATTGATGACTTGGGCAGCGATTACGTTTGATGACAAAAGTGAAATTGTATTTTTATATGGTCGCCAGAATTCTTTTGATTATAGTTTAGTTTTAGAAAATTCCTTTTTTCCATTTGCTTGGCAATATTATGGTTCAGATTATATCTTCATGGAAGATAATGCAAATATTATTATTTCAAATCAATAAAAGACTGGTTTGACGAACAGAATATTGTTATTTTAGATCATCCACTTATTAGTCTTGATCTGAACCCCATGGAAAACGTTTCAGAACAGCTTGTTCGAGTGGTTTATGTAAATGGGATGCAATAGACATCCCTTGTAGATTTGAAAGCTTTAATCTGTCAAAAATGGAAATTAATTGATCAGAAATACATCCAAAATCTTGTTTTATCAATGTCATCTAGAATAAAAAAAACTCTAATGAGAAAAGGCAGCTTTACTAATTATTGATTCCTATTAAATGTTACATTTCACAAATCAATTTTCATGTTTTTATGTTACTAAAATCTAATTTTTGATGTTATGTTTTAGTTTATTAATTTATATGAAATTTTATTTTTCTAAATTATTTGTTATACATAGCATGTATAATGTATGAAATTTCATTCATTTTTAGTTAATATTATACATGTCTTGATTAAAAAACCGTGTTTTCATAATTCAATTTCCACCAGTGTACATTACGTATTCTTTATCTGTTTATTGATCTTTCCTGTTCTAGTCGGTATACATATATCTATATATAGATATTTATTCTTTTCTTATCTTTGTTATGAATTTTAAACATGTTTGTCGCGATTGTTTTACAGAGTATTACCAAAGTTATTTTTATACTATTTGTTACCTCTGATATTGAAACTGTTAAAAGTTATTCTAACTATTTCTGTTTCATTCAGTACTTTTTGAAAAATACCTTCATGAAAAAAAATATCACAGCTTTCTTTAATGATGTAATATCTGATTAGGTTTATAATTTTCAATTTCCTAATTCGTAGAATAATTTAATATTAAGTCGTATCCTATAAATTAATTACTTACTTACATGCGTATGCTAAACTAGATATAAGACCAATATAAAACGGTTAGAAGATTTACTTCAATATCATATAAAGAAAAGTCTAAAGTAATTCATTTGATGCTTCTTTTAAAATAACCAATACAAATACCAATGTAAGGCTAAAACATACCAAGCAAAATTCCAAAGTTTAACGTTCAAAGATACGAAAGACGTGAAAAAGTCGAGAGATGTTGGATGGATTATCAACAGAAAGCAACTCATGAAACATACAAAATACACAAAGTACCTCACATTTATTCGTATAAGTGTTAAAGAAATAATAGTTCAAAAACAGTTTATTCCTTGTACATAATAGTACGCATCATATATAGCATGACCATAATTCAGGCAATAAAACAGTACAGGAAAAAATTATGTGGCATTATAGTCCATGAAGGATCAGCTCCGACATTGCCCATCCCTGTTTACTAGACCCTGGGTCTCGAGGTGCTATGCAGCTTGCGTCCCGTCCTGGTGGTCGATCTAAATCAAGACCTTCGGTATTTAAATCCCAAGCAAGCTTGGTAAGGATTTTATCGACCATGAAAGTATGAAGGGCCGAGTGAGCCGTGCCCAATAAGGAGTTGAATTCTTAACCTCAGGTGCTGCAGTCAGACGCTCAGGCCGCTATGCCACTGGGCTTCGTAAATTAGTTGAAGGCATTTTATTTTTGTGTCAAAAAGACGGTTTATGCCATATATTCCAGAAAATAATGGTTGAAATTGGTTTGATTTGATACAATAAATAAAGTAAAGTATGCATTGAAAAATAACTCAGAAGAAAATGCAAAATGCTTAAGAATTTTTTTTTTTAGGTCTGTTTAAGAATCCGAAGTTACTAAATCACATGTAAAACAGTTAAAATTGGTGTACCTTTTTCGTTGGAACAACTAAAGTGATTTCAGAGCTTTTGTTTTTAATAGTTTTAGCTGTTATCTAAACTATAAACTAATTGTTTGAAGAAAAGGTAATAATGAAATTGAAACAGCTATTTTAATTAAAAGCAACAACAATCTTGATTTATTTTATTTGAGAAACTACGCAATTGTTAAGTTTTTAATTTATTTCTCTTACGATTAATCATTTTACAGTTCATTTACAGCCAAAATATTGAAAAAAGTATTGAAATAGCATCACATAACTGCCAAGAAATAGGCATATAAATGTCAACTGTTTTCCAAATTTTGTCACAAAAACTATCATGTAACTTTTCCAATGTAGATGTTTTATAGTATATTGGGTATTTGAATTTGAAAGCTATTTCTCTCGAGAGCTACTTGCCGAAGGGTTTTATTAACCTCTCTTCGTTTGCGAGGTTTGTTGATAGTTACCGTCTTCCCAAACGTTACATGTGAAACATTACAAAAACTTCCATCAGCCTCCAACGTCATCTAATTTTAGGTATTTTAAATAGCATAGGGAAATGTTTTTTGAAACTCTGTCCTGACCTGCCTCTGCCCTTCAGCTACATTTTCGAACTTACAGTAACATTTTAGGATATATTTTCACCGTCAAAGCCTAGTCCAGTTTCAGTTATAAGTTGAAGTTGTTTGTAAACATGAAAGAAAACAAGAATCTGCAAATAATAACAGGCCCATTCTTAAATGATAAAAAAGTGCTTATGTTTTAATTTTTTTTATTTTTCGAAACAATTTGTATTTTTAGAGCAACGTCTCTTAAAGAGATGAAGCCCAACAAGCTAAATAAAACATGTCTGCACTTTTGAGCATGATGATTCGCAAAATAAAGAGAGTTACCTCTCAAAGTTCATAATTCATATGGGTTTTCTACTGCATAGAGAAGTTTTTTATGCATTAACTTTTAATAATTTTGAACATTCTAGAATTTTAAGAATGTATTAAATTAAAAGAAAATATTGCTCTATTATTTCATATCAGGTGCACTTTCATAAGTAAAACAGAAAATGCTACAATGAACCAAAAATCAAATCAATCTGAAATTGCACATCATATGTTCTTATAACAAATAATAAAATTATATAAAAACGAACCGAAACTATAACTAATTTCATAAATATTCAGATCTTTGTGAAATGTCTGTTACATTCTTATGTGAAAATCCATGAATACAAAATTTATTATGATTATATATATTAAATTATACAATGCGGAATAAATATGACATGATCGCCGTTTCAATCTGGAATCATTCCCCACCATCGGATATCATTAAATTATGTACGATAGGATTTAATTGAATAATCACCATGGCAATCAAGAATCATTATCATAGAATATCATTCAATTAATCACGTATGACAGGGGAAATAATGGAATGAAGAAAAATTTTGTTAATATCTTTTAAAATTTTGATTCGATTTTTATAAACTTCGTAATGATTTGGCTAAAATATGCAATAGTTATATGTATTAAATTTTAAACCATTTTGTTGTATAATTTTTGTGGTGTTATATGCGGACAGACAGATAGACGGATGGATTATACGTTATGGAGACGATTATAAATGATGCTTATTTATAACTTCACGAATGTATCTAAAAAAATTCTTAAAAAAAATTATTCTTTAGCGATTCAAACAACTTTTAAATCTTTGATCATTATTCATATTTTGTTATATTAATAACATACAACTATGCATATTGCTGACATTATTAATGAAGGTGATCGAAAAAAATAAAGGCATTTATTTTTATAAGTATGATTAATGTAACATTTAGCTTAACGCAGTTTTTTTATTTCCACGCCGGGAAGACTTGAATGATAATTCATTAAAAAGACTTTTGGCAAAATACATAATTAGCAAATTTATTACTATATTAACTATATTAAAGATAATAATATATCCTGAAACAGCCTAAGACAAATGGCAGGTGCTTGTTTCAGACATTTTTAAGTAAAAAAAAATGAAACACAACGGATCTTAATTAATAAATTATTTTTGCATATATATATATATATATATATATATATATATATATTATGTGAGTGTTGACCATAAATTATTGTTTTCTTATTATGGATAAAATATTATATTATTTAATAAGTGATTTATTAATAGCTTTATTTTGTTATATATGTGAGGATGTGAGTTTCAAAATTCTCCTTATCCAAAATTTAAAGTAATCGAGTTTCTCTATCAATACATTCTATTTCAGAACCTGTATCCAAAAAGCATCACAATCTGAAAAAAAGAAAAAAAAAATTACAGTGTATTTCTGGCATTGTAAATCTTGGTTTAGATTGAAAACCAATGAACGCAATCAGAGGTATTTCCCGGTTTCCTAAAATTTGATTTTCCGGTTAAGCGATATTTGAAACTCACATCCCCACACATATATACACATATATTTTGTTACGTCTCTCTCAAGTAATAAAAAATTATTCATTCAAATGTTTATATAAAAGGTGAGTTCTTAAAATCTTTTGATTTAAAAATACAATATCTGAAAACCCTAATTGTGTACATATGAAGCACACTATAAAATATCAAATTTTAGTTGAACATTTGAAATTAAATTTAATTTTCTATTTTTTTCCAGTTTTAGACCAATATATAAATTTCAAATATTTTTTTTCATAATAATAGAAAAATTCGTGCATTCGGTTAAGAAATCACAAAACATACTACAGCATGTTAATTATTGATATTGCTATTCAAGTATAACTTACTCACTATGTTATGCATTACAGTGGTACTATTTAAATTTACTAATTTGTAATGATTTAAAAAATAACTACAACAAAAACAACAAAAAATCTACCTCTTTATTGTAAATTTTTTTTATCTGCTATATGTTGTAATTGACAACTACGTAGGGGAGAGAGAGACACGTTTGCACTGGTTGCACCTTTGAACATTCTGAATGTTTTCCTTCAAATAAATTATTTTTTAATAATGTTTATGGCAATACATTACTTCTGCTTCAATGCAGTAAGTATACAAAGCTGCACCATTTTGTATGCACAATATTATTTAAGCAATATATGTATTTTTCTCCCTCTTGAATCAAAACTTAAGGAAATAAATTGTAAGATTTTTGTTGACAATTTTGCATCCCTAAAATTTTTATTTATCGTTCAACACTTAAATAAAGATGTAATCTTTAGTTTGTAAGCTTTGTTTTATTCAAATTCTTCAGCCGAATTGAGTAAACAGTTATAATGCTAAACTTCATTTGATGGGGCACCATTGAACATCTAAAACTATGAAGTAAAGAGTTTTTGATGTACCTAAATGTTATTATTTTTTGAATTTTTTTCTACATGAAAAGAGATTATTTTAGAATGTCAAAGAACATGGACATACACTGTTAACAATTCCACTTTACTGCACACATGTATTACAATCTCTGGATACATCAGCGACGGGACGTTTCAAATCTAAGTTGATGATGGCATTCATTTATTTGATAATTGCAAATCCCTGATACACAACAATGATTCATGATTTGGCAATTTGTCTAACAAAGCCTATACTCTTTCATTTACTCTTTTCCAAACATTATTTCTGGTTTTCGTACTAAATCTAATGGAATTTAAGTCAGGTTTTTCATAAAAAGAATGAATGAAAATTTTAATTTTCCAGAAATTTTGTGGATGCTCTATCACAAGAACTAATGCACGGAATTTAATAAAAAATTACATTCAGGTAGTCCCTGATATAAATTTATGCTAATTAGTTTTTGGTGTAAATCGCTCCACGGATAGTGTTGGTATACTGCATTGCTTACGCAAAAGCTCTGTCGCTAGACTTAATGCACGGATTCCCATCAAACTTCAGATTCTGTTAGTCCTAGACATGAATTGATGCTGTTTACATTTTCGTGTAAACCATCCAACAGGTGGCGCTGCAATGCTGCATGTTTCCGATTTCCGCAATTGCTCTTTTTCAAAAAATAATGCAATATTTTCATCAAACTTCAGTTAATCCTTGATATGAACTGGTTGTGTTTATGTTAATCGACTGAAAGGTGGGAATGCTATGCTTGATTTTTCCCGATTCCTGCAATAGCTCTATCTCAAGAACTAATGTATGAATTTTCATCAAATTTTCAGATTCAGTTATATTTTGATGAATATTATTGCTGATCATGTATTGGCGTAAATCGCCCAACAGGTGCCGCTTTTAAGTCGATTTTTTTTCAATAACCGCAATGGTCCTATTTAAGTAAAGCATGGGTTTCACATCTTTAGAATCCTCACGTTGGGGATAGATTGTCATTTAATTTTGGCACTGTGCTAGCGAATTTTGAAGCATTAACATATATGAAATAGAAGAAAGTTTTTGGATTGTCACATCTGATTACTTTTATTCAATATTCAATTTCTGAAATAATTCAACGATTAGTAAGGGCTCTGATGTTATTTGATCTTTCAAATTAAGAAATGAAAATCTGTGAAATTTTTTTATCTTGACCCAATCATATCAGTTTTTCTCATTAGTTTTATGAATGTAAAAGTACATTCCAAGCTAAGTATAATGTCATTAGTGCTAACTTTCAAACATATTTTTTATACGTACACATTTAAGCTTAAGTACAACATATTCAAACAAAAATATATCTTTTATTTAATAGAAATGAAGAAAAGCAAATAAATACGTAATGCATGAAAATAAAGTAAACCCAAAAGCCAATATTCGTGATATCGCAATAGATATATATTTTTTATACGTTGATAAAAGTAAAATACACATGCATTTTTTTCTTTATCAAATACAACTTGTAAATGAAAAAATACATCCGATAAACTTCGTGTCTGACTATTTTTCATTATTTATTTTTTATATAAAACAATAGAAGTAAAACTATTTCCATCATCTTGATGAAAAAAAAAATACTAAAAGAGTTTTTTAAATTGAAATTAAAATGTAAATTATTTTTAATTGCTAATACGGGAAAAGCTACAAGTGAACAGCTTTCATTAAAAGAAATGATCAGTAAAATCGCTTGAGTATAAAGCTCAGGGTATATGACTAAAAAAAGGGGCTTAAGTTTCAATTATGCAGATTGCATGTTTAGCTTCGGAATACTTACCTACACATTCCTTTACTTTTATATAAGTAGGTATAAAAACAGAGAAAAATAATTTTTAAAGTTCATATTTTAAATAATTCTATAAAAACATCTAATTTAATTGATATGCATTTCATGCAGCTAAAAATCTTATTATAATACTATTTTTCCCTTTTTCTTTTTATATGCAGTATTCAGATATTAACATCTTTCGGTGTTAAGTCTGTAATATTCGGCAGTTTGATATCCGGTGTTATTTCCTGTTATCTGCTATATTTCGTCTTTTGCCCTGTTTAGTATTTCGTTTTTTCATAACAAATCCCATTACCCTGGAACTCATTACCTTGTATTACATTTATATCTATTTTACCTTTTATGTATTGCTATTTATAAAGGATCGAACGACGGCACAGAAAAGGTTAGTAGCAAATTTTCTTTGTTTTTTTCTACTAAAGCGACCTATAGCGAATTTTTAAAATATCGTGTAAAAAGCATAAAATTGGTTGTTAACCCTTTCGAGTCCGAATTTTTTTCCTGTTTATAGAAAAATTTATTTTTACGTTAATGACATTAACTATAGCTATACAAACAGGTTAATTAGAAAAAATGTAGAATTTAATAACAAATAAAAATGAGTAAATGAAAATGATTAAAAAGAGAAAATTAATATTTTTTCATATTAGACTAATTTAATTACAAAATTGATATTTTTTATGATTATGAAATGGTTAATTGAAACTACAATTATATCACAAGTTTTAATATGTATCTTGCTTATGTTATGTATAATATAAGAAATATGTTGTATTTCGATTTTAGCTAGACGGACTAGTGTAGGCTGCTAAAAGATGAAACATTTTTTAGTTAAGTACTGTTAGACTCATGGTATTACAGTTCATCCGAAGATATGTTTTTTTTTTTTGATATATTTGTGACTTGTTTTAACGTGAGTTTTCACATAATGTAATAGATTTTGCTTAAGATGCAATGTACTAATGTCATTCCATTAGAGATAATCTGTTTTATCTGTTTGTTTGTTAAATTGTTGTTAAACTTTAAACAATGTTATATCTTAACAATACAATTATATACGAGGGTCACCCAGAAAGTAAGTTTGTCACGGCTCGTATAAAGACACAAAACATAATTACCTGGAAAGTCTTATTGCGAAAGATATAACAATGTTTCAGCTACTTCCCAACATAAGGAGCACCGAAATTGTGAAATAGCATGGGATAAGTTTCTGCAGTCCAGTGTTTATAAGTCCACCGTCTGGGAACGTAGATAGCTTGTTGCACTTGTCAACCCACGGGTCATCATCCGTAACAATCCTGATTGTTCTCATCGTGATATTGTTGTAGAAAATATCGGCGTCGCATGAAATCATCGCAAAATACGTGTTGTTCTGGATATTGTGCTTCAGGTGGGTGAGAAGAACATTAAACCGAACAAAAACCAAACACATTAGAGAAAAATTTACTTTTCTGAAATGATACCATGATGAGGGCAACGAGCACCTAACAGGATTGTTACGAGCGATGAGACGTGGTTTGACAACTGAGACACGCTGGCTCCATTATCTGGCAGTAGACTTTTGGACACTGGACTACAAATACCTATCTTACGCTATGAGGAAATGTAACAATTTCGGGGTTCGTATGTTTAAAAATAGCTGAAATATTGCTGTATCTTTTGCAATAAATTTTTCCATATAATTATGCCTTTTTTTACCGGCCGCCAGAAGCTCACTTTTTAAATGACCCTCGTACATTTCATGAATCAATTTTAGTCCTTTTCATATTTCTATTTTTTTGCCTGCTAAAAGAAAAAAATCAATGAGTGTTTCAAATACTTAATTATAGAGACTTAATTAATCGTACAATATCCATGTATTTTTAATATTTGAATATGTATTGCAGAAAAGATACTTGTCTGACAACAAAACTTGTTCAGCACACAGAATAACACTAAACCTTATCATTTCAAAGAAATTTATTTCTTTTCTTTTAACATAAATAAAAGATTTTATATTAAGTAGCATTCATAATACTATTTTTTTAAAGAAAAATCTGTTTCATCACGAATTTCCAAACATTTATTTCGATTCTTGTTCTGTAAAGGTTGCTATTGTAATAATGTTGAACACATAATCAGAACGTCTTCATTAAATATGATTACAATAAAAATGTACATTATGCTGTTTCCTATCTTGTTTTTTCAAGCAATAAAAAGGAAGAATAAATAAAAAGATAACATCTCATTTCTATCCAACTTTTCCAGAGGGAAATAATCTGCGTTATTATGAAAAGTGCATTACGACAAAGTGATTTCAAGTGATTTTGGTGCTCACTAACCACTGAATATATTGAAGTAGAAATAAATGAAATCATAAAAGATACCACAAATTCGAATCACTAGTTAGAAGAGATAAATCGGATAACTTGGAGAAAGTTTAAAGAGCACAACATTTGAGAAATCAGATGTTAAACAAATGACATTGGCAAAAGTTGTTGCGGCCCAAATTGTTTCTTCAAAATATTGAATTCACTACAGTAGCTACTGAGCCAAAGATACATTATTCCCAGCTGTTTTAGATAAGATTTAGTAACTTCTTTCTTACGGATTATTTTCTAAATTTACGCTATTATAAGGACTTATACTCTTATACTCTACTCATGCAAAATAACAACTAAACAAAATGCTCTAGTAAGAGAACATAACAGAACATGAATATTCTAGTCTAAACAGAATATTCTAGAAGTAATAAGAGTATGAAAGATATTCAAATAATAAAGAAATTAATATCGATAAATTATGAATTATATGGTACACTGTTAAAAAAAAATTTCTAGTTTGAACCAAATTTTGGTGCTCAGTAGCTGCCACCTAAAGATGGTGAAATCTCACACCCGCATTTAGAGCTTGCTATTTCAACCTCATTCCAATTATTGGAACTATTCTTCAACAATAGCTTCAAATATTGGTTCAAGATTTCACCATCTTACAGTGGCAGCTATTGAGCACCAAATTGGTTTAAACTAGGACAAGATTTTTAACAGTGTATAGTGTATCCGGTAAAGTTGTAATTTCAGTTTTAATAGAAAAAGCTATAGTTGTAGGGTCTAGGTATATTAAAGTTGACATGCTCTACTGAATGAAACCACCTACGTCGCTACCTGTGGAAAAACTGCGAAGATAGCATTTCTATCGTAAAAAGAAAGCGTAAAAAGATAGGGGGATGAAAGGATTTACAAAGAAGTAGAGATTAATAGATGTAATACGAAAAGACATATTGCGGACATTAATACGAATAGAACGGTTAAAAAGCGCATTTGTTTTTTCATGATTTCTTACATTCTGATTTTACGAAACTTGAATGGAAGGAGAAATGATTATCTTTCGGAAAAATGTGCATCCAAATATACAATGCATCTGACGGTGAGAGGTTTGAACAAAGACATTTTGTTATAACTAGTAGAAAGATAGAGATATAAAAGTATTAACAAAGTTGTAAAGCATGATCGATGCAATACGAAAAGGCTTCTTGTGGGAATTAATGGGAAGAATGGAAGGGTTAAAACGCGCATTTGTTTTTCGTGATTTCCTACAGAGTGTTGTCACGAAACTTGAACGGAAGGAGAAATGATTATATTTCGGACAAATGCGCTTCCATATATACATTGCAGATAACGGTGAGAATTTTAACAGCTCAAAGAAAGGTACGTTGTTAGACTTAGTTGTTTTTTCTTTATAAGATGTTTTGGAAAAAACAAATGCGTGATTTAACCGTTTTATTCTTCCCATTAATGGATACAAAATGTTTTTCGTACTAAAGCAATGATGCTGTACAATGTGTAAATCAAATGTGTCGGAATTTGTAAATCATTTTTTTTCTTCGATCGCTTTCTGTTTTTGATATAGGAATGCCAACTCCTCAGTTAATCACGAGGTGGTAGTAGAAAACTTCATTATCTAGACCTCACTTTTATGAATACAAAGTGGAATCCGCCAAATTTTGACGAAAGAAAGTGTTTAGTATTTGACTTATAAATATGATTTATAAAAACTACAAAATAAAGTTACCGTTAAAAAGTGCAGCTTAAGTTGGTTAGTTCAACTTTCAAACAAGTCTTATTTTAACTTGAAATTAACAAAATATTATTTATTTAAATCCCATTTGTTCAAATTTTTGGAAAATTATTTTACATATGGGTTAATAAATTCGCATTCTTTGACTATTTGATATGAATTCTGTAAAAGTGGAGAAAGCATAACTATACTTTAAAATAATTTTTTGTAAAGAGAAAGTGTTGTATCTTGTGTAAAATATGTTTGCAGAAAACATTAAAAATCTTTCAAATGATAAATAAAAACGAAATAAATTTAAAATTCACGAGTTTTAAAACAGATGATATTCATGGTAAAGCAAGTATTTTAATTTCAGTTTTTATGAGAAAATGGCAACAAAAAGATACAGTAATAATTTTCTTCCGTTTACTTTTAAAAAAATGGAGTATATTTCTGTTATCAGAATTAAAAAATTGGTATTAAAAACTACAATAAAAATAATATCTCAAAAATAAATTGAGATACAGCTTTTAAAATAATTGCATTTAAAAGTACCTCTATACGAAGGTGTAAAAATGAAAAATGTACGATTTTTAAAAGCTTAAAAATTAGCAGTAGCAAAAATTGCAAAACTGAAATCTCATTTTAATTTTCAGAATGTTGTCATTCGCAAAATGACGTATGCGTTCAGCACAGATACGTTTGGCTTTTATAATATAGATAGCTCTTGCCGTTTAGAAATTATTTCGGTGACAACGGACTTTAGTGTGCACCTCTATATAAATACGCAATTTGGAGGGATTTTTCAGAGTTTTTTTTTTAAATCTTAAATTTAAAAAAAAGTTTTACCCAACATAATATTTAAAGCATTTTCTAAATAAGAATTTTATTGCTATATTTTAAATACAAAAACTATATTTGAAATCATATTCTGTAAATTATTATAATCAATCTAAGGTATCAATGAATTTTGTTCATTATGTATGATTACTTTGAAAACTTTCATTAAGACTTTTATGTTTAATACATATAGACCGGGCAAAACGCAACTGGTCTGTCAAGTCACATCTTGGTGGGAAACGCATGCAAACCCAATTTTATTGACGACTGGTAAGTTACCACGGTGTTTTCACATCTTTTGGTGCAGTAAAGCACAATGATAAACATACCGATAGTTGGCAGGCAAGTTGTATTTTAATATTTTAATCAAGATTTGTCTGATCTTTGAATTTCAGTCGTCAGCTCAATGAGGTGACGGTCTGCGCAACCGAATTCCCTTCTACTAGAAGAAACAATAAAAATTAATATTATCATTTTAATATACTTTAGTTAATTTTCCTCCATATGCATTTTTTAAGAACTTTATATAACAGGTTTATCACAGCTTTTTTATGAACATCAACTTCACCCTCATCGTCAATTATCATTAAGTGTTTTTATTCTGCAAATATTGCTTACAATGATATTCAACACGGCGTTTCGTTTTATCATCATACAAATAGTTTAAGGAAATGTCTGCCGTATATCTTATTATCACTATTATTACCTATTATGCTAAAACTGTGCATGAATATACTTTAAATATTTTCCCGTCAACCAAAAATGAAATGCCTTTCGAAATAACTATGTGTTACTTCGTCAGGCGCAGGAAAGACGTGCTTCTACTATGAATGTAGAGGCACAACTGGCTTATTATCTTAACCTTTTATATACCGACGGTACTTATAAGTACCAATGTGGAAAATTTAATAGAAAACGTATTTAATCAGTCTATTAATGAAAGTTTTTTTCTTACCACTCAATTTAATCGATCTAATTTAGATTAAATAAAAACAGTCAAAGTTAAATATTTTAAAAAAGAGGTAATTTTCTTAATCACTCTTATAAATATGTCTTTTTTTTTTTTTCCTTTGAAAAAAAGTTATATGAAATATTTTCGACGATAAAATCCGGGAGGATCATAATACATTTAAATACATTGCTTTTATAAGAATTGTAATATTTCCACAAGAGTATTTTTGTAAATACTTTACAAAGAAATTATAAATAACGACATATTTAACTAGTTTTAATGAAAAAACACTTCTAAATTTCACATTACTATCATTTAAAAATTCCAGTATATCTTCAGATATTAAAGAAGTCAATTATTGATGTGAAGCCATTTTTTGATAAATAACTCGGTAGATAAAGGGTTAATATACTTTAGCCCATTAACGCGATCTGTATGAAAATATAATACAAACATATATCTCGCAACATTAATTCCTATTGACAATAATCTTCTAATTATGAAATTCTTCAACGTTTGATTATTCCAAAATGTTTACTTTGAATATTTCTTGCAAAGCTTTCTTTACATTATTATTCCTATTATTCGAAGGTATAAAGAGAAGCTATGTAAATAGCATACATAGGTAGCGAACTGCCGCCATTTACGCGTAAAATTTTGCATTTTATTCTCCCAACAAAAACAAAATGCAGAGTAAAATTTTAAACAAGTAGAAAAATTTCTTTTCAATTTAATATTTCTTAACGGAAATAAACAATTTACATACGAAATGATAAAGCGATTTTGTATGGTGCTATCACTTATTTCTAAATATTTAAAAAAATAATAAAAAAGAAAGAAGAATTTGCTTGGAGAGATTTTAGAATCCTGTTTATACACTCAAAATGGATTAGAGTGTGCAAAATAACACAATTTTAAGAGTACGAATTTCGAATGAATAGGAAACGATAAATAATAAACAATAGCTATGTATAAGTAAGGAACTATGAACTAGTAATTTTCACCATTTAAATGCACATTTTCGTTCAATCTAAATGACAGGCACATTGCGTTGCTTTTATAAAAGTATCTCTTTTTTAACAGATAAAACTTATCAATGAATTTTTTTAATACTTTCATTAATTTAACTGAATCATTCTGATTGGTGGAAAAATCATAAATGATCATTTATGTAAACAAAATCAGAATAGTCACATTAAAAAAAATGAACGTTTTATAAAGTATCGATATTTATTGGAGCTTTTTTACCTACGATTCTCTTTAGCCGTTTTAAATAACAGGCTAGATATCATTGTCAAAAAGTTGTCTGAGTGAATTATGTTCTCCCGATTTGTCCAGGATATATTGTTTGGTTAACCAATAGCTGTTTAAACCCTGGAACTGGTTTTATAAGCCGTCCTAGGCACTTGTTTTATTCAGATGGAAAATTTTCAATTCATAAAATTTCTTTATACTTCTTTAATCCAAATTTTTTGCGTGAAATCCTTTCTGCATGCTTGTTGCATTTTAACAAATTGAATATGTATTTCAAAAATGAATGTAAAATAGTTACTCTAAATGTGAATAACAATTAAAAAGAAATTTTAAAGAATAATTTTTAAAAATTACAAAATGATATTAATTAAACTACATCAGTTATGTTATTGGCAAAGTGATTATCACTTCTGTTATTTCACAATATTTTAATTTCTTTCAATCAAATAAAATAAATTGTTTTATATCACACACAACGTATAATGCTGTTTTCTGCATGAATTTCTTTTTACTATCTTCATTTAGTCTTATATTTAACAAAGTGTACTTCAAATGATGTTTTTCAAATAAAAATTTTTAAAAAATATTTAACATTTATAAAGAAATTATGGCTATATGTCTATATTTCTTTTTATATGAAAACATTGATGAATGATCTTTAAGTTAATTTCATAAAAAAATAAAGTAATAAATCCTAGTTAATAATAAAAAAATCCTTTTACCATATAAAAGTTCCCCAGGGAAATAAGCAGCCTTTACACGCAAAGTACTTTGTGATAATGTCATTTTATGTAATGCAAAGCATTTGTTTTTTGAATCCTTCTAGACAATGTATATTTGTGAACCGTTGTATTTAGTGAGGTTTCAGAATCATGACTGAATTTATGCTACTGAAAATAAGTATTTTTTTAGTACTGTAATGCAATCTTTCTAGTCTAAATTTTTTGCGACCGGAAGCCTTTTTTCTTTAATAAAACTACTGCAGACAAAAATATGAAATCGAGTAGTATATAGAGAAATATTTAATAAACACCGATTCAGAGAATTTTTAAATCGAATAATTATTTTAAGAGATTTTTAATATTAAGGTTGGCGAAAATCGTATTAAGAAAATTTATAGCAGCAAAAATTCTACATAGAAATTTAATCATTTTTAGATCATTTTATACATTAGGAGTTCCTGGTGTGCAGACAGAAATTGTTTTTTTAAATTTGAATAATTCTTTGACGTTTTATTTTTATTTTAAATTCAAAATTTCAGCATTTCGAGATATATTTTTTACATATTTTAGAAAAGGTTACTTTAAGTTATTGCTAATTTGTAAAATCAACGCAAAGAATAATATTTCTTTCAAATAAAAAAAATATATTCACACGTGACTGTTAGAAACAGGAAAAAATCCGTACAAACTAGAATTAAATTATTGCATATTAAAAGGAAGAAAATGTTCAGTTACATCATAAAAAAACCATACTTACACGTGAATTTAAAAGAACAAGGAAACATTCAATTAACAAATGCATTAATATGTGTTTAAAGGTGTAAGTGGAGGAAGTTACGACATATGCCAAATCATAATATTGCCAAACAATTTAAATTTAAAAACATATTTACAGGACACGTTTATTTCACATTTCTAGATAACTTTTATATTCTTGTTAATTCAAGGCCTAGCGTAAAAAATAAATTCTATTTAGCATGAAAAGTATTTTCACGTGAAATTTTAAACGAGAAGTAAAATTTTAAAATAAAAAAATGTGTGTGGCACTCGGGGACTGGGACGATAAAGCTATTGCACAGCATTTTTTATCAACTTATGCAATTATAATTATTTATATATTTTTTATTTATGCAGTTTTTTTGTCTTTGATATTAATTCAAGTTTTTTCTTTTTCTTTGATATTAATTCAAGTTACACTTTTTGAGCGTGATGACCTATAAGAAAACAATTTTTTTCTTTTATTGAATAAATGAGACGTTAATATCGTTTAAAATATTTTTATTATCGTACAATACATGTAGGTTAATCAGGAATTTTTATCATTGAAACATTAGGTTTATGGTAACTGAAATAAGAAACATAAGTTTGAGACTTGATATCCTCTAAAATATCTGAAAAATACTGCGTCAATGACTGCCGAAGTATACCGAAGGATACCATGCCCAAGTCTGCCGAATTGAAACGATGTTAGCCGGAGTGTTAGGTTTCTTTCTAGTTACGGAATTTCTAGACTCGGTCGCCGCGCTTAAAGCCCGCGATAAAAGCTATGCAATAGCTTAATAAATTACCAAGCAAAATTTGTAAGCGCTGCGAAAATTAGATCGCGAGTTATAAGAATTTTAAATTTTTCTACAATCACCGTGGGGGGGGGGGCGGTCTCCTGTCACCAAAAGTAACACTGTCTCATAATAAATTACCAAACAAAATTTGGTCGCGCTATGAAAATTAGATCACAAGTTATATGCATTTTTAATTTTTCGACCCTCACCGTGGGGGGTCTCCGGTCACCAAAAATTACACTGTCTCATAATAAATTGCCAAATAAAATTTGCCCGCGCTACGAAAATTAGATCGCGAGTTATAAGCATTTTAAACTTTTCGACCCTCACCGTGGGGGATCTCCTGTCAACAAAAATTAACACTGTCTCATAATAAATTACCAAACAAAATTTGGCCGCGCTCTAATAATTAGATCGCGAGTTATAAGCATTTTGAATTTTTCTTCCCTCTCCGTGGGGGGTCTCTTGTCACCAAAAATTAACACTGTCTCATAATAAATTACCAAACCAAATTTGGCCGCGCTACGAAAATTAGATCGGCAGTTATAAGCATTTTAAATTTTTCGACCCTCATCGTGGGGGGGGGGGGTCTCCTGTCACCAGAAATTAACACTGTCTCATAATAAATTACCAAACAAAATTTGGCCACGCTCTGAAAATTAGATCACGAGTTATAAGCATTTTAAATTTTTCGACTCTCACCATGGGGGGTCTCCTGGCACCAAAAATTAACACTGTATCATAGTAAATTACCAAACAAAATTTGGCCGTGCTGCGAAAATTAGATCGCGAGTTATATGCAAACGACGTTAGCCGGAGTGTTAGGTTTTTCTTGTTACGAAAGTGTCAGGTTTTTCTCGTTACGGAAGTGTCAGATTTTGCTCGTTACGGAATTTCTAGATTCGGTCACCGCTCTCTAAGCCCGCGATAAAAGCTATGCAATAGCTTAAAAATCAATATTCTTTATAAGATGTAAATAGAAAAAATTATGTCATATTTAAAACGAACAAATAATAATTTTGCAAAGCAAATTAAATTTTAAAATATATTTACACGAGACATGTATTTACCATTTTGAGATTATATAGGGTGTCTATAAAAGAACTTCGGGGTTTTGAGGCAAAATATTTTAATGAAATAAAAAACATGCATACATGTTTTATACATGACTGAAAAGCTTACATTTTCAAGTTTTTTTTAATACTTAGTAAAGTTCTGTATAAACCCCGTTAGTGGCACGGCAGACGTCTAAGCGGTATTCTACCTCTTACCATGTCCTGGCGAGCAAGTCTGGGGGGACGGTTGCCACACAATTGACTATTCGTTCCCTGTTGATCTTGGTAACCCCAACTTCAGGCTACGTCTTGTCAACGATTTCTTAGGGCTTCGAAGACATGAAGCTCGGATTCTGTCCACTTTCTCTTGAGACACACTCGGCCTACCCGGCGACTTTTGCTTCAAAACACTTCCTATTTCCTTAAATGCACTGAACCATTGACGAATGGTTTTGTCAGAAGGCAGGTTAACACCATAGTTACGTCGAAAGTTTGCACGGTAACTACAGACTTCGTTTCTATGATCCAAATAACACATTGAGCCTTTTGTTGCGGAGTCGCAAACATTTCAAGGTCAATGCCCTGCAGCGCCGCCAACAGTTGATGCAAACATTCCCAATTCGTATGAGTAAAACTTTTTGAGCTACTCTTTTCAGAGAAATCGACTAAATTTTGCTATCTTTTATAGTTAGTGAGATATGAATTTTTAAAACCCCGGAGTTCTTTTATAGACACCCTGTATTTTTAACAACTGTTGTCAGTTCTAAGACATCGCAAATAATATTTTTTTCTTTGTAACAAGATTTTTTTTTTTTTTTTTTTTTTTTTTTTTTACGTAGATATAAAAAAAAAGAAAACTTTGGTAATAGCCGAATTAGATAACATGATGCATTCAAAGTGTCTTATTTAAAACAGCTTTCTTATATAGTAGTTGTAAATTATGGAACACAAATACTCTATTTATTTAATTCATTCTTAAACAATAACTGATTGGTCCTTTAATATTCTTCAATCAAAAGTGAATGAAGGAACATCCTTTTATAAGAGGATCGCCACTGGTTTTTTAATTATAATTCAGTCTTTTCTAATATTTATCAAGCCGATCAAATTAGCATGTTTTTTTAGAATCTGCTGTGTTTGAACGGAGGTTGGCTAGCATAACTTGTAGGGGGTTGAAACCCTTAGTTTATTTAAATACATATATGTATTATACATTACATGAAGTACTCAATCTTACAAATTTAAGATACTAGGAAAAGTAGGTCTTCATTTCTCTCAGAAAAAATAATTAAAAATAAGAAAATAACACACACGTCGTAGCAGATCCTATGTTTGAAATTTACTTTATATTTTGATATTCTACAAAGTAAAACATATTAGAGAGTGGTTAAAAAGGTAATAACATGCAAGGCAAATTACAATTATGATGAAAGAAATAAAGTATGAATTGCAAAATCTTACACTTTAATAATATTTAATGGGGGGGGGGGTGTAATCATATTCAGTTTAATTTTTCTTGTTTTTAAAAAATTAGTAAACAATTCTTAGAACTGTAAATATTCTACAAAAAAAAAAAAAAAAAAAAAAAAAAAAAGTGTGAACTATGCAAACTTTGGCTTACGTAATTAATACATGTTACGCTTTAAATATATTTAATGAAAAATTTTTAGATTTTTTTTAAAATTGCGACACACTAATTAAAGATTTTTATATACATGTAGTGCGCAGTATTGTAAAACATCTATTCAATATGTCCAGTCAATATTACAAATATATATTCGTAAAATAATGCACTTTAATTTCAATCTAAACTAATAATTAAATTTAGAAATAAATTAATTTTTTCAGGCAATCAAAACAAAAATGCACAAAATTTATGGTAAAATTTCAATAATAAAAACATATGTAAATATAACAGGTAACTTAAAAAAGAGTAGAAGTTAAAAACTATGCAAAATGCAATACAATAGAAAATATTAGGGTTCTACATCACTTTCTTTTGGATACTTGATAAGTGCAATGATAAAAATATCTTTTTTGAAAAATGACTTTAAAATTCAAGTTTATTTCAATTTGGTAGTTATCTAGTAGCACATTTTATGATGAAACTGATTTTCTTTTTAAGTTTTTGTAACGTGTCATTTTTTAAAAAATAGACAAAAAAGGGGCTTGTCAGGTTTGGACAAGCGATTATTATCTAAAACTATTCTTATGTGATACTATTTTTTTATTTGCTAATGTATTATGTGTACTGTAAGCTCTAAAATAGAATTTTTTCCTTATCTGGAATCTTAATCCGAGTTGTGGGAGTGACATAGTTCTGGTTGAAAGAATGTAGCATACAATAGGTGACCTTTCGCTTGTCAGTCAAAGTTCATAGGGGAGACAGGCAAACAGAATCGGAAGAGAAAGTTCTGTCTTGAAAGAATTGCCTTCTTTTAGAGGACGAAATCGGTGCGGAGAAAGAAATGAACCCCGTTTGCTGATGACTCGCTGGGGAGTGAGAGATGAGAGTTTTTACATTGCGAGGGAAGAGGTAGGTGGTTCCAGAGGAAAGCTCTGGTCCAAAAAAAGCGTGCGTTGAGCGAGGCTCTAAGAGGACGGAGCCTGGGTGTGTGGAGAGATTAATAGTGATCTATGGCTTAATTAACGTGCATAAAAGAGTATAGAGTAGATTAACAGTGCACAGAATGTGTGTTCTGTGTTTAATTTAATGCTGAACCGGATCTCTTATTTCCGAGTTCGTAATCGTAAATATTGACTTATTAATTTTAAATACTGTGTAAATAAATCGTTCATTTAGTTTAATTGAAGGAGCTAGTCTTTTTCTCTATGTGTCTCTCATAACTAATCGGTATCATGCAATTATATCGGTGGTGGCAGCATACTAAGGTAAAGGATTATTCTTCAAAGTTTTGTGGGCTTAGAGGGGACAGTTTTTGTCTTAAAAAATAATGAGATCGCCCCCTTTTAACCACATTTTCCTCAACCTAAATAAAAGACATTTATCGAAACATCATTTACTTCTGTGGAAAAAAAACTGTAATTGTGAATTTTCATCGTTGTTTCTATCCTTAAAATTTTAAGTCTTATTTTATGTGTAATCACATTGTCATCATTCCAATATATGAAAATTTTATATGCTATCTGTAAGATGCTACAAAAAATCTTCTTAAAATATTTTAGTTTTTATTCAACAAACATCACTAAATCGCAAAATAAAATAAAGGAAATCTTTTTTCAATTTAAAATTTCTCGAGGGAAATCACCAACATTTACATACAAAGTACCTTATAAATAAAGTAATTCCATATGATGCGAAGCTCATCTTTCCGAACCCTTGAAAGTAACAAAATTTTATAAACTATTTTTCTCGAAAAGGTTTGGGAATCATTTCCGAAACTTATGCGCTATAAAAGAATTCTTTTTAAGTATGTGATACTTATGTCCATTATGTTTACTATTATATAATAGATATTCTGAAAAATTCGATATCAGTAGTTCTCATTTTCTTTTAGTGATAAAGACGCAAAAAAGAAAAAAAATGTAGCGAAATATACATCAATACTATTAAAAAATGAGTATACAGTGTCTCACAAAAGTGATGGGACACTTGTGCTTTACAAAAAGAAACTGCAACAAAAAAATAAACAAACATGTGCAAAAAATTTTTGGGTGTGTTTTATATTTAAAGTTAGTAACAATTATTACATAACATACATTTTGTCAAAATATTAAAATATTAATTTAGTAAAAATACAATTGTTCAGAAGGGAGCAAAAAATGGCTCACATAAGTGATGGGACACTTACTTTTCCATCAAATATTTATCCAAAAAATTTACTTTTTAAAAGGTTTTAATATTTTGTTGGATTTCTTTTTACTTTTAAAACATGATTTAATCTTTTTGGGACGGATTCGACTAATTTTTTTGTAATTTCTGGAGTGATTTTACCCCATTCTTCTTGAAGCGCCGATTTTAGTTGTTGTTTTGAAAAAATGGTGTGTTTGCGAATTCTTGATTCCAATTCTTGCCAAATATTCTCTATGGTATTTAAGTCTGGAGATTGTGGTGGTGTTTTTATTATTTCAGGACAGTTATATAGCAGCCAGAGTCTAACGTTCAGAGCATTGTGCTTGGGGTCATTGTCCTGGTAGAATTTAAAATCGTTATGAAAGTTAAATTTTCGTGCTGAAGATTTCAAATTTTGCTTTAAAATATCAATATACTTGTACTGATCCATTATACTATCTATAAAAACAAGATTACCAACTCCAGCTGACGACATACACCCCCATACCATAACTCCTCCTCCACCATGTTTTACTGTTGGTACCAAGTTCTGTTTGCGAAATTCTTCCCTGGGTTTTCTCCACACCAAGATTCTACCGTCAGAACCAAATATATTAAATTTACTTTCATCAGCAAATATAACTTTATTCCAGTAATCAGAATTCTTATTTATGTTGGATTTTGCGAAAGCTAGTCTGAGTTTTCTATTCTTTTCACTTACGAAGAATTTTTTCCTGGCTACTCTACCGTGATATCCAGCAGATCGAATTACCCTTCTAATGTCTCAGGATTAACAATTATTCCATATAATGCTTGTAAATCAGCAGCAACTTTTGAAGCACTATTTCTTGGATTTTTTTTAATATTTCGAACAATAATTCGCTTTATTCCATTGGATAGCTTTGAAGGTCGGCCAGGTCTTCTTTTATCCTGAATCATATGATTCTTTTTATATCGTTTAATGATATTCAAAACAGTTGAACGACTCAAGTTAACTGTTTCAGCAGTTTTTCTAATAGATTTTCCACCTTCAATATGCAAATTAATAACTAATTTTCGAATTTCAGGCGAAGTTTCTTTTCGTTTAGAATTCTTGGCTACACAGACCTAAAAAACACAAAAATTCCAAAACAAACTGGAGAGAAATACTTCAGACGATTTTATAAATTATTGCCAATTGCTTTTAAGTAAAAATAAAACCCCAAAAAATATTTTTATTGCTTATTTCAGACGATTTTTGTTGCATATATAATGGTGTCCCATCACTTATGTGAGCTATTTTTTGCTCCGTTCTAAACATTTGTATTTTTATTAAATTAATATTTTAATTTTTTGACAAAATGTATGTTATGTAATAATCTTTACTAAATTTAAGTATGAAACACACCCACAAAAAAATGTGTACATGTTTTTTTAATTTATTTGATTAGTTTCCTTTTGTAAAGCACAAGTGTCCCATCACTTATGTGAGACTCTGTATCTATAAGAATTATTTATTTATTTATTTAGTTATAAAGAATGCCTCGATAAATGCTAAATAAGTCACTTATAAGATTATAATATTTAAGTAAGAATTTTATTAATAGATATCACATATTAGCGTGTGTATCCCGCCCTTGTTTAGTACGCTTATCATGATTCATATATATATATATATATATATACAGGGTGTTTATAAAGTCCCGGACCCATTTTGATGTTTAATAACTCATAAAATAATGAAGATATAAACAAACTTATGGCATTTATTGATGGAATAACTCATATAAATTCGAACTTTATTATTAAGAACTTTTTTATTTAGAAAAAATTAAGACTGCATGCATACAAAGTTCAAACTGCTTAATTAAGGAATGCTTGCCGCTACTTGGCGTGAAACTGACTATCGACTTGGTATTCTCCGTTCGACGAAAAGGGCACACGTGGAAGTTCATTGACAAGGGTCATGAAACATTTTGAGTCTATCTAACCGTTTATGTTTATTAATTTTAACCTATCTTTATTATTTTATGAGTTATTAAACATCAAAATGGGTCCGGGACTTTATAAACACTCTGTATATTATTATTTTTAATTATCGGATACATAATTTGAAAATTCATTTCAAATAGATTGTACTTTGTTACAATTTAACATTTATTACTTAAATAATGTATAAAGTGTTTATAGTGTGTTTCATAAATTTAAGTACAAAAAGACTGCCCATGGTTTCTAGCAGTGACTAACGATCATATACATGATGAGTCATAATTATCGAAACAATAGGCTATCTCCTTAAATATTGCCCTTGAACCCAATACTTTCAATTGGAAAAAGTCATAAAAAAGGTGCACAATATCATAGCATAAGTTGCAACTCCATGGGGAGTTTATTTGAAAATATACGAAAATTAGATTTTTATACATCCCTCGTAGGGTGAAAATTGGAGGTAGGAAAACTTTTCTCATCCACTCCTGAATTAAACACATCAAATTGCACATTCATATCTGCAAAACTCGCAGAGTTTTGGCCGTTTAAATAATTCGTTAAGTTTTAAGGGATTAACACAAATTTAAATGCGTCCAATTCAAGGAAAATGTTACTTTATGAATTCAAGGAAACATGCAAAAAATATATTTATTAAGTTAGAATTTTTTTTAATGGTTAACTATATAATTTGCAAACAAAGTTACATCCTAAAATTTCTCTTAAAGTTTTAAAGTACTTTAATTCCTTAGCATTTTTTAAGTGCTTCAATTTAAAATCCTTATAACTCGAAACATTATCATATTTAAAGTTTTAAACATTTAAACATTTAAAGTTTTCACTTTTAAAGTTTTATGTAAAGAAGTTTAAGTAAGTTTAAAGTGAAACACATTTAAAGTTTTAAACAAAGATTGGCTCCTAATAATATATTCAAGTGCTTTCTAAAAAATTGCACGGGAAAAAACTTCTTTCTGTAGCTTAAACTTTCGTCGTTTCAATCTCCTTTTTATACTATTTAAATATCTGCCAATTATTTAAAACATTGTTTTTTCTACTGTGCTGATTAGGAGTTTTTTCATAAGTTTAACTCACGCAACTTCAGGCTTTTTATTGTGCCGGTGAAAACAGTAAAAAAGTATGTATTCTGGGGCCCAGACCTTACTTTTTCTGACGACTCTGCCAGGCCTAACATATTTTTTCATTCCGAATCGGGATTGGCTTCTTTCTTCCAAGATCTGCACGGGACTAAATTTTCAGTTCCGGTCTCGACACAACCAGTATTAAAATCATTTTCTCTGGCTGCCGTAATCTATGAAAAAAAAAGAGTAAAATTTGCTCAGTCCAAAAATGTTTACAAAAAATGCATTCATTATTAAATCAAATTTTATTTTACAATAAAAACTTTAAAATAGGATAGTAGATTTAAAGGAAAAAATAAACTGTAGTAAAACCAATGAAGCGAATTTGCCTATGACGAAATCCTATTTTAAACGGAAAAGATCCATGCAAAGTAAATATAATAATATCCGAGAAAAAAAAAATAGATTACATTTATACATCCTAAGAAAGGAATTTGTCTATAACACATTTTTTTCTTTCTGTTTTGATTCTCTTCCGAAAAGATTTCAGTATAGCGAACGATATTAAAGTAAGAGTGAAACAGTTGCAGATAAATAGTGTTCATTAATAAAACAAAATACCGCAGCTTTTTGCGCTTCTTTAACAGTAAAAATTATAAACATGAGATAAACCTATAATAAGTACTTTTGTCCAGAACTCACTCATACAAAATTTTTTTTAACCATATCGATCTAAAATAAAACTATGTAGAAATTCAGTTTGGCTGGGCCGAACTAACTTTTTTCAAGTCAGCCGAAATTTTTTCTATAGGTCAGTTCAGACCGGTCCTAGATATTTCAATCTATGAAGATTTCTAGTGTTAAATACCAGCATATTTTGAAATTAAGTTTACTGTAAAATCTGTATGCTGCATTCTTATGTCCAAATACAAAACAATGTCTGAAATCAACATTTAATAACGGACAATTTGTGGTTGATCCCTATCTTGCGTTCAAAATGAGTCAAAAATACTTCGCTTAGAGGCATGGTTAAGCAGTAAGAGTCATAAATTTTGGAGAATTCTGGATTTTAATATCTCTGTTATATTTTAGATATGGAGGTGAAAATTTTTGTTTAATTAAGGACTGGATAAGGACTAATTTTCTAATTGGGAATTTTTTCCTACGGGGGCTGTATAAAAATTTAATTTTCGTATTTTTCAAATAGACCCTTCTATGGAGTTGCAATTTATGTCATCACATTTTGCAGCTTTTTTTTTTTTTTTTTATCAAACTTTGCAATTGGAAATATGTGCTTAGGGGCAATATTTAAAGAAATAGCCAATGGATTTCGATAATTATAATTCACCCTGTATACAATAGTTTATGAAGTTCCACGGATGAATCCGAAATTAAATGTTATGATTTTTTTTTTAAAATAATAATCATGCTTCTGGTATAAGTTATGAAACGTATTTACATGTTAACAGATTATTATTAATAAATTAAATTTTTTCATAGAATTAACATATAATCCTACATTGTAATTAACATGCATATACAATGAACGTCACCATAGTCGGTGTTATTTCTGAAGTTTTTTCTGCTTCTCTGTAAATGAACGATAAATATTTCGCAACAAATTATCGATAGAAAACATGTTGTTGCAGAGACATAGTGATCTTTTTAAAAACTTTATTATGTTTTGAATATCATTCAAATGCATGGTAAATTTTCTTTTCCAAAGACCATAGTGCAAAAAATTGTTTTGTGTATCCCTTAAACGGACTATAAATGTTACGTATTTCTTTTTCAATACGTAAAATTACATACTAAACCGCAATAACTTAAAAAAACTGCATGAAAATAGAAGTTAGATCACTGTAAGACAGACTGATAGCTAAACCGAATATATAAACACATTTCAGCTAAGTAGGAAAGTATTAATGAGAAGAAACACACAAGTAATAGTATTAAAAATAAAAAAAAGTTGTTCTTGCATTTATTGATTAAATAGTCCCGGCATTTGGTAAAAAATAAATGCAAGTTTTGGTGTAGTTTTGATTTTTGGTTCCCTTTATGTTTTTTGGGTCGCTGAACACGAATCTGGCATTATCCAACAAACTTTCTCCCCGGAAATACGTTTTTTTGGCAAAAAACCTGCAAAAAACGTGGCTTTTTTTCGTTTTTTCTAAATAACTTCAAAATTATGCATTTTACATAAAAGTCATCAATACATAAATTAAAGAGCACAAAATTTCCTACATTTTATGTATTTAAAGTTTTTTTTCTCTGATCAATGGTTTAGCCGTGAGAGAGCCGCAAAAATAGGTGTGAAAAGCAAAAAATTCTGAAAACCGTGAATTACAGCACCGTACATCGATGAAACTTGAAAAACAACCATTTTACGCAAATTTTCCCCACTTAATGATACTAAATATATTATTATTGACTATATTTTATTAATCTGATGTTCATCGTTTCTCTCATAACTAAAAAATAAATAAAAATGAGCATATCTGTGAGCAAAATCTTCATTTGTTATTATAAAATAATAATAGTAATAATTTCTTAATTTGACTTTTAAATAATGTAAATAAAATAACTAAAACAGGCTTTAACTGATCCCATCTGCACTTTCCCCCTTGATTGAAAGGGTGCAAGTATGAAATAACGTTGGTCAAGCGCCCATCCCCCGCATCCCATGTCCACGCTCAGTGGAATACTAACCCCCCCCCCCCCTTTTCCACCAGTCTCGCCTCTGTTAGAAATATACGTCGCACAGATCACTAGCTTATCAGGAGGACACATTCCTCTCAGTTTCTATATGCAATTGCTTTCTTATAATTTAGTAATTCACTGTTTGAGTCTTCGTGAATATAGTGAACATCTAAAATGATTTTACGCGATATCGCTGAGTTTTATTTGTGACTTTCCTTTAGAAGATGGGTCAGTGAAAGTTAGGCGAAGTATTGCAGCGTTAATCAAGGCAAATACAGAAAGAAAGGATGGAAAGGCAGTTTTCCTAAAGGGGAAAATCTCAGTAGATGTGCATGTTAAGTGTAGAAAAGCATACCTGAATGAACGGATGATTACTGCCTATGTGAAGAAGATTGAGGAACAAAGTGCTAAAAGTTTAAGATCATCACTTCTCAAAGTTTAAGATCATCAACTCTTCAGTTTAATTTTCGAACTAATTGTTTTATATGTGGACTGTGCATTTCGGAAGAGTTCATTGCAACACAAGCGAAAAATCCACCAAGAACTGTAAAGTACTGTATACAGTGTGCGACACATGGGATTGAAAAGTACAATTCTGAAAGCAGCAAGAGCTCGCAATGATGATTATGGGTAGGCTATAATTCAGCGCATCGAATCAGTGAATGATTTGATCGCAGCAAATGTTCAATTACCACATCAAATGTTTTAAGTATATTTATGGGAGGCCGAAGATCCAAGAACAGAAGGAACGTGGTCCATTTGCCGAAGTAATCGACAGAGCAATGCAAAGTATATACGATTATCTTAAAAATCATGATGGCGAGTGTCAATTCTCCATGGAAGAGCTAATGAAGCATGTTAGAGGGAGTTATAAACCTGATATAAGAACAGTAAAGTTTAACCTTATTGAGAGATATGGAGACAACATACTGATCACAAAGAATCAGAAAAAAAGTCCATCGTGTGTTTCAAGAATATAGGAGGGAAGATGCTGACCAATGCATGGTATCAGCAAACATGTAAATCTGATCGAGATGAGAGGTTGCGAGTGGTTGAAGCAGCAGCAAAAATTATTTGCGAAGATATCAGATAGAAGATTTGCTTCGGGAAACTGCAACAACATCGCAGTTGTGTCAAGACGAAGAGGATGAGCTAGACTTTGAAACCGATCTGGAAATGGATTGCCCACACAATGAATTAGAGGTCCCAATGGAAGGGGACATAGTCATGCCGCAAGGTATAAAATATTTACTATTAAAAAAACTTTTATTTATAATATTAATAGTTATAAAAACACCCACTAATTCCATTCGTCTATTTTCTATTTTGTAAATGTCGGTGAAAAGCAGGAACCCTCAAATAAAAGAAACCGGAAATAGTACTTTGTTTTTTTAAGTAAATGTACTTACTAATGTACATAATTATTTATAATTAAATAATAATTCATAACGAGTCGTCGTTTTTATTGTTCGCAACTTCATTGTAAAATATAGTCGATCATAATATCTTCAGTATCATTTAAAGTCAATCTTTGCGAAAAATGGTCAGTTTTCATGTTAAATCTAATGTACAGTGCCATAATTCCTATTTTCCGGATTTTTTTAATTGTCACACCCACATTTTGAGCTTCGAGAACTTCAAGAACTGGAATCCGTGTCAGCTTTTATATGTTAAAGCCTGTGTTAGTTATTTTATTTACATTATTTAAAAGTCAAATTAAGAAATTATTATTTTATAATAGCAAATGAAGATTTTGATCACAAAAATGCTCATTTCTATTTATTGTTTTGTTATGAAAGAAACAATGACCATCAGATTAATAAAATATTGTCAATAATAATATATTTACTATTATTAAGTGGGGAAAATTTGCGAAAAATGGTTGTTTTTCATGTTTCATCGACGTACGGTGCTGTAATTCACGTTTTTCAGAATTTTTTGCTTTTCACGCCCATTTTTGCGATTCTCTCACGGCTAAACCATTGATCAGAGAAAAAAAACTTTAAATACATAAAATGTAGGAAATTTTGTGCTCTTTAATTTATATATTGATGACTTTTATGTAAAATGCATAATTTTGAAGTTATTTAAAAATAACGAAAAAAAAAGCCACGTTTTTTGCACGTTTTTTGCCAAAAAAACATGTTTCCGGGGAGAAATTTTGTTGGATAATGCCAGATTCGTGTTCAGCGACCCAAAAAACATAAAGGGAGCCAGAAATCAAAACTACACCAAAACTTGCATTTATTTGTCTTTTTTGAGCACGTAATGCCTGGACTATAAAATTCTCATGTATTAAAAATTCACCAAATATGAAATTCAATAATACTTGTGAAATACAAACTTTTGCTACAAAGTCCTTTTCGTTTCTAATAGTCAATTGGGAATTTTGTTGTAGACAAATTTATCCGCCTCTTGCACAAGTAGAGATTTTTTTTCCATCATCAAAAATATCACCAAACATTTTACATTTTTTCTTACATTTGACTTTGCCATAAGGTGTTTACCGTTTAAATAATTCACAAAATAAAGTCGTTTGTTTTTTAATTAGATAAGTTTGGTATTTGGTTTTAGACATATTTTTGTCTGCTTTGCACGAGAGGAAATGTTCTCAACGAATTTTATGTTGTGGATCACCAAAGTGTCTTCAAACATTTTGTTTTACTCGTTACTTTGCCGTAAAATATTGACAGTTTAAATTATTTCAAAAAACTGTTTAATAACTCTTAATAATATTTTTTTCAATGCTTGTAAACGTTATATCACTGTCGCTTTGTAACTTTGTAACGAAAAAAAAAAAAAAAAAAATACAATATCGATATTATTTTTTCTCAATATTCCATTTTAAATATATTTTAAGTGCAGAATGTTTTTTTTATTCATTTAAGTACAATTTGTAGATGAGTGAATTAAATATAGGTAAATCACAAATCTTCATCTATCTCATGCACCTTGATTTTTAAAGGGAAAAAGGCGGGAAAAGGAAATCCGAACCATAGCTCCAATCACTCTGATGGATTGTTTTTCTACGGCCATCCAAACACAATTTGTTAGTCCATCCTTTTGACAGAATTTTAAATGTAGGATGTTCCTGTTTTTCTTGATTGCACTTTGTTTATATTTATGCTTTAATCACTCCAAAAACTGAAAAAATTCTCAATGTAGCTTCCTTGTTCAACTAGTGACAATTTATATTAAATACTATATATTAATAACAAATGTACAACGAGGGCAACACTATTATGACAATAATAATAATAATAATCAATCTATTTTTAAAAAACAAAACAAAACAAAACAAAAATAATGTAACAGCCGCTGAATATGAATTTTTGTGACCTTAGGTTTTTCGCTAATAGTAAGGAAACTACTGCAGAAAAAAAATATGAAAATTAGTAGTATTATACAGAAATGTTTGATAAATACGCTGATGCAGACAATTTTTAAACCGAATAAATATTTTAAGAGATATTTAAAGCTAAAATTGATCAAAATTGTTCCAGTAAAAAAGTTTTATAGGTGCAAAAACTATATCTATGAATTTAAACATTTTCAGATTATTTTATATATTAAAAGTTCTAGTGTATAGACTGCATTTATTTTTTTATTTGTCTCATTTTTTTGAGGAATTATTTCCATTTTAAATTCAATATTAATAATTTTCCGAGACATTTTTTACATATTTTAGAAAAGATTATTATTTTAAATTATTGCCAAAAAATCAAAAACTAATATTTCAAAAAAAAAAAAAAAAAAATACACTCGATTGTTAAAAACAGATTTTTTTTTAAAATAACATTTAAATCATTACGAATTAAAAGCGGGAAAATATTGAAAATTACGTCACATAACTATATTTACATGTGAATGTTAAAAGGAGAAAAAGTGAATTCATTAGAATTCATCTCATCATAACTATTTTCCAGTTACGAAATGAAAGTAAATGAAAAAAAAAATACATCATTTAAAATAGCCAAATAATTATATTTAAAACAGTTTAAATTTTAAAATATATTTATGAGAGACATTTCACATTTCTAAATGATTTTTTAAACAATTGTTGTCAAATCCTAGGCAGCGGGATTAAAAATATTTTCCTTTTTAGCAGCGAAAGTATCTTCACGTGAATATCAAAAAGGGAAAAAAAACTTTTAAATAATAAACTCATTAATATGAGTTAAAATCAGCAAGTAAAAGAAATTATGTCATACTTAATAGTACCTAGTAACATTGCAAAGCATTTAAAATTGAAAAATGTATTTAGACGAGATATTTACTTTATAGTTTGATATGATCTCTTTAACTATTGTTGTGAATTCTAAGACGGTACAAATAATATTTTCTTTCAAACAACAAAAGAATTTTCACTTGAAAATTAAAAAGAGAAAGAAATTTAGTGAAAATTACGTTAGGTTTAAATGATGCATTTAAAATGTCTTACTCAAAAAAATTTCGTCTTTTACTCTGTGTACTGCACATTTTAACAGATTTTTTTTAATCAAACGTGTAAGTAGTCAATAGATATTTAACAGCAGCTGATTCGACTTTAAATTTCCCCTATCAAAGAGAAACAAATAAAAATCTGTTTACTTGAAGATCACCACATTTTTTTTAAAATTACAGTTTAATAGTAATCTAACAACCTTCTAGTAACGTAACTAATAATAAATTAATGAATATAAATGAAAACTATTTACAATAGAAATAAAGCAGTTGATAAGAAAAATCATTGTCTGAAGAAGCGTCTGAGAGTTCAGGATAATTATTTTAAAAATTTCTGCACTTGTCCCTATAAATCTGATCAGTGCTGAGATTCTATTCATGAAAAGAGCAATTTCACTAATATTATAAATCCAATCCGAAATTGCCATATTTCTGTGCTTTTTAATGTAGTATTATGCTGTCCGAAGACGATCTTTGGCGTAATGCAGTGAGGTGGAGAAAACGCCTCATACACAAAGAGAGTAATCACGTTTGCATATATTATAAAGATATATTTAGAAAGAGCTATGATTTATGAAGAAAAGTTAAAGGTCTTCACGGTAAACTGAATGGTACATTTGGTATTATGTTATGAGTATATCGGCCCGTGACTTCATTGTCCCATTTTTGATTTCAGTCATTTTTTATTTTTATATTTTAAATGAAAAGCAGTGAAATATTAGTATCTTCTACTGCCTTTTTTGCCATGACATCAGCTAATTCATTCCGCGTGTCTCCTTAAGGCCCTTTAATCCGTTTAAAATGAAAAAAAAATACTGGGTTTGTGTATTAAATTTGAAATCATGCAGTCATCTGTATCAGTATTTTACAGCTCCATTACATTTGAGAAGCTATAATTTTTTGTGAAAATTTGAGCATAGCGTATTAGTCAAACTAATGCATTAATGTGGCTTACTCATTCATCTTAATGTTAATATAGGTGGAATGAACAGTTATCAAAAATGTCTGTGATGTCTGATACAGTTTTATCAAAATAAAATAGAGAATGAAAATAGCTCAGTCACAGTTATATCAAAAGGAAATAATCTTTAAGAATAAAATGGCAAGTTTTATTTTTTAATTGCTGTCACTTCCATAGATTTTAAGGTTACGTAAGGTGATTATTTTTGAATTCTACATCACACGAATACTCAAAACAAAAACCTTTGATAGACCGTTTGTAACATAATTATGCTACATTTTTTTAATCGATGCGGTTAGAATAGAAAAATAATAGCATGTAACATCCTTGAGATAACAGTTACTAATTTATCAGAAAGAGTTTATTTGCATTATTTCATTTATTATATAAAAGATTCATTAAAAAAAAGTCAAATCGATAACGCAAAAATCTATTAAATAACTATTCTCCTAAATACTTATTGAATCAGTTTTTCGTTGTAAAAGTATCTTTAGGATAGAATATATGATTAACTTAGCTTCTTTTGCCAGATTTCATTAAATGCTTCGATGATGCATAACTCGACTGATGACATTCACTTTTCAATAAATAAAAGCTATCTCATCACGAATGTACTTCAAACTTCTGCTACACTCTCCAAAATTTTACTTAAAACCTTATTTTAGAAGAGTTACGGTTACAATCATCGAAAACATATAAAGAAAATTTGCGCTATGCTTGAAGAAATGCAACAATGAAAACTTTCTGTAAGATAGTTTAGACTCTATTCTGTAAATGCCAATAAAATGGTGGATAAAAGATAATAAAAGAAGGTAAACTTTCTTTTCTGTATAAAATTTCTCAAGGGGAGTAAATAGCATTTACATGCAAAGTACAATATGGTAAAAAGATTGTATTTAAAGCAATGCACTTACGTTTGAATGCTTGTTAAATAACAAAATTGTGAGGACTATCTTATTGGATAGATTTTCGAAACTTATGCTGGAATAAGGGAATTCTTAAGTATATCATACTCCGGAAACGCTGTGGGCAGTTTTTCTTTTGCAATATTCCAACGCGGAAAAAAAGTAGTTTCTTATTATTTTGGGAATAAAGACGCTAAAAATGAAAAATTATGAGTAATAGGTATATCCCTATATAAATGCATTTTTCTAAGTTATAATAAAATTTGTTTTATATTTCGAAGGATCGGTTTAAAGATGTTACATAGATGTACAAATGTAATCTGGTTACAAAAAAAAAAGTTCAAATATAATTTTTATAAAGCTTAAAATGCTGGAAATAAATAGTTTTTCATTATCTTATTCTTAAAATAATGCAAAGAAATATTAAAGAAAAAGAAGTTTAAAATAAAGATCTTATTTTTTTTTTAATTCAACGGATACATTGAATTGTACACAAATTGAGACAGAATAAAACGTATGACATTGCCCTAACATACTGTAATATTTCTGAAACATTAATAAAAATGTTTCTTTTTGTTATTAAAAATATATATTTTGTATTCCGTATTATATATATATAAATATTTTGTTATTTATTAAAAATGTAATTTTTGTTGCAGAAACTTGACCTACAATTTCATGAAATTGGTTCAGTACGGCTCGGAAAGAATAAAGTTTTGAGCCTGTAGGAAATAATAAGCGCAGCCCCAGCCAGAGTTGTAAAAGAGTACTCCGGGATAAGTTGAAATTCAGAGGATGGCTTAGCATGTGTACGCCTCAAGGCCATCACACGACCTGTTCTCCTGGCTTGCCTTTGAATTCGTCATCTTAGTAACTTTTTTAAGCAAATAAAAATCCGTTTAAAAAGATTTTTTTAAATTATTTATATTCACGTACTTCATTAACGTTCGTTTGACTATTTAATAAGGCATTAAAGTTTTTAACCCCTTTCCTGCAAATAATTTTGAAATCCTCCCACTTAAGAAAAATGCAAAGTTAAATTTACTGTAATTTTAATACGTTAAATTTACTGTTAAATTTACTGTAATTTTAATATGACCTTCCTATAGTGATATGTGTGTGGTACAGTCGTGGATAAAAAAGAATAAACATCTCCTACTAGCTCTGCAAAATAGTATCGTAGAAGAAAGTTACTGTTACCAAATGAAAGACAATAAAGTCTGCTTTAAAATTGAGTATATAAAATTTGCTTACGGGGCCACCTACGCAATAAAACGAACTCTAACTTTATTCTTTTCAATTGCAAAATATGTTTTATGCCATGCATAAAACATATTTTGAACGCTTTTTCAGTGCGTTCGTAATTTGTAAAAACGTAGCACCTGTTGTTGTCGTTCAGTCTTTTCGGCCGCCTAATAACAACAAAAATTACCCAACTGAATTGTTTGAAATTCAAAATATATAATTTTTGCCTGATTTTGACGCCTCATTTCAAATTTTATGAAAATCGGATGAATAGTTAATTACAGGGACAATCAAAAGAAAAGCAATATCAAAATTTTTTTCATTAGCCGTAATTTAATCCATTGCAATACGGCTAATGAAAAAAAAAGAGTTTCAAGTACATTTTAATGATATTACATTCTTTCTAACATATTACAATTTATATGCATCGATGAAGTCTATACTAAAATATACATTTTGTATAATCTGTATTGCAAAGTATATTTGTTATTAAATTACAAGACGAAACAGAAGTATTCTATTACATATTGGCATAGGAGAAAACATTGTTTGGGGCGCGTTTTAAACTATTATTAAACTATTCTACATTTTATGAAATTAATATACATTTCTGAGGTTTACTACATGTTACTTCCAATATAATATAAAGTAGATGGCATTTACAGGGGCATACAAATAATTTCGGATACTGTACTACATCTGAATTACATATTGGCATAGGAGAAAACGTTTGAGGCGCGGTTTAAACTATTATGAAACTATTCTACATTTTATGAAATTGATATACATTTCTCAGGTTTACTACATGTTACTTCCAATATAATATAAAGTAGATGGCATTTCCAGGGGCATACAAATAATTTCGGATACTGTACTACATCTGAAGTAATATCCCCCCAGGCCTTCACAACCCCGGGCACCTGAGTGATCTTTCTCCTTTCATTTTCCTCTTACTCCTCTTGTCTTCCTTTCATCTTTGTTTCACTCTCGTTCTGGTTTCCTCTTCGGAGGTGAGAACAATTCTGCATGGGCCGATATTACCTTTATATCGACTCATGGAGAATTGTAAACCACCCACATGTTTGCCGTGCGTGGCGACCCGTGTCCCTGGAAAAGGTTATCCTGGCAGTTGAGGGAAACCAACACACTGCTTTGGCCTCCACTTCAGGTAGACGGTAGATGCATATTGGTACCGTATGCATCAATTGGCAGGTCAGCTGACTTATGTCACTGGCTAAGGGATCAAGCGAGCGAGTACTTACTAGCCATCTCGTTAAGGGTGGAGACTGGATTAGGAGTATCCTGTGACCGTATGGGCCCTGGTTAGCACTGGTGCACGAATGTGCATCCACTTGTTGGACTCGGTAGTGGGTGGTGCGGCCGGGGTCTGAATTGCTTTTTTTCTAATATGGATGGAAAAAATAAACTTCCTTCTAGATCTCTCCCATGTGGAGAGCAAACTGTACAGAAACCTTTATCCTCACGTTTTTTTGTCATTAAACGCCTTGATAGTCAATCTGATTGCTCTTTTTAAAAAACTTCACCTTTTATTATTACTAAAACATTTCAGTCTGTTTTGGGTGATGGTCATTTTCTCAAGAAATTACAATTTGGGGATTTACTTATTGAAGTCTCTTCAGAAAAACAATTTCAACTTCTATCAAATAGCTCTACAATTGGTCCTTTTTCTGTTTCTATTCAAGTGCATAAAACTTTAAACACTGGTCGTAGAGTAATATCTGAACTAGAACTTTTTTTTCTACGAAAGAAGAACTTTTGGAAAACTTAAAAGATCAAGATGTCATAGATGTAAGGCGTATAACAATTCGTCGGAATGAAAAAGTACTTCCCACAAAGCACATCATTCTGACTTTCAATAGCCCTAATCTACCTACTAGAATTAAAGCTGCTTACCTAAGCTGCCCCGTCCGACCATATATTCCTAACCCCCTCCGATGTTTTAAATGCCAGCGTTATGGAAATACAAATACGTGTCGTGACACTAAAACATGTGCACATTGTGCAGAAGTTGACCATGACGATAAAAACATGTAAAAACACTGAATGCTGCGTTAACTGCAACGGTGACCATACAGCTTACTCCCGCTCTTGTCCAAACTGGATTCGCGAAAAAGAAATCATGGCAGTTAAAATCACCCCAAAACTATCATAGCCGGAAGCGCGAAAAATTGTTGAATCCCGAACACCATTAGTTGGGGTTTCCTACTCAAGTTTATTCAAACAACTTTTAAAATCTGTAAGAGACATCAGCACCCAGACTGACTTATCTTTGCCATCATATAATTCAGCCAAAACACAATCAGCAAACACCCCAATCAAAGAATCCCGTGATATCTGTCTTCCAACCAAATGTTCTGGGAATCCACAACTAGAACGCTGGCTACCATCGTCAGAGTCCGTTACAATTATTAACCTTGAAAAGCGGCGACAGAAATCTCAAGTTCAATCTAAAGGACCATCCAAACCTCAAAGTGAGACTAATATTGTAACCTCTGAAAAAAATGCTTCTAACTCATCTGCCTTAAATTTGAAAAACCCAACTGTAGTCAAATAGTGAAAACTAGACAAAAAACAATTCAGAACAAGTCGTTGACGGGTTCAAAAACATTACAGAAATCGAATATACTTAAAAAACAAACAGAAACAAAGAAAATCCATACTCCAGCATCTCCACAGTGGAAAACTGTGGGGAAAAGAAAAAAAATTCATCACTTAGCCCATACATTAAAAATATTAAAGATCCCAAGCAATAACAGAACTATGTTGAAGAGGCTATGGAATCTGAGACTTACAAGAGTGGCTCAGATTCCGAGGAAAATACCATGTTAGAGGAGTATGTGCCTGATTGATTTTAATTTGTTTTATATTAACTTGTGTTTTATTATATATTGTATTTTGTGTAGTATTTGGCCCTTTGGCATTTCGTGTCGTTGTCTTATTGCTCTACAATTTTAACTATTTACATTTTAAAGTTTCATTGACTGGTTTTAATTGTATTTTAATTTCATGTATCACTGCTTTGCCTTTTCCATCTAAGCTATCCTTTGTCCATGACATTGTTTAATGTAATATTCACTTTTTACATTTATTTCCTTTTATTCCTTACCTTGTTCTTGGCGCAGCATGTTCCACTGGGGACCTTGTGCCATAAAACCCCAACCAACCAACCAACCAACCAACCAACCAACCAACCAACCAACCAACCGAAGTAATATTATTACACTAAAAACTGAATATTTTTAAAACTTAATTACTGTACGAACGCACCTCATTTATACGTTTGACGTACAATTTCCAACCTGTTATACCTGGATTTGCTTTGTTAATTACCTCCTATACTTTCACAGAAAAGGCTAGAAAAAAAATTCAAGAAATTGCAAGTATTATAGTTTGTAATATTCTTATTAAATTGTGTATAAGGAAGTTGTTTTTGATACAATTATTTTAGACAAGTGAATAAGGAAAGAAAACCTTTTTCAGTTTAATATGTCAAAAAACTAAGTGTAAGGATAATTAATGGTAGCCAATTTATCACTATGCTTTTGTATTAAATAGAAGATATGTAATATAGAGAAGAAATAATTCTTTTGGTGTATTCTTCAGCATAAATTACTGAATTAAAATATAAAATATTTTCTTTTAAAAACTATAAAATTTTATGCAATAATTTTTATTCTCCACCATGGGTCGTTTAACAACCTCTGCGTATTAACCAGTATAAGACTCTTTAAATGCCTTCGAAGAGAACTTAAAGGAATCGACTGGAAGCTCAGACTTAATGTTCCAATACGCACCTTCCATCGGTGCGGCCTTTTAGTACCTTTACCCAGTACATAAACAAAGGAACTCGAATGCACTTCCTTCAACCCTTTCAGATAGAGTTGAGAAATATGGCCACCTGTGCCTTTTATTTTACCATGAATTTACATTACAAATAATAGCTTTTGATTTTAGGCAGTCTGTTTAAGGAAGTGCACAGTCATAACCGTCTTGGATGGAAATATCATCAAACAACAGCATCATAAAATAAAATCAATACAGGTATAAGAATTGGAAGAGTGCTTTTGTGAAGAGCAATATTATTATAAAAAGTAACGTATATATATTTTTAAATATCAAGATGTTTAACCAATTTCTTTTGCCAGCACTGACTTATACAGCGGAAAAAGGATGCTAACAAAACGGTTGATACAAAGATTAAAAACAACATAACAAAGTGTGAAAAAATGTATCATACGCATAATTAGAACAGGCAGAAAGAGAATATCATGGCTAAGAAGTCAGACGGAAGTTGATGACATCATCGGGAGAATTAAACGGCTAAAATGGAAATGAGCTGGCCACATTGCAAGTAAAAAAGACAATAGATGGATTACAAACATTCTACAGTGGTATCCCAGATATGAAATTCATTGGATTTGTTAATTGGATAACTAACGCAGGAAACAATGCAAAAATTTGGAGGATATCTTTAACCAGCAGTATATTAAAAACAGTATTTGATGATTATTATATTTAAACACATACATATATTTACATATGTGATCTTTTTCTTTGATTTTTAAATATATGATTTTCTTTCATTATATATAAATATATATTTGAACTAAAAAAATAAAATAACAAATATATTCGGGATGTAGGCCAGGGCGATAGCTAGTTTCATCGCCCCATTTATCCACTAACCGTTCTTCTGTGTCTTTAGTTTGTTTAATTTATCTTTTAAATTTGCCCGGTTTCAATTTCTCTCAATTTCTTTTCCTTTTCTATTTCGAGTCTAAGACATACGGGTCGTAAGTAAAGTCGCTATTCGTGGTCGCTTGATGGAGACAGCGATTCACGCAAGAGAGTCGTGGTCGCTTGATAGGGACAGCGATTCACGCAAGAGAGTCGAACTGTTTGGGACATAGGTAAGAGTCGTCAATGAAGATGGACCGCTCACCGCGGCGGTTGACACACCCAACTCCAGCCACCGTCCGAGACAGATATATTGGGAATGTAAGTCAGGTCGATTGCTAGTTTTATCGCCCCACCCAACCACTAACCGTTTTTCAGTGTCTTTAATTTGTTTAATTTTTCTTTTAAATTTGCCCGGTTTAAATTTCTTTCATTTTGTTTTCTTTTCCATTTAGAGTGTAAGGCATACGGGTCTTAAGTTCAGTCGTTTGACGCTATTCGTGGTCGCTTGACAGCAACAGCGCTTCGTACAAGAGAGTCGGACTGTTTGGGACGTAGGCAGGGGTCGTTGACGAAAATGGGTCGCTCACTGCGGCAGTTGTTAAATACACCTGTCACTAAAATACGGATTAAACTTCTTTAAATTTAGTTTTCGGATTGATGTACGTCAGGTTTGGACTGGTTTTGGGTTGACTTTAAATACTATTTTCTGGTTCTGTTGGTTACAATCTTACCTGTGCAGAATGAAAATATGGATAACAAGTTAGAGTTGCCACAGAAATTCGAAATTAAGAAATAATTCCTTTATATCGGTTTTATATACTTTGTTAAATTTTATTTATTGCTTTACTTTATAAACGGCTATCCCGACGCTTTTTTTATGTTTACTAATTTTCAAGAATACTATCTTTAAAATTTCTCAATTTCTTTGAAGACCAGTCGAAGGAATGATTCTCGTTTTCTGTCTAGAATAATTTAAATTTCTATCCAGACTTTAAAAAGTCCCTTTAGCTATCAAACTTAACATTTTTAAAACAGCTTTTAGATTAAAATTAAAAATTAATAACGTCAAAAGTTAAAAATGTAACTTACAAAATCAATAAAATTTCTATATAGCATTGTTTTTATCAGCATATTTTAAATATTCATTTCATGGATTTAATTGTTAATTTCATGAAATATACGAAAAAGTAATTTATTATAAAATATGTTTAAATAATCATCATTTTCAGCACGACTATTTCACATCACAAGGGTCAAGCTGTAAGTATGTATTTAGGTATCTCAGAATTATCATTTTCTCATTGATTTATAAAATTGTATAATATTTTCAGGTAATGCTTAACATCATCACCAGAATTTCTAAATATTGGCTTTAATTAATACTACTTTAAGAAATACTCTGTACATATCTTGAAAAGAAGAAAAATGGGCATTAAGGCCTGTACTTTTAATTAATAGATTAAGTAAAATACCTTTGCAGAACTTACGAAAAATTCCCAAGCTTATAATTGGATATTTGAGCTGAATAAACATAAATTTCATTCCCCATTGTCTTCCTTTCAAAATAAGAGCGAATGATTTGTATATTGTTCAGGTTAATAAGATTGTTAATAATCCATTGTTGGCTTGAAGTTGTTTGCAAACTTTCTCCCAGACGTTCATCGTATTTATCAAATAATAATGGATTTATAATCAATATGCTTATGTTTATAACTTAAGCAGTTTAATAGATAATTTCAATAAGCTTTAGAAGAAAAAAATAATTGGGTCATAACTTTTAATATTCATTATAGGATATGCTTTGGAAAATAGCTGCATTACGACACAAAAACTTTCAAATTAAACAAATCGATTTTTATACTTATTTAAAAGTTGAAATCAGTTATTTTATCATTATCCTGTTAAACATTAGTTATTAATAACCACTATAAGCCTTGCAAACTGGTTTTGGAAGTACAGTCGACTCTCGTTAATTCGAACTCGGCTGGACCACAAGAAATGTTCGAATTATCCGAAGTTTGAATTATGGAAAATATGAAATTAAGACATGCTTAATATGGTACTATTACAAAAGAATTAATGTTATAGTGTTTTTTAAATTTATTTCGTTTGTTATCTGTCAGGTTCCTAGAAGACATCTGCCCTGAATTAGAAAGGAATAACATTTCCTTATCTGAATATTTTATGTATTGTGGGTTGTGTATCCGTGAAGCTCGAAATACCTTTCTTTCTTTTCTATAATAACGAATGACAGATGTTGACACAGGTGTGCAGATGACGCACTCGTTGATGAATGAAAGTGATGTCCGCGGGGCGTGCCTCAGCTGTCATCTAGCTATTGGAGTGATGTGTAAACAGGAGATGTCATGACTCAAGGTTGGAGTGCGGAATTGAACCAATGGAGGAACTCTAAGAGGCCCTGCTGGGGGAAGGAAGATCTCTGACAAGGTCAACTCTGGACTGAGAGGTTGGAGACAGTTCTCGCTTGGCGTTGAGACCGATAGGTCGCTCAGGATTTGTGGTCCTGTTGGATAGTGTATATTTTGAGCGTGGGACAAGGCGTCCCGGTGGATAGTGTTATAGGCCGAGAAGTGAGGCCTAGTATCCTTGTGTATTGAGATTCTGCAGTAATCTCTGATAAAGCGTATCGAACGTGCGTTGAGTGTGAGGAAGAAAGTGTAAGTTGAACGGTACACAACCAACGTTTATTGTAGTTAATTTAATGTTGAACCGGATCATCTATATCCGAGTTGTAATTGTAGATAGTTGTAAATATTGTTTCTTGTGTACATATCTATATCTTAAATAAACTGTTAGTTCAGTTCATTAACAGCGTCAGTGTTATTTTACCCAATCCTCACAGCAGGTGACCGATATCACCCATTAATATCGGTGGTGGCAGCTTAAACTACCTAGGACATTCTTCTAAGTTTGGTGGACTGAGAGGAGCGTCCGACAAATTGTTGGCAGCGTCGGGATAGAATCGCCTGAAACCAGTGACCAGCGAGCCGTGTTGCAGTCTGTCAATGCCAGAGTATCCAGTGGAATTCTTGTGTGGTCGTGCCATATCGTCGAGTATGTGCTAAAGCATCGTGCCGGATCGTCGATTGTATGCTAAAGTGTCGTGCCGTATCGTCGAATGTGTGTAAAGTGTCGTGCCGTAGCGTCGAATGTGTGTAAAGTGTTGTGCCGTATCGTCGAGTATGTGCTAAAGTATCGTGCCGGATCGTCGAGTGTGTGATAAAGTATCGTGCCATATCGTCTAGTGTGGACTAAAGTGTTGTGCGTATCTTTATTAGAAAGAAATAAACTGAACTGTTGTGCCATATTACCGCTACATCGTGGAGCTATCTGTGAATAGAAGAGTACCCCACCAAATAAAGTATAAGGTAAGGTGTTTTGATCATTCATTTCTTCTGACATCTCGAACCAAATTGTATTGTTGTATAATTAATAGTAATTTAAGTAAATTGTCTATGTAATTTATGTGCAATGAAATAATTGTGTTCAGATAGGTGTAAAGAATTAGTAACCATATTGCTATTGTTTTAAAGAAAGGTCATAATAATTTGAGATGATAATGATATGCTATTTATAATGATATTAGTGAACTAAATTAATGCATTAAATCTAAATTATTGTTAAAGTAATTGTTAAATGAAGCAATACTGTTTGAATTTTAAGAGTTAGATTATCAAAATTCTAAGCAAATGAAGATTTTAATTGGCCAATACTAGTGAGAAAAAAAAAGGCTCAAAAGAGAGCCATAGTGAAAAAAAAGGCTCAAAAGAGAGCCATAGTGAAAAAAAAAGGCCCAAAAGAGAGCCATAGAGAAAAAAAAGGCTCAAAAGAGAGCCATAGTGAGTAAAAATAAAAGTAAAGATTTTCAGTATATTTGTTTTAAGTGTAAGAACCAGTATTGAGTTCGGAAATACTTTAATGAGGATAATTGTAGAAATTTACATATGCATGTTGTACAATTTTTCTTTATGTGGATTTTTTGATTGACATCAATACTTCTATTCAATTTCAACGTATCAGTATTATTATATAAGTTGTATGTTGTTATCTAAGTGTATATATTGGAATCTATATTGCATAGCAGTCAAATCGAATTACTCTTTTACCTTTTGTTTTATTGGAAGTATATTGTGTGATATCAATGGTTGAGGAAAATTAGAGTATTCAGTAGGTTAATTAGAAATGAAATGTATTGATTATCTGAAGGGTATTAATTAGTTTAATAAGTGGAGAAATATCTATACTAAGTTAGAAATTTAGGAAATATTAATTTGGTAGGTTTAACTATTCTTGTGGGGTGGTTATAACAATCGGTGAAGGTATGGCTTTCTTATTAAAACTAAAAAAGGTTGATCTTCAGGGGATAGCCGAAGAATTGGGTGTTGAATTCGCGGAAGATGATACCAGAATTCAGCTTAAGAAAAAGATAATGGACAGTGATGAGTATGACGAGGGGGTTATTAAGGAATTATCAGACACTATTGTTGCAGAACGATTAGAACAAGAAAAATTAGAGCGTGAAGAAAAACAGGAAAAGTTAGAGCGCGAAGAAAAACACGAAAGGTTAGAAAGAGAAGAGAGGATAGAAAAATTAAGGATGGAACATGAATTAGAAATGGAGAGACTAAGGGTTCATGGTTCGGCAAATAATTCTAATGTTAGGGAATCTAATAATGAAAGTAATATAGAAAAATTGATCAAAAGTGTTAAAACTCTATCTATCAAAGTACCAGAAGGGACTGAGGGATGGAATTTATTTTTCAACAGTTTAGAAAGGGCATTCCAAACTAAAGATGTACCGGAAAACCAGCAGGCCGAAATTCTACTAAATATGTTAGGAGATAAGGCGGATAATTTGTTAATTTATACCACTAAGGAACAAATGGAGAATTATGAGGAATTAAAGGAGTTAGTCCTAAGGGAACATGAGCCAACCCCGAAGGCATGTTTAGAAAATTTCCGGAAAGCTAGGAGAAATCCGAACTAAACCCATGTATTATTTGTATCGCGTTTAATAGCTACGTGGGAAAATTATTGTAAAATTAGAGGTGCGGACACTTATGAAAAGGTCAACCAGTTAATAGTTACTGATAAGCTAATGAGTACGCTAGATGAGGATACTGCAGCATATATTAGTTTAACTCACCTGGGTAAATGGTTAGAAGCTCCTAAAATTGCTAAAGAGTGTGATAATTATTTTGATGCTAAACATAAGTCTTATGCGGTTACGCATAAAAGCTTTAAAGGTAAAGATAAGTACGTAAACAATGAAAAAATGAGACCGAGGGAGGATAATAAATTTAGTGGTAGTTGGAGGCAAAATGGTAGTAATGAGTGTAATTCTTTTCCGGATAGGAAAACAGAGTTTAAGAAGACGAATGATGCTTCAGGGCCTAAATGTTTTAAGTGTGGTTTGAGAGGTCATTACCAACGTTTTTGTAATAAAGTGGGTAATGAGGGAACTAATAATGGCAATAAAGGGCGAGACCAGAAAGCAGGTGTTCATAAGATTATGGTGAAAGAAAATCAAGAGTTACCTAATGGGGCTATTGTGGCTAGAATATCGGCAAAGGCCGAGCAGAAAACTAATGTTATTGGTGAGAAATTAAATAAACTTGAGAAAATTGAAGTTAGTGTTAATGGGCAAAAAGCAAAGGGATTGGTTGATTCTGGATGTGAGATTAGTGTTGTTCATAAAGATTTAGTCCCGGAAGAGAAATTAAAGGGAACGGGTAGTATTTATTTACAAGGGTTATTTGGTGAAGCTGTTAAATCACCGTTAGTTAAACTACCGCTAGCTATTCCGCAATTCGGGCAAACTAATATTATTCATCAGGAAGTACTTTGCGCAGTAACTGATAATATTAATGAGCAAGTAATTTTACATCCCGAGGTGATTAATGAGTTGTCAGGTGTCAATCTTGAGGAGCCATTGATAGAGTCCGGAGAATTAAAAAGTTCCGAAATTATTATTGATAACTCGAATGAAAAGGAAGATGTAAGTAACGATACCTGTAATGTTTACGTAATAGACGCGAGATCGCAAAAGGTACAAAGTCAGGATCCAGAAAAAACTGAAACGGAGGAAAATAATGAATCTATTGTTAGTAACTCAGATATGTTTAAGAAATCCCAGTTGGAATGTAAAGAATTAGAGAAAGCTTGGGAATTAGCTAAAAAGGAAAAAGGGGATTATTATATTGTAAACGGATTATTGTATCATAAAGAGAAATTGTTAGGCGAAACTATAGCGCAATTAGTAGTACCCAAGGTAAGAAGGGAAGAAATCTTAAAATTAGCGCATTCATCGGTATTTGGAGGGCATCATGCAGCCAAGAAAACGTTGCAGAGAATAAGGTATTCTTTTTATTGGGAGGGAATGTCAAAAGAAGCTAAACAGTTTTGTGAATCATGTTTAGAGTGCCAATTGTCTAGAGGGGTTAAAGTAAATGATAGAGCTCCTATTTCCCCAGTGTCGCGGCCGGAACTTCCATTTCAGGTTGTTAATGTTGATTTAATTGGGCCTATTGATCCTAAAAGTTCACAAGGGCATCGGTATATACTGACTTTAATTGATCAGCATACCAGATGGGCGGATGCGATCCCTCTAAAAAGTTTAACTGCTAAAACCGCGTGTGAGGCGTTACTTCAAATATTTATGAGAACAGGAATTCCTAATGTAATTGCCTGCGACAATGGAACCAATTTTACTGCCGACTTAACGAAAGAATTTGAGAAAAGGTTAGGTGCTAGTCCAAGATTTTCGACTCCACAGTATCCACAGTCCAACGGACTTGTGGAACGATTTAATCAGACTCTTAAACGTATGCTACATCATACGATTAGGGAAGAAGGAAAAAAATGGCATGAACAAATACCATTTATATTATGGGCGTATAGGGAAGTCCCAAATTCTACGACGGGAATCGCACCTTTCCAGTTATTATATGGTAGAGCACCGGAGGGTCCGTTATCGATTCTTAAGTCGTCATGGGCAGGAGAAAACAAGGGAGCGCAGTTAGATACTACGCCGATTCATGAGTACTTGGATAAACTTAAGAACCGCTTAGAAAGAGCCGCAAATGAGGCAAAATTGTCGTCTGAGGTTCAACAAAATAGAATGGCGTATCATTATAATTTAAGGTCAAAAGAAAAAACGTTTGAGGTAGGCGATAAAGTTATACTGTTAATCCCCGATTCGACTAATAAGTTATATTCTAGGTGGCAGGGGCCGGCAACTATTGTAGAAAAACGAAACCAGCATTCGTTTATTGTTGAGTTAGCCGACGGGAGTAGGAAGCATGTGCACCAAAATAAGATAAGAGAATTTATCGCTAAATGTAATATAGTTAATATTGTTTTCGAAGGTGATGAGGAATTTGGAGAAGTTGGGGAAATTCCTATTTTGAACCGGGATCAAGAGATAGAACGGGATATTGAGAGGTTTGAAATAAAAGGGCTATCTAATAGTCAAGTCAAAGATTTAAAGTCCATTTTGAGGGAAAATAAAGAAGTGTTTATGGGTCCTGTACGACCAGCGGAAGTAGGGGAACATCGTATTGATCTGAAACCGGGTGTAGAAAGGAAAAAACCAAAGTTATATAGCGTGCCGGTAGCTTATAAAGAGGAAGTGGATAGGCAGATTCAGGAGTTATTAGAATTAAATCTAATCGAACCGTCGAATGCTGAAATTAGTCATCCAATTGTTTGCGTTGCGAAAAAAGATGCAACTGTCAGAATGTGTATTGATTACAGAGCTTTACATTCTGTAACGCAGGTTCCCACCTTCCCGATGAAAGATTCCCAAGAAATTATGTATACCGCAGGGGCGGCTAAATATTTATCTTCAATAGATTTATTGAGGGGTTATTGGCAAATTAAAATGGCTGAGGATTGTAAACCTCTGACAGCTTTTACGACGCATAACGGAACTTATCAGTGGCGTACAATGCCTTTTGGATTATCGGGGGCTGCTGCTACGTTTCAAAAAGACATGAATGAGGTTCTCCAAGGTCATCGGAGGTATGCAGAAGCATATATTGATGATGTCATCATTTTCTCCGATACCTGGGAAGAGCATTGTGAGCATGTCAGGGCTGTCATTGAAGAGTTGAAAAATAGAAATTTTACGATTAGACTAGACAAATGTAAATTTGGAGAGAAATTGACTAAGTTTTTAGGTCATGTTATTGGGGGTGGAACTCATGCACCTGATGAGGAGAAAATCGGAGCAATAAGGGACTTAAAGAGACCAAAGACTAAAAAGGAAGTTAGATCAGTTTTGGGATTAATGGGATTCTACCGATCTTATATTCCAAATTATGCTGAGATAGCTATACCTTTAACCGAATTAACCAAAGGAAATGTCAAAAATACTGTACCATGGGATGAAAGGGCAGAGAAAGCATTTAATACTCTTAAAGATGAGTTGTGTAAAGTGACGAGTTTGGCTTCACCTATCGTAGGCCGGGAATATCAGCTTCACGCCGATGCTTCCGACCTTGCAGTAGGATGTTGTCTTACTCAAAAAGATGAAAAAGGTCAGTTTAAACCTATAGCTTTTGCCAGTCAGAAATTGTCAGGGGCTCAGCGTGCTTGGCCGAGTATAGAGAAAGAGGCTTGGAGTGTTCTCTTCGGGTTGCGGAAGTTTGAAAAGTGGACTTATGGATCTCAAATTGAGGTCATTACCGATCATAATCCATTAAAATTTCTCACGGAAACAACCCCAAGGTCGCCCAAACTCACTAGGTGGGCTCTAGCCTTGCAACGCTGGAACCTGAGCATTTCTCATCGTCCCGGAGTTCAACATTTGAATGCTGATGCAATTTCGAGGTTACAGAGAAAGAGCTGGGAAGAACAACCAGTTACTAGCCCATCAGTATCAATGTCAAAATAGTAGACAACCTTAAAGGATGTCATCACATGTCTAATTTTTTTTTGTGTGTGTAAATATTTTTTTTTAAGTTTTGTGTTTATAATGGTAAATGAGCATGTGTATTGTTTATGCAATAGTAGTATTAGTATAAGGTTCAGTAGAGATGTCAGTAGAGAATGTTCAGGCACCTGAAAATGCCTATGTAATATTTAGAATGAAGAAATCTGCAAAGAGACTATTGAACTCTTCCGTAATATTATTATATGTTTGGGGAAAATTAGCCCCTAAGAGGCATATTTTCCGCTAAGGTGGGGGGTGTCAGGTTCCTAGAAGACATCTGCCCTGAATTAGAAAGGAATAACATTTCCTTATCTGAATATTTTATGTATTGTGGGTTGTGTATCCGTGAAGCTCGAAATACCTTTCTTTCTTTTCTATAATAACGAATGGCAGATGTTGACACAGGTGTGCAGATGACGCACTCGTTGATGAATGAAAGTGATGGCCGCGGGGCGTGCCTCAGCTGTCATCTAGCTATTGGAGTGATGTGTAAACAGGAGATGTCATGACTCAAGGTTGGAGTGCGGAATTGAACCAATGGAGGAACTCTAAGAGGCCCTGCTGGGGGAAGGAAGATCTCTGACAAGGTCAACTCTGGACTGAGAGGTTGGAGACAGTTCTCGCTTGGCGTTGAGACCGATAGGTCGCTCAGGATTTGTGGTCCTGTTGGATAGTGTATATTTTGAGCGTGGGACAAGGCGTCCCGGTGGATAGTGTTATAGGCCGAGAAGTGAGGCCTAGTATCCTTGTGTATTGAGATTCTGCAGTAATCTCTGATAAAGCGTATCGAACGTGCGTTGAGTGTGAGGAAGAAAGTGTAAGTTGAACGGTACACAACCAACGTTTATTGTAGTTAATTTAATGTTGAACCGGATCATCTATATCTGAGTTGTAATTGTAGATAGTTGTAAATATTGTTTCTTGTGTACATATCTATATCTTAAATAAACTGTTAGTTCAGTTCATTAACAGCGTCAGTGTTATTTTACCCAATCCTCACAGCAGGTGACCGATATCACCCATTAATATCGGTGGTGGCAGCTTAAACTACCTAGGACATTCTTCTAAGTTTGGTGGACTGAGAGGAGCGTCCGACATTATCATTAGAATATGACTTAATATTAAATTAGAATGTATAAATACATAAACTAATTAAAAGATTAGACACAAGCACAATGGAAGGAAAATTCCAAGCAGACAGGGCACTAAGAAAGCGCAAATGCACTGGATTATATGCATACTTATTCGGAACAATTTTTACAAAAAACAAAGAAAGAAAGTTCTTTAAATGATCTGAAATCCGTGAGAAAGAAGCGAAGATGAAAAATCGAAATTCTTCTTAGTTCGAATTAACCGAAGTCAAGAGAGAATCGGTTCGAATTAATGAAAATTTTTAACGTTATTCTGTCATTGAAAATTTCGGGGCTTAATGCTTAGTTCGAATTAAGCGAAGATTCGAATTATCCGATTTCGAATTAACGAGAGTCGACTGTATGTCAAAAGTTTGAGATGCTTAATATCTTTAATAATAAGATAAGATTTCAACTTTTAATCCTTTATCTACCGAATTATTTATCAAGAAATTGGTCCACCTCAATAATTATCTAATTTAATATCTGAAGTTTTTAGATAATACTAATGTGGAATTTAGATATGTTTTTTTTACTAAAACTGATTAAATATATCGGTAGTTAGATTTTTTTGTGAAATATTTACAGAAATAATCAAATTAATTAACCAAAATTACTCTTTTGAAAATATCACAATTCTTAAAAAAGCAATGAGTTTGAATGTATCATGATCCTCTCTATAAATTAAAATGCTTTTGCAGTTGAATGTGTTTCATATAATTTTATTTATAAAAAAAGAAGTAACTTTAAAAATGAATAATAAAACTACCAATTTTTGTAAATATTTAAATTCGACTGTTTCTCTATTCTATCTAAATTTGATGAGAAGTGTGTTTTGTGTGGAAAGAATAAAAAAACTTTCATTAATAGACAGAATAAATAAGTTAAATGTTCTTCAATTGTACTTTAAAGCACCTTCGGTGCATAAAGTAATAAGTGTATAGGAAATACTTAATTACCTAAAAGCTACCTGTTAAAAATTGTACATTGTGTTATAAACATACATGTGTTAAAATTTATATTGTACTAAATTTTTTGATAGCTGCATCAACGCTATTTCTAAGCATCGAAATTCTAAGTTTCAAAATATGTCTAATAATATTGATAATGGATGAAGCACCTTTTCATATAAACTTAATGTCTTTTAAAAACATCACAATTATCTTACCTTCATGTTATTTTTTAAGTCGAAATCGTTAAACTCCGAATTTCGCCTGTATCTTGCGCCGCTTTTGATATAACATTCTTATTTAATCAAAATATTTGTGCGCTATTTAAACTATATATTATTTATTTGTTCATATTGCCCTCCTTCTCCTCACTGTTTTGTTTGCCTTCTTAAATACACACACATATGTCTATTTATTAAACCCCTATGCTTGTATTTATGCCTAGGATAACCATTTATCCCTTGCTTATAAGTCTCTTACGGAACCGAGGCTAAACGCACATTTGTCCCGGTCCATTCGCTATTATTCTGGTTCGTCTCGACATCCTTTTTTGAAGACGAAACAATTGACGTGCAGAAATAATGAGTCAACAAATGCAATTCTCTAATATTATCGCCAGATCTTAAATTACGCAGGAGCTCACCGGAGCTTATCTCCGGTAATACCCTGTTCACATTACAAACATAAGATATCCTAAGATCGCCGTGTTTGAAGTGGACCCTCCCGGAATTGGATGCCTGTTCACATTGAAAAACTTACCTAACAAGGAAGGTCTCCATTGGGGGCATACTCAGAATTTTTTGAAAAAAATACGAATTAAACTACTCATGTAGGTAATAAAGGATCAGTGAAAATTAGCGGCGGAATTACATTATTAGATATGTAAAAAAATTAAATAGTTTGGAATAATTGGCGTGAAAAGCTGAAAGCGACGCGGGATTTGGCGAGCAGTGCATTTCCTCGCCAAAAGCAGACGATTTTAACGAATCTGAAAATTGATTTTAATTAATTCACTGTTAAAAATCTGCAGCATTTACTGCAACGTCACTCCACTACTTTTATAGAATATCTCTCTTCTGACCAATGAGAATGTCCATAGCACGGTGAATTGACCGTGTCATACACTGTTAAAAATCTGCTGCATTTTGTTGCAACGCACTCCACCGCTTGTGTATAATATCTCTATTCCAACCAATGAGAAAACTTCATTTCATGGCCAAGTAACCGTTTTCTATACAAGCAAGGGAGTGCGTTGCAACAAAATGCAGCAGATTTTTAACAGCGTATTTTTCAATTTGGAACAATTTTAATCAATTTAAATTGTGTTTTAAATGATAAAATATATTAATTTCATTTTGTGAGAGTGAATGGTTGTTCCTGTATCTAGTCCGAGCGAGTTGAAACTTTCTCAGAGATTTCCAGGCCTGAAATATCTTAACTATCCTTAGTGTGAACAGGGTAATTCTTTTTTAGTCAATGTTTAAGTATTGTCGGAATTTACTGAAGGTACATAGATACTCCACTCCAGACGCTGCCAGCATTTTTGCCGATCCCACCGAAGCTAGCATACACAGTTTCTGATTGGTTGAATAGTTTAAAGGGCGATTGTCGTTTGTAAATATATCACTCTGAATATGAATGTAAGTATTAGGGGAATATATGGGCATATCATATTTAAAAAATAACAATAAGAAATTAGAATGTTTTAAAAGTAATATAGAACAATTGGGTTTGTAAATATCGCGTATTAAGACTTTCGTAAAAAAGAAATATTTGATTATTTGTAAATAAATTGTTCTGAATGTCAATGTATATATCAGGAGCATATTTGTGAATATCATGCTAAAATAATTAAAAAGAAATTCTAATTTTATTAAAGTACTAGCGAGCTACGCCCGCTAGCTGGGCCACTTTTTCCAAACGAACCTCGGTATTAAGCAGTATATAATAAGCAAAAAAAGCAAGTCTTGGTGTTCGAATCCTCAAGCACAAAAAAAAGTAAATTAAAGAGCCATGGTCCCGTTAAAAATATGTGATTTCGCACTGTGGGCCACGTGCACTTGAAAAAAAAAAGATTGTGGATCGGAACTATGGTCGCTTCGCGCCCATAGTCCCGTTAAAAATATTTGGTTTTGCACGGTGGGCACTACGCGCCCTTAAGACATTTTTCCGTATTTTTTAGTTCATCAGAAGCAGATTTTTACGCAGATTTTGAATATGTAATCAGTTTTTTCTACTTTAAAAACTGTCTGCATGATGGTTTAAGAAAAAACGCGCAAAAAAAAACGCAATTAGCGCCGGTAGAAAAAGCGGTTTTCGGCTGTTTCTTCTTTTAGCCAAAGGGGAAAAGTTCAGGTTCTTCACCGCAAGGTAGCGCAGTGTTCTGCTTCGGAGCTCCGTTTGAGCGCCGTTTGGGATTTGAGACATTTTTCGTTCCGATTCCCAAGGGGTTTTTAATTCATAACTTTTTTAATTTTGGTTCCACGGTCTCGAAAATGCCCGAAATGACTTCCCCGGAATATTTCCAATCGAAAGACACCTCTCGCGACTTCCAACTCGCCCGCGTTGTGAACTGTAATCGGCTTCAAGCAGACAGAGACGCACGGATTTTATTAGTATAGAATACGAAACAATTGAGAAACATCATCATTAACTTCTTTAACTATAAATTCCAGAAAATCTTTCTTTTTATCAATAAATAAATATGTAAAATCAGAAGGAAATTAATAAAAATCCATCTTTTAAAAGATTTTCCAACAAAAAACTGATGATTAAATAAACGAAAACTCAAAATGGAACCAAAACAAAAAGCTGTTTAAATGATTCAACCAATCAGAAGCCAGAAGTTTCTTCCCCATGCTGGCTTCGGTGGGATCGGCAAAAATGCACGCTGCCATCGAAACCCTCAAGGCCAGAGGGTAGACGAACGACTAGGTATAGCGTTTCCTCCATTAAACATCGCATGCGTCTCTACTTGGCGGATTTTGATGTATGTTAGTTTGGCAATTTATCTGTAGCGCTGGCGAATAGACTTTAACTTTGTAGTTAAAAGAATATCATCATTTAAAATAATATTGACTTAGTTAAATTAACTGAAAATAATGAGATTGCTATAACAAGATCAATATAACTTTTTATTGTTTGCTCAGATGTATGCAATCAAAGTTAAGATTCTTGTAGCATAACTAAAGATAAGTTATTAAATTCTAACAGAAAAATATTGTTTTATGTCATTTTAAGAGATACTTCTATTCCATTTAAAAGATATTTAGCATATATTTATATATAATAAAATTATTTGCAAATGGCAACAATTAAATCATATATATGTATATTCATTTATTTATATTTTTACTATTATTAAATTTCTTAAGGTATGATAATTTAATTGGATTATGATATAATATTGTACGATAATTTAATAATATTGCATTTTAATAAATATTTACTTATATTTACAAAATGTTTTATTTAATTACTAAAATTTATTTAAAATGAAATTCTATTTACAATCTAAATTTATTAATGTGAATAAAATTAATTTTTTTTAACTTAATGATAATTTTAATTTAGTTTCATTACCTAATTGACTATAAAAGAATGACAAAAAGAAATCATAAAAACAGCAAGTCCTCAGTGAGGACAGAAAACGCGACCCCACGATTTAGCAACAGATTTCATGCATTCAGTTCCCAACGAGCCCTAGCTTTAACCACCATTCGAAATTTCATCCTCTAAAGTGCCATCAGTCGGTTTTATACTTTCTCATAGTATTTGGCGTTTTTTCGCCAAGTCATGGTAGGAAGCAACCCGAGAATTGGTAAACACATGCACTATTTAATGGAGGAAACGCTATATCTAGTTGCCCCTAGAGGACAGGAAGTGTGGTGTCATCACTAATAAGCCAAATAATGTTGAAAAACACATAGGAAAATTTTGAATAGGAATGTCGTTTTATTTTATGTGTGGAGTATCTATCATCTTATAAAAGTATAATAACTATTTAAATATAATGGTGAGAATCCGGATTCCACTACGGTCACCTTTCCTCTCTTTGTAAAATGAATTATAGTAAATAGACAAAGAATACTTATTAATACTATTTATTAATTGAAAAAAAATGTTTGATAAAGATAATTTTATATACAGGGTGTCCCAAAAGGTCGTTTACAAACTTAACATGCTGGTCTGTCATATCAAGATGAACAATATTAAATAGGAAACTAAGGGTCCCAAACGTCTTCCAAAGGATATGCGCCATTAAAGTTTAGGGTCCAAAAATTCAAATGATTATAAAAAACAGAAACATTGGTCGATTCGTTTACGGTTTTCACTAAAACTATTCTTTATGTCAGTATTTTCTTGAAAATAAATTATAAAAATAAATTTCAAAAAATGTCGATTGAGGGCGCTTTAGACTTTGGAGTAACGATAAACTAGTTTTTACCATTATTTTTTGCATCTCATTAAACTTTTTTAGAAGCTTAGACACAAACTTAAATTTTGAGCTCAAAATCTAAATCGTTGGAAGTGGTTAAGTAGCGCAAACTGAATTGCGGGGGGAGGTTCAAATTCCAAATGATTAAAAAAAAAATCGGAAAAATTGGTCAATCGATTTGCGATTTTCACTAAAATTATTCTTTATGTCAGTATTATCTTGAAAATAATTTATAAAGATAAAATTCAAAAAATGCCGATAGAGGGCGCATTAGACTTTGGAGTAACGTACAACTATTTTTTTCCGTTATTTCTTGCATCTCATAAAATTTTTTAGAAGCTTGGACATGAATTTAAATTTTGAGATAAAAATCTGAATCGTTGGGAGTGGTTAAGTAGCGCAAACTGAACTGTGTTCAATGGGGGTGGGGAGGTTGAAATTTCAAATGATTATAAAAAACGGAAAAATTGGTCGGTTTTCGCTAAAACTATTCTTTATATTAATATTTCCTTGAAAATAAATTTTACAGATATCTTTAAAAAAATTCCGTCAGAGGGCGCCTTAAACTTTATAGTAACCAACAACTATTTTTAACCGTTATTTTTTGTATCTAATAAAATGCTTGTAAAAGTTCAAACTTAAATTTTGTGCTCAAAATCTGCATTGTTGTGAGTAATTAAGCGGCGAAAAATTGAACTGTGTTCCAGGGGTGGGGAAGGTAACATTTCAACTCCTGAACACAGTTCAGTTTGCTCTTCTTAACCCCTCCTATCGATTTAGATTTTGAGCACAAAATTTAAGTCTAAACTTTTGCAAACATTTAATTAGATTAAAAAAAAAAAAAAAAAAAAAAAAAAAAAAAAAAAAAAAAGGTTAAAAATAATTTTTGGTTATTCTAAAGTTTAAGGCGCCCTCTAACGGATTTTTTTAAATTTATCTTTAAAATTTATTTTCAAGGAAATATTGACATAAAAAATAATTTTAGCGAAAACCGACCAATTTTTCCGTTTTTTATAATCATTTGAAATTTGAACCTCCCCACCCCCATTGAAAACAGTTCAGTTTGCGCTACTTTACCACTCCCAACGATTCAGATTTTCATCTCAAAATTTAAGTTTATGTCTAAGCTTCTAAAAAAAATTTATGAGATGCAAAAAATAACGGAAAAAATAGTTGTACGTTACTCCAAAGTCTAATGCGTCCTCTATCGGCATTTTTTGAATTTTATCTTTATAAATTATTTTCAAGATAATACTGACATAAAGAATAATTTTAGTGAAAATCGCAAGTCAATTGACTAATTTTTCCGTTTTTTATAATCATTTGAAATTTGAACCTCCCCCCGCAATTCAGTTTGCGCTAATTAACCACTTCCAACGATTTAGGTTTTGAGCTCAAAATTTAAGTTTATGTCTAAGCTTCTAAAAAAGTTTAATGAGATGCAAAAAATAATGGTAAAAATTAGTTTATCGTTACTCCAAAGTCTAAAGCGCCCTCTATCGACATTTTTTGAAATTTATCTTTATAATTTATTTTCAAGAAAATACTGACATAAAGAATAGTTTTAGTGAAAACCGTAAACGAATCGACCAATTTTTCTGTTTTTTATAATCATTTGAATTTTGGACCCTAAACTTTAATGGCGCATATCTCCTTTGGAACACGTTTGGGACCCTTAGTTTCCTATTTAATATTGTTCATCATGAAATGACAGATCAGCATGTTAAGTTTGTAAACGACCTTTTGGGACACCCTGTATAAAACAAATATTTTAATTTATAAAAAATTACAATTAACAAAAATTATCATATCGACTTAAAATTAGTAGAATAAGGTTATTTAACACGCAGAATAGTTTTAATGAGTTTCATTAATCTTTCTTATTCGTTCTGAAAATAACTACAATTTTCCTTTAAACCTTAACATATCTGTACAACTTGTTTCAGAAGTTTTTACTTGCATGGGTAACATACTTTTAAAAGGCTGAAATCAACTTACGCTAATTTGCTGCAACACGCATTAAAAGTTATGAGCGTTACATATTAGCTTGCTGATGTTTATTTTTCAGTCACTGCGGTATTTTAACAAAATTATTTTCTTAATTAATACATTACAAATAATTACATTTTAGAGTATGCCGTACTGAATGTTGATTTTAACCATTAAAAATTAAGCATTAAAGAGTTATAATTAACTCTTTATTTTTAAAATAAGTGGTTTTTAAAAAAAGTAATTTTCCTTTGTTAGATAATGAAAATATTTTTTTATTTATTCATAAATAAGGCAATGTTGAAAAGTGCTTTAACCCTTTACTGGGCAGTTGTAATATATTTACCACTTAATTTTTATTAGAAATTGATTGATTCGCACAGGAATTTTTAAAGAGTTAATTTGTGTTTTCTTTAACCTAATAGGGTTGGCACTTTTTATTCTGAAATGTTTATGGATTCTCGTGGCAGTGAATCTTTTAAATATTTAATCAAAAATTAGATTTTCCAGATAAAGGGTTAAATGAATGGAAACGTGATCGTAAACCTTTTTACTTCGTCTTTCTTTGAACGATTAAGCTCAATGTAATACATAAATCTATGTATTTGTTAAAAATCGCCAAACGAAATATAAACGAACATAACGCAACATCGCATAGCGAAATTTTCATTATTTTTTACGGATGCTGTATGGAGGTTCGGCCGAATTTTTTTTATAATCTATATATCGTGATGAGAAGAACATTCTGTAAATTTTTGAGATTTTTCAGAGATCGCCTTCCTTGTAAATACGAAGCCGATATAAATTATTTAGAATTTAACGTGGGTCAATAAAAGTGACATAATTTTATTTCTAATGTATAACATAATATATTACGCATATTGTTTAAATGTTATAAACAAAATTTTTAAGTAATCTTGATTCATTTTACTTGATAAATTAAAAGTTTTTATTGTTGACACGAAAAATATATTTTTCGAAAATTTTGGCACGTGGATGTGGGAAAATGTTCTCCATCCCTTCTTTTTACCATGCATAAATAGCATAATGTATTTTAAAGTAAATTTTAATATGTGAATCACAACGAAATTGTATATATTTTCTATAAAACGCATTCATATTGTTTCGTATTTTGTTACAGAAATGTTTTTTAAGACCTTATTTTGGTTAGAGCAATATGCAATAGGTTGTTAAAGTTTACGGACAAAGATATCAATATATTTCATAAATTCACTAGTGTAAGAATTCATCTTACAAATTTACAAAAGAAGAAAGAAAGAGCATAACTTATCTTAGATATCTCGGGGGCTGCAGGCTTCTTTAAATACTTTTTATTACTTGAAAAGACATCACTTACATATAGTAGACTAACACACACACACATTACATACAAATAAAGCTTTTTACATAATTCTGGCGCACGCCGCCATCACAAGACATGAGCCACAGTTTACAACTAACTTTCGAACATCACTAAGAATGGAACATTTTTAATAACAGAACTAGCGTCGCCAGATTTTTTTAAAGACGAAAACATATTACAATTACATTTTTTTAATTTAGCAAAACTCAGGTCACGTGACGCGTGACAGTCTATTTTTTTTCTTTGGAATGCGCGCGTTACACTAGGTTTTTTTTACACTACTAGGGGGGGCCCCGCCCCCCTGCTCGCTATGCTCGCCAACCCCCCGCGTAATCGCTTCGCGATTCCAAATTATTGGCTACCCCTGCTTGCTGCGCTCGCCAATATCCCATGGTATGAATAAGCAGTTGCAGACCTTTCAAATGATGTGTCACACGACTGGTGTTGTAAAGTAATTAAAAATGTGCCCTCCTGGGGGGCAGAGGGGGAGGCGACACAAAAGACATCCATAATATGAATAAGCAGCTGCAGACCTCTCAAATGATATCACACGACTGGTGTTGTAAAGAAATTAAAAATGTGCCCCCCTGGGGGGCAGAGTGGGGGTGACACACAAGACATCCATAAAATGAATAAACAATTGCAGACCTTTCAAATGATGTGTCACACAATTGGTGTTGTAAAGAAATTACAAAATGCGCCCCCTCTGAGGGCAGAGGGGAGGGGGGGTTACACACAAGCTATCCATAATATGAATAAGCAGTTGCAGACCTCTCAAATGATGTGTCACACAATTGGTGTTGTAAAGAAATTAAAAATGTGCCCCCCTGGGGGGCAGAGTGGGGGATGACACACAACACATCCATAATATGAATAAGCAGTTGCAGACCTTTCAAATGATGTGTCACACAACTGGTGTTGTAAAGAAATTACAAATGTGACCCCCCCTGGGGAGAGCAGAGTGTGGGGGTGACACACAAGACATCCATAATATGAATAAGCATTTGCAGACCTTTCAAATCTTGTGTAACATGACTGGTGTTGTAAAGAAATTAAAAATGTGTCCCCCCTGGGGAGCAGAATGGGGGATAACACACAAGACATCCTTTAAATGAATAAGCAGTTGCAAACCTCTCAAATGATGTATCAAACGACTGATGTTGTAAAGAAATTAAAAATTTGGCGAAATATTACAGTTATCGCCAAGTTAGCGTCACATTTGACAACTAATTTTGGTCTCCAAATTTGGCGATATATTGCCAAGTTGGCGACAAACTTGGCGATGGTAACCTTTCCTCTCTTTATGGTAACCCATATGGCGATGCATAGACGGAACTCTTTCCTGATTGGTCTATTCGACTCATGGAAAGAGTGGACAACCCGGATTTGTTAGTTCCGGAAATCTTCCACATCAGCATCATTCCAGGAGTCATTCCTTTTAAGGCTAGTTTTTTTTACTATAGAAGCAAATGAAACTTTTTTTAAAATAATATTAAATAAACTTTTATGTACAAGAAATAAATGAATGTGAAAAAAAATATTTTACAAGTATAAGCAATAAAATTGTATTTCTACGATTTAAAAAAAAGTTAACCAAAAAACTAATATTATTAAAACTGTATCCTTTTACTGAAGAAAACAAAAACAAACAAAATAAATTATTTAAATTTTGAATGTTTATAATTGATTTTAAAGAAAAATTCTTAACGATAATTTACAAAATTTCGCTCATGATTCACTTTTTAAAAATATTCGCTAACTGACCACAGTGTGCATTCCTGGTGTAATTAATGGAATACTTCGGCAAAAAATAATTATCTGTTTCTCTTCAGTCTAAATAAAATAAATGAACATTTTCACAGAAAGTAAAATTTCTTTTACGAGAAAATAAATAGCAGTGGTTATTCATTTTTATTTTGGTAACAACATTTGTGAAATATAAGGTTTCTATTTTTTTTTAAAGATTCTATTGTTATGTATAATTTTAGGGAAAATATTTGAATATTCGTTAAACTAAATTAATATTTACTGAAAATATTAAAAATACTCTTACAAAGCAAATAAATATCTGTATTCAAAGTCGCATGTTTTACTGCTTAGATACGTAATTTTTTCCCCAAGCACCTTCGTCGTTCCAAGACCAAGCTCGCACTCTGATTGGTTGTTGCTCCCGGCACTGTTTTCATGTAACTTGGCGATAATCATACTTGGCGTAGCGATAGATGCTTCCGTCGAGGAGTTTGATTTCCTTCCGAACCGAGTACAAAGTAACTTTTCTCTTGCAGCATTGGATCGGATGGAACGTGTCTTACTGAAAGCTGTACTCTTTAAAAGTTTTTACACACAACTTTTTACTTTGTACTCGGTTTGGAAGGAAATCAAACTCGACGGAAGCATCTATCACTAGCCAAGTATGATTATCGCCAAGTTACGTGAAAACAGTGCCGAGAGCAACCGAGAGCAACAACCAATCAGAGTGCGAGCTTGGGCTTGGAACGATCAAGGTGCTTGGGAAAAAAAATCCGCTGCTTAGATGGCGACATTTTCAACACCAATGATACAAACATTTTCAAATTTGTTTGATTAGGTGCGTTCATAATTATATAAATATTTAGCACCTACAGTCATCGCACAAACCGCCGTCCAAATATAAAAGAGCAAAAACTACCCAACTCGTTTGAAATTTAAAATACATAATTGTTGCAGAATTTTGTCAAGTCATTAAAATTGTTTCAAGTACATTTTAATGATGTTACAGCATTTCAAACAGAATTAAGCTAATATGCATTAATAAAGTTCACTGAAATATGTAGTCCGTACAATATGTGGTGCAAAAGATGTTTATTATTCATTTACAGGACTACACAAAAGCATTCCGCTACATAATGATGCAAAAAGAGACATTGCTTTCTGCGTATTTTAATTATGTTAAATTATTTCACACATAATGAAATTTATATGCGTTGCTGAGATTTACTACAGGTTACATCCTGTATAATGGAAAGTGCATAATATTTACAAGGACAGACAAATGATTTCGGAAACTATAATGTACCCTAAAATATTGTATATTAGAGGCGATTACTGGAAGTGCATTTTTAGTTATGATATGGGTTTTTAAGTTTAACTAAACCTTTGTAAATTGTCTTGTATGTACCAGTACTGTAGATCATATACACGATAAACAACAGAATCAGTGAGGGTTACAGAGTATGAACGAAAACAGCTTAATGGTGATTTTTTGATGAGTTACGCATTTTTACGCTGAACTACATTTAGTAAACCAAGATATGCTTGTAAAATATAGAAACAAATGATATAGAGAGATACGTAAAGAATTAGATATGTGGATCATTAATTATCATTAGATCGATGCTATCCTATGATAGGTAATGTTTCTAGGTTTGTAATGTTGATTACTTCAATTATAAGACGGAGTAATATTATTTTCGTTTAACCGAATTTAAGAGACATAATTGTATCAAATTTTGTGTTCATTCATTTTCTAAATTCAAAAGAAATTGATCCATCTTTTGGTATTACAGTAGATTTATATAAATAGTTTGTTAAGTTCATGGTATATAACGTTACGAATTTCTTCTTTATGATCGTTGTTTGTCGATTCATTGTGTGTTTTCATGTGATGGATATATATAACATTGGATAACTTGAAATTTTGTACTTTGAAGTTACTATTCTTCGCATTCTCCATGCTCATATTTAATCTATTTATAGAGCTTTATTTGTCAACTTTATTTTTTTATCATATAACTGATTTATTTCGTTGTTTAAATGCTCCGAGGCAGTATTGAATTCAGACACTTTTCTCCGGGAGGGACTTCAGTGGCTTCGGGGGGGGGCACTATAGAGTTCCGGGGGGAAATTATACTTTTTAACCATTGAAAACGCAAATTTTCAAATTTTCCGAGGGGGGCATTTAATTGCCCCAGGGGGGACATCCTCCGGCCCACCCCCTGAATTCAACATTGCTCAGATGTACAGACGTATAGACTGTATCAAAACTGACTGTAAGTAATATTTTTGATATAGCACTTTATTTCATTATGCACGAGATCTAGGGATTTTTCATTGCCAATTTTCAATTAATTTTTTTTCTAAAAATATTTGCATCATTATAAGTCTTGAGAGTGTCACCATCTGAGTGATAAAAAATGTCGATCTCAATAAATATATTTATTTGCCTTGCATATGTATTTTTATCACATTTAGAAAGTTCTAACTGTGTTCGATGATTTTAAGTGATTTTCATATGTAATTTTATTACATTAATCTATTATAAGGATTTTCAGAACTGAGGAATTTATATCTAAAAATAATTATTAAGTCAAATAATTATTAAGACTGTAATATTTGGAAAAAAGAAAAATATAAAGAAAAGAAGTAAAATGTAATCAATTATGCTTTTTATGAAAAAAATTGGATTAAAAATAAAACTCTATGGAACTACTCATTCCTGATCTATCATAAAAATTATATATCCATTTTTAATTTTAAATTCTGGAGATAAACCATTGACGTAAAACAAAATTCTCTAGAATTTTATTCAAATGAAATTAGTAAAGAATTAATGTTAATAAGTTAAAGTAAAAGTTAAACAATTTTTTTTTTTTACCTCCTTCACAACAACGTAAAAAGAAGTTTTAAAAAGTTTAACTCTTGTTAATGATAATGATGCTGTAGCCTGAAAACTTTGTCTTATCGTCTTTTCTACTAACTAAAAATTCTTTCACGTTTTTGGATTTAGAAGTCACAATTAATTAACTGGAGGGATATGATTAATCAGTAACAGCAGACAAAGCATCCATAACTAACTGATAAACCTAACATGTTTGATTAATATTTAAAAAGAATGGAATTCGCATGGGAAAATTATGCTCGCTATGATGCTATTTTTGGCCTCTTACACTTGATAACTGTTTCCTTATCAGAAATAAGATTTTTTTTCTCCCAAAATATTTAAGAATAGAATTCTTTTATTAGAAACCTTCAAAAAGTGATTTCTAGAAGTTTAGTTTATATGTATTGGATTACGCACAATTTTTAAAACAGCGATCTATTGACTTATAATTTATTAAAAAATGTCATTATTTAGAATTTTGTAATCTAAAAATAGAACGTTTACATATTATAGAAAATTACGCAATTTTCTATCAAAATGATAAAAAATAATTGCAGTGAATTATGAGTGTTAAATGCTCATTAGAAAAATTTAACTCTTTTTCAGTACAATATAGAACATACTTTAAAAGTTTAATCCTCAAAAAAGAAATTACTTTGTTTTAACAGGAAACTTTTATCGTTCAATCAGATCATTCTGATTTATAACTAAAATGACTTTCATGTTTTTTAATACTTTCTGCACAATTAAATTAAACTACTTACAGAAAAATATTAATCAATAACAGAAAATTTCCCAGATTTGATAAGATAAACTTACTTGGTCAAGGTTGCAATAGGATTTCAAATTTAATCATAATATTCAAATACTCTTTAAAATATAATTTATTTTAGAGTTTTAGCATTGCAATAACTTCAAAAACCACCGTCAAAAAACAAAATAATCAATTAACTTAATATTTAGGGAGATATGGGCGTTTGAGTGTAGCTCCGAACAGACTCGGTACCCGGGCTCGGTTCTTCGAGAGGGACTTGGTTTACTAATAATACTAATAATACTAATAACAATAATAATAATAAAGTAGATTTGCCCTTTTTTACACTAAAATTTTAAATTAAAACAAACATTGGAATTGAAAACTCACAATTTCTTTGAAAATTTTTACGAAACGGGACCAAAAATCCCTTAATTCTGTGTATATTTAAAATACTTAAAAATTCATTTGATATCAAGAAAATTTTGAAATAGTTCCCTGTTTTAATGATTCAGATTATTTCAGACGCACGAACAGAAATTGTGTGGAAAGTTGTGTAAGGTCACTAATTACGATTTTGCATTTTATTTCTCTCATAATTTTAAATTTTTTAATTCAAAAAAAGTTGACGAATTCATTAAAATTAAATTATATTTTCAATATATTTAATTTTTATTTAAATTCTTTAGATGAAAAAGCGTTATCAATGCATCATAAACTGTGATGCTGTAAAAAAAGAAGAAGAAATTTTTAATAAAATAGTACATACACAAGGAACTTTCGAAAAAATTCATTTTTTAACAATGCCTCTTTATAACGAAATCTCAGCCTGTTTATAATGTCCACTATAAACGGAAAAAATATAATTCAGCCCCTCAAAACATTATGCAGTTACATCTTCTAACTCAACTGATATAAAACGGATTTTTTCACTGGTTGTTAGCGTTTCTGTCTAAACAGGAGTTATTGTTATCATATTTTTAGTGGGTGGCCTGTATTGGAATTATTGACGGGTACAATGGTTTTTGTGTACATTTCTGCAAGTAACAGATGTTTCAGCAATGTCCATTTAAAACACTCTTTCCATAGCTACTAACTTTTACTTTCTCTTCTGACAACCGAAACTTAATAGTATATTTTACTTTTTTAATAAAAAAATCTACTATTAAATAAGGTAAAAATTTCATGAATCGAAAAGTGTCAAAGTTGAAAGAAATGCGTTTGGCATGACTGTGCTGATTTATGTAAAAAAAGAAGGGTTATTTTTGAAGGTTTAATAGCCTTTTTGTTTATGAAGAAAATTTATTTCTTCACAGAATATATTATTGTTAAAACAAATGCAAAAGTATTTGAAAAAAAAATTTTTTTAGAAAAGAAACTTTTAACAGATTACATTTCATATTACAATTATTATGGTGAGTAATTATTTTTTTCTTTGCCAGCTTTTAAGTGTAGCAAATATTTTGTAATATTTGCAGATTTTACCTGTTTAAAAACAAAACACATCGAGTATTGAGAAAAATTCATTATATCATTAGAAATAGCTTCAGATACAGAATAATAATTGAAAATACGGTTAAAGAAATTTTAAAATATCTTAAGTTCTTTTTTCAAAAACATAGCTTCTAATTTCGTTATTTCTTTAAACTCTATTTTATTATAATTTACTAAATATATATAATTTTAGATTTGTAAAAGCAAGACTAGTGTGTATGTATATATTAAAAATTTATTTTGAGTAACACTGGGAAATACATGACACATTTATTGAACGTATGTCAAAATTTTATTATTTCAGTTATTTCAGAAATATTTATTAGTGGGTCTATAAGCTGAAAATATTCATCGTCTTAGACGCACCTTTGTAGGATTTCGTCAGTTCACAGATTACGTATCAGATATATTTTTCTTCCTTAAAAAAATTTAGTACTTTTAATTAACTATTTTTTAAATTTCATAAAGAAAAAAAAATATAAAATTACATACATTTCTGTACAATTTAATTATATAATTGAAGTAACCAATAACGAAAGTTAACAATATAAGTTAAATTTTAATCAACAATTTTACTATTCTTTCGGCGCATTTTTACAGTTTATCTTTCACAAACTACAATGATATCTTCGTTCTTTTTTTAAATAGGAAACTTAATGTCACTTTTCCTAAAAATCCTTATCTTTAGACTTAATTAATAGAAGCGGTATAATTATTCAATGACAGAAGATAAAATATTTTCTAGTTTCTCGAACAAACCAAATTTGCTTGATTAATATGTGAAACGACGTAAACAATTTTAGAAAAAATAAATGTGTTTGCCTCATTAACTATTTTATGCACTGAGGTTTTACAGTAGTTATTTCACTAACAGATGAACATTAGATAATCTATTTTCTTCAGAAAAAATGTTCTTCCCTTTAAAAGTGAAAACATATTATCATTTTTTTTATTAGTAACTAAATGTATCGCAAATATACGATTCGATAAAGAAAATATTTTTCCATACATATTAATATTATTTAAACATTTATTTTAAAATATTGCATAACATAACATAAAACGAAAGTTTCATCAAATTTCTTAACATAAAATTTACCCAATTTAGTTTAGTTAAAATACCACAAAAAATTAATAACATAAATTAAATTCTTAGTCAGACAGCAAACATACATACATACAATTTTAAATTTGGGTCTCACAGTTGACAATGATAATTTTTATTGGTAGAAAAGTTTGAGTGGCTCCTAAACTTTCTGTTTTAAGATGTTATAGTATGGTTTCTTTTTTAGTACGCAATACAGGAATAACTGAAAGGTTATTCCTGTTTTTGGGTTTTGATGTTACAAATCATCAATTGATATGATCCACTTTTGAAGACTTTCCTGTCAACATATTGTTACGAATTTTGTAAATACAGCTCATATTCAAAATATTAGAATAATTGAGAAAAAGTAATAAAAAAAAATTATTTGTCATTTATTTATTTTTTATACTAAGTAAATGTAATTAAATTTCTTATAAATTAAATCTGGAATGTTTAGATAAGATTTTAACATTTATAAAATATAAAATACAGCACAATAAATTAGGTATACAGCTTCCTTAAACACACCAGAATATTAGAATAAAATTTAGATTGGTTCAAAATATTAGAATATTTTATTTTACGCAACAATATTACCTTATGAATATGAAGTAAATGGTAGTTAATATTTTGTAGCATCCCCTTTAGCTTTCATAACAGCGTACAATCGATCTTGCATACTATATACAAGGTGTTTACAAACATTTCTATCAATATTAGCCCAAATAGACTTTATACGTGCCACTAACTCAGTTTTACTTGAAGGAGGATTTTCTTGAAGTTTTTTCTTCATTATACACCATAAGTTTTCGATGGGATTAAGATCTGGTGAATTTGGTGGCCAAGGAAGTACCTTAATGTTGCGTTGGCGGAACCAATTCTTAGTTGACACCGAGGTATGCGGGGACGCTAAATCTTGTTGAAAGATGAAATCATCTTCAAATAAATCTTCTGATGATGGAATCATGTAATATTCTAAAATTTCTTGATATATCAGAGAGTTAACCTTTTCGTAGACGATGCATAACTTTCCAGGTCCTTCTGCACTCATACAACCCCAAACCATGACACTAGCAGCAAATTTTACGGAACGTTTAAGGCATTCTTTATCAAATGCTTCTTGCTTCATTCTCCAAACTCGAATACCTTGATTACCATATGAAACACAAAACATGCTTTCATCACTAAATAATATATTTTTCCAATCTTCATTGCTCCATAAACGTCTTGATTTACACCAATTCAATCTTATACGCTTTTGTCTTGCAGTCATGAGAGGTTTTGTTTTCGGTACACGAGATTCAAATTTAAATTTATGGAGACGTCTTAATGTTGTCGATGTAGAAACTTCAACTCCTTCTTCTTTCCATTTTCGGTGCAAGAATCGCACACTTTTAAAATGGTTTTTCTTAACTATACGCTTCAGTTTCCTATCATCTCTAGCAGATGTTTTTGGTTTTCGGCCACTATTTCGGCGATTATTTTTTAATTTTCCAATTTTTGAATATTGTGTTAGTATTTTACTAACGCTCGATTGCGAACAATGTAAATAATTCGCTATAAAACATTGATTTTTACCGTGCCGATACAAATCAACCATACGAAGTTTAGTAGATTCAGGAATATCACTCACACGGCCCATTTTAAGACGAAAAAGAAACAAACTGCAAAAAAGAATACTGATTTTAAATAAAATAGTCTGAATTTAATCAATGATGCCACCAGTTAAGAATTGGTAATAATTAAAGGAGAATTAATGTGAAATATTCTAATATTTTGAACCACTTGAATAAATATTCTAATATTTTGACTTTTCGAAAAAAAATTTTTTTGCAATTAATCTTTTCAAAAATGATATTAAATTTAAGATAACAAGTAAGTTTAATCAACAATAAGTTCTTAATAAAAATATCGTTTGCATATTTTCATTAAAAGACATTAAATTACCAAACGATATTTTCAATTTCTAAAAAAAAGGTAATTATTCTAATATTTTGAATATGAGCTGTAGTTAGTGTTTGTACTGTAAAATAATGTAAATAATCTTATTAAGCTCCATTTCTTTACTAATATTAGTTTTTGTTACATTGTCTCTGTTATCAAGCAAACTTGTCTATTATTTTCAGTGTATGTCTATGGCAGCTTTGCGAAATATTTGAGATATCGCCAAGTTGGCGTCACTTTTGGCGACTAATTTTGGTCGCCAAATTTGGCGATATATCGCCAAGTTGGCGACAAACTTGGCGATTGTTGGCGATGGTAACCTTTCCCTATTTATGGTAACCCCCCTTAGGTCTACTGATACATTGTTTGTTGTTCCGTGGTTTTCCAGGTTTTTCTAGAAATTTCTAGCACATGCTACGAGACTATATATAAGGAGAGCGATACGAGCTGTTGTTGTTATTATTTACCAGTCAGTCATTGAGTGAGCTACTAGAGATTGTCCAAGCAAGTTTGCTTGATGTATTGAGTTTTATCTACGTTGTTTTGAATGTGATATAGTGTTGAGACATTGTATAAAGAGTCTCTGCGACCTATATTTGTACTTGTTCGATAGATTTAAACAGTTATTTTGGAATATCTTGTAATATTTGTGAGTTTCGAAGACTCTGTTGTTCTGAAGATCTGTAAATAAATTATTTTGTACTTTTCTAAGAGAAAAGAGTTTGACGTTGTCTAACCATAAGATCGAAAGAACCCTATATACGCTGCAAAATTTGGTGTCAGGAGTCGGGATCTTATGGCGAAAACAAGAACAATGGATGGTCAACTGAAAGAACTGTTAGAAGCTATTAATGGAATAAAGGCAGAATTGACGAAAGGCCAAGAAGAGTTGGCGGAAAAAATGAATAAAGGCCAAGAAGAGTTGGCGGAAAAAATGAATAAAGGCCAAGAAGAGTTGTCGGAAAAGATGAACAAATGCCAAGAAGATGTGACTGAAAAGATTAATAAAGGCCAAGAAGAAATGAAGAAAACTTTAGAAGAAAAGTTCTCGTCGGTAGAGAGAAGAATAGGCTCGGTAGAAGAGAAAATAGAGGAAGTAGAAGAGAAAATTCAGAATGAAGTTAGTAATGTTGAACAGAAAATGGAACGGAAAATGGCGGAAGTAGAAGAGAAAATTCAGAATGAAGTTTGTAACGTTGAAGAGAAAATCAGTAACGTTGAAGAGAAAATCAGTAACGTTGAAGAGAAAATACTAGGTGAAGTAGATGAAAAGCTAAATAAAAAAGTATAAGATCTTGAGAAGAAACTTTCAGCGTCTAGTGGTAATTATGAAGAATTTAGGAATCCGCCTGCTTCTCCTGTGCACATTAAGCTGTCGACATACGATGGAAAGAGTTCCTGGCAAGTTTACAAGACCCAATTCACCATTGTAGCTGAAGCGAACAAATGGAGTGACGAGGTGAAAGCTTGTCAACTGGCAGCATCTTTAAGAGGAGAAGCCGCCGACGTGCTGCAGACATTGCCCGATATGACGCAACTCAATTTTGAGACTCTAAGTTGTGCACTTGAAATGAGATTCGGCGAAAAATTCTTCAAGGATTATACGAGAATACAAATGAAGAGCCGCCATCAAAAATCGAGTGAAACCCTTCAAGAGTTTGCCTCGGAAATTGAACGGCTTGCAAATTTAGCCTTCATCGACTGTCCAACAAATGTACGGGAAATGCTCTCACTGCAATATTTCGTAGACGGAATAAAAGATCCAGAAGTGCAGAGAGCGGTACGAATGGCAGATGTACAGGATTTAAAAGCTGCATTACTATATGCCTTAAAGTTGGAAGCAGCTACACAAGCCAGCCGAAGAGATCGTCATTCAGTCCGAGGGTCAACGGTGAACAAAAGCTCAGACACTGAGAGCGACGTCTTAAAAGAAATTAGGAAAATAAATCAAGAGCTGGAAGCTTTAAAATATGGAAGAACAAGCTCAAGAAGACAGAATCTCAGGTGCTGGGGATGCGGTGATACAGGACATCTCCGAAGAAACTGCCCCAAAGTCCACGAACGTGAGATGAATTCAAGACCAGAGAATAAAAAGCCCCACCTGAAGATCCTTCAAATATCGAAAATGAGTGGCGGCGATAATGAATTATATGTGATAGGCTTTATTAACGGAATTCAGTGCCGTATGATTGTCGATACAGGAGCCAATGTTACAATAATAAGAGAAGATTTGGCTCGAAAATTGAAATGTAAACTCATCTGGAATCCTCCATGCGTTACCCTGCAAACTGTGACCGGCGACAAAATAGGCATATATGGAAAGGCAAATTTAACTATCAACTTTGGAGGAACGAAATATTACCATACGGCATATGTGGCTGACATAACAGATCCTTGCTTAATCGGACTAGATTTTCTGAAGAAGTTTGACTTCAGACTTGATTTCAAAAATAACAAAATGATCTCAAAATTTGAAGAAATAAGTCTTTTTGGATTAAATAACGAAATTGAATGTAAACAAATAGTAATAGCCAAAGAAGACATTAATCTAGATGCAAGAACAGAATGTTTGGTTCCTGCTGTAATTAAAAATAAAACTAATTATCGATTTGGCCATATAGATTATCCAGAAGACAATAGTACACAAGCAGGATTATTGGTGGCTTCTTCTGTGGTAGACCTCTCGAAAAAGACCATTCCAGTCAGAATTGCTAACATCAGTGATAAGACGAGGACTATCAAGAAAGGAGAGGTGATAGCGTCATGTGCTCCTGTGACGTGCATAAGTCAAAATTCCAGTCACTCTGAGAAATCTTCAGATAATTTAGTCAAGGATTTGTTACAAAATACAGACTTAAATCCAAAACAGTTGGAAGCTGCGGAAAATTTAATTAGAGAATTCCAAAGTTTATTTTCCCAAACATCTGAAGACTTTGGACGAACTAAAATGGCACAACACCGAATTGACACGGGAGACCACTCTCCTATTAAACAGCACCCTAGACGATTACCTTTTGCCAAGCAAGAAGAGGTGCAGAATTTAATTAAAGATATGGAAGAAAATGACGTCATCGAACCATCAACAAGTCCATGGGCGTCTCCCATTGTATTAGTAAGAAAGAAGGATGGTTCTACAAGATTTTGTGTAGACTACCGCCGACTGAATGACGTCACCAAAAAGGATAGTTACCCTCTGCCAAGGATTGACGACACTCTTGACACACTTGCGGGCAACACTTGGTTCTCGACTTTAGACTTGAAGAGTGGTTACTGGCAGGTAGAGATCCATCCGGACGACCGCGAGAAGACTGCCTTTACAACGGGACAAGGATTATGGCAGTTCAAGGTAATGCCTTTTGGTCTATGTAACGCACCTGCAACTTTCGAACGGCTTATGGAAACGGTTCTCCGGGGGCTGTCGTATGAAGCATGTCTTGTTTATTTAGATGACATCATAATCATAGGAAAATCTTTTGATGAACATCTGAACAACCTCAGGCGGGTGCTACAAAAATTAAAGGAAGCTAATTTGAAGTTAAGCCCTTCGAAGTGCAGTTTGTTTCGTAATGAAGTCGCCTACCTTGGACACATCATTTCGGCGGAAGGAGTTAGGACTGATCCGGAGAAGATATCGGCCGTGAAAAATTGGAATCGTCCAGCAGATGTTCACCAGCTTCGAAGTTTTCTAGGATTATGCACCTATTACAGAAAATTCGTCAAAGGCTTCTCGATGATTGCAAGACCACTTCATAAATTAACAGAAGCCAATCAAAAATTTATGTGGACACAGGAATGTGACGCTGCTTTCGAAAAGCTTAAGGAGGCCTTGACATCCACGCCAATTCTGTCGTATCCTCAAATCGATAAACAGTTTATACTTGATACGGATGCAAGCAACGAAAGCATTGGCGCTGTACTGTCCCAGGAAATCGACGGCCAGGAGCGTGTTATCGCCTATTTCAGCAAGTGCTTGTCAAAGGCCGAGCGAAACTACTGCGTAACAAGAAAAGAGCTTCTTGCTGTAGTGAAAGCCATAGACCACTTTCATCACTATCTTTACGGTCGAAAGTTCCTGATCCGAACTGATCATGCTTCTCTAACTTGGCTATTGAATTTTAAGAACCCTGAAGGCCAAATAGCCAGGTGGATACAAAAGCTTCAAGAGTACGATATGGAGATACGCCATCGAAAAGGCTCATTACATGGAAATGCAGATGCTCTCTCAAGAAGACCCTGCTCAGAGAATTGTAGATACTGCGACCGGGCTGAGAAGAAATTTAATGTCAAAGGTCCTATAGTAAGACAAGTTACAACTGGGTCTACATCATCGCAAGATCCGTGGAGTGACGAGAGCCTGCGTAAAGATCAACTTGCTGATCCTGAAATTAAGCCAATTCTAGAGCTGAAAGAGGAGTCCAACAGGAAGCCCAGCTGGCAAGACATGGCCCATTACCATCCTACGACTAAACGTTATTGGGCTCTCTGGGATTCCTTACATTTGAAGAACGGCATCTTGTACCGAAAATGGGAGTCTGACGATGGAAAGACATGTAGATGGCAACTACTACTCCCTAAGTCGAGAATTTCTATGGTCCTTCAAGAACTGCATGGTAGTCCCACAGGAGGTCATTTTGGTGTAATGAAGACCCTGCAAAAGGTTCGAGAGCGTTTCTACTGGAATAATGTTCGCAGTGACGTGGAGAAGTGGTGTCGAGCTTGTGACACCTGTGTAGCACGTAAAGGTCCTAAGAGGCGCACCCGTGGACGATTGCAACGTTATAATGTAGGAGCTCCTTTCGAACGAATTGCCTTAGACATCCTGGGTCCACTTCCTAGAACATCTGATGGCAATAAGTACATCCTCGTTGTCATGGACTACTTCACTAAGTGGCCTGAAGCCTATGCCATTCCTAATCAAGAGGCGGTAACCGTAGCAGACATACTGATTCAACACTGGGTTTCCAGATACGGAGTTCCTCTTCAAATCCATTCCGATCAAGGAAGAAATTTTGATTCGGCTGTGTTCAAGGAAATGTGTGAACTACTCGGCATGGACAAAACCCGAACAACACCTCTACACCCTCAATCGGACGGCATGGTAGAGCGGTTCAATCGTACCATCCTAAATAGCCTCTCTCTCCTGGTGTCTAGAGACCAACAGGACTGGGACAAGAAATTGCCTCTTTTCCTGCTTGCTTACAGGAGTGCCACTCATGAGGCCACTGGTTACTCCCCTTCTCAAATGCTCTTTGGTCGTGATCTTCGTCTACCTGCGGATCTTTTGTTTGGCCGTCCTCCTGATGCTCCTTCATCGCCTGAGGAATATGTCGATGAACTCCAGGCGCGGATTGAGGAGATTCATTGTCTAGCGAGGAACCGAATTGGACTGGCGTCAGAAAAGATGAAGACACGGTACGACACAAAGGCAACAGGACATGAGTTCAACGAAGGTGACAAAGTTTGGTTGTGGAATCCGATACGTCGTAAGGGACTGTCGCCAAAATTACAAAGAAACTGGGACGGTCCTTACACAGTCGTCAACAGGCTGAATGACGTCGTTGTACGCATACAAAAATCGCCACACGCCAAACCGAAGGTCGTACACTATAACCGGCTAGCCCCTTATTTTGGCCAAAGTGATTAGAAATTCGAAACTTGAATTTCAGACCATGGTCATGAAAGTCACTTTTTGCAAATATGTAAATAGTAATTAGTTCTTATTTATGTAAATTTTATTATTATTGTTATTATTTATTTATTTATTTATTTATTTGTTTATTTATTTTAAGTGTTTTCCTCTAACTCAAGGATTGCACTGCCCGGGACGTGCAGTCTTTGAGGAGGGGGTAGTGTTACGAATTTTGTAAATAGTTAGTGTTTGTACTGTAAAATAATGTAAATAATCTTATTAAGCTCCATTTCTTTACTAATATTAGTTTTTGTTACATTGTCTCTGTTATCAAGCAAACTTGTCTATTATTTTCAGTGTATGTCTATGGCAGCTTTGCGAAATATTTGAGATATCGCCAAGTTGGCGTCACTTTTGGCGACTAATTTTGGTCGCCAAATTTGGCGATATATCGCCAAGTTGGCGACAAACTTGGCGATTGTTGGCGATGGTAACCCTTCCCTATTTATGGTAACCCCCCTTAGGTCTACTGATACATTGTTTGTTGTTCCGTGGTTTTCCAGGTTTTTCTAGAAATTTCTAGCACATGCTACGAGACTATATATAAGGAGAGCGATACGAGCTGTTGTTGTTATTATTTACCAGTCAGTCATTGAGTGAGCTACTAGAGATTGTCCAAGCAAGTTTGCTTGATGTATTGAGTTTTATCTACGTTGTTTTGAATGTGATATAGTGTTGAGACATTGTATAAAGAGTCTCTGCGACCTATATTTGTACTTGTTCGATAGATTTAAACAGTTATTTTGGAATATCTTGTAATATTTGTGAGTTTCGAAGACTCTGTTGTTCTGAAGATCTGTAAATAAATTATTTTGTACTTTTCTAAGAGAAAAGAGTTTGACGTTGTCTAACCATAAGATCGAAAGAACCCTATATACGCTGCAACAATATTTTTAGGATTCGTATTCCCTATTGAGTCATTCCATACAAAATGAACAAATTAGCTGTGGCAGCCATGTCAGAGATATGAATGAAAATTGGGATATAAGTACAACATGTTTATTTATGAGTAAATGCAAAATAATAGATTTCAGGACAGTTTATTTCAGTAAGTATACTCACGTTAAAAGTTCATACAAAATCGAGTTTTATCTACATGCTTGAAATTTCAATCTTGATTATTAGCTTTAAGAATGAAAAGACTATATCCTAAATTATTTTCAGGTAAGAATGGATAATAAGTAAAAGACTGGCGTAATTTAGGATTCGATTTTTTATTCCTTAATAAAAAAATAAATAAATAAATAAGTAAAAAATTCAAGGATAAAATTCAATATTTCTATTATTAATAAAAAATTAAAGACATCTGTTATAAGTGCCAAATTATTTGACGTTATAGATAAAAGTACGTATTTTAAATGCAAAAAATTTCATGTATGCCTTTTTGAGTCCTTAATGCTAAAAAAAAAATAAGGAAAAACTTGACGGGAAAAGGCAATATTTTTATTGCATTTTTACCCAAGAAGGAAAACTTTTATATCTTTTCAAATTATTTGATATTATAGATAAAAGTGTCTATTTTAAATATTCAAACGTTACTTCTCGCCTTTTTTTCTTTTCTTTTCTTTTTCCTTTTTTTCTACAGGCTTATATTAAAAGTGATGAGAATTGAAGAATTAATTATCTAGTAATATCAAAATCTTATAGATGGCAGCACTTTTTTTCCCTTGAAATCGTGCTATATTTTTGAAAAGCGCGCAAATTTAAAGAGAAGTTTTGCGTGGAATGTAACAAAATTACTTTTTTGAACACATTTTTTTAAATTGTTAGAAATAAAAAGGTACTATTGAAATTTTTCTAGCATATTATGGACTTATTAATCTTTATGTCTGTGCAATATTGTTCATGCCGGACCTGTCCTTTATTTATTATTTGAACATAAATAAGAGGAAAAAATATGATTTTGTAATTTTTTTTTTTTTAAGTTTCTAAGTTTTTTTTGAAGATGAAGGAATTAAATGATAATTATCAAACTTGGGGAATTCAATCTTCATATATAATACTGTATGATGCATTAATTTCACACTTGTTTTATTATTTTTAAAATTTTTTATAACGTTTCGAATTTTCTTAAAATTACACAAATTTTCAATTTTAACAACCGATTTAAAATTAATTACGTTGTTACCAGATTGCTATTGTTAAATAAATAAAAAGATAATTGTTCACAGGTTATAAAATTGCAAGCCAAATTCATTTATGTTAAATATTTTTCAAGATACAGAGCTTTAAACTTGCAACATTGGACGATTGCACACATGTCGTTCTACATCAACCGTTTTTTAAATGTCAAAAACTGCTAAAATAATTTATTTTTTGTCAAGATATTTTGCAGAGCTCTATTTGAATATGAATGGAACATGTGTATCAAATTTTATTAAAATCAGTTACCATGGGGCCACGACTTTTTTTAAATTTTATCTCATTTTACGTGGAATGACCCTATTATGAAAAAGTAGTATTTGCCTCAGCTAATGACAGGATTTTGCAATTTAACAAGACGAAGGTAAATATGAAATAGTGTTATTAAATTAAAACAATTCGAATATTATTTTTTACATCTTAGCCAGACAGTGACACTGCAAAAGCAATAGTAATTCCTTTTGAGATTTATTTGTAACTATCTGATATTACAAATAATTTTCTATGTTACAATCATTTTCTGCACGAAGCCTAAATATTCTATTTAGTGTCTACCCAAGAATGACGTCATGGAACCTCACTGTTCCGAAAGGCAATACTTTCTTCCATGCAAAACATAGAATGCGAAACACATTCAAAAATAAATGCCGAAATATGCCGTTAGGTATTCATAATAGAACAAAGGAAAGAGTTGTATGTTAAAGAATGCCAAGAAATTATTTTCGGAACAAATGGGTGAATTGTAAGGAAATGATTAATCCCCGACAGGAGAGAATTCATTTTTCTGTTCGTTGATAAGCTAAGCTTATTCTATAATTATTTAAAAAGTGCTACATTCATTGTAAAAAGTCATGTTAACTTTTGTGGGATTTTTATGCACCGGTGTTTGATAAAAGTTCCCTAACAGATGAACAAAAGATAAGGTATTTATTCATTTAATTCATTCTTTATTCTTTTCTTTGAGAGCAATAGTTCTCTAATCTTACTAAATATTAAATGTGCATCGAATGATATAAAAAATATTTATAGTATAATTATAAACTAGTCAGATGTTCGAATTTCAAAGCTTTCAGCTATATTATTTTCTCATTAATATTTTCTGAAAAACGCAGCATAGCAGTACTTCCGGCTCGGTGGTATTGAATAAAATCTAGTCAGTAACAAATTATGTCAACTTATAACTGAATTTGAAGTTTGATGAAAATCAGTGCATTAATTTTTGAGATAGTACTATTGCAAAATCTTAAAAAAAATCTGCATAACAGTGCCATACGCTGAGTGACGTACACCAAAAAATAATGAAGATTTTTTTTTTCAGGTACTAGCTGAATCTGAAGTTTGTGAAAATCTATGCATTAGTTCTTGAGATTTTCTTTATTGTAAGATCTTTAAAAAATCTGCATAACAGTTGTAGCAATACATACCTCCGATACTTCTTTGTTATTTCGCCCCAACTGTCGCCATCATTACCACGTATATCCAATAAAGTTACTTTTGTTAGTATAAAAGACACTTCTGCACTTCGGAGGAATCCATGTTTTTAGCCCATCTTTTAAAAATATCTAAACCTGAAATAAAGGTTTTTATTATATTATGCATTAAAACGAAAAAACAAATTGCTAATTTTCCACAAATTGTAGTAATACATACCTCCAATGTTTCTTTGTTTTTTCGCACCAGATGACGTCGTCCTTACCACGCTCATCCAATAAATTTCCTTCTGTTAATCTACAAGATACCTGTTGTACTTCGAAGAGATGCATATTTTTAACTCATCTTTTAAAAATATCCATACCTGAAATAAAAGTTTTTATTATATTATGCATCAAAACGAAAAAACAAATTGCTTTTTTTCCACAAATTGTAGTAATACATACCTCCGATGTTTCTTTGTTTTTTTCGCACCAGCTGTCGTCATCTTTAAGAAGCTCATCCAATAAAGTTTCCTTCTGTTACTGTACAAGATACCTGTTGTACTTCAAAGAGATGCATATTTTTAACTCATCTTTTAAAAATATCCATACCTGAAATAAAAGATTTATTATATTATGCATCAAAACGAAAAAACAAATTGCTTTTTTTCCACAAATTGTAGTAATATATACCTCCGATGTTTTTTTTTTCGCACCAGCTGTCGTCATCCTTACCAAGCTCATCCAACAAAGTTTCCTTCTGTTAGTGTAAGATACACCTTACTTCGGAGAGATGCATATTTTAGCCCATTTTTTAAAAACATCCATACCTAAAATAAAAGATTTTATTATATTATGCATTAAAACGAAAAAATAAATTGCTAATTTTCCAGAAATTGTAGTAATACATAACTACGATATTTCTTCGTTTTTTCGCCCCAACTGTCGTTATCATTACCATGCTCATCCAATAAAGTTTCCTTCTTTTAGTATACAAGATACCTCTGTACTTCGGAGAGATACATATTTTTAGCTCATCTTAAGATATCCATACGTTTTCAAAAGTTTTTATTACATTATGCATCGAAATGAGAAAAAAAAATGCACATAAAACCCAACTAATTTTCCATAAAATGCAATAGTACATACCTTCGATATTTCTCCGTTTTTTCGCTACAGCTGTCGTCATCATTATCACACACTTATCCAATAAATTTTACTTCTGTTAGTGTACAAGATATTTCTGCGGATTAATTTTCTACGAATTGTATGATTCATAGATACATTCAATACTTTTTTCTTTCTTTCATACAACATCCATCATTACATACACTGTAAAAAAAATCCCTTAAATTCAAAACTGCTTTTTTTTACAGTGCAAATAATTGTAAATTCGAAAAAAAAAATTTAAATATTTTTGTCATTTTGTTTCAAAATATAAACTTTAGATTTTGTAAATTTGATGAGGATGGATTAAAAAAAACTTCTAATAAGAATAAAATGAATACTTGAAACTTCACAATTGTATTGTTAGATTTTACATTATTGCAAAATTAACATTATACTCGTAAACAGTACAATTTTATAAGGAGCAATTATTAAAAATGTAATCCATTGTTGCTGCACTTTGTTGCGAAAAACGGTTTTTAGGAATTATTTTAGAGGGAGAAATTTCCAGGTATTATGTGGTGTCATACTGTTGCGAAAAACTCGAGTTTTACAATTTGAGTCGGAAACTGTGTAAGGTTGACGATGAAGGAAAAAGAGACATTTATTCCTGATGATGGCGCATGAAGTGCTGTATTTGTAAGTAACTGGCTTCACAAAAGTCTCAAGTATGGAAAATAGCAGACAAATCTAATAACGTGTGAAACAGGACGATTTTATAACTTTTTTGACCATGTCTTGCACATGATAAATGCCATTTTTCCTCTAAACTTGGCAAACAGGAATCTAAAAATAATCAAATAAATATATAAAAATAAAACTAAAAAAAGCTTGTACGGAATATTTTATTAACGCATAAAAAATGATTTAAATTAATATATGCTTTTTTAGTTTTAAATTACCACTCTATGCTCAGTACTGCATACTTACGTAGACCTTTTATTTTCACAAATAGATACAAACAGATATCTTACGTATTTACATCAATATAATAACATTATATTTTTCTAGTATACATATGTATTTTAACAATATTTTTGATGTAGCAATCTGTATTTCAACAAATGAAACCTAATAGTTATTAATCAAAATCTTGCATTATCCTACTTTATTTTAAACATCATAAACCAGTTAGGTTTATGAACAACACATAAAAAAGTAAAATATTTTCCTTGCTTTTATTATAATGATATAATAATTATCTTTTCTCATGAAAAGAAAACTTTTGTCACGAATAATACGACCATTTTACGGAGATTGAAAACAAGAAGAAAATTTATTATTTAAGAGCTTACCCTGGTTATATTGATATTGGCAAACTAATATTAGACCAATAAAGGCATTCTCTACATATTTCTCTTTCATATTTAAAATTTTTTTATGATTTTTTTTATATACATTTAATATCTGAGGTCGATTTCTAACGCTGAATTTTTCTACTTTTGGACTTTTGTTCCAGCTTCCCCTTAGGAAAAAAAGGCATAGAATTACCATAAAAAAAACACCATAAGTGCAATCATATGGATTTTTGCCTATGGTAAAAGTGATTCTATGGAAAACCATATAATCGTTAAGTGTATGGTAATTCTTATGAAAAACCATATAAACGTTAAGTGTATGGTAATTCTTTATGGTACTATATATTAAAAAATAATAACGATATCAACTTTGGTGGCGCCATCTTTTAGGAACACGGGAAACTAAGCTTACTAATGCACTTCGACCTTGGGAAGCAGTGGGATTTGATCCACGGACGGTAGGGATGGGAGACGAGCGTCCTAACCATTCGGCCATGCGGGGTGATGAGCTGTGCTTATAAAACGTTATATGAATAAAGCGTTTCTGTAAATCATCATTATTTGTCGTTCTAAGTTAATGGTTGACAAAAGAAGGTAGTTTTAAAGGGTTTTTTTTATAAATTGTTTTATAGACATGTATTTATAAGTTAATTTATTATTTTAATGAATGGAGTAAATATCGTAGCAAATATTATTTAGTTATAAAATCCAATTAATTAAAGTAAACACTATTTTCTGTTTATTAAAATTAATTTAAAAAAAAAATAGATAGTCGATAAGAAATAATATTTAATAAGAATAAGAAATCATTTGATAACTTAGTATATAATATATTTTTAATGATTATATTAATGTATTATATTAATTCCTTACTTACGAGCATTTTTTAATTTTAAAGTAAAAATAAAATAAAATAAAATAAAATAAAATAAAATATTACTATTTTTTAGATAATTTTTACGGAAATTTTGAATCTTTCTTTTAAATTTTAATACCAAAAAGATTAATAGATATATTCAATATTTTTATACATTGTAAAATGATTTTTAATCTTTTCAATAATTATTAACGTTTAAATAAAATAAAATAAAAACTTTGTTGTTGCATATAAAATGAATATAAATTAATATAAAAACCAAAACTAAAAAAATACTACTATTGTGTGACTATTGTCTCTTCGAATAATAATAGAAAACATGATTTAAACATCATTATAAGCATAAGAAAAAAAAAATAAATAAAGAAATTTTTAATGCAGTTTTTTTTTAAGAATGTGTTTGTATTTACAGAAGTTTGTAATTTTGAAGTTTGTAATTACAAACTTCTTTAATCGCTGTTAGAATTTTATAAGAAATATGTCATCAAATATATATTTTTGTTAAATCATTTTATTTCTCCCATAGGATTTTTTATTTATAACGCATTGACTCTGCTCACATATATGAAATACCATAAGAACAAAATAATAACACTATTATTTCATATATTATCATAATTTGAGGTCGATAAAAATATCGGTACATTTTTTGATATTTTTATAGATCGTAAAATAATTTTTAATCTTTTTAATGATTTTTAACTTTTAAATAAAAATCCTTGTTGTTCCATATAAATTGACTTTAAAATTATCAAATAACGTGAATTAATTATGAACTTTTTTTTTTTTTTTACTATTAAATTTATTAATATTTAATTAACATATTATAATATATTATATTAATATATATGTATTAATATTTTGTTGTTAATATTTTTAAAAGATATTTCAAAAATTCTTTTGGTGATTCAAATAAGGTCCTTTTTAAAATAAATTCAAAAAGATTTTCTTTAAATAATTATAGGCTATTTTTGACAATTTGTTTATTTTGAGGGGGTCCGGGACACATTAAAAAATCTTTTATTGAATTAAAATTTCGCAATTTTTTGTGATATTAAACATGCCATTTTAAAACAAAATCACATGATAAAACTTCTCTATATTTTTTTTATTTTAAAATTTATTAAAAAAATGTGGAGGGAAATTAAAAATTATTGTAACTCAATGCAATAATTGTAGAATTTCAGTTTTTTAGCAATTAAATAAACAAAAACACCTACATTTTAATTTTGATTCAGCCTTTTCAAAAATATTAATAAAAAATTTATTTAAAGTAAAAGTTTGAAAAAAAAATACTTTCAAAAATGAATATTTTTTTCAAATTTGCTGAACCAAAATTAAAGTAAAGCAATTAAAAAAAGGCATGTTCTAATTTTATAGCATTTATGTTTAACGGTTCTTGAGTTATAACAATTTAAATGTGAGAAATTGTGAAAACCCATCATGAAGAAAAACGCATACAAGAAGTCTTATTGATGACAATCAATGTTTAAAAGCTAGATGCTGAAAACGAAAAAAAAAAATAATAATAATATTTCCTTTTCTAAATATGATTTTAAAAAAATGTCATTATAAGCATAAAAAATCAGATAAATTTTTAATGCAGTATTTTTTATGTGTGTCCCTGACTCCTTTAATCGCTGTTAGTATTTTATAGGAAATATGTCAATTATATATTTTTATTGAATAATTTATTTTTCTCAAGATTTTTTTTATTTTTAACGCATTTACACACTCATATATATGAATTATATAAGAATAAAATAATATGTTATTTTATATTATATTAATTTGAGATCAAGGGATTTTCATTAGACTGGTTATAAGTTAACATAAGTTGTTCCTAAATAGATTTTGGTTTAAACTATCTAACCGGTGGCGTTGCTATGATTCTATTTTTTAGAAGTGCATAAGACATACATAAAGATAGTAGAAAGTTTTGAGATGACCACAACCGAGTAATTTTATATTATAGTTACACAAAATCTAATATATTATAAACTTTCAAAAGGCATTAAGATTTTACCATACACCATGCTTTGAAATACTATACAATTTATGGTGCAAACAATTATGTATTATTTTACTATACATCACGCTATGGAACACCATTGAATGTATGGTAAATTTCATTTCCCTATAGTTTTACCATACACCTGGTTATGGAATACCATATCATGTATGGTGTATATCATTATCCTATAACTTTACCATACACATTTCTCTGGATACCATAAAATGTATGGTATATATCATTATCCTATAACTTTAACATAGACATTGCTCTGCAATACCATAGAGCGATGAATGTTTACCATATGAATACAATATGTTTACATATAATGACATAGTTTTTTTATGATTTTCCATATAAAACTATGTGTTTCCATAAAAAATCCTATGCCATTTTTTGCTAAGGGTCATCCCTATACACACTTTGAATTCCAGAAAAAAATTGTTTAGTTGGTTTCCAAAAATGAAACTGTTTTCAGAATGAAACTGCGACTGAAGTCAATAAGTAGAAGGGTTTATAGATATAAAATCGAAAATTACACTTTAGTCCCTGTGAAGTAGGTTTTTATAACAACAACTCTTGTTCATTCACTAAAATTTGGGAAAAACTTAATTTTGGCACTAAAAAGGCAGGTCCGATGAGCCTCCCCCCCAGAAATAAATAAATAAATATATTTCACCGTATTTTGGATGGGGAAAAGAAGGCATTTAATTAAGAGCTATGGATAAGGGGTGTTTTCATTTTTTAATGGGTCAGTTAGGTTTGGTTTATTTTGTGCCGGCCGATTATCTACTCAAGGGATATAGGCCCAGGAATGAAAGCCCTTCGTGGGGGTTTTTCTAAGGGAGTCTGACTCGTATTTACGCAAGGTTCGAAGAAAATCACGAAAAGTCCGAACGGTTAGGCCAACGGCCACGATTGAGTTCGAATCCAGCATCTGCCGTCTAACAGTCGAGAGGTCAGAAGGGTCAGTTAGGATATTGTTTATTTTGTATTTTTTAAATTCTGAACCAAATGACACAGTCATTAAGTCTATGCAAACATTTTTAACAAAAAAAATTTTTTAACCATTTTTTAGCTCACAGGCTATCATAGCCTGAGAGCTTATGTGCCCGTCCGTTCTGTATGTATGTTCGTATGTACGTAACGCGATAACTCATGATAAAAATATCGGATCCACTTGAAATTTTGTATATAGGTATATCCTGATAAGGCGCTTCCCTGATTAGTTTTTGGAGTTCATTCGATATGTATAACAGGGGGAACGGGGGGCTCATGCCCCTCCCCTTAATTGATTTAATGGGTTTTTGACATAAATGGGATTTTCATGCAGAATTAAGTTTTCGTTCAAAATTTAGATTAGGATCATTCTGATGAGGCGATTCCGTGACTGTTATTAGGTGCTCATTGAATAAGTATAAATAGGGGGAACAGGGGTTCTAATGCCCCCCCCCGTTAGTTGATATAAATGGGATTTTCATGCAGAATTAAGTTTTCGTTCAAAATTTAGATTAGGATCATTCTGATGAGGCGATTCCGTGACAGTTATTAGGTGTTCATTGAATAAGTATAAGTAGGGGGAACAGGGGTTCTAATGCCCCCCCCCCCGTTAGTTGATATAAATGGGATTTTCATGCAGAATTAAGTTTTCGTTCAAAATTTAGATTAGGATCATTCTGATGAGGCGATTTTGTGACTGTTATTAGGTGTTCATTGAATAAGTATAAATAGGGGGAACAGGGGTTCTAATGCCCCCCCCCGTTAGTTGATATAAATGGGATTTTCATGCAGAATTAAGTTTTCGTTCAAAATTTAGATTAGGATCATTCTGATGAGGCGATTCCGTGACTGTTATTAGGTGTTCATTGAATAAGTATAAATAGGGGGAACAGGGGTTCTAATGCCCCCCCCCTTAATTTATATAAATGGGTTTTTCAAGCAGAATTTTCAGATTTCGTTCAAATCTCTGAATAGTTTTGGAAGTTTAATGGTTAAGTATAAAAGAGGGGGATAACTCTTTTTAAATTATATAAATGCTAAATGGGTTTTTATTAAGAATTATCTAATTTGCTCTGAATTTTGGATATAGATTTTTTATATGATAAAGCATGTCTTTGATAGTATAGGAGGTTCAATGATTAAGTATAAAAAAAGAGGAAAGGGGAGAGCTGTTTCCCCTTCTTAATTTTTTTTCGAACGGAATTAACCCTTGAAAATATAAGGCTTTAATGTGCAATTAGTATTTGTAGCCTGTGAGCTCAATGCCATGAGTTTAACTGGGCAGTATTCTTTTTTATTTAAGGTTTCATTCATCGGACGAAACCCTATTCGTCTGAGTCCTCCGTCTGTCTGTTCTTCACAGAGTCCGTACTCACAAAATGTTTAAGCCAGAGACTTCAAATTTTGTGTATTAAAACTCAATACCTTATGTCACATGACAAATCATGCAATTCTCAAATAGTCTATTATTTTAATTAAATAAAGTTTTTCATTGTCATCTGTTCATTTCTGCAGTTTAAATTTTAAAAGTAAACCATAATTTCAACATTTTTAGTGCAGACTTCACATTTTAGAGGTAAAGCATATCACTAGTAAGCAGAAGGGTGTTAGTTTGAATCCCGATTTTAGAACTTGAAATTTTCATATTGAGATGGATTTAGTAGGAAGGAATTTTCTATATTTTGCCAAATGAAAGGTTTGTATTATTATTATTATTATTTTTTTTTTTTTACTGCAGGTTTATTGAATACAAAATCAAAAATTATACTCCCTTTTTTCAGCGCAATTTTTTTCATTTATTTTACGCTCAAAACATGTTATTTATATCATATTAATTAATCACAAACTTATTAAACCAATTCAAATTAGAAGTAATGAAAATCAAGATCATCTGAGTTTTCTTCATGGTCATCAAAGTTGTCAAGATAAATTTCGTTGGCACCGTAACTTCAACTTTTTAAATTTATAGCAATGTAAATCTATTTCAATCTATTTAATGTATTTCTGCAGAAAACTTTCCATAACTTTGCACCTAATGATTTTGTCGACTTGCATATGTTGTCATTCGATTGAGAATTAAAAATAAAAGCTACCTTACTTGACTAATAAAACTGAGTTCACACCTATGAATCCCCCCCCCCCCTTTTGCCCCCAACACGTTGAAGCACATTAATTTATTTGGAAGCATCGGTCTTTCTTTTTCCCAAATTTTCGTGAATTGCATTCGTTATTAATTTGAAAATATATTTCACCTGCACTCAAATGTAATTTTCGACTTTGTATTCAAAAACATTTTGTAACTTTGTAACAAATGATTGGATTGGCCTGAAGATGGTGTCATTCGATTGAGAAAAAAATTATACATAACAAAGTATAATCCAATTGACCAATTAAAAAAAAACTGATTTTTTTTTCTTTTTTATATTTACGCAACAAATGGCCTTATCGACTTGTGTATGGTGTCATACAATTCAGAAAACGTCCATAGTAAAAAAGAAGAGCCCCTTGACCTACTTTGAAAATCTGAGTTTTTCCTACCCTCAGTTAAAATGTCAGCTTTTGTTCTTCCTCAAAAAAGGCAAAACTACTAATTTGTTAAAGGGAGGGGGGGGGTGTCATCTGATCTTAATTTTTAGAGCAAAAACAAAGTTCTTCCCGAATTTTAGTGAGTAGATATCAGATTTTATTTTACATGTATAAATATGCAACACATCATTATTACCTGCAGGATTTCACATCTCATGATTACCTTACCTTAGAAATCTATATTTCTTCTTATTATTATGAATCATATTAAATGCCAATAAAAAACATTTATTCCCATTTCTTACTAATTCTATACTATCTACATATAATTATGCGTAAAATATAACATTTTTTTCATTAGAAATAAAAACATTGAACGAAGTAGAAATTTAAACTTCTTTAAAGAAAAGTTTTAGTAATTTTGTTTGCAAATTTCGTTGTATTTTATCTTTTTATTATTTTTTTTTAATTTTAAACGTGATAAAATATTTTGATAACATTATTTTTTTCATATTGTTTATAGTTAAAAGAAAGTAATGTTGGAAACGAAAAATAATTTTAATTTGATAAAGAAACACCTTTCTTCGAAATTTTAAAACCTAAATATGCAAATAAACAAATGCAATAACTCGTTGAAAAATATGTTAATCGATATGAAGATTTAAAGATATGAAAGAAATAAAATAGTTTAATTATAGAAATAATAGAAAAAAATCACTGACTCTTAATTTTTTCATTGCGTTAACGAACAAACAAAAAAATATCAAGAAAAAAAATCTCGTTTTTTAAAAATGATGTTGGATATAAGATTGATTGTATAGTTATGTCTGTTCCAGATATTAAAAAAAAAAACGATATTAGAAAGCTTTTTTTTAGGTGAGAGTTTTTTGATAGCACGAAGTTATTTTTCAATGCTCATTCCAGTTAATTTAAAAATGATACTTTTTTATTAACAAAGAAAATAAATCATGCATCGCACATACATTATAAAACAATTTCCAAAAATATCAGAATATCATTTGAAAACTTAACTTTTTTTCATGTGCTGATATGATATATCTTAATACATAATTTAAAGAATTCATAATTCACACACATTTAAAAACACATTTTCAGCAAACACCATTTGTACATAGTAATGTGTTTTAATTAATTATGCGGCACTGTACATCATCTATAGATTTTTGTATTTCATTTATAATGTTCTAAAATTAAAAGAACTAATCTCATAGCACGACTCAAAACGGTTTCTGGTGAGTAGCTTCCATGGATGGAAATGTATCTAGAATCAATTTTTTGCAATCCTTTATGTGAATTTCACGATTTTTCCCGCAGTACTATAACAGCAAGATTAAATTCAGTTCAAAAACGCATTTATAAACTTACTTTTAATAATTCTCGGTGATAGAAGCTTTTTTTTTTTTTTTTACAATTTTTCGTGAAGGTCTTATTTATGGTCTCTAGAATTTATAAACAACACACAGTGTATTATCATTTTATAAAGCTGTAAAGTTTAAAAAAAAGAAAAAAAATCAGAAATTGTACTTTAAACAATTATTATGCATAGATGATGTTGCATTTCATGTTTTTTGAACGGTCCATTATCAATCAAGTAAAATGCAGAGACCTGTAAAAGTATCGCACGTGCGAATGATACATGATTTTTAATCGGAATATAAAATGTCATAGGACATCTCAAAAGTTATATCAGTTTAATAAAACTCGTTAAAAAACGTACTGCCTACGGATGGTTATGATAGCTTTTATAGAAACGAGGGGGAACCCGTCGAAAATCGACGAAAGAAAATCTTTAAGAAAGAACTGTTTCATTAATTTATAATAAATCTACAAAATTAGTTACAGTAAAAAATACATCTTATATTGGTCAATCTAATTCTCAAACAAATATTATTTTAAGGTAAAATTAACAAAATAGCATAAAACTCAATTATCCAAATTATTGAACGTATAAAATCGAAATTCACCAAATTTTATAACAGACGATACTTTTAAAATAGTACACGCATTTTAATTTCTTTTCTTTTTTTTTCTATTTTAAGAGAAAATGGAGTGATTCTGTTGCCACAATTGCAAAATTGATGCTAAAATTTATAAAAATAAATAATATCTCAAAAATAAATTAAGATACAGCTTTGAAACAAATTGCATTTAAAAGTACATTTCTTTATCTATACGTCAGTGTAAAAATTTTAAATGTACGATGTCTAGAAGTATAAAATTTGCTATGTCGAAAACTGTAAAACCGAAATTGCATAAGAAAATGTTGTGCATTTGAATTCCATTTTTTTTCTTTCAATTTTAAGAGAAAATGGAGTGATTCTGTTGCCACAATCACAAAATTGCTAATAAAACTATAAAAAAATTAATATCTTAAAAATAAATTGAGATACAGTTTTGAAACAAATTGCATTTAAAAGTAATTTTTTTTCTCGATACGACGGTGTAAAAATTTAAAATGTACGATGTTTAGAAGTGTAAAATTTGCAGTACCGAAAATTTCAAAACCGAAATTGCAGGGGAAAGTGTTGCCATTCGCAAAATGACGTATGCGTTACGCACAGATACGTTTGGCCTTTATAATTTAGATAATGAGAGACAGCAACATCACCTCATTCATAAAGACCCCTTTTGACCTTGAAGAAATTAGGTCCCAAAAGGACTATTGCAAGCAAAACTGTAGGAAAGTCGAGTGAGCAGGAAAAGATCCAAAGATACTACTAGGGCCAAATCATACGTAAACCAACCTTTATCTGAGAAGTCCCAGTGATCCTGCCACTGCTTCATAAAATGAGAACGAAAATGTCTTTTGATGCGTAAATGTGGTACTGAGAGTTGAAAACAACTGAACTAGAATTTGCGACCTTTCTCAGTAATTGTATTATGTTCTGTTTATAGTTAATAATTTAAATTGTCTAATTTTTTCATCCATAATATTAAAGAGAAAACAACTCTAAATGCAAACAATAAAAACATTTGTAAGTAATACAAGTTCAAATAAAATAAACTGGACATCAAAGCTTGAAGATCTAATAACGAGCAAACAGATAAGTGTTGCCAGTAAGAAGTATCACTTTAGGCTGAGCCTTAGTACTTGATTTTAACAGCGATTGTCAGTGGGGAAAATCTTTGATTTCGCGTGCTTTGTTGCTATACACATCAGATGAAATTTACCACTAACATTCGTAAATTGTTGAGCGGAAAAATATAAATTAGGTAAGGCCAATTAGGTTAGGCGTTTAAAATATAAATTAGGTAAGGCCAACTTATTCTTAGAATAGCCCATTTTGCCATTAAAAAGTCTTTAAATAGAATTAAACTACTGATCTCGCGACAAACTACTTTTTTTTTTTTTTTTTTTTTTTTTTTTTTTTTTTTTTTTTTGTATGGTACTACTTGTTACACTGCATTACTTAAAATGTACTGTGCTACTCTAAAAACCATTGTAAAAAAAAGCGTGTAACTGTTGTTTCACTTTATGTAGTCTGCTACTTCTAAATCAAAACTTCTTATCCTATTTGAGTCATATCGCAATGTCGGTTGGCCCAAAATTTAACGTATGCAAACAGATGTATATCCTAATTAATTCAGATAAATAGGATTCTACTGTATTTATAAAGTCAAATTGCCATTAATTTTAAAAGTTACACACATAAACAGCTTGAAAGAATGTTTTAGTTTTTTCAAGTATCTTACTTTATTCAAATAACAAAATGAAGTAACACTACGAAAAATATCTAAATTAATTACAGAAAAAAAAAACGCAGCGCTATATTATCAATTTTTTGAAAAAGGAAAAGTACGAGAGCATACCAGATTTATTCCGCGTAAAAATAAGTTTTAAGCGAAATAATGCTCGTTTCTTCAAATGATCGAAATATGATATTAATCAATATGATATTAATCAATAATATTTGCGTGTCAATCCCAACTTGTTTTCAATCTAAAAAATAACAGTAGCTTATTTTGCCGAAAGATATTCTACAATTTTGGGAAATTTATATAAAAAAATTTATAAACTTTTTGTTTACATTCATTTTTTTAAAATTAAAGTATCTAACTTAAACAGTGTTTGTATACGGACTCTGTGACAGACGGACGGATAGAGGATATATATGAACATGGTTCCGTCAGATGAGCGAAACCCTAAAAAGATAATTTAAAGATATGATTGTTAAACTAAACATAATAAGTTTTTCTCTCACAATATACGGTAACTTTTTTTTAATTAATGACTTTAGAGAATTAACGATGTCTTAGCGTGATTCTTAAAAATTGCCAAATTGGTGATTTTTTTAAAACTATGTGTTTACATTATTTATTTGCATTACTGTTTAGATTATGTTCTACTTTATTTGTTGCATTATTTGTATAATTTGTTTACAGTGGATTTGAACATTTAGATTGATAGAGTTGGCGAATTTATTGCATAACTGCCAAATTAGACGTCAAGCAATCATTAAATTTGTGATTTAGCATAAATGTAAATGTAAATATAAAGTAAAATAATATAAATCTGTTTATATTAAAACTTTCAAAAATATAGAAAAAAGTATATATCTATCTATATATATATATATATATATGTGGGAATATTGAGTGATTAGCTTATGATTTAAGAAAAACTAACATTCTTGAAAAAAAAAGGAAAATTCTTGAAAGGTTTAATAGACATAAAATATGCAAGTAACATTCAATGATAACAGTAGAACTGAATAATATTTAAAAGAAATAAGCTTCCCTGAGCTTTTGATTAAAAATCCATCCAACTCGCCATTGCTGAAATCTATAGAACACCTCGTTCTTTCCACGCATCATCACACGAGTCTCATTTTGGATATCACGTTCATTAAATCATTGAGTTTATTATCATTTATTGCTGGATACTTTATTCTTTAATCCCACATTCTCGGTCATCCTGACGTTTCTGACGTCCTCGGCAGCTGTTTATAAAAATTTAGACACAAATTTACACATACAAAACAGGTAAACATAAAACAAAAACATGTCACGTTATGCAGATGCGTTACTCCAGGGCTTCATATATTCTGCAGCAGTTGAGGTCTTGTTGGGACCATCATGGTCTCCAATTTTTTCTACATCATAACGATCATTTGACTTTACTTTAGTAACTTTATAAGGTCCATGGAATTTTTCCTTTAATTTCAGACCTGTGCCGTACTGCGTTCTTTGGATTGCCACGAGATCATTTAATTTATATTTGTTGGGCTCTCTCCTCTTCTTGTTAAATTGTTTTCTATTTTCTTCTTGTATTTTCAAAATATTTTTTCTCGCTTCTTCTCTTACATTTTCCCGTTCCATCATCATGTGGTTTATATCTTCTTCCTCTAGTATTTCTTTAATCCTTAAGTCATTTTTATTTTTCATTTTTACGCCAATCATCAATTCAAACGGGCTGTATTTTGTACTTCTTGTAACTGTACTATTGAGAATTCTCTGCACATCTGCCACATATTTATACCATTTTGTGGGCTCATTCCCACATAGCTTTGCTAGTACAGGAATCAGGATGCTATGAATTCTTTCGATCTGTCCGTTTCCCCTGGGCATTCCTGCAGTAATTTTACCGTGTTCTATCCCTTGCTCTTTGCAGTATTCTATAAACTCATCTGATCTGAACGCTGGTCCCCGATCCGTTATTATTTTGCTGGGATTCCCGAACACAGTTTGTTGCAATGATAACTTTTCAATGACTTCCTGAGCTGTCGTGGATTTCACCGGATAAAACCATACGAACTTAGTAAAGGCATCTACAACTGTGAATATATGCTGATATTTCTTGTTTGTTGATGGCAGCGGTCCAATATGATCAATGTGGTATGTGCTTAATGGTATATTCTCTTTTGGTATGGGCGTTAGAAAACCTTCGGCTTTGCCTCGTTTCTTGTTAAATAGAATACATTCGATGCAATTTACTACCACTGTTTCAACTTGTTTTCTCAGGTTAGGGATGAAGAACTCTTTTCTTACTAATTCTTCTGTTTTGACTGCAGCAAAATGCCCTTTATCGTGTGTTTTACGAATAATCTCTTTTTGCATTTCTTCAGGCACTACAAGTAACTCTCTTCCGTTATCAAACTTATACAACACGTTATTCTTGATAAGATATTCATTTTCTTCACCTTTTTCAACTAAAGATTTTATTGATTTTATGAGCTCATCTTTCTCCTGTGCTATAGCTATTCTAGCTGTCATCTCACTCTGTGATCTTGTAATTACTAAAACAGTATTTCTGCTCAAAGCATCTGCATGTTTCATTTTATTCCCTGGTCTATGTGTGATTTCATAATCAAATTCTTCCATGAATAAAGCCCATCTTGCGACTTTTGGAGCCAAATCTTTTTTGTTTAATGTTTTCTGAAATGCTTCACAATCAGTTACTATCTTGAATTTTGTACCAAGTAAGTAGTTCCTGAATTTTTTAAGAGCTTCAATCATTGCCAATACCTCCAATTCATAACTACAATATTTTTCTTGTTGCGGGGTTGTCTTTTTGCTCATGTATTGTATAGGGTGGAATTTTCCATCATCCGCTTTTTGTAGTAGTACTGCTCCGAAACCATGGCTACTGGCGTCGGTGTGTAATTCTAGTGCTGATCCTTGTTTAAATAAATGCAATACTGGTTTTTGCGATAATATTTCTTTTAATTTTTTAAACGCCTGTATTTGTTCTGTGCCAAATTCAAATGTGACATTTTTACGCAATAAATCAGTCAATGGTTTGGCTATTCGAGCATAGTTCGGAATAAATTTACGAAAATAACCTGTTAATCCTAAATATGATTGCAATTGTTTTATCGTTTTTGGTTGAGGGAAATTCCAAACCGCTGATGTCTTCGATTCAGATGGCTGTATCGTCCCATTTTCAATTATATAACCAAGAAATTCTATTTTTTTCCTTAAAAATTTGCATTTTTTGAAGTTAAACTCTAGCCCATAATCCGCTGCAACTTCAAGTACTTGTTTCAATTTTTCGTAATTCGTACTCCATTTCCATCTTCTTTTCCTCTAATCTTCTTTCTGCTTCTAACCGTAACCGTCTTTCTTCTTTTTCTGCTTCTAGTCTTTTTTCTTCTTTTTCTGCTTCTAGTCTTTTTTCTTCTTTTTCTGCTTCCAGCCTTAATCGTCTTTCTTCTTTTTCTGCCTCTAGTCTTCTTTCTTCTTTTTCTGCTTCCAGCCTTAATCGTCTTTCTTCTTTTTCTGCCTCTAGTCTTCTTTCTTCTTTTTCTGCTTCTAATCTTCTATCTTCTTTTTCTGCTTCTAGTCTTTCTTTTTCTATTCTCTCCGCGGCAATGACTTCAAGTCGAACTTTTACAAAATTTTCTTCATAATCCTTCGATTCAGTCACCAACTTTATCAAATCAATGATTCTTGGACTCTGAGGCACAACTATACCTAGGTCATCACACAATGTTAACAAGTCCGCCTTTCTAGCTTTATTCAGAACAGACATTATAATTTTTGTTTACACTTCAACAAAACAATATAGTGCACTATCTTGCAGGCTTGATTACGGATAATTTCTAATCATTACACATATAACAAACAGTTCCTTTTTTACATAATACGTATTAGTTTAAAAACAAAACATTTTTCTTAGACTTAGATCTTCTTAGTGTAAAATAGCTTTCATCGTGAAATTCAAATTCAAATATAAATCAGCGAAATCATTCAAATCCCGGCAACGAACCCCCAAAACTTGTGGGAATATTGAGTGATTAGCTTATGATTTAAGAAAAACTAACATTCTTGAAAAAAAAAGGAAAATTCTTGAAAGGTTTAATAGACATAAAATATGCAAGTAACATTCAATGATAACAGTAGAACTGAATAATATTTAAAAGAAATAAGCTTCCCTGAGCTTTTGATTAAAAATCCATCCAACTCGCCATTGCTGAAATCTATAGAACACCTCGTTCTTTCCACGCATCATCACACGAGTCTCATTTTGGATATCACGTTCATTAAATCATTGAGTTTATTATCATTTATTGCTGGATACTTTATTCTTTAATCCCACATATATATATATATATATATAATTTGGAAAGGCTTAGATATTTAATTAAAAAATTACTTTGAGAAGAAAGTGGAATAACAATATTGAACACTGTTTCCTTGGATACAGAGAGGATATATCAGTCTCAGAGACTATTCTGCTACCAGTGTGAATGGAATCGGTTTGGCAATCTACCAATTGTCGTTCCCACAACCGTGGTTAAATAGTAGTATTGGATTGTATTATTGTAGTTATTAATGTTTTAATTAATTTAGTCCTATCTAATTAGTTGGCAAGGGAAGAGATTATTATTTTTTTTAAATGGAGTATCATATGGAATATCAGCTAGACAAATGTTTCAGAACGAGTATAATAAATCTAAACAATTATACAACACCGACGTATCATATGAGATGGGTTTTTTGTCAGGTTGTATAACAGATGAGGATGCTGCAATGTGTCTGCAATGGAAAATATGTATATAAGAGTGGAAGAGTTGATAAAATTCCTGATGTGTGAGATATGGACCATTCTGCACTGTATTTAAACAAAAAAAAAAAAAAAAAAAAAAAAAAAAAAAAAACAGTACATTACCGATTTCTCTAGAAATTAAAACAATTTTTCAAAGAATCTGATGTAATAATGTTTAGTCTCATGAAACATTATTTTTTAAATAGTAGTTTTCATTGCAATTTTAATACTCCTTATTAGTGAATTCCATATTACCCGGAACGTGTAATTGTTTTTTAAATTTTTAATAATAATATTTTTTTGTTTCCCTTTAATCGCATTAAAAATGTGTTAACAAATGGTCAAAAATTGTACTTAACTAACTTTTAATATAGGGGAGACCGGGGCAAGCATTCCAAATTTTTACAATTTTATTTTTGTATTATTTTATTTTTATCTATTTTGAAATATACAGGATATCATTTTATTCCCTAAACCTTTTTCTACTCTGTTAAAAAATATTGCAGCTTTTGCTGCAACGTTACTCCGCCGCTTCAATAGGAAACGGTTACTCGGCTACTGTGAAGCGCTTTCATTGGTCAGCAAAGAGACATTCTATAAAAGCAATGGACTGACTATAAAGCAAATGCTACAGATTTTTAACGGTCTACATATTGGCTTAATTATTCTTCAAAAACTAAATATAGTTTTCAATAGAAAATGGTTAAGTCTAACCATGTTACGTTGCAAAATGTGTCCCTTATTGCGGGTCAAGTTTTCCACCCCACTAGAAATGTGCAGGGACAAATTTTCCTACTATAATTAAAATGGTAAAATACAGGTAAGAAATACTGTTGTTAATTAACAAGTATTTGTTATTGTAAACTAAATGCACCGTAACATAAAAAACAAAACAAACAATAACAACAACAACAACAAAAAAAAAAACAGTTTAAATGTTTTTTACATTTTAAGACGAAGGTCCATATTATTTCCTGCCTGGGATTGGATTAAGTTTTTTTTTCTCTTCTATCTGATTCCTTTTAAAATTTCCCTTATTTTAGAGAAATCTTTTTTTTTTCTAATTTCAGTTGATTTTTAACAGGAAAATCAGTCAGTATAGATAACTTCCCATTTTTCTTTCCAAGCTATGTTTGCCTTCCCAGTGCTGCCTTCGCAAAAGGTCTAACTTCTAGAGTAGATAAAGTTTGTTTGAATGTAGAGGGAAAAATTTCTTTATAAGTAATATGGAAAGTTTGAGTAGAACTACCCTCATAGCATGCAAGGTCACAGTGACGTCACAATGACGTCACTGTGAGTCACTTTGGTCACATCACATCTGTGACGAAAATGCCACCTCTCAGCGACGTCACATTGTGACTGAGATGTGAATTTCATAAAATTTCTTAGAAAATAACAAATATTCTTCAAAACATATTATTTACTTTAAAAAATATGTTTCTGGCAATTTAAATATCGTCGCTTTTGTCACAGTTTCGTCACAATGTTAATGTCAAAGTAGTTAGAAATGACACACTTTTCACAAATTGGTCCCTTTGTGACGTCATGAAAAAGCTTTAAAACGGCCATAACGACTTCATATTTTAGTCACTGTGACTTCACATCGACGTCACGTGACGTCACATCGGCAATCGATGGTCACAAAGTCACAATGTGACTTCACAACGACGTTGCAGTGACGTCACCATGTATTACGGGTATTAAAGAACAACTTCTATGGAAGTGCTAGCTTGCGTTGGTGTAGAACGATTAGATGCTTTCAAAGGTTTCTTTTTTCGCTTTTTTGTGTGTGTGTGTGGGAGGGGGGGGGGAAGGGACAATTGATTACTGACAAAAGTTTGAAATCTTTTCAGGATTGTTGGTGCTTTCAAGATTTGGTGTGTGAGGTATTTGCCTGTCAGATAAGTAGGACAGCATAAAGTCAGAGTCTGTAAATATTTCAGAATTCAGTGGGGAAATTCCCGAATGTTCAAAAAGAGCTATAATACTGACTGCACTAGTGGAGCAGTTCTAAGTTCTGTTAATTTGCTTTTCGGAGGGTTCATATACATTGCGATCTCAGTATCGTAACTTATGACTACAAATGCATACTTAACTTAAAAGGGATTAATCGAATGAACCCATTTAAAAAAAACTTACGTTTTATTATAATTTTGAATTTATTTTGTTTTTAATCTTGATAATTTTAGTGAAATGACTAAATGATCAAAGGGCTTCGCAGTATACATAGTTATTCGGCCAAATTTATTACGCAACAAATTCATTTTTAATATAATAGGACTAACTGACTTCGGTTAGGGTATGTTTCCCAAGGAAAAACATGTCCCTCATGCTGTTAGAAAAAACTATATTTGAACTTCTACACTACCTGGACGAATAGTGATGTAAGTTATTTGCGAAAGGAACACATAGTTATATGAAGAAAGAAACCCTTTTTTAATGCATGCAATGTCAGAATAATCAGTTGAATGCTAGTACATTTTTTTAATCTTTTAATAAAGACCTGAAATTTTACTAAACGTTGAAAAAAAAGCTTATCTGACTAAATGGCAGCAGCAACTAAATTATAACTTTTGTAGATGTGTACAATGTTTCCATTTTAGCAAATTCAGCAGCTGGCATCATCTAGCGGCGCATTTAAAAAATAAAGCGAGTTTAGTTTTGTTTTTTGTTATGACGGCCGGTTATCAGAACGAAGGATATAAGAACAAAGCGGAGGGGGATGATCCGCTCTGTGGGGGGGGGCGGATCTTTCTAAGAGATCCTAACCCGTATTTACGCATGGAAATCCAAGGCTGGAGGAAAACAACGGAAAACTCCGAACTATTAGACCGACGGGGGCAATTGGGTTTGAACCCAGCACCTCCAGTCTACAAGCTTCGAGAGAAGAACTTCTTAGCCAATGGTGGGGGATAAAGAGAGTTGAGAAACCTGCTCCTATGGAAAATATGCCCAGTCTCCATCTGAATTTTATTTTGCTGACTTACAAATCAAACGGTTAATGACATTTCACAATACCCGAATTTATTCTAAGTAATGAAGAAATACTTAAAATGAAAAATAGTTAATAATTTCGTCTTAGTCTCTTAATAATCTCATTTTAAATGAAGTCTCTATGCAACCCATACATAGTATTCATGTTAATTCTTTTTCTACAAAAAATTTTCACGCACCATTTGTTGTTATTAAACTTTTAAAAAATACTTAAAATTTTAACAATCATCGGAATATACAAAGGCAATGTGCGTAGTAAATATGATCGCATTAAAATGTCCATTAAGTTATTTTTTTGTTTTATGCTATTAAAACGATTAAACGAGAATAAAAGATACTAAAAGAGAAGAAAATCCCATTCCTTTTAAGAATTCCGTAGGGAATGAACAGCATTTACATGCAATGTCCATACATTATGATAAAAGTTGTTATATTTGATGCATGAGATTTATTTCTAAATAGTTGTAAATGACGAAATTTTCTGAACTATTTTCTCGAAAAGATTTCAAGATCATTTACTAAATTTATACTGCAGAAGGCATCTTAAATAAATAGAATAATAGTGTGTTGGAGGCAGTATAATCATCTTGATGGCTTAAAGTACTGAAATAATAATTTTCTGTTCTTTGGATTAAAAAGAAGTAAAAAAAATGTAGATCATATATACATACACTATCCATTTATTTAAATTTTTATTATTATTTTGCATTAAAGCGAGATATTTGGTTAGGAAATCAAGGTTATTATTAATACAGATGATTAGTTTCGAGTACCATTACTTCCGAATATTAATTTTTCTTTATTAATATTCATCTATTATGCTTAAAATGTTACATGCTTTATACCAATGTACTCTGCTTTTGAAATTAAATCCTGGGAAAAAATTTGTCGTTTTAAAAATCATAAGGACTTTTTTAATACTTATTTAAGTATTTGATAATTTTTCATAAATGTTAGAGCATGACGTTCAAAATATTGTTGTCAGATGTGTTCATGTGTTCGGGGAAGCATAATAATCTTTCCTGTATAAATGAAAAAAAAATTACTTGATTAAAACAAATACTTCAATTAATAAGTTTGTTTCAGTTCTCCCTGCGAAGAAAATTTGTCAGTTAAATTACTACCATCCATTAGTTTTTTAACGAAAAAAAAAAAAAAAAAAAAAACTGCTTGAAAAAAAGGCCAAACTGTGCAGAATTCGTAGAATAAAATTCTTCTTCTTTTAATACTTAGAGTTACGTTATTTGTTTTTGCTTGTTCAATCAAATAATAAACTACATTCAAGTTCAAATACCACTACATTTTACAAAGAAATTCAACCGCCAATCCATTCGTTGCCAAAAAAATTAGTGCCAAACTTCTATGGGAACTAAAAGCTCTCTAGCCCGCGTCAGGTTGATCACGTGCATTCTACATATAAGTATAACTTTGTGTAAATGTACTTAAGAGCACCTAATCTTTTTTTAATTTACCGTAAAATGGGGTGAATCGGAACAATTTTCAACATTAACGTTAAAAAAAAAGCAACAACTGATTTTTTATTTTTTTAATTTTTCTACTAGAAACTTCGGTCTTGTTTTGTTCTTTACTTTTTAAGCAAAAACGAAACATTTTTTCTGTTTTTATATATTTTATTTATTTTTTTAATGGTGTTCTAATTCACCCCGCAGATAGGGGTGAATCGGAACAAATGTTATAATCTTTATTTATTTCGATTCAAATTTTAAGAGGGTTAATAAAAACAAGTAATAATAATAAGGGAGAAATAGGAACACGTAGTTACTATCAAACCAAGCCTTTATTTTATATACAAATAAAGATATGTCTTTTTAAAAATTAGAAAACAACTTTGAACTCAAGAAAAGTTAAAATTTATTCTAAGAAATTGTAATTGAATGCAGAAGTTGGAATTTAATGCAAATTCAGCCCTGTTCTGCGCTATCCTTTACTAGCAGTCATTGGGTAAGTGAATCTATTGAGTTACCCCAATCTTTGCATGTATTAATAGGATTTACTAGTACGCCCTCATCCCCAGCTATTAGTACTGTTTGCATCCCTCTCTTTTTTAATTGATTTTCCATTTTGAGATTTTTGTGTAATGATGTGGATGCCAGAGAATAATTCTGTGCAATTTTTCTGAGTAATATGCCATTTTTAAATTCTTTTATTGTGTGGTCCATGTCTGTTGGATTGGGTGTTGACTTTTTTGTTTAAAAGAAATTTCTTGGCACCTTTAAACTCTTTAAGTATTTAGAACAAAAAAAAAACATTGTTACAATACATATTCATACATATGTTTTCAGATATTACATAAAACTATTAATGTATAGAAAAATAAACCATGAGAAAAAACCTGTTCCGATTCACCCCGTAAATCTTAAACCTCTGATGTTAGAAGCCATTCTTCTTTTTTTCATTATGTAGTTTAGAAATAAATAAAATTTAATACAGCATATCGTTTACAGGTCTATCATTAATTAAAAATCCCCTCTCTTAGGTTTAGAATACGAAAAATACTATAGATACATACAAAGTTTTGAAGACGTTGAAAAAATGAGGTTTTTGAGGATCCTCTTGAAGTTTTTTTATATACCCCACTAGTGGTGCCAACATGTCAAAACTGAATTTCCCAACTCTTAATGTTATTACCTTCTAATAAAAAAATTGGCAACTAATATCATCACTTATATTTATAATGAATTTATTTGTATGACCGGGAAGTTTCGTTCCTATTCACTCCGCTGTTCCTATTCACCCCATTTTACGGTATATTTTATTATATGTTAATCTTGACTTCTAACGAATACATTCTTTCTAATTGCTAAAATTCTGTTAGAAAGATTTAAAAAAACAAAAAATAGTTTTATTTAACTGTTGATATGTTTCAACTTATCACAGAATAATTTTTAGAACAATTAAAAATGTAATTACATAGCTGCACAATCTATGGCACATTGAACTGAAAAGCCATCATTCAGTTTTTCATGTGATGCATGTTATTTTTAAGCTATTGCATAGCTTTTATCGCGGACGTTGAGCGCAGCGACCGAATCTAAAAATTCCGTAACGAGAAAACCTAACACTTCCGTAACGAAAAAAACCTAAAACTTCGGCTAACGTCTTTTTAGTTCGGCAAACTTCGGCACGGTATCCTTCGGTAAACTTCGGCAGACATTGACGCGGTATTTTTCAGATATTAGGATATCAAGTCTCAAACTTATGTTTCTTATGATCTAATTTTCATAGAGCGGCCAAATTTTGTTTGGTAATTTATTATGAGACAGTGTTAATTTTTGGTGACAGGAGACCCCACACGGTGAGGATCGAAAAATTTAACATGTTTATAACTCGCGATCTAATTTTCGTAGCGCGGCCAAATTTTTATTGGTAATTTGTTATGAGACAGTGTTAATTTTTGGTGACAGGAGACCCCCATGGTGAGGGTCGAAAAATTTAAAATGCTTATAACTCACGATCTAATTTTTGTAGCGCGGCCAAATTTTGTTTGGTAATTTATTAAGAGACATTGTTCATTTTTGGTGACAGGAGACACCCCGCGGTGAGGATCGAAAAATTTAAAATGATCATAACTCGCGATCTAATTTTCGTAGCGCGGCCAAATTTTGTTTGGTAATTTTTTATGAGACATTGTTAATTTTTGGTGACCGGAGACACCCCACGGTGAGGGTCAAAAAATTTAAAATGCTTATAACTCGCGATCTAATTTTGGTAGCTTGGCAAAATTTTGTTTGGTAATTTATTATAAGACAGTGTTAATTTTTGGTGACAGGATGCCCCACGATGAAAGTCGAAAAATTTAAAATGCTTATAACTCACGATCTAATTTTCGTAGCGCGGCTAAATTTTGTTTGGTAATTTATTATGAGATTGTTAATTTTTGGTGACAGAAGACCCCCAACGGTGAGGGTCGAAAAATCTAAAATGATTATAACTCGCAATCTAATTTTCGTAGCGCGGCCAAATTTTGTTTGGTAACTTATTATGTGAGAGTGTTAATTTTTGGTGACAGTAGACCCCCCACGGTGAGGATCGAAGAATTTAAAATGCTCATAACTCGCGATCTAATTTTGGTAGCTTGGCAAAATTTTGCTTGGTAATTTATTATGAGACAGTGTTAATTTTTGGGAACATTAGACCCCCCCCCCCCACGATGAGGGTCGAAAAATTTAAAATGCTTATAACTCACGATCTAATTTTTGTAGCGCGGCCAAATTTTGTTTAGTAATTTATTATGATAAAGTGTTAATTTTTGGTGACAGAAGACACCCCACGGTGAGGGTCTAAAAATTTAAAATGCTTATAATTCGCGATCTAATATTCGTAGCGCGGCCAGATTTTGTTTGGTAATTTATTATGAGACAGTGTTAAATTTTGGTGACGGAAGACCCCCCTACCGTGAGGGTCGAAAAATTTAAAATGCTTATAACTCGCGATCTACTTTTCGTAGCGCGGCCAAATTTTGTTTTGTAATTTATTACGAGACAGTGTTAATTTTTGGTGACAGGAGACCCCCTCCCCCACCGTATGGGTCGAAAAATTTAGAATGCTTATAACTCGCGATCTAAATTTTGTAGCGCGGCCAAGTATTGATTGGTAATTTATTATGAGACATTGTTAATTTTTGGTGACAGGAGACCCCCATGGAGAGGGTCGGAAAATTTAAAATGCTTATAACTCGCGATCCAATTTTCGTAGCGCGGCCAAATTTTTTTTGGTAATTTATTATGAGACAGTGCTAATTTTTGGTGACAGGAGACCCCCCCCCCCACCTCAAGATGAGGGTTAAAAAATTTAAAATGCTTATAACTCGCGATCTAATTTTTGTAGCGCGGCCAAACTTTGTTTGTTAATTTATTATGAGGCAGTGTTAATTTTTGGGGACAGGAGAACCCCCACGGTGAGGGTCGAAAAATTTAAAATTCTTATAACTCACGATCTAATTTTCGTAGCGCGGCCAAATTTTATTTGGTAATTTATAATGAGACAGTGTTACTGTTTGGTGACGGGAGCCCCCTCCCCCCCCACGGTGAGGGTAGAAAAATTAAAAATGCTTATAACTCACGATCTAATTTTCGTAGCCCGGCCAAATTTTGTTTGGTAATTTTTTCTGAGACATTGTTAATTTTTGGTGGCATGAGACCCCCTACGGTGAGGGTCGAAAAATTTAAAATGCTTATAACTCGCGATCTAATTTTCGTAGCGCGACCAAATTTTGTTTGGTAATTTATTAAGCTATTGCATAGCTTTTATCGCGGGCTTTCAGCGCGGCGACCGAATCTAGAAATTCCGTAACGAGAAAAAATTCTTACACTCCGGCTAACGGCGTTTCAGTTCGGCAGACTTCGGCACGATATCCTTGGTAGATTTCGGCAGACATTGTCGCGGTATTTTTGCATAAGTTGATAAAAAAATGCTATGCAATAGCTTTACCGCGGCAGTCCCCGAGTGCCACACGTATTTTTTATTTTATTTGGGTTTTTCCTCTATTTTTTAAACCATTGAGCAGCTCTTGGTAGTTTGAATGATTTTATATCGTTACATCTGGAATATTCGCATGTTAGAATCTCCATTATTTTTCTTAAAATAAATGGATAATATTGCTTGGAGGGAAAAATTACTTTACCTTCGTTGAAGTTTAAATGGATAATTTCTTCTAGATGTACAAGGTGGTCAAAGAGGTCAGTGATATTTTCCTGAAAGGCTTTCTGAAGCTAATAAAAAAGCATGACAAATATCTCAACACACTTGGCACTTATGTAGAAAAATAAAGTTATGTCCTATCTTTCATGTTCCAGTATATTTTTGGTCTTACAATACATGTCTCTGTACACTGTCTTTAAAACATTGCCAAATAAATCCATACGGCCCATCCATTTGAGATTAATGTATAAAGCCTCCGCGAGGAGACTCTTATACCCTGCCCAATTTATTTTGACCAATCTTGGAAACCCTGAACCAAAACAATGACCATGTGCACAGAACAGAAATCAACCTATTCAATGCTCACTTGGGCAGGGTTTGCATCACGTGGTCCAATGAAATAGTTCAGAGTTTGAAGCTAAATCCAGCTTCCCTTTTTTGGTGAAATGCACAGGCCGTTACATATCTAGATGGTCATGATCAGGGGAAGCTTATTTTCGGACACACTCTCGTAAATAGGGATGGAATAGATCCTCATCATTTATGCATGTAATTGACAAAACACCTTATTTTCACTCACCAAAATACAGCCCATTTCTACCGCTAATCTTGATGCCATTGCACTTAGCACATAATAAGGTACGCCGATTGAATTTTTTAAAAAGATATAATTAAGTTTATAACTTTATGAGTAATAGTGGCATTTTTTCCGAAGTCATGCCGTGTATTTTTTAGCAAATAAACAGATAATGAGCCAAATTTCCTGCATAAAATTTGTTTGCTGTTTCTGTAAATTTGTACATGATTTGTTAAAAAATATTGTATTTATACAACATATATTTTCAATTAGACATCAAACTACTACTTACAATTTAGATGATTGCAGAGTTTTAATAATTGTTTCTATTTTTATATTAATATGAAATAAGTTTCAATTACTCCTATTAAAAGAGAAGAGAAAAAAAGAAAGATTTCCGAAAAAGAAAACGGAAGTTTTTCTGGAATTAAATTGGATTTTCCGTTAAAAAACTGTGAATTCTATTAGCATCTCGATTGCCTGTACAGTCTCCGTAAAATCGTTCGTTTTTTTACAGTGCAGATGAACAGACGGCCAGACAAACCAAATATATAAACAATTTTCAACTTTCTTAGAAATTATTAAAAAGTCCGACAAAAACAGACTTCAAGACCTTAAAATGCATGTTATTACACGTGATCCATCAGTAGTTCACCAAAAGACCAATAGGAAGTGTCAAATAGAAAAAAAATGTCATGCAAATCCTGTGTTACACTAGGCATTTAAGGGATAAACATACGGATTTTTCGCTGCCTGTTGTTGGCTATTAATAATAGAAGGTGATACCCGTCGAATTTCGACGAAAGTTAATGTTTAAGAAGGAACTGTTTTGTTCATTTATAATAAGCAAAATTTGCTACAGTAAAACATGCATCTTACAATAATCAGTCTAGCTTTCAAAAAAAATGTTATTCAAAGCTAAAATTAAGAAAAACAAAAAATACTATTGCTATAAAACCCAGTTATCCAAATTATTAAAATTAAACTTTAATTGCATACGCAAAAATCTCTATAAATAAAAGGAATTCCGAGGATAATTAATTAATTAATTAATTGAGGCACAGGGGAAAGCAAATCTTGGCAATGCGCCAACTCGGTCCAGAGGAAGCAAATCTTGGCAATGCGCCAACTCGGTCCAGAGGTATAAAAGCAAGATAGAAAAAAACGCGCAGGTCTGTGCATTCAAGTACAACCACCCATATGTATATGCTGAAAGTTTGTTCTGACGCTCACCCGACGCACGTGGAGTGCCGATGGTCCGGGAAGCGTACCATACACATAAATTATTAAATAAACCTTCAAATTAAGCCCGGCGAAGCGGGCTGGGTATGCTAGTATAATAATAAAGCAAAATATAATAAAGATCAGTTATTAAGGTGAAGTTATCAATTGATGCTTTTATGTTTGGTATAAATGCGCATAAAAAAATCTTTCAAATTGACAATCTTAAAATTTCACGAAATCTAAACCCGTTATAATTTTCATTTTCTCAAAACTTACATGCGCACATTTCAATTTTTATCAATTTTAGGAAAAAATGGCGTATTTCTATTGCCACAATTATAAAATTCGTACTAAAAACTATAAAAAAGGTAATATGTCAATAATAAATTGAGATACAGCTTTCGAAAAAATTGCATCTAAAAGTAGATATTTTCCTCTATACGATGGTGTAAAAATTGAAACTGTGCGATGTTTAGAAGTGTAAAATTTGCAGTTGCGAAAATTGCGAAACAAAAATTGCAGGGAAAAGTGTTGCCATTCGCAAAATGACGTATGCGTTACTCACAGAAACATTTGGCCTTTATAATACAGATTTGAACACTCAAAAAAAAGAATATCTTATTCTAATAATTTAGTGATAAAATATTTCAACGAAAATAGTCTTCAGCATATATGAAAAAAAAAAGCTTTTTCATTGCAGACTGACTTAAGACTGACTCTCGTTAATTAAGATCATAAACGAGTAAACAGGAAAATTAAGTTCTGGTACTACGCTGATTTTCTACGGCATATATTTAAATTAAGACTCGTTTATGGCTTTGTTAATGATTTTTCTCTGTTTTATAGCCACTTTAGTGCTATTATAGCAAAGTATATTTTCGAAGACTGAGATACATGAAAGAAAAATTTTTTCCTTGTAATTTCCTATAATAAATAGCGCACAATATTTAAATGATTTCAGATATTTTAACTATTACTTGTTGTAATTGGATAATTACTATAAAATCATTTTAATATGTGTTATTATGATGAAATAATAGTTCATGCACCACATTTGATGATTTAGTAATACTTTTTTGTCGTTGGCATAAAAAGCATTGTTTAGTTTAATCATGTGCATAAAAATTTAAACATATGCCTTTGCGATTTTTTCCCTAAATCTGCATTGGAATGTTTACTACTCTTAGAGCACTTAAAAGAATTACCTTCTGATGAAAAATTTCTAATCAAAATCATAATTAACATATTTACAAAGAAAATTTTATTTCGAGACTGTTTTGAAGATGGTTCTAGTTAATAAGATCATAAACGACTAAACAGGAAAATTAATGTCGGACACTACACTGATTTGCAACAACATACATTAAACGCAAGGGGCGTTTATGGCTCTGGAAACAATTTGGCTCTGTTTTATAGTCGCTTCTGTATTAAAATAAGTTTTTTTTCGCTTGTTATTAAGTTATGGGAAGATGTAAGGAAAGTAAGTTAAGTAAGAATGTGTTAAAGCTTATAACTTTTCATTAATGAATGTAGCTTATAATAATTTATGTTATTGTGTAGATAATGAATTTTTTTTAGAATTAAAAAATTGCAGCTAAATCATATTTTTAAAATTATACAGAAATGAAAACAGCATTTTTAATTTATCACTTTTTAAATAGCTTCTTTGAAATAAAATAACAATAAATGTTTCTTTCAAGTGCGTTAAATCGTGATCATAGAAATAGATATATTTTCAGATCTAAGTCTTCACAATAAATTTCAAGTTTATAGGTCAAACCTGTTTTTTTATCTTCTCGTCTTTCAACTTCTTGGATTAATCTCTCATTATTAAAATACTCATTTGGAGACCTAGTAAGATTATTTGAAATGTTTGGATAAATAAACTTAAATTAGAATTAATCCTGTACAAAACGTTTAGTGCAAAAACAATATTCCATGATTTAATAGTACCTTTTAATTATCTGTTGATTGAGCAGTGTCGCAGATGCTCCACAGTTGTATGGCAGATTCTGTCGCAGCAGTGAATGGTTAATTGGATGTTTTTAGATTAATTTACATGTATGAAACGCAATGTCACATTTAGGACTTTGTTCTTTTCATTTCGTTTTTATCTGTCCTAAATGCGAGGAAAATGACCTAAATACGAAATAGTATACTAGAATTAATCCTGTGCAAAACGTTTAGTGCAAAAACAATATTTCATGATTTAACAGTACCTTATAATCATCTGTTGATTGAGCAGTGTCGCGGATGCTCCACAGTTGTATGACAGATTCTGTCGCAGCAGTGAATGGTTAATTGAATGTTTTTAGATTCATTTACATGTATGAAACGCAATGTCACATTTAGGACTTTGTCCTTTTCATTTCGTTTTTATCTGTCCTAAATGCGAGGAAAATGATCTAAATACGAAATAGCATACTAGAATTAATCCTGTTCAAAACGTTTAGTGCAAAAACAATATTCCATGATTTAATAGTACCTTTTAATCATCTGTTGATTGAGCAGTGTCGCGAATGCTCCACAGTTGTATGACACATTCTGTCGCAACAATGAATGGTTAATTGAATGTTTCTAGATTCATTTACATGTATGAAACGCAATGTCACATTTAGAACTTTGCCCTTTTCATTTCGTTTTTATCTGTCCGAAATGCGAGAAAAATGACCTAATACGAAACAGTATACTGTATGTAAAAATGGCAGATAAAGATTCCATTTCTAGAAAAAAATGTTAGTTTTGAACTAACAGTACGGTATTTAACAATATCCTGTTTAATAAAATACATGTATTTAAATAAATGCGACAGAAATTGGGAGAATAGCGTCTCATTTAAATATTGTGACATTATTTAGATTTCTAAAATGACTGAAAAACAAAATTTTCGCAGAAATAAATATTATATTGAATATTTTCTTTATATTACAATGATATTTACTCTATTGAAAATTGTGAATATCAGCAAATACCAGAAATTTTGAACACCTGATTTCTACAATTTCAAAATATTTTTTTTTAGAAAAACTATTCTGTAATAGATCTTTATTAGTATAAGTAAGTTGTTATAATAGTTTGAAAAGAATTAAGCTTAATTTTTAAATTGATATTTTTAAAGCATCTCTCAATATTGTACTGAATTACAATGAAATTTATTTACTACTTAAGCAGATTTGGATTAGGATTATACATGCTACCATTATTTTAATTTACAGATCTTATTAGAATATAATAATTTTGCATTTATAAAATAATAAAGATTTTCATTAAAATCCAAGCTTATTTCTAACTTAATTTTCAAAGTGAATTTATTTTTTTATCTTGTATCGAGTTGTTGATTATGGATTTAATAATAGTGAAGGCTCATAAATGTCGCTACGTAACAATTATTTAAATTATCTATTCATAGTATAATGCAAGCAATTTTAAAAATAATTTAGTTAGAAAAACTATATTCAGGATACATAAAAATTGCAATTTTTTGATTGAGCCCAAAAGATTTATTCAAATGTTTTTCAAAACTATGTCTACCACTCAATATATTTTTAATTACAACCAATGTACATCAATTTGTAAAAAGGTGCATAAGTATAAATTTTCTCAAAATTAACGAATCAAATCATTTCCCTTACTAAATATTTTGCATCCTAAATATGACAAACAATACTGTAAAAAGTTTAATGTTAATTCTGTAACTTTGGTAAATTTTTCTGATATGCGGTTCAGTTGGAGACATTTGCAAAATAATGCTTGGTTCTATATTTTAACAGTTTTTGTATGGCACGTTAATTACTGTACAGGTGGAGAATCTTACATCACATTAATACTATGTCTATGAATTAGAAGCAAAAACAGTTTCACTTTAAGGCAATACTTTAAATTCACTTGCTAGTGGACTCGAAAATCCGATATAATTAATTTTTGTTCGCTTTGAGATTTAAAATCAACCAGGATCTCATCTAATCTCATTTCAGCGGAAGTTGGTCTTCCACTGAAATTTTAAAAAAGTAGTTTGCTGTTGAATCGAAATCTATATCTTCCTTTCCCGCACACTCTAAAGCACAAGCTTTATCTTAAGACTCTTTGGATTTTAGATCATATCTGTGACACATTGTCTTGAGATACGACGGATTCATTTCGTTCATTTTTCTAAACATACCGTCCAAATCCGTAAAATCTATCTACATAATTGAAAAGCTTTAAAAAATGCACGTATAAATCCTGCAGAGTTTACATACACATTTGTTAAATATGTAGACTTTCTCGAAATTATTATCTCATTTCAGTAACCAGAAAGAGGAACTCTAGATGATAGCTTAATACATTTATTTCTATACGTTAGTTAGATAAATTTACTTATAAGATTTCGAAATTCAAAGTAGTTTATTATTATTTTAATCTCTTCATTCAATCACTATCAATTCAGAAGATGTTATTCTGAAATCTAGCTCATACCTATAAAGAAGACAATAGCTGTTTCACCAGTTCATATATTTATTTTTAATTTTGTGAATCAATGTACCACTGTGACTTTTCATTGCTTTCGTATTAGGTATGCATACCTCTGCACAGTTATGCTATTGATGATAAGAATTGATACTCATGTGTGGTTTACAGACGTCTTCAAAGGAATTTCTTTCTGATAATTTTGTAAGTAAGACGAATACTGTTAATCATCGCTGCGTCATCTTATACATCCATTTGATATGCGAATTGATTACATTTGAAGCGATTGATAAATGTAAGATAAATACTGTTAGTCTAACGAACATAAAGTAAGTATGAGACAAATACTATTAAAACTGACAGTTTTGTGGCGTCATTTCATACATCCATTTGAAATGCGAATTTATGACATTTGCAGTGATTGCAAAATGTTTCTTTTAAATCATTAGCTATACCGATGATTCGTCTTATAATGATGTTATTTAACAAAAGGATTATAGAACAAATTCAATATTTTTTCATCAAATAAACTCCTGACAATATCTATTGTAAAAAGTTAAAAAAGAGACTCTAAATTACATGGGTTTCAAGTACTCGAACTACTTTTTGATTTATCAAGTACACTGTAAAAAAAAATTCAAGAGGTTACTAAAAATTTTTTAGTAAATTTGTATTCCACAGAATTTTTTAGCAACCATTACAAACTTTCTTTTTGCAAGTGAAACAAGCAGTTCTTTTGTAAACTGAACAAAAGAATTTTTTGTATAACTAACTTAAAAAGTTTTAGTATGAGCCACCAAGCAACTTTTAGTAATAGCTCCAAAATTATTTTTAATAACCATTACGTGCGCCCGAAGGGCAGGAGCTTCTTTCGAGCTGCATCCAGACTTCTGAAGAGGAAGATTTTCGGCAAAACCACAATAGATGGCAGCACCAAACATTTCTACCTGCTCCGACAGGATTTTCATAATCCCTTTATTAACGAGTACTTACACTACATACATTCGGGGCGTATTTGGCTGTGGTCAGTATCGAACCCGGGACCTTTTAGCCTGGAGTCCGTTACTATAACCACTACGCTATCAAGGCCACAGCAAGTGAGTTTTAGTAATAGCTATTAAAAATATAAAACTATTAACTCTATTCGTTGCTAATTTTTTTCTAGTAATTCTTACAGATTTTCTTGTAACCGACTAAGATTACTAAATATTTTTTAGTAATTACAAGGATCACTAAAGTTTTTTTAGTAGATCGACCTTTTTTTTACAGTGTAATAAGCTTCAAAATATTTTTGACGAGTTTTTTTTTCAGATATTTTCTTAATCTGCATCTTGCGCTTGACCTCGATTTTTTTTATGATACAGCATTTTCCGGATACAAGGATCTCGGGGTTAACACTTTATCATAAATTATACAGAGATGTCCATACTATAAAAGGCGCAAAATTCAACTCGGCAAATTTTAATTCAGAATGCAATTCCCGGCTTTCTTATTTTGACTCTGCTTTTGTTTATGAACTTTTCCCAAGTTATATGATAGAAAAAGAAGAATAGAGTCACAGTTGAAATTGATGTTGCTACCAGATTGTAGAAAACACTTGTAACATGTATTTAATTTCCTGTTTATACAATTTTTTGTAAAAATAAAATTCTTAATTACTTTATTTTCACAAAATACTTAATTAAAAAACACTTAATTTATTTTTACAGAATATTTAATTACAAAATACTTAATTTTTTTTTTTTACAAAATATTTAATTAAATAAAAATATTTCAAAACATTTTCGTTTGCAATGAAATAATTTCAAGCAAATTGTATTTTCCAGGAATTCCTTAGAACCCATTGAAAGTGCATGTAAAACCTTTTGGGCTTTTAGGTGCTGTTATAAATCATATAATAAAAAAAAAATATTTTTATATGATAAGCTATCAATTGAAAACACAACAAACCCGCAAAATACTTTTAACGACTTCGTTTACTTAACATCCGATAAAGTTGAAGGAGTATGGAATGTAAAAATTTTTTTGCTTAAATTTTCCACTGTGTGATATCACTTTAATGGGGAAAATGTAGCACAAAATATTAAAAAATATATTGAAAAATGAGTGCACAAACAAGAAGATATTAATATTTACAAGTGCATCTTTGCTTATCACTTTTTAGAAATACTGTATCTCCCGGATTCTTGTTAAAAAAAATTTATTTCTAATTTTAAATTCTGATTATTTTCTATTCAGAATTCTCTAAAATTTAAGAAATATTATAAACTTAATACAGTTTTAATATGGATTTAATCTTTAACATTTTTAATGAGATTTTATTATTAGCATTGAACTGAAAGTATTCAAAAGCAGTGGCACTATTTTACGTCTTTGAATCAGTGCAATAACCAGAAGAAGAAGCGATTGTTTCCAGTCAGATTTTTTTTATTTTTTCAAAAAACAAATACTGTAAAAGTCAACCCTTTAGTTTTTGATAGAGTAAAATGCATTAGATAATTAACAAAATGGCTCTTCTGGATCATGAATGATATAAAAATATTTTTTTAAGTTTTAAAATTTGGTTAAAATAGCGTCATACAATACGAAATTTTCATTAGTTTACTTATTATTAATTTGACAAAACAAAGAAAAATGTATGTTAATATTCATTCTTTATTCTACTTAACACACAAACTTTTAAATTTTGGCTGTGACATTTCAAAATTATTCGTCATTCTTTGTTGGCGGAAAACTTTCAGCGGCTTATCAGTTTTCTATATTAATATTTAACTAAAAGGGTATTCGGGTTTTTGGGTTTGGAAGTCATACTTAATTAACTGCAGTGAAATAATTAATCAGCGAATGAAAAGAAAAGATTTCCCTGTTCACTGATAAGAGAAACTGGTTTGATTTATTATTTCTAGAGACAGATGTTCTCTGAGGGAAGCTGTGTTTGCTTCAGTGATATTTTTACAGGCTAAATTTTGATAACTGTTAGTTCATTATCACATGAACAAGTAATAAAAAAAAAAATTGCATCACAAAAATGATGTTATCTTTTAATCCTCTAGATCCCAAACTGCCCCAGATATTTTGAGATATTTTAATTCGTATATCTTAATTCCCACCAGAAAATTAAAACAGCAGTATTTGCTTTTATTAAAAAACAGAACATTTCGTATTTAAATAAGGAAATTAGCCATTGAATTTTTCTGGTTTAAAATCAGATTTTCTGAACTACATAATTTCTAGAATGTGTTCTATCATGGGAATTAAAGGGTTAAAGGTAGAAAAATTAACATATCTTTTGTTAGTAAGTATTTTTATTACAATGATATGAAAAAGAACGTGGGTTATAATAATTAAAAATTTCCTTTTTATGGAATTTTGTATTGTGTATATTATTTTGTATTTTCATAAAGGGTACAGGTGGCTTCAAAAGTGACACATTTTTACAGGCTAAAGTTTGATAACTGTTAGTTCATTTTCAGATGAACAAGAGATAAAAAAGAAATATCTCAAAGTATTGATATTATCTTTTAAAGGTAGAAAAATTAACATACCTTTTGTTAGTAAGTACCTTTATCACAATGATATGAAAAATAACGTGGGTTATAATAATTAAAAATTTTCTCTTTATGAAATTTTGTATTGTGCATATTATTTTGTATTTTCAGGAAAAGTACAGGCTGCTTCAAAAGTGACACATGATAAAAAATACAATGGATCGGCGAAATATACGGTTTGCGAACTATGATACTACTTGATTATTGAAATTTCTTTAAATTACACAAATAGCGAAACTATTTAACGAATTATAGATATTGATATAATTAATATTTTAAATAAAGAAAGCTGAATGAAATACAACAATTGTGCAAAAATATGATATTTTTTTTTTTTAATGGAAAAAAACTGAAAAAGTGAATCCTTGAGTTTTAGATTGAGTGAAATGCATTAAATAATTAACAAAAAGGCTCTTTAGGATTATGAATGATATTAAAAAAATGATTTTTTTAAATTTTAAAATCTGGTTAATATATCTTCATACAATATGAAATTTTCATCAATTTACTTATTATTAATTTGACAAAAGAAAGAAAAATGTATCTTAATATTCATTCTTTATTCTACTTAATACACAAATTTTTAAAGTTTTGCTGTGACATTTCAAAACTATTCCTCAGTCTTTGTCGGCGGAAAACTTTCAGCGGCTTATCAGTTTTCTACATTAATATCTAACTAAAAGGGTATTCGAGTTTTTGGGTTTGGAAGTCATACTTAATTAAGTACAGTGAAATAATTAATCAGCGACGGAAAAGAAGAGATTTCCATGTTCCCTGATAAGAGCAACTTGTTTGATTTATTATTTTTAGAGGCATATGTTCTCTGAGGGAAGCTGTGTTCACCTCAGTGATATTTTTACAGACTAAAGGTTGATAACTCTTAGTTCATTATCAGATGAACAAGAGATTAAAAGAAATATCTCACAGTAATGATATTATCTTTCAAAGGTAGAAAAATTAACATAGCTTTTGTTAGTAAGTATTTTTATCATAATGATAGGAAAAAAGAACGTGTTATAATTATTAAAAATTTTCTCTTTATGAAATTTTGTATTGTGTACATTATTTTGTATTTTCAGAAAGGGTACAGGCTCCTTCAAAAGTGACATACGATAAAAATTACAATGGATTGGAGAAACGTACTGTTTGCAAATTAGTGTTTTCAAATTAGTGTAAGAGCAACTTATTTGATTTATTATTTCTAGAGGCCTTTGTTCTCTGAGGGAAGCTGTGTTCGCCTCAGTGATATTTTTACAGGCTAAAGTTTGATAGCTGTTAATTCATTATCAGATGAACAAGATTTTAAAAAAAGAAATATATCACAGTATTGATATTATCTTTTAAAGGTAGAAAAATCAACATACCTTTCGTTAGTAAGTATCTTTATCACAATGATATGAAAAAGAACATGGATTATAATAATTAAAAATTTTCTCTTTATGAAATTTTGTACTGAGTATAATATTTTGTATTTTCAGAAAGGGTACAGGCTGTTTCAAAAGTGACACATGATAAAAAAAATGCAATGGGTCAGAGAAATGTAAGGTTTGCAAATGTATTTCTGATTTTAATTGCTGATATTTTCCGTTAAAATTTCTCTACAATTTAAGAAATATTTTAAACTTAATACAGCTTTAATATGGATGTAATCTTTAACATGTTTAATGAGATTTCATTATTGATATTGAACGGAAAGCAATCTAAAGCAGTGGTACGATTTTACTTCTTTGGATTATGCAGTTACCAGAAAAATGTCTTCAATTATATATATATATTATTTTTTTTTGAAAAAAAAAAATTTAACCCTTTCCGGCGCACTACTGTTTAAAGTTGGAATTTAAAGAAAAAAAAAATTAGGCAATCTATTTAGGCCTAGAGGGGTACACATGTATTGTTTTGTAAAGATTGCACTAGCCATTTTAATTATACAGCTGTTGCCGAAGTGGTAACCTCCCATAAGTAAAGCATTGATAAGCGCAGTGAGAAGAGCATTGCTGTGAAGCGCGTATTACAGTAAAACAGTTTACCTATTATTTAAAACTAGTAGAGTTTGATCTCTGTGGTGCTGCCATCTAGAACTCATAAGAAAGATTTAAAGTAGCCATTAGAGTAGTTTTTGAAATATTCACGGAGTTTTTGTGTCTCTAAACAGGGGGAACTTTAGGTGTTGCCGACCCGGCAACACTGCGCGTTAAGGGGTTAAAAGTCAATTTTTGGGTTTTAGATAGTGTGAAATGGATTAAATAAATAAAAAATGGCTCTTCTGGACTATGAATTGAATGATATAAAAAATGTTTTTAAAGTTTTAAAATCTGGTTAAAATATCTTCATATAGTACGAAATTTTCATTAATTTACATATTATTAATTTTACAAAAGAAAGAAAAATATAAGTTAATTTTCCTTCTTTATTCTACTTAACACACAAGTTTTTAAAGTTTTGCTGTGAAACTTCAAAATTATTCGCCATTCTTTGTTGGCGGAAAACTTTCAGCGGCTTATCAGTTTTCTATATTAATATCTAACTAAAAGGGTATTCGGATTTTTGAGTTTGAAAGTCATACTTAATTAATTGCAATGAAATAATTAATCAGCGACAGGAAAGAAAAGATTTCCCTGTTTACTGATAAGAGTAACTTGTTTGATTTATTATTTCTAGAGACATACGTTCACTAAGGGAAGCTGTGTTCGCCCCAGTAATATTTTTACAGGATAAAGTTTGATAACAGTTAGGCTGCAAACACACACAAAGATTTTTGCGGTTAGCAAAAAATTAATTGCTTTTTATGTCCGCAGGCGGCGCATTTGATATTAATGAGTTTTTCAGTTCAACTTCAATCCAAGTGTACGACAAGAATTTTTCCCTTAAGTAGGGTTAAGATAATGATCTCTCCTCACTATTGTACCTCCCCCGTTTTTTATTGTCAGTAAACCGCAAATGGAAAGAGAAGGGAGTTCCAAGAATTCAGTTGAACTTCAGCAAAATGTAGGTCTGAACTGAGCTTTAATTCATTATCAGATGAATAAGAAATAAAAGAAAGTATCTCACAGTAATGATATTATCTTTTAAAGGTAGAAAAATTAACATACCTTTTTTTATTAAGTATCTTTATCACAATGACATGAAAAAGAACGGGGTTTTATAATATTTAAAAATTTTCTCTTTATGAAATTTTGTATTGTATGTATTATTTTGTATTTGCAGAAAAGGTAGAGGCTGTTTAAGAAGTGACACACGATGAAAAATACAATGGGTAGGAGAAATGTACGGTTTGCAAATTATGGTACTTTCTTGACTATCCTGACGAAAAATTTCTTCAAATTACACAAATAGCGAAACTATTCAACAAATTATAGATATTGACATAATTATTGTTATAAATAAAGAAATGTTTTAAAAAATCACTTGATGACGTAACAAATACGTTTAACGTGTAATGGCAAGTGAATGTGGCATTTACGATCATTCGATTAGATTATGATGTAAGCCACTTAACAAGTGACACTGCTATGCTGCGTTTTTCAGGAAGTATTAACATTAGGGTAAAGCGAAAAAAATTATTTTTTAAAAATCAAAAAACGGGTTGGTGCCAAAAGTTGCCTTTATACTAGTACATCAACTGCGTGAAATTTTACCGCTGAAAAAAAATGGCTTGAGTCTGCGCTTTTGCTCCAAAAATCGAAATTTTGGGTAAAATTTGTTATTTTTTGACATTTTTTCAAAAAATTAAAAAATTCCTACAGAGTTGGTTATTATTTAAAAGTGTTACTTAAACCTTTATATTTATCTGCTTAACATATTTAAACTATAAAACAATATCTGTAGTCTGTATAATTGGAGAAAATCTGACAACTTTTGGTAAAAACCAGCGTTACTTCTCTATTGGAGCATACAACGAAATGTTGTTTTGAATGCATTTCTTACTTATCTGCTTTCAAAACTATTCTGTATATAACTCGTAGATGTTGCTGCGTTTCATATCCCACCCGTCTCAGCCTCCCAGCAATCTAGGCCCAGTGTTTTATTTTTATATTGAATTGTTATTTTTTTCCCGAAGAAGGGCATAAGTTTTTAATGTATCAAAGTAGTTTACCTCTTCTTTGTTTTCACTGACATTGGATGCTACTGGTGTGACCTGCTGCACGTTTATTTTTATACCTTGTATAACAGAAGAGGAAGCTGAGTAATGTATTAGGTATGTTCTTAATTGAACCTATTCAGCAATCTATTATCTTCATTAAATTTTCATACAATTAATACATTATGATTGGAAGTTGTGTTACCACAACATTTTTTCAATCAATTACATTATATATATAATGATATGCCTAAAAATTGATTGTTTGAATTCAATTTCTAGTATGTCATCATTTACTGTACCTATTACATCAAATGTATTTTGAGAAGCTAGCTGTTTAATATTATGACGATCGTCACAGAGGATTGCAAACAAAATTTGCGTGTAAAGCAACAATATTTCGAAAGAAGTTTTAGTATTTGTTTTATGTTGTTTCCTGTGCTATTTCGTAGTCGAGTAATTTCTAATAGTTTTTAGACCTATTCTTTAGATGTGTTATATTACATTTGGTATAAATTATCCCGGGGTATAAACTTTGATTATATATTTTGTGAGTGAATGTATGGACTCTCATTGCCAATCTGTGCTTATATAAAGCGGAAAATTTTATTCGCTTTATGGGCTGTTTTTTTTATTGTGCGAGACGTTTTCTAAATTCCTATTCCCCATTTCTTCTAAGAAATAGTTTTCCTTATGAATTAGCTTTGCAATCTCCGACAGAAATTTCTAGTCTGTTCTGAGTATGTTTTATTTAATTTGAGAAAAAAAAAATTACAAGATGAATATAGATTCTACCATTCCAGAATTCAGTTTCGCCTCCGATTAGAAAAAAAAAATCGATAGAAGTTTTTTAGAAGGGCGACCCCGTTTAGATTGCAATGAACTAACTTCATTTTTCTTGTGTTTATCAATATAATAGCAAACAGAACGGCGTGAAATACCCAATTGAATAGCAATTTCTCTCTGAGACATTGGAATTGCGGAATAATAAAGAGATACAATTTGACGTGCTCCTTCTTCATTGACTAGATTCATCAAAAACGGATTTTTTCTTTAGTTTAAACGCTTTTTTATAGACTCTGAGAAAAAGGAAATGCATTTTAACAATAAACCGAGTGGAATCCTGTCGAATTCGACGAATGAAATGTTTAAAAGATCCGATCAATTTGGTTTTTTAAAAAAAGCAAAAGTAATTACATTATTGAATCTATATATAATAAATATATTTACAGACTAAATGTCAAGTTTGCCAGTTACAATTTTGCATGCAAATATTCGCACATCTTCAGTTAAAATTGTAATGTGAGTGCCGGCGAAATCCAGAAATTTTATTTTATATGCACTCACAGAAAAATAGCTTTATTTAAAAAAAAAAGAAAAAAATAATATCGGGTACTACTAGGTTATACCATCGACCAAAAAATTATCGCCAAACTATAAGATTAAATGCCAATAATGGATGATCGTGAATGTCTCATTCAATGACATTAAATACGATTCATGTGTTTAAAATGTCATTAAATGATTTTTATTTCGACTTTTTATTAATATTTTTATTAATATTCTACTAATTATTTATTTTTTCGTTATTTAAAATACAAATTATGTCAATATGTATAATTTGGCTATTAATGTGGCGATTTGCATAATTTGGCGAAATTGGTCGACGGGATAACAGAGTAGGACCTAATATCGTTATGAGTAAAAATACGATGTTTTAAATAGTGACGTCATTTTCTCTTCAAATGTTCTTTAAAAGTTACTGTTTATAAATAAGGCATCTATAATAATATTGTAATTCCCTTTTATTTGGTTGCTGAATGACATAATTTTCCTCATTTGAAATTTCTCTTATTTTGATTTAGACATTAATTTTTATCATAAATTATTTTCTGTCATTTTATTTACGTTATTAATATTATTTCTCAGTAAATATATATTTTTTTAACTCAATTAGTGCATAATTATACGCAATCATTTTAGAAAATAAATTTTTATTATCGAGAGAAAAGCTAAACTGTGTTGCCACCATTTTGAAGAAATGTCATGAAAAAGCTTTTAAAATTAAAAATAAAATATAAAAATGGAAATAAATTAAAAAATAATTAAAATGGGCACAACTACAAATAAATAGCTCTCATTTAAAAAAATAATTATCAAAATCGGTTGACTAGAAAATTCAGGGCTCATGACACGACATTTTTAGCTTGTCTGAAAGAAATAGCATCGGATGCTAATAAATTATTATCTATTTTATAAAAAGTTGCTATAGGAAATGCAATACAAGTAGACAAAGATTTCGTAGTACGTAGACAAAGTACGTATACAAACATATTGATCCAGTGAATCCATGTAGCTTATAACGTTTTACCAGTGT